>CM057452.1:1670627500-1673027500 GCA_016271365.2 Neoceratodus forsteri | reverse complement strand
TGGCTTAGTTATGTACAGCACAGCTACAGACAATACCCTCCAAAGGATTTACACAGCCCCAAATAATTCATGCAGATTAGCTACAGGAGCCTACAAACTCAACCATACTTGCGATTTGTACATGCAGACTAACTGGTTACACCTCGAGGGTAGGGTGAAATACCAGACATGCCTCCTAGTGAGAAAACACCTGCCTTTGGCCAACCCCGGCATACAGAAACTCATTAACCTAGTGACAAACCCACATCGGACTTGTGGCATGTCAAGACAGACTTATCAAGTCCCTTTCTGCCGTACCTCTCAGGCACAGAGATCATTTGTATTCCATACGCCAACTCCCCATGCAATCTTGCCTGAGACAAAGCTCAGCCCTTTCAAAAACAAACTCTAACAACACCTCACCGCACTTAGCAGCTGTGACTGCCATCCCTAATCTTGGCTGAGACAAATCTCGTCCCTTTTAAGAGCAAATTCCATCAACACCTCACTGCACTTAGCAGCTGTGACTGCTATCCCTAAGAAGTCTCACCCCCTAGCCCTACATCACCTTCCCACTGCCCCCTTCCTCCCATCCCTGCCCCCACTATTAGGAGTTTTGACTGCAATCACTAGTTACCCCCTGCTGCTCCATCACCAATCCATGCCCCTCTCCTCTTACCCACCCCTTTTGTAGCACCCCCCCGTTGCCCCTGTAATTCACCACCACCCAGTCCTAACCCAGTCCTAACGAAGCCAACTCTGGCTGCTTTATACCTGCTTGCTAGTAGAGAAGGCAGTATAGCACAGTGGGTTAAGGCTCTCAGCTGCAGATCTGGAGACCTGGGTTTGAATCCCACAGCTGCCTAGGTACATACTGTGTGATCCTGAGCAAGTCACTTAACTTCCTTGTGCTCCCAGGTCGCATCTGGAAAGAAGCTTCGGCTTAGTGTGCTACTACTGGTTAAACAATGTTCCCTTTCCCCTAAATTACTACATCTTCCTTATTTTTTGCTCCAATGTATTTAACACTGTTATTGAATGTCTTTGTCTGATTTGATGTCTATATTGCTTCATCATTTGAGGTGGAACCTTTGTAAAAGGGCTATGGCTCAAAGGTACTGTAATCACAGAGAAATAAATAAATAAAATAAAATAAAAATCATCTTTGCACAAATGATTCATAACTGGATTTTTGTGAAACTGACGCTTATCACTTTCATGAGGACGAACCCACTTTTGTGAGGCAACTTTCCTGTCAAGCGTGGCCATTTTGTGACAAAAAGAAGATAGGAAAGGGCAACCCCGTGGTCTGGCATGCATGCCCCACGCTGCCACCAGGGAGACCTGGGCTTGCATATGGACACAAGTTCCCTGTTCTTAGACTGTGGAAAGCTAAGCATATTATGTGGGTGAGAAGCTCGGTTCTAAGGGGACGAGGAGGACTCAGGCACTCCCTACTTACTAGCCATGGAGCAACATCAGTTACAGAGACATTTGCACAGCCACCCATCAATGAGGAACACTGAAGTGCAGATGCAGAACCCCAACAGTAGGGATATAGATGGGGAGAAATAAACTGGGATAAACTGCCCCACAAAAGAAGAATGGAAACCAAAGCCCATCAGCAACACCTTGCCTAACAAATTAGGGCACAGCCTGAAAAAAAAAAGAAAGAAAACGGATAAACTGACCAAAATCACAGACATCACATTATAAAATTGGAGTATCAGCTCAGGAAGCATACAGAATAAATGGCTTTCTGTAAAAAGCATTTTCTGAAGAAAAACTAGACTAGCTTTAAGATCTGACTTTTTCCTCTCCTTGAAATCCTTGCTCTAGTGACAGAAAAATCAATTTTAGGAGAAAATGAGGATATTTTTGAAGCACAACTGGGACAATTAAAAGGTATGCCCATCCATTAGATACAGTAACTTCAGCCACAATCAAAAATGTTGCAGTACTGCCCTCCTGGCACTACAACTCACTGACTGTGGTTACAGATAATTATACAATGGTGTGTGAAAATCCTGTAACCTCATTGGTCAAAACATGTCACATGACTGTGGGTAAATCCTGCATTACCCATGGCTGAGAAACTGCATTTATAAAAAACATAATTAAACATATTTTTACATTTATTTTACACGTGGGTCCATTGTATAATCGCAATAAGGCACTCCAGGGTGTGAGTTATTGGGGATTTACCCACTTCTTGTGGGAAAGAGTCACTCGGCTGCGCCTCATGACACACCACACAAGGCATGGGTAAACCCCCAATAACCCACACCCTGTTGTGCCTTATTGCTTAAATACTCATTACGAAAACTTGGTGGGGAAATAGTTGTATTGAAACTTTACATTTTTTGCACAACAGAAACCACTGAAAATGTGCATATGCTATTACAATCTGTCATAGAGCACCCGGACTTTGCATGCCACGCAGTCCGTCCGGGCAGGCCATGCCTGAGATGGATAGCCGCGGCCACAATGGGGGTTCTAAAACCATACCACCACATCAGGTTGACATAAGGCATGAAAGCTGACCTACAGGCCTGGGAGCTGTTTTTGCAGGATTTTAATGGGATTACCATCTGGCGGATGCCAGAGAACCAGCTGTATGATCTGCACATGGTCACAGATGCAGCGGGTGGTATTGGCTTTGGAGCCTTTTGGCAGGGGGCATGGTTTGCAGAGCGATGGCCTCAAGAGTGGGTAGCAAGAGGTCACACAAAAAACATTACACTGCTTGAATTGTTCCTTATCATGGTGGCGGTGAGGGTTTGGGGGCATAAACTCGAGAATAAGAAGGTGCTTTTCCACACCAACAACAGGGCAGTAGCCGACATATTGAACTCGCAGACTTCTCGTTCTGAGGAGGTAATGAAGGTTCTGAGTGTCTTCGTGTTATGTTGCCTCCAGTACAACATCTCTTTCAGGGCATGGCTTTTGACAGGTAAACAAAATGTCATTGCTGATGCCCTGTCTCGCTTACAGCTCAAGCAGTTCAGGTGGCTGGCTCCAGGGCAGACCCACTCCCCATGAAGATACCAGAAGCTGTCTGGCAACTGGGGAACCAAGACTGCAGCAACTGGTACAGCCCTCTGTGCCCCCCCCCCCCGACATGGAGGAAATACACAGGAAGCTATGTAGCTTTCCAGGAATTCTGCGGTCATGAGGTAAGTGTGACACTGCTAGACACTCAGAGGCAAGTCCAAAGCTATGTCCTTCACTTGGAATGCCTGGGAAGATCTCCAACTGACGGACTTGGCGGGCATTGCATTCCTCCGCAAGGTTTCCCCGACCCAACTGACAGTTTCATTACAAAGAAAATGTTACAAGGTTTGGCAAGATCAATAGGATGAAAGGCAGACACACGGAAGCTCATAGGCTTGGCTGAACTGTCCAATCTCCTGAATGCACTGGCAGCCACATGGAGCACGGGTTATGAAACCCAGCTATTTAGAGCCCTATTTGCTAGTGCATTCTTTGGAGCCTTCCGGGTGTCTGAGATGTTACCGCAATCCAAGTTGGCAGGACAGAACATAAATTTCCTATTTGATGATTTAGCCATCTGGCAAGACAGATTGTGTCTATAGTTGCACAAGTCAAAGACAAACCAGTGTGGGCCACCAGCCCTCCTAACACTATTTAGGGCTCCTGCGGGGAACATCTGCTCATGGGCATTGATGAGGGAATATCTGGATGTGCGGCCAATAGACTCTGGTCATTTATTCATCCACGGGGATGGGAAACCAGTCACGAGGTGGCAGTTCAGTCATCCTATGAAAAGGTCTGTGGATGGCTGGCCTAAACCTGAGTTTTTATAATACACATGCCTTCAGGATTGGAGCAACCACTGAGGCAGCCAGGTGTGGTTTGAAGGAGGATCAGATCAAGGAAGTGGGCAGATGGGCATCAAGGTCATATAAAGGATACATCAGACCTCAGCAGAGGCCACTGGGGGGGGTGAGGCTGGAGGGTCCGGCATCTCTGGTGACTGTCTGTAATTGTGGTATCATACTCTCATTTTCTGGTCTGTTTTACAGGCATGGCTACTGCAGCACCACAGATTTGGATCATGGGTTACTCGCACATGAGGGAGGCCTACATGAGGGTGAAAAAACAGCCATACACGAGGCAGTTGGGCATCCCAAGATGGCGAGCAGTCATCCAATGGGCAGGAAAAGGGGGAATGAAGTGGGGGGGCATTATTTGACACAATATTCAGACTGGGGTTATAACGGCAACCACCCCTGCATTGGTACTCCATCTGGGAGGGAACAACTTGGTCACCCTGGGGGCCCCTAGGCTTATTGGGGAAATAAAGAGGGGCTTGGCCCATCTGAAAGAGCTGTTGCCGCATACCATTCTGGCATGGATCCAGATCATTCCTCGCCAGCAGTGGCGTGGTGAGCGGAAAGTTGGAGCCATCGACAAAGCACACAGGTCGGTAACTAGGGAGGTGTCCCATTTTGCAGCCTTGCTGGGGGTGGAGGTTATCAGGCCTTTCCTGATCACCAAGATGGATAAGGGCCTATACAGCCGTGACGGGGTACATCTGTCTGACATTGGAAATTATATTTTCAATAACACTCTGAACGATTTTTGCGAGACTGTATTATTTGGGAAAAGTAAGATCCCTTGGGTATTGGTTGGGGATATGTGTTGGCACCGTAAGTGGTGATAATTCATGTCTGACTCTGTGTAATAGAGCCTCCTGGCATTAAAAGAAGCTGCGATTGGGTGACACCTGGGAGAGGCATGACCCCGGGATGGGTATGCTTCAGGGACATAGGTAGGAAGTCACTCAGGTGGGGTGTGAACTGAAATGCTGGGAGCCAAGATTCTGAGATAGGGAGTGCGGCCCCAGATGGGCATGCTCCTCGTCAAAGGATCAAGGAGGTCCTAAATTTGGGGAAGATGGGGAAGGGAACTGTCTGGAAGGAAGACACTGCCCCGGACGGGTCTGTTTGACTAATGGGCCAGAGTTCCTTTGGACAAATTGGATGAAGGAGCCGGGGTTCAGCACGGACATCAATTTGCTGCCCAAGAGGTCTTACTGTAGGGTGATACTTTATGTATATAATTATCATGTATATATTGTGATGTGCATATATATCTGTATTGAATGTGATGTACATACTTATATCTGTATTTGAATGTGATATATAGATTTGTATCTGTATTGGAATGTGATGAAGTATTACCTGTAATTCTAAACAATTTTCTTACGTAAAAGAGCTGTGGCCTTTTTATTCCAAGACCAGTGTGGTGTGATTTATTGAACTGGGGGTCCGCTTTGAGCAATGGCCCCCCCCGGCCTCTCACGGGGGGGGGAGTTGCCGATGGCCCCCAAGGAGGTGGGGTTAGGAGTGCCGCCCTACCCACAGGGGAGAAAGGGGCGGTCCCTGGAGACCGGCCCTATCAGTGAGGCACTACTCAAAAAGGGCTGACCCTGGCGGATCCAGCAGGGAGGGGCCTGGCAGGGTTTTAAGTGAGCAGTTCAAGAGAATTTCTCCCTCTTTGAACTGCTCACCGGAGTACTCACCCACCCTCCCATCACAGGCTGCCAGGCCGCAGCGCTAGAGCTGTCGCAGCTCAATGTGCAGTTGATATTGAAATGGATGATATTGGGGTAATAATGGGCGATAATTCATGGCTGACCCTGTGTAGTTGAGTCTCCTGGCATTAAAAGAAGCTGCGATTGGGTGACACTGGGGAGAGGCACAACCCTGGGATGGGTATGGTTCGGGGACCTGGGCAGGAAGTCACTCAGGTGGGGCGTGCACCGAAATGCTGGGAGCCAAGATTCCAAGACAGGGAGTGCATCCCCAGACAGGCATGCTCCTCGTCAGAGGGTCAAGGAGGTCCTAAATTCGGGGAAGATGGAGAAGGGAACTGTCCGGAAGGAAGACACAGCCCCGGACAGGTCTGTTTGACTAATGGGCCAGAGTTCCTTTGGACAAATTGGATGAAGGAGCCGGGGTTCAGCACAGACATGAATTTGCTGCCCAAGGGGTCTTACTGCTTTTATGTATATAATTATGATGTATATATTGTGATGTGCATATATATCTGTATTGAATGTGATGTACATATTTATATCTGTATTGGATTGTGATGAAGTATTACCTGTAATTCTAAACAGTTTTATTAAGTAAAATAGTTGTGGCCTTTTCATTCCAAGAGATGTGTGGAGTGATTTATTGAATTGGGGGTCCGCTTTGGGCAATACCGTGGAAATAGTGAACAATACTATTTGGTTAGTTATTAAAACAGGGAGGGGAAGCTGAAATGTTACTCAGCAACATTACATTTCACCATGGCAGACTACAGAAATGAAAACTATGGTGCAGGAGAGGTAGACCTGAGCAGAGAAGGGAGTTTAGAAAGTACTGTAAATGGGAGAGACTAAAAGGGATCATCTCTTGGCAGCAGAAATCTGTGTACCTAAATGAAGAGGGACAGGAAGGGCCAAAAAGCAGCCGTGGATGGGCTAGGGAGTAGTTAAGGAAATCAAAAGGAAATGGTTAGCATTCTTTGTATGCCGGCTGAAAAGCACAGTAAGGACGGATAAAGGTACTGAGGAGGATGGAAGACTATTTACATTGTTCAAAGTCTTCTTTTACCTTTTTTGCCATACATCAAATTGTTTCATATATTGCCTCACAAACAAGTTACATATTTCTCCACTAATTGTGCTTATATTTGTTGATACCATTTGAAGTGTAGGGATTGCTATCTAAAAGCACCTTTTTTTGAAACTTGCGTGCTTGTTTTGGTATTACTTTGGATCAAATGCCTTAAACCCTGTGGGACTATATGCAGTTTAAGGGCACTGTTGACCAGTAGTTTATAAACCTGTTCATTCACAAACATTTGTGTAGGAAGTGGCCACATAAAGTGCTGCTGAATAGAAGTCTACATTTTAGATATTGTATTTTGCCAAACTCAATTAATTAATTGTGTGATCAGCATTTACAAAATTGCACATCTATGCACAAGGGAGTTAATAAAATGGGGGTGGGGGGTTGTTTACATCACATTTTCTTCTTCATTCCATAAAACCTAAGAATTTCCTGCTATTTGCAAAATCATATATAAGAAGCTACCTCTAATATGTTTGCATTTTTTCTGTAGGTTAAACACAAATTTAAATGACCATTCCTGAAGGATGAAACTAGATTAATAGGTGGTAGTTAGCAATGAAACAGCCATGACATCCCGTTCGCAGATGGGCCAGGCAGCAGTATTGTGGAGCAGTTGTGCTTCCTTAAGGAGGTAATAGCCTACAGTTAGATTTCTTGTGATGAAATGTTTGACCTTGCTAAATTGTAATATAACTAATTCTGAGTATCTGTGTTGTACGTTGGGTGGTGAAAAGAATTCCATGATTGAAAATATGGTATTAAGATGCAAATCTGTATTTTCTGGACATGCACAGTAATTGCCATCAAATGATAAATCAGTACTTTAACAGTATTATGAGAAAATAACTGTAACATTCTGAACTTATAAACTTTACGGAAGATTACACTGTTGAAAATATGCAAACATTTTGCAAGTGTAATTAAGGAACATAAAATTATACATTTTGAACAAAAAAAAAAAAATGGGCAGACTGGATGGGCCTTGCGGTCCTTATCTGCCGTCAACTTCTATGTTTCTATGTTTCAACTTCTATGAAAGCTAGAAGAATTTATGAGATCAGCACTTCAAATGGTACAAAAGGGAACTCTCAGCTCCCCTGGAGTAATGTTGCTGTAACTAGAGGTCCCGATTAAGCAAAACACATAAAAATCTATTTTTTATCCACTTATGTGTTTGCTGTAATAATTTCTACCCGATTGATACTGCAACCCCCAGCTAACCATGCCAGCTAACTACTTCTGCCAGTGTCTCCCGCGGCAATCCCTCTGATGATACAAATGATGAGCTAAGCCGCAAAGCACCCCTACATGTCTTGTAGTCTATTTGGAAAGTTACAGAATAATACACTGCATTATAACACTTATTCTGCCGGTACAGCTCAGCTAACAAAAGTGCGACAAGTACTGGCAAAATAAGCACCATATTGTGCTGCAGTAGTCTGTGAATTTTGAAATAGACCACGAAGCACACAGGTGTCCCCAGTGACTTATTCCGTTGTTCATGTCAGAGGACTGACCGTGGGGGACACTGGGAGAAGTAGCTGGCTGGCATGGACAGCAAACACGTAGATGGATGAAAAATTGTATTTCTATATGTTCTGCCTAACTGGGGCCTCTATGTCCCACAGTATTACTCTTCGGGAGCTGGATGGCACTGCGCAGCACCCACCATGTTGCCAGATCATGGAGTTTACAAAAATAAAATAAAGTAAGTTTAAATGTTTAAAAATGTTTTTTCTTGCGAAAATCCTAATCAGGTGGTAAGGCTTTGGTGGGTGGGGAGTTTCAGCAAGTGACAGTTTTCTTTTAAGTATATTGGGGGGCAGAAATCAGTATGAGAGGGGGTGGGACCTAGGAATGTCCAAATCCTTAAATATCTTCAAGTTCTAGTTCTTTTATTGTTAGAAAATGTATAAAAAAGTCTGTTACATTCTAAAATTGTATAATGTACATAGTATAATATTATAATAGCATCATAAATATCCCATAATTTACAATTTGTACGAGCAATTCATTTGAGCAAAAAACACAGTTTCAATCAGAGCAACTTTTGACTTTACACCACATAAAAGGGAATTCTAGAATAAACAAAATTTAGCGACCCCAAAAATTTACTTAACTGAATCTAGTTTTAATAAAAACTTTTTATAATCAATACTATTAGGGATAAGGTACACTGGCATTAGTCGAGAAATATTTTTTTCATGCTGTTGATTCCAAGTTTTACATTCAAACAACATATGCAAGATATCTAACTCTGATTTATCTACACATTTACAACCACTTCTAGATTTTTTACAATACCCGTTGTTCAAATTAAAGTAGGAATTGCCCAAATAGGCTAATCTTATTCTACACAAGCTGTTCCTGTGTGTGCCATTTTCATATACCATCAGGTAGTTCTCAACACCCCACATGATTTTAATACTTGAGTACAAGCCACTGGAGTCCAACGCATGAATACTTTCAAAGTCCTGTTGGATAGTTACATCCTTAATTTTTTGAACTACTTCACTCACATAACCATCTAAGTTATTAATTGCTAAGCTGCCCCATAGGTCATTACACCCATACAGTTTCAATCTTCCATTTATTTAGCTTATAAAACCAGGACATATTTTGATTTCCCCCGACTAAATTATTCATATTTTCTTCCTTCCCAACAAAGCGTAGGAAGTCTATTATTATTCTTTTTCATCAGCCTACCCCAATACTTAATTGCTCTTATCAGAATCCTTGCTTTGATCTGAATTAAGCCAGATTCCAATCTTAAAAAACATGATGGGCAATCATGTGGCAGATTTAAAGTAGATCTTAAAAACTGATTTTGTAAACACTCTACATTAGCTTTTTCTTGGTATAGGCCCCATATTTCACTACCATAGAGCAGTTTGTTCATTCATTTAGCTTCATATGTTTTTTTTTCAAAGAGATAAAGGAGTTGTCAGCAAATTTAGTTGCAAAATTCCTAATCGTCCCCATTGTTTTATAGAAGTTGCTCTTTACCTTAGCCAAATGTTGAGTCCATGCTACATTATCATCGATTGTCACACCTAAATATTTAAATTCCTTAACCACTTCAAATTGACATCCCTCAATCGTCCTTAAATATCTTGATTCAGTAAATATTCAGATTTGGTCGCTCGGATATTTGGATTCAGCTGCAGACTATTGCAATAGATAAGCTGTAAAATACTGTTTGCATCTGAATCCTTGTTTTCCCAAGGATCAGGATGCAGGTTGGAAGGGATGACCACCCTCCTGCCTGTCTGGACACATCATCACAGTCATATATTTTACAAAGTTTTGTATAATTGTGTTTATCTATTCCCTCATTCAGCCTTAATAAGAACATTGTTTTAGGGGGTCTATTTCACTCTCTACTTGCAATATTTTTATTTATTTATTTCATCATTCGGACATAACCTATGTGAAGGAAGTTGGCCAAGTGCCGTTTTTCTGAAGGGGATAGCAAGTGGCTGCTAGTCTGCCTCCCCAGGCGGCATAAGGATCTACCTTGCCGGGCAGTTCTTTGAAGGCCAATGGAGCTTTTTACCTAGAGAGATTTCATGCCAAGCAGGCAACGCTTTAGTACTTGATTCTGCTGGCAAGACTGAGCCAAGTCAGTGCGCTCGTAGAGGGAGCAGGTGTGTAGGAGATTATCAGCCCCTAGAGCCAGCCTGCAGGCCTTTTTGAGGGCCGTGCTTACTCATTTTAGCGCAGTCTCTGATGCCGACCCATAGACCACAAGTCCGTAGTCAATAACAGACAGGATGGAAGAGGAGACTGCCAACCTGAGTGCCTCAGGAGTTAGGTACTATCTGTGCCTGTAGAGAACTCCAAGTACTGTGACTTTAATTTGTCCCTTTAAATGAGAGCTATTGTGAACTAGCCCCCCCCCCCAGAGAAAGAATCCACAGGGATTCTAAAAGTGCCGGGGACTAGTGCTTTTCATTTGATTTTGAGCATTAAAACATTCTCACTAGCAACATTTACTGTGCATTTTGGTCTGTGATTCAGTTGTGCACTTTTTCTTCTTTCTCAACTGTGGACACATCCTCCCAGTCCACAATGACATTCAATAATGCACCACTTTCCTTATCCATTTAGCACCCTATTCCCCCTCCTCTTCCAAGCCCCCAAAATGTATAACAATTGATCCCCTTCCCCCACACTCATAGGAAAAGAAGAATTTGCATTTACTATTCCCTTCACATTATCCCAAAGCATCTTACAAGCAACGATAAACTAGTTGTGAAGCGACTGTAAATGTGTAGTGGCAGCCATTTTGCACACATCCTTGGACACTTGCTTGAACCAGTTTTATGGGAAGGGAATGTTGGACAGGACACCAGGGGAAATCACCCTACTCTTGCAAAACAGGCCTTATTTTTTTTTTTTCACTTCCAGCTACAGTAAGTACCCACCAGGACAGCACAGGAGATGGGCAGAAGGGAGCTCGGTTTAACGTCTGCTCCAAAGAACAGCACACTCCAACAGTACATTCCCCAGTACTGCATTCAGTTGCCAGCATTTCATGGTATGAACCCAAGGCAATTTATGGGACTAGAATCCATGACCTTTTGTCTCAGAGGTTGATGTGCTACCAACTAGTGTTGCTCAGATTCCATGGATCGGAATCAGAATCCTTGGATTCCGCTCTGAATTTCAGTATTTAGGATTTTTCACCCTAAAATCCAAAATCCAAAAATGATGGTCAGATTCAGATTTTGAAATCCATTTCTGAAATCCAATTGCAAAATTGGCATACAGGGTCAGAAGATGGGAAATGGAATCCTGTACTTCTTGCCTGTTTCTCCATGCTGTTATGTAATTTCTTGGCAGTCTTCAAGTGTAGCAGATATGCAAGATCCAGTTCTGTGTTTTTTCTGCAAATCCTGGGTCCTTTTGTGCCTTCGATGAGCCATTTTTCTGAGAAATTATCAGGCACGTCTGTTCCTTCCCATCTTTGTGGTGCTTTTTGCATTTTGTTTTTCACATTTTTTTGTTTTTTGCTGAAGGGGGTGTTGTGAAATTCTCCACTGCACTCTTCTTTTAGGGAAGGTAAAAAAAAACTCCATCTCATTCGTCTCTGCAACCCACTCTCTCAAATGAGACCTCCAGCCTGACTGCTCTCTCCAGCATCATCACCCCAAAAATCAGGCAACATTAGGTTAGAGCTATGGGTGACTTTAACCTAGCCGGCTGGGTTCCCAAAATAATTCCTATAATACCCTTACTAGTACGCTTGATCTCCCACAACTTATTTCTGAGCTGACCCGACTCTCACCCAGTAATGGGAGACATACTCTCCTGAATTGGATGCTCTCCAGTAAGTCTGACAGAATTCTATCATCAGGTGTATGTGCTACCTGTGATGCACTGAGCAACCACTCTCCCGCCTATTGCATATGGAGGATTAGAGCCCTCAAAGTGCCTCCTTAAATTCTCTCACTGCATGACTCCTTTCGCCTTGAATTCCCCTTCCTCCTACATGAATTGTTACTTATGGACTGGAATTCAGTCCTCTTCTCCACTGAGGTCAACTCTGCCCTTAGTCTCCTCCAATTTCTCCTGTCTCACATTTAGGAAAAACTAGCTCCTCTCATGAAGAGGAGGGTCAAAGGGATAGTCATCAGATGGCTTCAAAAAGACTTCCTCTCCCTGTTCAAAAACAGGGACAAAAGCTGGGTGACTTCCAAAGCTTCTGCCAACCCAGAAAACTTGCTTGCCTACAGACATCTACACAACCTATGTAAAAGGGCCACCTGTCATGCCAAGAGCCAATACTGCCAGGAACAATTAATTGCCTTTACTGGGAACCCCTGGGATTTCTGGGGTCAAATTAAATTCTTCCTGGGCTGTCCATCAAAGAGTCACCCAAATTACTTGCTAATTAATGGGGTCCACTGCAATAACTCTGAAACCACTGACTATGCTGAAAGCTTAAGCACTGTTTTTTTTGTTACATCTACAGTATGTCGGTCAAATAAAAGGTATCAAACCATTTGTTTCTGGATCTGTGAGAGCTTACTGTAACAGTAGATCTTCACGATAATCTCCATTAGGCCACATTTTTGGAACTGCAAGACGTCAGCATCAGGACCATGCAGAATCTTTTTACTAGCGGGGGCCACCCCACAATGATGTGCAGCATCGATGCGTGCGTGTAGTGTGGGCGGCCCCAACACTCCTCAGTTCCCTGCCAGTGATTCGCCTCAGAGGGCCTCTAACAGTGAGGAACCAGGAGAGTAGACCAGTACCAGGCAAACAAGGAGAGGCATGGGACTGGAAACAAAATGCATGGAGTGAGGCTTTACACACAGCATCTGATGTAACCCTCAGATTATCAAAAGGAGGAAGGAAGGAGGGTATGGCCTAATGGAGAAGATTCTTTTAAAGATCTACTGTTACATAAGTTCTTGCATAGCCATTCTGTCTTCGTCAAGGATATCTCCTCCATTAGGCCGCACCTTTGAAACAACTCCCAAGCAGTACAAAATAACCTGGGATGGCACAGTCTGTTATCTGATCAGGACAGAAGGCCTTGCAATACAACAAGCCCCAAACCAGCCCATCTACAAGAGAAGATGTCCGGACTGTGATGTTTAATGAAACTCTGAACAGTGCTCCATATGCCTGCAGCACATATGTCAGCAGCAGGGACATTTTTGAAACAAGCACCTGAAGTGGCCATACCACTTATGGAGTGACCATAGAGAGCACCAGGAGATTGCTTTCTGCACTTCCTATAACAAAAAACAATACAATTTGCCTTCCATTTGGACAGGCATTGTTTAGACACAGGAGCACCCTCTTTCCCAGAGGTGAAGGAAACAAAAAGCTGAGAGACCTTTCTGCAGTCCTTGGTGCGAGTAACAGTACCTGTGTTCTATGCACATCTAACCCTGGGGTTGACATTTATTTATTTTATTTAAAAGCTTATAATCAGGAAAGACACACTGAGCCAAGGCTCGTTTCCAGGTGCGACCCGAGGAAAGGGTTGTAAGGAGTAACAACCTACAAAACAAGTGAAAAATAAGTACAGATGCAGCATTGCATTGCAGGATCACAGGTACTTATAGAGGCATCAGTAACTGTATTAGCGTAATATAATAACAGGTATTTTTGCAGCCATGAACAGTGACTGGCAAGCTCAGGGTAATAAACAGGAAGGCGCATCGTTTGGTTCAGTTTGCATTCTGATACCACCTTCAGTAGAATTGTAATACTCATACCTAAAGAGACTGAAAAATAAAATAAGAAGGTTCACACATTAAAGCCTGAAATTCAGAAATCATCCAGGCTGAAGTCATAGCAACTAAAATTTTATTTTATTTAGTTTTTGTTGACCAGGTAAGTGCACTAGACAAATTCTGCCTATTTTCAGGCACAACCCGGGGGAGGAGGATATAGATGAATGCTAACTGACCTTGAACCAGGCTAAGCCGTTGGAGGTATTTTTGTGAATGGGGGGAAATTTGGCCAGGGCACCGGGGAAATTCCCCTACTTCCTGCTTCCTGTGAGCAGGGGGGACCCATTTTCTGCTGGGACCAAGATGGCGGAGGAGGAGGAGGATGTCTGCTTGGTAGGAGAGAGAGCCTCGTCTTCTACTATTTTCATGTTAGAGGCTGCAGCCGGTGTTTGACTGAATTGATTTCAGAATTTAAGCTCTCGAAGGAGAATCTTCAGGGGAGCTTACTAAGGAATTACTGAAGAACTACAGCCAGAGGTGTTGCCTGTAAAGGCATCTGCAGATCTTGAGGAAGAGAGTGGCTCTGAGCACAAGATTACAACTTCGGGTTGTGAATTCATATTTGCTGCAGCAGGATTTGAACCTGGAACCTCGCGATTTGCAATGGCAATACAAGGATGGATGAAAAATGGTGGAAACAAGGCAACCAGAGTGGTCATGGAGCAAGAAGAAGAAGGAAGAGATTGGAGAGTCTGTGAGCTGGCGGCTGTCCAATGGAACTGTGCCCTCGTAAAGGCTACTAATTCAAACAGGTACTTTTTATTTTCCCAACACCGAATTTGCCTGTTCTAGCTCCAGAAATGACTGTAAAGTTGTCCAAAAGGTAGAATTGCCTGTCATCTTGCAGCCAAGCTCGCTTTTCCAAAATTAACACTGCTACTGTTTGGTAAAACAGAGCTCAGATCTCGCTTTAATGACAGAAAATAGCTTATGAATGACCGAGCTCTGAAGCGCCTCTGCTGCAATATAGTCAGAGACGAAGAAGAAAAGTCTGGGATGCCTGAAAGCCTCAAAAAACTGTAGCCTGTCTTTTCAGCCTGCACAAAGGAAGGAGGAACGGACATTATTTCAACTAATGCTGAAAAAGAGCTGTACCACTTTGCCTATGGTTTCTACTGACTTTGCTGTCCCTATGGATAAAATAAAGGTTTTGTGTTGAATAATAATATGAAGCAGGGGATGGTAGAGGCAAATAAAATGTGGTTTACCAGTCTAATGTAGGTTCGCAATTAGGGTTACAGAATTTTCTTTTCTGAGGGGCACACAAGGAAAAATGTAATTCCATGCCAAATGCATTAGGTTTTAGGTAATAAAGCAGCGTCTATTATAAATAATGAGGGCAAAAGACTGGACGCCAGAAAAGCTCTAAGTGGGGCAGGTTGGTCTCTGTTGGAATCAGGTGGATGGATTCTGACCCCACTTGGAGCAAGTCATCCTTTTTCAGGATTCTCCTGAGTGGGCTCCAAAGGTGCAACTGCAGGAAAATGTTTCAGGTACAGATAAGAAGGTAGAGGAGTGTATGTTTTAGGTACTGCAGGTAACCTGAATAACTTGAGTGATTCAGCTGAGGCTGCTGTGCTCATAAGGCCTTACCTAAACCTGCAGTGGAATTGTTATTGCCCCCAAAGGAACCAGATAAAAAGCCTTTGCTGTCGGAGCTCTTTTCAATGCACAAAGAGAAGCTGCTCCAAGGAGGAATGCAGTGCGTTCACCGGTATAAAGGGGATTGGAAGTCAGACCCGACAGACATTACGTAGGGAAAGTTTTACTGAAAGATTCTTTGCATTTTTCTCCTAAGGATGTTTATGCATTTATACACATTTCGGTGAAGATAATTTTGATATCAGCTTTAGGTCTCAACAAGCACTTGACCTTTTCTGGTTACGCTATAGGCAAGTAAAATTTTCCCAACATGGACCCCTTATTGTGATACCATTGTCAAAGCCCTTGATTAAATTTGTCACTATAATGTTTCGAATGAAGGGTCTGGGTAGAAGATATTACATTCTGGCTAAAAAAAGGTGTGATGTTTTAGTGAACCTGAGCCTATTTTAGACTCAGAACAATTTTGGACGAGAGGGTGGAAATATAAAGTTAAGCTTAAGCAAAATGAAGCAGGAATTGAGCACATTCCAAACTCTTTTTGTTAGGAAAGGACAGAGGAGTGTTTTACAGTGAACAGCCCTCGTGCCTGCTATAAATGTGGAGCAAAGACTCACCTGTCTAGCGTTTGTGATCAACCCAGATGCGATAATTGTGGGAGGTAGGGCACGTAACTATGTTTTTGTGGTAATCCATCTTGCTGACGATTTATGTGAGGCAAAAGGTCATGTGTTTAAATTCTGCCCTTGGGCCGCATATAATTTGTCACATAGTTCTGGTTCTGAGTCTTATATACAGAAAGCACAAGAAGCTGTGGTTCTATCCACCCCTTGCAGGAGGGTTCCATTTCTGTCTTAGTTCTGTGGTACAACTCCCTGAGGTCAGAGGTACAACAGAAAGGAAAACTAGCTTGGTTTCAAAAATGGTGGTAACAGGGAAAAAGTGTTTCTGAAAATCAAAGAAATAAGCAGGTACTGATGTTAGCAAAAGGACACTTAAAAGGATGGAATGGGTCCTCTGAATATCTTAAACATTCCCCCGTATGTTTTTCTGATGAGAAAGTAGGAAAACAGAAATGGTAAAAAGTCAGAGGATACTTTTGTACTGTTCGCAGGCAGATCAGCAAGAAATCTGCATGCTAAAGCCCCCCAGATTGCCAGATGGAGACTAGCAATACTTATGCTGCCTCTGTTTACATCTTGGGTAAGACAGAAGGGATGAATCAGACTCCAAAAATCCACTATTTCAACCAAATCTCAGATACTAGACAACTATAAGGATAAAAAAAGAAAAAAAGGAAAAATGAAGGGTATTGACCATCATGAAGGACTATGGTGTGCTCCTGGGGTTCATTAAACACTCATAGCTTATTAAATAAAGCTAAACGGCTAGCTGTGTTTAATTTTATACATGATTTTCCTTTGTCAGTCTGGTTTTACAGGAGACATGGATGTCCACCATTGACCAAAGGTTAGCATTTAAAAAGATTGGCTGTGGGGCCCATCCTATTGGTCTTTTGGGAGGATGTTGTGGATGGAGTGGGATTTTATTCAACTCTTTTTCATTTCAGTTGCATAATCTGATAGACTTGGTACCAGGGAGAGTTTTGATTTGGATGGGAAATGGTGTGGGTTTGTTTTCGCTTCATTAATATCTACAATCCTCAAACTAAATCAGGTAGGGTGAACTGCCTAACACTGGTGCAGCCTTTTATTCACGACGGTCAGAGTTTTATGGGGAGGGACTTTAACTGCACAGTTCCAGATCTTATACATGGTAAACAAAGTGGCAAGAAACCTACTGCGATACTAACGCTTTAGGTAAAATCCTTAGAGATGCAGGTTTAGTGAGTTGTAATACCTCTTTAAATCTTAAGAATAAGTTTTCTTTTCAAAAGGAAATCTTTTCTCTCATCGACTATATGTTTGTTTCTTCAAACATTCACATAAACTCATTCCAAATTTTCCTCTGAATTTTCAGATCATTCATTTTGGTAAGCACCTTTTCCTTCCAGAGATGACAGAAATAAGACACATAAGATGGAAGCTTAATAATTCAGTGCTAGAACTAAATTTTATCCAGATTAGGATAAGAAACCTATTGAAGGCTAGGCTTTCAGTAGCTTTTTATACACAGATATATGTATATGGTGGTTAGACACAAAAGCAGATCTACGAACCTGTTCAAAAATACTGGGAGGAAAATTAAATGAAAAATTTCATGCTATCTAAGTTTGAGACAGCAACTTCAGAGAATTTTATCCTTAGCTTACACATCTAGGTGGGATTACTCAGATCAAATCTCCTTATTAAAAGATGCTATGAAAGAATATCAGTATGACAGAAGTAAAACAATGCAGGCCATATTACTTAATGGAGTAAAGAAATCACCTCTTGGGGACCCCTTTCAGATGTGCAAAGAACTTAGAGATTCAATGGGTTTGGAGGAGCTAAAAGATCTGATGGGGTGTAGTAACTTCAGAGCAGGAATTAAGAGAGGTAATTAAGGAACATTTTGGTTCCCTTAATCCTAAAAAACTATTTCTATAACAGAGATAGAGGATTATTTAAATAAGATTCGGTATCATGTATAAGGCATAACAAGGAAGCAGAATGGGATACTATCTCCCAGAAAGAAATTATGGAAACTATCAGGTCTCTAAAATTAAATATTTCACCTGGTCTAGATGGTCTCACAAATAACTTGTATAAACAGTTTTCGGATGAACTAAGTTAATGCCTGGGCCTATTATTTCAAGATTTTCTAGACAAGAATCGCATCTACCCCTCCTTTTCAGAAGGTTTATTAACTTATATTTTAAATCAGGTGACAGGCAAGATATGGGAATTGAGACCAATCACCCTATTAAATACTGACTATAAATCTTTGCCAAAATATTGAATGAAAGGCTTAAACATCACGCAGGGGAAAGTGATTTCACGAATCAATATTGTGGCTTGCCAGGAGAAGAATTCAATCTGTCATTCATGCAGATAAGAGATGTAATTGACTATTTCAATGAGATGGGATTAACAGGTTGTTTAGTAGCAGCTGATCTGGATAAAGCATTTGACAGGGTCCATTTGCCATTTCTTTTAAAACTTTGAGGCATTATGGGTGCAGGTTAAGCTGACAAATTTAATTGAGCAATTGTACCAGAGTGGGATGGTTTTTCCTTTTGAGAGGCCGAACGGCTGCTGGATTTCCTTAACCACGGGGTTCGGCAAGGTGCCCTTAAGCCCCCTTTTATATACATTTGCTATTGATCCCTTTTACGAACTGCATTGGAGGCAAAGAAATGGAAGGGGATACAATATGAGAAAACAGTCTAGCACAGCTACATATTCAAGCTTATGCTGATGATCTGGTTATATATTTGGAGGACTGTTCATCAGTTACGGGTTTATGAGAGCATTTGAGGAATTTACTACAGTGTCTAACGAAAATAAACATAAATAAAACAAAAGGACTGATTATTGGGGTGTGGATTTTGGAACTATGGCTGGAGAAAATTCATTTTCTAGAGACCCGCTCAATTTTGGGCATTAACTTTGGTCCTCAGAATGTTCCTAATGATAATTGGCAGAGGATACTTAGGAGTGTTGAAAATAAAGTTTCTAGATGGAAGCGATGGCATTTGTCTAAAATTAAAAGAGTTCAAATAATTAAACAATTCCTTTTGCCCATTATTCAATTTGTGGCAATGATATTTCCACTACCAACAGAATTTGAAACCAAGTTATATAGCATCTTTTTTCAGATGCTTTGGGGTAACCGTCTAAACCCGGTTAAAAGAAGTTTTACTTACCTAACAATAAAACAGGGGGGTTTAGGAATGATAGACCCAGTGGTATACGCCCATGTTTTCTTTATTACCAACTCCTTGAAAGAAGGGTTGATATCGGAATCCAGATCTGAAAATTCATGGAATTTAATAATTATGGGAAATACTTTAAGTGTTGGACTCTTTAGCCCCTAAACTTAATAAATATCTACATATTCCAGAGCACTTTCGCCAACGGCACAAAAATTATATAAATGGGAAATACAGAAGACAGTAGCACTCACATATAGTACAAGGGACTTGTATCACCATCTAATGGAAAAACTATACCCACAAGAGCCGGAATTTAAAAACTGCCCATTAACTTTGAACCCCATCGTAGTGGCTCAATTGAATAATCCTAGGTTGCCCAAAAATCAATGGGAGGTACAGTGGTTAATTTTCTATGGAAGACTGAATGTTAGGGGGAATGCGAAATATAAAGTCTTACAGGAAAGGTTATGCCCTTACCTTGAATGCATTAATAAGGAGGAATCCATGGTCCATTTTTACTAGATTGTTCCTATGCTTCAGGATTGTGGGTTTTTAGCAGATGTATGGAACCTGACATGGCTGAAAAATATGACATATGAATTCTTAGCTTTAGGAGTGTCTCCAGTGGGTTCATTCGGATTGCATAAGGGACTTTGACTTTATTTTGGGATGTCTCAAATACTTCCTGTGGCAAGCCAGAATACAATGGGTTATATATCAAAAGAAAATGTCTGATGTTTGCATTAGTAGGCTAATTGTTAAAGAGTTGGAGAACATTTTTGCCTCTGATATGTTAAGAGTATCCCCAGGATTACTAAAGAAATTATGGAAAGGGTTTTTCATTTTATTAAGTATAAATAAAGAAACTGAAGAAGCAAGAATAAATGTGAAAAACAGTTTGATAGCAGGTGTTCAAAGTGGATCTAAGAGTTAAATGGATATAGTGTTGTAGTCTTTTTGGCTATTATTTGATTTCTGTGAAAACGTGTTGTATTCTATGTTTATTTTTGCAAATAAAAACACCCCTACTCTTTTCGATAAGTGCCATGGGATCTTTAACATCCACCTCAACTAACACCAGAACAGGCAGACGGGACCTCGGTTTAACGTCTCATCCGAAAGACGGAACCTCAGGAGTGCAGCACCCCCCTCATGCTGCACTACAGTGTCAGTATTGGGATATTAACCCAAGTGCCTGCTGTGGGGATAGAACCCACAGCCTTCTGATCTCCCAGCCTCAGAGGCGAGTGTGCTACCTGCTGAGCCTCTGACACTGACAAATAATGTTTTCTATGACAGGAAACGGAAGCCACAACTCATGGCAGGCTCAAAAGGAGCCAATGTCAATTTCTCAAGAATGAAATTTAGGTCCCAAGGTGGGACTGGATTATAGATAAGAGGTTTCATATGAAGGACACCTCTCAGAAAAGTATGAGACACCTCTAACTGGGCAACCACACAACCATCAGTAGATACATGGCAAGCTGATATAGTATTTCAGCACAGAATTCCCATGACATGTGAAAGGGTCTATATTCCTGGAAGCAGACCACAGAGTGAAGCACTTCCTTTTTTTTCTGTGCCGGATCCCCTTCCCTCCCTCCCTCCCCAGTCCTCAACTTGTCCCCCTGGGACTTATTTATTTATTAAAGTTTCGGAATTACAACCTTTGAGTCAGTGACTCCTTTGCAAAGGCTCCACGTCTGGACAAACACACAGAATATGCAAGAAAACATGTAACACTGCTTAGTATTATACAGTGGTGATTACATAATGACATCATACATATACAGATATTGACTAGTCTCTTATGGGTTGCTTAGCAGCCCTGGGTCTAAGGAACATGCAACATAGGGGTGAGACGTTAGTACTTTTGATTATTTGTAACAACCATTGCAGTACTTAAGCAGTATCTAGGGGTTGGTTGTCAACCCTGCATCAAGGTGGTGTAGTGTGCTCAGTTGCAGTTACACATATCTGAGTTTATGAGGTGCCTCTTGATGTCGGTTTTAAACTGGCCTAGTCTTTGGGCCAGGGAGATGGGCGGCAGGAGTTCATTAAGCCAGGTAGGTGCCCGATAACTAAAGGACCTTTGGCCTAGCGTGGTCCTTCGGTAGGGGACGTGGATGGGCATATTTGCTAGGTGCCTTGGGGTGCTCCTGTGGGTGTTAAGTTTTATTAGGGAGTGCAGGCCAGTGGGTGCAATCGTCAATAGAATTTTCTTGGCCTGGAGGCAGGTGTGGTATTTTAGCCTTCCTTTGAAGGTCAGCCAGTCAGCTTTTTTGTGGAGGTCGCAGGTATGGGTTAGTAGGTCATTTTCTGTGACCAGACGGCTAGCTTTGTTGAAGGCAAGGTTGATTCGATTTAGGGCTGTGAGGTCAGCCGTCCCATATATGATTATACCACAGTCTACCAATGATAAGATCGAGCTGGTAACTGCCAGAAGTTGGGCCTGCGGTGGGAGGCATTGTCCATGTCTATAGAGGATCCCTAGTCTGGTGTTTACTGATGAGGAGAGGTGGTTGATGTGCATGTGATAGGTAAGCGATGTGTCAAGTGTGATGCCAAGGTATTTGAAGTGTATGACCTGGTTAATTTTGGTGCCCTGGTAGTTGTAGATGTTAAGGTGGGAGCTATTATAGGGGCTTTGACGGTGCGCAAAGATCATGGATTTTGTTTTGATATAGTTAAGTATTAACCCGTGCTTTGTGAACCAGTCTTCTAGTTCCTGTAAGTAAGACTGAAGCTTGTGTTGGAGGGAGTTAGGGGTGCTATCTTTCCAGTAGACTACTGCGTCATCTGCATAGAGCAGAAGCTTACCATTGCACGCATGTGGGATTGAGTTAAGGAAGAGGGTGAATAGTAGCGGGCCCAGGATAGATCCTTGGGGTACACCTGAATGGACTGGGTTCTTGGTGGATAGGGTGTTGTTAATACTGACTTCTTGTGTTCGGTCTGTGAGGTAGTTCTTAAACCAGTGTATTGTGTCCGGGGCTATGTTGAGGGTGGGGAGGAGATGTAACAGTAGGTCATGACTGATGGTGTCGAACGCTTTGGTTAGATCTATGAAGATTGCACCTGCTATTTCCCCCTCGTCAAGAGCCTCATGTATGTAGGATGTGAGTTCGAGGAGTGCCGTGGTGGTACTATGTCCTGTTCTGAAACCATGTTGCTCTTGGCAGAGTAGGGAATGTTTTGCCAGGTGCTCAGTGAGTTGGTCTGACACTATTTTTTCGAGGGCTTTAGAGAGTGGGGGAAGTTTAGTGATTGGCCTGTAGTTGCCAGGATCAGTTGGGTTACCCTTTTTTAGGATTGGTGTGATAATTCCCCTTTTCCAGAGAGTGGGGAATTGCCCTAGGTGTAGCGAGTGGTTGAATATTTTGGTGAGGTGAGGGAGGGTCGCGTCTAGCGTTAGACGGAGGATCTTGAGATCTATAGAGTCACTGCTATACCTTTTGTTTCTTAAGGCTTTTGTAAGGTAGTGTTTGCTTTATTGCAGGAGATTGTTTTGAGCCGAAAAGGTGGGATGTTGTGCCTGGGGTGGGGGGTGGATGGGGCCCTAGGGGGTGGGTCAAAGAAGTTTGATGGGAGTATGTGACTGAGGTCTGTGAAGGAATTGTTCAGGATATTTGCCATTATGGTGGGGTCTTGTGTGAGGGCACCATTATAGCTTATCTGGGTTGGTGATTGGTTAATGGCTTTCCCACATAACTCTTTGATATTGCTCCAGAACATGTTCCCTGAGCCCCAGGTTGAGGTGAGGGCTTGTTTGTAATGGTTGGCCTTTGCTAGCTGAATAGACCTGGTGCACTTATTTCTCGCCTCTCTATAGAGTTGTCTGTCATGGGGAACTTGGGAGTTGAGTGCCTTATACCAGAGATTATCTCTATGGTGCATCTGGTATAGCAGGGGCTGTGTGATCCACGGGGTGTCCCTTGATTTTATAAACTTTTTTGAGAGTGGGGCGTGTTTGTCGCAGGCTGTGTTGAAGATTTTAATAAAGCAAGTGAGGGCCTCATCAACGGATTGAGCGGTATGGACTGGTGTCCAGTCACTGGTGGAGAGACAGTGGGTTATCTTGGTTAAGGCGCCCTTTTTGAGGTGCCTTTGGTGGGATATTTTGGGATGGTTTGGTGAGCTCTTGTTGGACCAGAGACAGGAGAGGGGAGAGTGGTCGCTGAGGACATCTGGGAGGACTTTGATGTTAGATAGGTGTTTGGGGGAGTTTGTCAGGATGAGGTCAAGGAGGGTATGTGTTCCTGTCCTGGGGTCTAGTCTTGTGGGGGTCTGTACAACTTGGGTCAGATGGTGCGCAACTGCTGCATCCTTGAAGGGGTCTGATGCCTTAGATAGCCAGTTTGTATTGAAATCACCCATTATTATGAGAGCACTTGGGAACGCTATATTGGCCAGTATTGAGTCAAAGGCTAATTTTTGGTTGTTAGGTATGTAGACTGACATTATGTATAGTGGTTTCCCTTGGGAGCCAATTGTTGCTTTGATAGTGACTGCTTGTGCCCCATGTTTCGGTGAGGGCAAGGGGACTAGTAGTGGTTGGAATTTCATTCTTGCATAAATAGCACAGCCACCTCCCCTCTTCCCCTCTCTATCTTCTCTGAAGATTATGTAGTCGTTCAGGGCCACTGCTGAGTCCGGAACATTCCTAGCTAACCATGTTTCGGACAGAGCCAGGATGTCTGGTGAGTGTTGTGCAACCCACCCTTGTAATAGTGTTAGTTTTTTTGGAAGGCTACGGATATTTAGTGATGCCAGTAGCAGACCAATATTACTCTGGTTTTTAGATCTGGCAGCCAGGACCGGCCCTGGGTTGGGGTGTAGGTCTCCGGCCATGAGTAGTAGGCGTAGGAGAGCATGTCTGAGTGCTGCTAACTGTAGCCGTTTGGAAAAGTTCCTGGTGTGACGTGGGCTATTGTTGTAATTAGGCAGTGTGCATGGTATGGGAATGGATTGGGTCCATTGGGCTATTTGTCCTAGTAGAAGAAGAGGGTTGGGGTAATTCAGGAGGTGTGTGTTGGGTTGAGGTGCTTGCTTTGCCTGTACAGACCCACTTACGGTGCAGCTTAGGCTCTTGGATATGTTGGAAAAAGGGTATTGGGGGTGTAGGTGCTTAATTGTGGAATTGTTGCTGCGAAATGAAGGAGTGTGTGAGCAGCAAGGGCTATGATTAGCATGGAGTGTAGTAGTGTCATTTGGCTACTTAACATGGTGTTTAATAAGTGAGAAAATTTATTTTTTTTTTCTTTTAAAGTGAGCCCCCTAGTGTTTACTCTGTATAACCTGCTAATGGGAAAATGAGCCGATAGGTTTTTGCGCTCACGTGGTGTAGCCTATAAAGCCGTAGCCTATAAAGCCGGCGGGGTCTAAATCTTGCTGGCACAGGAGCGCTCCCAAGGTGGATAAACGCTGCCTCCTGCAGACACCTTAACAATGCTTCAAGGGGCTTGGGGCTCTATGAGCAGTCCCTCGCGACCGCGTCCTTGCTTGGGGGGAGGGCTTCCATGTACTGGCCTTCTCGACCTCCTGGGTCCCGGTCTGTGGACAAGGAGAAGGGGTAAGTCAATGCACTTAAGTACTGTAAAGGTTTGGGCGTTTCTGTGAGGGAATGGGCTTTTGTTTGCCAATCAGTAGCTAGTAGTAAGAGCAGAGGATTAAATGCTGCCTTAACTCCGCTTTTAACCTTTTCCTTTTATTTTTTGGGTTCCTTTTTTAAATGTTTAGCTGCAAGCCTTTAGCCTGCCTATTGTCTGTGAGGCGATGATTTAAAAGTGGCGCCAACAAGCTACAGTGGAGCCCTGTAATAGCAGCACCCCTGTACAAGCTTCAGGCCCCTGCCTTTTGAATTTCAAACTGGGATTATGGCACCAGACAAGGCGTATACATACAGACAAAATTTAACAGTGAGCAAAACAGTTGCTGTAAACTGTAATCCCTATCTTACCTGGGGTGGTGACCCCCCCAGGCTTGCCCCCCCAAGTAAGCATGCCCCCGACGGAAGTCTACCCAAATTTTTTCCCCCGGTACCGGGATGCTTCCCTGGCTTAACCCCCAGGGTGGGGCCACAGGGACAAGCTGCCAGACAGAATACTACACTTAGTCACCAGCCGAGTGCAATGGCAGGCAGAGTGGGACTAGAGGAGTGGTGCATCATGCATGGTGGCTGGCATCTTTTTTATGCTTTTAATCTCAGTGGGAGGTATGGCATGCAATGACGTGACGCCACTGAAGCGCCAACGTCTGGCACGCCTCCCTACAATATAGGCGCCAGCAGTTGTGCCCCTTGGCCTCTGCCGGAGGTCAGTCATGTACCAGACACTCAACCCCCAAACAAGAAGAGCAGTCCATAGGATGCTCGATCCTCCTCTCCCCAGCCAGCCCTCTGACTCCTGTGTTCATTCCCAACTCCCGGGATGTTGGGTTTGCGAGAGGAACCCCTACCGCTGCACTGGCAGGTCAACTCTGAAGCACTTCCATTCAGGAAATATGCATATTTAGTAAAAGGCTTCCTAGCTGCAAGCAGGGCATTAGTAACCTTACAGGATACCCCAAAACATGCACTGGCTATGTTTTCATGACCCATGCATGAAGGTGCAGGGACTTCAGGTCCGTATGGACCGGGGACACCTTGCCCTGTGACAACAGACCCTGACACAGAGGTAGAGAGACAGGATGCTCCACTGCCAGATACTGAAGGAATGGTAACCATATCTGGTGAGACCAGAATGGAGCAGTGAGGAGGGCAACTAAAATGGTGCAGGGTCTGCACTGGAATACATATGAAGAGAGACTAAAGGAGCTTAATATGTATAGCCTCAAGGAAAGGAGGGAGAGGAGGGACATGATAGAAACGTTCAAGTACCTCAAGGGAATCAACAAAGTCCAAGAGGGTAGCATCTTTCAAAAAAAGAGGTGTGCAAGAACAAGGGGACACAATTTGAAGATAGGGGGGTGGCTCAGAGGTAATATAAGGAAGTATTTTTTCACAGAGAGGGTTGTGGATGCATGGAACGGCCTTCCGGAGGAGGTTGTGGAGTCAAAAAGTGGTTGAATTCAAGCATGCATGGGACAGTCGTAAGGCAATTCTAGGGGGTGGGGGTAGAAAGAAGTAGGCTGCTGGTTAACTAGGATCTGCAGCTTATCCATTAGGTAGGGAAATGGGCAGACTGGGTGGGCCAAGGGATCCTTATCTGCCATCAAATTCTATGTTTCTATGACAGTGGCACTCTCCATCCATAGCTTGAGTAGCACCCTCTGTACTATAGGAATGGGGGTGATGCATATAGGCATTTCTCTTTTCAAGAAAGTGATAATGCATCTTACCAGATAACTCCATGCCCTAGAGTGAACAAGCAGAAATGTGGCAGTTTTGCATTCTATGGGGATACAAACAGGTCCAACTCCATGTGACACCATCTTGCGAAGAGGTCATTTACCATGGAGGCCAGCTGTTCCCATTCATGAACCATTGACTGGGACCTGCTTAACCTGTCAGCCAAGATGTTTTGGAGACCTGGGAGAAACACGGCTGACTACTTATTGTCATGAAACAGAGAACAGTACATACTCTCACTGCTTCCCTGCATAGGGGATAGGAATAAGTGCCCCTTGTTTGTTGATGTAATGCATCATGCCGACATTGTCTGTGTGGATTAACAGAGGACCAGACAGAGAGGATTTTGAAAGGCCTGGAGGATGTACAGAACAGCCCACATCTCCAGGACATTTATGTGCAGCTCAGCCTTCACTTTGGTTCATGGTCCCTGTGTCTGGTTAAGGCCAAGATGAGCACCTCAGCCACAGCCTGAGGCATCTGTGGTAAGACTCTGTGCAGGAGCTGGTACAAGGACTGGAACTCCCTTGAGTAAATTCTTGTGGTTCAGCCACCATAACAACGCTTGTCATACTGGAGATGAGAAGAGACCCATTTGCTCCATCTTGTCCTTCAATTGATCCCCCTTGACCCTGAATCTTCACTGTGGTATTCACAGATGAAGTTGGGTCAGTGGCACACTAACTATGGCCGCAGCCAAATTGCCCAGGAAACTTAACACTGTTCATGCAGTGACATAATGGCTCCTCCGCACCAAGTGTGCTTGAGCAATCAGAATGTCTGCCCTGTCCTGGGGCAGGAAGACACATCCTTTTTCTATGTCCAAGACCGCCCCATGTGCAGCAGTCTTTGGCACAGTCAACCGTGACTTTGGCACATTGACTCTGACCCCCAAGTCGTCAAGCAAAAATAGGCTACTCACCTGTAACCGTAGTTCTAGTATTCATGGAACATCTTTAAGATAAGCTTCTCCGTCTAGGCAGTATATCATCTGGCTCTGCCATGTGAGGTCAGATCTTGCATGCTGGAAGCAGGGATCCATGTGCTACTTGCCAGGAGAGGCTGGGTGGGTGGTGTGGATGTGAACTATACCAGTCCTAGAACTACGGTTGCAGATGAGCAACCTATTTTTCTAGGAGTGTGGACATAGTTCACTTATTCCCATGTAAATCCCTCAACCTGTGTTGGGCTTACTACAATGTCCAGGGGGCATCTGCACCCAGCGTGGTGCCAGCACCCATAGTTATGGGCAGTAACTTGACATCGCTATAAAAGGGACCTGCGGTGGGAAAACGGGATCTTCCGTGAAGCCATGCCGCAGAGTTCGGGGCACAGTAGCAGTCAGGGCTGTGGGTGGGGCGATAGCCACTCCAGCCCTCAGGATGGTGGGATCCTGTTTGAAAACAGCCAATGTGTGGGTGAAGTGCTCAACAGGCACTCTGTGTGCCATCTGTGGAATCCTAAATATGCCCTGCCATGGCCATCAAGCACAGCCAAAGCCGGGGGAGACAGAGGGGGCCCTTACCGCGATTTTGGCACCGGGGCAGGTCTGGCATGCTGGCAAGATCAGCGAGGAGGTCCACAGCTGTATCCAGTGAGTGAGTGTCTGCCATCCCCCCCCCCCCAGAGTCTGGAGAGTAAGAGACCAGCTTGGATCAGGCCACGACATGGCAGGTCGCGGCTTGTTCGCCGAACTCCATGTCTGTCCACCTGGGAAGGTGCATCATCTGGTCAAAGTAGAGACTGTGATTGTGCCCACAGAACCCTGCTGGAGTGGCAGCAAGAGTGTTGGTCAGGACCGGGGAGACCACCCCTTAAATGGTTCCCCGGGATAATTCCACACCAAGTCGTGCCTGCTCTGTTGGAGGGAGATGGAGTGACACTGTACAGAACATAGTACCCAGGCCGTATGAGTTATGCCTGTATTTGTTTTGAGAACTTTAAATAGCCCCGCATGGCTGTGAAGTTGGGAGAGCAATGCATGGACTGGAACTGGGCATCCTAACCGAAAGTATTGCCCTGTGGTGTCTGCCATCCACCCAAGGTATGGAGTGTGTTTCTGCTCCATGTGTGAAGGGATCTTTTGCCAGGGTGTGCCTGAAAGGACTGGTGCCATGGCGCTATGCGGTAGATCAACTCTGTAACTAAATCAGTTTTGCCGCCCCAGCCCCATGTAGCTGCATATTACTTCTTGAGCATTTGAAATTGTATGTTTGGGACAAATCAAATAAATCCTATCCTGTTCGAAAGCAATCTGCCTGGACATTGTTTCTATTATCTTGGTTTAGACTTTCGGTGCCAAATGAAATGCATGGAGTTTGCTATTTGTTTAACAAGTTTACCCCCCAGGTACCTGGTACTGCTTTCCTCTTGTCACCTGAAGATGCACCTCGATGGAGTTCGTCTGTCACCTGCCTGAACCCTGAATTTTCTGTCAGGTACTATTTTCCATCATTCGTATTTCAAATGAAGAGTTGCTGGACTGTGAACTTGGCTGTAGCACCCCCTTCCCCATGAACACTTACTTACCACCTAAAACCCCTAGACATGGGGGGGTTACAACGTGGGGGCTCATCCAGGATCTGCAAAATGGGGTGCCAAGTAATCTTGCCTGAAGGGTGCAAGAAAGACCTAGTTGCCTGGGGTGATTTCAAAGGGCCATGAAGCACTGTGGAATTCTTGGAGTCACTGCTATCTCGAACTGTGCATGACTCTTGCGTGACAAGATGGCGCCTGTGGCCTCATGTCATGCCATGTGCATGCATGCATAATGTGGGGACTAATTTGGTGAATGGTTGGTGGAGCCCATACACCTAAGGTGCCCATACAAGAGGGGGTCCTAGAGACTGCAACACACCCATCTTCTGGACCCGGGGAGAGTGGTGCCTCATGGCTGTGTGCTCTAATTTTTACTGCACAACTGCTGGGAAAAAAGTTGGATCTTGCAAGGCCTGCCATTGCGTCTGCCCCATGTTGCGAAGGCCCACTGCGACCATACCGGAGTCACTGCTTAGCTGGCTATGGAGCATGGTGGGGAGGAGCAGTGTGGCCAAGCGATGTGTCCTCTGTGGACAGGAGGGGACCAGAGTGTTGCACCAGCTGTTGTGTTTTCCCTGCTCCCATGGCACCAGGGGATGGCCTATAGTGCCTTGAGCCCAGTATGCATTGCCGTGAATCGTGGGATCAAACTTTTGCCCAACACGGCGAGTGAAGTATCTGCTACCAAGCCTGATGAACATTGGGAGGAGATGACTGGCAGGACCTTTGGCAGACCTATTTAATGCCTCACTACATTCGGGGTGTGTACCTCAGGACTGGAGGATGGCTCATGTGGTGCCCCTCCACAAGAGTGGCCCCAAGGATGAACCGGGAGAAACTACAAACCAGTGAGCCTCACATCCATCGTGGGTAAGCTAATGGAGACTATCCTGAAGGAGAGGCTGGTGGCCCTCCTAGAGGCCAAAGAACTACAGGACAGCAGACAGCATGGCTTCATACGTGGCAGATCCTGCCAAACCAACCTGGTCAAGTTCTATGACTGGGTAACTAGGCAACTGGACAGGGGCCATGCAGTGGATGTCCTGTATCTGGACTTCAGTAAGGCATTCAACTCACTGCCACATGGAAGGCTGGGAAGGAAGTTAGTAGGCACAGGAGGCGGTGCAAGCTGGTGAGATGGGTAGGAAACTGGCTGCAGGAAGGCAACAGAGGGTGGTGGTGGGTGGGGAGCTCTCACACCCAAGGGCAGTGATGAGCGGTGTTCCACAGGGCCTGGTGTTGGGACCAGTGTTGTTTGGGATATTCATTGCAGACATATCATGGGACATCAAGAGCAAGATCAGTCTGTTTGCTGATGATACCAAGGTAGGCACGGTGGTGGATGACCTAGGGGATGGCAGGGGTTGCAGGATGATCTGGCAAAGCTTGAAACCTGGTCAGACACCTGCAACTGGGCTTTAATGCCAAAAAGTGCAAGGTGCTGCATTTTGGGATGAAGAACTCAAGGAGGAGTTACCAGCTAGGGAGTGCAGCTAGCCCAGACAGAGGAGGAGAAGGATCTGGGTGTGCTCATTACAGGGTCAATGAACAACTCGGCACAATGTAGGAAGGCAGCTGCAAGGCCAACAAAATGCTGGGTTGTGTGCAAGGTACATCCTCGAGGAGGAGGAGGTGATTCTGCCACTGTATAGGTCATTAGTTAGACCACCTGGAGTACTGCGTGCAGTGCTGGCGTCCCGTATCTGAAGAGGGACATTAAGTTACTGGAGGGAGCATGCAGAGTGACAAAGATGATCAAGGGGCTGGGGGACTTATCATACGAGAGGAGGTTGAAGGAGTTGAACATGTACTCACTGGAGGAGAGGAGAGAGAGACAGGGTGACATGATTGAACCCTTTAAATACATGAAAGGAATAAACAAGATGGGTACAGAGGGGCTGTTCAAGTAAGGAGGGAGGGCCACCAGGGGCCATGATATGAGACTAGAGCGAGGAAGGTTCAGGAGGAGATGAGGAGACACTTTTTACAGAGAGGGTGGTGGCTGAGTGGATCGTTACCTGCTGAGTGGTATGCAGTAGAACAGTGGACTGCTTCAAATGAGGATTGGACAGGACAAGGGGGAGGGTTAATGAAGGGGAAGGGTGGAAGGGAGGGGCAGCTGCAGAATAAGGGGTGCTAGCTGCACATTCGAGCAGACTTGATAGACCTCTAGGCCTTTATCTGCTGGCAAATTTCGTATGTTCGTATGAGAGCCAGTTTGCTGGCAGCGGAACAGAGTTTGTCACCAGTAGAGCAAAGTACATCAGCAGCGAAGCCGAGCCTGCCAGACGTGATGCCAAGTTTGCCTGTGGCAGAGCAAAGGTCGACGGAAAGGGAGCCAAGTTTTGCAGTAGGAAAGCCACAGGAGGAGAAAGTGGTGGCAGAGGAGCATAGCCATCTGCTCTTCCTTTCCCCACTGCTGGTTGCCCTAGAACCTCCCTGTGGCAAAAGGAGGGGCTGTGGGTGGGCTACCCCAAGTGAATCCCCCCAGGCTGGCATTGGAGGTGTCCAAACAGCTCGGGCAGAGCCCCCCAAGGCTGTAGTGACTGACCCCCTAGCTAGGGACCCACTGCATGTGAGCAAATCATAACAGCAGAAAATGGAGGGCGCTGAAAGCCCAGAAGTAATTGTAGAAGCAATTGTGGAGGAGGAAGAGTCTGATGCCGCGAGCATAGTGGGTGGCACACTTACGAGGGAGCTGCAGTCCAGGGAAGGGACCCCCAGAATGTATGAAGACCTGGTTGTAGAGCAGGAGATACCCAAGCCATACATCATGCCCTCCTTGGTGCTGCCAGATCTCACTCCGCTGCTCCCTGACCATTGTCAAAGAAGGATTGCTGACAAGGACTCCCTACGCCCCATGGAGATGAACTATCTCTGCTATAGAGAGGGTAGCTGGCTGTAGTGGGGCCAGGAACCCAGAACAAGTGTGCTTTCAATCCCAGAATGGAACCAGGCAGAAAGGTGAGTTCAGAGGTATATGAAGAAGGAGTACCCTGGGGAGAATTACCCTTGCCTCAGTGAGAGGATGTGGGACATTGTGGAGGTGCGCAGAAGTGACTGGGTGCTTTATGGAGCCATGGAGAAGGTACATGCCTGAAAACGTGCAAGACCCTCCGATCCAGCCTATGACAGGAGCAAGGTCATTAATGCAGCCAGGTCTATGTGCACCTCGACAGTGTGGGCAGGAGTCACTCTAGTTACAGCATTTGCCCTAGTGCAGGATAAGATTGGGAACCATTTGAAATATTACATCATCAGCCAGGACTGCCGAGGCATTGAATGTACTAAGTCTGACTCATGCTACAATTTGGCTACCGATGGGGCTTCCAGGGACCCCAAGGGGCCAAAGAAGAAATAGGCTTTCAGTGCCCCATGGCACTGTATTTTGGACTGCTGTTGCCCCCTACTGGACTGCCTGGTGAGGTTGTCTTTTCTAATTAAAATGCTGCTGGAACTGTAAAAAAAGTGTGAAACTTGAAGAAACATTTTTTGTGTGTAACTGCCCAGTTCAGTGATTAGAAATGTGGGATGTTTAGTTAATAGCGAGGGCCTTAAGCTCTGGGAAATGGAGGTATCTGTAACTGTTGTTAATTAGGTAGCTATGTAGATTTAGGTAAAAGTGAAGGGCTGCCCTGAGACCAAGCCGTGGTGAGCTAGTGAAAAAAAAGTGGACGTACGCCCTGGGCACCCGCTAGCAATAGGCACCCTGGTGCGTAGTTAGTACTAATGATAATGTAGTAGGCATGTGTAGGTTGTTTAACTGTTAAGTAGCTATAGTAATTTACGTACAGTATAATAATAGTGTAGTAACTGTTTATAATTACAGGACAGTAGTGTAGGTATAGAGTAGGCCCTCAAAGATTGTGATGGTGGTTGTTTGCCTTAAAAATGCCAGTAGTGGGAGTCCAGTGATCTGTGAAGACAACTAAGAGGAGGAAGTAGTAGCTTCGCTGCTGTTAAAGAAAAATGTTTTGATACCTGTTTCCACCTCAGTGGTTTGCATGCTTAGAGTTAAAATGTTAAAGTGTGTCCTGGTAGCTGTAAACATGTGCACCCTCAGTCCCTGGTGCTGAACTATTATTCCCCTCCTTTAATGACAACACAGGGCAACCCTGCCCCTAGTATATTTGGGCCCCATTTGTGCCATGGGGGGGGCTGGGTGGAATGCTGGCCCTGATGGTACTTGGCAATCCATCCAGAGGAAGTCAGGCTGGGTTGCCAGGGCGAACCTCTGGAGGGTAGTGGGGCCCGGGAACACTGGAAGATGCATTGAGTTTAGGTGGATTCACCCACTGTAGCGAAAAAGGGAGTGGCTGCTGTGTGTGGCCCGGCCAGTGGAACTGTCTGGGAGAGGATTTGGGGGAAGAGATGCGCATTATCCCCCTCGTCCGTGCCTAGGGGCAGCTGAGCCAGCAACTTCACCGGGAGGTGAAGGGTTTCAGTGGGGGAAGTGTGTAAGCGCCCACAACCTGTGTTGGATTTACTACAATGCCCAGGGGGCATCTGCAGCCAGCATGGTGCCTGGACCCATAGTTATGGGCAGTAACCTGGCATCATTGTAAAAGGGACCTGCAGCGGGAAACTGGGGTCTTCCGTGAAGCAGTGCCGTGGAGTCTGGGGTACAGTAGTGGTCGGGGCCACGGGCCTCGGCCCAGAGATGGGGCGAGAGCCACCCCAGCCCTCAGGACGGTGAGATCCTGTTTGAAAACAGCCAATGTGTGGGTGAAGTGTTCAACAGGCACCCTGTGTGCTGTCTGTGGAATCCTAAATATGCCCTGCCATGGCCATCAAGCAGAGCCAAAGCCAGGGGAGACAGAGGGGGCCCGCACCATGATTTTGGCACTGTGGTGGGTCCAGCATGCTGGCAAGACCAGCGAGGACATCCCCAGCTGGATGGCTGTCATGGGGGGTCCAGAGAGCAAGAGACGGGCTTGGGTCGGGCCCCGGCATGGCAGGTTGTGGCCTGTTCGCCGGAGTCCATGTCCACCCACCTGGGAAGGTGTGTCATCTGGCCAAAGTAGAGACTGTGATAGTGCCTACAGAACCCCTCGGAGCAGCAGCAAGGGTGGCAGTCAGGCACGGGCAGACCACTCCTTCAATGAGTCCCCAGGATAATTCCGCACCAAGTCGTGTCTGCTCCGTTGGAGGGAGGGGGAATGACGCTGTATGGAACATGGTATCCAGGCCGTATGAGATATGCCCATATTTGTTTTGAGAACTTTAAATAGCCCCAAATGGCTCCGAAGTTGGGAGAGCAATGCATGGACAGGAACTGGGTATCCTGCCCGAAAGAATTGCCCTGTGTTGTCTGCCATCCACCCAAGGTATGGAGTGTGTTTCTGCTCTGTGTATGAGGGGATTTCTGCCAGAGTGTGCCCAAAAGGACTGATGCCATGGCGTATGCTGTAGATCAACCGAACTAAATCAATTTTGCCCCCCTAACCCCATGTAGCTGCATGTTACTGCTTAAGCCTTTGAAACTTGATGTTTGGGATTAATCAAAAAAAACAAAAAAACATCCTGTTTTGTTCAAAAGCAATCTGCCTGGACAGTGTTTCTATTATCCTGATTTAGACTTTCCGTGCCAAATGAAATGCATGGAGTTTGCTGTTTGTTTAAAAGTTTGCCCCCCCCAGGTACCTGGTACTGCTTTCCTCTGGTCACCCGAAGATGCACCTCAACGGAGTTCGTCTGTCACCTGCCTGAACCCCAGATTTTCTATCAGGTACTGTTTTCCATCATTCATATTTCAAATTAAAGGTTGCTGGACTGTGAACTTGGCTGTAGCACCCCCTTCCCCGCGAACACTTACCACTTAAAACCCCTAGACACGAGGGGGGGTTACACACATGACAGAAGACTTCCAGCAGTTCGCAGGGGGTGGGGCAAGGTGGGCATCCCTACTTGGTGAACAGAGACTGGAGAACCTAGGTCCCAAATGCAGCATCCCAACCAGATTCTTGGTCGATGCTACAATGTGAGATAAAGGTGTGCGCTGACTTGCAGGTGGCAATCCTGCAAATCTCCTGGATAGGAATGCCCCTAGAAACAGCCACTAAGGCAGTGGTATGTCTGGTGGATGGAGCTCTAAACCCTACACGAGGCTGCCCACCTGTCAACTATAGCAGAGGTCACTACAGGATGTTACCCACCTGCAAGTCGTCCACTTATCTACTGATCTGCCAGGCACAACTTCAGCGTATGTTACAAACAGCTGGTGAGCTTTACCCGGAACTTCAGCCTTGCACTCTACATAACAGGAGAGCACCCACCAAAGGTCCACAGTATGGAGCCTGTGGTCAGCCTCCGAAGATGGGTTGGTAAAATACACTACAAGGTTCATCACCTGGTTTAGGTGGAACCCCGATACAAGCTTCTGGAGGAACTTCGAATAAGGGCAGAGTATGACCGTGTCCTTGTGAGAGATCAGATAAGGAGACTCCACTGATAGCGCATGGAGATCACTAATCCTTTTGGCAGATGTGATGACCACTTGTATGACAGGTGTGACAACTTACACCTGTTCATAGGCTTAAAAGGTTTGTCCATGAGCATAGCCAGCACCAGCAGTAGGTTCCATGGTGGTAATGGTTCACGCACCGAGGGGGTGTGCAGGTGGTCTAAGCCCTTTTAAAAGTATCCAACCACCTTCACCTGGGCCACCATTGACATACCAGCCCATGCCCGGTATACAGAGATGGCCAAGTGCACCTTGAAGGTCACCGTTCAAAGCCTCAATGGGGAGAAGGACCAGAGGTACTCTAAGACAGAGGTGGGCAAGCCAGGAATTTTTCTTCTAGAGTTAAGCCAGAGCTGAGCCAGGGGTCAGGATTGAATCTATGAGCCAAAACACAAGCCAAGCCCTGGCTACTGCAGGCTGTTCTTTTCACAGGAGTTGAATATTTTAGACACTGTAGTAACTGCTCAGGCTGACAAAAAATGTTACTTTGATCATATCTGACTGAGCTTGATCCTGGCTCCCAATTGCTTATAGAGGTTGAGCTGATCCAGGTTCAAGTCTGCTGTTGCTTGCCTAGTTCTATGATACTAGCCACAGGGCAGGCAAGGGGATCAAGCTCCTTGCCCTGACACCAAATGGAAAACCTTTTCCATTTCAAGGTGTAGCACTGGTGAGTTGACTCTTCTTGGAAGGCCTTCACAGTGTGGAGCACATCCTCCAAAGGACCAAAGGCCTGGAACACTACCTACTCAGGAACCAAATTGTGAGGTACAGGGCCTGAAGGTCTGGGTGCAGAACCGTCTCCTGCTGTCTGGTCAGCAGGACCGGGAGAAAAGGCAAGCACCACAGAGCACTACTGCTCAGGCTGTGGAGATCCAGATACCAGAATTGCCATGGCCAATCCGGAGCTATCAGGATCATTCTCCCTTTTCCTCCTGGACCCTGACCGCCACCGTGTGGACTGGGGAAAGGAGGAAAGGCATACATGAGGCCTGGTATCCAAGGCCTCGCAAAGGCATCTCCACTAGTGTCCCAGAATCAATATATGCAATCATTTTGTTGGCTACCCAGGCACTCCGCAGGGATGTACATGTGTGGTAACTAACATTGGCACCTACTGTGAACAAAGGACTACATTCAATCTTCCAAACTGCACCAGAGCAGTACAAATCAGGCAATTCATCTCACATGTCACTAATGTTGTGAATATATATACACATATATATAGTGGTGCAACTGTGAGGAAATCTATGTTAGTAGGACCATACACTCTTAAAGTGTTCAGGAGCATGTGTGAGACATTTGTAGAGGTAACATGGAAAGCCCGGTAGCACTGCACTTCCTTGAGGCACATGACAGTAATCCCTCTGTATTACAATTTATGGGACTTGAGCAGGTGAAGATTGCTACATGAGGTGGAAATAGACTCATATGTTTATTACAATGACAGTTACTAGATTTTCTCATTGCAGAGCTCACAACTAACGCGTCTGAGCATTAACTGGGACTGGAAACCTTTTTTATAACTAACTGAATGGTGGTGCTATTATTGAGGCAGAGTGAAATGAAGTGACTTTACATGCCCACCCCTATCCCCACAGCCCATGCAAGCTTAACTACTTCTGCTGTGCATTCCCTGAGACCCGATCTATCACTCTGTTCAAGAATGCATTACCTGAAATTTGACATGAATTGTTGGGTTTAAATGGTTGAAATGTTCTTTCTAGTGATATGCAAAGTTTTCATGAAAGCAATTATAAAGGTACTGTTATAACCAATAATTTTCTTTCTTTTCTCTCTCTTTTACAGTTGCATTTGGAGGGTGCAGAGGTCTCCTGCTTCAGTTTTCCTTCACTGTTACACAGAATACTGCCTGGATTTATCCATATCGGGCAGCTCCCAACTGTTTGCATTTTGCTTTGTTCCGTCTTCATCACCGTGAGCTGTCCATTATTGAATTATTAATAAATTACTAGTATCATGCTATTAGGATTACTCCAGTGATAAGTGAATGTAGCTTCTTACATATGGTGATTATGGTTTGCACTGATCCTTTCATTTCAAAAATGATATAAATTACGCAATTTTTTTAATGTATGTTAATTATTATATGTCAGTGTTTGCTGTTCTGTTACTAATGTAATAATGAATGAGTTTGATTTCAACTGGTTGTAGTATGATTATATCAGTATAAAAGGATGTCCACAACAACAGGTACCTGCCCTTGATAAAGCTCTACTGAGCAAAGCACCGGGGCACCTGTGTGGTCTGTGGACCTGTAGTTTGTCTATTTGGCATCAATAAATGTGATAATTCTGCAGCATTTTGGACTTTAGCCTGATTTTTGCTGCTTGGGGCACTGTGTGAGTGTAGACCACTTTTTTGGTTGTTAGTGTTTAGCATTAAGGGGGGCAGGAACCTGATCTGTAGCTGTCTCACACCAGAGAGCATGGCCCATTATCCATGGCCATCTGAAGCTGATGTTTAGCCAGTGGCTGATTCCTTGTCAGCAGGGAGGTGAGGGAGGACATTATCTAGCACTCCCAATAGGAAGTGACCAAAGTGGCCCATCATCAAGGAACAGCTCACCTGATGGAGACCAAGGGAGGAAGCAGTATAGTACTTCTTGTTCAACTCCTTGCTGGGGGCTTATCCATGTCACTAGTGTTTCCAGGCTTCTGGAAAGCCAAGCTTGAGACCAGACCCTCAGCCGAGGGGTGGTCTGAGAACCTGGACAGACAGCCTGCAGGGAGAGCATACTTGCAGACCATATGGGTTGAGCATACCAGGCAGGATACTGGATGCTGCCAAAGCTCCAGGGCCAGTCCCAAAATGGACTCAGCCATGGGAAAGGCAACCCCTGGGGATTCGTCCTGTCAAGGATATCTGTAAAAGGGTATTTAGCTCTTCTCTGGACAGGATACAAGAGGATAGACATGGACTCCGATATGAGTTGGAGTAGAGCCCTAAATGACATTGGCCCATGGCCGGTGGTCAGCTCCTCGACCAACTCACACTTGAAGGTATGTGTCCTCATTGAATGCATGGAAGAACCATCTGAGTCATCTGAGGGCTCATTAAAAACAACCTTAAATCTTTGCTGCTGTGAACTACCCAAGAGTTGCCCAACTGGGTGTTTTCCATCAGCAGCTGGCCTGGCAAGCCAGTCACAGCACGGGAGTCTTTGGTCAGGGCTCCCATCAAGGGCTGCGGTGGAGGTGGTGGCACCAGCAGGGCTGAAGAGACAGGTGTTGGCGACAACTGCCTTATGCAGACCAGCTTGGGCTTGACTGGTGCCAGTCAGATGACCATGGGGTTCAAGGGTACAGCCCAATACTGCTCACACCAAGGCCCACTGCTTCCAGAGGAGTTCCATGTCGCGCTGCCACATGCGCCAACAGAGCCTCTCCTCATCTAAGGACAAGGAGGATGAGGACAGTCGATGGTGACACCTCCCTGTCGAGCGCGACCGAGAGCATGAGTGGTGCCTTGACCTTGATCTCGACCCGAGGGCTGATGACAAGGCAAAGCCACCAGGGGAGTAGTATAAATCATGTACACCAGATTCGGCAGAACAACCTCTGGTGGAGGCTGTTCCTGAGTGGATGCGGCCAGGGACACTGATCGGTTTATGTCCTCCTGAGTGAGGGCCAGGAACACTGGGGTTCTGGAGCTAGCGGCCTGGCCCTTAACCATTTTGGGCTCAACTGAAGTCAGGCACTTGACATACATCCAGCAGTGAGGGTAGTTGGGGGGGAAGCGGGAGGAGCAGGATCTCTCCCAGTTCCACAACCAGCGGCAGTGTTTTTTGTGCTTCTTACCATGATGGGTAGGGCTCTCTCCGAAGATCTGGAGGGCCAGACACATCTGCTGGAATTTACTGGTGAAGGACGCTCCAACACTGGCCCCAGATGGGAGCCGTGTTGAGGCTGACCAGGTACCTGCCGCAAGCTGAGCCACGGACCCTGCTGCAGCAGAGGCTGCTTTGTGACCTTTCTGCCGTAGTTCTGGATTTTGGTTGTCCGGCTGGCTGAGGAGAAGCCATGACGCGTGATCCTCCAGGGGAGAAAGGGAGCATCGTCTGGCACAGGCCACAATCTGCAACATCATGTGTCATACCCAGGCAGTAGAGGCACGACACATGTGGGTCCATCTGTAGCATCTTCTGTCGGCATATGATGCACAATTTGAAGCCAGGAGCTGGCTTCACTTCTTTGTGTTCCATCTTCCATCACCAAGGCTGGAGTAGAATTGAGAAAAATATAATGAACTGAAATCTATCAAGACAACTAAGTTCACCCATGGTGCACTTTAGGCCCTATAACACATGGAGATGTGAAAGAGGAGACTGAACTCTTCCAGCAGAAAGGAAGATCTGACATGATGGGGCAGAGACAGAAACTATACCACCCCGGTGGTGGGAGGAGCTTAGCTTGAAGACATTCTGACGAATCAGCACTTCTGGTGGAACTGCTATCACGTGGATAAGTGAACTACATCCACGCCTGTAAAGCAGAGCTTCCCTGGAGCTGGCCTTCATTAGCCAGTTATCCAGATAATAGAAAACATACAGACATTCCCTGTGAAGGGCTGCTGCAACTAGTGCCAAGCATTTTGTAAAGAACTGTGGTGCAGAGGACAAACCGAAGGGCAATACTTTGAAATGATAGTGCTTGCCCTCCAGCATAAAGTGGAAGAACTGTCTGTGAGACTTACTGATCTTTATATGAGGGTATGCATTCTTCATGTCTAGAGAACATCATCAGTCCCCTGTTTGTAATGAGGGAATCCAGGCCTGCATAGATACCATTCAAAATTTTCTATATTCGATGTATAGGTTGAAACCTCTAAGCTCTAACATAGGATGTAGATCCCATGTCCATTTCGGGACTACGAGGTATCTGGAATAGAAACTTTGTTCCGTTCTTGAGGAGGAACCAGTTCTATGGCACGTTTCTGAATCTCCTCCTTTAGAAATGGACACGTGGCCTGGAGGATAAATTGAAGGAGGTGGAGAATGATCTGGAGGTATTTCTAATAGATCCAGAGCACGCCCCCCTGCAATTATTTCCAGAACCCACTCATCTGTGGTGATTTCCTGCCACTGTTTTAAATGCAGAGATCCTGCCTCCACACACTCATACCTGGAGGCAAAAGTTGGGGGGGGGGGGGCAGAAGGGTGTCAGGTGGAACTGGGGCAGAAGGGCCACCAGAACCAATTACTTCTGGTGCTTTGGCATGGGCACCAGAGGAAAGGGGACGTAGGAGGGGACCATTACCTCTGCCATGGTGTTGCTGATGGTATTCATGGTTACTCCTCACAGCAAGTCCAGGAAAAGAGCCCCACCATGCCCTCTAGTGAGTGTGGGGTGATAGGCCTTAACAGACTGTAATGTCATCTTCTAAGTCTGAAGGCCACGCAGGGCTTCTTCAACACCACACCCAAACAGTTTGTAGCTCTTAAAGGGAGCATTCAAAACTGCCTGTTGTAAATCAGTGAAAAAGCCAGACACTCTGAGCCAAGAACATTGCCTAATGCAAATGTCAGTGGTTGCAGCCCTGGCTGAAGTAGCAGAAACATCATAGGCTGAACACAGCAAATGCTTTCCATCTTTGGCACCAGCATAAAGAGTTTTAATCAAAGCATTCTTGGCAGAACCATCAGACAAAGCCTGAGCAGCAGTGCGAGCAGCTTTCCACAGGCTTTTCTGGTATTTAATCATGTGGTCCTGGCAATCTGCAGTCCTAAGGCCCAAGGATGCCAAGGCATATCTATGTATTCTTGCCCATTACATCCAGTCTCCTAAATTCCTTATCTGGAGGCAAAGTGCTCATGTGTCTAGGAGCTTTAGTGTGATCATGGGCAGCCAATATGACGACAGAGTCTGTTTCTGGCTGGTTAGCATAATGAGGCTTAGCAGATGAAGCAGTGTACTGCTTATCAGCCTTTCTAGAAACTGCAGGCAGGGAGTTCGGTCTATCCCGTGCAGCAAAAGTAGCATCCTCTAAGGCAGGATACACCGGTGGAGATGTAATGGAGGGAGTGCGAGGCACCTCCAAACATTCCATCAGATTCCTCTCAGTGGAATCTTACAGTATATAAAGAAAAAGTACAATATACAGAAAACAGAAACTGCAACAATCAGGTACGTTCAACAACCAGTGGACAGGTAGGCAACAACAGCAACCCAGCAAACAAGTCAGGTGCAATCACAATAGACACAATCATGCTCTTGAGAAGCTGTTTAGCTGAGGCAATACTGGCAGGAGAGCTTTCACCCAAGGTAAGCTTGTTCCATATGTAACTGAGGGAGTCAGTAACTGAAGGAAAGCTGCCTGGAACTCAGTTTGTGATGTGAGACAATAAATCTGTTGCCAGAGCAGAAGCAAAATTGATGGGCAGAGCAGCAAGGGTAAGGGAGGATCACAGATAATTTTGGAGCGTGTTGAGACAGTATTTAAATCCAAAGTGAGCCAAGTGTTGTGCATGTCTAACAGATAGTGAGGCCGGCCCAGATGGTCATATAACGTGCAGTGATGCAGCCAGGCAGGGGCTCAAAGGATGAACCCGCAGAGGCCACTGAATAGGGTATCCAGTTTCATTAAGTAGCATGGTATGTCATTGCAGTTCTCCAGGTTGTTAGTACTCCCTGATTAAAACAGTCTTTTCCTGTCCCCTTGTGTCTCCCTGTCCTGCAGGTATAACCACTGACAGTGGAGACACCAGCCAGCCTCCTCCACAATCACGGTATACCTGAGGCCTTTTTTGTCCTCGTTGATGGTGAGTGTCTCAAACAGTGAACCAGCAGACATAGGGTAGTAATGCCTGTTTCTCCACAAGTATGTTATGGCAGTCCTACAGGCTGTTAGTGCCCCCTGATTAAAACTGTATTTTCCTGTCTCCTCGTCCTGCAGGTAAAGTCATTGTCAGTAGGCAGCCGCACCAAGTCTCCTCCAGCACAGAAGCCTCCCCAGAATAGCCAGCTTAACAACATTAACAACTACACGTTATTCAGACAAGACAGGGGCTCCAGAGAGGGTCCTACCTTAGATCTAGCAGACCCCCCCCCCCCCGAACCTGCTGGCTGCGAACTCCTTGCAGCCAACCTATAACTTGGCCCCATGGGAGAAAAAAACCTTAACCTCCTAGTGACGTATATTTCACCGAAGAATGTCAGTGATGACTTCAAAGGCTTCATAAAAACTACCTGGTCTAAATCCACAGCATGAGAAAATAGTATTAGGTGACTTTAACTGCAACTGGCTTGCAAGCAACAACAGGGCCCTTAAAGATAAACAGGCCAATGTGCACCTCACTCAGGTCATCACCTCCCCTACCAGAGTTAACTATTAAACTGGCACAGCCACCCTGCTAGATTGGATCCTTGATAGCCATCCTGACAGGGTCATCTCAAGTGTTGTCCTGCTGATTTCCTCAGTGACCACTCCCCAGTCACCTCCAGATGGTCCGCCAAGGTGGCCAAAGGTGAGCCCTCCAGCAAGCTCCCGTATTTTCAATCCCTACTCCAACAGGTCGACTGGTCCTTCTTGACCAGTACACAAGATGTCAATATAGCCCTGGAGTATTTCGTCCTCCAATTCAACAGGATCTGTGACATAGTTTCCAATTTCAAGACCCTCCGCAGGAAGGGAAACTCACAGGCCTGGTTTACTCCTGCCATCAAGTCCCTGACTAGGGAGCTTGGGCACTGTACAAAGAACTGAGACATAGCAAATACCTCATAAAATACAAAGAACTATGGAACAGTGTAAAATCCCGTATCAAGGATGCAAAGGCTGCGTTTCATAAAACCCAACCAAAAAAACCCCGAATCAGCCACCCTAAACAATTGTGGAGTAGCATAAATGAAATACTCGGCAAATCCAAGACATCCTTGCTCTACTTTATTGCAGAGGGCAACACCACAGTCATAGGGGATAAGAACATTGCTGACTCCTTTAATAAAACCTTCAGTGATCTATTGACATACACTTCAGGCCTCTCTAGCCACCCTGCCACTGAAAGAGTCACACATGACCACCCTGCCAATCATCCTTTCTATTTTAAAAGGCTTCGCTGGGCCAAAGTACTTGGCTACCTAACAAGAACTAAAATTAAAACTAGGATTGGCCCTGACCACTTGGACATGAAACTGCTCAAACTAATGCTTAGGGAGGTCACCTACCCCCTGCAGATCATTTTTAATATGTCCTTTTCTACTGGGCAAGTACCAGGTATCTAGAAAAGCTCATGTTACCCTAGTATTTAAAAGGGGAGACCATAGCCTGCCATCCAACTACCGCCCTATCTCTATCTTATTCCCCCTATCAAAAACTTCAGAAAGGATAGTTAATGATCAGCTAGCTCAATACCTGACTCAGCACGAGTTACTGGCAAACGAGCAACATGATTTTATGAAACACTTCAGTACTATGACGGCACTCCTTAAGTACACTGACTTAATTCATTGTGCCCTGGAGAGAGGAGAATTGGCTGGGTCCATTTACATAGACCTACCCAAGGCCTTTAATCTTGTGAACCATGCCCTCCTATGCCAGAAGCTAATCAACCTGGGCCTCTCTGAAGACTCTGTCTTTTGGTTCAAAAGCTACTTAGCAGGGAGAACCCAAGCAGTTGAATGCTGTGGCGTACTTTCCCAGAATAGGCTAGTCAAGGTGGGTGTTCCCCAAGGGTCAATTTTAGGACCCCTCCTCTTCAGTCTACTTATAAACAATATTCCAACCGTCTGCAAGTCAACCAACATAATACTCTATGAGGATGTCGCTGTCATCTTTTCAAGTAACAAAAGCCTAGAAAAACTGAGGCTGAGACTTCGGTAAGACTTCAATGCCATCCAGGAATGGTTCTCACCAACCTGCTAGTAATGAATGCAAAAAAAAACTAAATGCATGCTTTTCGGCACTCGTAACTAGCTCCATACCTCCCCTGTCTTAACAATCCCTACAGTAACTGGAACCTCACTTGAACAGGTACAAACCTTTAAATATCTTGGGGTTACACTAGACAGTACACTGTCTTTCAGTGCACATGTTGAACTATTGTGTAAGGCAGCAAACTCAAGATGAGGACTATTATACAAACATAGAAAAAATTTCCTACCAGATATTAAAATCCTACTTGTACAGTGCCTTATTGCAAGTTTAATTGAGTATGGGATCGTGGTTTATGGCTCTGCGAGTGACAATGTGCAGTCTAGGGTCAGGGGTCGCCTCAATAGGGCCTGCCACTTTGTGCTTGGCCAAATAAAATGACACACACACACCTGTGTGCTACACAGCAGCCTGAACTGGCTAAACCTGGACATGAGGCTGCTCTACCACACCCTTGTAACTGGCAAAAAAGCTTTACAAGGCTTACTGTCCCCTTGTCTAAGGGCAGTGTTCACCACAGTGGAGAACAAATGCTCCACCAGGGGTGAGGACTGACACTGCTACTTCAACGGAAAAGAAACTCCCTTGGCCAATGCTGTTTTGCTTACCATTTTGCTACGCAATGGAACAACCTGCCTGACTCTCTGACTGACTACTTCATCGAGCTGTTTAAATCCCAGCTGCTCTCCTCACGTAAAACCACCTGGAACATGCAACGGCTACCATTGACCGCTAGTGCTACCTGCAACTGTTTTATGTTACGCTGCACTGCTAAATTGTAACCCATGTTTCTGCTATCACTGCAATTGTCTTACCTGTATTCATAGAATTATAATTTATAGCCTCACTACACTGAACCCATGTTCAGATATAACTGTGCCTCATCAACCAATATGTTTTTCTTACCTGTCTTCAATGGATTGTAATTGTAGTCCTACTGTATTGTTTTATACACCGATAACTGACTCTGTAAATGTAATTTTTGTTGTACTCGACCCTATACTATCCATCTATCCAGGACTAGAGGGCATGGGATGAAGTTGGAGGGAGGACGATTCAGAGGAAACATGAGGAAGAATTTCTTCACAGAACGGGTGGTGGACAAGTGGAACACCCTGCCAGAGGAAGTGGTGGGGGCTGAAACAATCACAGGATTTAAGAATGCATGGGATAGACATAAAGGAATTCTGGAGGTCAGGGGTAAGGGGCAACAGACTTCCTGGAAAACATAAACTGAACTTACAAACTTAAATGGGCAGACTGGGTGGGTCATAGGCCCTTATCTGCCGACACTGTCTATGTATCTATGTATACCCTGGCTCTACCTAAAGGGTTTTATGCCCAATGAAAACTAAACTAAACTAGCCCCGCTATAGAAAAGGGTTAAAGTTGTTTTTGTTTGTTTCTTAATTTTAGGGCTGAATAGCAGGCTGGGTAAGGGATCGGGCTAGGTAGTGGTGGTGGTGGTGGTAGTGGGGGTGTCTGTGAAAAGACATGTCGACTCCTGGCACAGTCCCCGAAGACCAGCATTTTTTTAAAATACCTGTATGGGAGACTGGGGGAGAGGGACTGGATATGGCTGGGGTGGTGAGAGGATGGCCACAGCACTAGCCCTGGCTATTGAGAAGAACTAAAAGGTTATTTTTTTTTTGTTAAATAAAAAAAATACTGTTATTTTTCTTAATTTTGGGCTGAATAAATACAGAATGGCTGACAATCTAGGGGTTCCAAGTACAACTAATCGTCAAGCAGTCCAAAAAAGGTACTCAAACACCCCTAGTACATGTATTTAGAAAGAGTTCAAAACACCTTTAAGCCATGAGGTTTGAGCTACATTAAATGGTAAAGGCACACTAATTATATACAGACATAGTTTCAAGATGCAGTAATCTTACCTAAGGATGAGAACACAAGCTGCTACAAGAGAATATGCAAGGAGTGTTCCAATGGACATCATGTCTACCAGAGCCTTTAGATCAAACAGAAATGCCATGACAGCTGCAGGAGGAATTAAAAAGTCACGCCATTAGATAATTACTACTAGTTTCCGAAGCAATATATAGATCACATTTTTACTATTACGTCTTATTTGTTACTATTTATTAGCAGCTATCAGTATCTTCAAAAAGCTTTCCTCTCTCCTCCCTTGACTTCTGGTTGTAGCTAGGAAATATATGACATGTGCCACCCCCCATCACAAAATCAAGTTTTCCAAACCAGTGCAGTAAGCAGACTCCCCCTGTCTCTTCATGTCAGGGTGACATTGCCACATTTCTCTCCTGTAGTCCTAGATTCCCTTCCCTATCCTGGCAGCCGCTCTGATCCTCTAGCCAAGTCAAGAGTCTGAGTTGTCGGTTGACTTCAGTGGTGAGCCCAGGTCCTGGGTTATCCCAGGTCGCTCTTAACACAAAATATGTATCTGTCTAGTGTGCTTATCTTGGCAATAAAAACTAAATTAATAAATGCTCCTTAGGCAGATCAGTAATGATACTCCAGTACTGGGTAGCTGGTGCCACTTGCCTGAAAAAAACACTCACCTTTTTGCTGCAACTCAATAGGCACTGGTGAGAGGAGGAACCCTAAGATCTGTCTGCAAGCCTGTGACTCCCAACATGGTAGTGAAACAATCTGCTATCACACCATTGAATTTACCCTCGCCTCTTTATTTATTTTTGTTTTTTCAGTGTCCTCTCCAGCACTTGGGGTAGGCATCGCTATTGCCCCACTAAAAGGAACTAGTGGGTGAGGGAATAGATATGTCTCAGATGACACCTCTCCCCTCTTCACAGAAGGAACTGCAACCTTTTTAGCTGATGACACTAGACTGGCAAGAAGAGTGGACATAACAGAGGAAGGGGATACATTACAGTTCAGGGAGGCCTGCATACAATACAGCAGCGGTAGTTGTTATTATTCACCATATATTTTGTCAGCAATAATGTTTTTCTTGCAAAACTATCAAAATACCCATTTTTATTTCATTCCTAAACCAAATTTAAAAGTTCCTAGTCCCCTACCATGACCATCTTGAAAAAAATGTAATATCTTGGGTATAGTGCTGTGCAGTTTACTATCAGAAACATGTGGCAGCACCATACTGATACATTCACAGTAATAATCTAGCATGTATATTCGACAAGTTACCTCAGTGGAAGAGATTCTTAAAAACTGCAAGTGGCGGCCATCTTTAATGATGCGAGTCATTAATTACAAAATAAGCTATAAAATCTGTTTTACAAATATCTGAGAAAAACTAAAAATGCACATAGAATGAATCTAAGGATGTAAGAAATACATGTTGGCTGAAAAAATGTATGATGACATTTTTTTCTGACTAACAAATACTGCTGCTTTAAAGAGCAGTTGACGCCACTGGGAAAATACAAGAAAATACAATAGTCGGACACAATTTCTGCTTGTATTTCACGTATCTTCTACAGATTTCTCCTCTCCATTATGTTTTATTGAAGAAATTCCCACAGAAACAAGATCTTTATCCCTAGAGTTCATCTGCCTCTTTAGCTTGCTCCCTACTTGAAATCATACTGCTACAGTATGTTGTGACATCAGCTTGTTGCCATGGAAATAACTGTGATGTCACAAGCAAAGTATTATGACATCAGGTTGGGAAGAAGTAATGGGAGCAGATAAACCCTTGAAGAACAACTCTCCTGTTTTCAGGCATCTGACCTCAGTAACAAATAATGAGGATAAGAAATACAGAGCTAATGAGAAATATAAGATGCTTTGTGTCCAAATATTATGTTTTTCAAAGGTCTTCTTGAGGCGTGAGTGGCTCTTTAAGGACATGAGCTGAGAAATGGGGGATTAGAGTTAATGCGGGGTAGTGCAAGGTACTACAGATAGGGGCAAGGATTCTGCATCACACATCAAATCAAACCAAATCAAATCAACTTTATTTATATACCCTGTATGGTGCAAGACTGGACAGTACAACCAAAGAAAAGGATCTAGGGGTAACTGGGGGCAGGCAGCAAGCTGATGCCAGGCAGCCAGTGTGCTGCTGCTGCTGGGAAAGCAAATGCAGTGCTAAAATGTATTAGGAGGGGGAGGATGGGGCAGGTAAAGTATCAAGGTCATCACCCTGTACAAGGCACTGGTCAGTCCTGGAGTTCTGTGCCCAGTTCTGGTCACCACAGTACAGAAAGAACACTGAAGAGAGCAAGAGGGTTCAGCATAGGGCCTCCAAGCTGATTACTGGTTTAAGAGGCAAGAGGTATGAGGAGAGACAGAACATACTCAAATTGTTTAGCCTAGAAAAAAAAGAGTGTGAGGGTACATGATCATGAATTTGCAAATACTAAAGAGGACAGAAAGGGTGCAGTACACACAGACGTTGGAGCTGTTGAGTGCAAGCAAAACAAGACGGCATGCCACAAACTGGGTGGGGACTGGGAGGGCAGAAGAAAAAATTACTCACCGTAGTAATGATGCTTCTTCTTAGGGATTTAATAGTGATTTACACAAGTCTGCCATCCTCTAGTGACTGAGTGGTTGCCTCAGATAGTGAGTTTGAAACAGAAACATAGAATTTAATGGCAGACAAGGACCGCTTGGCCCACCCAGTCTGCCCATTTCCCTACCTAATGGATACGTTGCAGATCCTAGCTAACCAACAGCCTACTTCTTCCTACCTCTATGTTTATGTAAAGCCAAACTCTGAAATGTGTTCATGCTCCTGCTAACGTTCCAATGGCAGTTGTGTTGCTAAAAAGCCAAAGACAGCACTGACCACCTATCTAAACCATATCCTAGTATTCTTAATTTGCAAGATTGAATTAAGAATGCTACTGCCTAAATATTGTGAACACTGTAAAGTTTGTAACAATAAAATGCTCAAGCAAGGGCAGCAAGGAGGGCTGGGGGGATACTAGGATGCATAGGGAGAAGCATCACCAGCAGAAAACAGGAAGTTATTATCCCTCTGTACAGACAGTTGGTGAGACCCCATCTGGAGTACTGCGTGCAGTTCTGGAGACTCAATCTCCTCAAGGATATACACAGGATGGAGGCTGTCCAGAGGAGGGCCACTAAAATGGTGCAGGGCCTGCACCGGAAGACATATGAAGAGAGACTTAAGGAGCTGAATATGCATAGCCTCGAGGAAAGGAGAGAGAGGGGGGACATGATAGAAACTTTCAAGTATCTCAAGGGAATCAACAAAGTCCAAGAGGGTAGCATCTTTCAAAAAGAGGTGTGCAAGAACAAGGGGGCACAATTTGAAGATAGAAGGGGGGCGGCTCAGAGGTAATTTAAGGAAGTATTTTTTCACAGAGAGGGTTGTGGATGCATGGAATGGCCTTCCGGAGGAGGTTGTGGAGTCAAAAACAGTGGTGGAATTCAAGCATGCATGGGACAGTCATAAGGCAATTCTAGGGGGTGGTGGTACAAAGAAGTAGGCTGCTGGTTAACTAGGATCTGCAGCTTATCCAATAGGTAGGGAAATGGGCAGACTGGGTGGGCCAAGCGGTCCTTATCTGCCGTCAAAATCTATGTTTCAATGAAAACACAACTTATTAACTGATCATTTTGTAGAACCCCATCTTACTAGGGCTCTAGAAGGGGAAGTAGGGTAGGAGATGTATGAATTATGAATCACTAGTAAATCCCTTGGAAGAAACATCATTACTACAGTAAGTAATTTTTTTCCTCTAAAAACAGGAGTTTAATAGTGATGCCATTCAAGTCTGAAGATTTTTAGCAGTACCTTCAAATGAGATGTTAAACCAAAGTCCCTTCTGCCCATATCTGGCCACTGTCCAGGCAGAAGCAAAATATCCAATGGCACTATTGAAGAACACTAGGGGAGTTTCACCCAGTGTTTTTATGGACAACATTACCCCTGTCAGTAAGACAGGTTCATACAACACACCCACCAGGACTCACCTAGGAACAGTCTATCAGAGCTTAGTGGCTTTCCTGGTCAAAAATTACAACAAAAATACCTTTGGAGGCTGGGTCTAGAACCTATTTAAGAAACAGGTTCTGCAGAACCACAGTCCCAAACATGGTATCCCTTCTGGATTAGAAGTCCAGGCAGTAATGATAGAGAATATACTACCAATGGAAATTCAATCCACAAATGAGCAACATATGCAGTATTTTGTACTGGGGGATTCAATAATTAGATATACAGATAAGATTGTGTGTAGAAGGGATAAATATAACATTGGTTGCTCTTAGTCAGAGGGGCTGGTATCAAGGACATTAGTTCCATGTGTAATGATATCCTATATAATTCTGGTCCAAATCCGTTAGTTATAATACATGCTGGAACTAACGATCTGCAAAAGTTACCGATTGAAGAAATAAAACAAGAATACATTAACTTGGGAAATACATTAAAAGGTTTCAACTGTGAGATTCACTTCTCAGAAATACTACCTGTACCAAGAGCAAGTTACCAAATTACAAGAAAAATTAAATGTATTAATGAGTGCATAAGGAAATGGACCCTCAGGGAAGGATACTGTACTATCCCTCATTGGGAAATATTTTGGGATGATAGATCATTATATTGCTTTGATGGACTACACTTAAATACGCAAGGTGCCTACAAATTAGGAAGGACCTTTGGAAACATTATCATCAATTCTTTAAACTAAATGCAAGGGGGGAATGTGGGACCCAAAAAATTACTAAATCCTAGTAGACACAACTCTCATCCACTTAAGATTTGGAGTATTAACGCTAGAAGCCTGAATAATATTAAACTAACTGAATTAAAAATACTTATTGAAAAGAACAATGTAGATATTGTGTGTGTAACAGAAACTTGGTGGGGTGACGATAGTAAATGGAGTAACAGCATCCCTGGGTATCAGCTTTTTACAAAGAAGGAGGGGGTGTTTGTTGTTATATATCTGAAAACATTCAGTGTCAGGAAATTGAAATATCTAGTATTCCTGAAAGAATAACAGAAACCCTCTGGTTAAACATCTTCTTTTCACAGATGAAAAAAATGGTTCTGGGTATTTGCTATAGACCTCCCAACAGCACTAATGACTATGATTTCACTTTAAATGAGGAGACTTGACACCTGCTGTAATATGGGTGATACTATATTACTTGGAGACTTCAATGTGCCAGGTATTAACTGGGATCTGATGACAGGAGTTAACTATCTTGAAAAAACATTAATTGACACATTAGTATCCCATGGTTGTAACCAAATGGTGGGATTTCCCATTAGAGGGAAAAACATACTAGATCTAGTCATTACTAACGCTAAAGAAAGACTTAGTAACATAGATTTAAAACCTCATCTAGGATGTAGTGATCACAAAACTATTGAATGTATCCTGAATATTGGTAAGCCAAAAAGCAATGGTCGACCTGCTACATTTGATTATAAAAAGGCAAATTGGCAATAGATTATTTAAGCGTTCAGTAACATTAACTGGCAGTTTGTCTTTGCCAACTCAGAAGTAAATTCAATGTGGGAAAAATTAAAAACACAAATTTTGGAGATTCTCAACCATCATATCCCCAAGTACAAAAACAAGAATAATAAGGGTTACATCCCTTTATGGTTCTGTAGAATAAATAGAACACAAATAGCCATGAAAAAGAAAGCTTTTAGAAAATATAAGTTAAATCCAACACAGCATAATCAAAGCAAGTATAGAACTGAACAAGCATTGCTGAAGTCACTAATAAAGAAAGAAAAAATAAAACTAGAGAATGTTAGCTTCTTACAAAAATCATAAGGCACATTATGCTTATATTAATAATAAGCAAACAAATAATATAATTAACTCAGTGACAATCAATTGTGAACAAAAAAATACTAACAAGGAGATTGCAGACAGTTTTAACAACTGTTTTACACTAATTTTTAAAGCCAATAATTCGGATGTAATTACACCATGTCCAGATAAGTCAGATGCATTCGAAGTCACTGAAGACATGGTACTTAGGGAGTTGCATACTTTATGTACATCCTCCTCTTCTGGACCAGATAATACTGATTCCATTGTTTGGAAACAATTGGCAGATGTAGTTGCGAAACCATTAACCACCATATTTAATAAATCCATTTTGTCTGGAGAAGTCCCTGATATTTGGCGCAATGCAATTGTAGTTCCTGTACACACAAAATGTAACAAATCAAATGTGGCCAATTATAGACCCATCAGTCTAACGTCCATATGTTGCAAGATTTTGGAACGACTGATAAAAAATAAGATAGAAAATGATTTATCAGTACTTGGCTTATAGGACATATCTCAACGTGGTTTCAAGAAAGGTCTGTCGTGTAACACCAATTTGTTATCCTTTTATAGTTTTGTCAGCAGTAGTTTAGATAAGGGGACACCTATAGATGTTATCCTATTGGACCTCGGGAAGGCATTCGATACGGTACCCCATAACAAACTTATACAAAAACTTTGTGATACAGGTTTGAATAAATATATTGTGAGATGGATTGGAAACTGGCTGACAAACAGGAAACAAAAAGTAAGAATTAATTCAGTATTATCGAATGAGGGTACAGTGTGTAGTGGTGTCCTGCAGGGGTCGGTATTGGGTCCGGTCCTATTTAGTCTGTATATTAGCGAAATGGGAAAGGGTCTGGATTCAGTTATTACCGAATTTGCAGACAACACCAAAATTGGTGGTGATCTCTCTTCATTGACAAAGTACAATCAACTACTTGATAGTTTAAAGAAAACTGAACAATGTGGAGAAACTAATAATATGAAATTCAATGAAGTAAAGTGTGCGGTAATTCATTTTGGTAAAAAAACAAAACAAACTATCAATATCACATAAATGGAAATATCATCAAGCACAACAATTGTGAAAAAGATTTAGGAGTATGGATAAACTCTCAGTTATCATCATGTTCACACACACTTAAAACTGTTAAGAAATGTAATAGTATTATCCACTCAATTAAGAAAGCCTTCATCTCTAAAAATAAAGCATGTGTAATAAAACTATACGGGACTTATGTTCTACCTCATTTGGATTATGGATCACCAATCTGGAGTCCGTTTCTTAAAAAGGATATAAATCAGCTTGAAAGGATCCAAAGAAGACTTACTAAGTCTATCAAAGGATTAAATACCATGGATTATAATCAGAAATTGAAGAGCATAAATCTTTTTTTCCTTGGAGACTAGAAGGACTAGGGGTGATTTATTATTAATGTATCAAATTATGAAAAATCCAGCATTAATGGAACAATGTAATATAAATATAGTTCAAAAAACATTAAATTTAAGATCACACGCTAAACTAATTTTTATTAATAAAGTACAAACAGTTAGGCATCAGAATTTTTACAATATACGAACTGCGAATCTATGGAATAAACTACTAGGAAATATAGTGGAATCGCCAACAACAGATACCTTTTAAAAAAGACTAGATGATTATTTAATCAATAAATACCACAATGGATGGACCCACTAGGAGTGGGAGACAATTCAGTGGGCACGCCGCCTACTTTGTTTTTGTACACCAAGTTAAACCAAGCAAAGGAGTGTAATGTAGATACAACATATGAAATTTGCGAGTAGAAAAAGGCCATTTGCTCTATCGAGTCTGTTCGATTTTGTAGCTAGCAGCCCTATTCTACAGCTGCCCCTCCCTCCTAACCCCCCCTTCCTTTATCCTCTCTCTTGCCCTGTCCCAGCCCCCTTTTGAAGCAGCACTGTTTTACAGGCTATCACCTCTGCTGGTAATGCATTCCACCCTGCCACCACCCTCTCTGTAAAAAAGTGTCTCCTCATTTCTCTCCTGAACCTTCCCCCCTCCAATCTCATGTCACGGCCTCAAGTGTCCATCCCCACCCTTACCCTGAATAGCCCCTCCGTACCAGTCTTGTTTATCCCTCTCACGTACCAGAATGTCTCGATCATTTCCCATCTGTCCCTCCTCTCCTTCAGCGAGTACATGTTCAATTCCTTTAGCCTACTCTCATACAGTAAGTCCTCCAGTCCCTGGATCATCTTAGTTGCTCTGCGCTGCACCACTTTCAGTAATTTAATGTCCCTTTTCAGGTACGGAAGCCAGTACTGCACGCAGTATCCGAGATGAGGTCAAACTAATGATCAATACAGCGACAGAATCACCTACCCACCTCGACGTTATTCCTCTTGTGATACAACCCAGCAGTTTGTTGGCCCTTGCTGCATCCTTCCTACATTGTGCTGAATTGTTCATTGATCCAGTGATGACTACCCCAGATCCTCCTCAGTCTCTGCCAGCTGCACTTCCCCCAGTTGGTAGTTTCTCCTTGGAATTTTTGCCCCTAAATGCAGTACCTTACAATTTTTGGCACTGAACCCCAGCTGCCAAGTGTCCGACCAGGTCTCCAGCTTTTTCAGATCTTCCTGCAAACTATGCCACCCCTCTATGTCATACACCACCGCCCCTATTTTGGTGTCATTGGCAAACAGGCTGATCCTGCTCTTGATGCCCATGGAAATGTTTGCAATAAGTATCCCAAATAACACTGGTCCCAGTACCAAGCCCTGTGAAATCCCGCTAGTTACAGCCCTTGGGGATAAGAGTTCCCCTTCCACCACCACCCTCTGCTGCCTTCCCTGTAGCCAGTTTTTCTCCCATCCCACCATTTTTGCTCCTGCCTCTGTGCCTTCAAGTTTTATTCCAAGTCTCCCATGCGGCACCAAATCGAATGCCTTGCTGAAGTCCAGGTACAGGACATCCACTGCATGGCCCTTGTCCATCTGCCTAGTTTCCCAGTCATAGTAATCTACCAGGTTGGTTTGGCAGGATCTGCCTGTGACAAAGATATGCTGTCTACTGTCCTACAGCCCACTGAACTCCAGCACGGACACCAGCCTCTCCTTCAAGATCATTTCCATTAGCTTCCTCACGATGGACATGAGGCTCACCGGTCTATAGTTCCCTGGTTCATCTTTGGAGCCACTGTTATGCAGGGGAACCACGTGAACCAACCTCCAATCCTGGGGTACGCATTCCAAACTCAGTGAGGCATTGACTAGGCCTGCCAAGGGCCCCACCAGGATCTCTGCTAGCTCCTTCAGTAACCCTTGAGTGAATGACATCTGGCCCTGGGGCCTTGTCCACCCTCAGTGCTCTCAAGCTCTCCAGCACTCTTACCTTCTGTGATCACCCCATCCGTTAGTCTCTCCCCAGCCTTTACTGCCCCCCCACCCACTTGGGTAGCACTCCTCCTCCTCCTCCTCTTTCTTTCGTAAATACCAAGCAGAAGTAGTCATTGAGTGCATCTGCCTTTTCCCCCTCTTCTCTACCCATCGCCCATCCCTCTTAATCCTTTGTATCTGTTCCTTACAGCTCCTTTTCTCCCTGATATACCTGAAGAAGCTCTTCTTGACCTCCTTAATGTCATGCACTAGCCTGAGCTCTTTGGTTGCTTTTGCTGTTCTTACTGCCTTGTCACTTCCCTTGCCTCCTGCAGGTACTCCTCCCAATCTTTCTCCCTCCCTGATTTCCTGTTATCTACTAAAGGCCACCCTTTTTCTCCTCACTTTTTCCACAACCCTCCCCCGCTCATCCAGCTTTGCCTTTTTGCCCTGGCCTTTTTACTCCGAGTTCTGCTACAGGAACTGGTAGCCTCTAGTAACCCTTCTTAATGAGCTACAATCTCTGGTTCATGTCCATACTAGGCTTGATCCTGGCCAGGTACCCACTCACTACCTCCCACATCTTTGCAAAATCCATCTGCCTGAAATCCAGCACCTTTGCATTGGATGCCACACCCTCTTTGCACATAACCAACCTGAACCATACTGAGTGATGGTCACTCCCCGCTAGTGGTTTGTCCACCTTGATATCCCTCACAAACTCCCCATTTGTGAGCACTAGGTTGAGGGTGCTCTCCCTCTGGTTGGTTTGTTGACCACCTGTGTCAGGCAGCTTTCCTGAAAGGTGTCCAGTAGTACCTGCTCCCTTTTATTGCTGGTGGCTGGGGTTCCCCACAACCACCACACTCCCCTTCCCACATGCCCTTCTAATCTGTCTCACAAGTTCCCTGTCCAACTCCTCTGTTTGAGGGGGTGGCCTGTACACCACTCATATCTGGAGAGTCCTATTCCTGGAATCCTGGATTAGCAGCCATAATTAATCTGTTTCTCCCTCCTCCCTAACGCACTTTAGCCCCTCCCTCATGTATAAGGTGCTTTCTAAATTGCTTACAGCGGAATGCCCTTTATAACCGCTACTGAGGCAAAATTTCTTGTAAAGTGCTTCCATAGGGCATTAGGTGGCTACTTAGCAGCCTTTTCATAACAGAATTGAATTCAAGAAACTATCCACCAAGAGACAGTCTTCTTATCTGCTGTTTTGCCTTTGACTACCTTACTATAAATGACAAACAATTGTGTGCTGTCAATTCAGGTCCCTTGTATTCTATCTATAGCGTAGCGCAGTATGCAAGGTACTACAATGCTGTGCTGAGTACATTGTTAACACATTAATGAGAAGCTCACAGCGTTTAACTTTCCCTTTCAGTGACTGCTGAAGAGCTGCACCTGGTGGTACTATTTTTAATGCTTAACAACATGTTAGGCACTTTTTCTTCAGGAGGCAGCACTATAGTCTGCAAATGTAGAAGACCTGTCACAGTTCATAATGTCCCCGGTTTATGCCATTATGGTGGAAGAATGCTAGTTAAAGGGGAACAGTCAGAACCAAGGCAACACACCCAAGTGTGGGGCTGGCCCTGGTGTGTACTTTGTGTGCCAAAACATTTTTTTTTTATCTTACTGTTTACTGTAGTATAGCAGATTGTATCAGACTCATTTTGCTTACTTCCAGGCTGACATTTTCTGTAACTACAAATCCCAGAATCCCATGCTGCTTACATCAGAGCAGAACTGCAGCAGTGGGACATTCAACAGCCTGCAGTGCACGTTAGAGCTTTTATGAGCTCCGATAAGATGTTTTCCAGTTCCGCTGTTCTACCAGTGCTAAGTACAGTCCTCTGTGACTACTTAGCCTCAGCAGGACAGCAGAACCAGCAAACAAAAAACAGGGCTTATATAAAAATCTAATAGGCCCTACAGGCTATTAACTCTTCCACTGCTGCAGCTCAGCTCTGATCGCAGCTGTAGGGGATTCTGGGACTTGTAATTTCAGAAAATGTCAGCCTGGAAGTAAGCAACATTAGTTTGGAACACTACTACACTACAGTAAACATTAAGTAAACAAACAAACAAAAAAAATAATTCTGCACACGAAGTGTAGGGACCAGTCCAGCACTTGGGTGTAGAGCACTTAGTGCTGACTGTTACGTTTAACAATTCATAATCCATCTGGGACCAGGCAGTTTTTATCAATTTGTTTAAACAGTCAGACCCTGTTTATTAGCTGTTTTGTATACCTGATCACAGGTTCACCTTGCTCTAACAAACTAAATGTTAAAAAGTACTCAGGAAATTCATTGTGTGAAATATTCAGTGTTGCTTATGTGTGGTGATCTAATTCAACTGAGTGCTGACCACGAAGATCGCCTATTTTAGCTGCACACCCAGAGTCGCCTCAAGAAGGTGGACTGGCGAGACAATGCTGTGGTTCGAATGGGGTTGGGTGGATGGAGGCACTCGGTAAGGAGAGACAGGAGACAATTTAAAAGTTTGATGCCCGACAGATTTTATTTATACCACAGGGGAAGGTAGACACGGTCACAAGGGAAGAGGGGAACCAAACCATACGAGAACAGTAAATAGCACTCTATGCCAACTCTAAGAGTTGCATCTTGGCCTAAGGCCACTATTTATTGTACTCTATGGTAAACTTTCTCTAAGTGGTCTAAGGAACAAATTCAATTATCTACTACTCTATCATGAGATGAGACAATCACTGTAGTGAATAATGGGTACCAGTACAAAATCCCAATGGATCAGGTGACGTAACCACCTCTAAAAGTTCATATGGTTAAAGGAAGTCCAAACTTTTTCCTGCCGTCTTCGTGCACACAGCTAAAGAATGGTGTAGCAATAGGGAAAAGGGAAAATGGGGCTCCTGCTTGGTGCCAAGCTACACCTGTGTGAAAAGCTAGGAGAGGTTGGAAGTGAAATAGGAGAGATTTTTAAACAGACCCTGATTTTTCCGCCAAACCACTCTCCAAGGTTGCTGGAATACTTTGACACAAGAGAACTGAACTCTGCTGAACTCTTCCCTGGCACAAACCCTCAACCAGGGCTGTCAAGGATGAAGAACCCAAGACTTGGCGTAAAATCCACTTGAAAGGATTGCCAAGGGTGAAGATCTGCTGCGGATTCCCCGGCACAAACCCTCGACCAGAGCTGCCAAAGATGAAGGGACAAAGACTGGCTGAAGTTCCCCAGCACAAACCCTCCACCGGGGCTGCCAAGGATGAAGGAACACAAACGTGGCGTTGAATCCACTTGCAAGGACTGCCAAGGATGACGGTATGTTGAAGCTTCTTTGGTGAAAGATCCACAGGAGGACCACCAAGATCAAGCTGAATCCCAGAAGACAACATGGGACAAGCAGGAAGAGTAGGATGCAGGGCGAGGATCAGAACCCTGTACTGTCCAGAACCAGAAAAACAACAAACTGTCAGACATGGACACACACTGACCACACCAGACTTGAATTTTCGGTGAACGACTGGGAGTGACGGACGAGGCTTTTTCCAGGATGTTCCACTTCCAGGCCGACTGAACCACAAGGAAACCAGGAGCTGGCAGCCGCAACTCACACCAGATTACGTTGGCTTCGACCAGCAGCAGATGACAAGGAAGGGAGATGCCGTGAAGTTCTTTGCTGGCTGAAGACTGCTTTGGTGAAGAATCAACTGTGAACAACCCCACCAGGGCTGTTTCGGTAGAAGATTGAGTCCATACACTTTGCTCTAAAACACTGGTAATTCCACTTTACACTAAACCACAGTGTTCAATGGTTACTGGGGCAAATGTTCGTGGCAGGGGCAATTTGTCTGGAGTAGAGGAAAATTGCTGAAATCAGGGGCAATTGTTCATTGCAGGGGCAATTTTTCATTGCAGGAGCAATTGTTCATTGAAGGGGCAATTTGCCAGAAGCAGGGGCAAATTGCTGAAATCTGGGGCAATTCCCCAGAGTCAGAGGCAAATGTTTGAAGCAGGGGCAAATAACCACAATCCTGGTAAAATACAGTCTTGGTACTTAGCAATCATCACAACATTTCAAATACTAAGCAATAAACAGTTCATCAGCTGATAGTCATTAAATGGCAGTTGTGTGCGGAGCCCCACTTTTCTGACCCCCCACGCTTGTGGATCCCTTCTGCACCAGGATCTGGCTACCCCCCGCTGGAAGCTTTTGGGTGGGTGAACTCCCTTTCCACTCTGGGTTTTCCCCTATTTGCCCTCGTAATGCTGGACTACCCTCCTCTTGTCACCAAGGGCCTACTGTTGTCTGCTTTTGCCCTTTAACTCTGTGCTTGACGTTGCCCCTTTCTTATTACCAGGGGCCCCTCTCGACGTAGGACCTACTGTTGCCCCTTTTCCAACTCTGGCCTAATGCTGCCTTTATTATGCCCTCGTGGCCTGGCTTGCCTTTTAACTTCTACTGCGACTTGCTCCCACTGTGCCCCTTATAAATCTCTTTGGGCCTGTCCAAGGCCTAAGTGCCAATCACTTTCCCTGATCCCGCCTTATCACCGCCCCTCCATGAATATGGAGCAGATCTCCCTTTCTGGCCTAGGCCTGGCCTCACCCTATGGGCATCGCTAGCCCAAATCTTCTTAATATCAGTCCTAGGCCAGCCCCCTCCCAGCTGCCCCCTGAGGCACCCTTGTGGTGCGAATAACAAAATCATAGAAAACTTTTTAAGATAAACTTAGGCGGACAGCACTCTTCTCCTGTGCTGCAGTCAACTCGCCGCCCCAGCCCAGGGTGAAAGAAACTGCTGCAGAAGGCGGGAGGAGCTGCAGGCGGAGGGAGGGATCCAGGCAAGGAGGCAGACAACTGGTGGACCTTGCGGGTCCTTGCGACGGACGCGTTGCGATGCAGTGAGGGAGAAGAACAACAACAAAAAAAAAGAGAAACCAACATGGGGCGCACAACTTCAAGCAACTGGCACCAGAGGACCATCAGGACACTGTCGATGTCTTTACGGACTGGAGGAGAGGCACCTGTGGAGTCATCGGGACCACTTCCACAGGCCAGGTAAGCTGCGTCCCCGACGCACTCCTGTACTCTCTTCCACTTCACAGTCAGCCCGAAACTGCCCCCCCAAAAAATGGCTCCTTCTTTCCAAAACTGCTTGGGGTTCCAATTCTAGAACCTCGAGCCCATGCCATCCAACTCACTGGGGCACCATACACAGGCTAAGGACAGCAGCCCTGCGCATGGGTGCCCATTGTCTCAGCTGCCTGCTATTTACTCCCAGGGGAGGGGAGGAAAAAAAAAAACAAACTTATTTTTATTTAAAAGATGTCCTTTTTTTATTTAAATGATGCCCTAACAGGCGATTGTGGCGAAGAGGGAACACACACAGGGGTCCCTACATATGTTCCCCTCCATGCCCACACAGACCCCTTCACTCTTTCTGTGGTGCCCCATACTTTGGGGCATTACATATGTGTATTGCTCACATTCTACTATTAGCTCTGCATGCGAAAACATTTTCTGCTGTAAAGTGAACAAGCATCTAGAATTCTACAGAAACCATTTTATAATACTAAATATTACATGCATGGTGTCACAATCTCATTTCTTCCAAGCTTCAGGATATGATCCAAAGTATAATATGTCAGAATAAACCTTAGAAAAAAAAGGTGCTTTCCCAACCATACCAAGGGATTGCCAAAACCCTGTTATATATCCACAATTAAAATACAGATGATCCATTGTTTCAAGCGGCTGTTGGCAACATAACCTGCTGCAAAATCCTTCACCTGTTTATGCTTCTGATTGCTTTTAGTGTTTAAACGATCGTGTCCAATTAGCCAGTGTATATCTCATACTTTAGGCAGGATTCTAGGGCAGTTTAGGAGGTGTAGTAGGTCATCCCATAGATGGGGTGGACATTTTGGAATGTATCAGGTTCTATATAACAAGCTAAAATGAACAAGTACAACCTCTTCCTTGGCAAGGTTAATATATGGTGGCTAGTTATTTGCCAAAGTTTTAATTTACAGAAACTTCCTTGTACATAACTGGGTGTCAAAGTGGAAGATGTTACTACACGTAAATTTCCCATGTACCATTTCCCAAACTATTGCTGGCGTGCGTGAAAACATGTTTTTTCAGCATTTGAAACAACAGGGGTTTAAAGTTTGCATAAAAAAATATCATGTAATAAAAAACCAAAGGGTTTATCATATTTAGACCTCCCTTAACAAGGGGTGGTACAACAAATTCCTTTTAATTGGGTTAAGGCGACTCCGTTATACTGCTTGAAAAAATACACTACAAAGTGTAGTTTCCAAAGTTTTTGGTACAGGAAAAACTAACTGATATATAGAAATAAAGGCAATAAGAAGGTTTTAATGAGAACATAGAGAATACTGGATGGGTAATCATGCAGAACCAGTGTGTTCTGCATGGGGTTACCCATCCTGGATTTTTTATAGTGGATGGTGCCCCACAAATTATTTTTAAAACATTTTTAGGCTTCCAAAGTGTATTTAAATGATGGATAAAGAAATTGTTGTCTCCCCTCACTAGGAGACAGAGTTGGGTGGTTGCTAGGGACTGGGCGTCCCTAACATTGCGGCGCATATGTCCATTGGTTGCCGCTCTGCTGTAGGCAGGATTTACAAAAAAAAAAACATGGCAGCGGAACCTCTCGCTAAGTGAGAGCAGAAACGGACACGATGGCAAAAACTAAATTAACCTTACATATCTGGTTAATCATCCAGTCTGCGTAATTGCAAATGATCTGTTCCCCTTTCAGAAAACCGCTGCTGCAATGAACGTGTACCTGTAAGTGATGTTGATGCACTCGTGGTTTTCTGTATATGCTTTTAAACCACGTCTCGGGCTATCAATTCTAAATGAATGGAATGCTGTTCTGCACATACGGTCAGTATAGCATTCCATTCATTCTTGTGTGTGTGTGGATGAACAGCATTTTGGTATAGTGGAATTTCGAGTGACAACAGCATTCCACCATACACTATAATCCTTTTCTTTTTCCCCAATGTGGCATTCATTCCATCTAGTCACTTGGGCTTTCCCTTGTGCCAACTTTGCTTCCCAGTTTGTTCTGGCCATATCTTGGCCACCGTATTGGATGCCTAGGATCTGTACAGAGGGCTCCATTATCTGAATCCCCTCTATTTGAGCTGTCACCTGTTACGGCTGACCAAGTATGATTCCTTTACTTTTGTAAAAGTTTAGGGTTGCACCTGAAAAATTTCCATATGTTGCACAAACATTTAAAGCTTGTTTAGCGGATGACACCTTAGAAGTTAAAATACAGAGATCGTATGCTATAGCATTATACAGGAGAAGGCCTACCTCATTCCGCAGAGACTGAATCTTGGGCGAGTAGTTAAGTGCCCTTAACAGAGGGTCTAAACTAAAGACATACAGGAGTGGGCTAAGGGCACACCCCTGCCATACTCCTTTTTTTATGGGAATCAGAGGATCTTTCCATCCGTTAATTAATGGTCTGACTGTTGCTGTTTTATACACGACTTGCACCCAGTGTATGAATTGTAGTGGAACCCCATACTGGTGTAACGTAAACCATAAAAAACCATGGTCTATAGAATCTAAGGCCTTTGATTGATCCAGGGCTAAAATATAGCCATTTAGCTAGTCAGTGTTTCCTCTTTCCAAAATCTCCCTAAGAAGAATGAAATGATCAGTCACTGCTCTATCTAGTATGGATCTTGTTTGTGCGCTATAGATTGTCGCCGATGCAAACTGCTAACAGTCTAGAAAGCATTACTTTTGCTAGTAACTTAAAGTTTGTATTTAGAAGAATGACTGGCCTCCAATTTCCCAAATTTTCCTTACTCCCTGTTTTATGCAGACAGATTAATAAGCCCTCTGACATACCAATGGGCATTTCTTGCATTTTAAGTATAGATAAGTGCCAATTCTTTTGCTAAGTCTTTCCCAAAGAGTTTGTATAAATCGCATGTAAGGCCGTCCAGCCCTGGAGCTGTATCCCTAGATAATGTCGATAGGGCTTTCAGTATTTCTTCTTCTTGAATATCTGCAGTCAGAGGGGACGCTACCTCTTCCGTCACCTGTGGAATAGGAAATAGGTTGAAAAAGGGGTCCTGCTGCAATACATCTGTACTATATTTGTGAAAAAATGCAGGTGTGTATGTAATTACCTCATCCATTGTAGCTCTGTTATCCAAGACTATGTGACCCTGTGCCATTTACAATTGGGAAATGGATTGTTTCGCTATCCTGGCAGTGCAGCTGGTGTATAGACAAAGTGTCCCCATCTTCCCTTGCGTCCCATACTTCTGCTGTTGCTTAATATTTTCCGCTTGTACTTTATGAAAAGTTAACATGTCTTTTTTCATGTTGCATATCTAGGATGAAAAAGAAGGTCCTGTTGTATGAGTAAGAGACATCAATTTTTGTAAGCGTTTCCGGTTTTGGAGGTTCTTCTGATATACTGTGTTGTTTTGTGATGTGGTTGTAGTTTTAAGTAAATGTGTTAAATCAGCTTTTGTATCTTGCTACCAAGTGACAGGATCATCCTACATTTCAAAAACAGATTTCCTAGCCTGAGTAAAGAAAGGTAAGGCTTGGGAGAGCTCTGGGCCTGATAATCGTGCCATGTTCAGTTTCCAGATCCCTGGACCATGTGTCATCTTTGTATTGCCACGAAGTATCAATGTGAGGATATTATGGTCTGAGAATTCAACTGGCAGATTAGCTATATGATGTATGTGTAGTGCCTTGGATATAAAAAGACAATCTATCCTTGTTGCAAGGTTAGCTTTGTGAAATGTAGGGTCTGCTTTTTTGTGAAATGTGAAATAGGCATCATCTAAATTTGATGTTTTTATAATGTTTGCCAAACAAGTCATATCACAGAACACCTGTTTAGTTTGTGTGTGTTGTCCCTTATCCTGCAGGGATAGACCACAATTAAAATCTCCCTCTAAGAGGACATTATGTAGGGTGTGAAGATATGGCTGAAGCAGCTGAAAAAGTGAAATCCGATCTGCCTTGGTTTAGCCAGCCTAAACATTAATTAGTCAGTACAATACAATAGTGTATTGCAGAATGCTGTTCTCACTCGAAATTCCACCATACCAAAATGCTGTTCATCCACACACACAAGAATGAATGGAATGCTATACTGACTGTACGTGCAGAACAGCATTCCATTCATTTAGAACTTATAGCTCAAGACACGGTTTAAAAGCATATACAGAAAACCGCGAGTGCGTCAACATCACTTACGGGTACACGTTCATTACAGCAGCGGTTTTCTGAAAGGGGAACAGATCATTTGCCATTACGCGGACTGGAGGATCAACCAGATATGTAAGGTTAACTTAGTTTTCGCCATCGTGTCCGTTTCTGCTCTCGCTTAGCGAGAGGTTCCGCTGCCATGTTTTTGTTTTTTTTTTGTAAATCCTGCCTACAGCAGAGCGGCAACCAATGGGCATATGTGCTGCAACGTTAGGGATGCCCAGTCCCTAGCAACCACCCAACTCTGTCTCCTAGCAAGGGGAGACAACAATTTCTTTATCCATCATTTAAGTACACCTTGGAAGCTTAAAAATGTTTTAAAAATAATTTGTAGGGGCACTATCCACTATAATCAGGGCCACAGATGGATATCCCCATGTAGAATTGCAGCCCTGCCACCGGGTTCACATTCCAAGCACCTCACGGGAATCAAACCCCTCTGTGGCAGAACACACTGGTTCTGCATGGTTACCCATCCAGTATTCTCTATTTATCAATTTTCAAATCTAATTCTCAACACTCTGCCAGGGTCTAAATAAACTAACTTAATCAGACTTAACTCTACATTCTTAAACAAAATACCTAGTTCTGAGCACATATCCAAGCCTATTGACCAATATGAGGGCCCTGCGTTCCAAGCTTTAATGGTCTGAGAAATTTCAGTGAGTGTGTGCAATTTTGTATCCTGTAAGAAGATGATTTGTGACTGTGGATGTTTTAAATGAAAAAGCACAGCAGTACATTTCCTATAGCTCTTAATGCTGTTAGCATTAATGGTGCTAAGTGTGAGGAAAGGAATCATGGATTAACACAACAGATGCTAGGGGCCTCAAGAGGGAATGTGTTTCTTAAATTTGGATCCCTCCAGTTTCTTTTTCTTAACTAACTTTTTTCCAGGGATTTTCTTGTATTTATTTACTTCCTCAGAATCCAAAGGTGCCTCATTGTGGAACGAGCCTACGGAAGAGGTATCAGACTCATTCCCCAAGACACACATGTTATCTTGGAGGGCTGCAAATTTGTTCTTCATAGGAATGACCATAGTTTGGGACATCTTAGAGGGTGGAAGGCTTCTTCTCACTCCTCTTCCTCGTGATCACCCATCTCTTTCCAGAATCTAGAGGGAGTGGGGGAGGAGGTGGCGTTGGAGTAGCCAGTGCCGCAGGTGGGCTTTCAGTGTCCTGTAAAAGGGGGTGCTGGGGAATAGGGTTTTCCTGGTTTACCTTCACTACAGTACTACTGGGGGTACACTGATGCTCTTGTGCATCTAGAGGAAAAGGGTCTGAGGTAACAACCTCTGGGGGTCTCTGCACAGGGATAGAAGTCTGAGCCTCAGGGGGTAACTTCCTAACTGGTCCTGTTTGTCTCATGGAGCGCTGCGCCATAGCTATAATCAGCCTTTGCTCCTCACTGTCTGCTTAGTGTTCCTGGCTGTGAACAGCCCAAGGACAAGTAATATAAGTGTGCCCCTTTGATTCACATAAATTACACAGCGGCTCATTAGTGCAATGAGCAGTGGTGTGCCCTAGCTCATTACAGACAGTGCATCTAAGTTTATCATACAAGCTGCTAAGACAGGAGGTGGAACTACAGCGGTTAACTACCCTTGGGCTGCCCTGCGTAGAAAAGCACCCCTCTATCCCTACCCCAAAAAAAGCAATTGGGAAGGTGGGCTAGTCCAGTTTCAGTAGTGGGTAGCACTACTCTGATTCTCCATCCCCCAGTCCAAATTTTTTCTGAGTCCAGGATTTATTTATTTATTTATTAGCTTTTGGTAACCGGGTAAGTGCGCTAGGCAACAGACCTGCCTATTTTCAGGCACGACCCGGGAGAGCACAGGACACTGGTTACAATATGCAGAAATGCACAGACATAATATAGGTGTACAGGAGCAAAACAAGATATACATTGGGTAGCACAGTAATAGTTACATAAGGGTACATTTTAGGCATAGATCATAATAAGGATGTAAAATAAAACAATTAGGGTAACCATAAGACAGCTGAGGACAGTAAAGACATCAAGGCTCATAGCCACCTAGACAAGCGTATTGCATGGGAGAACATTAGTGTAGTACTCAGGGTCAGACCCGACAGCCTGCAGTGGGACAAAGCAAATTAAGAGCATTTGCATTGGCCAGAGGCTAGGAGGTGGGTGAACACCGAGTTTTTGAATTCTCGATGGGAGGCTGAAGTTTTCACCATAAGGGGGAGTGAGTTCCAGAATTTGGGAGCAAAATGGGCAAATGCCTGTTCACCCATTTTTGTCATGCAAGGTCTAGTGGAGAGCATGGGGACAGAGGAAGACCTGAGGGTACGGTGTGTGAGGCAGGAGTCAGGAGGTTGGCAAGATAGACAGGGCAGGGAGGTCTAGACAGGAGTCGATAAAGCAGCCCAGGGAGTAGGCTCGAATATCCTTAGGTGACAGCCAATTTGCCAGCGAAAGGAGACAATGATGGGTAAGACGTAGGCAGTTAAGGCTAATCTACAGATGTTGTTGTAGACAGTGTCCCATTTGTGGAGTGTAGCAGAGTTTGCAGCAAAGAGGAGGGGCAGAGCATATTGGAGCTGGGGTAAGAGAATACCTCTGCAACAGAAAGTCTAGCAGAAGGAGTGAGGGAGTGGCGCACGCGATAAGCTCCGCCAGTTTTAGCATTGATGGCACGGCACACCATATTGACATGTTGAGACAGGTCAAGTGTGGGATCCAAAGTGATCTCAAGGTACTTGAAGGACTCAGTGTTTGAGATGAGGGAGCCGTCAAGGCATTGAACCCGGAGCCTGTTCGCAGGGGCAGACAGTTTTTTAGAGGATCCGAATAGCATAGCACAGGTTTTTTCTAGATTCAGGACTTGGTGGTTGTTAGAGAGCCAGGTCTGCAGGAATTGGAAGTCATTAGTGAGAGGGAGTTGATGGCAGCAAACGATTTTGACCCAGAGTAGAGAACAAGGTCATCTCATGACATAAGAGTGCAGCTATGCCGGGACATGGTGGGAATATCATTTAGGAAGAGGGAGAAGAGTAAAGGTCCAAGAGTGGATCCCTGGGGACCTCCATGGGAGATGTTTAGGGGGGAGGAAAGGGCCTTGTGAAATGCTACCGCCTGAGTCCGATTGTCAAGATAGCTATGGAACCAAGAGAGGGCTTGGTCAGATGCTCCAATGGAGTGGAGCTTCTTTAGCATTAGAGGATGGTGTACCATGTCGAAGGCTTTAGACAGGTCGATAAAGACGGCCCCAGTGAGTAGGCCATGGTCCAAATTGTTTCTGATGTCATTTGTAAGTTGTGTAAGTGCAGAGGTGGTACTGTGACCGGGCCGGAAACCATGTTGGCACGGGGTTTGAAGATTAAACATGTCAAGGTGAGCAGCAAGCTGGCGGTGGACTATTTTTTCAAGCAGCTTACTGAGAGTGGGCAGAAGAGATAAGGGGCGGTAGTTGGACATGAGTTTGACATCGCCTTTTGTACATAGGGATGGTTCTGGCAGTTTTCCAGGTGGATGGGACAGTAGATGTACGAATCGAGGAGGTTAAAAAGCCAGGTGATCGTCTGGTCAGCCAAGAGTGCATACTGCTTCAAGTATGCAAGGATGGATGCCTCAGGCCCTTGACCCCCGCGTGCCGGAAGGGAGTTAAGTAGCTTGCGAACTTCAAGGTATGTGGTTCAAGGATTGCTTCAGGTGTACCCAATACATTACACCTCTGCTTGAGTCAATATATCAGATCTGTGAAGCTGACTCCTTCATTCTGAAATAGTATCGTTATCGTTCTTAAAGCAAGTTTAGTCAGAGGGATAGCCTTAAAAGAGGACCAGAGGCGTGTCACTTTTAAGGAGTGGTATTTAGCCCAGAATTGTTCTAGGCTGCTGTTCAGTTTAAAGCTAATGTCAAAGGTTCTCTCACCCAAAACATGGATGAGCACATAACTTTCTGTGGCATGAAAGCCCACTGATTCGTTTAGTAGGGTTCTAACAACATAAACCCTATTAGGGAATAAGTCCAAACCTCCTTTATAGAGTAGGCGGACTGCGCTGTGTCACTTTGCCAGATACTCAGGTGTTTGAAAGAAGGAGACAAAAGACCTCGATGCTGACCCCCTCAGGAGTTGCCATAGGTACCCTTTTTGTCGCAGGCCTTGCTTAGTGGTGGGAGAAGAACCTTCATCCAAAGCAGGAGCATTCAGGCGTGACACAGAGTTTAAGTGTTCTGCTCCTAAGGTTTTTGACCTTACTGGAGAAGGGCATTGTAAGTTTGCATTCAAGTCCAGTACAGGATTCTGTGTGAGCTGCAGTTCAGTAGACAGAGAAAAATGAGAATGGGCACCTTGGCTCACCTCCTCCATTTCAGATTCTGAGACTTGTATTGATTCTGGCACCGTCTCAGTGGTGAACTGTATAGATGTAGAAGGTAGAGGGACTGCATCAGACCGCATATATGTGCCTGTCGCTTTTTGTGGACAATCACTGTGGGAAGGCTTTGTAACCCCCAGTGGGGAAAAGCCTGAAATCCATTGTCACGAGCCTTTAATTGGTGCCCCCCAGCCCCCCCAAGGGCTTTTTCTACTGACCAGTGTGCCATTTCAGGTACAGTTTTCGGGTCTGGGAACTCGTCTTAGGCCTGACACTGGAGTGTCAGTTTTTGCCATCCCTGACATTACTACCCTTTTTTTTACCTATGAACACAAATAGAGGGTCATCCTTTTTTACTAGTGGTAAACGAGAAAACTGTAGGAAGCGTACCTGGGAGCTGGTACATGTTGTTGTTTCCTTGTGTCAACATACATTCTGTAGTTGTGCTAGGATGAGTCGTGCCTTCTACTCCCATTGTCCACTCTGCAGCTCACGGAGCTGCTGTTTCAGAACCCGCCTCAAGTAGTTTATTGGTAGTTGTGCTGCTGCAGTCCACATCAGAATTGGCAATCTCCGGTCTCTTTGTCCTGGAATTGTTGCCACCAGTTCCCATTTCAGAATGTACAATGTCCATCACCGTGAATGCTCCCCTGTGCAAGATCTCTTTCTGTATGAGGTTCCTCTGTATGGCATGCTGTCTCTCCTCCTCTTGCAAAGCCTCCTGTAACTCAGCTGTAGACAAGGAATCAGTATCCTGTGCCGCTGGTTCTGGGATTTCCATTCGTCTCCACTTGTAAGTCAACAGTTACTATGTCTTCATCTGCCAAAAAAAAGTTCTCATCAGCTCCATTCTCAGGCGCGGTCTCTAGTGTTGCCAAGACCGGGGAGGAGACCTGCTCCTCAGTCTCCAAGATGTCCATAATCTCCAAAGCGTCACCAGGACTGGCCATCTCGACGGATGCCCAGCAGCTCCCACTACTGAATGAGTAGGGGTGATTATTAGGGAAAGAAAATCGCACAAACAAATACTTCACCAAACAGTAGAAAATTAGGAAACCATACAGTGACAATCAAAAAAACTCCATCCCCCGAATCCTCCCCCCAAAAAACTAATGCTAGTGATGTAATAAAAAAAGGGGAAAAAGAGCAATTCCAGCCTATACTGTCCAGATATAAATTACAGTCAATAAGGTTAGAAACAAAATACACGAGAAAATTCCAAGTAAAATTATCAAAATCTATTCTCTAAATGATATTCCCCCTTGTTATTGTTATCTTTCATGATGTAATTATAACTTTTCTAAAATAAACAGAAAATAAAAATGAGACCAACAATATAAAACAGAAATACCAAACAATTCTGTACAAAATCAAGTAATGGGAACATCGGAATCCGATACTCATGGGAGATTTCTCCATCTGGCTTGCATATTCTGAAGTTCATCCCCATAAATTCCCCTTAAATCTGACACAATTTTGGCAACTAGTTCTAAATAGTCTACTTGTTTTTGTTGTAAGGTAAAAGCCACCTGGAGATCCAAATATGCCACCTTATAACTGAAAAAAGTACTTGTAAAGTACCTGACATCCGATTTGCTCTAGGCTGGTCCATAAGACCCATAAATTACAATTTTATAAGTAACCGTTTGAAAACACGACGTATGCCAAGATGCAGCTAAATAGGCCCAAAAATATACAGTCTAAGAGCAAGTAAAGAATAAGTGTTCCATGGATTCCAAAACTTGAGGGCACGGAGGTCTGCTGCACAATCTATCCACTAACTGTTTATGTTTCTGATTGGCTTTGATGTTAAGTTTCTCATGATGGCAGAGCCAGTGGATATCCCACACATGAGGGGGAATTATTTTGGTCAATTGTAATTTTAAGGAAGAAAGAAGAGAAGAGGGACAATTCAGAAAGACATTTGGTTCTGAAAAATGGGAAGAAATAATATGACTGTATAAAGTTTTGCTCTGTCTGGTCAAAACCATACCACTAGTGATATTCCATGCTTTTAATTTTAAGAACAGATGCCATACATATGGGGCAGTTTGACCCATAGATCCCATACCCCTTAACTGCCCTCTATCCTACCTGCCAAACCATGGACTGCAGGAGACAAAAAAAACATGGCTCCAACATTTTCCTGTATGGAAGAGTAAAGGCTTTATATTAGCCATAATTCAAATAGAAAAGAAAAAAAAGCCAATGGGCTGGTTATGTTTAAATCACCCTCTGGTATAGAAAGATACAAAATATTCCTCTTAATGGGATTTAGGTGACTGCCCCACACAGCCTGAAAGAAAATGCTGTATAGGGTAGTATCCAAAGATCTTGGGGGTGGAAAGACATAAGCAATATACAAAAATAGAGGAATTAAAAAAATTTTGATCAAATAAATACATTTTCTTTTATTCATTTTATGTGAATTCCAGCAAGCAACCAAAACTTTTCCTTGTTCCATTTTAAAAGACCACTTCAATGCTTCCATTTGATCCTCATGGAACAAAATCCCCAAAATGTTAATGGGCGCAGAAACCAATCGGATTCCAGCCACTGTTACGTTATCTGGTACCAGTGCACCCAAGTATTTACCCTGGAATTTAGAAACGTTCAAGGATGCTCCCGAAAAACACCCAAAGTCCCGACATGCCAGGGTTGCTGACTCTGCAGAGGCAACATCAGGCAGGAACAGACTTAAATCATCTGCTTAAGCTGTGGCTATGTAGGGGAAATCCCCTTCCGGACATTGCAAGTGTTTAATGACGGGGCACTATTCAACTGTCGCAACAAAGGGTCAATACTAAAAACATACAGCAGGGGCCTCAATGGGCACCCCTGCCTTACTCCCATTTTTACTGGAATCATAGGCCCTACCCAACCATTTGCCAGAGGAGTAACCGTAGCAGTTCTATAAAGACAACAAAGCCACTGTATAACGGTATCTGGAATGCCATAAAATCTGAGAATAAACCAAAGATAATCCTGATTAACCGCATCAAATGCCTGTTTTTGGTCAAGAGCCAGTACTACACCATTTACTTGGTGACATCTGGCTCTGTCAAAAAGTTCCCTTATTAAAATCAAATTATCTGTGACAGATCTGTCTTTCACTGAACAGAATTGTGCAGAAAAGATCAGATGTGCTGCTGCAGTGGATAATCGTTATGTAATATTTTAGTAAGGATTTTAAAATCACTGTTAAGTAGGCTAATTGGTCTCCAGTTTTCAATGTTATGTTTGTCACCTTTTTTAAAGAGAAAAATTAAAGTACCTTTAGACATTGTAACGGTACACTGAAAGATGCTAACAATTCCGTATAAACCAAAGCCAATTCCTCCACTAAGTCAGATTGGAACATTTTATAAACATCACTGGGAAGACCATCCGTCCCTGGCGCCTTCCCCAGAGACAGAGATTGTACTGCTTCGTGAACTTCTAATGGAGAAATTTCCTTTTTTAAATTTTGCAGGATTTCTTCTGGACAGTGTGGCTAAAATCTCTTTATAAAAGATTGGATCAGATTGAGAATGTACAGAAAAGTAAGCATCTTTTAGTTCTGCAGTTTTAATTAAATTTTTAAGACACGTCATATCGCAAAAGACTGAGTTCTTGCAGCCTGTCCCCTACCTGCTAAACTTAATCCGCAGTTAAAATCACCCCCAAAAATCTAATTATAAGGGGTAAACAAATAAGGCTGTACTAATTGAAACAGTTTTATGTGTTCAGCTTTGGATTGTGCAGCATAAATATTTATAAGTCTGTATAAGTGCCCAGCCATTTTAATGTCCAAAATAAGAAACCTGCCAGGTGATAAGTCTATTAATTTGATCAAAGTAAAATCCACCCTGTTAAAAACAAACCCTACCCCAGAGCATACTGCTCAACCCAGAGACCAGTAAGATGGCCCCTTATATCGTTCTTTTACTCCTTTTGCTATATCTGCCAGTGTATTCAGCCTTGTGTCTTGCAGAAAAAAAGACACCTTTACCCATAGACATTAATGTCGAGAAAGCTGCTGCCCTCTTCCTCTGGGACTTAATGCTGTTTCCATTAAGAGTACAAAAAAGATGAAGAGTCAGCATGAAGGGCAAGAGGGCTTAAAGGCCTTTCCTGATTCATGGGAGATATTTCTGCTTTCTTTTAACTTTTTTTTTTTTCCTAGTGAGAAAAGAACACTCTTCGTCTTGTTTAGAGGGTCCATTTTTATCAGAAGGGGTTTCCTCCAAATTTGTTCCAGGGTCTGGGACAGAGGAGCTAAGGGAGGACTCGTCTGATTCGTTGCCAGAGAGCTCAGAATGTGGGTGCAAAACCTCAAATCTATTCATGATGGGCAAGTCTGAAACCTTTGTTTGCTTCTGTGGGGGTGGATTCCTCCCGTCCCTCTTCCTAAGGACCATCCTGTCCCCAACTGGGGGAACAGGTTTTGGGGGTGGAGGCATTACCTCAGTTTCTGACTGTAATGCAGAGACTTCCATGGGTACAACCTCTGAAATTACAGTCTGGGTGATCTGGGGATCTGAATCATGCCTTGGAGTGAGAGAGTCAGGCATGGAACTCCCTGCCTCCACAATGAGTCCTATATTTGAGTTTTGGAGTGGGGGGGGGATCCTCCCTTTCTCTCGATAATACTGGAGTGACACTCCTAGCTGTAGCCATGGTCTGACCCGGAACCCTAGGGACATTTTTTGCTTTTTCCCTTTGAGCTACAGTAATCATTAAACGTTGCTCTACACCATCACTATTATCATTTTGAGTGTGTGCTGCTTGGGGGCAGGCAGCATAAGAATGACCTTCTCCAGAACACAGACTACATGCTTGACTGTTTGCACAGTGTCCATTAGTATGACCAATAGTATTACAAGAAGTACATTTTAATCTTTCACACATGCTACTGGAGTGATTAGCTGAACTACACCTATAGCAGGCCTTAGGTTGGCCCGCATAAAAGAGTACCCCTCTGTCCCTCCCCAAATAGAAACTATTGGGGAGGTGCTGTAACCCTGTTTCTGTGGTGTTCAATATCACACGAACTCTCCAACCTCCAGTCCAAATATTCTCTGTATCAAAGATAGCCTCAGGGGCTCCCTGGACTGTACAATGGTCCTTCAGCCAGAAAAGGAGGTCGGTGACGCTCACTCCTTCGTTCCTGAAAATATCAGTTATGGTACGAAATGCAGGCCTAGTCAATGGTGTCACCTCAAGTGGAGCCCATAAAGGAGATAACTAAATCCTGAAACTTTTGCTAAAACCTTTCCAGGTCTGTACCAAGTTTAAAACTGACATTGAACATTGTCTCACTGGAAACATGAATTAGAACATAGATTTCGGTGGTGTGAAAACCCATGGAATCTTGCAGCAGTGTTCGTGCCACATTAACTCGATCAGGCAGTGTTTCAAGTCCCCCTTTATAATGCAGTCTAACCATATTGTGTCATTTCGTTGGAAAAGTAGGTGTATGGAAGAGAGTGGTATATAGGCAGGGGGGTCCTGGGGTTGGTCTCACATCAGCTTCTGCAGCTGGTGGTGCTTGATTGCCCCGGGAAGCAGGCTGGTCAGCCCGAGAAGACATACTGGGAGCTGAGAAGCGCTCACTTCTCCCTGGGAAGTATCAAGAGCAACACATTTGGTATTTAATAAAGCTAACAAAGAACGATTCTGTGTATGAATTAGTTAAGGAGGTAAGCTCAGAGGTTAGTTATGCCCAATACCTATGGAAGTCATTCCCGTATATGAGGGGGAGGATATACCAGCACTGTCAACATTAACAAATAGAGTAGAAGGTACAGTCAGACACTCTTATAGGAGTCATACCTGATATCCATTTGCCTGTAGCGGAGTCCAAGGCCCATCCAGCACTCCTAAGCTTGTATTCCACTGATGCCATGTTTGTAAATTTGGGAGTCATTCTTGCTTTTATTGTTGGTGTTTTTATAGGCCCTGACTTTGGTCTTTTCTACTTTGAACCATTGTAGCCATTCTGCACGGAGTCTCTGAAGATGCTGTAGTCACGAAAATAAGATTCTAGGTTCCATGTAACCGTGGTAAAATTGAATCTGCTACCTGTGCTTTGCTGCGACCCGGAAGAGGCTTCCCGAGCATGTGTCCCCTGCTACTCCAGCTGTTTTTGACAAGTGTCCCAGCTGGGTACTGCAGTCTGTATATCCTGTGGTTCCACTGAACTTCCTTGTATCGTTGTGTCACCCGAGTGAAGCCCCCAACTTATGTCATCCATAGTGTCCTCTGTGTCTTTCCCTTACTGCTCCCGAACATCAGAAGCAATCGAGTGAGCTTTCAGCTCTGGTGTCGGTGTCTTCACACCTGCTGGGTCAACCGGAACCTCTGTTGGACACGTACGTTGCAAAGGTGCTATACTTTCATTTCTACCTTTTAACAATTTTTCTAAGGCTTTCTTTTTCCTGCGAAATGCAAGCTCTTCAGCCTGTATCAATTTCCGGATATTTTCCTCTGTATTGACTGTAAAGCCAGCAACCTGCTGCTCTTGCACAGGTAAATTCACCTTCTGGGCATTTGTCTGCTCTTGTGAAGTTTTTCCCATCTCAGCAGTAATTTATGGCAAGATGGCGGCCGTGATAGGCCAGCCTTCACAATAGCTCCCGTTTGTAGAATTTTAACGTTTGTTTAACATTCGTTTTTATGTTTTAGGCTTTAATTATAGTTTTATTTTCTTTCTTTTTTTTTTTTGATGTTTCCATTTGTAATTGCAGCAAGAATCTGTGTAGCCATCGTAAAGAACTTGTGTAGCGGTGGTCTGTTGCAAATGTTATTGCTCGGGCTATTTGCTAACATTTGGAAGGCAATTGAGGGGTAGAGCCACTTTGGGGCAATCGGTGTCTTTAACGATGGTCTGTTGCTGGTCTGTTGCCAATTTTATTGCCCAGACTGCCTTTCTTACATGTGGAAGACGTTTGTGGTTTGGTGTTTATGCTGAAAACACTTTTTCGAGTTTGGATTAATACTTGGAGATTCGATCCAGGACTGCTACTCAGAGACTGAGGCTAATGATTTCCAGTGGGCAGTGTTGGGTGGGGGAGATCCCTGAATTCCACTGATCTTAGGGCTATACCCGACCCCCGGGACCGAGCGGGAGTTGGCTGGATTTGGCTCCAGGAAGCTGGAGGCATTATCAATGGCCTCTCCTAAGAAGCCCCAAGATTGGTCCTGACAGCCTAGTTTTGAGGTTTCTGTAGCTGCGGGTTGGAGTCCGGTCTGTTTGTGGCGGTGGGGGGGCATCCTTTTTTTCGACCTGCTCCTGGTTTTTACATTTTGACCCTCGTACTGATCTTTGGTTTGAGCTGGTATTATGTGAATTTAATTCTGGGCTCATGGATTTCTGCTCGGAAACTGACTGAATGTCTGTATCCTGGCAGAAGGGGGAGCCTTGAAGAATACTGGATTTACTTGAATTTTGACTGGCTTTCCTTAGCCTAAGTTGCAGTTCAGGACCAGTGGCAACCCAGCTTTCTTTTTTGGGTTTTCTGCTGTTTTATGTTTCTGTGGACGGGATTTTGCTTGGATGTAATATTTTGGCCTTTCTCCTGTGCTGGATTATGGAATTACTGCAGTTTAAGGACGATGACATCAAGAATTAACTGCATCCTCCCTTCGATTTAAATTAGTTTTTAAGGTGTTTCCCTGTTGGTGAGAGGACCTGGGTGTCCACATATTTCTTTTGACTTATTTTAGTTTTTTCTTTTCTGTGTTGTGCGTTTTTTGTGTTTTATTTTCTTTTGTGGATTGTGATTTTTAGTTTAGACAGCGAGAGTGCCTGAACCTACCTGCCTTCCTGGTCGTGGAGAGGACTGGGGGAGAGATACCCGGGTCGCACCTGGAAATGAGGATTGGCTCAGTGTGCCTTTCCTGGTCACCAATTTTAGATAAATAAATAAATAAATATTTTGTATAGCTACAAGAGGGGATTGAAACAATTTCAGAACTCTTTTGTGGACTCCGGACCCTTTTGGGCAGTGAGAGTGTTTGAATTCCCATCTCCCCGGCCATAAGAGGACTTTGTGGGGATTGTTACAAATTGCATTTGTGGAGGATTGCAGTGTTTTTCAAAAATAAGTGTAGGGGTCACTGATTCATCATATGTGGAATAGAGTGTTATTTTTAAGTGGTATTTTATTTTGTTTTAGGGTGGAGTATTTGAATAACTTTGGGAGTTATTCATAGTTTATTCATTATTTTGTTATTTTGATTTACAGTTTAAGTTTTGGGGTAATTGTTTTGGTTGGGGCTGGATTGGGGAGGTATTTATTAGATTTTAGTTAGCCTTGTTTTTTCTTCATTTTTGTGAAGAATGTGTTACATGCCAGCCCCCACAGTTGTGCGCTATTCATCCTCTGCTCTCTGTGCCCTCCGCCCTTTCTCCACTCCTCCTCTCCAGTTTACAACTTACCAGTGCTGTAGAGTGCTGGGTATTATGCATAGGAGAAGGAGAGGGGCGGGGGGTTGTGAACAGTGGAGGATGAACAAGGGGGGTCATCGTATTGGAGTGATAGGATCCAGGAGACGCCCTGCGGCGAAATGAAATCCAGATCGTGGTTCGCCATGTCTGGTGCCCATACCCAAGGGCACTACTGATTGTGGCAGGCAGATGGCTCGGGCTGCCTGGGAGGTTCATCCAACTCGGGCGGTGTTGTACAACGCCAGGTCCATTAAGATCAAGGCTGCAATTACTGCGGATCTTGTTGAAACAGTGGACCTGGCATGCATCACCGAGACCTGGCTGGATGAAAATTCTGGCCCCATTTTGGAGGCTGTAACTCCGGCTAGGTTCTCGGTGATACACCGCCGGACTGGATCATATGGGGGTTTGCAGTCTGTTTCAAGACTGAACTTAACCTCACGACAGTATAGTTGAGGAGGCTGAGTCATTCGAGTGTGCCGTTGTAGCAGGTGTAGGTTATTGAATCGCCCTCATTTATCGTCCACACGATGACGAGAAGCAATTCCTTCAGGAAGTGGTGGACACTGTCATCGACATGACATTTGAGTCGCCCAGACTGATGGTTCTGGGTGACTTCAATGCCTGGGTCGACGATGAAACTCTCGCAATTTGGTCAACACTTCCTCCAGTTAATGACATCTCTGGGCCTTACACAGGTGGTTTCCACTGCTACTCATAAACACGGTCACTCCCTTGACTTAATCTTCCTCCTAGGGATTGAAGCAACTGACTTGGGGGTGGAACTGGTTGGGTGGTCTGATCATTACACCGTGGGGTTTAGTTTTAGCACCCCCCCCCATAGGCCTACCTCTGTGGAGATGGTTAGGTACCGCCCTTTACGGGATATAAGTTCTCATGGCCTAGCGATGGTACTTGAGCTCTCATCCCTCTCGTTGGCAAGCAATGACCCAGAGACCCTCGTGACGGCTTATAATTTAGCCATCTCGGCGGCCCTGGATTCCACTGCTCCAGTCTGTGTTCGCGCTCTTTCCCTTCACCCCAGGTCCCCTTGGTTTGATGGGAGTTTGAGGGAGATGCGGAGACTAGAACGAAGGTTAGAGCATTGCTGGCACAAGTCCGCCCTTGATGCCAACCACCTTAGATTGATGGACCATCATCAAGTCTATCAATCTGTAATCACCCTTAAGAAGGCAGACTTCCTATCCGGGGAGATTGCGGCTGCTCAGAATCAAGCAGCTCAGCTTTTCCGAACTGTGGACAGATTGTACAACCCATCCTGTCAACATGTTTGGAAAGCTTTTTCACAATTAGAGTGCGATGAACTTGCTCAATTCTTTGCAAATAAGGTGGCTGATATCAGGGCGGTACTCCAGCCAACACACTCTTTGGGTGTTGCTTTTGATCAGTACGGAGTTACTGTACCTCGGCCTTCCTGGAGTACCTTGAGTCGACTGGAGTTCATGGATGTTGTGGATTACCCAGGGTATGCGCCCTACGTGCTGTAGTTTGGACCCTGGACCAACCTCCTTAATTTTGGGTTGTACTGATGTCATCGGTCCGGTCCTTACATGGACAGTCTGGTGCTCCTTGGAATCTGGAGAGTTTCCTAGCTCCCTGAAAGAAGCGGTGGTGACACCACTCTTGAAGAAAGCTACCTTGGACCCAGACTGCCTTGCAAACTACAGACCTATCTCTAACCTTCCCTTTTTAAGGAAGGTGATTGAAAAAGTAGTGGCAGCTCAGCAGGAAAACCATTTGACCATCCATGTCATCCATGAACCACTCCAGTCTGGTTTTCATAACAGACATAGCACCGAGACAGCGCTGGTTCGGGTGCTCAATGATCTCCTGATGGTGAGAGATCGGAAGAACCGTACCATCTTGGTCCTTCTAGATCTCTCTTTAGCTTCTGACATCGTGGACAATGGGGTGTTGACAGGACGCCTGAGGCATACCTGTGGACTGTCAGGAACAGTCGTCAGGTGGTTTACATCTTTCCTCATGGGTAGAACAGAGAGAGTGGTGTCTGGGGTTTATTATTCAGCCCCATCTCCTCTGTCATGTGGGGTGCCTCAGGGTTCAGTGTTGTCACCCATGTTGCCCTACGTGCTGTAGTTTGGACCCTGGACCAACCTCCCTAATTTTGGGTTGTACTGATGTCAGCGGTCCGGTCCTTACATGGACAGTCTGGTGCTCCTTGGAATCTGGAGAGTTTCCTAGCTCCCTGAAAGAAGCGGTGGTGACACCACTCTTGAAGAAAGCTACCTTGGACCCCGACTGCCTTGCAAACTACAGACCTATCTCTAACCTTCCCTTTTTAGGGAAGGTGATTGAGAAAGTAGTGGCAGCTCAGCAGGAAAACCATTTGACCATCCATGTCATCCATGAACCACTCCAGTCTGGTTTTCATAACAGACATAGCACCGAGACAGCGCTGGTTCGGGTGCTCAATGATCTCCTGATGGTGAGAGATCGGAAGAACCGTACCATCTTGGTCCTTCTAGATCTCTCTTTAGCTTCTGACACCATGGACAATGGGGTGTTGACAGGACGCCTGAGGCATACCTGTGGACTGTCAGGAACAGTCGTCAGGTGGTTTACATCTTTCCTCATGGGTAGAACAGAGAGAGTGGTGTCTGGGGTTTATTATTCAGCCCCATCTCCTCTGTCATGTGGGGTGCCTCAGGGTTCAGTGTTGTCACCCATGTTGTTCACAGTGTACATGCTACCCCTCGGAGACATTGTAAGAAGGCATGGGCTGAGGTTTCACTGCTATGCATATGATACCCAGCTCTGCCTTTCTTTTGCACCTGACCAGGATGGAGCTCTCTCGGTCTTTAATAACTGTCTGGGCGAAATCCAGGAGTGGATGGATTCCAGTTGGCTGAAGTTGAACCCGAAAAAAACTGAGGTATTGGTTGTGGACCCAGGTCATCGGATAGGGGGGTCAGGAGTTGGTGCACCCTGTGGAATTTTTTTTGGCGGTGTCTCACTCCCAACCTCTGAATGGGTGCATAACCTGGGGGTAATTTTTGATGATGGACTGACCCTGCATGCTCAGGTGTCGGCTGTCGTCAAAACATCCTTTTATCATCTTAGGAATATCGCCAGGATTAGGCATCTGGTTCCGTCTGACGACCTTCCTACTCTGGTCCACACCTTTGTGTCCTCACGCTTGGATTATTGCAACTCCCTCTACCTAGGGCTTTCTGGGGTAGAAATCCGTTGCATGCAGCTGGTGCAGAACATGGTGGCCCGGCCTTTGACAAGATCTGCTCAATCCTGTCATATTTCACTGGTGCTGCGCAAACTGCACTGGCTGCAGGTACAGTGGCGGATCACCTTTAAAGTCGGTTTACTGACTTTCAAAGCCATACATGGACAGGGCCCAGACTATCTGAAAGAGTTCCTGGTTCCTTACTGCCCTGGTCGATCACTCCGCTCGGCCAATGAGGGGTTGCTAGAGATCCCAGGGGTGAATTTGAAATTATCTGGTGCAACAGCCTTTGTGTTTGCAGCCCCCACCCTTTGGAATTCTCTACCCCATCGGTTGTGGGAGCACGCAACTGTGGAGAGATTTAAGAAGGGCTTAAAAACCTTTCCATGGCATGAAGCCTTCTCAGCTACTTGACTGATCTTTTTTTCCAATTTATTATTTGATTTTAATTGAACTGATGTTTGTATGATTTTGATTTGTTTTTATATTGTTAGGCACCTTGGCATTAGATAAGGCACTTTATAAATAAACTTATCATCATCATTTACATCTAGATGCCCCGTGGCACATAGAAGTTTTCAGTTGCTCCAGATCTACAGGCTAGGGAGCAGACCTGCTCCCCAACCTCCAGCACATCCACCGTCTTCGACATCCGGAGAAAGACTGACCAAACAATCAGAGGTTCCCCCTATAGGCAAGTAGGGGAATTTCCCTGGTGTCCTGGCCAAATTTCCCCCATTCACTAAAAATACCACCAACAGCTTACTCTGGTTCAATGTCAGTTGGCATCCATCTGTGTCCCCCACCCCTAGGAAGAGGCTGAAAATAGGCAGAATTGTCTAGTCCTCCTTTCCCGGTCAACAAAAACTAAATAAATAAAACTGCCTTGCCACTAATTCAAAGCACTGCCTCTTGATTTTTTTCTGCATGCTGTATTACTTATTCCCAGTTTTCACCCCTCCCAAATACACATAAGAAATGAGCTGTTCTCAGCTCTGCATGCCCCCCTGGCCAGATACTGTAATAAATTACACTGTCAAGCATTCATAACAGCATTATTTTGCTAATCTCATTTTAAACACTGTTGGATGTCAATACCTTTTTCCAGTTCAGTGTTTCTAGATTGCATGTGTTGAATTAAACTGTGTATTTTTTGTATGCATTTATTTGACAAACTGGTTGTCACTATTTTTCACAGGATGCTACTGAAGTACGGTATGACTTACTGCACCTCACAAATTGCAGCCTTTCAAGATAACATACTGGCACTATTTCCCTTTTTTATTAGACATTTGTTTGCTAATTTTAACGTGCTAATTGATGACTGCCTTGGATTCCACCAAGTCTTATAGACAGTAAATCTGCCAAAATCCATTACAGTGATGGCATTCTTGTGGGGTGAGGGCTGGGCTGCCCCAGATTTAATATAATCAACTCCAGGTTGGAGTTGTTTCAGGGAGGGGACACAACACCAAGAAAAGCAGTGTCGAGGTACCACAGACCATTACAGCGAACTGCTGATTTTGTCGTTGTAGTGGTCATTCGTGGTTTTAGTTTCATTGTTCGGTGTGTCACCAACTGCCTTGTTATGTATAACAGTGGTCCATTTTTTTGTTGAAAGATTTAAAAATGGTGGTAGGTTTGGTTGTTGATAGAAGTGGAGAACATGTTTTATTATTTTTTTTAAAGTGAGTGTCTTACAGAGCTAAGTGGAAATTATTTTTCCACCTGTTGTGCCATTTTTCCAGCAGTTTCTTTTATTATTTAAAATGACTGTATCTTATAAATGTATGATTTAGCTTGCCTCCCTTATATAGTGTGTAGATATGCCCACATTCAATGCCTCCTTTCAATGCTGAACTCACAGGACCAGAAAGGGGGCGGGAATGAACCAAGTTAATTGCAGTATGTGTTATCCACTGGCGCATGCACACACCTTGATTAAGTAACTTAAAAAAAACAAATTATCTTGAACCCCCACCATCACGTTTTGACCTCTGCCCCTTTTTAAGATGTCACCATGATGGAAGGGTTCGAGTGAACATCATCTGAATCAGCACCTAGTTTTATACAGGAACAGAATTTGTCCGAAGAAAAGGACCACATGGCCCACCAAGTCTGCCTAAGTGTTCCCTGCCTAATCTATGTCCACAGACATTATCTGGTCCCTGGTGACCCTCCCTGCTATACTGCTATGTTTATCCCCGTGTGTGCTTGAAGCCCCCCACCGCTGTTGCCTCCACCAAGTCTGATGGCAATCTGTTCAAGACATCTACCATCCTTTCAGTGAAGAAATCTTTTCTCACATCTCTCTCCTGAACTGCCCTCATTTTAAAACATACTCTTCTCTCTGATTAATACAGACCATGGGACATTAATAATGTTCACTTTCTCTCTACAGAAGTATTGATGAATTTTAATGAACTCATTTCTAATTTACAAGTTTTATATTAAATCATCAGATTAGTTACCCTTTTGTAATAGTTTTGCTTGGTCTGGATGGATATATTTATGTGTACTGTCTTGTCTATAAATAATGGTTTCTATAATAAATATTCATTTATCTCCCACTTTTTAATCACACCAACTACACAGCCTGGCAGACTGATGGGGCTTCTGGGTCTTTCAATGTCAGAGACACGATATTGTTCCTGGCACTCCCATGTTGAATTATTTTTTCTATTAAGCTTTTTCTCCAACTCTGAGTGCAGGATGTGCTCTTCTGACCCTGTCCTGCCTCCCCAACAGGCAACCACCTCCCCTTGAGCTTGTCTTGCTAAGGTTCCTCTATGTATTGCCCCCTCTGGTGGGGCCAGGAGGTGGAGACCCATCTCCCCTGACCATATCTGGAAGGATAGGGCTGGAGTCTCAGGTGGTGGTGTGGACCTAGGCTGGCAGACAGAGGTGTCCTGGATGCCTGCCCCAACTTTTCTCTGTTCTGCCCCCCAAGACTGGCAGCGTGCAATGACAGAAGTCATGCGTGCGCATGGAGGTGCACATGGAGTACCACATCTGTCTCAGCTGTATCCCTACTGAGCCACTCCCACTGACCTGCTATCACGCCTCCCTGTCGTGGCAGTACAGGGGTGGTGCAGCTGGTCCCCCTTCCCCGGGAGAGGAGAGACATCAGATGGATGCTCGATCCTGTCCCTCGCTAGCTGACCCCCAGTGATCCGAGTTCATTCCTGAACTCAAGTCACCTGTGTGGAGGGAGGTGCAGTGTCCAGTGCATTTCATGCCACTGGGCCAGCCTCCTTATTGAATTCCTGATGAGAAGTACTTGACTAGTCCCTATTTCATTAACTGTGATGGCCATCAGCTGCAGTGCTATAAAAAGTAATATTTATTATGACCTCTGTTTAATATTGGTATCCACTCCCCCCATCTGCAACATGGAGTGATGTTTGGACATGAAGAGAATCCCAGAGTTTGTACTCAAAGTTAACACAAAACTTTTTTATGCCACTAATCACAGATACTGTGCAATCAGAAAGTCAGTATTATTTTACCCAGTGATTCTCTGTATTAGTCCTCAGAATGCATCTTGTCCACTATAAAGGGCAACTGAACCAAGCACATATAAAACACCTCTGTTATATTACTTAAATTTAAAAGTTTTTGTGGAATACAGTAACCGCAGAACAGCACCCCTACATGGGATGGTATGTAGGGATGCTGTACTGCTGTTATCCTGTAGGTACAGAAAGTTAAGTCATAAAGTGCATTTATATGAACCTGATAGTTGCGCTTCAATCTGTGCCGCTTGACTGCTGCTCCACTCACACCGCTGCCAAATCCCATTTACACAAGGAGAGTGGTACACCGTTGCGTTATTTTATTTTTATTTATTTTTGAAAGTTGGAATTACAACCTTTGAGTCAGGGACTCATTTACAAAGGTACCTCGTCGCAGGGAGGGTAGACATGGTTACAGTGTGAGACACAACAGTGGTAACATGCAGGTGTAATACAGATAACAAAAAGAACACAATATAACAGTGGTTTACGGGATAAAGTTACATGCAGTAAATAACAATCGATAAAGTATAACAATAGTAGAAGTCACAGCCCTAGTCGTACTGGCAAATACCTAAGTGGAAGGGTGGGGGGACAGGGGTGAGGAAAAGACAGACAAAAAAAAAACAGTAGTAGACAGCATTTTCTGCATTTTACATCACAGCTCATCCAGGGCTAGAAAGCAGGTACTCCAAATATTGTACTTTAACTGTACCCAGCTGCAAGGGACTTCCTGGTTTTCTATATACCTACTTTGTAAATTTGACCTCTGCCCCGTGAGGAATAAGTGATGCACTATGAGGAACGAACATCACCTAAATCGGTAATTCTAAACCATTGGCACTAACTAATTGATCTATCTTTCTGACCATGATAAATCACTAGCGATTTGTATACAAACTGCTACTGTGGGGGAGGTGTGACCGAGAAGCTGTACCGGTGCAAGTGGAGCAGCACGCTTACACGCTTGCAAAAATACACCTGCACCGCACACAATCCCACCAAAACAAGGACTGTGGTTTGCCACAATGGAGTGAGCTGCAATGCTCTGCAAGTCATTTACACATCCTGCTCTGCACCGGTGCAACTCATCTGCACATCGCGCAATGGTGCCAATCAGGGCTATCCATATGAAGAAAAGACTGGCAAAATGATGTCTGTCCTCATCCCCCCAAAGAAAAACAGTTTACTGCAGTACAGTCCGTTTACTACACTGGGGGAGAACTGTGAGCAGAACATAGAAACAAAAGGAAACTCACTGAAATCAAAAGGTTTTAGGGAGGTGAGAACTGATAACAACTGCACTGTTCTGCATCACGATGTGCAGAGCGTTTCACCTCCCTGTAGAATGCTCAAGCTGACGTCTTCCCCCTTCCTAAGCTGCCGGAGATCAGGGAACATTTTATTTTACTTCTGGGACAGATACAATTACATTTATGATGAATATTCTTAACCTAAAGTATCACTGATTTATACTAGATCATCCACGTCTGCTGTTTTAAGAATTCCTACATTTAGAACTGGTTTGGGTCAGAAATCATTGTTTTACCAACTGTCTAGTTTTTATAATTCTCTTCCACAAAGCCTTACTGATATGACCCTTGGTTAATCTGCTTTCAAATTGAAGTTGGCAAAACATTTTTTTTTTTTTGGAAATTAAAGTTTATTGAAGAGCTTTTTTCTTTTCTCTTACAATTAAATCCATACATTCACAAACAGACATAGGTCCATTCCTACTCATATGCACCAATATATATTTAAAGTGAGAGAAATGAGACCAGAGAAAGAAAAGAGAAATCAAGGAAGAATAGACAGGAAAAGGATAGGAAAGGAGAAGAAGAATAGAAGAGGTCCTAAGGGGGAGAATGCCTCATATTCTTCAAAGAAATAAATAGGAGAGATAGGAAAGGCTAAAAGGACAGCAAAAAAAACTTAATCATTAACAAATCATACCTATATGCATACTACCGTAACTTTAAGTAATTGATAATAGGGTCATCATCTAAGAGGGAGACCAACCCTAACACCTCGTTCCTAGTTATACACTAATGTAGCAAACTCCCCATAGAGGGAGCAAGGATCCGAAGCTGTTACTAAACTTTAATGTGATGGAGTCTCCCATCTCCGTCCACCAATCCACCTTACTGAACCAAAGCAAGGAGACTGCATCATATATATCTTGCTAGGACATCTAATACAGATTTCTTTTCCAGGGAAGCCATGAATTGCATAAAGGGGTACCATCTTTCTTTGAATTTCTCCGTAGAGAATCTTAATTTAGATGTTAGATATTCCATATCTAAAATCCTGGTGCAAATTCTAAACCAGGAGGAGAAAGTAGGCTTGTCAGGAGTCAACCACTTCAAGTTAATGGGCTTATATGCTGCCGTTACCAGGATCCCAAATAATAAACGGGAAGATCTTGATGATAAGGTGGGGGGACACAATCCCAGCAACCAGTATTGTGGGAGATCTGGCAAGCCAATCTCAAAAATCAACTCAAAAGCATCTTTTATTTCCCTCCAATATTCCTGCACAATATTACATTCCCAGTAAATATGGAAATATGTACCGACCAGCTGGCAGTTCCTCCAACAAAGGTCGGAGTAATGTAATCCATAATGCTTAGTTACCACTGACCCTAAAAATCTCTATAATAATTTTCCAACGGAATTCTGCCAGTAAAGAGATGAAGTAGTGGTCTGTACTGCCTTCCAAATTTGTGACCACTCTGTCTCAGATAAACAATAATCACAATCTCTTTGCCACGCCTCTTTAATATTTTGTACTGGGTCTGTCTCTGCATTATAAATCGCTTTAACTAATTTAGAGATCATATGTTTTGATGTGGGATCTGATTAGGGAGGATAAGATTGAACGACCGGTTAGTTAGGGACTCGAGTTAAATTCGATTGTTTTACATTTACTTGAATGTAATGTCTTAATTGAAGGTATCGGAAAAATCCTTTGTTGTAATCTGAATTCTGTTTTTAATTGCTGGAAGGATTTAATAGAGTTTTGCTCGAAAAGTTGACCTAAACTAGAAAGACCCAGTTTTGCCCACTGGTGAAAACCCAGGTCCCACTTAAGTGGTCCAAAATCTGAGCAGCTTAATATAGTTGTATTTGGGTTAAGCTTTAAACTGATGCCCAGCTTAAAGTGTATATCCCTCCAAACTTGGGGAAGAACCCTCGTAAGTGGGTTCCTGAACTCCAGCCGTCTCAATCTAAGGGAATCTAAATGTATTAAGTCCCTGGCCTTTCCCAAGGGAAGGTCAGCCTCCTCAATTTGGACCCATTTTGGTGGGGGATCCTGGTCTAGGGCCACAAGAGTCTGCAACTGAGAGGCCCAAAAATATTTCTGAATGTCGGGTATCCCAAAGCCACCCTTCTCCCTAGGAGCCACCATGATCTTCCACCTTACCCGTGGCTTTTTTCCTAGCCAAAGGAATTTAGAAAGGGTGGCTCTCAAATCTTGCCAAAAGTTTCTCGGCTTATATGGGATGGCGCCAATATGAACAGTAAACGTGGAAGAATATTCATGCAGATTGTTTCTCCCTACCCGAACTGAGAGGGGAGCTCCTCCATCTGTTACAATCCTCTCTAATCTCTTGAAGTAATTTCAAATGATTTGTGGAATATAAGGTTTGAAAATCCTTAGAATCCACACCCCAAATATCTGAACCCAAACTTACACCATTTAACTTGCTGTATCTCTGGCAATGGATGGCCCTTGACACCCCCTAATGGAAATAGTTCCTATTTATCTGGGTTAATTTTATAACCCGAGAAGGATCCGAACTCCTTAAGGAAGGTAAGAATTCTGGGGACCACGTTAAATGGGTATGACACATATAACAGAGTATCATCTGCGTATAACGAAATCTTAACCTCCACACCCCTAACCTGGAGACCGGTAAAAAGATCTGATTGCCTAATATACAAGGCCAGAGGTTCTAAACTAAGGGCAAATAGAAGAGGGGAGAGAGGGCAACCTTGTCTAGTGCCCCTCTCTATCTCAAACTGGGTGGAAATCATGCCATTAACCCGGACCCTGGCTCTGGGCCTAGAATATAAATTGGAAATCCATTTACGAAATTTGTCCCCAAACCCAAAACCTCCCAATACTAAGTCTAGATATTGTGAATTTAAGCGATCAAAAGCTTTTTCAGCGCCCAACGCATACGCAGAGAGGGTTAATTTAATGGTGTTGAACTTGAGGCAATCACATTTAGTAATAACCTTATATTGTCTTGTATGTGCCTACTGGGTATAAACCCTGCCTGGTCCGAATGAACTAAGAAGGGGACCACTTTTATAGTCAGACATCAATTATTTTAGTAAATATTTTAGCATCCTGGTTAAGCAATGAGATGGGTCTATATCCAGCACAGGATGAGTGGTCTTTTTCAGGTTTAGGCAAAACTGAAAAAGGGCTTCCCCATGTGTCGGCTAGGAAACGGTTCCTGCGCGCAATACAAACTCTGGCAAAAAAGGAGATAAAAGATTAAATCCTTTATAGAATTTCTGAAGTAAATCCATCCGGCGGGAGCCCTGCCGATCGAGGGTTTTAATGGCTCTCTAATCTCTTCCACGGTAAAGGGAGCTTCTAATACCTTTCTCCGGCTTCCGACTAAGGCCGGCATTTCCAACCTAGTAAAAGTTCTGGAGTTTCTCTCTATGTTCTTGTGTTTCTTCTTTTGAGTAGAGTTGTCTATAAAATTCTGCAAATTCTTGAGCAATCTCCCCCGGGAGGCTCTTATAAGGAGATTTCGGGGGGTCTTTACTAACCTTAGCTACATATCTGTCAGCTGCCTGCTTACGAAGCCTCAAAGCAAGTAATTTGCCTGCCCTTTCCCCCCTCTCATAATAATGTTGCCCCGTATATCTAAGGGAATTTTTCACCCGTCTTTGCAACAATGCATTATACGTATTCCTGGACTCAACTTTTTAAGAGTAGATTTAGATCCTGTGCGTTTATGTAGTGTTTCAAAGGTAGCAATTTCGGTGAGAACTTCATTAACACGGGCTTGATGTTGTTTATACTTATAGGAGGAATAGGAAATTGTATGACCCTGGCAAAACATTTTTTATAAACATTAGATTAGTGCAATTGTTTGTAAATGTTTTCCTATATTTTCAATATTTATTTTATATGTTAGCTTACGTTATCAGTATTGCTGTATAGTATTTCACTGTTAATTTTTCATTATTTATATCCGGTCACCCATGAAAATGGGCAGAATTTGCTCATCAATTTACCAGATTTTAAATAAATAAACCAAACTGTGAGCGGGCGCAGGTCTCTTTGTGGACTAACTGGTAGCGTGACACAGTTGCAGTTGTAAATGAAAGAAATTTATTCAATTCTATCTCAAAATTTCTTCATAGCAGGACAAATATAACATCAGCGGACTGATACGACAACAAAATAAAATAATCAGAATGGCAAATAAACTTTTTCCCATGACTTTTACATGGCTTGAAAGGTGTTCTTCTTCTAACACCTGCTGGAAAAATTCTCAGAGCTCCCTGGAGTTCACTTCCAGACGCAGGAGCACAATCTTTTAACTTAGCCTCAACTTTTAAAGCTTACATTTATTTATTTAATTTCTGATTTTACATAGTTATAGTATTGAAAGGCTTTAAGTAAAGCACCTAGCCCAAAAGTTCCAGGGCCCCTAATCCATCACAGAGTCACTCTGTGACATTCCTCCCCAACTAAAAGGGCAACCAATTCTTGGTTGTCCAAGCCCTATACAGATAAAAGGGGTGTTGTCAGGACTCCGGCCCACCCACAGAATTCCACCACAGGGTCCCTTCTGAAATAGAAATACAGCATAAGCATTCCTTTAAAGACATGCTATCTCATTAATCACCCTGGGCATATACACTATTCTGATTAGCATCTTTCACAATAACAATTACAATTGAAGTAGGCAGTAATATCTGACATCACCATAATCATAGACTGCTAACATTGTTAATAATAGTAATAATATATAACCAAAACCAAGCTAGAATATATTAGAAGAATTGGCTGAAGGCGGCCAACTCTTCAGTCGAAGGAAAATTTTAAATTTAGAATAGCACAAAATAATCTACCACAGTAAGAGAGAAGACAGAAAAAGAAAAATATAACAATGCTTCAGCATATTTCAATGGAACATTAATAGATCTCTGAGATCACTAAATAAGCCGTATACAGACCTTACAAAATGTAATATATGCTCACTTTATACATCGTTGTACTGTCAGGATTAGTTACACTGGACAGTGCTAACACCCACAAATAATCTATATCTTGTCATCTCACTCCCTTTTCTTTTCCTCCTGGAAAGGGGGTTTTGAGCTGAGAACTTTTCTCATATCTGAAGCCCAATATAGGGATCTCTTAGGTAGCATAACCCGTGCGACCCTAATTCATTCAGATATGGAAACACATTGGGGTTCTTCTATTTACCAAAAAAATTACATGTTATCAAGGTATACCTCTGTCCTGTAACCATGTCTCAAATAATGTTTTGGATAGAAAGGTTTAACAGCTACCCCCTTCTATAACCTTTCAGTGCACCTACCATTTGCAACCCATTTCTCTATGTGGAAACCTCCCCTGCTTTCTAAGGTGCCACTTACGTTGGCCTTCTATTCATCGAGCACCACCTACTCTACACCTTTTGGGGTCTTCCCCCTTACTGTACCTAGTACTATCCCTCAGCTAGTCTGCCACCTGTCTATACAACCCAGGCCAATAATAATAGGAGATTAGTTGAGATGAAACCTCTTCCTGGCTTAAAGACTTTTTTGGACTGCCACTTACCATGTCCAGTATCCTTTCCCTAAGGATTACAGGCACCACAACCCGGGCATCCACTTTCTTTGTCTGGGGGTTAAGCCTCATGTGGCAGAGCACTCCTTGTCTCTTTTCATACCACCATAACCTATTTTCAACCCCACCATTAACTGGTCTCCCATCCTGAACCTTAATAGATTTTTTTAAATAGGTAACTTCAGGGTCCCTCCCCTGTAACTGTTCCCAATCAGGTTCACAAAAATATTCAGAATTTATGATAGGCGTTTTACAACATAACAAAGTCCCTTCAGCCTTAATGGCCTCTTCCTTGTTGCTTGGAGTCTTCACCCCACAATATTCACGGACAGTCTCAGTCTTACCTGGGGACTTTGTGTCTTGTGGATCCTCCTCCTCCAGGTAACAGCGGGGAAAAATTGGTAATAAGGGCAACAGGGTTTCCATCTAGGGTTCCTCCTCTGCTGGGTCTGATTGCTCCGGGCCCTCTGCTGCCTCCACCAGTTCCTTTGAATGGGACATTTCCAGCAGCACCTGGCAACGGTGCTCAGCCTCCCTCCGGCGCTGGTCTGCTTCCAACCATTTTCCACTGAGCCAATTTACCAGCTTTATCAGCTCAGCCACCTGGTCCTCGGACCCCTCCTGCTTCCGTGGTACCTCGCCCAGGTCACCACCTCCAGTCATTCACATTTTGGCTCTGCTGGCGTCATCTCCACTAGTCGTTATACATGTACTTCAGCATCCAAGAGAATATGTAGCAACCGCAAGGATTCCGCTGTACTGTCCTGCAATATTGACCATCCACCAGGCCTTATATAGACCAATCAAGATCCTCTCTGGGATATCAGGATCCCACTGCTGTCACCATATATGAGCAGGCGCAGGTCTCTTTGTGGACTAACTGGTAGCGTGACACAGTTGCAGTTGTAAATAAATGAAATGTATTCAGTTCTATCTCAAAAGTTCTTCATAGCAGGACAAATATAACATAAGTAGACTGGTACGACAACAAAATAAAATAATCAGAATGGCAAATAAACTTTATCCCATGACTTTTACATGGCTTGAAAGGCGTTCTTCTCCTAACACCTGCTGGAACAATTCACAGAGTTCCCTGGAGTTCACCTCCAGACCCAGGAGCACAATCTTTTAACTTAGCCTCAACTTTTAAAGCTTACATTTATTTATTTAATTTCTGATTTTACATAGTTATAGTATCGCAAGGCTTTAAGTAAAGCACCTAGCCCAAAAGTTCCAGGGCCCCTAATCCATCACAGAGTCACTCTGTGACACAAACCAATAACTTATTTGCAGTATTTCCTATCATATTTAGCTCTTCTCTCATTTACTGTGCTGAAACATCTGTACTGCCTTCTACAGTGTATAAATACTGCACAGTATTGTACAGTGCTTTGAAAAGAAAGAACCCATGCAATGTCACAATTTAAAGATACTTATTTCTTGTGAACAGGCTATGAACACCTGAGGAGAAGGAATACATTTTTAAATTAAACTTTTACTTTCATAGACGGGTGGCTCATCACTGGCTAATTATTTGGGCGGCAAAGTCAAACAAGTGGCTAAGAGGTGGAGGACAATTTTCCCTGCTACCAGTCCACTGAGTCATGTAGCCCATGGTAGTCATCCTGGAAAAATAAAGAAGGGAGCCACTACCATGGGGCACACTTTGCAGGGAAGTGCTTGTTTGTTAACACTGAAAGAAAAAAAACATGTTGCAGCTTTCAGACATTTATTTGCACCGGCACTTTGTTTGTAATCTCTGCAAATAAATATCAACCACACAAGGACGAGGGTCCTGGACAGTTAGTGATGCAGGTAGGGTACATGGGCAGACTGGCTGGCCTAGCGGTCCTTATCTGCCATCAACTTCTATGGTTCTATGTTTCTGGACATTAGAAAACTGGATTTTAAAGAACTTGGAGACCACCTCAGAAAGTGCCTCAAGGGGGACGAGATTGCCAGGGAGGGGCAGAGGCACAGTCGGGAAAAATAAAGGAAGGCATAATTAAAGCCACCAAACTGTGTGTGAAGAAACTGAGTAAAAGCAAAAGGAAAAATAGACTATTATGGTTCTCTGATGAAGTGGCAAAGGAAAAAAAAGGGTGGTATTCGGGAGGTATAAAGAAACACAGCGAGAGGAGGACAGGGAGGCATACCAATTACTGCAGAAGGAAGCAGGCAGAGCGGTGAGGAGAGCCAAGGCACAGAGGAAAGGATGTCCAAAGGGGTTGCTAAAGGGAATAAGACTTTCTTCAGATATATATGTGAGAAGAGGAAAGCAAGGGGAGGGATAGTGAGGAGTAGAAAGGCAGAAGGGGGAGACTGCACAAAAGAGTAGCAAGAAAATGCTGACATCCTAAATAGATATTTCTGTTCAGTCTTCACAGTGGAGGAAGGGGGAACAGACCATCAGGGAGTAGCAGTAACCAGAGGGAGGGGTGGACACAAGTCCATTTTCAGAAGAAAGAGTTCAGAATAGACTTGTAGCTCTGAAGGTGGACAAGGCTATGGGACCAGACGGGACACATCCAAGGGTACTAGAAGAACTCAAGGAGGTGCTAACTGCCACACTGACAGTCGTGTTCAACAGTTCACTGCAAATAGGCATTATTCCAGAGGACTGGAGAAGGGCTGATGCAGTCCCTCTACAGAACGACGTCAGCAGAGAGAAGGTTAGCAATTATAGGCCAGTCAGTCTCATTTCAATGGTGGTTAAATTGATGGAAACCCTATTGAAGGAAAGCCTAGTACAGAACCTTGAATCCAGTGGGCTACAAGACCACAGGCAGCATGGATTCATGGGGATGGTCATGCCAAATTAATTTGACAGATTTCTGACTGGGTGACAAGGAAATAGACCAGGGGATGGAAGGGAAGGGGAAATTGTTTAACCGGGAAAGGCACACTAAGCCAGAGCTTGTCTCCAGGTGTGACCTGGGAGCACAAGGAAGCTAAGTGACTTGCACAGTATCCAAGTGGGGGCTGATGGGATTCAAACATAGGTCTCCAGGTTTGCAGCTCAGTGCCCTTAACCACTACACTATACTGCCTCCTCATGGCAGTGAACATGGCCTACCTGGACTTTAGCAAGGCCTTAGGCACTGTGCTACACCGGAGGCTTATGAAATTGAACAGCCTAGGAATGGGATCCAAAGTGGTGAACTGGGTTAGAAACTAGCTAATGGACAGGAGACACAGGTGACGAACCAATGCATCAGGTTGGTGTTCAAAGGAAAGAGAAGGAGAAAGCTACAATGGTTCTCTAAGGAGGTGGCAGGCAAAGTAAGGGCTAAAAGGGTGAGTTTCAGGAGGTATAAGGAGACCCAAAGGGTGGAAGACAGGGAGGTGTACCTTGAGTGTCTAACGGAAGAGGGGAAAGCTGTTAGGAGTGCAAAGGCGCGGATGGAGGTGGGATTAGTGCAGACAGTGAAGAAAGAGGACAAGACATTCTATAGGTACATCAGCGAAAAAAGGAAAACCGGGGAAGGGTTGTAAGGCTCAAAGAGGAAGAGGGAGAGTGTAAGGAGGGAGACCTAGACAAACCAGAAATACTGAATAAATACTTCTGTTCCATATTCTCTGAGGAGGGGGAAGGGCAGGGACCACAGCTGGGTAGCAGATGCCGGTGGGGGGGAGGCAGACATCAGTCCATTCACAATGGAGAGAGTTCTAGAAGAGCTGACAAAACTGAAGGTGGACATAGCTATGGGGCCAGATGGCACACACCCCAGGATATTAAGGGAACTAGCTGCACCTCTGGCAGGCGTATTCACCAAGTCACTCAACACAGAAGAGGTCACAGAGGACTGGAAGAAGGCACATGTAGCCCCTCTGCAAAAAGTGGCAGTAGGGAGGAGGCGGGGAACTACAGGCTGGTCAGCCTCACCTTAGTGGCGGGGAAGATCATGGAGGCACTGCTGAAAGAAAGGACAGTGGCACACCTGGAATCCAACGGTGCTCAGGATCCGAGGCAACATGGATTTAAAGCAGGAAGGTTGTGTCAAACAAATCTTTTAGATTTTTTTGATTGGGTGACAAAGGAAGTAAATCAGGGTGAGGCGGTGGATGTCGCCTCCCTCGATTTCAGCAAAGCTTTCGACACTATCCCACATAGAAGGCTGGTTAACAAGATAGGTAGTCTGGGCATGGGGCACAGGGTGATAAACTGGGTTAGTAACTGGCTGACAGACAGGAGATAGAGGGTGGTGGTAAATGAGATCCAATCCGGGAGGGGGTGACCAGCAGGGTACCTCACGGATCAGTCCTGGGACCAGTCCTGTTCAATGTCTTCATTAGTGACACTGCAGAAGGGCTGGAAGGGAAGGTCTTCCTGTTTATGTGAGGTCACCTGTGAGGTGACCTCAGCGGGGAAAGCAGTGGACCCCAGAGGAGGAGGAAGCGAATCCTAGTGGGGGACTCCATCATAAGAGGGATCCAGCTAGGAACACAGGAGGGGGAAGGGGAGGACTGGGAGGTGAGGTGCCTACCAGGTGCCATGGCATGGAGGGATGGAAGGAAGATCCTGGGGATTGCTGGGAAGGCAAGATGGGAGGGTGAGCTGGATGTCATTATCCACCTAGGTACTAATGACCCGGCAAATGGGGAGCCAAAGGAAGTTCAGGAAGAGTTTAGGAAATTGGGAAGGGCGCAAGCAAGTAGCTACTTCTGTCACTTTCTCATAAGTACTACCTGTGAGAGGCAAGGGAGAGCATAGGGGTGCATGCACCAGGAACTTTAACTCATGGTTGAAGAACTGGTGCTGTGAGGAAGGGTTTGGATTCATTGGTGACTGGGGACCCACCTGGAGAGATGGAGGTTTGTTCAAGCTTGAGGGCCTGCATCCACCCTGGAGGGGAATCCAAGCACTCAATGTTAAGTTTAAATGCTTCACTGACAAGCATTTAAACTAGCCAAGGTGGGTGGCAGGCCAGCAAGGAGGGTACCTACCTGCTCACCCACCACAGCTAGCAGTGGAACCACTGAACCGGAGGAGTGGATATCTCAACAAAGCAGTGTGCAAAAGATGGAGATTAGTGCCCAAGAGGTGGATAGGCAGAAAAGGGGCAAAAATCAGCAGAAGGGCAGACAGCTAGGAGAACCAGGGATAAAGGACAACCAAGGAAGGGGCTGGAGTAGAACAGTGAAACAGTCTAGGGAGGTCAAATCATGGAAAGCCATGTGTGCCAATGCCAGGAGCCTTAGCAACAAGATAGAAGATCTGGAGGCTGTCATGGTGCAGTCAGACCTGGACATTATGGCCATCACTGAAACCTGGTGTAATGATAACCATGACTGGGAGATGGCCATTCCTCGCTACAACATATTCAGAAGAGACCGGGCAGGTAGGAAGGGAGGAGAAGTGGCACTGTATGTGAAAAATGACATAAGGGCCACAGAGATCCAGGAGGAACAATATGGGGGAGAGATACTGTGGGTTAAGCTGGAAAGGAAAATGGGGACAGCCATCCGCACAGGTGTGGTCTACAGACCACCAGCCCAGGAGGAAGAAACAGATAGGGAGCTGATGCTAGCCATCCAAAGGATGGCAGACAAGGGTGAGGTAGTACTGGTTGGAGACTCTACATACCAGACGTGGACTGGAGCATCCCAGCAGCAGCATCAACTAGGAGCAGATTTATCCTGGACTCCTTCAGGGTGCCTTCCTCAAGCAACTGGTCATGGAACCAACTCGGCAGAAGGCAATACTGGACCTTGAGCTCACAAACAGGGACAATGTGATGGGGGTAACAGTGGGGGAGCACCTGGGGAACAGTGACCACTAGTCATTGTGGTTTGAAATCACAGAAGGAGCAGAACCAAACCACACAAAAACATGTATCCTGAATTTTAGGGGGGCAGACTTTGGGAAAATGGGGAGATACTTGAAAGAGGCATTAAGGGGAATGGGGCAGGAATCAGGGGTTGAGGAACAGTGGGCAGTATTTTAAAACAGGGATTACAAGAGCAGCAGAATTATGCATTAAGCAGGTTAGCAAGAGGAAAAGGAAGAGGAGGCCATTATGGTTTCCCAAAGAGGTAGCAAAGAAAGTGAAAGCCAAAAAGATTGCATTCAGGCAATACAAAAAGACAGAGACAGAAGGTGATAGGGAGAAGCACCAGGAGAAGCGCAGGGAGGTCAGTAAGGAAAGTCAAAGCTCAGACAGGAGAGCACATTGCAAAATCAGTGGGTAGAGGGGACAAAACCTTTTACAGGTACATAAGTGAAAAAAGAAAGGCAAAGGGAGGGATAGTGAGACTGAAGGTGGAGGATGGGGGCCGCGTGGAGGATGACAACAGTAAAGCTGACAAACTGAACAGGTATTTCTGCTCAGTCTTTACTGAGGAAGAGGAGGGTAATGGGTCTGAAGGGAGTACAAGGGGTGAGAATGGTGCAGAAATGGACACAAGTCCCTTTATACGAGAAAGGGTCCTGAAGGAACTAGAAGTAATGAGTTGGTAAAGCAATGGGGCCAGATGGGGTGCACCCCAGGGTCCTTAAAGAACTCAGAGAGGTGGTGGCTGGACCTCTGGCTATCCTGTTTAGCAGATCGCTGGAAACAGGGGAAGTACCCAAAGACTGTAGGACAGCAGATGTAGTGCCCTTATACAAAAGTGGGAACAAAGAGGAAGCGGGGAACTACAGACCAGTCAGCCTCACCTCGGTAGTGGGGAAGATCATGGAAGCACTACTGAAGGAGAGATTGGTGGAACATCTGGTTGTCAACGGACTGCAGGATCCAAGGCAGCATGGTTTCACCAGGAGGAGGTCATGTCAGACCAACCTCGTTGAATTTTTTGACTGGGTGACTAGGTAGGTGGATCAGGGGAGGGCAGTGGACATGGCCTATCTGGACTTCAGCAAGGCCTTTGACACTGTGCCACACAGAAGACTATTACACAAACTAGGGAATATGGGTGTGGGCAGGACAGTAGTGTGGTGGGTAGGTAACTGGCTGGGCGGCAGGACACAGAGAGTGGTGGCAAATGGCCGTCACTCCACAGAGGGAAGAGTGACCAGTTGGGTACCACAGGGATCAGTGCTGGGACTGGTCCTATTCAACATCTTCATCAGTGACATTGCGCAGGACCTAGAAGGCAGAATTTCACTGTTCACTGATGACACAAAGCGCTGTAACAGAGTCGACACACCAGAGGGTGTAGACAGAATGAGAAGGGACCTGCAGAAACTTGAAGAATGGTCAGGGGTTTGGCAGTTGAAATTCAATGCAAAGAAGTATAAGATAACGCATATGGGGCACAAAAACCCTGGCACAATGTATCAGTTGGGGGGTGAGGATATAGCATGCACCAAGCAGGAAAGGGATCTTGAGGTTATCATCTCTGATGACCTCAAGGTAGGGAAACAGTGTGACAAGGCAGCAGGTAAAGCAAATAGGATGCTGGGATGCATAGGCAGGGGCATCACCAGAAGGAAAAGAGAGGTCATGATTCCACTATACAAGACAATAGTGAGGCCCCACCTGGAGTACAGTGTACAGTTCTGGAGACCTTACCTACATAAGGACATAGACAGGGTAGAGAAGGTTCAGAGGAGGGCAACAAAGATGGTACATGGATTGCATCACAAGTCCTATGAGGACAGGTTGAAGGAATTGAATATGTACACCCTGGAGGGGAGGAGGGAGAGAGGGGATATGATAGAGACATACAAGTATCTTACAGGGAGGAACAGGGTGCAAGAATACACTATTTTTAAGTGAAAAAGATGTTCCAGGACTAGAGGGCATGGGATGAAGTTGGAGGGAGGATGATTCAGAGGAAATGTGAGGAAGAATTTCTACACAGAACGGGTGGTGGACAAGTGGAACACCCTGCCTGAGGAAGTGGTAGGGGCTGAAACAATCACGGGATTTAAGAATGCATGGGATAGACATAAAGGAATTCTAGAGGTCAGGGGTAAGGGGCAACAGAGTTCTAGGAAAACATAAACTGAAGTTACAAACTCAAATGGGCAGACTAGGTGGGCCATAGGCCCTTATCTTCTGACACTGTCTATGTATCTATGTATCTATGACACCAAGATCTGCAACAGGGTGGATACTCCAGAAGGGATGGAGAAAATGAGGAAGGACCTGAGGAAGCTTACAAAATGGTCTGGGGTGTAGCAACTGGGGTTCAATGCAAAGAAATACAAAATTATGCACCTGGAAAGAGGGAACCCTGGGGTGAGCTACAGAATGGAAGGGGGATAATGCTGTCAATCACCAAGGAAGCAAAGGACCTAGGGGTTATCATTTCTGATGACCTAAAGGTGTCAAAGCAAAGCAAAAAGGCTGCGGGGAGGGCTAGTGGCATTCTGGAGTGCATAGGCAGAGGTATCACTAACAGAAGGCGGGAGGTGGTGATGCCATTGTATAAAACACTAGTGAGGCCTCACTTGAGTACTGTGTGCAGTTCTAGAGGCTACACCTGCGCAAGGACATGGACAGAGTGGAGGCCATCCAGAGAAGGACGACCAAGATGGTACAAGGCTTCCACCACAAAACATGAGGAGAGAATAAAGGACCTCAATATGTACTCACTGGAGGAAAGAAGGGAGTGGGGGAAATGACAGAAACTTTCAAGTACCTCAACGGCATAAACAAGGTACAGGGGAAAGACATCTTTCAATGTAGAAGGAGTATAAGAATGAGGGGACATGATATGAAATTGGAGGGGGATAGATTGGGAAGAGATGTGAGAAAATGTTTCTTCACAGAAAGGGTGGTGAACATACAGAACAGTCTGTCACAAGAGGTGGTGGGGGCAACCACAGTGGGGGGTTTTAAGCATGCTTGGAACAGGCACAAGGGAACCTTGACGTGGGACATAGGTGATGAAAAACCGCTGACCAGATAGGGTCAGAGGCTACATACAAGTATAGGGCTTACTGGATGGGCCTAGCGGTCCTTATCTGCTGACAGTTTCTATGTTTTTATGAGCCCATTGGGCATGCAAGGCACTAAGGGGCCATATGAATGCCCATTATGGGCTCATTTGCATAGGAAGCAGAGGCAGGTTTGCACCCCACCCATGGTCAGTTGCAACGTCAGGCATGGTAGCAACGGCCCCCCTTCCAGCTCTGATTGCCCACCCTCATAATATTCATGAGTCACTGGTGTCCACTGGCACCTCCCACCCTCCGATTCCCATCTCCAAATTCATATTGTTTACCCTGGTGTCTATTAGCATCCCCCCACCATCCCATTGCCCATCCTGGTACATGGTTAAGTGTTCCTGGTGTCTAGTGGCACCCCCCCACCCGCTGATCACCCGCCACGTTAGCAAAGATGTCCCTGGTGTGTAGTGGCATCCCCCATCCTCAGATTGCCTGTCCCAGTACATGGTATAGTTTCCTTGGTGTCCAGTGCCCCCCCCAACCCATCAATCACCCGTTCTTTACTAAGTCACGCATGCCCTGGTGTCTAGTGCTCCCCCACCGCTGAGCACACCACCACCATGCCCCCATACCTATTTAGCTGGTGCCACATGGGGATCTGATATGGTGATCAGCACAGCCATCGTTTCACCATCTTAGCTCAAGACAGAACTAGAAAGAAGGTAAATTAAGTGAAACAGCCGGCCTGGTGGCACTGAGGGTTGAGGCACTAGATGCCGCACCTCACGCCACACCGGCGACCTGGGTTCGGGAACGAGCCCGGGCCACCGGGGTAGGCAGGGGCAAGAGATGATCGAGTGTCTGGAGGACTGCTCTCCTCTCTCAGGGAGGGAGGGTTTGCCATCTCGCCTGTAGATCGCCCTGTGGTTGGGACTGGGGGGCGATGCAGGATGAGATGACACACAGCCAGCGGGCATGCCACGCAGGGGCCTCCACACAAGCACACTCGTGCTGCACGTCGGGAAGGGGACAAGAAAATAGGAAAATGGCGACTAGGGGCTCTATGATGCCCCGACCTCTCTATCCCTCTGGTCTCTGCTGCTGCCTTCCCCAGATTTGGATTGTGCTCCCGGAGGAGAGGGAGCTCCCCTTCCGGCCCCGTTACGGGGGGAGGGTAATCTGTGGGGGGTCTAGGGGTCGGTCAGCAGTACGGGGAGGAGCCTCTTCCCCTAGAGGGATAAAATGTGAATAGAAAAAAATTAAGGGAAACAAATGGATACAATTTAAAATAATGTATAGATAACCATATGTAACAAATCTCGGGCTGAGATGAGATCACACCGACCTCTAGCTTCTTTCTCAAGGTCTATGATGTCATCTCACCACACAATTGAAACTCATCCTTTTTTTTTTTTTTTGTGTGAAATTTATTTGTCTCCTTCAGGCCGAGGCATCTCTCCCAGAGGTGCCCTCTTGGTTTGCCCTCTACTCCCCACTGAGACCCTCCTCTTAGGTACCCCCCACATGACTTCCAGCCCCATGGATATCCCCCCGTGGAGGGCCCTATTGAGGATGTGGGGCTTAGACCCCGGGGGGCCCTCATTGCCTCCCCGGTCCTCTGGGGTTTTTCCATGCTGTTTCACCCCTCAGAATGCGGCCGTGCAATGGCGTCCATGGCGCCAATGAGCCGATGCCCACCGTCGCTCCGCCCCCAAGCATCTGCTAGCGCTGCATGTTCCGGTACTGCCCCTGGCCACCACCAGGAGCCGCACAGGAGCTGTGCTGTCCCCAAATCCCTCCTCGGGAAGGGAGAACAGTCCTCCAGATCCTCGATCCCTTCCCTCCCCTGCTGACTCCCAGTGGCCCGAGTCTGCTCCTGAACCCGGATCGCTGGCATGACGCGATATGTGGAGTCCAGCGCCTCAACCCTCTGTGCCTCTGGGCCGGTCGAAACTCATCCTTGTTTGTAAGGTTGCCCATACACTATTCTATATACATGGCTACTCACACTCTCTGACCCCATTATAGTGACTAACACCCATTTGGAGTACCATGAAGGCACAGGAACTCTCTTAATGATGGTTCCACCCCTTGAATTTCTGCAAAAATGAAGTTCGCTTAGGCTAAAGGTACTTTAGGGAGAATACCAAAAAGGTCAGGCCAATGGGGAGTATAGCACAGACTAAACATGATTACTCAGTAGTGGAGTGGGAATGTCACACTGCTAAACAAACTACTCATACTGCACAAAGGTAACAAAAGGAACGTCACCATCCAGTCCAACTTGCCTCAGAATCTAATGATATAAAAAGAAAAAATAATAATATATACTATATATATATATATTTATTATTACCCTGGGCACTGAGGAGAGGGTAAAAAACACCCTTGTGGCGGAAAACTCTGAGGAGCTGAGGCCTAGGGTCATTATCAATACAGCTTTACCTCTTGTTTTTAAGGCCCTAATGATTATATTCTAACCTACTACATATTGTGTCCAACTAAGGACAAAACTGTCCACAACTTCTGTCTCAATGATACTTCTCCCAGCATTGGGTAGCAGGGTTTGACTTTGCAACCAGAGGAGTTCCTGAGAGTTAGAGTGCTCCCCTCGGGTTGGGGGGGCATTGAGGTACTTGTTGGACCCCAAGGAGAATGAAAAGACCAAAGAGAACAGCTGCTACAGGCATGGCTGCCAGATTTCTGTCCTCTGAGAATAAGGCCCATACCTAGAAACTTTGGAACTAAGCCCTTGAGAGGTGAAGCCCATTTAAGGCCTTGCACAACAGCTAATCGTTGGGACAACTGTCAGAAGGTATGGACAAGTATAACTGAATGAATGATGTGAAAGAGAACAACTGAATGAATGAGCCCTGTGATAAACAACATGAGTTCCGAGCCACAAGGAGAGGAACTGGATGACTGCCTGAGCAGACTGGGGGCACTGCTAGCAGAAGGGCAAAGGAGTGGTTAGACGGCAAGCGAATCATTGAAAGGCCAAACTGCGCAAAGGTAGCAAAGCTACAGCCAAAGAAGTAGCAGTGAAGGAGAGCAGATATCCCTCAAGCAGACCTATGAGACAGGTAGCACGAAGGGAGGCATAAAGAGGCCAGTGAAGGTAAGAAAAGAAGAGACATCAGGCAGCAGGCAAGGAGCTATCAAACAGAGCACTCCCCCAACCCAGGAGCAGAGCAGGGCAAGCAGCCAGTGTTGCAGCAGTTGACCAGGACAGAGGCAGTACAGCGGCAGGAGCCCACAAAGGACTGAAAGGAACAGCTGAAATGAGAGAGACAGTGTAGAAAACAGGACTCCAGGAAGCAGAGCAACCATGGTAGAAAAGGAAGCACCAGCCTAGGAGAAGGAGTGAGAATTTCATCTGCCTGTAAAGGTGCAACAGCGAGGAGTAATCAGTCAGTGGCCCCCGGGGAAGGAACAACAGCATCATGCAACAGAGGCACTGACCATGAGTGAGACAGAAATCAAAGATGCATGCAGAAGAAATGGCAGAGGCCATTACACACGGTGTCCAGCAAAAGCTACTATGCAGCAGAACAACACAGAGGAAAGATAGAATCTTTAAAAAGATAGGCAGACAACAGAGCCACCCCACAAAGCAGCAAAGAAATGAGCATTCAAGGATGCTTGAGGCATGTGATTTGAAATAGCGCTTGGAGGAGGCATGGCGAGAGTTGCACACAACCCCACCAATCCTTAGGTTATAGCCCCATAAGTCTATCCAGAAAATTACTCCACGTATGTATTCAGACTTTCTAAAAACAACATTTTAAAGACTATTTAGTGCTATTTTCTATATGCTAGTATTATTCCCCACAAGCTGCAGCTTCCATATGCAAATGAGGATGATTCCTAATGATGTTACTCAAGTCTCTTACAGCTAATTAAATCACAGTCTTGTTTTTACACTTATTTATCTGGCAGTCACTTGCAGCTTGCAGGGCCCTTTTGGAATCCTTTGCCATGTGCTTCAATGGAGCTTAAAAGTATTCCTTTCTGTAACCATTCAGAAGGCGCCGTCTCCTATGCTGTAGGAACCATTATTTACATCACTGTGAGAGAGTTGAATAACACTATTAGGTACCACTATCATTTGTAATCTCAGAAGCGGCATGGTGCCACAAAGTTTCAGTTTGTTAGGTGGAAATGTATTACTAGAAAAATTGTGATTTGTTTTGTGATTAATGCCAGCCTGCCGCTGCAGCGGTAGTGTTGCCGCTTATGATGCTGGCAACCCAGGTTCAGCAATGAGCCCGGAGCATCAAAGGGCTGGCCAGGGGAAGGTAGGATAAGCATCCCATGGACACCTCTCCTCCTCCTGGGTGAGGGGGATGGGAGCTTCCAGTGCTCTAGTGACATCCAGTGCAGACTTGGTGTACACAGACCGGTGCAACACAAACAGAGGGCAGAGGCGATGATGGATGTCTGCGGGATGTGCGTGAGTGCACTCATGTCCGCATGCTGATATCATTTCATGTCCATACCTTCAGAGGGGAAACTATAAGAGGAAAACCCTCAGGCAGGCACCAAATGAAGCCCAGGATCCGTGGATCCTCAGCACCACCTAAACGACCACCTGTAATTCTAGAGTGGGGCTCAAGGGTGATCTTGGGCCCTCCCAGAGGGCAGCCCCTCCGTGAGGGGAAAGTCAGGTTCTCCCAGACCAGGCAGCAGTGGGAGCGTCAGGGGTGGTGGGGATGGACCCAAGGACTGACAAGGGGATACATCCTTGCCCTGACCTGGAGAAAATAAACAGAGTCAAAAAAAAAATTTTGTAATTAATTTGCTGGCCCATTGGCACAGTGGTAGGGCTACCACTCGTGATGCCAGTGTGGTGTGTCCTTGGCATCGTCATGGGAGAAAGCCAAAAGAAAATCACCCCGAGTGGCTAGATGACACCTACCTGCTCGCAGGCCCTGCACCTGGCTACGTAGGTGCTACCTCCCACAACTGAATTGTACTACAGCAGAGGTAATGGGGGCCCCGTTACCCCCACCAGAGGGGAAATAAATAAATAAATAGATTTTGCGATTACTTTTATGTGGAGGCAAACACATTTTCAGTTTCTGTCATGGTTTAACTACAGAGTAGTTCCTCTACCAAATATTAAGTCCTCTTTAAAAGGAGTGGATAATGGAGCTGCCCAATGGGTAGCACTATGGGCTCCCATGTGGGGGACCCAAATTCAGACACAAGGTAAAGGAGCTGGTTGGGTAGCCTAGGAGGTGCAGACACGCGGCAGTGCTCCCAGCTCGGGGAGGGACGAGGTGGGGTTCTGTAGTGTGTCAGGGAGCTTGCTGCTCCACAGGGGACGTCAGTAATGTGACAAGGCCAGCAGTGGGCTATACTCGATGCAGGGAAGGTGGGTGGCATGAAAAGCAGATGGAAAAACTAGCATCTGGCAGGATCAGGAATCCTGATTGAGCATGACCCACACCACTGACAGGGCCCTGGCCTATCTGGATAGTGCTGCGAGAGGGGGAGGTGGTGGTACAAGTACTACCTTTGACAAGCTGCTTATGTGGCCCAGCTGAGATGCGGCATCTCGTTTTTTGCGGGGTCCTGATTCTTTGCATTTCTGCAGCTTGGTGGACTGCAGCACCAAGAGATTAAGTGATGTGCCCAAGGTCACACACTAAGTATTTGGCTCTAATGGGATTTGAACCTGGGGTCTCCTGTTCCTAAGCTGGTGTTGAAACAACTACACCACACTGCCATCATATGTAACATGAACAGATAAAGTCTGCAAGAAATGCATCCTGGATCTGAGGCACAGACTCAGTTTAGTGGTGCAGAGTGGTCAGTACCCCATATGTGGAACAATGGTCAGGTCAGAGCCAGCCTGTGGCTTGTGCTCATTTTGCCTCACACACTGCTTGTCCATTTATACATGCAATATAGAAGTTTTTCACTAAATATCTGGTCTGACAAGAGTCTCTGAGGCCGTTTTTGGCTTATGGGGCATAGGGTGCTAGTGCCTAATTTTGTTTGCTATTGTGGGACTTTTTTATTGGAGTCCCCTGCCCTGTGCCACTTTTTGTGACTGCTTTTATTGAAATAACAGTAGCTACGAAGTATAATATGACAGTATATTTTTTTTATTACTTTTTCCTCTCACACACGGTGGTTGCATCAGTTAAGCTACTGCCACGTTCCATGACATGTTCTGGATAAAGGCGACCACCCCCGGTTACCTACCCTGTGGGAGAGACCTAAATGGTAGGGTTGGTGGGGGTTGGGGAAGACAGACCCCCTCCCAGCCAAGTGGAGCCGAATTCCATGGCAGCGGGGAAGTCCTTCCGCGCTGGGCATGTGAAATCCAAGCATGCTGGCATGATTATGCTGCTTACTGAAGCGATTCCTCCCCAAAGCTGCTCCCACCCTTAAGACACAGAGGCCATGAATGTATAGGACAATGCACACAATGGACGTGCATGACGCTAAGTCCTCTTGCATCTCCCCTCTCACTGTTACATTCTGTCCACTATCCTCTCGCTGTTTCCTTCTGTCCACTACAAAAAGACTAAACTGAAAGCTTTAAACAACAAAACAATGCTTTGTGTGGCAGCTGGGTGTGTGAAACATAATGTCTCATTTGTCTTTCTCAGCATAACACTATTCATAAATATCTACTTCTTTGGCACCTCTCAGTAGCATTAATACTTGGGAGTGACTTTGTTTAAACAGTTTATAATTGTAACAACAAGGTCCACTGTAACGTGCATAGCCACAAGTGAATGGATTGCACAATCCCTTAAAGAGAACACAGCAGTACAGAACCAGTTACTGTACCAGCTCAAATGAATAAACAGGTTGCCATGCCGGTTAGATTTGCATTTCACCTATACCAAAGCGCTGTGCACTATATTTTTCTTTACTTTCTTCGTCTTGCAGCTTTGCCATTCACACCATGTTATCTGTAAGATGGCTGTGGCAGTATGGCAGTGCACTGCTGTTGGAAGATCTGAATAGCTTCCTGCTCTGATGTAGACACTATATGAACGGTACGGACATGGATGTCAAACACCTAAGAAGGTAGCAGGACAGAGGAATATAAAAAGGCAAGGAGCAGCACTGCTGTATTTTATAGAAAAACAAAATAACAAAATATGAATACTACACTCAAGTGCTACAGGAGTTGGCAAGTACTGAAAAATAAGCTGGCCGATGTCGGAAACCTAGTACTGTAACAAAAGTATGCTTTTTTTTCACCCGTTGCTAAGCGGCACTGCTGATTTGATCAGTGCTGGCTTTACCTCCAAGCAATTTCTTTCCTGAAGTGGCTCCTTACCTCATGGCAATGCCTGACTCAGTTGGACTTGCTGTGTTGTCGACTGGTTTTGACCAGATATAAAATATGCTTACAGAAAGTAGGTCACTCCTGTATTTCTGAACTACTGCGGTAGTCCTTCCGTCAAACAGGATTAATCTGACAAAGGATTAAGACCCCCTTTTTCGAGTTGCTAACAAAAAATCTCCAGCTAATATTTTACAAAATGCAGCTACTGCACTTAGGGCAGATATCACAAGCTTCAGGCACACATCACAAGGTGCTGCACTACAATTTAAACATGATCAGATGAGGCATGTGCCCATCTAATCTTGGGAATTAACACTATTAAAAGGAATCACATTCGCAGCAGATCATTTTCCTGTGGGTAAAAATGTCACGTTTTTGCTGGTAGCAGCAGGTCCTAACAAGGCATGTGACTTGTCAACCTTGGTGAAGTGGACCATTCCTAAACATCTTTCTAGTGATGAGAACCAAAAGGTCTTGGCGTAATCTGATTAACACTAAGTAAAGCTATTAGAATTCCATGGTGTTGCTAACGGGGAGTCTTTCATAGCAATCATAGTTTTTTTGTTTTGTTTTTTACGCTGATGCTGTTTCTCTCTAGTGCAGGCTTGTGGCTCTCACCCTGACCCCCACCCCAGTCCCATCATGCGGCTCCTCATGGACTTACCTGCAATCCTGAACATATTACTCCATGGCTTGGCCCCCCCCCCCATGGCAGGGGACAGTGAGTTCCCTCAAACCGGCCAAAGGTACAGATCAGGTGTCGCCCAGGAGAGCACCCTGCCACCAGTGCGGGGTCTGTGGGGGGTCACGTCCATCATGGTGCACAGCCCAGGGTTTTTCCTTCCCTATTACATGGAATGCCAACTTTATTGACATCACAAGCTCACACATGTAAGCATGCAATGCATGATGCCATCAGCTGTCCCTTCCCCACTGCTATGCAGTCCTGTGTGCACTACCACCTACAGTCACACAAGTGGCCGTGTAGGGCTGGGACCAGCCCCCCAACCCCGGCTGGCCTCCAGATGACCCCGGCTTGTTCACGAACCCGGGTCGCTGTTGTTGTGAGCACTAGTGCTACCACTGTGCAGACAGGCCAGCATATCAATCACAGTTAAGAAAATATTTAGTTTCTTCATAGACATTCTAGAAGTATAGTTATAAATTGTAATTAGTTCTAGGAGTGGTATATGGTTCACATCCACACATTGGCACTGAAATTCCTTAACTAAGGTTCCTCCAATCACACAGGTGGTATATCCCTTGGCTTGACACCGGGATGTCAGATTTTCCATGCTGAAAGCAGGGCTCTGTGTGCCACTTGCCAGGGAAGGCTGGATGGGCGGTGTGGATGTTAACCATATACCACTCCTAGAAATGAAAATCACATACTTACCATAATTGTAGATCTTCCAGAATATCTTCACTACCTATTTACACTTATGGGTCTGTGCTAGAGACACTAGGACCCTGCGGGAGCAAAGTCTTTTGCAGCTTACAGTTAGGGGGTCCACGTCAGTACCGGCAACACCCACAAGGCAGACGTATGACGTGGTGCTTATGAACTGGCTGACAACTGATGCCAGCTCCCTGTCTTCCTCAGTTCTATTAGCCAGGAGAAGAAGCAAAGTGGGAGAGAGAAAAGAAAGAGAGAATGACTTAAGAACTAGCCCAAAGTGATAAGAAAAGGGCATAGGACATAAAATCAAAAAACAAGAAAACTGACTACCAACTAAAGGAGGAGGCTAGGGATGACCTAGGGCAGTGGGTTTGAAGAACTAAAGCACATCACCTCGGTGCTGCATGAACTGCACTGGCTACCAGTCAGTTGGAGGGTCCTCTTCAAGCCAGGCTTGCTTACCTTTAAAGCCATACATGGCCTGGGCCCTGGTTACCTGGTGGACTGTCTTACACCTGCTCCCTCAGTCCGCTCCCTCCATTCCTCCTCTAGGGGCCTCCTTGCGATTCCCAGGAAGAGGCTAAAAATGGCCGGTAACACAGCTTTTGGTGTCACCAGCCCCATCCTGTGGAATTCGCTACCTTCAGTCGTAAGGTAGGCCCCTTCAGTACAGGTGTTCAAAGCCTGCCTCAAGACCTTCTTGTTTAATCAGGCTTTCCCGGACTTCGTTCTGTAAATACCGCTATGGTATTTGACATACTGCGAAACAGCTTTGTCCCAGGTTATCGGTTTATTTATTTATTTAGCTACTCTTTTTTTAATCCATTTTATCGTAGTTGTCTATTTACATGTTTTATTTATATGGTATGCTGCTTTTGCTTACTCTCTAGTTTATATTTTTTATGTACGGCACCCGGAGTCCCAGGGATTGGGCATCTTAAAATAAAATTTGCCTTGCCTTGTCTTGCCATGAGGCCACCTGGGCAGAGAAGGTGGAGGCTGGAGCCACAGAATGGCTCTTGTCAAAAAGAGATGGGATTCACACATCCCTGTCTTGAGATTCTGCTAATAGCTTGGCAGAAGACACCAGGACAAAGGACTGCTGTGTGACTGAACTTCTCTACTGGGACTATATTGCCCTCCTTCACTCCCCCACCCAAAGCTAGTTCTATTTTTATAGGCACAGGATTTGACTGACAACAGGAACTTCCTGTTTGGGAGCAGTAAGTGAGTGATCACAGAACCACCAAAGACCCACCATCCTAGAAGGGCAAGAGTACCTCTCCGGCCCCCTCTAGCTGCTGGAGGTCTGCCTCTGAGCAAGTAAGTGGTCTACTGAGAAATATAGAATATTCTTGTCTTAGAACAGGACAATCAGAAGCTTAAAGGGCACATAGGCAGAAAGTAAGGAGAGAGAGAAAAAAAACCAGAGGAAAGAGTCAGGATTGCAAACAGTTAAGGGGCCAGAAATAAGACATGATTGGAGTGGTGCAGTGCAGTGGCTGTGGAGCAGCAGTCTTCCGGGAAACACTCTGGAGGATGCGGTGTTGTCCCATCTGCAGGCACCTCTCTGGGCTGAGGGAGGAGGTTGCTCATCTCCAGGCTGAGTTGGCCAGGATTTGTGGGACCTCCTCTTCCATCCAGGGACCACCAGTGTCACTGCCGTTGCCTCAGAGGTTGCCAAGAAAGAGGAGCAGTTGGACCACAGTGGGCTCAGGGAGGGTGAGGGTGGTGAAACAGAGGTGCATCCCTCCAGTTGTACCTCTCCACAATTCCTATGCCATTGTGGCAAAGTGTGGTTCCTCTATTGAGGCACCCGCAGTGGAGACCAAGGAGGATGCTGGGAACCTCCACAAAGGAGACCCACAGGAGGGTGGCAGGGGACCCTGCAGGGGAAGGAAACAACTCCTGGTGGAGGACTCCATTGTTAGGAAGGTAGAACTGCGGGAGGAAGGGGAGAGGAAGGTAAGGTGCCTGCCTGGCGCCATGGCTTGGAGGGACAGGGAGCGAATCCTCAGGATTGCCGGAGCAGCTGCACAGGGGAGGGAGCTGGATGTCACTGTCCACCTAGGACAAATGACCTGGCTAAGAAAGGGATTAGAGAAGTGCAGGAAGAGTTTGTGGAACTGGGGAGGGCCTTAGTAGTAGCATGCATGGTAACCTTCTTGGAGGTGCTGCCCATCTATGGCATAGGAGAGGCTAGGGTGTTTCCTCCATGGGATTCAATCAGTGGTTGAAAACTGTGTGGAGCTCAGGGATTTGCTTCATTGGGGACTGGGGTCCACTTGGGTGATGCAACCCTATACTGGCATGATGGGCTGCATCTGTCCGGAGGGAACCAGGATCCTAGGTGATAGGTTTCAATGCTTCATTGGCAAGCTTTTAAACTAGCCAAGGGGAGGCACTGGAAAGGAGCAGGAAACCTAGCATCCCCCAAATAATCACGGGTAGTAAGTGCGGCAAACACCAACATAGAGGTGTCAATAGGAGAAGGGCAGGGTAAATGGAGAAAGTGACAAAGGCAAGAAGGACAGGGCTGGGGCAAAAGGGAGTAAGGCCATCAGGAAATGGAGGGTAATGAGTACCATGCCCATAGTCTGGGCAACAAGCTCCCTGAGCTGGTGGCCTTGATGGAAGAGGGATGCCTGGATATCGTAGCAGTCACAGAAACATGGTACACAGAGAACCATGACTGGGATGTTAAAATACCAGGGTACATAACCTACAGGAGAGACAGGCAGGGGAGAAGAGGGGGAGGAGTAGCTCTCTATGTAAAGGAAGAGATAAAAGCAACTGAACAAAAGAGTAAACAGGGAGGAGAGGAGGCACTGTGGGTCACCTTGGAGACTGGAAAGGGCACCACAATCCGCATTGGGGTTGTGTACAGACCCCCATGTCAGGGGGAAGGAATGGACAAGGATATGATAGAAGGCATTCTTAGAATGGCAGAGAAAGGGGAGATACTGTTGATGGGAGACCTGAATATGCCAGATGTTAACTGGAGCACATTTGCTGCAGCCACATCCAAAAGCAGGGCCATTCTTGATGCCCTACAGGTGGCAGGCCTTAGACAGCTAGTTTCGGAACCCACTCGTGAGGGAGCAATCTTAGACTTCGTACTCTCAAACCGGGCAGTGAGAGGATCTCAGATCTAGAAGTGGGTTGCCATCTGGGGACAAGTGACCATCAAACAGTGTGGTTCACGTTAAACTCAGCTACAGAGTCAAGACCTACAAAAGTGAGGGTACTGGACTTTAGGAGGGCTGACTTTGGCAAGATGGGAGAGTGCCTCAGAAAAGCACTAGCAAACAGGCTAGAAGGAGGTGTGGAGCAACAATGGGGAATCATCAAAACTGCCATTACAGAGGCAACAAGCCTTTGTGTGAAGCAAATAAATCAAAATGAAAGAAAAAGTCACTATGGTTCTCAAAAGAGGTGGCTGTGAAAGTCAGGAGGAAAAAGATAGCATTCCAGAAGTATAAGGAAACACAGAAGGAGCTGGAAAGAGAGCTGTACCAGTTAAGGCAGAAGGAAGCAGAGAGGGAAGTCAGAATAGCAAAGGCCCAAACTGAGGAAAAGATAGCCAACTCAGTTAAGAAGGGGGATAAAACCTTTTATAGGTACATCAGCGAGCGTAGAAAGACAAAGGAAGGGATAATGAGGCTGAATAGAATGAGCGGTGGGTGGGCAGAGGCGACAGTGAAAAGCAGGGATACTGAGCGAATATTTCTGCTCAGTATTCACAAAGAGGAGGGGAAGTGCCTAATCCAATTAACAGAAGCACTCTTGATAGGGGAGTCGATCCCAGTCCTTTCACAGAAGAAAGGGTTCTGCAAGAACTCCTAAAACTGAAGGTGGACAAAGCAATGGGTCCTGATGGAATTCACCCCAGAATTCTAAAAGAATTAAGGGAGGAACTAGTGAAACCACTGGCTACTCTTTTTAATAAATCATGGGAGGATGGTGTGGTACCCGAGGACTGGAGGAAGGTGGATGTGATTCCCCTTCACAAAAGTGGGACAAGACAGAGGCAGGAAACTACAGACCTGTCAGTCTGACCTCTGTGGTAGGGAAAGTGATGGAGTCACTTCTGAAGGAAAGAATAGTTGAGTACCTAGAGGCCAGTGGAGCACAGGACCCAAGGCAGCATGGGTTCGCAGTGGGAAGGTCATGTCAGACGAATCTAATAGACTTCTTTGACTGGGTGACCAAAGTAGTAGACCAGGGAGGGGCTGTGGACATGGCCTACCTAGACTTTAGCAAGGCATTTGACACAGTCCCACACAAAAGATTAATAGTCAAATTGACCAGCCTGGGAGTGGGTCCCAGGTTGGTAGCCTGGGTAAAACATTGGCTGCACAACAGGACACAGAAGGTAATTGTAAATTTAGTCCACTCTGAAGAAAGAGGGGTTACTAGTGGGGCCATGAGGGTTCAGTATTGAGTCCAGTCCTTTTTAATGTCTTCATCAGTTACATTGCAGAGGGACTGGAAGGAAAAGTATGCCTTTTGCAGATGACACAAAGATCTGCAACAGGGTTGATACACAAGGAGGCATGGAAAGGATGAAAAGGACTTGGCAAGGTTGGAGGAATGGTCAGAAGTATGGCAGCTAGGATTCAATGCAAAGAAGTGCAATAATGCACCTGGGAAACAAGAACCCAGGGGAAGAATACACAATGGGTGGGAGGTAGTAACAACAACAAAAAGGAAAGGACCTGGGGTAATCATATCAGATGACCTTAAGGTTAGCAAGCAATGTGAGAAGGCAGTAGGGAGGGCTGGGGGTATACTGGGATGTATAGGGAGAGGCATCAGCAGCAGAAAACAGGAAGTTGTTATCCCTCTGTACAGACAGTTGGTGAAACCCCATCTGGAGTACTGTGTCCAGTTCTGGAGACCCCATCTCTGCAAGGACATAGACAGGATAGAGGCAGTCCAGAGAAGGGCAACTAAAATGGTGCAGGGTGTGCAAGAGAAGCCATATGAGGAGAGACTAAAGGAGCTTAACATGTATACCCTTGAGGAAAGAAGGGAGAGGGGGGACATGATAGAAACTTTTAAGTACTTCAGTGGAATCAACAAAGTCCAAGAGCGTAGCATCTTTCAGAAAAAGAGACTTGCAAGAACAAGGGGACACAATTTAAAGATAGAAGGAGGGCGGTTCAGGGGAAATGTGAGGAAGTATTATTTCACAGAGAGGGTAGTGGATGCATGGAACAGCCTTCCTGAGGAGGTTGTGGGGTCTAAAACTGTGGGAGAATTCAAGAATGCATGGGACAGACATAAGGCAGTTCTTGTGGGGGTAGGAAGAAATAGGCTGTTGGTTAACTAGGATCTGCGGCCTATCCTGTAGGTAGGGAAATTGGCAGACTAGATGGGCCAAACGGTCCTTATCTGCCGTCAAAGTCTATGTTTCTATGGTTTTTTGTTTGTTTGTTTGTTAAACACGGAAAAATTGAAAGAAAGAAAGCAGGAGAAAAAGGAACTAAAAATTGCCCTTTGCCACTCTAAGGGTAAGGAGATGGCAAAAAAGGGAAACATAAGGCATAAACCGCTTGAGAAGATGCCACTGGGACACATGAAGATGAGAATCATTGGCAGCAACATGAGGAGTCCAGAACAACTGCCTGCATGCAGGGGGCTGAAGCAACAGCTGAGAGAGGTCTAAGGGTAGGAACTAGATAAAGGAGGAATGGAGAGGAGAGGGGTGGTCTACAAAAAAGGGGCCAATACTTTTTTTGAGGGGTGGGGACCAGCCCCAAATGGGATTGAGCACACCGCTTTTGGCTTTTATAATTTTTTTTTATGTAGCTTTTTTTTTTGGGGGTTAAAGGCTTGCAAAAGGTGGCTAAGAGGAAAAGAAACAAAAAGAAAAAAAAGGCAGAAGACAGGTTGAGCTGACCAGATGTTCTGGGTAGCTGAGAAGGGGATGTTGGGAAGGCATGTGAATAAATGGTGAAGATATTCTGGAAGATCAACAATTAAAGTAAGTATGTCATTTTCATATCTTCCAAGAATCAATCTTCATCACTTATTCTCACTTTGGGTCACAGTACCAAACTTACCACCCAGGAGGGTGCTGTTCCTCATCATGAGGGAAAAGGTTATCCCCTCAACTTTCTGTGGGAGATGACCACAGGAAGGCAGCCACCTGAGACTGATCAGGGTCAGGCAGAAGCTCCTGTGGATTTGGAGCAGGAATGTACCCCGACAACTCAGGTCTGATCCTGCAGGAGAAGAAACGGAGCCCCTGGGAGTGCAAGGTTAGCACCCTACGCCAGGCCAAAGGTGACAACCTTAATAGGCCAAGCCATGCCGTCCATCAAATACAGACCGTTGTTCCCACCAGCCTGGAAGCTATCTCAATGGTGTCATAAGATGCCCTCGCTTGGTGCCTCGCCTGCTCCAAGCTCTCGGTGGAAAGGTGAATGGCCTGCCTGGTTGCCCTGCAGTCTGGTAAGGACACCAGGAGCTGCCCTAGTATCATCCACAGGTGCCTGCCATAGGTTGCCGGATGGGCCTGGTGTGCAGTAATGCCAGGACACAGAACCCTTCTTCGATAAGGTGGTATGATTTATCGATGACATATTATGCATTCGGCAAGGAGACCCCTCAGACATAGACTAATTTATGGACTATATCAATAATACGAGCCCCAGCCTGCACTTTATGATCATACAAAGAAGCCAGCAGAAGAAGGCCATTTGGTCTATCTAGTCTGCTTGTATTGCAGGGTCCACAGCTTGAGCTACTGTCCCTGCCCCCCCACTCCTCCCATCCTCCCTACCCATGATCTTTACCTCCCCCTATGCCTAGCCCAGCCTCTCCTGAAGCTGCCCACTGTCTTCAACAATACCACCTCTTCTAGCAGCACATTCCAAGTGTCTACCACCCTTTCTGTGAAGAAGTGCTTCCTGACCTCCCTCCTAAACCTCCCACTCTCCAGTTTAAGACTGTGCCCCCTTGTGTTATGGTTGCCACTCAGCTTAAAGAGACCCTCCTTATCCACCTTATTTATCCCTTTCAAGTATCTGAAGGTCCCAATCAGGTTCCCTCTCTTCTCTTCTCTCCTTTCCTCCAGGGAGTACATGTTCAGTGCCCTCAACCTCTCCTCATATGCCTTACCCTGCTGAACTGCTATCATCTTTGCAGCCCTCCTCTGGACCTTCTCCAGCAGGGTAATGTCCTTTCTGAGGTATGGGACACAGTACTGAACTCCATACTCTAGATGTGGCCTCACTAGTTACCTGTACAAGGATAGTATAACCTCCTCTCTCTCCTACTACTAATCCCCCTAGCTATGCATCCCAGCATCTTGTTTGCCCTTGTTGCTGCTTTCTTGCACTGCGTGAAGTGCTTCAGGTCACTAGTGATCATCACTCCCAGGTCCTTCTCCTCCTCTGATGCATATATATGGACTCCACCCAGGCAGTACTCCATCCTGGGATTCTTGGCTCCAATGTGTACAATTTTGCATTTCTCAGCATTGAAGCCAAGCTTCCAGATCTCAGACCACCTCCCCAGCTTTTCCAGATCATCCCATAGATCCTGTATCCCTTCAGCTGTGTTCACACTCCCGCAGAGCTTGGTACCATCCACGAATAGGCACATTTTGCCCTTAATGCCATCCCCAGTGTCATTGATGAAGACACTGAACAACACTGGCCCCAGCACCAAGCCCTAGTAGTGACCTCTCTGGTGCCAGATAACTCCTCCTCCACAACCACACCCTGGGTTCTGTCCCTCAGTCAGTTTTCCATTCATCTGGCCATCTTATCCCCAACCCCAAGATCCACCAACTTCCTGATCAATCTTTTGTGGGGCAGAGAGTCAAAGACCTTGCTGAAATCCAGATAGAGGATGTCTACTGTCTTAGTGACACAGTCAAAGAAGTCAATCAGATTTGTTTGACACGATCATCAGTGCAGTTCAAAATCAATCAAACTTCTAGACATTGAACTCGGATCAACACCAGAAGAAATAGTAACTACAGTTGGATACAGGAAACCCACTGTGGCTAATACCATATTACATGCAGACAGTGCTCACCCCCAAACATTTATCGAATCAATTACATGTAGTCAGCTGATTCGACAGGAGAGACATTGCTCTAATCCTGATGACTCTACAGCACAAGCAGAATTTATGATAAATAGATTTAGAAGCAGGGGATATATGGAGCAAATTCTGCAAATGGCCTTACAGAGAGCCAATGCTCTAGCTAGAGATGCCTTACTTACACCTAGAGTGAGGACTCCAACTACACTAGTCCTTCCTTGACCTTCACTGACTCCCTCACCTCCCTCCTCTGACAATGAACACCTGTCTGGCCTGCTTTCTGACTGGACCACCTCTGTCTCTTAAGTGGTTGCCTAAACAAATGCCTACATTACCTTGTTCTCCCTGCACTTGCTAACCATTACTGTACCATATCGTTTTAGAACCTGTACATAGTGATTGCGTGTTTCTCTACTTGTTTGTAAAGAATGTGAGTACTATGACATGGAGCCTTTGTAAAGGAGTCTCTGACTTGGAGGATTGTAATTCTGATACTGTCAAATAAATAAATAAATAAAACAGTGAGACAATTACTTTTTTCTACCGAATTCAACAGTATTGTAGGACAAGTGGGTAATATTTATATCGTCATTGGTCAATCTTCCATTCAGATGCAATCCTTAAAACAGAGGTTGGTGCCAAACCCTGAGTAACCTTTAAAAAGGCAAAATATTTGAGAGATTTTTTAGTGGCCATTCATTTTGTACCAACGTTACAGTATAAGTCACAGAATTGACTTCCCCAAAAAAAACAAGGGGTTTCATAGATGTGGAAACTGCAATATGTGTAGGTATGTGGAAATGTGGAAGAGAGGGGCACATACACACACACCATCACAATAACAGAAGGCTGTATATTAAGCAGTTGTTTATACCATGTGTGACAACCTTCGTTGTCTACATAGACTGGTGCCCCTGTTACAAACATTATGTGGGTAGAACAGGGGAGGCAGTATAGCGCAGTGGTTTAATGCTCTGAGCTGCAAATCTGGAGACCTGGGTTTGAATCCCACAGTCCCCACTTGCATACTGTGTGACCCTGAGTAAGTCACTTAACTTCCCTGTGCTCCCAGGTTGCACCTGTAAAAAAGCTTTCAGCTTAGTGTGCCACTCCTGGTTAAACAATAAAAACAAACAAAAAAAAAAAACAGTTCGACCACTAAAAACACACATACAGGAACGTGTTAGGGCCACCATACGTGGTAGTGATAGGAGCCCTTTAGTACACTTTGCAGCATCACATGGCTCAAACCCTTCAGAGCTTAAACTCAAAGGCTTATAATGTGTGAAACCACCCCATGGAGGTGGTGATAGCCTGATAAGGTGAACATGTTATTGCAGAAAGAAACATGGTGGATTGTTTCTTTGAAAACTGAATCATGGGTGGGACTCAATAAAGAAGTTGACTTTTCCCCTTATCTGAAGGAATGAGTTAGCCAGTTAGGAACTCACAATTCATGTCATTTTCATGCTCGGTGGTCTCTCTGGAGACCACCTATGTTTACTCTGTCTTCGTCTTGTCCTCTCCTCAGCTGTTACATGTTCATTTTCTCCTAGATACATGCTAGGGACTGAGGTGATGACCACCCAGGACTGACACCCACTGACTCAGAAATTGGGTCATAAAGGACACTCAACAGTACTATGGGACTGCTGTGGTCGACAGACATTTTATTCCTCCTGTGGAATTTATAATCCTGTATTTCGTGGGCCTGAAGTTCATTTACTTTGGTACTGTATTTGATGGCAGCTCCCACAATGATGCTCTTCCTTCCCCCTTCCCCACTCTGTATACCGAGAACTTCTTTGTAGACTCTCTTACACTTATTGGAAGATGATTTTGAATAAATTATTTGTAACTTCTAACTTTGTAACTTATTTGCCTGCACATGTTTAGTGATACACTTTATGAAGTGCTGCAAAATGCAGAGTTCATTTTGATGTACTGTTCCTTTAAGGGGAATTTGGTTTATAAGGGTGCGGGAACATAGAATTGACATGCCCCCTGATAAAGGCCAGAATGTATGGCCAAAGCGCTGGGGATTACGGCTCTCCAGCTTGTTTGATCTGAATACCAAGTGGATGAATAAGTGATTATTTAGAGACAATTTTGAATTCCCTTATGGTTCTCCAAGTGCAGGAGTTTGTCCCTCGTGTATAATTATATGGGCTGTCGGCCCCTTCCCAGCAACTCAGTGTTCTTGAGTCATGCTGCTTTTTCATATCCTGTGCAGAAATGCACAGCATGGTGCACACCACCAAAAAAAAAACCTTCTGCCCCACACATCAAACTCCGCGGAGTAAGAGTCTGGTGGGGCAGTCATGCACCAGGTGCCTATGCCCAGTGGGGGTGTCCAGCAGCTGAATCCCATAAGTGGGATGTGGTGTGGCACCTGGAGACCCCACAAGGGATGCAGTATCTGTGCTGGATGTCTCTTGGGGCTGGAGAAGGGGCAGGGGCAGAGACAGACATCCCTGGATGCCTGCGTAAAGGGCCGAGGCCACAGAGGAATGACTAAACAGTCTCTGCTGTATTCCCTCAAGAATGACAATGACAGGTTATCAGGGCTGTGACTGACAAAATGGTGAAGGCTAAGCTCCCCCATCATCTCCACAATGAATTGGTGGTGCCTGGTGTACTCCGCGTTGGAGGAAAGATAGATGAAAGTGTCCTCTTCCTCAGAGGAGGGAGTGGGAGATGAACAGGAGCTGGAGTCAGACAGTGGAGATGCAGGGACCTCAGGCCAGAAAATGGCCTGATCTAAGTATTGGAGATACTGGGGAAACGCAACAGCTGCCACCCTAAACTGTTCCCAAGACAGGTACCACAAAGGGTCGAGAATGCCAGGGAGAGGAGGAGGAGGCAGGGTGGAGGGTCGTGTAAGACCAGGCCAGGTCCTCTGCCAGGGTTGCGACAGTGCTCTTGAAATTTCGCTTGGATGGAACGCCTGGCAAACTCACCATTTAATGAGTGATCAACAGCTTGGGACCAGTCAAGATGGGGGGAAGCCCCCAGGTGGGGAAAGCAGAGCCATGCAGGTCCCATGGGACAGCCCCGATCCTCACCAGTGACAGGGCCAGATGGTTCTAGAAAGAACTGAGGGTCTGTGTCAGTACTGCGACTCCTGCCAGAGCTGACACCTACTCTGGGCAAGGAGTGAGCCGCCGACCTAGACCTCATAGACCCTACCCCACCAGAACTGGCCCTGCCCCTTGGGCCAGGTCCAAGGTAAGGAAAAGAACCCCAGGAGTAGCAGTGCTGGAAATCGCACCACGGATGGCACTGACTCCACACCAGGTGCCACTAATGGTGTCAGGAAAAGGGATGGCTCTGGAAACGATGCCAGGACCTGAAGCAGCACCACAAATAATGCCAACAGAAGCTCTGGCACCAGCCCTGGTGCCACTCAGAGGGACAGCCACAAGAAGGTACCCTAATCCTGACATGGGTCCAGAACCAGGACCAGGAAGGCCTCTTTCATCGCCAGTGACCTCAATGGTTCCGGGATCCTCCCCAACACCCTCCCTCAGGTCATCTGACTGCTCAGGGGAAGATACCCAGAACATCTCCGTGGATGAGAGGGGCGCATTCTGGATGCCTTCCCTCTCCCAGCATGACGAGTGGTGTTGGGAGGGGGCCTGGCATTGTGGTCAACATCGCCTCGCTCACCGGTACTGGCCTTAGTACCAGGAGTTGAGGTGGTGCTGGGTCACAACATCAAGGTGCCTGCCGGTGTAGGCCTGGAGTAGAGCTTCAACCTCACTACTGTGGCTGTCCGCTGTCCTGAAGGGGTGATGGACTGGGAAGGGTGCTCAGCCAGTCCCCAAGGGGAGACTGACTGTCCACCAGACCCCTCTCGCAGGCTCTCCAATGACTCGGCGGGGCAAGCGCGAGGAGAGGCTTGGTCTCCCTCAGTACATAAAGTACTGTGAAGAGACTCAGGGGAAGAGCCCAGGAACCTTATCTTGCCGTCCCTGGTGTGACATCTGCCTCCAGAAGTGTGTGTATGTGTGTGTGTGTTGGGGGGGGGTCACACTTCAATGTGCAGAGTTGGAGGGTATGGTAGTTCATCAAGAAGCAAGCATCACACTGTTCCACATTATGTTCAGTGCCAAGGCAGGTCCAACACTGGTCATCCCAGTCCCGGATGGAGATATGTTTCACACAGGAGCACCGACACATAGGGAGGCCCATCCTTGTTATTCTCCTTCTTCTTCGAAGACTTCATCTTTGGCTCCAGAGAACCTGACATGGCAAGACACAGAAACTGAGAAAAATGAGGACAGAACAGAGTTAGGCACTACACAAGCAGAAAGAAAGAAAGTGCAACACTGACAAACAAGTGGAGTCAGGGGTTCAGCATTAAACTAGGAGGTGGCAAACTGAGGAAAATGATGATGCAGCAGGAAAATCATCTTCAATGCTCCAACAGTGTGCCTTTGACGGTGGAAAAAACAGAACTGAGGAAGATAGGAGGCCGCTGTTGGTTGCTGGCCAGTCCACGAGTGCCATGTCATATGTCTGCCTCATGGGCAGCACTGGTGTCAGCACTCTAGCTGTAAGCTGTGGAAAATTTTACTCCTACAGGGTCCTAGTGCCTCCAACTGAGACCCATAAGTGGGAATAAGTAGTGAAGATTGATTGTTGGAAGATCTATGGTTACAGGTGAGTAACCTATTTTTTTAGGGACATACATAGATACATACATAGACAGTGTCGGCAGATAAGGGCCTGTGGCCCACCCAGTCTGCCCATTTGAGCTTGTAAGTCCAGTTTATGTGTTCCTAGAAGTCTGTTGCCCCTTACCCCTGACCTCCAGAATTCCTTTATGTCTATCCCATGCATTCTTAAATCCCGTGATTGTTTCAGCCCCCATCACTTCCTCTGGCAGGGTGTTCCACTTGTCCACCACCCTTTCTGTGAAGAAATTCTTCCTCACATTTCCTCTGAATCGTCCTCCCTCCAACTTCATCCCATGCCGTCCAGTCTTGGAACATCTTTTTCACTTAAAAATAGTGTATTCCTGCACCCTGTTCCTCCCTGTAAGATACATGTATGTCTCTATCATATCCCCTCTCTCCCTCCTCTTCTCCAGTGAGTACATATTCAGTTCCTTCAACCTGTCCTCAGAGGACTTGTGATGCAATCCACGTACCATCTTTGTTGCCCTCCTCTGAACCTTCTCTACCCTGTCTATGTCCTTACGTACGTAAGGTCTCCGGAACTGTACTCCAGGTGGGGACTCACTAGTGTCTTGTATAGTGGAATTATGACCTCCCTTTTCCTGCTGGTGATGCCCCTGCCTATGCATCCCAGCATCCTATTTGCTTTACCTGCTGCGTTGTCACGCTGTTCCCTACCTTGAGGTCATCAGAGATGATAGCCCCAAGATCCCTTTCCTGCTTGGTGCGTGCTACATCCTCACCCCCCCAACTGATATATTGTGCCAGGGTTTTTGTGCCCCATATGCATTATCTTGCACTTCTTTGTATTGAATTTCAACTGCCAAACCCCTGACCATTCTTCAAGCTTCTGCAGGTCCCTTCTCATTCTGTCTACACCCTCTGGTGTGTCTACTCTGTTACAGAGCTTTGTGTCATCAGCAGACAGTGAAATTATGCCTTCTAGGTCCTGCGCAATGTCACTGATGAAGATGTTGAATAGGACCGGTCCCAGCACTGATCCCTGCGGTACCCCACTGGTCACTCTTCCCTCTGTGGAGTGACAGCCATTTACCACCACCCTCTGTCTCCTGCCACCCAGCCAGTTACCCACCCACCACACTACTGTCCTGCCCACACCCATATTCCCCAGTTTGTGTATTAGTCTTCTATGTGGCACAGTGTCAAAGGCCTTGCTGAAGTCCAGATAGGCCATGTCCACTGCCCTCCCCTGATCCACCTCCCTAGTCACCCAGTCAAAAAATTCAACGAGGTTGGTCTGACATGACCGCCCCCAGGTGAAACCATGCTGCCTTGGGTCCTGTAGTCCATTGACAACCAGATGTTCCATCAGTCTCTCCTTCAGTAGTGCTTCCATGATCTTCCCCACTACCGAGGTGAGGATGATTGGTCTGTAGTTTCCCGCTTCCTCTTTGTTCCCACTTTTGTATAAGGGGACTACATCTGCTGCCCTCCAGTCTTTGGGTACCTCCCCTGTTTCCAGTGATCAGCTAAACAGGATAGCCAGAGGTTCAGCCACCACCTCTCTTAGTTCTTTAAGGACTCTGGGGTGCACCCCATCTGGCCCCATTGCTTTATCAACTCTTATTACTTCCAGTTCCTTCAGGACCCTTTCTGAGTAAAGGGACTTGTGTCCATTCTGCACCATTCTCACCCCTTGTACTCCTTCAGACCCATTACCTCCTCTTCCTCAGTAAAGACTGGAGCAGAAATACCTGTTCAATATGTCAGCTTTACTGTTGTCATCCTCCATGCGCCCCATCCTCCCCCTTCAGTCTCACTCACCCTCCCTTTGCCTTTCCTTTTCCACTTATGTACCTGTAAAGGTTTTGTCCCCTCACCCACTGATTTTGCAATGTGTTCTGTCTGAGCTTTGGCTTCCTTACTGACCTCCTGCCTCCCTTGCTTCTCCTGGTACTCTCTATCCCCTTCTGCCTGTGTCTTTTTGTATTGCCTGAATGCAATCTTTTTGGCTTTCACTTTCTTTGCTACCTCTTTGGAAAACCATAATGGTATCCTCTTCCTTTTCCTCTTGCTAACCTGCTTAATGCATAATTCTGTTGCTCTTGTAATCCCCATTTTAAATACTGCCCACTGTTCCTCAGCCCCTGATTCCTGCCCCATTTCAAGTATCTCCCCAATTTCCCAAAGTCTGCCCCCCTAAAATCCAGGATACGTGTTTTTGTGTGGTTTGGTTCTGCTCTTTCTGTGATTTCAAACCACAATGACTGGTGGTCACTGCTCCCCACTGTTACCCCCATCACACTGTCCCTGTTTGTGAGCACAAGGTCCAGTATTGCCTTCTGCCGAGTTGGTTCCATGACCAGTTGCTTGAGGAAGGCACCCTGAAGGGAGTCCAGGATAAATCTGCTCTAGTTGATGCTGCTGCTGGGATGCTCCAGTCCACGTCTGGAATATTGAAGTCTCCAACCAGTACTACCTCACCCTTGTCTGCCATCCTTTGGATGGCTATCATCAGCTCCCTATCTGTTTCTTCCTCCTGGGCTGGTGGTCTATAGACCACACCTGTGCGGATGGCTGGCCCCATTTTCCTTTCCAGCTTAACCCACAGTATCTCTCCTCAATTTTGTTCCTCCTGGATCTCTGTGGCCCTTATGTCATTTTTCACATACAGTGCCACTCCTCCTCCCTTTCTTCCTGCCCTGTCTCTTCTGAATATGCTGTAGCCAGGTATGGCCATCTCTCAGTCGTGGTTATCATTACACCAGGTTTCAGTGATGGCCACAACGTCCAGGTCTGACTGCACTATGGCAGCCTCCAGATCTTCCATCTTGTTGCTAAGGCTCCTGGCATTGGCACACATGGCTTTCCATGATTTGACCTCTCTAGACTGTTTCGCTGTTCTACTCCAGCCCCTTCCTTGGTTGTCCTTTATCCCTGGTTCTCCTTGCTGTCTGCCCATCTGCTGAATTTTGCCCCTTTTCTGATGATCCACCTCTTGGGCGCTAATCTCCATCTTTTGCACACTGCTTTGTAGAGATAGCCACTCCTCCTGGTTCACTGTGGTTCCACTGCTAGCTGTGGGGTGAGCAAGTAGGTACCCTGCTTGCTGGCATGCCACCCCCTTTGCTAGTTTAAATAGCATGTGTAGTAAACTATCATTGAGTGTTGATTCCCCTCAGGATGGATGCAGGCCGTCAGGCTTGAACAAACCTCCATCCCTCCAGGTGGGTCCCCAGTCACCAATGAATCCAAACCCTTCCTCACAGCACCAGTTCTTCAACCATGAGTTATATATCCACACATTGGCAGACTTCCAGCAGTTCTCTGGGAGGAGGGGTCAAGGCACACACCCCTATTTGGCAAATAATGACTGGAGAACTCAGGGTCCAAAAGCAGCACCCCAGTGAGCCTCGAGGTTGATGCTGTAATGGGAAACGAAGGTGTGTGCTGACTTCTAGGTGGCAGCCCTGCAGATCTTCTGGATAGGAACGTCCTTGGAAACAGCCACCAAGAAAGCGGTATATGTCCAGTGGGATGACCCCTGAGCCATACGGGAGGTTTCCCACCAGTGACCTACAGCACAGGTTGACACAGGAAGTAATCCGCCTGTCAATCATCCGCTTAACTGCCAGTCTGCTAGGTGAAGCTTCAACGTAAGTAACAAAGAGCTGCCAAGCCTCTCCCTGAACTCAAGCCATACACTCCACATAGTAGGAGAGTGCCCATCGCAGGTCCAAAGAATGAAGCCTATGTTTGGCCTCTGAAGATGGGTTGGTAAGTAAACTGGAAGATTTATCACCTGGTTAAGGTGGAACTCTGAGACAACCTTTGGAAGGAACTTTGGGTGGGGGATGAAAGACTACATTGACCCTATGGAAGACCAGCTAAGGAGGCTCCATTGAGAGCACCTGAAGCTCACTAATCCTTATGGCTGATGTAATGGCCACCAAGAAGGTCGTCTTCTAGACAGGTGTGACATCTCATACCTGTGCATAGGCTTGAAAGCCTTGCTCATGAGCACTGCCAGTACCAGCAATAAGTCCCAAGGTTGTGATGGTTCATGCATCAGCAGAGACAAGTGGTCAAGGCCCTTAAAGAAGCAGCCAACCACCTTCTAATGCATCACTGTCAGCATACCAGCCTGCACCTAGTAGGCAGAGATGGCTGCCAGGTGCACCTGAAGTGTTGTCGATTGCAGTCCCAGTTGGGACAAGTTCCAGTGGTATTCCAAAATGCTAGGCACAGGGGAGGCTAGGGGATCAAGCTCCTGTCCCTGATACCAAATGGAAAACCGCTTTTATTTGAAGGCATAACACTGGCAAGTCAGCCCTTTTTCAAGCCTCCACTACATGGAGAACATTCTCTGAAAGACCCAGAGCCTGGAACTCTAGTCGCTCAGGAACCAGGCTGTGAGGTGCAGGGATTGAAGGTTCGGGTGCAGGACCGTCCTCTGTTATCTGGTCAGCAGATCTGAATGAAGAGGCAACTGACACGGAGGCTTGCTGAGGAGATCTGGGTATCAGAACTGGCAATCATCTGTGCCTTGTTCCTCCGCACCTTGACCCCCACCTTGTGGACCAGGGGAAGGGGAGGGTACAGGAGGCCCGGGGTCCAGGGCCTCACAAATGCAGTTCCCACCAGTGTTCCAGACTGTGGGGGGTAGGCAGAGAACCACCTCAGTTTTGTGTTCTCCCAGGAGGCAAACAGGTCCACCAGAGGGGTGCCAAATAGGGAGAACAGGTAGTTTGCCACCTCATAAAACAGGGACCACTCCTGTGACGTCTCGACCACTCAGCTGAGAGCATCTGCAAGCAGACTGTCTGCTCCTGTGACATGAACCACCAGGAGATCTGCACTCTGCAAAGAGGCACACCTTCCTGCAAGAGGGTCCAGATGTGGAGGGCCTCCCGATACAATGGAAGGAAGGAAGAGAGTGTGTTCCGCCCTGCCTGTTCAGGTAGAAATGTAGAAATTGACAGCAGATGGGGACCAAAGATCCATCAAGTCTGCCCTGAACCCTGCCGCCCTCTTTAGGATTTCTGTGACACCATCCTCTTGTGTCTGTCCCAAGCTGCTTTGAATTCCCCTACTCTTTTGGAGTCAATGACTCCAGACGGTAGACCATTCCATGGGTCACCCACTCTTTGTGTGAAGAAAAAACTTTGCATGTTGCCCCTGAATCTTCCTCCTCTCAATTTCATCTCATGTCCGCTTGTCCTACTGGTGCTATTGACCATAAAGAGCTCCTGGGTAGAGACTCTGTTTATGCCCTTCAGAAACTTGAACGTCTCAATCATGACCCCTCTATCCCTGTGTTGTTCCAGGAAGTACATGTTGAATTCCTGTAACTTGCTTTCATATGGCAACTTATGGAGACTGTGTATCATTTTTGTTGCCCTCCTCTGTACTGTCTCCAATCTATCTATGTCGTTCCTGAGACAAAGTCTCCAGAACTGGACACAGTACTCAAGGTGGGGTCTCATCAGGGACCTGTACAGCGGCAGGATCACCTCCTTTCTTCTACTTGTGATGCCCCTTTCTATGCATCCCAGCATCCTGCTGGCCTTCTTTGAAGCCTTTTCGCATTGTCCGCCTACCCTCAAATTGTCTGATATGATAACCCCTAGATCCCTCTCCTGATGGGTGGTTGCTAGCTTCTCCCCTTCCAGGTAGTAGTCTGTCTCTGGGTTGCTTCTGCCCAGATGCATAACATTGCACTTTTTCGCGTTGAATTTTAACTGCCACAAGTTGGACCAATGTTCCAGCCTGAGTAAGTCACTCTTCATTTGCTGTACCCCCTGTGCAGTGTTCACCCTGTTGCAGAGCTCTGTGTCATCTGCAAAGAGGCACACATAGAAACATAGAATTTGACGGCAGATAAGGACCGCTTGGCCCACCTAGTCTGCCCATTTTCCTACCTAACAGATAAGCTGCAGATCCTAGTTAACCAACAGCTTACTTCCTCTTACCCGCCACTATGACTGCCTTATGCCTGTCCCATGCATTCTTGAAGTCCCCCACTGTTCTTGACTCCACGACCTCCTCAGGGAGGCTGTTCCATACATCCACAACCTTCCCAGTGGAAAAAATACTTCCTCACATTACCCCTAAGCCGTCTCCCCTCTATCTTCAAATTGTGCCCCCTTGTTCTTGCACATCTCTTTTTCTGGAAGATGCTACCCACTTGGACTTTGTTAATTCCCTTGAGGTACTTGAAAGTTTCTATCATGTCCCCTCTCTCCCTTCTTTCCTCAAGAGTATACATATTAAGCTCCTTTAGTCTTTCTTCGTATGTCTTCTGGTGCAGACCCTGCACCATTTTGGTTGCCCTCCTCTGGACAGCCTCCACTCTGTCTATGTCTTTGTGGAGATGGGGTCTCCAGAACTGCACACAGTTCTCCAGATGGGGTCTCACCAACTGTCTGTACAAAGGGATAACAACTTCCTATTTTCTACTATTGATGCCTCTTCCATGCATCCCAGTATCCCCCAACCTTCCTTACTGCCTTCTCACATTGCTTGCCCACCTTTAGGTAATCTGATATAATTACCCCAGGTCCCTTTCTATTTTTACTGTTGTCAGTATCTCACCCCCATTGTGTACGCTCCTGGTTTTGTTTCCATGTGCATTACCTTGCACTTCTTTGCATTGAATCTGAGCTGCCATACATTTGACCATTCCTCCAACCTTGCCAAGTCCCTTCTCATCCTTTCCACTCCATCTTGTGTATCAACCATGTTGCAGATCTTTGTGTCATCTGCAAAGAGATGTACTTTTCCTTCCAGTTCCTCTGCAATGTCACTTATAAAGACATTAAAAAGGACCGGTCCCAGTACTGAACCCTGCGGTACCCCGCTAGTATCCCTCCTTTCTTCACTGTGTACTCCATTTACTACTACCCTTTGTGTCCTGTTGTCTAGCCAATTTTTTATCCAGGCTACCACCTTGGGACCCACTCCAAGGCTGGCTATCTTGTGTATTAATCTTTTGTGTGGGACTGTATCAAATCCCTTGCTAAAATCTAGGTAGGCCATGTCCACAGCCCCTCCCTGGTCTACTACTCTGGTCACCCAGTCAAAGAAATCTATTAGATTCATCTGACACGACCGTCCCATCGTGAATCCATGCTGCCTTGGGTCCTGTGCCGCACTGGCCTCTAGGTACTCAACAATTCTTTCCTTCAGAAGTGATTCCATCATTTTCCCTACCACTGAGGTCAAACTAACTGGTCTGTAGTTTCCTGCCTCTGTCCTGCTCCCACTTTTGTGAAGAGGAATCACATCTGTCCTCCTCCAGTCCTCGGGTACCACCCCATCCTCCCATGATTTGTTAAAGAGAGTAGTCAGTGGTGTCACTAGTTCTACCCTTAGTTCTTTTAGAATTCTTGGGTGAATCCCATCAGGCCCCATTGCTTTGTCCACCTTCAATCTCCACACCTTCCCGCTCAACTCCTCTGTGATATCTCTGATGAAGGTATTAAAGAGTAATGGTCTGAGGATGGACCCCTTTGGCACCCCACTTGTCACCTCCCTATCCCGATGCTGCCCTATTTACTGTCATGGATTGAGTTCTCTGTTCAAGCCAGCTACTCATCCATGCTACCACTTCCTGCCCCATTCCTGTATGGTCGAGTTTGCTTAGCAGCCTTCTGTGTGGTACAGAGTCAAAGGCCTTGGTAAAGTCAAGGTAGATAACATCAATGGCTGCCCCCTGGTCCACAGCCCTAGTAACCAAGTCAAAGAACTCAATCAGGTTAGTCTGGTGGGACCTTCCCATTGTGAAGCCATGCTGCTTGGCATCCAGTTGTCCAGATTTCTCCAGGAATGCTAGTATCCTTTTTTTGATCAGTGACTCCATCATCTTACCTACCACCGAAGTGAGGCTGACTGGGCGGTAGTTTCCTGTCTCCTTGCTGCTACCAACCTTGTGTATGGGGACCACTATTTTCCAGTCCTGGGGAACTGTCTCTTCTCTCACGGATCTGCTAAAAAGATCCGCTAGCAGTGCTGCCAATTCATCACTAAGTTCCCTCAATATGCATGGGTGGACTCCATCCGCCCCCATGGCTTTATCTAACTTTAGTTTTTTTAATTCTGTTCTTACCCTCTGTATTGTGAATAGGCTTGTCTCCATTCCCTCTAGGCGACTTCTGTCCCCCTTTGGGGTGAGTCCGTTATCAGGTGCCTCCTTAGTAAAGACTGGGCAGAAGTACTCATTTAAGACTTCTTTCCTTTTTTTTTTTTTTGAAATAGTATACTTTATTTGATTTTTCAAAATACAGATACTAAACATAAAAGGAAAAGGAAAAACAGAACACAACAATAACAAATACAGGGTATGCGTGATTACAAGGTTGAAGTAACGAGTGTCAGGACGGTAGCGGTGACAAAGGATTCAATAAGGACTGTGTGGTTGAGTTAGCAGTTTCTTGGTAGCATAGACAGTCACATGCTGCTGAAGGTTGTCCATGTTGAGTTTAGGTGAGGCCCAGTCTTCCAGTCCTCTGTAGGTAGTTTTGTGTTCATTTCATCTAATGGTGGTTTCACCTAGATAAGGAACAGTGTTTCCACTGCACTCCATCTATGCTTGTATTTGTGTAAGTAGTTCTGGAGTGAGCAAACCATCTTTTCTGTTCTTAGGGCATTGAGGAAAGTGTTGTGCCACTCCTTGTAGGAGGGTGTGACATCATCTAACCAGTGTTTGAAGATAGTCTGTTTGGATGGGGCTGCTATGAGGGAGATATGGAACTTCCTATCACCAAAGACCTGGTCCAGGCCATGGCCTAGTAGGCAAATCTCCGGTGTGAATGCTGAGTTTAGTCCCAATAGGGGATCTAGTTTTTGTTTAATGGCTTGCCAGAACGGGGTCGCCTTGTTGCAGTCCCATAAGATGTGTTTCAGGTCTCCAGTGTCCTGGTTACATCTCAAGCAGAGGGCCGAGGGCAAATGGCCCATCTTCTGCAGTCTTTGTGGGGTGAAGTACATGTTGTGTAAGATCTTCAGTTGTGTTAGTTTATGGCTGTCAGCCCTAAGGTACCTGCGGACTCCTGCCCAGATCCAGGCTCTGTTTTCTGGCAGGTCGAGGTTATGGAAGATCCTCGACCAGTATGGACAGATGTCCGAGTTGCCCGGGGTTGACAGTTCCACAAGTTTTTTGTAGAGTTTAGATGTGGAGTGTCATTGGGTTGCTAGGGCGGATAATTCCTCCCAGGTGGATGGGTCTTAAAGACACCAGGACCTGGGGGGGAGAGCTGCTATGACTACGTGTCGGAGTTGAAAGAAGGTGAAAGGGGTCATGTTAGTTCCCAGGATGCGGGATGTGAAATCTTCATACAAGGTGAAGCAGTCATCTTGGATTAGGTGTCCTAGCCTAATTTGTTGGGCAGTGTTGTGGGGTGTCAAGGAGATGTTCTTTTTATGGATTTGGAAGTTAGTGGTTTCCGCAAACGGGTTGACTGGGAGCTAGGGTTGTTTGGGTTTTAAAGGTGTTGTGAAGCAGTCAGCTGATTTGGTGGGAGGTGCCCATTAGGGTGGTCTTGAGAGCTGCTAGGATTTTGGAGTGTGTAATGTGGATTAGGGATTCGATGCTGACATGGGTGGAGACACACAGGTTTTTCTCTATGTAGTGCCATTGCGGGGTGTAGCCATTTGTGTTGGGGGTAGAATTAGCAGTGGTCCACCATAAAAATTTCCCAGCCTGGGCTGCCAGATAGAGGAGGTGAAAATTTGGGAGTCTGAGACCTCCCAATTCCTAGGGGAGTGTCAGTTTTTGGTAGGCTCTGTGTTTTTTTTTTTTATTGGCCCAGAGGAAGTTGTTGAGGGTTGATTCCAGCTTACTGAAACAGTTCTTCAGGATATAGAGATCTAGCAATTTAAGTGGGCATGGCAGCCATGGCAGAACATTCATTTTGATCATACTGATTCATCCCCAAAGGGATAGGGGGAAGGCTGACCACCTCGCCAGTTTCTGTTTGATAATTTCTAGTAGGCTGTCTATGTTTTTAGCATATGTGTGTTGCTTGCTGGTGAAGATGTGTATTCCTAGGTATTTAACAGATGTGGGGCACCACCTGTGCCCCAATCTTGTGCGTTGTTCTTTGAAGTTTGGGAGTTTAGGGGCATGGTACATGATTTATGGTGGGGCTTTAAGCCCATGGTTCAATGGCCAGAGCAGCAAATGTCACTCCTCCATCGAGCTTAAAGTGTCACCAACATCCTGGACTTTGCCAGGATTCCTTTCCATCGTGGCTGAAGGTGCCGCTCTTCTCTCCTACATTCCTGTCTTGGTATCCTCCTGCTCAGCCCTGTTCCCTGCCTTCTGTCTTCCGGATTGCTCCCTCCTGCTGCCGCTGACTGCAACTGTGTCTTTTCAATCCCCTGTTGTGCCTGCATTTTGTGGTGCTCTGCCGCTGGATCTAGCTTTTTACGGCTGTAGCTTCTAACCCCATGCCGTGTCATGCGCTGGTTGTTTTGTACTCCCTCGTTGCCCATTTTACTCTCTGGTGTCCCCCCTCCCCCCATCCCTTGTTTTGCCTGTTTCTGATTTGGGAGTCTGCTGCCTTTCTCCTGTTCTCACTCCTTTGGATCCTCGCTAGCCCCCCACACACATCCCTCTTCCAGCACCCTCTGGCCTTTCCAATGGCCACATCAGCTGGTGGCTGTGCTCCGCCCTCCCAGCATCTTGACTCCTCCGTTTGGGGCCAGGCTGCTGCCCCTCTTGGTGCTCTGCGACTCCTGCACTTCACCGCCCAGCCCTTCCTCTTCCTCTGGCGAGCCACCTGCCAGTCATCCATGTCTCTTTCTCCTGTGGCCTGCACATTCTCCGCTACTTCTTCTGGCCTCCCTCACAGTATATCATCAAGTTCTCCCTCTGTGACTTCACATTTCCACTGCCTCTGTGCTGGCTGCAGCACTCGTACGGTTCCATCGGTGTGTGGCAGCACTCCGATTTTAGTGGTGTACTTTTGTCATTCCTTAGGGGCGTCATTACGTACCATGGCATGTCAACTTCTTCTCTGGGTGCAATGGGAACTATTATCTGCCCGTCTCGGTGTGTGACACTGGCAGTCGCTTTAGGTCATTAGCAGTTCCTCCCCATTTGGGTCGATGCTATGTTTGGTTTCTGCTTTTCTTTATCATGTTGTTTCCCTGCTTTTTCCTAGATTCTCCTATGCCCTTCTGGCATGTGAACTTCAGGGTTTGACCGGACATGGCAGATATGTTACATGTCGTGCTTTGCCTCCTGTAGCACTGTTTTTTACTTTATGCACTGCTTATGTGATGGCATTAGGGGTCTTCTTCTCATGGCGGGTCATAATGCTCCTGGGTTTCTCTCCATGTCTCGCCGGGTTTCAGTGCAAGCGGGTGTTATTCTGCCTGGATTGGGTCCCATGTGTTACCTGGTGTAGCTCAGTCTCTTTTGGTTTACCCTTTCTCTCCCGGACATGAAACTCTAACCCTGTTGCAGCCTCTTGCACAACATCATTCCTGCCACTATGCTACCCTCTAGCATCTGTTTGTTTTGTGATTTGCTGCACTCACTACTGCTGCTCAAGTTGTTTGTGGATGCCCACCCTCTTCACTCCTGTTGGTCTAGGCAAGTCATTCGTTTCTCCTCTTCGCCCTCTAAATTCTATCTCCATGCCTGCCTCTTGCCAACCTCTCAGTGTTGTTGCTCATAACTTTGGCTGGACACGAAACACTCAACTCCTGATCCAATCTCCCTGCAACTACTGCCCCTTGCTGAGGGTCAGCTGGATTCTATTCATCGTTACTTCTTCGTTCCTGTCTCCGCTGCTGTGCTCTGTGCATTCTCCTGGCTGGCCACCTCTGTCCGGCCTCTCCGGTCCCCGATATCACCCCTTTGACATCTCTACCAGCCTTTGCCCTTTTACACCTCTCTTTCCCTTACCTGCTACCAGCCTCCCTGGCTTCAGTCCATCCTCATACCTCATTCATTTCCTACTTTTGCCTTCCTTGTCCTAGTGCATTTTCTGGTGCTGGCCATCATGGCTTCCCTCCATCATTGTATTTCCTATGCTTCCTATTTTTACCTTCCTCGTCCTGGTGCCGTTTCTCCTCCCCTCCGACTCCGTCTGACCTGCATTTGACATTTCTTTTGGGCATACTCATCACACATCACATGCCACCTCATTGATCCGAGGCCCTCCTGCCCATGTATCAGGTTTCTGACTCTGGTCCTCATTACCCATTTCTTATCTCATCGGGCCTCCCTTCCTAGATATATTCCATCATCAGCTGTTACGGATTTACTCTAGTCTTGGTTTCACTCATCGTCCGATTTGCTCGCATTCCAACATATCTCGCCTCAACCTGCTCATCTCTTTCAATCACTCCATCGATATGCCTTGGCTGCCTCCCTCTAGCATGCAGTGTCAGTCACCTTGCTTCAACTCTGTCTTCATTCCTGGCCACGCCTTCCCGTCAGTCGCCCCTTGCTATGGGCTGGCTGGAGGCTATCCACTATCATTCAAGTTTCTTTCCCAATCAATTCCAACTCTACCTCATTTCGAAGGGCCTACTTCATCACATCTCTTTATTCATTTCTGTCTCTACCTCCTTTCGAGGAGTCTAATTGGTCACATTGCTCTATCAAGCATATCACCCCTCTAGTTTGCATACCCTCTGGTTTCAGACAAGCCTTCTTGGCCTCGATGTCTATCCCCTTTTGAGGAGCCTCATTACTTGCATCACTCTATTGCATCCTCTGATCTCTCATCTCCTACACATCCAGATCTACTTGTTCCTATCGCATGTTCGTGCCTTATCGGTTTCAGTGTCTACTCCCTCCCTTGCTCAATCAGACATACCTCTCACATGATCTTATGCTCCGTTTCCAGTTTCCTGCCTCCCCACCTGGCGGCAACTGTTGTCCTGGCTCCTCTGGCCCCTGCACAGCTCTACAACCACCCAGTGCGCAAGTATGCCTTCTCCTGGACCGCGCAGTTCAGAATACTTGAGGTCCTCCACCACAGCCAACTCTCTGATCTTTCCAACCGTGCAGCTTGCCAGCTTATGGATGCCGCCCCTATTTCCTTCACATTTGGCTACCTTATCATCCTGCAACGCGAGAAACTGAATGCTACCAGCTGCATCCTTCCGTGTTCTCCTCGATACTGGTCTCCCTTGGGAGTCTGTTTAATTCTGCACTGCAGGTCTAACCCTTCTCAGTTTCCAGTCTCTCACCTAGTCAACTGCTCCACCACTGATTATTGCCTTCTGTGTATCTTGGTGCTTTCTGATGTTTCCCCTTATCTTCCCCCCGAGGATATGCCCTGTAGTTCTGCTTGCATTCCCCAGCTTCACCAGGTTTGTATGCTTCCCCTGTCTATTCCTTGTAGTATTCTGACCTTACTGTGTTTCTTCTCACCCTTTTCTTTACTAGGTTTGATAATTTGTATATCTCCAGTGTTTTGTAAGCTCTCGTTCCCTCTGCAGCCAATTGGCTTGGTCATCCCCTGCTTATCTACTTCCATTGCCTCTGAGCTTCATTTTTTCCTACCTCGCTTTCTCCATCATCTACTCCTGCTTCGGCGTACCCTTGTTCTGCACCCTCTCCTCGGCTCTTTCAGCAAACTCAGCCATCCTGGTTGCAATCCAGTCATGGCTTCCCTCTCATCATGCCACGATTCATCTATTCATTTGCTTTGCCATTCCTACCCTCTGGCCTTCCATGACTGACTCCATCCAACCTTCCATCGACCTGGGCCTCCATGCCACCTCATCCAGCTCGACCTCCTGCCCCCTAGCGAAGCCTTCCTCCTTATCGAAGTCTACTTGCTCCATGTAGTCCATTGTCGATCCCTTTGTCAGTGATCCTTCATGTCCTTAGCCCCCTCAGCTCCGTGATACCTGGCCTCGACCTGCTCATCTCATTCAATCCGTATCTTGGCATGCCTTAGCATGGTTTGTTGCCAAGTCTGTGCTGTCCCCTTGCTCCATCTGGCTATGCATATCTTGCATTGTGTGCCACCTAATCCGACTCGCCCCCGTGTAGTTCTCCTCCCATACCAGCTGGGTCCTATACTACCCTATTGCCCTCCCTATCGTCCTTCGTCCTTTCATACCTCGCTCTCCAGCCCTGCCTTCATGGCGTCCATCTCTCATCATACCTCATCCATTCCCATTCCCTTCCTCAGCCTAGCGCTTCTTCTCGTCCTGACCGTCGTAGATTCTTTCCGCTCTTGGCTTCCCTCCTCGTTGTATTTTGTCCGATTTGCCTTCCCTTTGATCGCCGTCCTGCGCTTGCCCTCTAGTTCACAGACCCTCTGGTTCCTAATGCGCCTTCTTGGCCTTGGCGTCTGTCTCATTTTGAGAAGCATCATTGTTCGTATCAATCCATAGAGCCTACTACCTTTGTTCAGGTTCTTTCCTGTTCATTCCCATCTCCTTTTCTTCTAGTTCCATTCCGGCTCTTCAGGATTTAGCCATTATAGTTTCCCTCCACTCTTCGCTTCACTCTTCATCATACTTCATCCCATTTTGCTCACTCCTCATTGTACCTCGTCCAGTTTTGATCCTTGATCGCTTCACCTGAGTAGCTTCTGGTTCTGGATCTCCCTTCTTGGCCTTGGAATCTATCTCCTTTCAGGGTGCCTAATTCTTTTACTTCCTTCATGCCAGTTACTTTTCGATTCTCTCCTGTCTCCTCCTCTTCCAGTTCAGTTCCGGCTATCCAGGCTTCCCTCCGCTCTTGGTCTGCTCTCGATATAATATTTTTTTGGGGGGGCATACCTACCATAATTCCTATGCCACCTATCAGCCGCGGCCATCCTGCCTCATGTATCAAGTTCATAACTCCAGTCATATCGAGTTCATGAATCCAGTCATCACTTACTCAACATTACCTCTAGGTTTATATCTTTACATCATTTACTCGAACATTCCTATTATTGAATTCCATACTACCTCATCGACTACAACCTCAGGGTCTAATCGTTCAGAGTCTAATCGCTTACATCACATAATCAAATATGCCTCTTCAATCTCTGTGTATGCTCACTTGCATCACTCAATCAAGCCAGTCTGCATTATCATTTGTCTCCTCATCAGCACAACTGGAATCTCCTCGTGAGCACATCTGGATACCCCTTGCTCTTCTGTCTTATACATGGATTTACTCCCTCCCAGCCTTTCTCCTCTGACTTACTATCTCTCATCGACTACTCTAGTGTATCCTCCTTGGGTCTCTGCTACCTTATGTTCCTTATTTTGTCTATGCTTCTTTTGAGTTTTCCCTATTCTATAGTCATCCTCCTTACTTATATCCCTCATCTATGAACCATTCTCTCTACCAACATATGCCCTCAAATCAAACGTCGTCAGCCTGGAGGGAAGGCGACCTAGGCCTTGGATTCCCAGAGGTTTCCTCCTCAAAGGGAGTTTTTCCTCTCCTCCGTGCCAATGGTCATAATATTAGTGAGAGTTAGTGCTTTCCTCTCGTTAATTAGTTGGGTTCCGCAGTTGGATGGAGGCGGATGGTGGCCTGGCTTCCCCCTCTCTCCTCAGGAAGTTAGCCCTTTTTCTCACAGATCCAGAAACAAATGATTTGATACCTTTTATTGGACCAACATGGATGTTACAGAAAAAAACAAAGTGCTTTAGCTTTCGAACCAACCAGGTCCTTCTTCAGAAGCTTTGTGGCAGTTTTTTCAAATATCCCATACTATTAACACCAGATTATATAGAAAAAGCAGAAATAATTCTCATTGGTTTAACATATACATTTAAAACATAATAGAAGATTACGTCAGAGAAGCTAATTAACACCAGTATGCCTTTAACTGAGGAGCCTCAGAAGGGCAAAGGTTATCAAGAATTCTCTACAGCCAGAGAGTTCTTGTCACATAAATTTTTAAATGTCTCAGTATGCCAAGAAAGCATTCTAGTGATAAAAAAAAACAAAAAACAGTTTAGTTCTTCAGCGGGCCTTTGATTTTGTAAATTTATGGTTATCTACATTGTTGACTTTTCACCTTAACACTGTGGTGAGTGCGTTTGAGTGTGTGTGTGTGTGTGTATACTTATGTATGTATGTGTGTGTTTTGTGTGTGTTGTGTTTTTGTGTGTTGTGGGTACGGTGTGTATGTGTGTTTTGTTTGTTGTACATGTGTGGTGTGGTGGTGTGTGTGGAATGTGTTTGCTATATTTGTTGTGTGTTGTGGTTGTGTGGGTGTGGTGTGTGTGTGTGTGGAAGTGTGTGTGGTGTGGTGTATGTACACACATATGTGTGGGTGAGCGTGGCATGGGGCAGTTGTTATGTGGCTAGAACACTTAGTTTTCACATATAGTGTGCATTTATTTCTTCTATTAGTTGTCAGTGGGTGGATTTCACACTGTCACATTTTTAACTGCTCATATTAAGATGCATATCTCATTTACTTGGGGTTCATTAAAGGTGTAATTCTTTGGGTTTTCATTTAGATTGCTTAGACTGATTCTGTGCATTTTTGTTATACACAGACTCTGTGTTGAAATCTGCATTTATCAGGCTCATGGTCTCGCTTTCTTGGGGTCCTTGACAAGTATTATTTATTTATTTATTTATTTTGCACTTACACTTACAAATGATACTTTCATGCATCATGTTTATATGTGTAGGTTAATTTGAGGCTTGCTTTCAACTTGCAGTTATACCTAATTTCAGGATTTTGTCTTTCGTTATCTGTCCTTTAATATACTAGGACAATTGGAATGTAAGTTGTGAGCTCATCTTACATGTATTAGAGAGAATGCTACTCAAGGTTTTTTTTTTATCACTAGAATGCTTTCTTGGCATACTGAGACATTTAAAAATTTATGTGACAAGAACTCTCTGGCTGTAGAGAATTCTTGATAACCTTTGCCCTTCTGAGGCTCCTCAGTTAAAGGCATACTGGTGTTAATTAGCTTCTCTGACGTAATCTTCTATTATGTTTTAAATGTATATGTTAAACCAATGAGAATTATTTCTGCTTTTTCTATATAATCTGGTGTTAATAGTATGGGATATTTGAAAAAACTGCCACAAAGCTTCTGAAGAAGGACCTGGTTGGTTCGAAAGCTAAAGCACTTTGTTTTTTTCTGTAACATCCATGTTGGTCCAATAAAAGGTATCAAATCATTTGTTTCTGGATCTGTTTTTAAAAGGACCAATACGGCACCTACAACCCTTTTTCTCACAGAATTCATTCATCATCCTCACCTCTTCAAAGTTTGACATCTTTGGGTATTCTTTTTGGGCTACTTCCTAACCTACCTTTAGCCGACTCATTCATTCCTGGCACCTGTAGGGGGGAACCCTCCTCTAGGGTTCCTTGCATCGTATCCCTACAGGGTGGTACATCCCACGGATAGAGAGGCAGAAAGCCACAAAGCAAATCAAGTTACACAAGCATCATCTCATATTATCTTATTCAAGTTGCGTAAGCACTTCGACTAGGAGGGCTTTAAGCCTGTGGTTCGATGGGCGGAGCAACAATCGTCACTCCCCCATTGAGCATAAAGCGTCACCAGCATCCTGGACTTTGCCAGGATTCCTTTTCGTTGCCTATCATCCACCTCTCCTCCTCCAGCGGCCCATCTCTCTCTTCCCCATGGGCTTCTTCCTAACCTACCTTTAGCTGACTAATTCATTCCCGGCACCTGTAGGGGCGAACCCCCCTCTAGGGTTCCTTGCGTCGTACCCCTACAGGGTGGTACATCCCACAGATAGAGAGGCGGAAAGCCACAAAGCAAATCAGGTTACACAAGCATCATCTCATATTATCTTATTCAAGCTGCATAAGCACATCAAATCTAAGTTTGGCCTGTAGCCAGATAAGTCGCCAAAGTCTTTTAGTAGTGAAAGTGTGGCTGGGATGGTGGTGGCTGGCTCCTCTAGGTGTAGGAGAATATCATCAGCATAGCTAGAGAGTTTGTATGGGATCCCCCCTATTTGGATTCCTTTTATTCTCTCATTTAGGCAGATTCTTCTGGTTGGGGGTTCAAGATACAGGTTAAATAGGTACGGGGAGAGCAGGCAGCCCTGTCGGGTTCCCCTGTGGAGGTAAAAAGCCCTTGAATTGAGTCAGTTACATCGGATTCTGGCTGAGGGGTGAGAGTATAAGAGCTGAATATTGTCTATGAATTTGTCTGGGAGGCCAAAATGGTAAAAGGTGAGGAACAAGAAGCACTAGGATACCCTGTCGAATGCTTTTTCGGCATCTAAGGATTGCAGGATTGCTAGGCGCCTGGAGTCCTTGGTCGCTGCCATCAAGTGTGACAACTTCTGAAGGTGGTCCACAGATTTCCTTTCTTTCATAAACCCTACTTGTTCTGTGCCTATGAGGGGGTCCCAGAACTTTTCTAGTCTGGACGCCAGTATTTTGGCAAGGAGCTTTATGTCTGTGTTGTAGAGCGATATGGGTCTGTAGCTGTTGAGATGTTCTGTGTCCTTCCCGGGTTTGGGAAGCAGTGTGATCAGGGCTTCTTGTAGACTTGGGTCCAGGCGGTGTCTGTCTATGGCTGTTTTGAAGAGCGTGGTCAGGGGTGCGGTCAACTGGTCCTCAAAGATTTTATAAAAGTTGCTGGAGAAACTGTCTGGTCCCTGGGCCTGATTCATAGGTAGTTCTTTGGTGGCCCATTGAACTTCCGGTGTGGAGATGTCGGTGCACAATTGAGGTAGTTTTTCTGGGGACAATTTGGGGAACTGGGTGGCATCTAGGAACTTGTGTATTAGGTCGTCTGGGGGGACCTGGTATGCTGTATAAAGTGCCTGTTAATATCCAGCAAATGCCATGGTGATGTCTCTGGGTTTAGTGATGAGGGAGTTTGGTGTACCCCTTTTATTGGTCTGGAGGTTTTCTGTTGCTGCAGGCGTAAGGCTAATAGTTTCCCTGCCTTTTCGCCTTGGTCTATGTACTTGGCTCGGGCTTTGAGGATGTCGTGTTCTGCCTGTTCCCGAAGGGTTTTGCCATATCGTGCCCCAAGAGTGTTGAGGCGGAGTCATTCCTCGTCGACCGAGGCGTGTGAAAGGTACCTTTCCAGCTCCTGGATATCTGCAAGAAGCTGTTTCATTTCAGCCTCCTGCTTGTTCTTCCTAGTTGCTGTCAGTCTAATGAGCTCTCCTCGTACTGTGCATTTAAATGCACGCCATACGGTCTGGAAGTCTGCCACCGTATGATTGTTCTCTTTGAAAAAGATGTCAATCCAGGAGGCAATCTTCTTTTTGAGATCTGCGTGCTGTAGGATATAGTTATTCACTTTCCACAGTCGATCACTCCCCTTCATTGCTGTTTTTGGGGCTAGGCTAAGGAGCACAGGGGTATGGTCGGAGACCACCAAGGGCAGGATCTCACAGGTATGTATTTCAGACAACAGCATCGGGGAGGTGTGGAAGTAATCCTGACTGGACTGGGTCTTGTGTACTGGGGAGTTGAAGGTGTGTAGCCCCTTTCCCCCGGGTGCAGGGCCCGCCAGGTCTCTAGAAAGCCTAGGGAGTCCTGTAGTTCCAACAGTGCTCTTTGGTTGGTACTTAATCCACCTGCCCTGACCTGTCTAATGTTACGTCCTGCACTGTGTTCCAATCTCCCGCCAGCACCACAGGGGTAGGCTTGTAGTCGAGCAGGTCCGTTAAGAAGGTAGTGAACAGTTGGGGGTAATCCCCATTGGGGCCGTATATGGATGCCAGGACAATGTCCAATGTCCCCTTGAGAATGATGTAACATCCCCGTGTGTCTGTTTTTATGTGGTGAAACTGGAAGGAGTGGTTCTGTGCACTAGAATCAGTACCCCCACTCTCTTGTTGTTGTGCCATGCTGCGTGGACCTGCCCGACCCACTCCCTATGCCACAAGTTGGCCTGCGAAGGAAGGGTGTGTGTTTCCTGCAGGAAGGCTATACTGGTCTTGATTTATTTTAGGTGTATTGACATCTTCTTCTTTACCAGTTTTGGTGGCCATTTTGCCCTTCAAACAGACCCGCAGACTTTGTAAGTTTGGTTGCCGACCCCCTCTCATCTGTTCCCCACCCTCACATGCACGTTACAGTACGCTGTGTCTCCAAGGCTGGCTGAATTAGATCCAGGCATTTTGGGGGAAGAAGAGGATATGATGTGCACTTTGTATGCTTGGTTGATGGGGGGGCACCCATATAGAAACCAGCGCGAGGTCTGTCTGAATGGCATGAGGTATTAGTAGGATGAGATAAAATGTACTCACCAGCTAATGCTTTTCTGGGCTGTGTTTACAACTAAAGGGCTGGGTTGCTGTGCCTGTCAGTGGCTGGAATAGCTTGGAGAAGTGTTTTGGAAGGTCTTTTTTTGCAGTGTCTGCGTTGGGAAATTCACTGTTGCCTTTTTCGGTTGTGACAATCAGGCAAGCCGGGTGTAGTCTTCTAAAAGAAATCTTGGCTTGGTGAAGGACAGTCTTGATGGGCTAGTATTCCTGTTGCCTGTCCCGCACTGCTGGTGTAATGTCATGGAAGATAAAGAACCTCTGATTATTCCAGAGCAGTGTGCCCTTTCTCCTCACCTGAGACAGGATGAGCATCTTTTCCCGCAGGTTTTGGCAGCGGGTAATGATTGCTCTCGGCCGTGTGGTGCTGGTTTAGGTACACTGTGTTCTCGCAGAGCAATGTGCCCATTCCAGCAGAGGGGCAGAGGTGCTGGCTGAGGTCCTGATGATTTCTGCCAGTAGTTTTTGCACAAAATTGAGAATACTGTTGCCCTTCGCTTGCTCTGGGATGCCGACACGTACCAGGTTATTCCTCTGGTACCGACTTTCCTGTTCTTCAATCCGGTCTTCAAGTTTATTCAGTTCTTTTTCATGTTGGCTATTTCAGCTTCATCTCTGGCATGTCGGTCCTCTGTGGAGCTGACTCTAGCCTCCACATCAGACATACGTGTAATGAGGGATTCCAGCATGGGTCTCATGGTTCTAATTTCCCTTGTTGAGTCGCTGATGGATATTGACTTTCTCGAAAAGTCAAGGAAGAAATATTCCAGTTTGTCTGCCAGACAGCTGCCCTCTGTTGCAAAGGCTAGGTCATGTTCATTTGAGGCATTCTGTTAAAGTCTTTTGCCTGCTGTGAGCGAGTGAGTTGCTTGGGGTGGTGGGTTTGTATCCATTTCTTGCTGGGTTTGCATGGACATACTGTAGTCCCATTTAATAATTTGTTCCCTGGTAGCACTGCCAAATGAAATTTGTCGATTGAGATGGGTTTGGAGTATATTTGGGTAGTTTGCCACGGGTTTATATTTTAAGTTACGGAGTCAATGGGGACTCGATTGATCACTCTGAGCTCATCACGTGACTCCCAGACTTCTGCCTTTTCAATGTCTTCTTCTACCCTCCTCCCATCCCTGCTTACGAGCCTGACAATGCCTCCTTTGTTTTTCCTTTCGTCGCTTATGTACCTGAAGGTCTTATTGCCTCCTTTAACCCCCCGCGCTATGTTTTCCTCAGTCTGCACCTTTGCTTTACTGATCACCCTTCCTGCCTCCTTCAAGCTGCACTTGTGTACCTCCTTATCTAGAGTGCAATGAGCTTGCTCGACCCTTTGCAGCTAAGGTGGCTGACATCAGGCTGGTGCTCCAACCAGCACACTCTATGGGCGTTGCTTTTGATCGTCGCTCGGTCACGGACCCTCATTTTTCCTGAAGTACCTTCGACCAGCCGGAGTTCATAGATGTCTTCTGGATTATCCAGGGTATGTGCCCTACATGCTGTAGTTTGGATCCAGGACCAACTGCCCTGATTATGGTCTATAGTGACATCATTGGCCCAGTCCTAGCATGGATAGTCTGGTGCTCCTTGGAAACAGGTGAGTTTCCTAGCTCCCTGAAGGAGGCAGTGGTGACACCCCTCCTAAAGAAAGCCTCTTTGGACCCAGATTGCCATGCTAACAACAGACCAATCTCAAACCTTCCCTTTACAGGGAAGGTGATTGAGAAAGTAGTGGCCTTACAACTGGAGAACCATTTGACCATCCATGACATCTATGAACCTCTCCAATCTGGTTTTCGAAAGAGGCATAGTACAGAGACAGCACTGGTTTGGGTGCTCAATGATACCCTGATGGCTAGGGATCAGAAAAAAATGTTCCATCTTGGTTCTTCTTGATCTCTCATCAGCATTTGACACTGTGGACCATGAGCTCCTTCTTGATCTCCTGAGGCTCATCTGTGACGTGACTAGTCAGATACAGTCCTAAGGTGGTTTACATCTTTCCTCACCAGAAGAACTCAGAGGGTGGTGTCAGGGATTCATTCTTCTAACCCAGTTCCTCTGTCATGTGGGGTTCCTCAGGGTTCGGTGTTGTCCCCCATGTTATTTGCAGTGTACATGCTGCCCCTCAGAGATGTTGTAAGAAGGTATGGGCTGAGGTTTCACTGCTATGCCGATGATACCCAGCTCTACCTTTCTTTTGCACCTGACCAGGATAGAGTTCTCTCGGTATTTAATAACTGCCTTGTCAAAATCCAAGACTGGATGAATTCGAGCTGGTTGAGGTTGAACTCGGAAAAGACGGAGGTGCTGGTGGTGGACCAGGGGCACCGGATTGGGGGTCAGGGGTGGGTTCACATTCAGGACTTTTCCTTGGGGGGGGGGCCTTCCACTCCCTACCTCTGAATGGGTGTGGAACCGGGGGGTGATTTTTGACAAGGGGCTGACACTGCGATCGCAGATGTCGGCAGTCGTCAAATCCTCTTTTTACCACCTGAAGAACATCTCCAGGGTTAAAGCGAAACAATGGAAAAGACAAAGTTTTTCTCAGACATTGCAGAAACTCACAATTAGTGCTTTTAGACAGTAACAACTTTATTTAATGATTTAGAACAGCTACCCACAACTTCCACTTTCTGTTGCTGGCAGCAGCTATTTCATGAGCAGCAGTGAGCTTCCTGAACTCACTGTATGCTATTATGATGCCTGTTTGACCTCAGCTATTGGTTGGCAGGACATATTAGCATAAAGTGAGCTCAGGAAGCTCTCTGCAATTCATGAAATGGTGGCTGCCAGCAATAGAAAGTGAAAGTTGAAAGCCGCTGTTTAAATCACTAAAAAATCAAGTAGAGTTATTTGTTAAAAAATGTTACCGTCTGAAAACACTAATCAGGTGTTTTTGTAGTGCCTGGGTAAAGCTGTGTCTTTTCCACTGTTTCCTTTTAAGCACATTGTTCTGTCTGGTGATCTCCCCATGTTGGTCCATGCCTTTGTGTCCTTGCGACTTGATTACTGTAACTCCCTGTACCTAGGGCTACCTGGGGTTGATATCCGCAACTTGCAGCTGGTGCAAAACGCAGTAGCCAAGTTACTGATGGGGACTCCCCGTCCTGTCATATTTCTCCAGTGCTGCGCAAACTGCACTGGCTGCCAGTACGGTGGCGGATCACCTTTAAAATTGGACTTCTGACTTATAAAGCCCTACATGGACTCAGCCCGGATTACCTGAAAGAGCTCCTGGTTCCTTACTGCCCTGTGCGAGCACTCCGCTCAGCTGATGAGGGGTTGCAAGAGATTCCAAGGGTTTGTTTAAAATCTTCTGGGGCCCATGCATTTATGCATGCAGCCCCAACCCTTTGGAATTTTCTAACCCGTCTGGTATGAGAGTGCATGACCATGGAGAGATTTAAACAGGCTCTTAAAACTTTGTTATGGAACCAGGCATATTTTGTATGATCCAATTCTGATTTTATTTGAATTTTATGGTATTTATAATTGTATTTATGGTATTGTTGTTCATTTAACTGTTTTGTAATGTGCCTTGGTTTTTTTGAAAGGTGCACCATAAATAAAGAACTATTATTATTTATTATAATTATCTATTTCGCTGTTTGAGCCCTTGTATCTTTGGAATGCTAGTCTCGTTTCCCTCACTGCAGCTGCCACCTCCTTTGTGAACCATAGGTAGAACATGGTCATGGTGTTGCCTGCCTTGACCTGCACAGCCTGACCCTGTCTCGGAAGAACAAATTCCATCAAAGCTAGCAGCACTGCATGGATCTCCAGCAGGTTAATGTGGTGACAGGATTCGCTGGATGACGATAACCCATTGGTACTGTGGTCTCTCAGGTGCGCTCCACATCCCGGAAGACACACGTCTGTCGTTAGGGTGACAGTCAGTTCTGGGCAGACAAATGGGACTCCTTCCTCCAGATGTTCTGAGATCAGCCACTACTGGATGGCATCCCACATTAGCTTGGTCACTGTGATTGGCTGGTCCAGGTGTTCTAGGCATTGGGACCACTGACAGTCCGACTCCCACTGCAGGTGCTGCATCTGCCAGAAAGCCCACTGGCCCACACTGATGTAAGGTACCACATACCCCAGCAGCCTCAGGAAGTGAGGAAATGATTGGGCAAAGAATGTGAGCTCCTATGCCTGGTCTGCAGGAAGGTGGGCCTTGGCCCATAGGGAGTCTAACTCTGCCCCAATGAAGTGAATCATCTGCCAGGGGATCAGTTTAGACTTGATCAGGTTGACCAAGAGGCTAAGTCACTCCAGGTCTGGAGGGCCAGGTCCCTGAACTGCTCCACTGCCTCTTTGGATGACCTGGCTATCAGCCAGTCATCCAGGTAGGGATAAACCCTGATGCCCTGGTGCTGCAGGAAGGCTGCCTGTGACCATCACGATGCACTTGATGAAAACCCTGGGCGCTGAGCAGAGGCTGAATAGCATGACCTGGAGTGGACAGCATACCCCTTTCTACACGGAACTGGAGGTACAGTGAAGCCTGTCAGGATTAAACCCAATTCTGCAGAAATCTGAAGCAGACTTACTGCAATAAATAAGGCAATTTCAATGGCCATTAAAAAGCTAATAGAACAAAAAAATAGCACACAGGAAAATGATACACATTTTAAAAAGTAGTAAGTTGTAACTTTTCATCTCTGTAGCGTTTTTTCTTTTTCCCTTTTGTCATGCAGGAAACTGTGACACTGCGCCTCATCCTGGCAGGATTCAATGTACCACCAGTGGGACGGAAAGACTGGCATATGGAAGAACGTGTCCTGAAGGACTAGGGAGCAGAACCACATGCCCTGTTCCAGAGATGGTATAATCTGGGTCAATGTGACCATCCGGAACTTGCAGTTCCTTAGAAACTGGTTCAGATCATGAAGATTCAGAATGGCGTGTCAGCCCCCTCCCCATCCATTTCAGGACCAGAAAGTATCTGGACATGTACCCCTGACTTGCCAGGGCATCTGGGACATGGGCTATTGTTTCTTTTGTGAGGAGCTGAGCAACATCTTAACTGAGGGCAGGCAACGTGTCCTGTGACACCGAGGACTCCCTTGGAATGTGGCTCGTTAGAGTGGAAGGGTCTCAAAACTGAGAGACAACCCTCTGCCAACCACCTCGAGAACCCACTTGTCTGTAGTAATGACAGACCAGGGAAGCTGTTCCCCACCAGAAGCTGAGATGGGGACTGGACAGGCGGGAGGTGGACACCCCCGAACCCGTCACTGGGCAGCTTTGGAGGGGGCGTCAGTCACTGAGGCTGGAGAGGCACTACTTCCTCTACCCCCACCCCATCCCCTAACCAGAGAACTTGGTCTTGAGGCGCCAGACTTGGAATTGCCCGTTAGGGCTGCTGTGGCTGAAAGGGGCAAAACTGAAAGGCTTTCTTCTTATGTTTTTGGCCTTTCTGGTCCTTCTGGGATAAAGCCAAAGAATCTAGGGTGGCACTGGACTTCTCAGTCCTTGCAAGATGCCCATCCATCCCTGCGCCAAACAGCTCAGTGCACAAGGAGGAGACATCGGCCAACTTGTTCTGAGTGTTCATTGTAGAGGTGAAGATCCTCAGCCAGGCCTTGCAAAGCATTGTGCCAGCTGTTGCCATGGCACAGATGCCAATGTCCAAGGCCGTCTGGAGCTAGTGCTTAGTCAGCGTCTGACCCTAGTTTTGGATGACCTTTACCAGAAGTTGCTTGTCTGCAGACAGGTAAGGGAGGATGCTGTCAGGCACTCCTAGCAGAGAGTGACTGAAGTGGGCCATCATCAAAGTGTAGCTCACCTGACGGAGACCAAAGGAGGATGCAGCATAAAGTTTCTTGGCTGAGTAGTCAAAATTCTTTGACTCCTTGTCGGTGGACATGTCCACATCCCCACTATTCCCAGACGTCTAGAACACACGGAATCAGAGACCAGACCCTCAGTCAAGGGGCAGTCAGAAAATCCAGGCAGACAGCTGGTAGGGACCACATACTTGGGAATTATATATGCGGAGGGTACCAGGCAGGAGGCTGGATGTTGCCAAAGCTCCAGAGCTGACCCCAAAATGGCTTTGTCCATGGTATTCATCCTTATCCAGGATGTCAGTGAAGGGGTACTTAGCCCTGTTCAGAACTGGCTCCAAAGGAACTTCCATGGATTCCAACATCAGTCAGAGAAGTGCCCCAAAAGACATTGGCCCATGGTCAGTGGTCAGTTCCTCAATTGATTCCCTGTCAAACAGATGCATCCTCGAAAACTGCATGAAGGATACATTGGAGTTGTCCAAAGACTCTTCAAAGGTGGTCCATGGCCACTTACCACCATGGACCTCCATGCAGTCATCAAAGTTGGAAATTTCTGCTGACAGCTGGCCTGGCAAACTGATGCCCAGATGGAAATTCTTCACAGGAGCTCTCCACATGGGCTGCTGTGGAGGCAGTTCCACCAACAAAGATGGAGAGATAAGTGTTGGGGACAACTGTCTTTGATGAACCGGCGTGGGTTTGATCAACACTGGCCAGTTGACCATAGTGGTCAGATGTAGAGCCGTACCCAGCCCTGCCAAGGCCCCCTGTTGCCAAAGAAATACTCATAGTGCCCCCACATCCACTGGTGGAGCCTTTCCCCATCCGAAGATGATGAGGAGCATCAACAGTGATGCCTCCTTGTTGAGTGGAATAGAGAACTTGAGAATTCCCTCAACCTCAACCTGTATCTCGGCTTCGACTGTTGACCTAGTAGTTGATGTTGAGGAGGTGCAACCGGGGGGTCCAGTGTAATATACAGGCACTGGGTTCAGCTGCACGACCACAGGTGGAGGTTGATCCTGAGCAGACACATCTGGGGACACTGACCACTCCCTGTCCTCTTAGGAGAGGACCAGGATGACTGGGGGTCTTGGAGATCAACTCATCATTGACCCCCTCTGTCAATAGGTCCATGGGGTCCAGAAATATCTCGACTGCCTGATCGACCAGTGTCAAGGCTGGCAAGCTCAACAGGGGCACTGTGGAGCTAGCAACCCTTCCCTCAGCCAAAAGGGTCTCGGCTGAAGCAGAGCACTCAACCACCGTCGAGTGGCCAGGGGACTCACGGGAGCGGGAGAAGCATGCCCTCTCCTGCTGCCACGACCGATGACGACTTTTTTTGCTCTTGTGTTTCTTACCATGGTGGGCAGGGCCCTCTCCAATGGTCCTGAACGGCCAATACATATCATGGAATTTACCTGTGAAGAACGTTCTGATGCTGGCCACAGCGCCAAGGCGATGAGGTGCCCGTCACAGCCGTCACTTCTGTTGCTGCCAGTTGCTCTGTAGACCGCACCACAGCAGAGGCTGCCTTGCAACTACTCTTGGCCCACAATTTTGGGTCTCAGTCAGCTAGCTGGCTGAGGAGAAGGCGAGCCTTCTTGACTTCAAGCTAGGACAGGAGCATCGTTTGGCAGAGGCCACAACCAGCAGCATCACATGTCGAGCCCAGGCAGTACAGGCAAGACACATGTGGGTCCATCTGAGACATCTTCTGCCAGCATGTGACACACTGTTTGAAGACAGGTGCGGGCTTCATATCCTCATGTTCCATGTTGACAACTGGAGGTCGAGAGCAGATCCAAGGAATATACAAAATGGGAAAGGAGAAAAGTTACTAAGTTTGCCTAATGGTGCACTTACTAGGCCCTACAAAATGTGGAGCTGTGAAGGAAAAGACCAAACTCTTCCAGCAGAAAGGAAGATCTGATGTCATGGGGCGGAGCTGAGGGATATACCATGCAGGTGGTGGAAGAAACTGTACTTAAGGACATTCCAGTGAGACAGGTCTTAAGGAAGAACTGCCAATGTGTGGTATGTGAACCATATCCATGTCACTAGAAATATAATTATGTACTTACCCTAATTCTTGATCTTTCAGAAGATCGTCACTATTGATTCACTCTAGTGGGTTTGAGCCAGAGATGCTAGGTGCAGGAGCCAGAACATTTTAGAGGGCTGGTGATGCAGTAGGCAGTATGCACGTGACATTGTACATCGAAGCATGTGGCTGCCGGTATGCTGCAGCACCAGTCCCATACCACCTTAGTACCTTTTTTACCAAGGAGGTGAGCAGCATAACATTAAGAAGTAACCTATGCACTTAACCTAAGGGCATAAAGTAGCCCTAGTGGCCTGTGTAAGAAAGGCCACTAAATCCAGACAACTCAAACCAAGTATGAAGGGGTGAAGACCATACCAGAACAGTACTGGAGTGAGTCTGGTGGATGGCGGGCAGGCGTGTGAATAACTGATGAAGATTTTCTGGAAGATCAAGGATTATTATAAGTATGTAATTTTAATATCTGACAAGAACCAATCTTCACCACTGAGTCCCACCAATGGGTCAGAGTACCAAGCTCAAAAAAAGTCCCCGAGACTAGGAAGGCTGCAGTTCAGGGCTCACTCATGATAGTAATCCATTCAGAATTCTCCTGCCAAAGGTGGTATGCTGTCTGGCATGGACATCCAGGGCATACTGCTTGGTAAAAGTATGCACCGTGCTCCAAGTTACAGCTCTGAAAATTTCTATGGCAGGCACAGTGCGTATTTCTGCCAGGGATATGGCAACAGCTCTGGTGGAGTGGGTGCGTGTACAGCACTCCAGTTTAAGCTAAGCTATAGCATAGTAGTGGTGAAGGCAATTCACAATCCCGGCAGAAATGCACTTGATTGTAACAGGCTATCCCATCAGATTAGGATCGAAGGAGGCCAAGCTGTTTGGATTGTCTGAAGTCCTTGGTTCTGTCTAGACATAATCTATGGGCCCTCTTAACATGCAGTGAGTGGAGAGTTCTTTCTCCCTCATTCTGGAAATTGGCAAAATAGGGAGGCAGGACTAAGGCCTGGTTAAGATGGAACTCCAGCACCACTTTCAGTAAAAACTTGGGGTGTATACATATAACTACCTTGTTTTTATGGAAAACAGTATACGGATAATCTGTGACCAAAGCATGGATTTCAGATACTCTGCATGCAGAGTTGATAGCCACCAGAAATGCTGCTTTCCAAGTTAGAAACTTCAGGTCACATCGCAATAGGCTCAAAGGGCTTGTGAGTGACCATGTCTAACACAAGATAGATGTCTCAGGGAGCTACTGGCTTTCTGATGGGAGGACTTGAGTGTAAAATACCCTTAAGGAACCTTTTAAACAGTGGCAGCTGTGCTAGGTAGAGGGAACCAACTGGCTTGTGATATGCTGAAATAGCACACAAGTGGACCTTTGCTGTGCAATACTGAAGCAGCAGCAGAAAGGTCCAGTAAGCAATCCAGAATCTTGTCAGGTGGACACTGAAAGGGATCCATGTGGGTTTTGGAACACCAGGTGGAAAACCTTTTCCATTTGGCTGTGTATATATTCCTAGTAGAAGGCTTACATGCAGCCAAAAGTATTTCAGAGAATTTCTAAGATACAATTGTATCTGTTCATTTCTGTCTCTTCAGGAGCCAGGCCTGAAGGTAAAGTAAGCACAGGCTGGGATGAACCTGCTGACCCTGTGCCAGCAAGTCCATCCTGAGTGGTAAAGTACTCAGTCCGTTGACTAAAAGTCTGTTTAGTAGAGGAAACCATATCTATCAAAGCCAGCAGACAGCTACTAAAATCATCTTGCCCCGTGTGCCTCTAACTTGAGCAATACTCTCTGAATGACAGGTATACTGGAGGGAATGTATGCAGAAACTGCTTTTGCCATTGCAATCTGAAGCATCCTAGCGGAAATCACCATGTCCCGAATTTCTGGAGCAGAATCGAGGCAGTTTGGCATTGAGTGGGGATGCAAAAAGATTCACTTCTGGGGTACCCACTCATCAAACAGTGATCTCATGACATCTAGAGCTAGTAATCCCTCGTGAGGATCAGCCTCTGTTCGACTGAGCTCTTCTACCAGAGTGTTCTGGACTCCTGACACATAGATTGCTTGGATCAGAATCCCTTGTTCCAGGCATAATTCCCACAAACTCATCACCTCCTTGCATAGAGGTTAACAGTGTGCTCCTCGTTTGTTGATACAGTACATGGTAGACGTGTTGCCTGTCTGGAGGAGGACTGTTTTGTGGTTGGCTAAGACCACTATGGCTTTCAGACCATACAAAATTGCTCACAGCTCCAACACACTGATGTGGTGATGAGTCTCTCATGGTACCCACACACCATGCGTCTGGAGGCCCTGGCAGTGGGCTGGCAGTATAGCCTGAAGGCTAGAGTAATGAATTTGTTATATCCAGCAGACAGACCTAGGTTTGATTCCCACAACCTCCACTTGCATAATGTGTGACTCTGAACAAGTCACTTAACCTCCCCAGTGCTCCTTGGTCGCCCATGAAAACAGGCACATAGGCACCTGTGCCTAGTGTGCCTTACCCGGTTCCCAAAGGAAAAAAAAAATCCCAAACAGCTCCACCCCAGCAGGGAAGTATCTATGGTGAGAATCACCTCTGGCTCTGACTGAGAGACGGGGAAGCCCTAGAGGAAGTTTTTTTCCACTGACCATGTGAGAGACCTTACAGCATTTTGGTCACCTGAATGGGGTAATTCTGGCGGTGTGATGCTTGTGATCATTGTGCATTGAGTATCCACTGGGTTGTCCTCATGTGTAGGAATGCCAGGGGCATAGTGAACACTGAGGAGGCTATCAGACCCAGAAGTTATTGCATGCAGTGGGCTTGCACAGTTTTGCACTTCATAATGTAGCATGCTGTCTGCAGGACTGCTCGTAATCTGCTTTCTGGAAGTGCAGGGCCGGGTCGTGTCCAGAACAGCTCCCATGAGTAACAGTTCCTAGGAAGGATTGAGCTGAGACTTTGCGAAGTTCAGCAAGACTCCCATGAAAGGTGGAAACTGGGAGGCAGTGGCTACTGCCTATTCCATAGCCTGTTTGAATGGGTTTGAGATGAGTGAGTCTTCCAAGTAAGGAAGATTTGGATTCCCCATTATCTCAGGTGTGCCGAGTACTGCGAAGCACTTAGTAAAGACTTGTGGTGCAGAGGAAAGACCAATGGACAGGACTCTGAATTGGTAATGCTGTCACAGCACAACCAAATGGAGGTATCTGTGGTGGCTGGGTTGCACCAGTATGTGCTGGCATGCACCTGAATATCCAGGGATGTTAACCAGTTCTGAAGCTTCGGGTAGGGTAGCAGGGAGCCCAGAGAAATCATTCTGGATTTTTCTCAATCTATGAATTTGTTCAGATTACTCAGGTTGAGAATAGGGCACATGCCCCATTACTTCTTTGGGACTAGGAAGTAGTGGGAGTAGAACCCTGTGTTCTTTTCGGACTCTAGCACTATTTGCACTGCCCTGTTGATGAGAAGGCCCACAATCTTCTGCACCAAAAGCTCTGCCATGTGAGCTGACAAGGGGGCAACCTTCTGGTTGGTTAATCTGAGGGGTTCTAAGAAATCCAAGGAGTACCGCTCTAGGATAATTCTGAGGACCCTCTGGTCCATCGTGATGGAGTCCCGTGGATGGTAAAACTGAGTCAGCCACCCTCCACTGGGGAGAAGAGGTCCACCTCGGGTAGCTAAGGCAGGATTGGGGCTGCAACTTCAGAGTGTGGAACTAGATGCTTTCAGCACCTGTGCCTTTGGTTGTACTTTCTTTTGAGGCTTGGGGGTGGTTGTTAATTTGAGCTTCTCTGACTCTACCATGAAAGTACTGCTTTTTTTACATTTTTTTATTATTCTTTTATCCTCTGGTCACCGGTTCCTGAGGCATCCCTCAGGAGTCACCTGCTTGTCCTGCTCTGGCTGAGGCCCCCTCAGCCCCTGGATCCCCCCGGAACCCCGACCTGGCATCCCCATCCCACCGATAACCTCCTGACTTGTGCCCTTCAAGGTGGGGACACCCTCTACTTACCTTGGGCACTCCTTTAATCAAGTCTGATAGGCTGGATGCAGGCTGGGGGATATCGGGATCAGGGGAAGGTGGGATCCGACAGTGGGCGTGGGGCAGGCACTCTGTCGTCTCCTTTGGAACCGGAGTTTTCCTCCTTGTTATGTGAGCATTGTGTGTGAACGTGACCCCCCCAGAGGCATGGACATGCAATGACGTCCAGCGCAAGACAAGCATGCTCCCTGAGCCCTCTTGTGGATGTCTGCTATTACCTCCACCCCTTGCTTACGCAGCCCTGGCTGATGCACCCTCAGTCTCCACTGGGAGTCGCTGCTGCAGGCAGTCGCTAACCCACCCTCCCCAGCTGGCCCGGTGGTGCTGAGGGTTGAGGTGCTGGACGCCACACTTCGCGTCATGCCGGAGACCTGGGTTCGAGAACGAGCCTGGGCCATCGAGGGTCGGCAGTGGAGAGAGAGAGAGAAAGAGAGAGAGAGAGAGAGAGAGAGGACTGAGCATCCGGAGGACGGCTCTCCTCTCTCTGGGAGGGGTCCAGGGACAGCCTGGCACTGCAGCAGCCCCTGGTGGTAGCTGGAGGCACTGCGACGTTCAAGGGCCAAAGTAGTGGGGTACAGAGCCGCGGTGGATGTCGGAGGACGTCATTGCATGTCTGGGCTCTAGGGATGGGTGGTGGGGCACAAAAGCAAGAAAAAACCCTCTTGCCATTGGTAGGCGATGGTGGGGCCAGAAGTCATGACCGCATGTCACTGCCGGCATCTGGACGTCCATCCGGTTCCCTCCATGACTGCAGCCTACAATACTATACAGCGAGTGCTTGAGGAGTGAGGTGGTCCGTCCCCGGAGGACTCAGATCCGGGGGACAGGCTAGCAGTCTGGCTAGGGGGTGCCTCACCGGAGAAGGTCGCCAAGAGCTTCAGGCAGACGGGAGAAGTCACAGTACCGTGAACCCACACCGGAGAGAGGCCAATGGAGGAGAGAAGAGAAAAAAATAGTTCAGAAAAAAAAAAGGCACCCTCCCAGCAGAGGACAGTAGTGTTCCAGATGCTCAATCCTCTCCTCCCAAGCTGACCCCCAGCAACCTGAGCCCACTCCCGAGCCAGAGTCACCAGCATGGTGCGCATATATTTTTCTTGTATGTATGTTAGATAAATCATACAGGAATTCAGCATTCACAAAATTTATCAGTCTCAAACCATTCTCTAGTTTTAGGGTTGTTTTGTTTCGGTATAATATTGTTATTGTTTTTAAATTAACTCCATAATATTGTATTCCATATTTATAAGTACTGCAGATGTACTGTTTGTGGTGTCACTTTAGGTTTTTAATTCACTCACTTATTAGGAGAAATATGGTGTATCTCTCCTATTTAATAATATATGCTAATGCATTATTTAAAGGGTAGCACCTGGTGGCGCCATTGTCTTGATAAAGCATCTTAGGATGTGAAATGTACGTCGACAGGGGCTGCTTTTTGTATTTCAATAAAAGTTATTTTTTAATGTGCCCTAGCACTGGGCTTTTACTTTTGTGGCAGAGTTGTTGCTGTTACTTTATTATTTGCTCCCATTTATGTTCGGCTCCTCTCTCGGGGTTCTTTAGCCACCATGTCTGTGCATGTAGACGGGAGAAGTCACAGCACCACGAGCCCACACCGGAGAGAGGCCAATGGAGAAGCGGTGAGAAAAAAACAGTTCAGAAAACAAAACAAAAAAAAACACCATCCCAGGAAAGGAGAACAGTGTTCTAGATGCTCAATCCTCTCCTCCCAAGCTGACCCCCGGCAACCTGAGCCCACTCCTGAGTCAGAGTCACCAGCATGGTGCGAGGTGTGGCGCCTCAAACCTCAGCGCCACTGGGCTGGCTTGAAAAGACTGCTTGTTATGAAAAGCTCCACATCCCTTGCCGCTGTAGGTGTTAAAAGATAACTGGTCTGAAAGTCTTGAGCGTCATTCTAGTTTCATTAGATGCCTTAAGGGACTGTTCCACCCGTTGTCTGAACAGGTAAATACCATTGAAGGGGACATTCATGACCTGTTGCTGGACATCCTGGGTGAAGCCTGCAGTCCACAGCCAGGAATGTCACCTGATGCAGATGCCTACAGCTGCAGAGAGACATGCTGCATCAAAGGCATCCGTAGATTGTAGGCTTTGAGCTGGTGATGTTGGATTCAATACCTTGTTTGACAGTCAGCAGAATATCCTGTTTAGCCTCTGAATCTGGCAGAATCTCTGCCAGAGACTTTACCTTGCTCCAGAGGGTATATCATACTGGAAAAATTACCCTGGTAGCTAGCTATTCTCATGCCAAAGGTAACTGAGGCATAATCCTGCTTGCCCATGGTGTCAATCTCCTTGTTAGTAGGGTGCGCAGTGACCTCCTTGGAACTATGGCTTTGTCATTCTCTGTGGAAATAACAATGGTATTAGTTATGAACTAAGTGAAATACACTGGCTTATTTTTAGGAGCAGTGTATTTCCTGTCCACCTGCTTGGAAATGCCAAAGTAGCAGACCTGTGCCAAATCGCATCTAACAAGGTCTACGGAATGGGTTGGATAGGAGGAATTAAACTGATCAGAATGTTAGGCACATTTAGGAACTCCAGCTGGAGGCGCCTAGCCTGGTCAACTGCTGCTGGCTCGAAATCCAATGATGAATGCATATTTCTGAACAGAGCCTGAAAATAAAAGTCTTTCTACGGAACAGACATAGGAATGGGATTTGAGACCACTGGACCATAAAAAGAATCATCATCTTCTCCATCAGAGATAATGAGGTCAGGATCTGACTCATCTCCCTCTACTTCTTCCTTACAAGCAGGATAGTAAAGAGAGAAGGGCCACGGAGCTGACAGTGCAGGGGACGTCTGTGGCAACACCGGTGACACTGGTTCTGGCCCCTGGCACCAAGGGACTGCAACCGACACTGTGGGCAGCACCAGGAGGCTTCCTGACACTGCAAACTCATGCGATGTTACACCCAGTGCTGCACATGATGCACATGATATCAGATCCAGCCTCCTAGAGGAGATTCCTCTGGCGATGCACCCCAGCATTTTATCTGCTTTGGTCGCTGCCTTAAGGCACTGTGCAGAGTGTTTCATGACCCCTGTGACAAGCACCCCTAGATCCTTTTCCTCCTCTGTATGGATACCCATACTCCCCCCAGCAAGTAGCTATTCCCAGGGTTCTGGGCTCCCAGGTGCATGACTTTACACATCTTAACACTGAAACCCAGCTGCCATATGCCCGACCAGTGTTTGAACTTTGCCAGGTCCTCTCTGAGCTTCTGCCTCCCTTCCTCACTATATACCCTTGCACAGATCTTTGTGTCATCTGTGAATAAGCAGATTTTACTCTTAATCCCTTCTGTTATGCCACTGATAAAGATGTTAAATAACATGAGTACAAGCACCAAGCCCTGTGGGACCCCACTAGTTACAGATCTGGGATTTGACAGTTCCCCCTTCACAATTACCATCTGTTTTGTCCTGCAGCCAGCTCCTGACCCACCTCACCAGTTGCCCCCCAGCTTCCAGGTTCCTCAGCTTAGTGAGCAACCTTTCATTTAGCATAGAGTCGAAGGCCTTGCTGAAGTCCAGATACAGGATATCTATCCCATGGCCCCTGTCAAGTGACCCTGTGATCCCATCAAAAAAGTCAATTTGGTTTGTCTGGCAGGATTTCCCAGAGACACACCTGTGCTGCCTTCCATCCTAGAGTCCCATTTGCTTCCAGAAAGATCACCAGTCTCTCCTTTAGAATGGTCTCCATTCTTCCTGGATAAAACAGTTTTTTAAAATAAATATCCTTACAAAGATTAATTTAATTCAGCAGCAAAACCATATGTTTTCTGGCTATCAAGTACAAAATGTTAAACCACAGCTTCTATAGCTACTGTATGCTACAGGTCAATGTATATGTAAAATTTACTTTGTGTAACTGTCACTACTGAGGTGTATTTATAACATTACAGATTAAGAAAGCAGAATGTGATGATCTCGACCGATCACACTGCTCCTTTTACTTGCATGTAATCACTCTTATTTTGACAAGAGCGCCACATGTGCTGTGCTATGTCAAGGGTTGACTGCCTGACAGACAAGCTGGTCCAGTTTTTTTTCTTTAAAAAAAAAAAAATATATATATATATTTTTCTTTAAATAAAAAAAATTCCCTATCTATAATGTACTTCAGTTCAAATTGTATTGTTTGACTATATAGTCATCAACAAATTTTAAAAACATTTTACACAACTTAAAAATGCGTACATTTATGTTTAAATAAATACAAATGAGGACATTTATATATTGCACATAAGAAAGCAATTTATGGTATTTTGTGCTTTTATCCCCCCTAATCATACATAGTTTTAAGGCACAGAGTGTTTATAAATCAATAGCATTTTGTGCTTTCACCCCCCAATCATACATAGTTTTAAGGCACAGAGTATTTACAAATCAATTCAGCATTTCTCTATCTTGTTTTTTACTTTATTTATTGGCATAAAAAACTTGGCCACCCATTCAATGGTCCAGGTGTCTGCAGTGTGCAAGACAATGGTAGTCAATGTAGTATCGTCTATATCAAAAGATGGATTTAAAAACGGTTTTAACCAATAGGTACGCTCTTTCGTGAACCCGGAACATCTCCGCATGACATGACAAAGGTCCTCAGTACCACCCTCAGGGTACATAAAATTGTCTGTCCCTTGAGAGGAGTTATTATGACTGCGCTTAAGTATGTTACTGGGAAATCTTTCAAATTTGCACATAATGACAATCTACGTAGGTTAGGTTCAGTTAGAATATCAAGGTAAGGTTTCAATCCAAAATAATAATAATTCATTGTGAACCATTCAGAATATGCTGATTTATCGATATACTCTAAATCCTATCTATAATGTAATAATATGCCACCTGTTGCCACTTTTTTTTTTTTATTTAGTTTTTGTTAAAGGAAAACTACACCCAAAACTTACAAAAACATATGTTGTGCAGAGTGTTTTGATTTGTATGTTAAGTTATTGTGTGTCCTTCCCTCTGTCTGCTAAGAAGGGTTTTTCCCAAATTAGCCTGCTAGCTTTAGAGCAGTTTTACAACCCCTGGAGATCTCCATATGAAACAGCTTAATTGTATTTCTTTGTCCTACAATGTACCTTGTTTCATGTGACGGTGATGTAGCAGAGCCCATAAATCCAGCAGAAAGCACTGCATTACAATCAGTTCACAACAATAGAGATGGCTATATTTTAAAATCTGTAGAATTCAGCTTGGTGACCACCCTCATCGTAAAGGTTTTACTGTCTTGAAAAACTTCGCTGCTGGTAATTTTTGTGCAGCTTGTAAAGCTTCCAAGATGTTTGGCATGTGTGTGCTGAATGTTGAGTCTCTCTTACATCATAGTCACATGAGACAAGATGCACTGTGGGAACAAGAAATACAATTAAGCTATCAGGGATGAAGATCTCCAGGGGTTGTAAAACTAGCATAAAGCTAGCAGGCTAATTTAGGAAAAACTTCTAATACCAGTCAGAGGGAAGAAAACACTAGAACTTCTCATACAAATTAAAACACTCTGCACAACATATATTTTTTCAAGTTTTGGGTGTAGTGTTCCTTTAATCAGGTAGGTGCCATAGCTACAAGATTGACTATTTTCAGACACAACCTGGGAGGTTACAAACAATGAAGCAGCTTACAGAGTGGTTTCACTTGCATTCATAACATACCAGTGCCATCGAGGCACAGGCCAGGAAGCATAGGAAAACCAAGAGCAGCTATAACATTTGTAAGTAGCGTCTTATTATCAATAACAGAAAAATAAAAATTGTTCAGTATAACTATTTACAAAGGCAATACAGAGAAAACAAAGTCCTTATTCTGAGGGTATCTGTAATTCCAAGTTTCAGTCAGTCTCTCCAACAAAAGACTGCTGCTCTTTTTAGTTTATTCATTTGTTTATGTATTTGTTTAACTGGTAGGTGCATTGGTCCAATGGACAGTTTTCAGGCATGACCCAGTCACGTGAAAATGGCACAATGATAGGGTACAGGTACATAATATATAACAGTAATGTCATTAGAAACAAGTATGACAGTCTGGAGAGCGCAGTACAGTAGATAAGGTGCAGGTACATAATACAAACAGAAATGTCATTGGAACAAGGATGACAGTCTAGGAGAATACAGTACAGTAGATACAACAGTGTACGCAGAAAAATGCAGTATAATGTACAAAACACATCACATCGTTAAACATATGCAAAACAATGCAGGATAATGTAAAAATAACAATACATAGCTTGAACACTGTATGCATGGAAGTACACAGGACACAGTTAATTTGTGTAGTAACGCCTAATTACATTGGGGGATCGGAGGTAAGAGTGCAATCACATTGGGGTGAGCTGGGTTTCCGGAATAACGTCAGTGATTCCTTAAAAGTCAGTGATTCCTTAAAAGCCTAGGTGAAAGCCTAGGTGTGGCGCTGGGGGTCACCCTCTGGGAGCAGGCACATGTGGCATTAGCCATTAGGGCTGATTTGTAGCAAGATTTAAATGAGGTGGGAGTCAAGTGAGTGAAGGGTGAGGTAGGCTATTCCACAGTTTTGGGGCAGTTGCTGAATAGGCTTTGCTGCCCAGGCAGGTAGTGATGCGGAGGGGGAGGGGGTCAGGTCCAACAGGAGGCCAGAGGAGTTTCTGAGAGTTCTGGGGCAGATTTTTGGTTTGAACAGGGGGAATAGGGGAATGTGCCCCCATTTCTAATGACCTGGTCACAGGTGCAGCTGAGACCGCAGTCTCTCTGTGCCTGTGGGAGGGGGACCCAGCCAATGGACATATATAGGTGCACAGTGGTGGGTAGTGTATTGTGCCATTAGTGCAAATCTGCAGATATTATTTATTATAGGGGTGCGGTTTCACCCCTATAGTTAGGGTTGAGTAGGCACTTTAATGTTAAATTTTGCACGTTAATAACTTTGCAACCGTTCAACAGATTTGTACGAAATTTGGCATGCATGGTCTGGTATTGTAGATCTCTTGATATACCAAGTTGTGTTTCATTTGGAAACACGGTTTCTGCACAGCAAAATGCCAAAAACTGCACTTTTCACCAGTTATGATGTGTTTTTTTGCCCGTGACGCTGCAACCACACCGTGTGGTCTTTTGGTCTGAATCTTGGAAAGTAGAAAGAGGTTGGGTCAAGGAACAATAGAGCATTGGTTTGGTAAAAAAATATTAATCCATTCCAAAGTTATAAAAATTTTTGTTTTTGAGTTCTGAGCATGTTCAGTTCACTCAAAATGTATATGTATATTTTGCAAAGGATAAATGGTCTCACAGTCAAAGATTTTGTTAGCTCGTGAAAGAAAAATCCTAGTCCATCAGAAAAATTCTTTGTCGCGAGCCGCCATCTTTTTTTTTTTTACAATTTATTTATCCACCACACACACGATCCCAGACTCTCTCAGGTGGAGGCACTCAGCTTACCTCCACCATGCCCAATAGTAGACTCAGTCCTGACTCTCTGTTGGCCTTGTTCCCCCTCGGTCCAGGCATCCGCTCCCTCCTAGGACAGCCATTCTATTCTGGGCGGATATCCTGTGAACTGAGGGAACTCTGAGGTCAGCCGACGCACTCGACTTTGGGCGTGGGGGGTAGCTCCTGGACCCCACCACTGCCTACCAGGATCGTGCTCTTTTTCTGTGTTCTGGTTTCCCCCCAAGCCTTGGATATGCAATGGACTCCTGCATGCGGGATACGCGCACCCCCGTTGGATGTCCTGCCGAGGCTCTAACCCTGCTATGCTGCAAGCCTCTGGTGTAGTGCCCCCAGCCTCTGCTAGGGGCCACCAGAATAGCAGCCAGCCTAAGCCCCCCGGAAAGGAGAATAGTCCTCCGGACACTCAATCCTTTCCCATCCCTGCCAACTCCCGACGACCCGGGCTCGTTCCCGAACCCATGTTGCCGGTGTGGCGCGAGGTGTGGAGTCCAGCACCTCAACCCTCCGTGCCACCAGACTGGTCCATGAGCTGCCATCTTGTTTTTAGTTTTCCAGTCAAACAAAATGTCATAGCTTTCTCCACGGGTGACTTTTGAGCCAAATGAGGCATGGGTTTTGTTCAGGATGATCCCCTCTACAAAGCTATGCCTTTGGTTTGCTTCATTTCTGTGAAACAGTTTTTTAAAAATTCTTCTTTCATGACTCGCTAACAATCTTCTTTCATGAGCCCAGTCTGCGAGCTTTGTTCGTGAGGGGACAAACAGATAGCCGGAATTTCACGACCAGATGTCCCTGGGGATGACCAGAAGGCCCTGTGGAAGACCAGATGGCCCAGATTGGCACAATCAGATGTCCGCTCATGGACTAAGATTTTGTTGGGTCACGGACTAGGATTGATCTCGTGGCCGAGGATTTTGCTATCTCACGACTGAAACATTTTTAAAGGTGTAAAAACTTTAGAATTGCATAGCTCATTAATGATTTGGTCTTTTAACTTGAAATTTACAAGGTGTTGAGGGGATACCCTACAGGTGTGAATTATGCTATTTAGGTGTTGGGGAATTAAGTGGTTGCCTAGATATGCCATGACAAAGTTGACGCTTTCCAGATAGGATTACACTGCGTGTCTGACGCCTTTCGGCGCAGTTATCCCAAAAACGAAGCAAGATACAGACTTTTTGCTACTGGCAGCACAGATGTATGCTGCTGGAACAAGATTTTAAACCATAGAGTGAGCCTGCAGTGGAATTTTTTTCATAGGTTGCACAGTTAATGAGATATTGTCAAATTTGTGTTACAAGGGTTCCTTGCCGTATAAGGCTGCTCTATAGCTATGCGTAAGTGGGGCCCACGTCCCACAAATGCATATTGTTATGCAGTAATGGGAAACTTGGTGGGAGCACAAGGCCCTCCACCAGTACATGTTTTTTACTAGTATATTACACTTTTTCAAAAAGCAAGGAAATTCATGGCAAAAAACTGCATTTAATGCATCAGTTAGGGTTAAAGCGACAAAAGTGAGGAAATGAAACATTAGGATTCAAAACCTAACCACCCCCCCACAACCCACCCCCCCATCCTCCACAGATTGACAGATGCCAGGGTGTGCCATGGGGTCGTGAGGCCTACCACCCCATTCTCCTTTACTGCAGCATGTAAACCTGCTTACACATGGAATGGGGTGAGAGTTGGGCCTGACGACTCCATGGTACACTTTGACATCTGTCAGTCTGTGGAGGATGGGTGTGTGGGTTGTGGAGGGGGTGGCTTAGGTGCTCAACCCTAATGTTTCATTTCCTCATTTTGTCCTTTAACCTCATACTGATGCATTAAATGCAGTTTTTTGCCATGAATATATATATATATACATATATATATATATATATATATAAAATAGGTCTTTGCCTGGTAATTAACTTCTGCAACCTCAGCTCATTTTTAACAGACATCTTGTTTCTCATAAAATGTATTAGAACTTTGTAAATTTTCTTGCCGGTGCGACAAAATAAAACACAGTGTCCCAGAACTGACCTCCTGTTTACAGCTCTGCAAAAGTTTGTGCTTCATCCCAAGGTTAACCACTTGAGTTCCAAATAGCTTTTTGCAATCATTTCAACAATATAACTATACAGTTTCAAGCAAAGGGATCACAGTATCACTTATACAGTTTCACACAAAGATTCATATATATTTTTATAACAGCACATATGCAAAGAGGAAGAAAAGACAGAAACAGTACATGAAGGTAGAGAGATAGTGAGAGGCGGAGAATTGTGAGACCTTCAGAATGCCACGGCTGTGAAAATGCTCCTGGATCTTGCCTAGAGACAGGGCCTGACAAACTCACCCATCTGGGAGTGATCAATATCTGCAGACCAGTCCAGATGGTACCCTTGGGACAAAGCCCTCATGGGGACAGTGGAGCCATATGTCCTACGGGGAGGTTCTGATCCCCACCACTGACAGGGCTAGACATTCTGGAGAAAAACTGTGCTCACGCTGCTAGAGATTTCACCAACTCCAGGCAAGAGGTGAGCTGCAGGTCTAGTGCCCAGCCTCTTCTCTTCACCAATGCTAACCCTGTCCCCCAGGCCAAGCCTAGACTCATGATCAGGGCCACCTGAAGGGTTTTCCTCAAGACTGGCACCACAAATGATGCTGGCCCTGTCCCAAGCACAGCAGTTAGTGCCAGGATGAGGTTAGGCACCAGGAATAGCACCAAGACTCGAACCAGCATCGTAAACAGCACCAGAAGGGACCTCGTGCCATCCCCAGCACTGACCACAGAGATAATCCTGAGGAGGCTTCTGACCCAAGTCAGACTTGGAACCAGGCTCAGCAAGGCCACCATCCTCATCAGCCCCACCACAGGCCCACTGACAATGCCAATATCCTCCCCGACCGGGTCATCAAACTGTTCAGGGGAACAAATGGCTACAACCTCAAAGGCAAGTGAGAGACCAGCTCCAGAACCCCTCTCTCCACTGGCAGCTCAAACAGTGCTGGACAGGGGCCTGGCCATGCGGTTGGCACCATACCACTCACCAGCACTGACCTTAGTACCAGGAGTGACAGCATCACTGAGGTGCTCTCCAGAGTAGACCCAGAATATAGCTTTGGCCTCACTACTGGGAGCACCTGCTGCCCCGATGGGCTGATGGACTGGGAAGGGAGCTCAACCGGCCTCCTGGGGGAAGATGGCTGTCCACCCCATCCCTCCCCCAGGGCCTCCAAAGTCCCAATGAGGTGAGTGCATGGAGAGCACTGGTCTTCCTAAGTATGTACAGTATTGGGAAAGGGCTTGGGGGAACAGCCCAGGGACCTTTCCGTGGCATCCCTGGTACGATGCCTGTCTCTGAAGGTTGGGAGCTTGCGAGCCCACTTCAATATGTGGAATTCAAGAGTGCAGTAGTCCACTGAGAAGCAGGCATTTTTATTTTAATTTATTGAAAGAATTGGAATTACAACCTCTGAGTCAAGGACTCCTTTACAAGGACTTCATGTCAAAAAATGAAATAACATAACAGGGTATAAGAAAGACAAGAACAGAGCAATATTACAATGTTGAAAAGAGAACAAGTAACAAAATTCAAGGGCGGAGAGATCCAGCCTGAGTCAGACAGCGAGCAGTAAACAACAATAGTTACAGAATCAAAAGACTGTGACAAAAGAAACTACAGTCTGGTTACAATTTCTGCAGGGTCAAGCAGTAGGGAAAGACCCCAGGTCAAAGGGGAAGTGGGGGAGAGTGGTGGGTGACTTGCATCCGCTTTGCAGACAGGGACTAGGCACAGTCGCAGCAGGAGTGGGAGAGAATTTACAAGCAGATTTGGGAATTAAATGGACCTAGACGCTGCTCCAGAGAGACAGCAGGAGGCAGTTCATTAAACCAGAAGGGGGCACTGTAGAAAAAGGAGCACTGGCCCAGGGAATTCCTGTAATGGGGTACTAAGAGAGGAGCAGACAGAGAGCTTTGAGTTATCTGGGGTTGGGTGGAGTGCTGCACAAGATGGCGAAGTCCCAGGGAGGAGGAGCAGAGTGAGAGCTTTCTGGCAAGGAGACAGGTCTGGTATCTGAGCCATCCATCGAAGTTAAGCCAGCGGGTGCGATTTTACCTCACAGGTATGGGTCCACTGGTCACATCCTGTGACAAGTCTGCAGGCTTTATTTAAGGAGACCTTAATACGGCGTAGGGCAGTGGGGTCAGCGGAGCCACAGACGACAATCCCGTAGTCGATAAGTGAGAACACCGAAGATGTCACACCAAGGTTTAGGGCATTTGGGGGCAGGCAACCCCCATGCCTATACAACAGCCCTATTCTAGCATTGACAGTGGAGCAGAGGAGATTGATGTGTTTGTGGAAAGTGAGAGAGGAGTCAAGGTTGATGCCTAGGTATTTAAAGGTGGGTACCAGGTAAAGTGGGGGAGCCCTTGGCGCTGAGGATGGTGAGGAGAACATTTTTATGTTTGTTTTGTCTGTGGGTGAAGAGCATGGCCTTGATCTTTTTGTAGTTCATGAAATGGCGGTGATCCGAGAACCAGGCTTCAGCCTCAGTGAAAGAGTGCTGCAGGGAGGCTTGAAGAGAAAGGGGGTCAGGGTGACTGTCAAATATGACCGCATCATCGGCGTAGAGAAGCAGCTGACCCAAGCAGGCCTTGGGAAGGATGTTCAAGAACATGTTAAACAGGAGGGGCCCAATATGGAGCCTTGGAAGACCCCAGAGTGAACCGGTTTACTAGGTGAGAGTATGGTGTTTAACTTGACCCTCTGGGTTCTATCGCTCAGCTAGCTTTTAAACCAGCCAGTGGCTGCCTGAGATAGCCCCAAGAGGGGAAGAGACTGTAGGAGAAGTGTGTGGCAGACAGAGTCGAAAGTCTTGGTTAAATCAATATAGGTAGAGCCAACCAAGTGTCCTTGGTCAAGGGCTTTGTTGTTGAAGGTGCTGTATTCAAGAAGGGCAAGCAGTACTGTGTCCCCTCTTGAAGCCATGTTGTTCAGGACAGAGCAGGTCATATTTGGTGAGATAGTCAGTAAGTTGGTCTGACACCATTTTTTCTAAAGCCTTGGAGATGGGGGGGAGATAATTGAGATAGAATGGTAGTTGCCAGGGTAGGTATGGTCCCCCACCTTTAAGGATTGGGGTGATGATGGCTGATTTCCAGCGTGTTGGGAATTGTCCAAGGCAGAGAGACCAGTTGAGGATGTCCATGAGGGAGGTGATTATAGTGTCTAGGGTGAGCAGGGCAAGTTTGAGGTCCAGTGAGTCACTACTAAAGTGTGATTTGCTCAGGGCTTTGGTAAGGTAAGGTCTTGCCTCATGTGGGGAGAGTGTATGGAGCCTGAAGGTGGGGGTGGTTGTAGGATGGTGGGGTTTGGGGGCAGCTCAGGGGCCGGGCTGAAAAAGTTGGGGGACAGCTGAGGTCAGAAAAGGCAGAGTTATGGGTATCTGCAATTAGAAAGGGGTCTTGGGACAGGGAGTTGGGCTGGGGGGGATGGCTTTTCCACTAAGTTCTTTAATGTTATTCCAGAACTCACGCCCCAAGCCCCAGGTGGAGGAGAGTGACTTATGGTAGTAGGCAGCTCTGGCTTTCCGAATTTCCCAGGTGCATTTGTTCCCGAGTTCCCTGTATAATTGCCGGTTGTGTGGTTTGCCTGATTCATTAGCTAAGTGCCACCGGTTGTCCCGCTGCTTCATGAGGTCAAGTAGGGTGTGGGAGAGCCAGGGGGTATTGTAATTTTTAATCAGCTGCTTGGAGTCACAGGCTGAGTTAAACATAGAGATAAAGTGGGCAAGGGCGAAGTCTATGGTGGATGCAGAGTTGATGGGGGATCAGTCACAATGCAGCAGGTACTGCTTAAGCTGGGGGAGGGAGCCCTTTGTTAAGCGACGGTGAGAGGTAAATATTGGTGGCCATTTTGGAGATGTTTTTGAGGTCTATTTGCAGAGAACTGGCGAGTGGTCGCTCAAAGCATCCAAGAGTACTGTAACCTCAGAAAGGCGAGCGGGCCTGTTCATGAAGGTGAGGTCAGTGAGAGTGGAGGTGCCTGTTTCATGATTGAGTCTTGTGGGGGACTGGACAACTTGTGTGAGGTCAAGGGCAGCAATGGAATCCTTGTAGGGGGCAGCGGAGGAGGTGAGTCAATTGACATTAAAGTCGTCCAAGGCAATGATTTCACTGGAGGAGGGCAGCTGGGCAAGGCAGTTCAGTACCGAGTCGAACGCAAGGTTTTGGTTCCACAGGGTGGGGGTGGGGTTATATACCGTAACTATGTGGAGAGCTTTTCCTGAGGCATCAGGTTGCAGCCTGATGGTGAGGGCTTGGGCCCAATGGGACGGGGTTGGGGCATCAGGGACTAGAGAGGCTTGAATAGGGTAATGGTAGTATAAGGCACAACCCCCTCCCCTTTTGACCTGTCTGTCAGTTCTGAGGATAGCATATCCAGCTATACGGATGGCAGAGTCTGGTGTGTCAGGGTCAAGCCAGGTCTCAGTTACTGCTAGTATATCAGGGGAGATAAGTGCCATCCAGCCTTGTAGGACATCATGCTTTTTCTGGAGGTTACAAGTACTGATGGTGGTTATGAGTAGACCACCGGATGGCCTGTTGGGGGAACTGAGAGATGGGACTGGGCAAGGGTTTGGGTACATTTTGCCAGATATTAAGAGGAGGAGGAGAGTATGGCGAAGGAGAACAAGTCTGAGGAATCTATTTACGAGGCTGGGATTCTGGGGCCGAGAGTTGGGGGAGCTGGTGGATACAGGTATAGGGAGGGTGGATATGTGAGCAGCCACTCAAGAGGGCTGGGGATGTAAGCAGGACTGGATTCTGGTGCTCCAGGCAATGGGAAATTATATGCACAGCATGTTGGGCACAGTTGGCTGTCCCACACCTGGGAATGTAATGTAGGGTTCCTGCATGGCTATCAGGCAAATCATTTGATGGAGGGAGGGGGGAGGGAACACAAGAATGACTAGGGAGGAGGACATAGTGAGACACAGAGATGAGCTAAGGTGAAGTAACCACAAGAGGGCAGTGTGACCTTTAGGCCACAGGGACTCAAGAATAGCAATGTGCCTTCCTGAGCGATCCCTGTCAGATGGAGTTGTGGTAAGGCTGCTGCTTTGGATGCAAAGGGTACAGGGTTCAAGGCTGGAGAGGGAAAGCAAGAGGAAAGAAGGAAGGAAGGGCCAGAGAGGCAATAACTGAACAGGAGAAGGAGGGTGGGGGTGGCTGGGGAGTTGATACAAAGCATCGATGGGTAAACACCCTTCCAGTGGTATCTCTGCAGGTAGGACAGTGGTGATTACCTTTACAGCCTGCTCAGCCTTCCACTCCCAATGCTGGCTATGTGTGTAATGGAGGTTGCCATGTGCATGTAGTGGTCAGCACCAGGGCAGGTAGAGCAGATGTCATGCAGGCCTTGAATGGCAATGTGGCCCCACAGGAGCACTGACACATGGGGGGCTGCCGTGACGCTCTTTCTTTCACATGATCTTCTTAACCTTACACTCCTCAGGACTGGATATGGCACACAGACAAAAAAATGAGAAAAAGGACAGAAAAAGAGTTTGGTGCAACACTGAAACGAGGGGGAAATGATAATATAGTGGTACTGAGAAGAAGATCTGATGTTGAGAGGTATGACGTAGAATTAACAGCGGCAAACTGAGGAAAGTACTGTGATGTAGTTGTGACGACGAAGTTCCCACAGTGTGCACTCAGTGGGGAAAAACATAACTGAGGGAGGTGGTGGGGACGGTGTCAGTTACTGGCCAACCCATGAGTGTGATGTCACTATGTCTGCCACGTGAGTGGTGCCGGCACCAAAGTGAGTCCCCTAGGCTGTGGAAGACTTTGCTCCCACAGGATCCTGGTGCCTCCAGCCCAAGACCCAATAGTGGGAATGAACGGTGAAGCTCGATTCTCGGAAGGTCTGGAAAATAACTTCATTCATAGTTCTGTTGCTAGTACCTGCTGCCAGTTAAACTAAAATAACTTATATTATACATTTCTCAAATTATCTGTAACCACAGACCTGGTATATTATCCATGCTTGAGTCTTTCTGTACAACATTCCCATGGTAGAACCTTTAAGTGTAATTAAACCAACCTCCAAACTAATATACTACACAGTAAATTCCCTAAGCAAGGAAACCCCCAGTGGCAGACAGATAAGGTAGAAGAAACAGAACAGAATGCACAGACTATGAAAATCTATATAAGGACAGCAAGAAGACAGGCACTTGCAAATCTGTAGTTAAAAAAGCAATGCAATCAATCTAGTTGTGAGCACTGCTGGGGGGTTCAAAAGGATCTAAGTTCCGCTTGCCACTATTTTTAAAAGGTACATTTGTCTGAACTGTATCAATCTTTTTGGATAGTCTAAATGCAGCTGAATTTTATGCCTACAAAAACAACACAACCGCTACAAAAAAAAGCATGACGTATATCGCATTTGCATCAATGTTGTTCTGAAAATAGTGACTTGTTTGTCACAAACAGATGCATCTCTTGAAAACAGTAGCAAGGCTGCTTGGGCGCATCTTAATCTTGTTTTCATTGAAAAGACTACTTGTTATATCATAGCTTGGTGTAGGTATTTATGATTTTACATGCCCACTGAGAGTGGTGAAATGTGTATCTTTATTTTGACTTCTCCATATGTACCAGTAACATGTTAAAACAATATTCATTCATATGGAGATTATCAAAATAAATCAATGGGGACCACATGGCTTAGAGGATAAAGTTTTATCCCCCCCTTTATTTATCCAAGATAGCCCAGCTGAGATGCATCTCATTTTCACATGTCCCGCTTTATCCAAGTGCACAGATGGGAGAGGGATGTCAGTTGCCCTGCTCAAGGTCATACAATGAGTTAAGTGTCTCTGGTGGAATTTGAACCTGGGTTTACTTGTACCCATAATGGTGCTCTAACCACTTGACCACACTGCCTTCAAATCATGTAGTAATCATTCAGTGTAGACTTCGTGGATGACACTTTCCCTCCAAAAGATCCTGGGCAAGAGTTTTAGACCACAAGTCTGGGATGCATCTTCCTGATGTCTCCCTGATGCATCCATCCTTTGACCATCCATGTGGCTAAACCCAATCCCAATAATCAGTGGGTCTGACAGGATGGAGCTGTCCAGACCTCTTTAGAGCAGCATGAGTCTACATGTCCAGTATATGCATGCTGCTGTATCTGATGCTAGACCATGTTAGCCCTTACTTCATCTTGCATGAGTCAGATTTTCTTAGATAATCACATTTATGTGGGAAAGTCACAAGCCTCCATTTGTGGACACCTGTGAATATCATGTCAGATGCAAGCGAGATACATTCTTCAGAAATTAGAATTAGTGACCATCCTGAACATGTCCCATTATCCAAGCAAACTGGACAGGTGGGATGGAGCGAGTGAGTGCCAGAGAATCCTATCCAGGTACTAGCACTTACATCCACATAGTGCAACATGTGCCCAAACCTGGAGGCATGCTTCTGTAAAACAGGCTAGCCATCACAACCTATCTGCCTTGCTGATTATCAAACTTAGTTGCACAGGGGACCAGAGAACAAACACAATGGAGATGCCCTGGAGAACTGCACCCCCAGCTTGTGAACTGAAAATTGATCCTCACATCTTAAATCTTTTGTTTCAGACCGAAATAAAAATCAGGAAAAAGTGTCCACTGCAACCAACTGACTATTTTCAATATGGCATCTAGTCAATGTGTATGAGACCAATGTCAAAATGGTTGTTGTCTGCTGTCCCGATGGCTTGGCAATGTTGGAAGCATGGCACCAAGCAACAGAGGGCAGCAGCTAAATGGAAGGTTAAAGTAGTACGTGCAATTATCTTCTGGCCACAGCAGTGCTGCCTGCAAACACCAGTCAAATGTGGTTAATCCAGATCACTGCCTAACTCATCTTTAATATCAATTCCGTCCAAGGATAGAACTATTAGTTATTTGCTTGGTTCCACTCCTTCTGTCGTTAAGCTCTAGATGATCTCCCATCCCCTTGCACTCCACTGTTCTCTTTATTATTTCCTTTCAGATGGCTCTCTTATAATGTCCGCTAATCTCAAAGCTCTGGTTTGGCTCTCATCCACACTACCTTACCTCCCTACTAAACTGCCCCCTCCTCTTTACTACCTCCATAACTCTGATTTCTACTCTTTATCTCGCCTCTGCCCCAAATCCTCTGTTGCGTAAACAGCTTCTCCTGCAGGCTCCCATAGCTATGGTCCAGCTTTCCTCCATACCTCCCTCTGTCATTCCTCACCTGCTGCCATAAAACCCCTTCTCTGACTCAATGTTCTACCCATGTCTGCTCCTACAGCCAACCTTTCCACTGCTCTCTCCTCAATTTCTTAATGACTTCCCTACCTCACCCCAGTTTCAGTTACAGCACTGTTCAGCAATGACATAGCTTTTAGCCTTACTATTTCTACCTTACTTGTATATTTTTATTATGTGGCACTATAACTGAACTGTTACTGTGCTTGTTGATCTTCATTTGGAGTTCCATTACCATGGTCCTGTTTAATGTTTATGTCTTTACCTTGTATCTCCCCTTTATCACTGGACTTACCTGGGAGTAGAGACGTAGCAAATGTTTAATCCATCGGTGACATTGGTACGAATCCACAGAAATTTGTGATTTGTGAAATTTGTAAATTCCATGGCACAGACATCAACTCTGCTGGCAGATTTTTTTAAATTAAAAACCTTAACAAAACCTCCTCCCACCCACTTTGTTGTAAAAACCGCCCTATCCCCCCCCCCAAAAAAAAGATTAAAACTATGACCCCTACCCAGCACCCTTCTCTGTCCTGGTGAAATTATTCTCTGTGAGTGATTGTGTTTCAGAAAGTAATCCCTTCCACCCACCTGCATGATAAATACACTCTACCCAAGTCCCACTGACTCTACCAATAATCACAGACCCAGTTCCCTGGCCCCTCACCCAACACCCTCCCTCAGTACCCACAAAATCAATCTAGAATAAAGGCAATGGTGCCCCAGTGTAGAGCACCTGCTTTATTCAGTGTCCATCTCATAAGAGCAGGAATGAATGAATAGTGATGCCTTTGCTCCTAGTAAAACCCGACTGGCTGAAGAGTTAACCAGTCAGGTTTTACAAGGAGAAAACACTTCACCATTCATTCACAGACACTGAACTGAGTAGAAGCTTTGCCCCAGGGGATGTTTTCTTTATTACAGATGGATTCGTGGGTGCTGGGGTGGGGGGAGGAGAGTGGTGGAGACCTTGGCGTGTGTGTGAGATGGGGTTAGGGGACTGAGTCTGTGATGATTAATAAAGACAATGGGACTTGGGTGGGGGAGGCAGGTGAATTGTGTCTGGCATGTGGGTGGTAGGAAGGGATTACTTTTTCAAGCATGGTCCGCATGGAGCAGCATTTGGCTGAGGGGAGAGAAGAGTGTCAGCGGGGAGGTGGTGATGAGAGGGGGCATCATAGTTTGTATCCTTTCTGGGTGGGGAAGGGAGGTGGCTTTCATTATTTTTGGGTTGGGAAAAGGGTGCAGCTTTCAATTCGCACTGCTATTCACAAGTCAGATTGGTCCATCACCATGCGAATTTGGCCAATTTGTTGGGAAAATAGCAACATGAATTGCAGTCTTTAACTTCACAAATTTGCTGAATTTCATGGATTTTTTTCAACGAGTAAATTTTGGCAATTTCACACACACCTACCTGGGAGCAAGCTGTTGCCAGTTCAGAGTGTTCTTCTGGACAAGAAATATACTATATATATATATATATATATAGTATATCCATCCTGTGGCTTATCCCATTGGTAGAAGGCAGTGACACTTCCAGAGTCCATGGGGGGGTTGGGGCTGTCCCATGAGTGCATAAGCAGAACCCAAGAGAATCTCAGGCATCACCTTAAGGACTGGGGACATCTTCTGTGCTTTCTTACTCTGCAGGTGTGTGCCCACAATGTTTCAGTATTTACACAACATTGCATGTTGATGCTGAGTGTGCCAGACAACCCTACCACTGCTCGGCAGGTTTCCAACAGCACCTCAACCTCTGGTGATCATCCAGTTGGTGGTATTGCAGTGGGACCTGACTCTCCCCTTACTCCAGAGAGGAAAGCATTCTCTGAGGTGCTCCATCTCCTCCTACCGGTCCTCCTGTCCAACTGAGCTCAGGGTGCAAACCCAAGTCATTAGCATCACAAGTGACAACACTAACGCTGTTCCATCAAGTCCGTTTCTGGACAAACATTTTAGATAAACAAACATTATGAAATCTGTTCCATCCAAGCAGCTATTTTCCACTGATCATATGGAACAGAAAGCAAGTCTTTTCCAATATGTAGTTACAATTCAGTGCACTTATCAAATTACTGCTTACCACAAGTACTTCACAAAATGCGTCAATTAAAAGCCATGCAGCAGTAGATTTCCTTCCACCAGCTGCACTAAAATGAACAAGTGCAGGATCCTAAGTGCCCATGTGTATATATAATCAGCAATAAATTTGTGGGTGTGGCATGCATTTGCTAGATTTATGGCCAGAATGGACTCATTCCACCCATTTAATCTGCCAGCATTCCAAATTTTCATGCATAAGGTGAAGAAGCAGGTCTCCCATGCAATATTCTTCCATGCACTCACATAGTTTTCATGCCTTAGTTCAAGTTACTTATGTTTTTTAGTGCTTACCAGAGATGACCCCTGCTGTCAGTGTGGCAGCTACTGGTGTCTGCCGCTTACTCAGTTTGGCAAGAAATCTAAACAGTAAACCATCTCGTGACATGGCAAACATAATTCTAGGCATGGGGAACATAGAGCCCAGCAGGCTAAAACAAAGAAATCAGAGTTCAAACGCAATACTTAGAGATACCAATAGTTCTTGGCTAATACACATAGCAAAACTAACATTTATAGAGAGCAAGAAACTAGCAATACTATGGAAACACAGGCATGGACATAAACATGTATCTGTAAATGCTATAAAAAAGTAGGTTTCCAAATCCCAACTGGCCTTTTTATCTGACTCTCTTCTGCCATATGTAGGAAATTCCCCCAAGTGAACACTTTATATCCAAGTTGTAATTTCTCACCTGCTACCACACCTGATGACAGTGTTGCAATGATAGGGGTCTTCGTCCTGACATTTATTTGGGCTAGAGATTTGAAAAGCAGCCCATCTTCTGCCATAGCATAGATTACGCGCGGCATTGGAAAAATGGATCCAAGAAGACTGAATAAAGAGGAAAGACATGCAACAAGGCAAACACAAGATCATGCAAGGTTACGTCACAAAGAATGGAAACAACTAAGTGACAATTACTGAAATGCCCCCTATGGAACAAAGCTTGGTAATATGAGTTACATAACACCCAGCAGGAGAATCAAAAAATACCAAGAGTTTTTTTTTTCTCTTTGATTATGGGCTAACCATCGTCGGTCATCTCTGCTGCTTTGATCATGTATCTGTAATTCAAGCTTTGTTTACGGAGCGAATATTTTGTAGATAGTACAGAATTAATGACGTTTGATTTTTGAAATCTTTTCCACGAAATTAACATCACAATACAGTATTTTTGAAAGCCTGTTTTCAATAAATATAAATGTTGCAGCTGCTGAAATCCTGGTCTAAATACGAACTCCATCTACAAATGCCTGTAAAATTCCAAACTCTTCCCTTTTTTGCATTACATCTGGTTTATTTCTGACATGGCTATTGAATCCGTTGTCCTCATAAAGACTCAGGCGTGACTGTACTTCTGCTCAACGGTACTCAAGTTTGATGGCTCAGTAAAATACTACTGCTGGACTGACTGTACAGCTGTGTGGAATTTGCAATAAATTTGTCCCATCTCTACTCTTGATTCTTTGGAATTCTTAGATTCAACTTCTAACAATCTGCTGATTTTTGAGGAATATTATGTATTAAAAAAATATATAAAACAAGTGTCATGTAGAAAAGACTCCCACTCAAAAAAAGAGGTCAAAATTATGCAACAGTTTAAAATGTATAGTTTTACAGATATTTTTTACATTAAGAAAAATGTTTTGCAAACATTCTACAACATTATCTATCCATTTTAAGATTTGTATGGGCTCTCATGGATTTTGCTTAACATTTTTATTCGAATGTGGCATTTTGAGGAAGTGGAATTGAAAGTGGCAGGGCTGTGAAGTTGGGCAGAAAAATCTGACTCTACCATTCTTAAAACAGTAAAGGATTCCAGACATGTTCCACTTTCATCTGCTTGTAACATTTGTCTAGTTCTATTAACCTTTAAGTATTTATTTTTAAATTGCTTAGTTTCTTTCTCAAGAAAATAAGCTGGTCACTTCCTCTGTCTTAGAAACAGCAGGTTGAAGTTAGGATGGAGAAATACTACTATACGGGCTCAGTGGCACCTGTATAGTTAGGGTTACGCGGACTGTTTAATGTTAACCTCCAATTTTTGTACCTTAATAACCTTTGGCACCATTTGACGACACTGCATGAAATTTTACATGGGCTGTCCAGGTGGCAAGTTCTTAAGAAAATGGCAAGTTTTAGTGGTGGTTGCTTGTCTGGATTCAGAGATCCTCACATTTAAAAGGCCTTTAAAAATGCACTTTTTTGCCATGTTCTCCCTCACCTGTGGAACAAAAATGGTTGGAATTTTGTTCTGAAATTTTCAAGGTACAGTAGAAGGGGCTTGGCCCAAGGGTGTGCCTTTTGAAGGGTTCGTGAAAAAATATTAATCAGCTCTCAAGTTATACGTTTTTAAAGTTTGTCTTCTAAGAATGCTTAGTAGGGTTTTCAAGATAACTGGTGCAAACAAAGAATTTATGTTTATGAGCTAATTTTTGTTTAGTGGTAAAATGTTTTTTATTGTTCCGTGTTGGTTTTTCTTCTAATGAAATACTTTATCCATGCTTTGGGAGCAAACTGGAATCCTCTCCTCAAGACTTTGAGAGATGGATGTTTGACACTGTCTGGACATCATTCCACTCAATAGACTCTTTTGCTGGGCATTACTTTGAGTAACTAGACTGAAGAGATATTTGAAACAGTAATGGAGTGTTTGTATGACAACTCTGATGGATACTGATGTCATTTTGGTATGTTACTACAATTGTACTATGCCAATATCTCTCAATAAACCTGAGTTACAAAAATACATTTTTTTTTATGTCCATGAAAAAATGTTGTGGTTGTTAGTTTAAACCTTAATAACTTTGGCTTTGTTTGACAAAACTGCATGAAATCTTACATACATGGACAGGGTGCCAGGTTCTAATGATCTGACAGGTTTAATGATGGCTGCTTGTCCAAATTCTGAGATTCAAGGAGTGTAAAATAAGAGGGGAAAAAACAAAATGCTTTTTTGGCCATATTGTAGCTTGTGCCTAAAGCAAAAACCAGTTTGAAATTTTGTTCTTACAGTTTTAGGATAGAAAGTGCTTGAGCTAAGGGTGTGTCTTTTGAAAGCTCCATGGAAAAATATTAACCCTTTGAGAACTGAATATGTGTGGACGTATATGGATTCTGGACGTATATATACATCCACAGTCTTCTAAGGGTTAAGCGGTTCTCGAGTTATAAGGTGTTAAAATCTGGCTTCTGAGCTTAGAATTTATGTTCATGAGCCAATTTTTATTTTGCAAGAAAATATTTTTTTATGTTTGTAAGAGAAATGTTATGGTTGTGACTGATCCTTAACAACTTTGGTGCAGTTCAATGAAATTGCATGAAATCTTGCATGTGCGATCAGAGTTCCACATTCTTAGGATTTGGCAAGTTTAATGATGGCCACTTGTCCAGAGTCTGAGATGCAGGGGGTGCAAAAATAAGAGAAAAACATACTTTTTTTGCTTGTGTCTAGAACAAAAACACTTTAGAATTTTGTTCCAAACTTTTCAAGACAGAAGAGGCTTGGCCCATGGGTGTGCCTTTTGACTATTTCATGAAAAAATTGGTTCTCAAGTTATAAAGTTAAAAAAATTTGGCTTCTGAGTATGCTCAGTAGGGTTTTCAGATAATTGTCTGGTGCGAACAAAGAATGTATGTTTGCAAGCTGATTGTGTTAGTTGCAATCCATGACACTCCAGACGTTACCTCTTGGATTCCCAACCCACCTGATAGGCTAGTGATGCACATGTGACCCAGATCAAATTTTGCAGTACACCTTGGTCCCAGGAGTCCCCTTTCCTCAGTTCAACCTTTGCATCTGAGAGGCTATCAGCACACCAGGAGTCCCTGTTCAGCTAATTAACTAAGGTAGGCCAAAAGCCTGTGTAATCTCCTCAAGGTTTTAACTGTTTGGAAAGCATTGTTAAAAGAAGTTCCTAGGGCACGTACTATACAAAAGGCCTAGTTCCCTTTTACACCTCTGTGGTCTGTGTTTTTGGCTGTTTAGGTTGTGGGACTAATTAATTCATTGACCTATGTCTGTTAGGTCTTAGTACTGCCTTTTGTTTTGCTGTTTTAAATGGTAGTGTGTTCAATGTTGTAAGTTGTGAATCCCTTAGAGTTTTTATAACTAAAAGCCTGCTTTTCTGTGTGCATTGCAAAGGAATCGCTAATCAGCCATTTTTTAATCGCCAGAGCTTTAAAATATAGATAAACAGTCTGAAATCCATACAGTTTAATTAAGAATTACAGGGTCAGCTTCAGTCGCTGCAGAGCTTAACCCGACTGCAAAGCGCAATCCCTCGTGGTGCTCTCCTCGCTCTAATCAAGTATTCAAAATCACCACGCAGCTCTCAAGCGCCCTGCAGCTTCTGGTATGCCACTCCCAAGCGGAATACTCGCGGCTGCATGCGTCACTTGTTTTATTTAGTTAAACGCGCACAAGAAGCACTTGCAGCCCCAGTCTCCCCCTCACAAGCAGGATCATTGGGCAATCATGAAAGAGCTTTATGGGCTAATTCTTTTATTCTGGTGATCGCGCACATCGAGAAGCACTTGCAGCTCCAGTCTCCCCCTCCCAAGCAGGATTCTTTGGGCCCGAGCAGCAACTAAGCCAATCGCTGCTCCTGTACTCTCCCCTCTCTAGCAGAGACCACGTGGGGCTTAAAGGCAACCCTCAGAAAGTTCCCTAGCGAGCGGACTTAACGGCAGCCACAAGGAATCTCAGCAGGCGGTCCCCATTGCAGCGACCACTCGTAAAGCTGCAGTTACTTCAAGTAACAAGCAGTTCTTTTCTTTTTCTGTCCTCTGGCATCATAAACACTGCAGGCAACTCGTGGCAGCGGCCTGCTGGTGTTCTATGGAATCCATGTACTCCTTGTAGTGCATGTCTGGCTTGCTTACAGATCTCAGGCTCACTTCCCCTTATTTAAAAAAAATAATACTTTGAATGGAGAACAGGAATAAAACAAATTATAGCAGGGGCATCTAGCAGTGGATTCATCCACAATTTTAGTAGGATGGCTTCATCTCCCTGGGCCGTCATCTTAGGTGGGGAGACCTCCATCCCCAGGGGGGATAGCCACCATTTTGTGTCAGAAAAGCATAGCCACCATTTTGCTTAGTAAAACCATGCTTCCTAAAAATGGCTGCAATTGTTCCTGTTTCTCCACCTTTGATCATTGGCCAAAAAACACATAACTTGTTTGGTTTGTCTCAAAGTGTGTTAGGATATTAAAGGGGCAGATTATTTATTATTTCACCCCTTACAAAAAATTAATTTTCAGTGGGAGCAATGACTTGGATCACTGGAAGCACACTCGAGCGCCAGGGTTTATATTTATATGAGGAAATTATTCCCTCTCATCTGTGTACATGCATTTGCTAGATATGCTAATGAGCCTAAATGCCCTGCCATTTCTCATAATCTGATACCTTTGCAGGTAACTTCCCCTCGGATATGTGTTCTTCTAACACTCTTCCTCTCTGTCCTTCTCTCGTCCCCAGATGGTGAAGGCAAAGAAATGCACTTCCTGTAGTGCCACCCTCCTGCCTCACAACCCGGGTCCACGATGCCCCGCCTGCGAACACTTGGATGAGGAGTTAGCAGCGGAGTAGACTCCCAGCACAGTCCTCGATACTCAGGGACCGAGCACATCAGCCTGGATAGATCTGGGGGCCCTCCTCATCCAGACCCAGCAAACAACGGTCGCCATGATGGAGAGTCAGCAGAACTCCATGCTTAAGGCCATGGAGAAGTTGGAGTCGCTAACCAAGGCTAGGCCTCTACTAATGCCCATGCCAGTGCCTAACCCCGCTCAACCCATTCCTCAACTGGGCATCGACGAGAACACAGCTCCCCCCGATCCAGCAGACAAGGACCACAGGGATGCTCCAAAAGATGTGGAGAACACAGAGTCGGGGACGATGACATGGAGATCGTATCAAATTGCCCCTCATTGACTTCTAAACTCTCCTCCTTTGACCTGGTTCCAGGGCTAATGAGGGCCATCAAAACCACAATGGGGTTTGACACAGAAGCTACAAAGCTAGAATCCAAGTTTGATCCCATGATCCAGCAAAATCAGCAGGTCGAGGACACCTTTCCAAGCTGTCCAGCCATTGATGGCATACTATCAAAAGAATGGGAGTCCTCAGAACCAGGTCGACTGTCTGAGAAAAGGAACATGGACATGATGTATCCGATACAGCAGGAAAAGGCTACACTGTGGTGCACAGCGCTGGGCATAGACCCCCAATTGTGGCACTAAGTAAAAAAACAGTGCTGCCATGTGGCACTATCTCGTTCAAGGATCCCACCGACAAGAAAGTGGAAGACATATTAAAAAAACTGTTTGAGATCACAGGAATGGCAACCAAAGCAGCGGTGTCAGCAGTGTACTCTGCCAGAGCTCAAATTCACTGGCTGGAAGAAGTATTGGAGAAAGCTGACCCCAAATCCAGAGAAGCAGAACTTCTAGAATGCACTCTGGATACAGCAAAGTACCTGGGGGACATGGCCGTAGACACTCTAAAACTGGAAGCCAAGGCAGGGTGCCCTAGCAAACAGGGCTAGACAGGCCCGATGGCTAAAACCCTGGGAAGCGGACAATGAATCAAAAACTCTGTTGCAAAATCTACCCCTGAAGGGAAACAATCTCTTTGGGGAAGGCTTAAAGGAGTTCCTCAAACAAAAAGAGGAAGGGAAGACCTTACAAAGGACAAGCAGAGAACCCTTTACCTACCATCCAATCGATGTAGGTTTCGGGGGAGCGGAAGATTCCAACAGAACAGAAAGCAAACATACACTAACAACTCCTTTCGAGGGAAATGCCACTATGGTAATTTCGGAAACCCCACGCAGGGTGCCATCTCCTCCTTCAGAGGTGGAAATCCCAGATTCAGAGGCAGAGGCAGAGGCGGCAAGCCAAAACAATTTTGACTACCATCCGCAGCCCGCCCCCCACCCTCAGCCCACAACATCATTACCCGCCGGTGGGGCAAAGACTGTCATTGTTCCTCCAACAGTGGCAGCAAACAACCTCCGACAAGTGGGTCCTAGAGATCATATCTCGGGGATACGCTATAGAGTTTTCAAAGAAGCCCTGCAGAGACAGGGTGGTGCTATCACCCATCTCAAAGAAAAGGGCCACAGCCCACCAGGTTCAGGAAGTTCTCCAGGACCTGCTGGAGAACAGGGCAATCCAAGTGGTGCCCGACAACGAGGTGAGCACCGGAGTTTATTCTATCTTCTTCCTAGTTCCAATGAAGAATGGGGGAGCTCAGGCCGATTCTAGACCTAAAATTCTTGAACAAATTCATAAATACCCCAAAGTTCAAGATGGAAACCCTCAGAACCACACTGAGGAGCATCCGGGTAGGCAATTACCTCATGTCTGTGGACCTGAAGGATGCATACACCCACATCCCTATCAGACACAGTCATCAACAGTTCCTCCACTGTCACATACCGGGCCCAACATTTTCAACACCAGGCCCTACCCTTCGGTCTCACATTGGCACCAAGGGTGTTTACAAAGGCGTCCATCATCCTGGCAGTGCGGTTACGGGAGAAGGGTGTGGACACTGTCCCATACCTGGACGATTGCCTGATACAATCACACTCCAGCGAACAATCCCCGAAAGACACAGACCTAGTGCTGATGGCCCTTTCACAGTATGGCTGGGTGGTCAATCAGAGCAAGAGTTCCTTACACCTCTCTCAAATCATAGAGCACCTTGGCGCAGAGATAAATACGCCCGAGGGAATGGCGAGGCCATCATGCAAGAGAATAGATATGATCATTACACTGGTTCAGTCCCTTCGCGCCAACCTCGAACCAAAGATGGGTCAAACTGCACAGGTCCTGGGATGCATGGCTTCGTGCATCGACCTAGTCTCATGGGCAAGATGGAACATGCGCCCTTTACAGAATTGCATTCTACAGCAAGGTTCCCCCTCGGAGGACAACCTCAACATGAAGGTAGTCTTACCACACTCGGCCACAGAATCCTTGAGATGGTGGATACATTGCCCACATCTCCTGAGGGGTGTACCACTAGAACTGTCATATCAGGTGTCACTGGAGACCAATGCCAGCCTGTCGGGCTGGGGACCATGCATGGGCACACACTCTGCTCAAGGACGGTGGACAACGGCGGAGGCCAGGCTGTCTATCAACATCCTGGAGATGAGGGCGGTTCTTCATGCTCTGAAAGCGTTCTTGGAAAATATCCTTGGAAAATCAGTCCTAGTAAAGTCCGACAACAAGGTCATGGTGGCGTACATAGCCAAGCAAGGCAATGAGCAGGGAAGCAGCCAAAGTGCTAAACTGGGCCCCGGCAAATCTGTCCCACATTCAGGCTGTCCATCTGGCAGGCAAGCTGAACATCAGGGCAGACTGGCTCAGCAGACAGCAAGTGCACCCAGGGGAGTGGCAGCTGTACCCCGACTTGTTCAATTTGATTCAGAACAAGTGGAGCCGCATTCCCACCGATCTAATGGCGTCCAAGTCGAACGCCCAAGTCACCGCTTACTTCTCCAGATTCAGGGAGAGGCAGTCTCTAGCAGCGGATGCCTTATCCCAGGCATGGGATTAGGATCTTTCCTATGTCTTCTCACCAATTCCCCTGCTCCCGCAGGTGCTAACAAAGATCAGACTGTCTCAGAGGCTGATCATCCTGATTGCCCCATACTGGCCACGGAGGGCAAGGTTTGTTTCAGCAGTAGCCATGAGTCTGGATAGATGGCCCCTCCCATTCTGAACGGATAAGCTGTTACAGGGTCCAATGATGCACTCAGCATCCCATACCCTAAAGCTATCGGTCTGGCTCCTGAAAGGCAAAGATTGTTAACCACTGGGCATCATAAATCCATTATCTCATCCATTCTGCAGTCCAGAAAATCATCTACCACAACCACTTACGGTAGGTAGCGAAACATTTTTACAAAATGGTGCAAGGAGACACACATTGATCCGCTACAGGCTGACATGTCCCTGATACTGCTGTTCTTACAACAGGGACTGGACAGAGGGCTATCCCCCTCTTCGCTAAGAGTCCAACTGTCAGCCATAGGAGCAGCCAGAGGAAACATGGGGCCTACACAGCCCGGAGCCCATCCAGATGCCATCAGATTCCTCAGGGCTGCAGAAGCCATTAGGCTGCACTCTCGAGCACCAGTGGCCCCTTGGGACCTTCCAGTGGTACTGGAGTTTCTAGGGGAAGCACCATTCAAGCCCTCACAACAGTCAGAACTTTACTGGTTGGGTCTAAAGACCTGCTTCCTGGTGGCCATTTGCTCTGCCCGCAGGATTAGCGAGTTGCCCGCAGGATTAGCGAGTTAGGAGCGCTCTCTTGTAAAGAGCCATACACCATCTTCACAGCAGAAGGGGTGTTCTTGAAAACAGTTCCAGCCTTCCGCTCCAAGGTCATGTACACATTCCATAGGGAACAACCCGTGGAACTGCCAACCTTTTACAATCAGCCACCGCAGGGAGAGATAAGGGCTCACCATCCCCTGGATGTAGGTAGCACAGTAAAACAATATATCACTAAGACACAACTGATTCGCCGATCAGAGAGACTCTTTATTACAGCGAAGGGTCACAGACAGGGAATGGCAATGTCCAAGACCACCATCGCCAGCTGGTTAAAAAGGACAATACAAGAGGCATACACATCTAAGAGCCTCACTCCACCAGAGGGAATAAGGGCCCACTCCACAAGGGCAGTGGCCACATCCTGGGCAGAAAGAGCTAACGTGTCCATGGAGGACATCTGCAGGGCGGCAACTTGGTCTTCAGTACATACCCTCGCGAGACATTACAGACTTGAATCACTATATAGACAAAGAACTGATTTTACCAATCAAGTCTTATCCACAGTGTGTCACAACAGCTTGTTTCATGGTCGCCCTGAAGGATTAGTGTATTGCTTATTATTAAGTAACCCACGAGGTAATGTCTGGAGTGTCATGGACTGCAACTAACACAATGGGTGTTTACTCACCTGGTAAAGGTGATTGTGTTAGTTACATCCATGGCACTCCATGACCCTCCCTTTAGGCCGATCATGGCAGCAATATCGCACGCTAGCATACTTTGAGTATCTGAAATTTATAGTGATATGTATCTAAAGGATGCTGTCAGTACCCTATGGGGCTGAGTCTAGAATTGTACAGAAAGGGAATAAAATTAAGGTGGTGGAAAATCTGTTTTCAGAGCTCCAGTCTGTTCATGTTAAGGGGTTTGTAGTAAGGGAATCACAGGAAGGAATGTTTTCTCTTTTGGCCGAGGTTGTATTGTTTGTTTTCAGCTATGAAAGAATCGAACTGAGGAAAGGGGACTCCTGGGAGCAAGGTGTACTGCGAAATTTGATCTGGATCACATGTGCATCACTAGCCTATCAGGTAGGTTGGGAACCCAAGAGGTAATGTCTGGAGTGTCATAGATGCAACTAACACAATCACCTTTACCAGGTGAGTAAACACCCATTTTTGTTTCACAAGAAAACATTTTTTATGTTTGCAAGAAAAATGTTATGATTGTGAGTCTGAGCCTTAATAACTTTGGTGTCATTCAACGAAATTGCATCAAAGTTTGCATGTATGGTCAGGGTGCCATGCTCTTATGATTTGGCAAGTGTTGTGATGGCTTCTTGTCCAGATGCTGAGATCCAGGGAGCCCAGGGAAAATAAGAAAAAAAAAAACACTCTTATTTTGGGCCTTTTTTTTTTGCCCACATTCAGAGCAAAAATGGTCTGGAACTGTGTTACGACATTTTTGAGGTAGATGCAGCTTGGCCCAAGGAGGTGCCTTTCCGAAGATTTTGTAAAAAAATATTAATCGATTCTCCAGTAATAAGGTTTTAAAAATGTGGCTTTTGAACATGGGTCAGGTAGGCACTTTAAAACAGACAGAAATAGTGTTGTAATTTGGGAATCACTCATTTGTATTTGCAGCTGCTGTGTATGCCTTGCAGTGTGCATGTTCCTCTCTGGCTGCAGAAATACGCTTGTAATGTGAGCTTATTAACTTTTTCAAAAACACCAGCAAGGGTTCAACTTAATGCCACAAAAGTAGGGAAATGTGGTGTTAGGAATTCCAACATTAACACCCCAAGCAAAAGGACAAGACCACACAAGCACCGGCAGACCGCCAACATCAGTTAAGACAAGCAACATACAAATGTTTCCAGATGACACAAATGCAATACTGCACTTTAACAAACTATACTCCATTGGTGCTGTTTAGAAACATAACAGTGTGACTGTGACAGTGGGTGTGTATGTTTTATAGTGTGCATTTGTATTTGTAGCTGCAAAAGCAGTGTTGTAATTTGGGTATTGTGGATTTCTATCTGAGCCAGAAGTGCTGTGTATGTCTTGCACTATGCATGGGTATCTGTGGCCGCACAAATGCTGGCCCTGCAGAGGCAGACAGAGGTAGTGTTGTAATTCAAGTATCATGGTTTCTATCTGCAGCCAGTGCAGTGTGCATGTGTATCTGTAGCTGCAGGAGTGCAGGATCCTGATGAGGGATGCCCTTTGTGTCGTGTGGAAACAGCTGTATGCTGTTCATCTTACCTAATGATGCCTGTCTATAGTTGCTTGTGTGGTCCTGTCCTTTTGCTGGGGCGATAGGGTTGGAAACCCTAATGCCACATTCCTTACTTTTGTGGTGTTAAGTTGAAACCTACCTGGTGCATTAACACAGTTTTTTTGCATTGTATATATATTAATATATATCAAAAAAGTTGTACTGGAAGTCTATCCCACTCACCCTAAAATAAATAAATCAACAAAAAATTATTGTTTTCTGTTTCCATCTTTTTAATGTATAACATCCAGTTTTATTCGCTCTACGTTTCGAGTATCACCCTTCATCAGGAAACTGGTTTTCATTATATGCCTTCAACTTTCATCAAACATTTCTTCTTTGCTCTGTATCCTAGTAGTCAGGTTTGACTCCCACCACTGTCCAACAACTTAAAAGAGTAAGGAACTTTCAAAACGTATTTAGCCTGGTGGGAAGACTCCACAAGAAACATTATACACAGAAAACAAGGTTCCTTGGCGATAAGAAAAAAGTGTTATGTTGTTTGATTGCAGACACAGAAAAAGCAAGGTTCTTCAGTGTTCAATAACGCTGTCTTCACAGAAAAGGAAACTAAACTGTTGTTCAGGTGAAAGGATGAGCATTATGGCAACATACTGAACTATGGCTAAATAAAGTTTTGAAAGTTCCTTACTCTTTTAAGAAGTTGGAGAGTGGTGGGAGTCAAACCTGACTACTAGGATAGAGCAAAGAAGAAAAGTTTGCTGAAAGTTGAAGGCATATAATGAAAACCAGTTTCCTGATGAAGGAGGATACCCAAAACGTAGAGAGAATAAAACTGGATGTTATACATTAAAAAGATGGAAACAGAAAACAAGAATTTTTTGTTGATTTATTTATTTTAGGATGAGTGGGATAGACTTCCAGTATAACTTTTTTGATTAAGCATAAGCCTATTCTGGTCACTGTCCTCTTCCCCAGAAGCAGTTATTAACATGTGTTTATTTAAACATTTTTCGAGGTACTGGCTGTACTGGGATAGTCTTTTTCTTGACATTTTTATATCTAGACACACACACACACACACGCTCTGCACAGCACAGGAAACAACTAGAAAAGTAGCTTTAATAAGTATGATCATTTTTTAATGAACTGTAGCTGGACACTAGCTATTTGGAAAAACAGTTTTCAGTTTTTCATTGCACTGCTGCTTAATTCTGGATATCCCTATGAATGCTACTCCAAGTGACTTTGCCGTCTGGTTACAGCAACGGTATCAAGCCAGCTGATTTCCAACACTGGAATGCAAAGAGAAGGAATATGCTCTGTGTAATGGAGGGTGGGTGGGAGCTGTTAGTATTTTTTATTTTGGGTGGGGGTTGGAGGACAGGAGCCTGCCAGTTTGCTGCAGTTTTAGCTTGGCGTTTGCTGCTGATCAAGTTGAGATTTAAAATAGTACTGGCTGTTGTCCCAACATAGTGGAGGCCACGGTGTAAGGAGCCCACTGTAGGGATTCAGGCAATACAAACTCAACACATTTAAGGGCAGAATGTGCTTGTGCTTCCTATGGGCTCAGTCAATAGGGCATGTTTAAGTGTGCAGTTAAAAACAGATGTACCAGCTCCCTGTTTCAAAGTGATCTTGTGAATTTCTCTATAACCCATGCATGATAAGCGCACTCTTTCACAATTTTATACACTGTGCCAGTTGCACTTTGAGCTCTTCATGCATCCCAACAAGTCTGAAAGTTGTCTATGCCCTAAAGTGTATGATGTTTCCCTATCTTATGTACTTACCGCATCAAACTGTTGAATATTTCTACTTGTTAATGTTACTACTGCTTGTACAACTGTTGGTACTATGTTTAATGTCTATCATTTGTGGAATGCTTAAATTCCCCAGGTCGTCACTGAAAAGGAACTGTCTTGTCTCAGTGGGCCTACCCAGTCATCAAAATTCAAATAAATAAATAAATCCCTCAGACTGAAATTATATTTCAAGCTCTCACTGTATATAAGACTATTCTAGTTTCTTCTTTTGAGTCTTTCTCATATTAATCTGATATCTTTGGTTAGGGCTTGGTGGGCATTCAACAATGAAAGTTAATTCAAAGAAACCCTGCATACTGAAGAAAAAGAACAGACCCAGGACATGCTCCCAAAACCCTCAAAGACAGCACCATGCTTTTGTTATATAGCAGAAGCAATGCAAATGCACAGAAAGTATAGTGGAATAAAACTGGACTAGAACCTTCGGAACAAATTATTATGGGATTCAGACCAGTAACATTTAAAAAACGTATTTAAGGCAGTCTCTTACATAAACTTGCATGTACTCTCCTTCACTGCCCATTTGGGAGAGCACTAGGGGGTGAAAAAAGGTTTAGCCACATACTGCCGATTGCAGCACGCGTGACAAAAAATGCATTAAAGTGCATTATTTTTTATTTGCTACATTCTTTACTTAATGATCACATTTGATTTTCATTAGCCTTTGGCTACTGTGTCTGTACATGGTGTTCACCCAGTGGATGCAGTGTAGGGTCTAAGTTAATTTGAATGTCTCATTAAGCCTTCCAAAGTTAATCATCTGCATGTATCCAACATTCTTTTCTTCCTGTAGGATATACTGTATTTTCCTGGAGTTTGTCTGTGCCATCCAGAGAAACAACCAAACTAATACAGTTCTGAATGTTCCAATGCTGTACCTGTCAGTGTCCTGTGATGCATGTTTTCTGTATCTAAATGGGTTTGTAAATATCAAGGCATAAGAACTGCAGGTTTGCGTTGCAAAAAAAGTTAGGCCGGTCCAGTGGCACGGAGGGCTGAGGCATCATGCCTTACCCCCTACCACACCAGCGACTTGTGTTAACGAGCAGGTACGGGTCGCTGGAGGTTCACCAGGGTGGGAGGGAGGGAGAGGATCGTGCATCCAGAGGACAGCTCTCCTCTCCCAGGGAGGATGGCTTGGCCATCCTTCCACATGACTGCCCCCAGGTGGAGGCCTGAAGGTAGGATGGGTCAGGGACACCAAGAAAAGGGAGGGTGCTGAGGGACTCCAGGACGTGTACACACCTCCATGTCCACATGCTGACATGTCATGCCCCAGCAACTGAGAGGGAAGGAAGAAAATGGAGGAAAAAACCTCCCGGGTGGCAGGATGATCGACTGACCTTCCGCAGGCCCTGCACCTGTGGCTGAGCACAACCACCACCCTAGGCTGAGGACAAGGCACAGGTGACCCCTGGAGAGCCAGGTGATGGGGCTGGGGTTGTCGGTCAAGAAGGGGGCTGCCAGGGAGAAGTAGAGGATATAAATACAGTATTAAAAAAAGTTATGTCTTAAAGAGCCACTGACATCTTAAGGAATGGTTGAAAAAAAATTATACACAGTTCTGCTTCTACTTTATTCTACTTCTGTGACCCACTTCCTCCTTTCCATTACTACTATGCACATTAAAATGAAAATGGGATTTCTGTCGTCTCCTAAACTTCATCAGTCATGACTGCTCGTCTACACCTGACATCTAATTCTGTTTATGACATCAAAATAAATATCCTCAGTGAGAGACAGTTATGTAACAAGCAGAGGATTATGCTGTCAGGTGTAGACAAGCAGCCCATGCAGATGACGTCTTAAGGGGCAGTGATTCTGTTTTCAAGTTAATGTGTATAGTTACAGAGAATGGGGGGAGTTAGATACAGAAAATCAATAAGATTTAACCTATGTGCAAAATTCTGTTTTCTCAAAGTGTCCTTTGGGATGTCAGGGACTTTTTAAGCATGTAAGGGGGCTTGACATGGGGAGATGCCAGCAACTGAGGAGTGGAGATGCAGTACCAGGAAGCACAGCTAGCAGAATGAAAGTAACTGATACACCAATACTCACTCCACTCCTCTTACAGAGTGCAAGAGATGCAAGGGGGGGGATAGGATTCTTGAGAAAGAGACAATGAAATTAAATGAAAAGAAGAAGCATGAGAGAAAAGGAGATAGTAAAGAAAAAGGCACAAGATGGCAGATTGTAAGATGAAAGTGGGGGGAGAGTCTGTTAAAGAGTGAAAGATATGAAATGTAGTAAGCTCTGACAAATAAAATGAAGAAAAATCTAGGTCACAAAGAAGGAAAGGAAAAAGAAAGGACTACAGGGAGAGAGAAAGACATTGAAGAGAGGGAGAGGGAGTTATAAAGAGGAATGAAAGCAAAAGTGGAAGGGAAAGGGGGAAATTGTTTAACCAGGAGAGACACACTAAGCTGGAGCTTGTTTCCAGGTGCGACCTGAGAGCACTACGAAGTTAAGTGACTTGCTCAGGTCACACTGTATGCAAGTGGGGGCTGATGGGATTCAAGCCCAGGTCACCACATTTTCAGCTCAATGCCCTTAACCACTACACTATGCTGACCACAGAGAAAATAAGAGAAAGGAAAAAAGTTTGCAAAGTTGTGTGCAAATAGTACATCAAATGGGACTGATTGCTAACAAAATAAGAGGATTAGCAATCATTGCTGTTTTTACAAATCAATGTTGAATACAGCCAATAAAAAGTTCAGACAGACAAATGTTTAAAATCCTTTTCAAAAATAAGGACGATGGCAGGAGGGGGTTAAAAAGTGCCATGAATAGAAACTATAAATCATAACCTGGGAAACTCATAATCTGGCTGTCTGAAAACCAGTCCAAATTCCATAATAATCTTCCTATAGCCTCAACGCCAGATGTTAAAGATATAAAGATTAAGGATCGACACAGTGCCACCACTACATTTTACATAATCTTTTTTGGGAAGTAACAAAAACACAAAAAGTGCAGTTCACCCCGCACCATGGCCAAAACAAGTTAGCCATTGGTAAACAGCCAAACTGCAGAAGTTGGCACTTCGCAGGCAAAGTTGCAGTGGCTTAAAAAAATATGTAACCCTACTCACAGCACAATCTCCCCCTTCCCTAGTTCCAATAAAAAAACTTAAAATCCCTCCTTCCCCTGACCCACTTAGCACCCACAGCTCCCACACTTCTGCTCCCCAATGGTCCCATTAAAAAGTAGGATGACTTGGCAGAGCAATGGAAGCTCTATGAAGAGGCGAGTGATACGGGTGAGGTGTCCAGTGCCATTTTATGGGAGGCGGGTAAGGCCTAATCATGAGGCGAAATGGCCTATATGGCCAGATTAAAAAAACAGAAAAGGGGAAGGGAAGAATTAGAAAGGCAAGTGAAAGAGTTGGAGAAGCAGTGGGGGAGAAGAGGAAAGCCCTAAGATGTTGGCAGTGGCAAGGAGGCCTTTAATTCTCTTAAGGGAAGAAGCAGGAGGGCGTGGTTCTTCTGTCAGAGGAGGGTTTGAGTGGGGGAATAAGCCTGGGCCCATGTTGGTGAGGCTGATGAAGGGGGGCAGATGTCCAACTAGGATCCTGCGGATTAATGAGGGGGGCAAATCATCACAAGTTCAAAGGCTATAGCAGAGCGTTTTGGGAGTTTCTATGAAAAGTTGTATAGGGCGGAGCATATAGGGCAGGAAGAGCGTATCTGAGAGTTCTTGAGAGGGACATCTTTGCAAAGGATTACAGATGAGCAGAGGGAGATGCTGAGTCAGCCCATTTCAAGGCAGGAGATCCTGAGCGCCATACAGAAGTTACAGGAGGGAAAGACCAGTGGGCCCGATGGCTTTCCTGTTGAATACTACAGGATTTTGGGGGGACAATTGGCAGATTTATTAGGGAGGGTGTTTGAAAAGGGGAGGAGAACCAGGTCCCGCTATTGCCTGACTCATTTAATGAGGTTAATATCTGCTTAATACAGAAAGGAGGTCAGGATGAGCCCGAATGTTCCTCCTATCGACCAATCTCCCTTCTCAATGTGGATATGAAAATTCTAGCTAAAGTCCTTGCTACTCGGTTAGAGAATATCCTGCCGGAGGTGGTTCATCCGGACCAGACAGGGTTCATCAAGGGGCGGCAGTCCTACCACAATATTCGGAGGTTGTTAAACATTGTATGGCGGGCTGAAAAGGCTGACACCAAGATGGGGGTGATCTCATTGGACGCTGAAAAAGCATTCGACAGGGTGGAATGGGACTTTTTATTCGAGGTGATGACCCGGTTTGGTCTGGGGGACCTGTTCATAGGGTGGGTCACGGCCATGTACCAAAAGCCGAGTGCGCAGGTGATAGTAAATGGGTGTCTGTCTGCGAAGTTCAGGCTGGGTAGGGGGACAAGGCAGGGATGTCCTCTGTCCCCCCTTGCTATTTGCTTTGGTGATCGAACCGCTGGCGTCTGTGATACGACAGCATGAGGGCGTGGTGGGAGTGAGGGACGGGGAGGGAGGAGTGCATAAGGTGGCGCTCTATGCTGATGATATGCTACTATTCCTAGGGGACATGAATGGCTCTATGGGATGCCTTATGGATATTATTGAAAAGTTTGCAGGGCTATTGGGGTATAAGATTAATGTGAAGAAATCTGAAGCTATGGGGTTCCCAGAAGTAGGTCCAGAGGTACGGCAGAGGGGATTTAGGGTCGTCAGGTCGGATTTCAAATACCTTGGGGTGCGTATCGGGCGGAGGTGGGACGAGCTATATAAGTTGAATTATCACTCCTTGATAAATCGGATATTGGCAGACTTGAAGAGATGGATGCAACTACCAGTGTCTTGGATTGGGAGAATAAATCTCATAAAAATTAATATTATCCCACGTATCTTATACCCTATGCAAATGTTGCAGCTGAGGCTTACACTGAGGGATGTGAAACGATTGGAGAGAGGGTTCACAGACTTTACTTGGCAGGGGAAAAAGCCCAGAATAAGTTTGTTAAGGCTCAAGGTGGATAGAAATAGGGGTGGGCTTAGCTTCCCAGACTTGGGGGCATATTACAAGGCAGTGCAACTCTGGGGGGTAGCGGATTGGGTTCACAAACCTGAGGTGGCTAGCTGGATAGGCCTGGAACAGGAGGGGACTCCTGAGAGACTCACAGCCTACCTACATAGTAGAGGGCTGCGGGCATACAGGGACTCGGGCAGTGGTAACCCAATAGTTAGTGAGACGCTGGAGGCCTGGTACCACTTATGGCGACGGAAGGGAGGGACCCAAAGGGAGATGGTCTTGCTTCCAATTGCGAGGAACCCCTTCTTCATCCCAGGGATGGAGGATAGAGGGTTCCTGGAATTGGAGACAGGGGGAGCGGTATGTATGGGGATGCTGCTGGAGAAGGGGGAATTGAGTGAGTTTCACAAGGTCAGGAGAGAGATTGGGGTGGGAGCCTCTCATATGTTTCGGTATTTACAGCTGAAAACATATATAGGGCGATTGAGAGTAGGGGGGAAGGGGGGGGTTGCAGCTAAATAGAATAGAGCAGATGGTATGTCAGTCCAGGAAAGATATAAAAGGGTTTGTTGGGAAAATAGTCAAACAGGATAAGCAGAGCCTACCGGACCTGACGAGCCCTACGAAGACCCTCTGGGAAAAGGACCTAGGGTTGCAGATATCAGAGAGAAACTGGGAATTAATGCTGGGTATGCCAGAGGGAATTATGATATGCAATAAATTTATAGGAGGCCTTCTATAAGTTCTTGCACAGAATTTATTGGCCCCCAGTGGCAGTGCACCGGGCACATCCTACTGTTTCGCCGAACTGTAGAAGGTGTGGTAAGGCATTGGGCACCTTCTTCCATTGCTTTTGGACATGTCCGGTCCTGATAAGATATTGGGGGGTGATACAGGAGATAAATAGGGGGATGGGTGGCAATTGACCCGTGACCCCTTAGTCTGCCTATTTGGGGTGGAAAGAATAGAAGGGGAAGAAGAGTGGCAAATATTGCCCAGATGGGTAAGGGTTTCACTAGTACTAGCTAGACATTGCATTCAGAATACCTGGGTCACTGGGAATGGGCCCACGCTGAGTGACTGGCGAAAATTAGTTATATGTACATTGGCTTTAGAGAGACTCACATGGCTAGTCAGGGATAGGAAGGAGGAATTTTTAAGGGACTGGGCCCCTTTTATGGCGACGTTGAGTCTGTCTCAAAATTTAATGCTCTGCTCAGGGTTGAATATTTAATTATCAGGGCACAAGATAGGTTTAGAGGTACCCCCAGTTGGGGGGATGGCTAAAGGGAAGGGCCAGCAGTTGAACGCTGGTTCTGTAAGTTGCCTTGGGCAGTGGTCCTAACATCCTAGTACAATATAAATAGTAGAGGGACGGGAGTCTGTTTTATGGACTGCATATAATAATGGGTAGTCATCCAGGGAGTCCTGAATATATAAAAGACGCTGAGGTATTGCTGCACACTCGACTGCACCTTAATTAATAAATTAATAAATGGAAGTTATATGATGTATTAAGCTAACAGCCGGGATGTTTGTGTGTTTGTAACTGTATTTGTTTTTTGTTATTTGTAGTATGTATAAGTTTTTTTTTTTGTTGTTGTCTCAGAAAACTGTTAATAAACAGAATATTCAAAAAAAAAAAAGTAGGACGTACCCCACTTTTTCCAACCCAATGAGTAACCCATCTCCCCCCACCAGTCCTGATTGTTAAGAAGGAACAACTTCCTCCATCCACTAACCACCCAGCTCCTCCCTTTCATCAGAGTTGTACTAACTTTCTGAGAAAGGATGCAGGATAAGGAGATCAGCGCAGCACTCCTATCAGCATCTTGGCTGGCCACCTGCTGAAAGAACGAGAGTAACAGCCCACTCGTAGTATTTGAATTGAGTGTGCCTGAGCTCTCATTCATTCAAACAGTGGCTGTACATGCCTGTGAGGGAAGGGTTGTGCCATTTCTGGCTCTGTATTCCTTTTTTCCAAGTCACCACAGCCAATGGGGGCACGGGAGGAGGAGGAGGATGGGAGTGGGGAAAGTTGTTTTCCTTCATCACTGAGAGGGTTGGAGATGGGGTAGTCTGTGGGTTGGGGGAAGAGGGAAATGTCTTACTTTATCTTTGAGATCATGTGCGGGGGGGGGAGTTGGAGGTGCTTAGCGGGTTGAGGGAAGGGGGGATTTCCAATTTATTTCTGGGACCATGAGGGAGGAGGGGTGCTATGATGGTAGGGGAAGGGCTTTTACAATTGTTTACACTTTTTTTAGTATAAGGACTTCACCTGCAGGGCCTACTGCATTTGGCGGTGGACACTGTGGGTGAATTACAGTCAAAGCCTTCTGGTGAAGGGCACTTTTTGAAGGCTTTTTGGCAAAGTGCCCAATTTGCCAACACTCTGCCAGAACTTTGTGAAGGGTGAAGTTTGCCGCTTTGCCTATTCTTTATCAGCAAACTTTTACTTTTCGACACCTTTAATAAAAATACTAAACAAACATTCTGCATCTTCTTTGGTTCATCATAATGTAAATAAAAAAGATTGGGCAGTCACCACCCTGGTAGGTGAACAACGCTGCTAAGTTTTAGGATTCAGTATGTCAAAATGTGCTCATTTATTAAGGTCCAATGGGATAAACAGCTTAGTAAAGGGCCTCTGTAGTGGACACCTTCTAAGACCAAGCCTGATCTATGACCCAACACAGATAATTTTTTTTTTTGTGAAATTGCAAATTATGTCCTCTAATTAAGAAAATGCCCCTTTATAATGAACAAGATCTGGCTTTTAATGCATTTTCTTTGGGCAAAATACCACACTAGATTTTAATTGGCTGGAACTGGAAATAGGAAATTATTAAAAGTACTCACGCTTTTGGTCAGTCATGCATACTCAGTAGTGGCTTACTAAGAAATATATTTGATACTTAGGAACTGTACCTTTTCCCTGATGTGGTGAAATCCTTAATTAGGGTGATTTTATTTTCATCAATGGTAAATGGAAATTGTAACATCTGAATTTTCAATTTTATTTTAGTTCAGAAGGAAACAGGATTGACTGCTGCATGTTACACACTGGAAGGTTACATTCTTAGTTTTGCTATCAGCAAAAGTTCAGACGGATAGCAACACAGCTTCCCGCCACTGCAACATTTGAAACCTGCTTCATACTGAGCGAGACATGAATTGCTACAACACACTGCAATGTCAAATCAACTCCCTGTGCAGAAGACCCTCTTTTAAGAAATGATTTTACATTTACCTTGTTGACAGCGCACAGAGGGATCCGACAGCTACAACATACTTTGCAGGCCCCCACCCAACATACTCAAAGGCAACTGGGAGAGGGCTTTTCTCATCCAGAAGGTAGTAGGGCATCATAAGGGTCAGGGCAGCAGAGACCCCAAAATAAGCCAGGAAGCAAACAAGCAAGGAAGTAACAATTCCTATAGGTATGGCTTTCTGAGGATTCCTGACTTCTTCACCTGGGGAGAAAATTAAGGAAAAAAGAGGCTTAGGATACACAGAGAATGCCAACAGAAAAAGGGCAAAAGACCCATCCAGTTTTAAAGACTTTCTTTTATTTTAAACATTTTCCTATACATCTGTACCTCAGGATATTTCTTATTTTTTTGCCTCCCGTGCCCCTCCAGCACCCCTCTCCTTCCAAATCCACAATGCCCCAGCTGCCCCCTAGATTCACATCTTGCTTTCCATTTCCCCATCTCCAGGCTCCTCCTGAGTACTCTGTGTTCCAGGGTGTGGCATATCCATACCAGGGCCCCTCTCTCCTGCCGCCATGGAAAGTATGCTGCAAAGAAGACTGCAGATGCTAGTGTCACAGCTGGGATGGGCTGAGCATGCTGAGGGCTTCTGTGGCACAGGAGGAGCCAGGAGGCCTTCACTTGGCATTCCAGAACTGAACATGATTTCCCAGTTCCTCCACACTCCTTCCCATCGGCAGTGTGCCCACCTTAGCATCATTATAGAAGGGCCCACTGGTGTGTTATCAGCCAGTATGTGATCATCTGTGCTAGTAATGACTACACGCTACCACCAAGTGCAGCTCTCTGAATGCTGAACATCTCCTCCCTCCTCAGGGAAACAGCATCTTCAGAGATGCACTTTCACCCTTCCTGTTGGCCTCCGCTCCTGATGTCCTAGGCTCAGGGCATGAACCTGGGTTCCCAGCATGCCAGAGCAGTCCTCCGCCACTCTGTGCCACAGAGCTGGCTAAGTATATTTCTAATTTTTTGCAAACAGAAACCTAGCCCTACCCGATCCTGTAAAACACCTAAACCACTCACCTGATAATAGTAAAAAGATTGCCCCCGCTCCCTTTTTATTCAAGTCATCCAACTGCATTATTTAATCTGCTTAGCATCCTGAATGATGCCGAATGCCCCACTCCTCACTCATGTTCTGGCTCCCCGCCAGCGTTAATACAGTCAGATGACAGTACTGAACAGGGAACAGTCATGCTGCCAAAGTGGGGAATGACTGAACGAGTTGACATTCGGACACTATTGCCCCCCAAACTCATATCTGGAGTGGGAATGGCACTACTGATTATTGCCATTTTGGGGACATGGGGGGGTCAGGCTGGGGGGGTGTTGTAAAAGGCATGAGACAGCTTTTTTTTTCAATGTTTATGGGAGAATATTAGATGGGGTGGAGAGATGCAAATGACTGGGATGGGAAGATGGCAGCTAAGGAACTAACTCTGGCCATCTGGGAAGGGATAGAAACAGAGAATGTGTTGGCAGAAAGGCAGTGGTTGGCTCATTTAGTCTGCCCTAGTTTTCCTGCCTAACACTACACTACACCCTGGACTCTGTTTAGTCACAAGTGTCTCTCCCTCCTCCCTTACCTCTATTTATAATACCCACGAGCCTATCCCATGCATGTTTGACATTCCCCACTGTCTTCATCCCTACCACCTCTTCTTGCAGGCTGTTCCATCACCCTTTCTGTGAAGAAGTACTTCCTCACATACCTCTTAACCCCCCCCCAAAGTTTCACAGCATTCCTCCATGTTCTGGTGTTCTCCTCTGGAAGACACTCACCTCCTACACCTTGTTCACCCTTGTAAGGTGCCTGTAGGTCTCAATCATGTATCCTCTTGCTCTCCTCTCCTCCAGGGAGTACATGTTGAGCTCCCACAGCCTCTCCTCATAAAGTTTCCCATACAACCTCTGCACCATTTTGGCAGACCTCCTCTGGACCGCTTCCACCCTGTTGATGTCCTTGTGGAGGTGTGGCCTCCAGAACTGGACACAGTACACCAGATGGGGTCTCATAAGTAAGTGATACAGAAGCAACACCATCTCCCTTCTCCTGCTAGAGATCCCTCTCCCTATGCACCACAGCGTCTGGCTCACCTGGCCTACTGCCCTATCGCACTGCCCTGCCACCTGGAGATCACCAGATATGACCATCCCTAGGTCCCACTCTTGCTTGGTAAGTGAAAATACCTCCCCCTCATCTTATACACAGCCCCACGTGTCCTCACCCTAGGTTCATGACTTTGCACTTTTTGGCACTGAAACCCTGTTGCCACTTTCTAGACCACTCCTCTAGTTTCCCCACACCTGTTTGTATTCTCTCCAACCTCCTCCTGAATATCCACCCTGTTGCAGATTTTTGTGTAATCTGCAAAGACATACATCTTTCCCTTCAGTTCCTCAGTAACATCACTTTTGAAGACATTGAAGAAGACAGGGTCTAGCACCAATCCCTGAAATACTCCATTGGTTGCCACCACTATCCTTCAACCAATCATATACCCAGCTCACCACCTTCTTCCCCATCCCCAGGCTGCTAACTGGTCTGTAATTTCTGGCCTACCCCCTGTTGCCACTTTTGTGCAGAGGGACCACATCAGCCTTCCTCCTTTCCTCTGAAACCATCCCCATGTCCAAAGGTGCTAAATAATGTTGCCAGAGGTGTAGCTAGCACCACGCTCATTTCCTTAAGTACCCTTGGGTGGATCCTGTCTAGCCCATCATCTTATTCTCCTTTAAGACTTTCAGTTCCTGGTGGACTCTCTATTCTGTAAATGGACTAATGTTCCCTCCACCCTGGTGCTTGTTAATAAATGTCAGCCTATCACCCACCCCTTTCCATTGTGAAGGCCGAGCATAAGTATTCATTTAAAAGTTTAGCTTTTTTTGGTCATCCTCTGCACAGTCCCCACCCTCCTAGTCTCCTGATCTTCACTATACCACCCCTTGCCTTTCTCTTTTTAGTCACATACCTGAAGAAAGTCTTAGTCTTAGGGGAGACAGCATAGCGTAGTGGCTAAGGGCACTGAGCTGCTAGCCTGGAGACCTGGATTTGAATCCCGAAAGCCCCCACTTGCATACTGTGTGACCCTGAGCAAGTCACTTAACTTCCTTGCACTCCTAGGTCGCACCTGGAAACAAGCACCACCTTAGTGTGCCTTTTGTGGTTAAACAGTTTCTCCTTTCTGCTTATCCCCATTCTTGACATCCTGGGCAATCCTTTCCTCAGTTTAAGCTTTTGCTGCCCTTACTCTCCTTCCTGCCTCCCTGTGTTTCTTTAGATATACCTGCCCGCACACCTCCATCTGGGTCTCCTCGTACTTCCTGAAAGTTGGTTTTTTCCTCCCTTGCCACCTTAGTCACCTTCTTTGGGAACCACAGCGACCTCTTTCTCTTGTTTTGCTTAGTACCTTTTCAGCAGCTTGCCATTACCTTAGTTATTCCTTCCTTTATTCTATTCCATTGTGCTTCCACCCCACCAGGCTATCAGCCCTTCAAGGTATGTCCTAAGGCCGTCTCCCATTTCTTTCAAATCTGCTCTCCTGAAGTCCACAATTCTCATCCTAGTGTATTTTTTCTCCTGCCTAATCCTTATGCCAGACCACACTGTAAAGTGATCACTTGTATGCAGGGGCTACCCACTGTGATGTCTGCAGTGCTGTCCCTGTTTGTAAGTACCAGATCCAGCAGTATCCCATCTCTAGTGGGACATGTAACCAACTGTCTGAGAAATGTCCCTTGCAGGGAGTCTAGGATGACCTTGCTCCTAGTTGTAGCTGTGGCCAGGATGTTCCAGTCCACATCTACTAGATTAAAGTCACCCATAATTACTACTTCCCCTTTGCTTGCCATTTTGCCTATGGCCTTTCCCAAAACCCTGTCCAACTCCTGCCCCTGTGTAGGGGGCCTGTACACCACCCTCATGCATATAAAGGCCACGAACCCCATCTCCAGGTCAGCCCAAAGAACCTCCAGCTCCTCTTTTTCCTAAACTGTGTTTTTGTATTTCAGTGGCCTTTATACATTCCCTTACATACAAAACAACCCCAACCCCTTTCCTCCCTGCCCTATCCTTTCGAAATGTGTTGTAACCCAGTACGACTACCACCCCACTGTGGTTGTTGGAACACCAACAATTCTGTTAGGGCCACCAGATCTAGGTCCACCTCTGCAACAGTAGCCTTGATGTCAGGAATTTTGTTCTAGTTCCTTGTGTTGACATACTGTACATGGCTAACCACCCCTTTTGTTCCTCCCTGCCCCCCCTTTGTGTTTTCTTCCCAAATCCATCCCTCACCCTTCCCTTTCACTGGTACTGTCCTTCCCCCTTTTTTCTTCCCTCTGCCCACCCTCATTGTATTTTTCTCAGCCTTAGTTCCGCCTCTCCTTCTGTTGACATACTGTACATGGCTAACCACCCCTTTTGTTCCTCCATGCCCCCCCCTTTGCGTTTTCTTCCCAAATCCATCCCTCACCCTTCCCTTTCACTGGTACTGTCCTTCCCCCTTTTTTCTTCTTCCCTCTGCCCACCCTCTTTGTATTCTTCTCAGCCTTAGTTCCGCCTCTCGACCCTCCCACCCCTTCCTCCCCTTGGCCCACTCCCCAATAACCCTGGGCTTTTCTTCACTGCTGCTCCATAATCGGGGGGGGGGGGAATCACTTCCTCCCTCATTTCTTTTGACTCCCCCCACCCTGGCTAATTTAAATACCCACTGCAGTTGCATTTAAACCTTCCACCCAGGACTGTGGTTCCCCTTCTAGATGGACGGAGGCCATCCCATTTGTACAGGCCTTTATCCCTACAGGCAGGATCCCAGTTCCTGATGCAGTCAAACCCCCTTCTCCATGCACCATGCCTTCAACCAGTTGTTGAAGACCACAGTGTAGTGTGCCCTCTCTTCCCCCCAGCATTGCACGGGTAGCACATTAGTGAAGGTCACCATGTGTGCTACCTGCTTCAGGCCCCTCCCCAGCTCTCTAAACCTGTCCTGCGCCACCCTGGCTTAGGGAGATGGGGAGGGGCATGAAGCAAGTAGCAGGGGCAGAGCGGTTTCGCATTTTTATAAAAATAGTTTTGTGCCTCCATATCACTCCCCATGCACAGTAAAATTCAGTACTCAGACTGAAGTATCAAGTCCAACATTTTTCATTGGATTTACGTATTAACATTTAGGGTATGCACACCCCCTAGTGCGCACAAAACTGAAGGTACAAGCATATGAACTGCAAGCTACTGCAAATTTAATCTGAGAAAGCTCTGCCTTAAAATCTGGCAGAGTAGGAGCAAGTTTGAGGTTTTCTACTAACTTATTCATAAGTCAAGAGCAGAGTGGGGGAAATTTGACTCCTTGCATCTTTCTACCTTATTCTGAGTAACTGTAACTGTTTCTGGAGTATATTTATGTACTGGCATGTACTAATAATGTCTTGTGTGCAGTACATTGCAACTATGATGTTGCTGCCCAAGACTCCTTGTGTAAAAGAGGTACTCCAACCTCAATGAGTTTGCTGTTCCCCGGTAAAACAGAATAGATAAAACTGGCAGTATTTTGTTTATTTAGCAGTCTGCATATTTTCAGGGTTGTCAGGAAGCCCATTAAACATAGCCTCAAAACATATGCCAGCTTAACGTATCCATATCTTGGGGCCCCCACTTCTGCCACAACAGCAAGTTTGCTCTGAAAAGCACTGCAGATACTGTGCCACGGCTGGGATTTTTTTTTTTGTCAATTAAATATGTTTACTGTTTTGAAAAGAACAAAACAACACATAAAAATATTGCTAAGTAAAATACATTAGTACAATTACAATAAAACAAAAAGTAAAGAAAAATGACAATATACGGCCATGACAAAAGATCAAGAAACTAAACATTTCATTATTCTCATTTTTCATCCTTATCTTCTATAGGATATAAATATCACACTAGTATATTATAATTAATATATTAAACAAGTACAATGTAATGTGTCAAAAACGCATAAATGAATAACTAGGTCAACATATTCTTAATCATATAAAATACAAATGTATCCAATCTTGAAGTTTAAATTAATCTAGTCTAGGCCAAGCTAGGACTCAGCCAAGCTGGGATAATCCCAACTTTTCAAATAATAGAAAACCTCAACAATAGAGTTTGGAGCCACGGCTGGGATGGAGTCAGCATGCTGAGGGGTCAGGTGGAGTAACAGGAGCCAGGGCATCTTCATCAGGCAGGCTAGAATGATGCCTTCCTACCACCCTCCCTAGCACTTATTACAGATTCATTACGCAGAGCACTTACTATTGTATTGTGCACCTCTAGATAGTCATCGCATGTCATGTTTTCGCTCTCACTACTGTATTACTGCTGACCTATTCCTTAAACTATGTAATGCCCTCCCCAAACATTATTCCTCCTCCTCCTCTGGCTTTGCCCCTTCCTCTTTCTACTCCCCCTTCTCCTTACCCTTTCTTGCTGCATAGGTTTTTGTACCATAATATGTATGCTACTTTCATCTAAGATATCTGCACTTTCTCTTTGTTTACGCTAGCATTACTGCATGGTATGAACGCTAATTTGTTGTAACACTGTATATATCCCTGCCCTGTACCTATTGTTTATTTACTTTCTTTTTTTCTTTTCTTTTTTTGAATTACTGTGTTGTTGGACTCCAGTTGTTGTAACATTGTATATACTGTTGCCTGTACTTAAATATGTGAATGCCCAGGCTCATCTTGTAAATGAGTTCTTCTCAATGATGCTCACCTTGTTAAATAAAGATTGATTGATTATATTGATTGTAATTAGCTGCTATTGTTCTGTTAACTAATTCCCTGCATTTACTGTTTGTATTTCCACTGCTCCTTCCCCCCCCGGGTCACACCTGGAATTGAGCCTCGGCTCAGCATGCCTTTCCCGGTTACCAAATGTTTAAATAAAATAAATAAATAAATAAAATGCTTACAACGCCAGTGATCCAGGTTTGGTAACGAGCCAGGATAGTCGGAGGCTGGCCGAGGGAGAAGCATTGAGTTTCTGGGTGGACACTCTCCTCCTCTTGAGAGGGAGGACTGCATCGCCTTGCTCTGCGACTGTCAGCTATAGGAGTACAGGCGGTGGTGCTGCAGATGGAGCAAATGGAAAGAGGACATTGCAGAGTGCCTGGTAGGACATGCACATGTCCCCACCTCTGCCGAGACAGCTGTCCTGGTGTCAACATCCCCACGGGAAGGGGAATACAAATGCATTGAAGTGCATGGTGCGGCGCTGCACCTTTCGGTTAATGGAGCCACCCCAGCGTCTGCCATACTTCCGGGTGTAGAATTTTCGTAATTAAATTAAAGTACTTTGTGGCACAAGAAGAAACGTGCTTTTCTGAGAAAAGTTAAACCGGTGGGTAAGATTTGCAAGGGCTCCCACCCCTGTAAATGACTGCTTCTCTTTAAGAGTACCATATTCACAAAGTTAGTGATTTGAAACTAGTTGCACATCCCATTCAGCAAATTATTTACTACTGGTAACTCCCATTTAATAATTCTTAACAGAAGGTACAAAACAATCAATACTTCCTTTAAATGGTGACACATCGGAAGTTTTCATCTCAGCTGTCATATAGGAATGGAATTTCATTACAAGAAGAATGAGGGCAGGGAAGGAGTCATGCAGGAAGGAACACATGACTCTAGATGGGGTGAAATCATGCAGCCACTGTGATAATGAATGCATACATAGAACACGGTGACGTCATAATCCTGTCCCGTGCCAGCGAGTTTCAACCGAAATGAGATGGGTGAGTCTTTTCTTGGCTTAATACTGATGGGATGCAAAGGCCTCCCATTGTGACCCAGTGAGGTGGGACAAACGGGGAGATGATTAAAGAGCTACAGTAGTACTCTGTTTTGGCTAGTACAATCAGCCACAGGAACCCTCAGTCCCAGTGGTCGCTGGGGGCTCTCTACTCACAGGGACCACCAGACAGAAACTGTACAGGTCATCAGGCTTTCAAGGCTAGTTTTGCGTCTTGAGTCAGTCATCCCACTTATTTGTCTGTTTTTGCTTTTGTTTTTATTTTTTACTGCATCCCTTACTGAAGCTTGTTTACCTGTTGTTGCAATACAATCAAACCCAACAAAGGCATAGAAGCATGTAGCTGCTCCAGCTAACGTTCCTGCAAATTTGTATGGCATAAATCCACCAAGTCCAAACGCACTTGTAACATTGCCAGTGGAAGAGAGATTTCTGAAACGAGAAAAAGAAAAACATCTTTAAAAAAAAACACTTGCCAAGAGCACACATTTCTCCCAATACCAACCCCTAACCCTACATGTTGACGTATCTGAAAAAATGAACATAAGTAGGAGACCTAACTTATTCTAGGACATGTACTAGGTTAACATTGGTCTCCATTAAGCTCTGGCTTGCCTCCCACACACTCTGAGGATGGAGGCTTGGGTTACAAGAAAGAACAGCTGACTGCGATTGTAGAACAAAGTCTAATGAAAAACTGGATAATGCTTCCGGTGTAACAAAACTGTGCTAAGCTGCAGTGTAATGTTCATTCTGCTTCATTCATCTTGTGAGTCCACAATATTCCACTAAGAGCAACATGCTCAACTTAGGCTGTTCCTGATGCAGAATAAGGCCAAAGTTCAACTAAACTTTTAGTACTTTGGGGCTTTCTGCATTGCTACTGTAATAGCTCCGCTCCCACACCCACGTGGCTGTGGAAGGCCTGAGGAGCCAAAGGGATGGCAGCAGCGATGCAGCATGGCTGGACTTTGAGCTTGTACATGGACAGTCACACAACATGCTGTCTGGTGTCTAGGGGATAGTGGACTCGGAGAACGGCAGCAGTGATGGAGCATGGCTGGACTCTGAGCTTGTACGTGGACAGCCACACAACATGCTGTCTGGTATCCAGGGGGAGAGTGGACTCGGAGAATGGCAGCAGCGATGCAACATGGCTGGACTTTGAGCTTGTACGTGGACAGTCACACAACATGCTGTCTGGTGTCTAGGGGATAGTGGACTCGGAGAATGGCAGCAGCGATGGAGCATGGCTGGACTTTGAGCTTGTACATGGACAGCCAAACAACATGCTGTCTGGTATCCAGGGGAAGAGTGGACTTGGAGAATGGCAGCAGCGATGCAACATGGCTGGACTTTGAGCTTGTACGTGGACAGTCACACAACATGCTGTCTGGTGTCCAGGGGGTGAGTGGACTCGGAGAATGGCAGCAGCGATGGAACATGGCTGGACTTTGAGCTTGTACTTGGACAGTCACACAACATATTGTCTGGTGTCCAGGGGGATAGTGGACTTGGAGAATGGCAGCAGCGATGCAGCATGGCTGGACTTTGAGCTTGTACGTGGACAGTCACACAACATGCTGTCTGGTGTCCAGGGGGTGAGTGGACTCGGAGAATGGCAGCAGCGATGGAACATGGCTGGACTTTGAGCTTGTACTTGGACAGTCACACAACATATTGTCTGGTGTCCAGGGGGATAGTGGACTCGGAGAATGGCAGCATCGATGCAGCATGGCTGGACTTTGAGCTTGTACTTGGACAGTCACACAACATATTGTCTGGTGTCCAGGGGGATAGTGGACTTGGAGAATGGCAGCAGCGATGCAGCATGGCTGGACTTTGAGCTTGTACGTGGACAGTCACACAACATGCTGTCTGGTGTCCAGGGGGAGAGTGGACTCGGAGAACGGCAGCAGCGATGGAGCATGGCTGGGCTTTGAGCTTGTACGTGGACAGTCACACAACATGCTGTCTGGTGTCCAGGGAAAGAGTGGACTCGGAGAACGGCAGCAGCGATGGAGCACGGCTGGACTTTGAGCTTGTATGTGGACAATCACACAACATGCTGTCTGGTGTCTACAGGATAGTGGACTCGGAGAATGGCAGCAGTGATGCAGCATGGCTGGACTTTGAGCTTGTACGTGGACAGTCACACAACATGCTGTCTGGTGTCCAGGAGGATAGTGGACTCAGAGAATGGCAGCAGTGATGCAGCATGGCTGGACTTTGAGCTTGTATGTGGACAGCCACACAACATGCTGTATGGTGTCCAGGGAGATAATGGACTCAGAGAATGGCAGCAGAATCATGAACTTTTTTATTATAACAATTTAAAAATAAAGTAAAAAAAAAAAAATCATACTTTGCAACCAAAAAAAGAAGATGCATCTTTCTAAGCTGAAAAACATTCTTCCCAATGTACACAGTGGAGGGTGCAAAACTGTTCTGTCCATCTCTCAGTCTGCCTGACGTTTGTATTCTCTATAGCTCTATGGTTGTTCCATAGGTCTTTGTAAAACTAAAAACTGGTGCAGTACTGAGCTGTCCTGCCCCAGTCAGCTCTTTTCCTAAACACACCTGTATGTTTTGTAATACCACGGCAGTCAGTTTCATCATCAGCTTTTAAGGCTCCAACAGCAGGAACTGAGCCCTAAAAGCAACATGGCCATCTTTAAACCTTTGCCTACTGCATTACAATTTAACCTGCATTTCTCCAGGTCAAAGGGCCGTGTTACATGAGAGGTGGCTTCGACTAGACAGAATTAGACTGGAAACAAATTTAAAATAGTATGTTAAAAGATGCACCTATTATTGTCTATGGAGCGCACCCTCGTCTTCTCCAAACTCTGACATGACAAATCGAAATGTGGGGTGGAGTGCTCATACTAGTAAGGGGAAGGGATCGGTGGCAGATGCATCAGGGCAAATTTACAATCCCTTTTCCTCCCAAAGGGTCATTTTCCATTTTGTGCCCTATTAACTATGGTAAGGCAAAGGCTACAACTGGGGCTTGGTGTTGGGGGGGAGGGCACTGTTAAAAGTGCTCTTTAACATTTTTATCTGTTTTTTCTCTTCACCCTATTCCTTATCATCGAAGACATTTGTATGACAATAGGACCTTTGTCCCTTGGAATCAATCTGCTTGAGCTGTTCTGTCCCCACCTGAGGTCACAGTGCTCTACTTGTGACAGCACAGTAATTTCTACAATGGATTATTTCAAAAAAGTGAGTCTCTGAATGGAAGCAAAAAGCTTAAAAATGTTGCTTGCTGCACCAGGAAAATGCCAACATAAATCCAAGAATCTTATTTTTTTCTGGCCTTATGAAGAGTTTGAATTATAACCAGATTTTGCCTGTTCTGTGGGTGCAAAACATGTATTTTGTAAGTGGCAGGCATTCATAAAATCCATATACTATGCATATTAAAAGTCACCGCACACAAAAGATTATGGTTATACTGTTCAATTTTATTTGACTAAGAGTACCCCTAGAAAAAAATGAAAAGCATAATACTTAAATACAGTTCAGTTTGCTTCACACATTTGATATATTTTATTTATTTATTTGTGAAATCAGTTTACAACCTTTGAGCCAGAGGCTCGTTTCCAAAGGTACCTCGTCACATTAAAGACATACATAGAGTTTTAGGTTACATAGCATAGGTTTGCAAAACAATAGGCGTTCAACAGAGGCGCCATGTCACACTGAGGTCAGACAAAATACATTTAGGTTACAGGGTACATGTAATTGAGAACAGGTGTTACACAGGTTGGTATCAAACATTGAGCGATCTAGTAGGTATACAATGAAACAGCTGGCACTGGCCAGGCTAGACATAGGTCACAGTGTGCCGGGAAGCGGTGGCCAGGGGATGGCTAGGTGGAGCCATACGGTGGCGATGTCTTGAGAAGTCGAGTGGGGCTACTTTCAGAGACAGGAGCAGCTACAGTGTTGAAGAGTTGGTTTCAAGGGTGCTTTTGAACTTGGAGATGGTGGTGGCATTGGTGATGGGGGCAGGAGAGTTAAACCAGGATGGGGCTCTGTAGCAGAAGGACCTCTGGCCATGGCTGGTTCTTGATCTGGGGACCATTAGAGTGGTCTTGTTGGATGACCGTGTTGCAATAGTGGGTGGGATCTGGTGGATGGATGCGTATTACCCCAGAGGAGAGCCAGTAGGGTTTTTGTGAGGAGGCAGGTTTGATATTGGAGCCGTTCATCCAGGGTAAGGAGTTTAGCCTCGTCATACAGCTGACAGGTGTGTGTGAGCCTGGGGGCAACAGTAATCAATCTGCAGGCTTTATTCAAGGTTACGTGAATTTTTTTGAGTGCAGTCAAGTCGGCAGTATTTCTTCTCTGTTACAGGAGTTACCTGTGTGAAGACATGATCCCCTGGCAGCAGTCTCCTTCTGCTGTTTATTTCCTATGTGAAGTCATACTGTGTTTAATGCACTTATTAAAACGTCAAACATTGTTGCTATGGAGATAACTGTGATGCACGGTTGGGAATTAACAGCTGAAGCAGATGAACTCTGCATGAAAAGAATCTGACGGCTGGGGGTGGGGTAGGGTTCTAATGTGCACTCAAGTTACTCTAAGCTGTTTCTAAAGGGGGAGGAGCCTTAGGGTTCTCCTAAGACTGTGGCATTAGGACACTTATATTACACCATTAGCTTTTACCACCTGGAACCTGCCAGATGGGACAGTCCATAATGCAATTTAACATGCTTGTGGCTAGCTCTAACAATTGTGGTTTTAGAAGCTACATGCCATGGTCCACTCCACAGTATCAAATGCTTTGGGTATGTCCACAAATGTGGCAACCCATTAGAAAGCCTGAGTCCAATGCTGCAGCAACACCAATGGTAACTTTTAGCACAGCTGTGCCATTGGCATGTCCATGTCTGAAGCCTGATTGTTCATCTGCTACTAAGCTGCCACCAGGGACGTGAGAGCTGGTTATGCACCGAGTTCTGTAAAGGTGTGTTTAGCATTGACAGTACTGAAATCAGCCAATAACCATTTTGTTCTGATGGGAGACCAGACTGGTGATACTATGGCTTGCTTCCAGATTTGTGAGACATACCCAATGCAAAGAGTAAGGCAGTTTAGATCAGATCTGTGTGCAACAAGTAGTCAGCAGTGAGTTTTGAAAGTGCTAAACAAGTTCCACCAGAGCTGGCAGTTTTTGTGTTGTTCAAATCGCAGATAAGTTGAAGAATCTTTGTAAAGTAGATGTTCTGGAAGGAGAACTAACAGTTATGTACTTACCATAACAGTAGATCATTGAGATAATCTTTTTTCTTAGGCCACACCTTTTGATCAGCTTCTCCAGCGAGATCCAGGTCGCTGCTGCAGTCTGCACCTACTCAACCTGCCGCTGTGGTGGACAATCATGAAGCAGGTTAAGCACGCGCAGGCTGCAGTGGTGACCTTGATCTCACCAGGGAAGCTGAGCCAAAGGTGCGGCCCAAGGGAAGAGATAGAAGATCAAAGGTTCTCGCAAGTTGTAGAGTAGGTATGGGGGAAGGGGTCTGTGAGCTAGAGGGGAATGGTTAGATCAGGTTCATGAAGTGCAGACTCAAAAAGTATTTTTAATATCAGTGTTAGTGGTGGCAAGGTTACCATTGTATTTATTCATTTATTTGGAATTTTTCACCATGAAGAGCATGCTGAACTGATGGAGCCGGTTTCCAGACACATCCTGGTGGAAAGTGTACATTGGAGATAAGAAGAGTTTACAATGAACAATGACAACAGTAGGTACAATAAATAACTTGTAACCAAAGAGTACACATGCTATTCAACTCAGCACTCAGAGTGTTAAGTCCCACACACTGACAAAAAAGAAAACCAAACAAGGGAACTGGCGTAGATTAGGAGGGTGGAAGGAAGGGAGGTGAGTAGTGTGAGACGTCTGAGGGGTTAAGAAGAGGAGGAGGGGTACGGGAGGGGAACTAAACAGTGAGCGACAGGAGCAAGCATGAATTGTTAAAGAGCTACTGATGCCTCAAAGAAAACGTTATAAACCTTAATAATTGGTTGCAATTCTGCCTGCATTATATTTATATTTTATATATTTCTCCTCCCCATTATTTATTAGTAAGGAAATTTGCATGTGTATATGACCTTTATGCCTTAGAGTTCCTACAGAGTCCATCTACCTCTATAGCTCACTCTCTACTTCAAGTCATAATCCTCTGTTGTCATATCACAGTTCATTGCCATAGGAGTAACTGTGATATCACAAGCACTGCTCTGTAACTTCAGGTAGGGAGAAAGCAGAAGGAATAGACAAACCCTTCAGGAGCAAAGATCCTGTTTTCATACAAATGTCCTCAGTAATAAATAATAGCAAGAAGGAATGCAGCACTAATGGGAAATATAGGCTAGACTGTGTCTAAATATTAGGTTTTACTAAAGTTCTCCTGAACATGTCACCAGTTCTTTAATTCACAGATCAGAACATTCAAACTGAAAGAGGAGGAGGAAGATTGGGGGACACCAGAGAAGGGGAAGTCTATAGGAAAAGGTTGCTTACCTAGCTAAGGACTTGAGGCGGAGACGAGAGAAAGAGCATCAGTCAGCATTTGTAAAGGAAGAGACGGGGTGTAGCTTCAGACAGCAAGGGAAGGAACAAAGCCAGAATTTGGAGATGGAAGAAACACAGTGAGGAAGTCTACTACCCTCAAGGGAGGGAGCAGAAAAGTTTAAAATATAAGGAGCAGTGGGGGGTATGAAGTGGATAGCTAAGAGCAAAATGACAGAAAGAATGAAAGGGGGTACAGTCTTGCCAGGGAGTATGTGGTAGCAGCGCTATAACACCCACTCCCCTTCCGTAAACAAAGGTCAGAAGAATTCTTCTGACAACAATCTCTCAATGCATAGATAGAGGCATATGATCCTTGTTCCGATACAGTTCAGCAAGTCTGGGATGAGACTTGTTTGATACTGCATCTATGTGACTAGAAAAGTCAAGACATTAATCAAGACAGCCACCCAGATATTTAAAGGAGGGATCATCTAGGAAGTGTGAGCCATTCAGTGACAAGACAAGTAAGGACTGAAACTTGGTCAGATGCTGCCTGGTGGCAAAGATCATGAAAACTGCTATTTTTAGTATCGAAGGAGTGCTGGCTATCACCCAACCAGCATGGGGCTCTTGTCAAGTAAGAAATATTAACGGGTTGGCCTTTGCCAATTGCAGTATTGCTGCCTGCCCTGATGCATTTTAGAGAGTTGCTAAATGTTCCCCAGTGGCTGACTTACAAGTCAGATGTAGCCTTCCTTATGAAGGATCATACAAAAGGAAAGGCCAGGCAGGCTAGATGGGCCAGTGGGTCTTTTCTGGCTGTCAATTTCTATGTTTCCAAGGAAACAGCCTTGTTTTTGGGTAGTCTGTACGCTGCCCAATCACAGTCCAGGAGTGTGGCTTTGTACTTGATCCAGGCTTTGTCCTTGGCAGCAGTAGTCTAGAAAATCAAGGGATATCCACCTGTGAGTAGCTTTTACTCATGAGTCTGTAAAGATAGCATCAATCTGCCACAGATTGATATACACTCACTACGGAAGAATGACCATGCAGATTCAACATCAGGAATAAGATTCAGCCGTTCCCAGTTTACCTTGCTGCTTTCTTGGTTGTGCCCTGATGGCTCTAGCTTATTGCAGGATTTAAGCCTGGTATTATAACGGGGGGAGGGGGAGGGGGGGCTTTGCAGTTCTGCCTCTCTAGCTATGGAAGTTAAAGCTGTGATCGCTCAGTAAATCGAATTATGTTCCTGAGGATAAAACTCTTATCAGGTCTGTTGATAGGGTCCACTCAATGCCTGAACCATTATTATCTTCTCTTCAAAAGCATGGGAAGATTTTGGGGGTTAGCTGGAGGAGAAATGTCAGGATTTTTCACAACACAATTAGACTATTTTGGAAACATAGTTTCATAAAAAAATGAATACCACTGTTAATTGTTTTCCTAATATATGAACCAAAAATCCAAACATTTAAAAATTATATTTAAAAAAAAAATTCTGTGAATTGAGTCCTAGTATATCAATAAACTGATAGTGAAACTGGATGCATCGATTCAGTAGATCAAGGTGGTGCGGGCATACGCTGGGAGAGCATGGTTCAGGCTTCAGTGAGAAAGTCTGTACAAAGAAAAGGGAGCCAGAACTCACCACTCAAAGGGCAAGGAAAAAGGGGCAAATCTAGGCACTACAAAGCATACTGTTCCAAGATAGGCTAATAAGATGCTGCCTGCGGCTATAGTGTCTGATCTTTTGCACCAGCACATCTTCAGCACCGAAGAAAACGAAACCCTTCGTTTATATATCTTCTAGCTGTGTCATTTGTGGTGCCAGGATTTCTGCCTTTTTTCTTTTCTCTCCGAGTGGCAAGTGCTGGCTCCCTTTTCTCTGTATATTCAGTAGGATCCCGGTGTCATTTAAAAATATTATGTTTCTAGCCCTATTGGTTCAAAATGTAACACTTTCTAAATATATCTTTAAAAAGGATTAACTTTGAACCATAAGAGCTGGAAATGAAGTTCTTTTAAATTATTTTTAATGAAAGTTTGGAGTCAGGTCAATAGAGTTACAGTACGGCGACAATACTGAAAATGCAGTTTGATAATATCAGAACATCAAAAAATAAATTTTACTACGCTGATCTGTATTTCTATGTCATGGTGTAGCTTCACTGACTTGACTCCAAGCTTGCATTAAAATAAAAACTTTCTAGCCCAAATGGGTCAAAAGGTACTCCTTTTTTTTTTGTTATTTTTTACTTTTATGTCTGCCCCTGGATTGGCAACCATCTTCCAAGCCCCACTCAGGAACCTCAGCCCTGTTCCAACCCCATCAACCTCCCTTCTCACATAACTTACCATTCTCCCAGTAGCTGCCCTTGGTATCCCCTCCCCATGGTGGGGTCAATGAGGCTGGCCCAGTTCCCTGTCAAATCTGGCAAGTCCCCTTTCTTTGGCACCGGGAAACAGCTCAGGTCAACGGGTGCTAGTTTAGAGCAAGGTGGGGTCTGTCATGCTGCACTGGTTGGGTTATTTTCCAATTTCTTCCCCACTCCATAGAGATGCGGGTATGGGGCAAAGCGTACATACAAGGTACATCGGTAACTGCCCCTGCCAATAAGCATCTTCTCCCACTGAAGCATGCTCCTACCTGCACAGTCACCCTTGGTCACCCAGGTGGTTGTGTAGCGGAGCAATCCTCCCCCCCCCGAGAGGAGGACAGCATTCTACATGATGCTCAATCCTACCCCTCCCCAGCAGGCCCCCAAACACCCCAGGCTTGTACCCCAACCCAGGTCACCGACATGGTGAAAATGTACTCCTTTCTAAATGTAATTTTACATATAAAGGGTTAATATTTGAACAATAAGGGCGAGAAACAATCTAGTCCTCAAATGGCTCAAAAGTTAGCTTTTTCTAAATATAATATCTTTAAAGGGGATAACATTTCAACTGAAAGGGACAGAAACATAATTATAAGGCAGCAAACAATACCTTCTGCCTGTTTGTTGCCATCATTGTACTCTTTTGTGCATATTTTAAACATTATTGTTATGTTTAGTGTGGGTTGACTGTGGTGAGGTTTGAATAGAGATTTGTCAAACAGAATGTTATACCATTTGAAACATTCTTAATCAGGTTACCCCCAAAAACCCACACACACATAAGCGCACTCACAAACGCACACACACACACACACACACACACACACACACGTTTGCATACCCATGATGCTGTTTTGAGGCTTTTGACTGTGTATGTGTGTTTACAGAAACCACAAAAATTAGAAAGTACCTTCTTGCACCGTTTCAACATCCTATGTACTGTTTTTCTGATCAGCATTTAAATTATTTAACCTAATTTCACTTGCTGTGACAGTAAGTAAGCAATAAGATATACGGGGTGTGCATTAGACATTTCTAATGCACGACCAAGGGTGTAGTGAAGCACCTGTATTTTAGATGAATGGAAACATAAAAATCCACCATTTTAAATGTTTAAAATCTTGTAAGTTTGACCTTTTGTTAACAAAAGTTAAAATAGTTCATCCCTCTGCTTGTACTGCTTTTTTTTTTGCGTTAGGACTTACAGTATGTCCTGATTAGGCTTCCATAGCTGTAGTTTGTTTGTGAGTAATGACTGTACCTTGCAGGGATTTAGTTTTATTAGATCCAGCATTTGTGTATCCTGTGCCCTCTGTTAGTGAATTCTCCCAATTCCTCTCCCACTTCACTGATTCCAGACCCCCCCCCCACTCTCCTGGCTCAGCCAATTCACAGAATGCAAGAATTAAACACAATCACAGACCGTTTTAATCTCTGTTTACTTACAATTCTCCTACTTCTCCCCCGACTGAATGATATTGAAGCTTTTTTCTTTTCTCCACAGAATGCAACTGAAGTTAAAAAAAAAATCAATACTTGGCCTATCTTGATTCAAGATTCCTGCCCTCCCTTCACACACAACTGACTCAGCCATCTGGCAGAATGAAAGAACGTAAACCTCAAACAAAATCACAGACCTTTTTAATCTTCCCACTGTTTTCTCTAGATGCTGATTCTGTTTTTTTTTTTTCCCCTCCTACATGCTACCATGTCAGCCACTCCTTCAGGCTTTCCAAGCCCCCCTACAACCCATCTGTCCCCTGAGCCTCCATCCTCATATGGCAGCCACCCCCAGGGTAACCCGGGTCCCTCTCCTCAGAGAGGGAAGGCGCCAGCCAAGGGGGGGGGGGAGACCAACGCAACACTTGGCCCCAGGGTGCTGTTGAGGCAGATATGGCTCAGAAGGGACATTGATGGCACTGGAGAGCCGGGCAGCCATCATCCGGCTGAACGTGGAGCATTTCCACTTTTCTGGTGTTGTTCCCGCCTTGTGTTGCTTCTGCAGTGCTCCTGGCCTCCACCAGAGGCCACTGCAGAGCGACACTGTCCCACTACCCCCAGAAGAGGAGAGGACAGCAGTCCTACAGACGCTCAATCCTCTCTTTCCCCTGCCAGCCCCTGGTGTCCTAAGTCCATTCCTGAACCCGGGTCGCCAATGTGGTTCATGGTAAGGTGCCAGTGCCTCAGCGCCAATGGGCTGACGCTGGTTCCGTTTTAACAAAGTAACACCTGAGTTCTCAGAAAGGTACACAATCGGTAGGACAGGCAGACTAGGTTTTGTTGTTGTTTTGACTGTCCTGAAATAATTTACCTGTTTAGGGAAAAGAGGACTGCCAGGACAGTGCAGCAGGAGGAAACAGCACTAAGAAAGGGAAAGCACTGTGAAGTGAACTGGACAGTGTGGTTGGTGGCAACTGCAGTACGAGATGGAAGTGCAAAGACGTGTAAGTAATTTTTGATGTTGCACAAATATATGTACAAGGCATCTGAATGGAGGGATGTTTTACACACTGGGGGGTTGGGGACTTGGAGCATGAGTGGAATCATTCATACTGCACTGGCCTAACAGTGTATGCAAGTAAGTGATGGTGGGTGTGGGCGCAGGTCAGCTCATATCGGGGAAAAAATCATCAATCATAAAAATAAACTTAATGGAGCAAGCGACTGAAGTGCAGCATACAGGTGCGTTGCAATAGCACTGACTGGCTGCTCTAATAACCCATTTACACTGTGAGCATATTAAAACTTCTGTTTTACTTATTACTTATTTTGGAGTCCTGTTATAGTGTGTATACAGGTGGAGGAGTGGTAGTTCACTGTAGCAAAATTCTGAACTACCCATTCAGTTGCTGCTGATTGAAACCTTTGGCTACACTTTCTGACCTGTAGGTACACCTGCAGTAGTCAGAGCACTTTTATTTAATTGTTTTAAAATCTTTCTCTGTTGCCAGCAATTACTCTACGTTACCACAGTAACCACTTCCGGTTTTTGGGATTCTTCAAACTCGCCTGGCGAAGAAGGAGGGCCACGCCGCGCGCGAAGATGTGCACAAAGACACGCGTGTCCAGCACGTGTTTAGCGTGTTCAGTAGATTTAGCGAATTCAAGCATCCTCAGTGATAGAATTGTATGTTAGATTGAGTTATTTAATTCAAATAATGTGTTAGAAATCAGGGACTTGTGAAATTACTACTGAGCAGGAAATATATAGTGTAAGTACGAATTTAAATATCCACATACCAGTATGGAACTTAAGAAACTTGCAAATCCCACCATTATGACAACTGAGGGGAAAATTGTTTTAAAATGTCAATTATGTTATATGCATAAACTAGTAGATTCTGTACCAAACATGGAAAATAGCTTTGAATGTGAAAAATGCTTAGTAAACAAAGCTATGAAAGAAGAACTAGACACATTTGGAGAAAGACTAATTATATTAGAAAATAGTCAGGCAGATATGTTAAGACGTCATACTGAAAGAAACGAAAATTCACAAGTAACAACAATAAATAATGACGCATTAAGTACCATTAACCAAGAACTAAATTTATTACAAAAACCATTGGTGCCTGAAATTATCACAACAACAAATAAAAAAACAAGAGATAATTAGAAATAAAGGGTTAGAGAGGAGGATATAGAGGAACAAGACTGGGCGACAGTAACATCAGGTACAGCAATTAAAAAGGACATAAAGCAAACAAGTTTGAAATTCCAATTAAAAAACACTTCCAGATGCTATCCAATGATAAAAATAACAGCATTTTATCATCTGTATCATTTTCAGATGTATCTTATCTGGAGACTGGGAGAATTGTAAATGATCAAAACATTCAGGAACCACTAATAAATCTTGATAACTCCTTGACTCTAGCTTCTAAATTACAGCAAAAAACTGACAATCAATCAATAAATCAGGGAACTGATAATTTAATGGATACAAATTATTTAATGTCACAGAATGTTCCATCAAGACAAATTTTTGTATTAGGCGATTCAATAATCAAGCACATAGATAGGGCAATCTGCAATCCTGATAAAGTTAACAGAACTTGTTCAAGCTACAGAGGGGCTAAAATAGCGGATATTACTGATATGTTAAATTCTATATTATCCCAATCAGGAAATAACCCATTAGTAATAATTCATGCAGGGGTAAATTATGTTTGTCAATTAGATAGTAATATACTAGAGGAAAGCTATGTGGCACTAAATAATCTCCTGGTGGAAAAAGGATGTACAGTCTGCTTTTCAGAGATATTACTAGTACCTAGGGCCACTCTTGCCATTACAAACAAAATTAAAAAAATAAACAACTGGTTAAGACTGTGGTGTTTAAAGCAGGAGATAAAATGTATTCAACATTGGGAAGATTTCTGTGGAAGGGACTCACTTTTTTGTTGGGATGGACTCCACCTGAGTAGAAGGGGTAGTACTATGCTCGGGAGAAAAACTGCAGCAGAAATAAATAATTTAAACTAGATTATGAGGGGGAGAATTGGAAAGATCTAAATTCTCTAAAAAGAGTGAAGACCAATGTTAAACAACCAACAACTAAATATTGCAAAGTTTTGAGCTTTAATGCTAGATCCTTGAATAATCTAAGTATGGCGGAATTAGAATGTAAATGTAAATTATTGGATATTGGCATTATTGCTGTAACTGAAACCTGGTGGGATTCTGCACCAAAATGGGTAAAGAAGATTCCTGGTTATAAGTTATATCATAAGGACAGAGTGAATAAAATTGGAGGTGGAGTTTGCATATTTGTACAAAATGGCATAATATCATTGGAAATGATAAATAACTCTAACATGGAAACATTGTGGGTACAAATACAATTTAAAGGACAACCAAAATTAGTTGTAGAAGTCTGTTATATACCTCCCTCATCTGACCTTGAATATACAAATGAGTTAATAAATCAAATTACTGACATTACAGAAAAAAAATGTGATAATACTGGGTGATTTTAATATGCCAGGAATAAATTGGGAAATATTCACTGGAGTAACCTCACAGGAAAAACTACTAACAAACTTATGTATTGATCAAGGCCTAGAGCAATTAGTAAAACTCCCTACTAGGGGTAACAGTATATTGGATCTTATTATTACCAATTCAGGATGTTTAGTGACAGATATAGATATTACTGCTCCCACTGGAAATAGTGACCATAATGCAGTAGTACTAAATGTAGGTATCACTAAAAGTAAAACAACTTCAGGAACATTACAAAACAACTACAATAGAGCTAACTTTAAACAAATAAATCTGTCACTAAGTCAAACTGATTGGATAAATAAGTTTAAAAACAAAACTACAACTCAAGCATGGGATATATTTAAGCAAACTATAAACAAATTAGAACAGATCTATGTTCCCCTTAAAATTAAATACAACAAAAAAGGTAAAATACCTATTTGGTTTAATAAAGATATCCATAGACAAATAAAATTGAAAGAGCGTCTCTTTAAGAAATTAAAAATAAATGGTACCCCGGGTATTAGGGTTATATATAAAAATTCAGTAACTCATTTAAAAAAACTAATTAAATAAGCAAAAACCAAATTAGAATTTACCTTGGCACATAAAAAGTCAAACAAAAAATCACTTCATTCTTATATAAATAGTAAAAAAGGATATTCAAGAAAAATTGGACCAATAATACATGATGGGAAATCTGTTAAAGATGATCAAAAAGTTGCTAATATATTTAATAATTATTTTTCCTCAGTTTTTTATAATAAAGATAATTATTATCCAAGGTGTAAATTAATCCCAACATACCCAAAAATTAATGAGCAGGAAGTAAGATATGTCATTTCATTACTAAAAAAATCTACCAACTCGGGACCTGATAACATCAATGCAAGGTTATTGAAGGAAACTATTGATTCAGTTATTATTCCATTAATTTTAATATTTAATAAATCATTGATAGAAGGCTGTATACCATATGACTGGCGTACTGCAATTGTGGTCCCAATCCTAAAAAAGGGGAATAAAACAATGGTTCAGAACTACAGACCAATTAGTCTAACATCTCTAGTTGGCAAGGCCATGGAAAGAACAGTTAAATCACATATTGATTCAGAAATACATTCACTTGGGATACAGGACCTTACACAGCACGGTTTTAAAACAAGATCATCCTGTACAACTAACCTGATTTCCTTTTATAATAACACTAGTAGGTTCCTGGATAACCATATTCCATCAGATGTTATACTTTTGGACTACAGTAAAGCCTTTGATAAAGTTCCCCATTCAATGCTTATTGAAAAAATGTGTAAGTTTGGTTTTTCGGGATACATATTAAATTGGGTATCACAGTGGTTATATGGTAGAACACAGGCAGTCAGGGTAAACAATTTTATGTCAGAACCTCACAAGGTGGCAAGTGGTATCCCTCAGGGCTCTGTCCTGGGACCAGCATTGTGTAATTTATTTATCAGTGACTTAAATATCACTTCCAGTAATTTTATTTCTAAGTTTGCAGACGACACCAAACTGGGAGGAAGAGCAGATTCAATTTCAAATGGGAACATTCCTCAGAATGATCTTCAAACTATAGAACTGTGGGCAAAAAGAAATTTCATGGACTTCAACATGGATAAGTGTGTGGTTCTGCACTTTGGAAACAATATTCCTAAAAATACCTATTGGTTAAATAACAAACAAATCAAATTCTCTGAATGTGAAAGAAATTTTGGGATTCTGATAAATACTAAATTATCTGACGACTCACATTGTAATAGAGTGGCTAATACTGCTAATGCTATGTTGAAGCAGATAAATAAAACTTTTGTAAACAAATCCGAACAATGTTTGGTCACCTTGTATAAATCATATGCTCGACCCTATTGGGATTATGGTTCTCCATACTGGAACCCATATCTAAAGAGAGATATTTATAGAGTGGAACAGGTACAGAGAAGACTGACTAGGATGATACCTAGACTAAAAAAAGATTCTTATAACATACGACTGGCTAAAACAGGACTACACTCTCTTGAACAAAGAAGATTAAGAGGGGACTTATTATTTTTATTCAATATTTTAAAATGTCCGATACAGATGAAACAATGTGGATTGTCATATGCCAAAAAACGCATAGTTGGTAGATTACATAACAAACAACTAAGTGTCGAATGGGTAAATACAAATAAAAGAAACAACTTTTTTAGCGTCAGGGCACCACAGAAATGGAATTCACTTCCTGAATATATAGTTAACTCAAAAACTATTGAATCTTTTAAAAACAAATTAGATATCTGGTTAACAAATAAATGAAGGACATTGACTCACTATTGTAGGGCACAATCTCAAAGGACCATGATGGCCTGCTTTTGTCCAGTATATCCAGTAATGGTTTGATGTTTAAATAAGTAAGAGGAATTCTGACTGTTTTATGAACTGATTGCATAGTTAAGTGTTTGTTAGCAAGTGACATGCGTTTATGCTCTTGGAAAGTCTCAGTAATGGGGGAAGAAAAATGGCAGCTGAAAATTAGTTTAAAAATTCAAAAGTTTGGCAGAAGGATTTCTATGATGTCTAGCATCCCAACTGGCAGAACATGTTTTTACCCATGCATTAGACAGCTCTATTGCATGGGTATCATCAACCAGTTAGGATGTAGGACTTTCTCTGCCCACTTTAGAACAAGATTTGAAATGTGCCTGGTTCTAGGAAGCTAAAAATCAAGTGGCTGCCCATCCTTATAGAATTCAGCTTTGGCTGAACTTAGAGTCCTAGGTGTTGGCTGTAGTTATAGGTTGTTTTTACCATTGCCTTATTTCACCCCTTGCTTTAGTCTGACAGTGTGAAAACAAACTGTACAGCATTATGTTCTCTCAACTAGTAAACAACACTCACTCTTGTCAGACATCTGCAGCTAGTTCAGAGTGCTGCAACCCATCTCCTGACTGACTTTCGAAATTTGGTCCAGATAAAAAGCAATAAAATGACTTCAATGGTATTGCTCCCAAGAAAGTCTAGCTGTGATGCCACATCTCACTTCCATTGGGGTTCTGCTTAGAGTGGCTTGAAACGTCTCAGTACCATTGGTACTATCAGGTGGTAGCACGTGAATAAGGCGAAGAATAAACGGAAAGTATAAAATGGTCAAGGCATAATGGCGGCATCCAAAACGGTGTCCTATAACATTAGGCGACAGGTAGTAAATGGAGACTCCAAGGTGCTACCTACCCCAGTGTCAAGGTGCGCCTTGGAGTTGGAATCCTATAGATAGCGAGGGGGTTAGTGGCACAGCCCCCCATGGAAGGGGGTGAGGTGGAACCCCCCACTAACATAAGAGGCTGCCAGGTGCGCAGTTGCAACCCTATCTCTGTAATGATGGCAACGTACCTGGTGAGCCAAAAGGGTTGTCCATTGCTACATTATGCTGGATATGTCTACTGATGGGATAAGGTGGTGCTGCCAAAGGTACATTGGAGATGTGTGGAGAGCCATCGATTGTGTTGCTGTGCCCATTTGCATACCATCGGTGAGGACGTGGTCGCCGTAAAGAAAAGCCACAACCATGTGGCAGATGCTACAGATGTTGGGGTTCGGCAAGTGTTGGGGGACCTCAGGGAGAGAGCTCGATTTATATGGAGATGACGAGCCAAGTGGTCATGCAGAGCACTGTGCACGTCTGAGACGCGGTAGCAAGGCGACTGCCAAGAATTCCGTTGTTGAGGAGGACAGTGCAGAGGGTGTGGAGAATTGAACGTGTTTGTCCTGTGCTGCCAGCCACAATCAAGGATTTGGTGATACCTGAGGAATACAAGTCTACGTTGGCTGGTGAGCAGTTTCTTTTTTGTGATTGTTCTACTAGGACTGATAGATTTCTCAGGTGCCCTACACAATGCAAACTGCAATTCCTCAGTCAGTGCCAGGAGTGGTTCCTTTCAAAGCTTGCTCTACATTGTTCAAACAACTTTATAGTATACACAGGATGAGGGGGGGTTGGAATGTCATCCCTGCTATATACGTATTGATGTATTCCAGGATTGCCACTACCTATGAAAGGATGTTTCAGAAATTGAAGGGTTGGGGCACCAACATTAGCCCTAGCAGTGCTATGATGGATTTTGAGAGGGCTGCTTTCCATGCATTTGGTAATGCCTTCCCTGATGTTGGTGAGGGCATGTTTTTTTCGTCATGCCCAGGCTATTTGGCAGAAGGTGCAAGAGTGTGGGGAGATCCACACACGCTATGTGCATGACACTGATTTTGCACTGCATGTCAGAATGATTTTAGTACCAATGGCAGTACTTCATGGATAATGAAGAGGTGCTAAAGCCATTGTTCGACTACTTTGAGGACACCTGGTTGGGTCATCCTCTAAGTAGGTCTGGTCGCAGACGTACTGTGTTTGCCACTGAATTATAGAATTGCTACGAAGCAACATCTCTTGGGCAGGCAAGGACAAATAATGCAGTTGAGGGCTAGCATTGAGGGTTTAATACCCATTTAGGAGCATGCCACCCTAATATACGGAGACTGACTGAATGCCTCAGGGAAGAACAGAGGCTGAGTGAGGTGAGACTGGAGCAGCTTTTTTTGGGTGCTGCATGTGCTCCAGTAAGCCGTTGGTATCGTGATCTAAATGAACGACTGCTGCAAGTGGTGCAGGAATATGCTATACGGGATAGGTACAATTACTTGAGGGGCTTGGCATACAATGTGCAACAGCAGGTTTAAAATCATCGTCTGTGCTTTTATGTAATTCAAAATCACCCAGAAATACCTGTCGCCTTAATTTCGGTGTGCCGTTTCTGCATTCGCTATTGAGGATTCGCTGTTTTGACATTTGCCCTTATATTTTCGCCGTTATCACATGGAGCCCTGTGAGGTTTGAGTACGCGTGCACACACACACACACACACATACACACACTTGCATATCCATGATGCCTTGCTGTGCTAGGTTTGACACATTTAAATGTATAAGTGTTGCAGAAACAATAACAGTTGAAATGATCTGCCTTTTTGTACCATTCATGCATCCTTGATTTTGTTCTTCTTTATAATTAGCACCTAAATTACTCCACACAACCCCCACCCCTTCTGGCTCGCTATGACTAAAACAATACTTGAAATGTGCCTAGTCACAGGAAGCTTACATAAGCAGCAGTCAACTTCAATTTTTTATTGCTCTCAGTGTCAGTTGTAGTTAAAAGCCTGTTGAGGTGTGAGAAAGTGGATACTATGTGTGCTGAAAAGTGGTCAAAACATCCCAGAATGTTGTGGGTTGAGTCTTTTAACCTGATGAAATTCCAGGAGCAACTTCTTTTGTTGAATCATACCTAGTCCAGGTCACCAACAGCTTCCTTTGTTGAACCCTTAGGTCGCTTGTGTTAGTTGTCTGCACTTTGTAGCCTTTCATGTCTGAGTACAGTGGCATGCTAGGATGGCACTTATTTGCGCAACAGCTGGGCAGTCTGACCAAGTCATGGTAGAGCTATGCGGAGTGTGGCTGCCTATGATTGAACACAACTATGTAAGCCGGCCCTACTGGGCGTAAGCCTATGACATGGGTGAGTGATCCCATGTAGTGCAAATTGCAGCTTCGCTCCTCCAGGCTCGCACGCTTCCACTCTCTGCAACCTACAAGAATCTATGCATTTGGTCTGCCCATCGATTTCACTGCCATCTGAAGCCAGATTTTCTGTCTCCCCCCCTTCCCCAAGAAAGTTCACTTTTCTTCACTTTCTGGCAGTGTCTCTCTCATCATATCATCAATGTTCCAAAATGATCAGTTGCTGCAGGAGGCACTGAAGCAAGCAGCGATACCCAATCAGGAGTCAGTCAATGGTCTGTCCACCTACCCCACTGCAGCCCACAGCTAACAGTCTGCAGCTAAACTTTTTTTCTCCCATGTAAGTTCAGGTCTTGTACTTTTCTTCACTTTCTGAAAATATATGTCTCATCATATCAACCCCCAACAGTAGGGACTCAGAACCAGCAGTGAATGAGCAGTCAGTGTAGTGTGGAGGGGATGCTGACACAAGATGAAATTGGGGCATCTCGTGCAAGTCAGTTAAGATAAAAGCACTGTGGCACAGCTTTAACTTGGACATTTTCTCTCTCTCTGGTTTTGGAATTCAAAGAGATACTTATTCACTGCAACCCTGGCCAGTGATCCTTCCTGCTGCTTCCACTGCAGAAACAGAACTGCAAACCCTGGCCAGTGATCCTTCCTAATGCTACCACTGCAGAAATAGAACCGCAAACCCTGGCCAGTGATCCTTCCTGCTGCTAGCATTGCAAAAACAGAACCGCAAACCCTGGCCAATGAACCTTCCTGCTGCTAGCGCTGCAAAAACAGAACCGCAAACCCTGGCCAGTGAACCTTCCAACTGCTACCGCTGCAGAAATAGAACCGCAAACCTTGGCCAATGATGCTTCCAGCTGCTACCGCTGCAGAAATAGAACCGCAAACCCTGGCCAATGATGCTTCCTGCTGCTACCGCTGCAGAAATAGAACCGCAAACCCTGGCCAGTGATCCTTCCTGCTGCTACCACTGCAGAAACAGGACCGCAAACCCTGGCCAGTGATCCTTCCTGCTGCTACCACTGCAGAAATAGAACTGCAAACCCTGGCCAGTGATCCTTCCTGCTGTTACCACTACAGAAATATAACTGCAAACCCTGGCCAGTGATCCTTCCTGCTGCTGCTATTACCCACCGGTGACCCTTCCCGTTGCTGCTGCTATGGGGGGCAGACAGACAGATACACAGACACACACAACTCTTCATGTCATTTGTACCTATGTGCACAACTATGTGAGGTTTATCCCATCCCTTGCCTACACACTTGGGAATGAACTGTCCCACCCTCCCCAGTGTCATACCTGGCATACACTTCACACTAGCATGGCTTTTTCCTGCCCCCCTTCTCACCCCTTTAAAAACTGAATCTCCCAAGATGATGACCTTTTCACCTTTCACCTGCCCTCCCTCCATGTTGCGCCCCACTATGAATCCCAGAGCTGGAGAATCCCCTTCCCCATTACCTACCACCTTCATCGCTGGCTTCCCTGCCCTGTCTACCCCCTCCTCTGATCTCCACCAGCCCACCCCACTATGATTCCTATCCAGTCCATCTCCTTCCCCAGTCCTGTATTCTCCTCTCCCCTCTGTTCCACTCTTAAGTCCGTCCTCCTCCTCTTTGTTATCTGTCCTAGTTTCCTCTCTGGTCTTGCACCTTAGTGGAACCTTAACATCACCCCCTGCTTCCCTGCCTTCCCCACTGCCTCCCATTGAACCCTCCCTCTCCATCTGTTCACTTCCCTCTCCCCCTCTTCAAGTACCACCTTCTCTTGTTCTACGCTGCCTCCCCATCCTCCCGATTCCACAGACTGGCCAGTACTGATAACCTGTTCTTAGTCCCCACCCAAGCCATCCCCCATTGCCTTGTCCTGCTTCTCTGTTCCCTGGTCCTGTCTACTTTTCATCCTCCTTCTTCCCCCATTCCTTATTGCCTGCCACGTTCCCAACCTTGTGCTCCCTAGTAACTGAGGAGCATCTATTCCAAGCCCCTTCTTTTCCCATCCCCACCATGGCCTTTGTTCATCTGATGTGGTATTTGGCTGATCCTTCCTTGACTCTGTATGTCTCTGCTAGGACCCCCCCCCCGCACTTCTCCTTCCCATCCCCAGCTCCCATTGCAGTCTTCCTACTTCCTGCCTAAGTTGGCCTAGTTGCCAATGTCACAACCCCACTCAGCAGGTCAGGCCCTCTGCTTCCGCAGTGCCAACCTCCGAGCGCAGTACTGTGAACAGTTAACAGAACAGGGTAACCCTCCTGTCTGTTTTGTGGGTTCGAATCAACCTTTGGTCTCAAGTCTTGGAGGGATTCAAACTGTGAACCTCTTGCTAGCGTACCCAATGTACAGGCTCAGATAATTCTGCTCTTCAGAGGGCCGGGGCAGATATCTTTCACCTACGTGCACTTAACCAGGTATACAAAATGAACCCTTAAAAACTCTATGAAAGACCTCAGAATAAACTCTTACCTTTTCCCAGTTTGGTAAAACCATTAAGCTATGCACATTGTCACTGTAACCATATATGCGTCACTTGTCAAAGAAAGAATTTCAAAGGCACAAGTAGTCTCTAAAATGAGATGTTTACTTAAAAATAGATAAAAATTTAAAATGTAAATACAGAACAATATATCACAAAACGTATGCTCACTTTAAAAGAATAAGATTTAAAAGTGAAATTTCCTACCAACCATACACTTAGCCTTGCCTAGCTAATGTATTCTTATATTCTTACAATGCTGAAAGTTGTTGTAGCTACAGAGTCCAAACGTGTGTGTCTACAGGTCACTCACAGCATAATTAACAAACTGTCTTGAACCTGCCTTCTACATGATGTCACCCAGTTCCTCCTCTGCTCATTAAAAATTATACAATCAGGATGTCTTGTGTCAGGAGGTAAATTAATAGGTGACATCAGCAAAAAAACTTGTTTCCCCATATGACTTCCCAATTAAGTCTGTAATTTTCCAAGTCCTTTATTTCATCCATGAGCAGCATCCTGCTCTTCAAAGACATCAAAGGAGAATTTATGACTGTCAGATCTCACTGATGTGTAATATACTCTGTAACCCCAGTCAATTAACTGTGTTTCCTCTAAATGTCATAAAAGTTTATGATTTCCTATCCTAGCAGCTACAATTAAGCTAGATAAACATGAGATCCTTAATTTAGGTCTCTTCTAGCCTTTAATTATCTCCTGGCTTTTATCTTTTACCTGAAACAGCATGTCTCATAAGAGACACTCAATAACACATTTTTATATTACAAAAAGCTTAGACTAATCAGAACCAGCTGTCCAAGCGTCACACTCCTCCCTACCTAGACTGAATTTGGGGGCTCTATCCCCTGCATGGGATAAGCTTCCCAAATCAATTCACTCCTCATAGATGTGAGACAACCCATCAGAGTTCTGATTTTTTGCTCCAGCCCTATGTAGAACTGTCATGTCGTACCATTGCAAAGCCAGACTCCATCTTAGCAATCTACCATTGTTTTTTTCCATCTACGTCAGTCAAACCAGGGGGTGGTGGTCAGTTTGTACCACAAAATGCTGTCCATACAAGTATGGCTCCAACTTCTTTAGGGCCCACACTATGGCAAGACACTCCTTTTCGACAGTGGAGTATGCCTGCTCCCTGGGAAGTAACTTTTTACTCAGACAGGCTACAGGGCTGATCCTTCCCTTGGCTGGATGTCTGACTCAGTACAGCCCCAGTACCCATGTATCAGGCATCAGTCTGAACTATAAAGAGTCTGTTATAGTCAGGACTTGTCAAAACAGGAGCACTGCACAGTGCCTCCTTCAGTCTGGTAAAGGCTTCTTCACAGGCTGGTCCCCAGGTAATTTTCTTTGACATCCTTTTCTTTACCAGGTCAGAAAGGGGAGCAGCCAGGGCGCTGTAATTGGGTACAAATTTTCTATAGTACCATGCTGTCCCAAGAAAACTCCTGACCTGCTTCTGCGTTTCTGGTCTGGGGCACACCTGGATTACCTCTATTTTTATTTGGTTAGCACGGAGCTGGCCTCAGCCTACCACATGCCCGAGGTGTGCCACTTCTTCTGTGGCCACCTGGCACTTCCCGGCTTTGACAGTGAGCCTGGCCCTCTGTATCCTACCCAGCACTACCCTAAGATGGGACAGGGGTTCCTCCCAGCTGGTACTAAAGATGGCAATGTCATCCAGGTATGCCACGGCGTACTCCTTAGCACCACTTAACACCTGGTTCACCAGCCTTTGGAAAGTGGCCAAGGCTTTCTTCATTCCGAAAGGCATTACTTTAAATTCAAATATGCCTATCAGAGTGACAAAGGCCGACCTCTCCCTAGATCTGTCCGTCAACTCTACCTGCCAATACCCCTTGGTCAGGTTAATGGTCTTAATGTAGGTTGCCCCTTCCAACTTGTCCAGGAGTTCATCCGTCTGGGGCATCGGGTGGGTGTCTGACTTAGTGACTGCATTCAGTCCATGATAGTCCACACAGAAATGAGTAGAGCCATCTGGCTTGGGCACGAGGACTACAGGTGAGGCCCAGGGGCTGTGGGATCTCTGGATTACCCCTAAATCCAGCATCTCCTCCACTTCTCTCCTAATCTCCTTTTGGACAGCCTCCGACACCTGATATGCTGTCCGCCGTATGAGCATCTGTGTCCATCTCCACATCGTGTGTTGCTAAGGGGGTTAGTCCAGGCTTGGCGCTAAACAATGGGGCAAAGTCTGCTAAAACCTCCCTTACTTTCTGGATCTGGTCCGGGGTCAGCTGGGGAGACAATTTTACTGCCTCCACAGAGGACTCCCACTTACTTTCTTCCAGCAAGTCCAGAAGGGGGTCTCCTTCGTCCGTCCCCTCCCCAGGACTACACACTGCAAACACCATGTCAGCCCTATTTGCATAGGGCTTCATCGTGTTGACATGGTACATCCTTTCTGTTTTCTGTCAGGCAACTCTGTAATGTAGTTCACGTCATTTACCTTCCTAACCACTTTGTACGGTCCTGCCCACTCAGCCTGCAGCTTGTCTTTCCGGACCGGAATAAAGGTCATGACTTACTGACCCACCATGTACGAGCGAGCTCTGGCTCTGCAGTCGTACCACACTTTTTGTTTCTGCTGGGCAGCTGCCAGGTTGCTCTGGGCTGTCCCCATAAGCTCCTTCAGCCTTTCCCTAAATTAAGGACGTAATCCACTATGGTAGTTCCATGGGTGGTGTGCTTGCCTTCCTAGTCCTCCCAGATCAAGTCTAGGGACCCACGTACCCGGCGTCCATATAAGAGTTTGAAGGGGGGGGGAATCCTGTCGACTCTTGGGGCACCTCCCTGTATGCAAACAACAGATGGGGAAGGTATTTCTCCCAGTTCCTCCCATGCTGTTCAGCAAACATCTGGAGCATTGATTTCAGGGTACCATTGAATCTTTCCACAAGCCCATTGGTTTGTGGGTGATATGGTGTCGTGCATCTCTGCACCACCCCACACTTCTCCCATAAACATTTCATCAGGTCCGACATGAAGGAACCCCCTCAATCGGTGAGAACCTCCAGTGGAAACCCAACACAGGAGAAAATCCCAAGTAAGGCATCTGCCACTTTGTCTGTCCTCAGTGAGGATGTGGCGACTGCCTCTGGGTACCAGGTGGCATAATCCACCACAGTCAGGATGAATCTCTTCCCTGAGGAGCTGGGGGTATTTCAACACCCCACAATATCCATTCCCACCCTCTGAAATGGCTCCTCCACTTGGGTAATGGAATCAGGGAGGCTTGGGTTTTCTTGCCTGCCTTCCCTATTTCTTGGTACCAGTGACAAGACCTGCAATACTCCTTCACCTGCTGGGTGAAGTTTGGCCAATAGAAATTCTGGGCCAACCACTGCATAGTGCGCGCGATTCCCAGATGACCAGACAAGGGAATATCATATGCAATCTTGAGCAACTGCTCAGAATAGCCCTGGGAAATGACAAGCTGCCTACCTAGCACCCCTCCCTCTGTCTGCACAGCCTGAATATACATAAGTCCATTTTCCCAATAAACCTTATGTCTACCGTCACCTCCCTGTGCCCTGTCAGAGTCTGCCCAAGCCCTCAACTTCTCTAGACTAGGTTCACTTCTCTGAGCACCTGCAAACCCCTCACACATTCCCAAAGCACAGGACAGGTCCCCTTCAGTCGCTAAACCAAGGTCCCTAGCACTAGCATCAGGGCACTCAGGATCACTGTCAATCCCAATCCTCTGACAATGGGTCACCCCTCCCTCTTCGGAGTTACCTCTCCATAGCTGTGTGGTTAACTGCTACTGGGGAAATTTCTACCCCTTTTTGTTAGTCTCACTATCTGGGGAACCAGCCTCCCAGTGGTTCCACAATGGCTTCTGTGAGGTTAAGGGAACTACAATTTTCCCTTGCCACTTGGCTACCAGTAACTGCACACACAATCCCTTGTTTGAGACAACTGCCCAGGATCACATCCACTGCTAAGGTTCTGGCTACAGTCATCTGTTGCACAGTTCCCCCTGTTTCACCCCAGTCTAGGAGAACAGTAGCGAGGGGCAATGTTTTCTCTTGACCAGCAAAGTCCTGTACAGTGATGTATTTATTGGGTATAAGCTGACCCGGCTCTACCAGATCCCCCTTTACCAAGGTCAAGGATGCCCCTATGTCCCTTAACCCTTGTGTCTACACCATTCACCATGACTGGGCACATGTGTTCCCTCATGTTCACTGGCATGCTTCCAGAGACACACAAACAACCCACTTCCTTCCTAGCCCCCTGTTGTGTATTGCTCACCTTTTTGGGACACTGTCTGGCAATATGCCCAGTTTCTTTACACAACCAACATTTGTTTCTTTTCTCAGAGAAATCTTTTCTTTGAAACCTGGAGCTAACTGGTTTCGGTGGAGGCAGTGAGGGTTTTAGCTGCCCTTAAGGCATGCTTTTCCCTTTCTGCATTGCCACGCCCACACCATTCGGTCTCAGAGCAGGTCTGCTCTTGGCATAGTGGTCCGAGAGTTCAGCAGCCTCTTGCACTGTTTTGGGATCTTGGTCCTCCAGCCAGGTTTTCAGCTCTGCTGGGCACGCCCAGAAAAACTGTTCCAACAAAATCACATTTTCAATTTTATCAACAGAGTTTTCTTCAATTCCTTCCCACCATTTTAAAACATAGAAACATAGAATTTGACGGCAGATAAGGACCGCTTGGCCCACCCAGTCTGCCCATTCTGCCAAAAACTGATGTTGTTTTGTGGCTAGCTCCTCATAGCTCATGTCAGAGCTTCTTCTGAGCTTACGGAATTTAGCTCTGTATGATTTAGCAGTTAATTCAAATTTCTTTAACAGTGCAGCTTTAAGCATGCTGTAATCATCACTGTCCTCATTGTACATGTGACCCAATGCATTCTGAACTTTCCCAGTAAGTACCAGAGATAGCTGGAAGCTCCAGGACTCCCTAGGAATTTTAGCCTGAATAGAAACTTTTTCAAAAGAATTTGAAAAGGCATCCATATCCTCCCCCTCTGTAAATTCGGCTATCAATTTGAAATTCAGTTGGTAACTCAGTCCTGTAGTCCCTTCTAAACCCAAGCTACTTACCTGCTCTGGTGCCGCGGGTTGGAGTCGTAGCTTCTCCAGTTCGTATTGCCTCTGGCGCTCATGCTCCTCACGGTCAATGTCTCGTTCTCGCTCTGCCTCCCGGCATTCTTGCTCTGCCTCTCGGCATTCTTGCTCCCTCTTCTCCTCTGCAGCTCGCTGGTGCTCATGCTCCTCACGCTCAGCCTTCCGCTGTTCCCGCTCTCTCTTCTCCTGCAACTCCAGCTCCATTCAGTGGAACTCAATCTGCAGTGTGAGTACTTCTGGCTGCAGGATACTGGTGACCTTTCCCTGTTGCTGTGTCCCTTCACTGACAGTGGCCCTGCTGCCCTCCCCATTGGATCTGGACACTGCACTGGCCGCTAGCCCTTCCACATTCAATGTTCGGTCCCTTACAGTCACTGTCTGTGACTCAGTCCTCTGGGTATCTGCTACCACCAGGGCAGCCATGAGGTTCTGCTTGGTGGCTTTCACCTCAAACGGGTCTCCCCTGTGCCTGCACAACTGCTTTAAGTAGCCTACAGTGTGCCCGCTGTAGTTGGAAGCCATCTTCTTCCCTAACTATGGCTACTCTGACTTGCACTTTAGAAAAAAAAATAAAACAGGTAGGAACTCGACTGTAAGCCAAATGATATAGTTCTGTTGACTTTTAAAAATAAATTACTGCCTTTTTCTTTCTTTGCAAGTGAGCTGACAGTCTCAAGCTAACACACTGAACAATAAAAGCTTATACTACCAAACTTATCCTACCGCTCCCACCAATCTGTCACAACCCCACTCAGCAGATCAGGCCCTCTGCTCCCACAGTTCCAACTTCCAAGCGCAGTATTGTGAACAGTTAACAGAACAGGGTAACCCTCCTGTCTGTTTTGTGGTTCAAATCAACCTTTGGTTTCAAGTCTTGGAGGGATTCAAACTGTGAACCTCTTGCTAGCATACCCAATGTACAGGCTCAGATAATTTTACTCTTGAGGGCAGATATCTATTTGCTCACGGGTGCCTAACCAGGTGTACAAAATGAACCCTTAAAAGCTTTATGAAAGACCTCAGAATAAACTCTTACCTTTTCCCAGTTTGGTAAAACCATTAAGCTATGCACAGTGTCACTGTACCCATATATGCTTCACTTGTCAAAGAAATAATTTCAAAGGCACACCAAGTAGTCTCTAAAATGAGATGTTTACTTAAGAACAAATAAAAATGTAAAATGTAAATACAGAACAATATATCACAAAATGTACACTCACTGTGGTAGCGCGCAGGTGTATCTGGGCAATCAAGTAGCGTGACACAAAAAGGCTCTATTAGAATTCAGAAATTTATTTTATGGTTCGGAATTTTCATCAGTAGCAGGACACCTCTCACACAGCATTCTGTCTTGAAACCACTTCAGATGTCCAGGAAAATATAATAGCACCAGTCTAAACATCTGTATATCAATTTAACAGCAGTCCCTGTAATTTTCTCCAGGCCTTCTTCTTTGTAATAATCACCTCTTTACTCTTCGGAGCACCTTAACACAGTTCCCTGGAGTTCACCTCCAGACCTAGAATCGATCTGCTTTACTTGAACCATACATTCTACCCTGAAGGGGTCAGATGACTTCATAAACCCCTCCCTAATTTTAAACATTATTTCTTTATTTACATCATTTTGTATTTATTGAACATACACCATAAAGCATTAGAACATCTTTTAATTCTATATGCAGAGAACAATTACACTCTTTTATTATGGGGTTTAATCTTTATTTCTGACCTCAGAAAGCACCATCCCTTCCAAAAATTGTATTTAAGGATTCATAAAATGGCAGGCGGCTCTTAGAGAAGCTACAGCCGAAAGTGCAGGAATTCTGGAGCTCCACAACGCTCGCAACCCCACATTTCAAGACCAACACCAAATCACTTCCAAACCACAGGAATTCACCTCCTGAGGGTAAGAAAAGCAATCCTATTTTAAAATGCAAAAGGTTGCAGTTTCTAAGAACTAGAGAGCTAAATGCCCTCACAACAGTGCGCGCTAATGAGAAGGGGTAATGAACCACCCACTTTGAGCTACAACATAATGGTAATAAGAAAACGGCCGCCCAGCTCTTATAGAAGGGCTTGGAGCCAAAGGTGAAGAAATTCAAAGGGCTAAATCATCAGCCACAGTACAAAAACCCTCGCTCTACAAAACCCCCTAAAAATTTACAGAACACCACAATTCCATCAGAGAGGGTATGTACTAAGCTAAACACTCCACTGTAAGAATACTAATCCAACACGGAAAGTATTAAAAAGCTTAATTCCCCACATGATAGTGTGAACATTCTTGCAAGAAATACAAGCTTTCCAACACTCGTACTGGCACCATCGTAGGGGTTCAGTCTCTCAAAAGGCAATTAGGCAGTGTTCTGCCACCTTTTTACACAGAGAGCTGATTATTTTGTAAATGGGAATAAGATGCAGGCATTCAATCTAGTAATAGCCTGTGGGGAAAAGTATTCATGTTTTCTTTTTAGGGAAACCGAAACAGGACACTTGTGAAACAATACAACTTTCCCCTTATCTTTAAAATATCCAGTCTACCTAGGTAATGTACATTTCTCGGACCTTCCCTTTCTCATTAGTACTCCGATAAACCTTCATATTTATAAAAGGGCTCCAACCCTCACAATAATAATGAAAAATAATGTAACAAGGACGACGGCTAAACTTTATTACTTTTAGACAGCAGCCGCTAAATTCTTCCACTTCATTCAGACTGGAGGTACAAAACACTACCCAGCCCGAAAAACGCTCTGGCTTTTATTTTTTCCTCTAAGTTAATAACATCCTTATAATAATAGTTTATTTTACTCTTAACATGATGACTGACTTTGGGCACACAGCTGAATTCGGGCATAATGCCATACAGGCTCTCCATTACAGCCTTTCTATTCCCAAATGTGCAAAAACACATTTTCTCAAAATCAGGCAGAAAATAAAACTGTTGCAAGAATGCTACAAAAGGATAGAATATAAAATACTCATTATAACTGCAACCAACCTTTCGTTTATTATTATTATTTTTGTTTCAGTCAGGCTGGCGGTTCGAAACTCCGCTCGACCAGAAAGCACTTCACCTTATAATTTAAACAAGCTTAAGGCTTGGCTACTAGTTTCCTTCATTTTTTTATTTTCAATAAATGCTCCTAAATAGTGGCAGCCTTTTAACTAAATGGACCAGAGCACTTAAACTCAGCAACCTGAAATTAACACATCAGGCTGAACTATACAGCCTGACCGTGCGACGATGCGCACTGTCGCAGCACCTTTAGGGCAGCAAACAGCAGGACTTTCAAGTATCTATCATTTTTACAAATTTAATTTCTGGGCCCTCAACCCTTCACAGGGGCACCCTGTGACACTCACTTTAAAAGAATAAGGTTTAAAAGTGCAATTTCCTACCAACCATACACTTAGCCTTGCCTAGCTAATGGATTCTTATATTCTTACAGTGCTGAAAGTTGTTGTAGCTTCAGGGTTCAAACATTTGTGTGTCTACAGGTCACTCACAGCATAATTAACAAACTGTCTTGAACTTGCCTTCTACATGATGTCACCCAACTCCCCCTCTGTTTATTAAAAATTATACAATCAGGATGACTTGTGTCAGGAGGCAAATTAATAGGTGACATCAGCAAAAAAACCCTGTTTCCCCATATGACTTCCCAATTAAGTCTGTAATTTTCCAAGTCCTTTCTTTCATCCATGAGCAGCATCCTGCTCTTTACAGAATCAAAGGAGCATTTATGACTCTCAGATCTCACTGAGCTGTAATATGCTTTGTAATCCTGGTCAATTAACTGTGTTTCCTCTGAACATCATAAAAGTTTATGATTTCCTATCCTAGCAGCTGGCAGCTATAATTAAGCTAGATAAACAGGATATCTTTAATTTAGGTCTCTTCTAGCCTTTAATTATCTCCTGGCTTTTATCTTTTAGCTGAAACAGCATGTCTCATGAGAGACACTCAATAACACATTTTTATATTCCAAAAAACATAGACTAACCAGAACCAGCTGTCCAAGCGTCACAGCCCACCACCACCCCTTGCCACCATATAATCCTCACAAATATACTGTAGCTGCTCCACATCCATTGCAGCTCACCACCCTTCCTGTCTCTCATTGTGCACCCCTCTATTCATACTCTCCTCTCCCATTCCCCCCACCGCCACTGTCTGTCCCAGTTCCCTTGATTCCATATAATCCTCTGTACCTCTTCCCTACTACCTATCGTGTTTAGCTTTCCCAGTGCTCCCCCTTACCTAAACTCCAGTCCAGAGTGGCCTGTGGTCCTCCCTGCAGATGCCACACTCCTGCTTCATGGCAATCAAACTTCTCCCCCTCCTTCTGTCGGCTTCCTCCCTCCTCCCTATATCCCACCAACACAGTCCCCATAAAAATCACTCCTTCCCCCATTAGGTTTTTGCCAGACTCCCACAAGATCAGCATCTTGATTTAGATTGGATGTAAAAAGAAAACGCTACTTCCCCTGAGAGGTTAGTGCTTTTCCAACTTGGCGGCGGCCTTCAAATGTTGGACTAGTCTCTGTAACAAGGTCCACCTCCAGCTCTTTGAGCACCTCGCCACTGGCTGGAGGAGCTATCCTTCCAGCTGTCCTGCCCAATATCCTCTTCCTCAGAGTCCTCACCACTGTCTATTAAAAGGGTGGACCACCACTCCTGAGCTGGTCCTTGTCTCTGCTGGTGGGTTTTTGGTGCCCACCTGGGCACCTGTAGTGGCAGTTCTGTCAGAAACTGTTGTTCAAGGACCATCTCCTCATTAGGATTGGCCTGTGATAAAGTATTGGCCAGCTGTATTGCTTGACTGCAGTCTCTACTATTTACAGATAACAGTTCATACAAAACATCAAATGTCTATTTAGTTACTTGATAGAGGCCCTTGAATCGTGACTGCAGCTTGGGCCAAATATCCTCTTTATAACACTGGTTGTTAACCCAGTTGCCCTCTTCCTAAATCTGACCAGTTACTTTAAGATCATACTGCTCTTTTTGCTTACCCTTTACCTTCTCTTGGTGCCTTTGCTCTGCTGAAGTCACCATACTGAGATACCATGTCTGTTTATTCACATAATCAGTGGGGTTACTGTAACTCTCTTGGACATCTGCCCCATTTAGCAGCTCTACAGGGAGTGCAATTTCATGGTCAAACATCACCATAAACAGTGTGTACCTCATTGAGGACTACACACTACTCCCATAAGCCAGCATAACGTACGGCATAAGAGTATTCCACTCAGTCTGGTTATTCCATATAAAAGAAGAATGCACAGCTAGGAGCTTGCGGTTCAACCACTCAGCCAGTCCTTTTGACTGTGAGTGATAGGGAGTGGTCCTGGTTTTGTGCATCTATAGGCGTTTGTACACCTTGCGGAACAAACCAGGACTCAAAGCTCCACCCTAATCCATATGGATGCACCAGGGGGGGCCCCATACTTGCAGACAAACTGCTTCACAAAAACCTTGGTAACAGTTGAGGCCTCTTGGTTAGGCAGTGGGTAGGTTTCTACCCACTTTGTTACACAGCCTGTGAGCACCAAGACATACCAGTTTCCCCTCATGTCAGAGGAAAGTGGCCCAGGATGTCAATTGCTATCCTCTCTAAGGGCTGACTGGATTCAGAAGAGACCCATGGGGGGGTCCTAAGGGTGGCACCTACTGCTTTTTTAGGACCCAAAATTCAAGCATGCTTTACAGCAATCGTTTATGGACTTCCTTCTTCCCAGTCAGTACTACATGATTTGCACCTTCTGAGTCAGCTTTTCTACCCTCAAACACCTCCCAGTGGCACTGTCATGTAATGTGTTTAGGACCTCCAGGACCATCCCCTTGGGGACTACTATACGATTGTTATCAGGCCTGCCTTTCTTATCTGTGGCCATCAACACCAAAAATCCTTGCTACACATGAAGGTACTGCCACACTGCTTTGTACCTGCAGAGTTCTGGGTTGCTTCACGCCTCTTCAAGGAATGCAGGGAATCTTTTCTCAAGCCAAATGATTAACCTAGTTATCACTGGATTGTCCTGCTAATGATCCGGCAAGTATGATCACTCTCCATCCTCTGCTGTGTTGGCAGACACTGGGAGCTCAGCACATCCCAGGGCCAGGACATCTCCTGGTTTTGTAATAGTGGTTGTCTATGTAGCTTCCTACTCCTGCCTCCAGGACAAGGTACCTGGATTGTTGTGCCAAATCACACTGTACCAGTTGCTCCAGCCACCAAGCTGTCCCTCATGCTCATGGAATTTATGCAGACAGCAGAGATCCCAATGGTCTGTTTGGAGTGTGAACATCTTCTCCAGCAAGACGTGGTGGAAATGGCACATAAATTTACAACAGTCAGTAGCTCCCTCCTTATCATGGTATTTTTAAGTTTTGCTTTGGTTAAGGCCCAGCTCAAGTACCTGACCACTCTGTCCTTGCCATCCACCACTTGGGCCAACCCTGCTCTAATGCCCACCTCACCAGTGGTGGTGTCCAGTAGAAATGGCAGCTGGGGGTTGGGATATGCTAAGATGGGTGCAGAGACTAGCCCTTGTTTGAGCCCCACAAAGTCATCCTGGCAGGGGTCTGTCTAGGCAGTGTTCTCTTTCCAGTAAGCTTAAGCAACGGTTGGGTGATAGTGGCAAACTGCCCAACAAACCTTCTGTAGTAGAGCGTCAGTCCCCAAAAGCTTCTCACCTCCATTACCAAGCTTGGTACCAGTCAGGATCACACAGCCTCTGCTTTATCTGGATCAATTCCTATTCCATCCTCAGAGATCAGGTGTCATAGATGCTTCACTACAAAAAAGGTGACATTTAAATGGTTTAACCTTCAAGCATCTGGCCCATAGTTTCCTCAGGACTGCCTTTAAGTTCTGCAGATACTCTTGAATAGTCTTTATTGAACTTTTCCATGTCTCCAACATCCACGATTACAACAATAAAAGCAGCTGAATAAAAACATATGCATGGTCACGAGTCTTCATTGCTTTACATCATGTCAGGCAAACAAGATGGTTATAATAACTGTTCCCTTCACCCCCCAAGTCACAGCATGTGGGTGGGGGAGAGTGCACATCAACAGCATAATTTAAATCACTCATAGCCCAGAATTTGCTTGGAGTCAGAGGTATTATGCAGATACCCTTGAAAAGTCCTAAGAATCATGATTATATCAGCAAGGTATACCAGACATGATGTCCCTTGTTGGTCTGCCAGCAAGACATCCATCAGAACCTGAAACATTCCAGGAGGATTACACAAGCCAAATGTCATAATAAATTAAAACATTCTTTGTTTGGTCATTAATGCAGTCTTTGGTCAGTCCTCAGAGCAAACCTCCACTTGCCAGTACCAACTGGCCAAATCTGTTTTGAAAAACTAGTGATCCTTTGCCAACAGGCTGAGGGTGTTTGTCAATATGGGGTAGCAAGTATGCCTCTGTTATCCATTGACCAGCACCCCTGATTGTACTCCCACCTTGTGGACAGCAACACATATGTAGGTATATGTACTAAGTTTAGGGCATAGACACTTATTAAATAAGCATAAGTGTCAGGATCTGAGTTCTACTGTATTTTTGCAATGCATATTATGCTTCACTATATTCTCCACTATATGGTACTGCTGGGAGATGTTTCCCATTATATTCTTATTGTATAATTATTAGTTAGGCCAGAGTGCCATCTTTAGTGCATGTGCACCACTGTAACTGCAAGTGACCTTGGAAGAATACAGACCTTACTGTTAATTTTATCTCCTGCTAGCTAAGCAACTTCTTATGTTAGTTAGGATGGTTCCACCTGCTACTGTCCAATTACTTACATTTCATGTATCTTCTTTAGTTGTTGTCATGGTTATTATTGGGGTATAAGATCCCTTGCACCAAGTATTTTCTCTCAGAGAGACCTGGCTGCGCCTATAGGTAAGGAAACTGGATACTCTCCCAGTGATTACACAGTTGGTTGTAAGCCTGTATTATTCTTATTTACCAGTAATAAATGACATTTATTACTTGGACACCACATGTCTGTCTGCTCTTCATTTTGTGTAGTTCCAACAAGAACCTGAGAAAGGTAATTTTATTAGCAAGTTACGCCTCCTTCACGGTGAGCACATTCAGATGCTGACAGTCCATACACACTCATGCCCCCATTCTTTTTCTGTACTAAAACTAGTGGGGCAACCTATGGAATTGTGGAGGGCTGAATAACTCATTGATCCTTCATCTGTTGCTGTTCCTCCTAAAATTTCCCTTCACAGTAGAGAAGGACCCTCCAAGGTCCTTGCTCGATTGTCCAGGTATCCCCAGTATTGATTTGGTGCTTGGCTAGACCAGTACATCAATGTTCCCCCTAATTTTTTGACTCAGTGGGTGGAAATCTCATGTGTATGTGCAGCTCTGGGTGCCAAGAAAGAGATTTACGTGTGCAAAGCGAATTGAATCTATAATAGGGATACTGTTTATTGCCACTAAAAAGTGTAGGTTACATTTTTCACTAGAACAGGCACTGCTACTTTAAAGAGCTGCTGAAATCTCAAAACAATCTTTAAAAAACATAATAATTAGGTACAATTCAGCCTGCATTACATTTATATTTTGTATATTTCTTTACTCCATAATTTATTATTATGGAAATTTACATGGGTACATGATCTTTGTCCCTTGTTGAGTCTTCAGAGTCCATCTGCCTCTACAGCTTACTCCCTACTGCAAGTCATAATCCTCTGTTGTGACATCACAATGTGTTGCTATGGGAGTAACTGTGATACCACAATGAGTGTTCTATGACTTCACATAGGGAGAACGCAGCATGAATAAACGTTTCAGGAACAAATATCCTGTTTTCATTCAAATGACCTCAGTAATGAACAATGGGGAGGAGGAATACAGCACTAATGGGAAAGACAAGCTGGATTGTGTCTAAATATTAGGTTTTGCTAAAGTTCTCCAGAACCTGTCACCAGCTCTTTAAGGACTTTTAAAAGTTCTACACTCGAACTTATTTCAAGTCCAGTTCCATCTGCTTAATTATTTGACTTAGGCCTTAAACTGTCAGACATTCAGACAATTTCCTAGCTTTTAAAACCATGCTCAGAAATGCAGTGAAATGCACTACTAGCCATTTAAAACCTGACACAATTAAACACAAATAATTCCATACGCCTCACGGACACACGGTTCTCTTAACCAGACTAAAAAATCTATTATACTAAAATAATACTACAATTACCATCAATGAAACTCTATTTATTGTAGTAAGGGCAGATGAAATTACAAAAACTAGCCCAGAGCTGTTATCCACTAAAGTCATGTCACGCACTTTGCTACAATAAAGATATTTCCAGCGACTGCAAATCCACACATATCAGATTGCATGGTCTTAGTTTCTTGGTGGTCCTTGACAAGCAGCTTTTTACGGCTGCAGTAGGTGGAGCCTGCAGACGTTTTGCATGTACAAAAGGGGTGATGTCAAGTTTTCTGCCCCTGGAACTGACTGAAGGTGTAAATAATCTCCTCCGCCTTACCTTCCTCCAAGGAATGTTTTCCACCCTCAGATAAATAGGGGATATGTGATGGGCTTCTGTGGTATACATCATTTATTTGAACGAGTAGTGAGTAACCTTGGTTAATCTCACATGTGGTGGAGCTATGAGTGAGGTACCGAGGTCACACACTGCAAGTTCAAATAAATGATGTCACCCACAGAAGCCCATCACATGTGCGATTTATGCAATAGGCAGCTTTTATTTTTTTGTTGTTAGTGTTAATGTTTTATGTGTTTTTTTTAGGTGGACTATTTGTGATGGGACCTGTTGGGAGCGTGGAATTTAACTTTTTGTGTGGTTAGGCAGTGCATGGATTGTGATTGGCCAGTGTTTTGTAAATGGGCGATGTACTGAAATTGCGATTGGTTGCTTGGAGCGTGGGAATATTATTTTGATTGGCTGAGGGGTGTGACTGTATGTTTGTGGGCGAAACTTCTTGTATGGCGCAGATGGTTTTCAGTCGTCAAGGAGGAGTCAGAAGGGAATGTTATCTCGTGCTATTTGTAGTTTATTTTGGTGGATTGGGTCTAGTTCAGTTATTGAAGAGCAGAAGAAGGAGTCTGAGGGAGGTACTGGGGAAGAATTTGGTGGAGCGGCGACTGAAAGGTTATGAAGGAGCTGGAGAAGGAGTTTGAAGGAGCCGGTGGATAAGGGATGTCTCAAGGAAGGACTTAGTGGAGTGGCTGTGGAGAGCTTCAAGGAGCGGGATATGGAGTTTGAGACAGCCTGTGGCTGAGGGATCTGCCAGGGTGTGTGTACTGGGGTGTCCGCGGACAAGTCATTTTATGGATTATGATGAAGGATGTGGAGTTGGCCAGTGGAGGGAGTTATTTTACACTGCAGTTCTGGATTTGGCCATGAAGAGTCTGAAGACTTAAGGGATCTTTTTTTTTTCATTGGCTGGGTGGGAGTCATTTGGGTGTTTTGTTTTGCACTGTGGATTTAGGGTTGGAAAAGCCTGAAGATTTTCTCATTCTTTTTATTAGTGTGGATTTACAGCTGGAGGTGTCTGAAGAAAGTGAAAGAGGTTGGTGGTCTAAGTATAATGAAACTGCAAGTAAGGGTGACTGAAAGTAGTGCCAGCATACAGGGGACTGATTGATGGCAGGGTGTAGGATAAACAGTGGTTGACTGATGGCAGGGTGTGGGATACATATTAGAATCACCGTTTATCCCATGGCAGTGAGAATAAATGAATTTATTCTACTGTTTATCTGCCCACATACATTGCATAAATACACTTTTATGTTAGTCAATGGTTGCAGTGCACTATTTTCTTTCTTAAGTGGGAGGTACAAGAACTGGAACCTGAGTAGTGGGAGGCAGCATTAGTTTTTTGGGGGAAGTAAGATCCACCCCCACCTCCACTCAAGAAGCTCCTAAAGATCCATCCCACTTTTTTTTATTCATGTGGGAGGGGCATGCGGTGGATCTATCATGCTGGAACAACTGATTATCAGAGCTGCCGGGGGCATCAGAGCTCATGCTTCAGAAGGAAAGAAAAAGTCTGAAACTGTATCCTTATACAGCACTTGTTTAATCAGCCTTGGCTCAGCTTACGTTCCTCTATAATCAGTTAAGACTCTAGCTGTTTTCTTACAGAAAACCCACTCAGTTAGATTTCAAGTATTTGGTAAACTATAAATGTAGGCATCAGCATTCCATTAGGTAGAACAAGCACTTAGTGCTGATTTTGCTCTGTCACATGATTTTTATTTTTTTTTGTTTTTGTTTACAAATGAAGTGTATGGTATGAAGATGCAGCCTAGAAACTGCAAAATTCTTTAAAGCCACCTTTACTCCTGTGTGTGGTATAGCATGAAAACAACAGGATAACAGTGACTAGTTCAGCTACACATTTGATCCCATTTTACAATGGTTCACTGCATTACACATTTAGTGTATCCCACTATTTCAAATAATAAAAATCAGATCTGCCTGGGGCATCAGAGCTTAAGCTTCAGAAGGAAATAAAAAGCCTGAAACTGCATCCTTATATAGCACTTATTTAAAAAGCCTTGGCTCAGCTTACATTCCTCTCCTGGTCACACATTTTCACAAATACATTACAAAAGATGGAATGTCCCTCCTGGTGGGTATATGGAGTTATTCAGACCTGTCCTCCAACCCTGCCCCCACCACCGTACTCTGTATTTCGAATCAGCTGAAGCATGTCAGTACAGCAAGAGGCTGCAGTGTACATTTTTACTGGGCTTGCAGTTCTTTTTTTTGTGTGATCTTTTTACCTCCTCCTACAATGCTCCAGTGTCTGCCTCTCCTTCAGGCCCTCCAAGCCTTCTCCACTCCCCCGGCCATCCTCTTCCTGAGCCCTGCCAACCCAGCACACATCGCAGCTAACCCTCTGAGACGTCCCAGAGTAGCCCATCTCCAGGTGGGTCCCCCTCCTCCGAGTGGGAAGACATCGGGTAAGGGGGAAACCCCAGCACTCTATTATCTTTACTTGACTCGGGGGTGCTGCTGTGGAGGGGCAGCTCCCGGAGGTTCCTGGTGTGTGGAGAATGCGGAAGCCATCATCCGGCGGCCACCAAAGTTGTTTTCCGCATTTCTTTGGCTGTTCCTCCTGCGCCACTGTGTAGTAGTGCCCCTGGTCTCCACCAGGGGCCGCTATAAGAGCCGGAGCTGCCCACCTAACCCACCCCAGGAGAGGACAGCAGTCTTCCGGATGCTCTATCCTCTCCTTCCCCAGCCAGCCCCTGACGACCCGAGTCCATTCCCGAATCCGGGTCGCCGGCGTGGTTCGAGGTGTGGCATCCAGCGCCTCAACCCTCTGTGCCACTGGGCCAGCTTGGCTTGCAGTTCTAAAGGAGTAGTCCACTCAGAATTTGCAAAAACATATGTTATGCAGAGTATTTTGATTTGTATGTTAAGTCCTAGTGTGTCCTTCCCTCTGTCTGCTATAAGGAGTTTTTCCTAAATTAGCCTATTAGCAGATACATGAGAGCTAACTAACTTGGGTTTCTGTAAGAAAACCGCTAGTAAATTAAGCTTTAATTCACTATTGTTGTTTTCTATGTGTGTCAGGTCTAGCTTGCAGGAATGTTTTCATTTTAAAACTTTTAATTTCTTCAAACTATACACAACCATAAAAGCACAGAAATTGCCCAGACCATTAGTGCTATAATTAGTTACGACTGTAGCTGTTTTCTTGCAGAAAACCCATTCAGTTAGATTTCAAGTATTTGTTAAACTATAAATGTAGGTACCAGCATTCTATTAGGTATAACTAGCATTTAGTGCTGATTTTGCTCTGTGATATGATTTTCATTTTTTTTTCACAAATAAAGTGTATGGTATGAAGCTACAGTCTAGAAACTGCAAAACACTTTAAAGTCACTTTTTCTCCTGTGTGTGGTATAGCATGAAAACAACAGGATGACAGTAACTATTTCAGCTACACATTTGATCCCATTTTACAATGGTCCATTGCACTACACATTTAGTGATCCCACTTTTTCAAATAATGAAACAAACATTCACCAAACTAAATAACTCACACATACATATTCGTATACTTTATTAAAAAGATACTTCACATTTGTAACCAAAAAAAAAAATTGAAAATCATGTCACAGAGCAAAATCAGCACTAACTGCCAGTTCCACCTATTAGAATAGAGGAGGCAGTATAGTGCAGTGGTCTATGGCTCTGAGCTGCAAACTTGGTGTCCTGGGTTTGAATCTCACAGCTTCCATGTGCGTACTGTGTATCCCTGAGCAAATCACTTAACTTCCTTGTGCTCCCAGGTCATAGCTGTAAACAAGCTTTAGTGTGTCCCTCCTGGTAAAAAAAAAAAAAAACGAATGCTGGTACCTACATTTACAGTTCAGCAAATACTTTAGAGCTAACTGAGTGAGTTTTCTGTAAGAAAACTGCTATAGTCTTTACTAATTATAGCAGTGATAACCTGGGGCAATTTCTGTGCTTTTTATTGTTGTGTGTAGTTTGATGAAATTAAATTTTAAAATGAAAACACATATTACTGCTAGCTAGACATGACACACCCAAAAAACACAAATAGTGAATTAGAGCTATTTAGTAGCTGTTTTCTTATAGAAACCCCAGTTAGGTAGCTCTCAAGCATCTGTTAAATTGTAACTGTTGCCATTTGTGCTCCCTGGAAAAGAACAGTTACAAAGCTCTGCTTTTGTGAACTGATTTTAAAAAGCACTGCATATGCTAAATCTATGGGTCTGGCTACAACACTGTCACATGAGACAGGGTGCATTGTAGGAGGCAGAAGGCAATAAACCTATTTGTGATGGAGATCCCCAGGGGTCATAAAACTACCCTAAAGCTAGCAGCTTAATTTAGTAAAAACTCCTAATAGCAGACAAAGGGAAGGACACACTAGGACTTTACATACAAATCAAAGCACTCTGCATGACATATGTTTTTGCAAATTCTGGGTGGACTACTCCTTTAATTCAGCCATCCCCAATCTGTGTCCTTCCAAGAACCACTTTATGTGGTGTGCATACCAGTGTGGTTATTTCATTCTTATTTACAGCTTTATACCTTTATCAGTTTTTAATTGCAATTGTGTCTAAACACTTCACCGTGTAGCCTCCAGTCTCCCACTATAACTGCATGCATTGCAGCACTGTTAAACTGCATGCAGGGAGGTCGGAGGCTGCAAGGAAATATGCAGACAGCAGTGTGGAGCGTGGATGTAGGCTGCAATACTGGGATGCCTCCATAATACAGTAACCTGACAGCTGTATGTGCACCCCCCAGGTGTACCCCCATGTCCCCACCTAACCTACCTCTCTGTCTGCACTTGCCTCCCCGAGGGCCACCTCCCGATGGTATCCGTGTACTGTCCTTGATTACTCTTCTCACTGTGCCAAGTGTTGGGAGTACCCTGCCTGCCCATGTGTGTTGTGGCAGCAATACTACCTTAGGAGCAGTGCCAGTAGTGAACACATACATTAGTGGAGCTCCTGAGTGCATCATGGAGCACTACTGTGGTGGACAACAGACATGTGGCACTGAGTACAGTGGAGCAGTGGGGGAACACTGAAGGCAGTAGTAGAGGGTCTGCCTTCAGCCATACAGCAGCAGTACATGAACAGCTGTTGTTCTCAAGTGCCCTAATACTGGCAGAACTGATGCCATGTCCCCCCCCTTCCCTCCCTCTCACTGGCGAGCCCCCGATTCCGACATACGGATTCCCCCCTCCCTCAAACCTCTCTCTGTCACCTCCACAACATCAGTGTGTCTCATAACAGTGAAATATGGTTATTTACATAATATGACTGTGCCATATACACAGTACTCCATCAGACATGTAGGAGGGCATCTCAAAATGCAGCTTCATCACTGAGTGCACCGTGGGATGTGCACTGCTACTACAGGGTTGAGACCACACACACTATCGCACTCAGTGTGGACAGGCTATAATGTTTTCAAACCATTATGCACACTGTTCACTGGCAGTGTGGACACACTGTAATGTCTACAGTCTGTAACGATTTGAATTCTTTACAGCTTTTTCAAGTGTAGTGTGGACAGGGCCTACATGTCTATGTAATTATCTATCAATTGCATGTATCGCTATTTTTACCTAATTCTAAAACAAAAATGCATATCACATTTGCCTGCACTCTGAGCACATACTTATGAAACTGTGCATATTTGTACTCCATTTCTGCATAGACTTCAAACTTTCCTAATATTCCCATTATCACAAGCACAACTACTTAGCCCTTATCAAAAGCGACCCCATCTAAAATGTTACTATCACATTTTCTCTGCTAACAGTCCATCATCATTACACCTGACTTCCTGACATCAACACATTGCTTAAATATAACTTACATCACCTCATGGACAAAAAACGTGTTTCTCTAAAAAAAAAAAAAAACCTGTGTAAAAAATCCCAAAGCTGAACATATGCCAGCTATGACTTTTTCATGTACTGCCACCTTCTGTACCATCATGGGGATTTGCCTATGTTTCCCTTGATGCTTTGCATTATTGGGGTATGTGCAATTGTGTTTTCTTTAAAATTTGGCTGTCCCGCCAATATCATCCGGGATAACACATACTTCAGTGGCATTTGCTCTGGGATTCTTTGGTAAACCTATATTGCTTCCTATTCCTTCCATTAAAATGTACACCTCCATGTATTTTCCTAATAACATGTATGCCTTCCTTAGAACAGAAACTAAACAAATCTTATTACTTACAAATCATTATGTTGTTTTTCCATACCTCCTTAACAATTCCACACTACTTCACTAACTTCATTATGCTGCAGTGGTGGATCTGACCAGATTTCGTTTGTTTGGCTCTTATACTGACAATTTATATTATCATGTATAAACACCTGTTACAACATTAAAGGCGTTAAGGTTTATGGAGCATAATAACCAGTTTGAGAGTATACAATAGCTGGGTAATGTTTCCAACTTAGTTTTACATTCAATATAGTGTGAAACTATTGCTTACATTAGGTAAACTTTACTTTAAACCCTTTGTATACTATGTATATTTACTTTGTAGTTCTATTTTGAAGAGCTTGGTTTCAGTTTACAATTATGTCACATTTTAGCATGTCTTTAATCTGAGTGGGTTTTGACTCATAATTGGGCTGTACAGCTCTATGCTGGAGATGTTATCTTACTCCGAAGGTATCTCTAAGTCATTTTAATTTATGTGCCGTGTACTCCCTGCATGTTTATATGCTTTAAGCACATCTGACCGTCAGACCCTTTCAGCTGAAGCTGAACTGGTATTTTCCACCTTCTCTGATGTGTGTCTTGTGGTATTTTTTAAGTGAGTATTTTAAACCAATGGGAATTTTTTCAGTTTTTTTTATGCATGATCTAGGTGTTAAAAGTATGGGATTTCCTAAATAGCTGTCATTACGCTTCCAAGGAAGCACTGGGTTGGTCCGAAAGCTAAAGTATTTTGTTCTTTTTGTTACATCTATGTTGGTCCAATAAAAGGTATCAAATCATTTGCTCCTGGATCTGCAAATCCACAGTAATTATGAATCTGATAACCTCTGCAATAGTTTTTTTTGGCTGCAGCATTCCCCCAATCTCAGTTGTTAAAGTGCCTTTCCCATAATTTCCGTATGCTTTAAAAATTAGCAAGAAATGACCCTTCATGTCCCGCCCCCCCCCATCTGCACACAAATCTGCTTTCCTTTTTTATTTCTTTTTTAGCCAAAGAAGAGGTGGTTCTTTTTTAAAATTACACAGCTTCTGTTTTTTATGTTTAACCATCAGGACCTTATCCTCAGTTTTTCTCTGAACTCTGTGAGCATCCTTAATTGTATTACATATTGACCTACATGTACAATATTTATTTCTCCCCCACTTTAACCAGGTTGAAGTCAGTGAACACCAGCAGAAAAATGCTACCCCATCAAAGTCAGAAAACATTAGCAGATAAAGGACCCCCTCCAAACAAGAACATTATTCATTTAATTGAAATGGCTCTGCATTTTTATTACTTGTATCCCTGGCCTGCATCAGATGCATTACAGCCTCTCTTTCACCTCATCAAAGTCAAAGAACACCATCAGAAAAAGGACCTTCTAAATTCAACAAGAACCTTGGATTTTTAATATCAATTTACTGAAATCCTCCAAACACCAACACACTGCTTTATGTGTACAGTAGAGAATTGTTCCATATAGAAATCCATCATTTTCAAAAAGCTGGTGTACCATAGTTCAAAGGTCATAGAATGTGACTATACCCTTTTGTGGTAGAACAGCATTCAAGAACCTCTAGAGACTGCACAAGTTAGTTTCATTGTGAAAGAGGGAAAAACACTATGCACACATTTCACATAATACTATACACTATAAAAAATACAGGATGATCAACTTTATGCACAACCATTGTGTTCTGTCTTCTCGGGGTTCTGATTCCTATGGACCTCTCGAGCATGCTCTCGAGGCCAGAGGGAATCAGAATTCCTCTGTGGCAGAACACACTGGTTGTTCATAATTGCCCATCCAGTATTCTCTACCTAGCTACCGGGGGCATAACACATAACTGTACAGTTTACAGCAATGTATATTCAATTATTTGTTCTTAGTACCTTGGCTCCCCTTAAAGAGTGTTCAGATCTCTGCAGGCCAAGTAATCTGATGCGGTCTTGCTTGTAGTATTCAAAACAAAGGTTTGTTATAATCTTATAAGCAACACTTTATTTATGCATCTGTTAATATAGTCAAGAAGCAAGCAAGACCTCAGACCACATACTGAAACATGATCTCACCCACCCCCTATCTAAAAAATGTTGTCCATCCCTTATCTCACAGACTACCACAGAAACTGGGAGCTTCCCTTCAATTACCCCTATTTATTACTCAGAGTACCTTACCAACACTCACTATGCAATGTGTGTGTGTGTGTGTCTGAAATTTACAGATGTGGTGGGAGACAACATAGCAGTCACTGAGTGAAAGGAATTCTGGACTGATAAGTCAGTCCATAGCAAAGCAAGGGTTAAGCAAAGACGGGTGGGGTGGGGGGAGAAAGCTGGGAGTATAGCACAGTGGTTTAAGGCTCTGAACTGCAAACCTGGAGACCTGGGTTTGAATCCCACAGCCCCCACTTGCATACTGTGTGACTCTGAGCAAGTCACTTAACCAGTCCAAAGCTCCTGGGTCGGCCCTGAAAATAGGCACTTATGCCTAGTGGGCCTTATCTGATTAACAAAAGAATAAATAAAATATATGGTAAAAAATGTGCACAAGCAAGACCAGGTACAACAGCAATACCAGCGATGACCATTCAGCATTGACAAATGCTTGTTTACTTCTTGTTATTGGTCTAGTAAAGGTTTTATATAATGTCATAAATAATGCTGACGTATGTGTGTTTCTAAAAAGAAATGGAAAGTGTGTGTATGTTGTGACAGGTAAGCAGAGCTCAAAGTTGCTGCTTTGGTTAGAGGGTTCCCCCTGTAAATTTTATCTATTTCACCACTGGCCAGTATACAGCACTTGCCCACATCAGACATCTGCAACTGGTCCAGAACACTGCAACTTATCTCCTCACTCTGACTTGTGAATTTAATTGGAAACGACAAGACAAAAAAACGTTGATATCTACTCTCAGTTTACAAACTATTTATACAGGATAACCTAACTGTGATGCCACATCACATTTCCACTACGGCCCTGCTTGTATTTACTATACCTCTCACTTGTCCTGATTCTGATGGGACGTCCTGATTTTGGGGCACTTTTTGGGTCCAGTCCCAATGACCCATATTAACTGCAGACAGTCCTGAGATTCTGACTTTGTTAGGTTAACATGTCATGTCAACGAGGCTGGCTGCGTGTGTCTTTGTTTCCCCCCAAGCTGAGTCTTCAGTTACACTAACTGAGTGTGCATGCATCAGAGGTGCATGCACCACCAGCCAATCAGTGAGTTCACTTGCACAGCTCAATCCATTTGATATCCCCTCCCACAGTCTTCTATTATTATCCCCTCTCAGGACTATACTCATCATATATTGTCCTCTCCAACGCTCTTGGACTTCTCAGATGCTCTTGGACCTCACAGCTGAGAAGAGTTCCAGAGTATCTGAGAGGAAATTCAGCCACCACCAGAGCAGCACAGGAAAGCAAGTCAAGAAGATGAGGAGAGAGAGCACAACAACCTGTTTGCACACCGCACCACTGCACCAGATGAAAGCACTACAGCCACCAGTGCAAAGAGGCCACAGAGGAGAGCTGTAAATTATCACTCACAGCAGCATTTTTATATTTAATAAAAGAGCAGATATAGCCTGCAACAAACTCACTGTTTGCCAACACAGAGAGAAAGTAGCCAGACAGTGACAAGACAAGCCAGCACAGCAACCAGAAGCCAGAGTTTCAGACTGCCAGGGCCCAGCAGCTGACACATTTCCAGCTAGTGTATGCCCCTTATTAAGCAACCTGTCATCAGCACAGAGTTGAACCTACCACCTTAATTTATAGCTGGTCTGTGTGGCAGCACAGGGGTGTGGGAGGCAAGGAGGAATCCTGTTATGAAGGCATTTGGTTTATTCTTAGTAGTACAGTGCCTTTTTCTGTGGAGGTAAAGGAACAGTTCCTACTGCTGCCTCAGGAGCACTGACATAGTTCTGCACGGGGGTTGGGGGGCACTGGAACTGGTGGCAAGTGCTAATTTTATACTCTCCTCCTGTCCTTCACTTTTTTGGATGCTATGTAGTAACTGCAGGAAGAAGAGGGAATGGGGTTGCTCTCGTTTCTCATGGCCTGGGAGGAGAAAGGAGGAGTGGGGAAGGCAAGTTGGGAGGTGTTAAAGGATGGACCCCAGCTTATGAATAACTACTTTTATACTTTTATTTTGTATTTTAATTTGTGTACAGACCTGATATATACTGTATGTATAATTCTGTTTTGTGCAAATGGCAAATAAAAATAAAACAGTAGAGACATAGGACCTATTGAAAGTGAGAGTTGAACCTAGACACCCAGAATGTACCCACAATATGTCGCAAATACGTAAATGTTATGCTAATTAACTATCCCTAATTTTAGTCACTTGTCCCTGATTTGTTCAGACTGAGGTTGAAAGGTATGCTTAGGGCAGCTTGACACTTCTGAGTACCATTGGTACCTTGATTATGTTTTTTATTAAGGTTTGGAATCGGGCCAATACAGTTACACAATGTTGGCACACTTTTGTGGTTGGCCACTGCCGCCAGTGCAACCACATTCTCTGCTCTAAACCATTCCACAATCTTAAGACAGGAAAATATTTATGTATTACAGATTTTACCTTTTGCGATCTGACAAATGTGGTGTATTTAATTACATGTGAGTGTGTTTACTTCTATGTTGGACACACTTAAAGCAGCAGTGCAAGATAAATGGTACCTCCGTTGTTGGCTCCGTGTTGCTGGTCTCAGTTCCTGAATCACTGCCCTGTATTTAGTTTTTGCCAGAATGCTCATTTTACAAGTTAAAACTTGTCTTTTTTACTCCTGGTTTGTTTATGTGATTGCCACGATTGTCAGCCATTTGTCTGTGTCGCAAATGCCAGGAGCAGCATTCTGTGTAGCGTGCCACCAGTCCCGCTTCCTCCTCTTACAGTTTTGCAGTGCAGTCCCAAGAAATGGCTGTATGATGCAGAACAGCTCTCCATGTTAATTCAATATGTCATCCTCCAGTTCCACCACTGATGGAGAGCTATCAGTGTTGCTAGGAGCACCAGAGGTTTCTCTTAGTAGGCGCACAGTGGGAGAAGAATGTAACAACAAACAATGTGACTGTCGCCTGATGATAATGCCTATTTGGGGTGCTGCTGTAGTGTTCAACAAATGCAGGCGCTGCATAGTCTGCTTGTCCAGGGTGCCAGCCATTGACATGTTGCAGGGGGTGGGGAATCAGTTATCATACTCTGTGTCATTAATGTTCATTTGCCCTGTTGCGGGGTGTGTATGTGTGTGGCGTGTGTGTGTGGGGGGGGCGCACACCAATTTGATATCTCGAACCGATTCTCTAGCTCTCGCTAGTGGGACTGCAAGTTATAAACAAAAAAGACAGCTGCCGAGTTAAAATTCACTATTAGTGTGTGAGATCTGTAGGATTACCATGAACCCAATAACACACACAGCACTGTACCAACTTTCAACGAGTACTGCAATCAGTACTGACATGGCAGCTTAACAATACGCCACCATGCAGCACAGTTGAAAGAAAAAAATTCACACAAGCAGCGATTACTTGGTACACTTAAAAAAAAAAAGCATACAGAGACAGAGCAAGATATCCAGTACTAAGGAAAGATGACTAAGCAAGCATTCGATGGTATGCACTATGTTGAGTGGGAGCACGCAACCATGGCAACAACAGAAGTGAACACTAGACATGCAAGTCGACATACAGGAGGAAAATAAAGCAGAATACGGCAGTTGCCATCTTTACTGTAGCTCTACAACAATTGTAAACTTTCACTTATTATTCCAAAACTACAATAAAACATATAGATTCATGAACCGGAATAGTGGATAAAGTGCAACAGCCGAAAAGTAGAATTCCGATAACCACTTCCTGGTTATCCAGTACTGCTGCTTTAATTTCTCAAGATGAAAGTAGGCAACACTTGATATAATATTAGCTGCTGCATCAAAAGATACTAGTGGCAAAAGGAGTACCACAGTGTTTCTCTAGTTGGTTATGTTGTCAATTCAACTTGTGGAAATCATCTGTGAAAGGTTATTTTAAGCTGCCCAGTCCTTTTTGGCAGTTTCTGATTAATTGAGCCAATTGATTAATTGATGCGTTAATTCCGAAACATAATAATCTCTGCATTGGGCCAATTATCAGAAATACAGTGCAGTGTGGTTTAGGGACCCTTTGTGGTCTGTAAACATAGCAAAGATGTAGGTGGGTGGTGCTAAAGGTGATTTAAAGAGCAGCTGACCTCTCTGGGCAGGCAGTCAAACCAAAGAGCTGCCTGTGGGAGGGCGTTAAGTAAGAAGTTTACATTTATTTGGTACGTTGAATCAACATAGACTGCTTATAAAATCAGACTAGTATGCTGTGCTGGAGCTGACTTCGGCAGCCACACCTCCAAAACAGTGTTTTGATGATGGTAAGTGGGGAACACAGCTGCACTTTGCTAAATGGGGTCATAGTGTGATGGAGGCACTGTGTACATTTAGTTATATGAAATACTGCAGGCCACTTTTAATGTTTGAGGGTCATATATAAATACCACCCCATAACGTGAAAAGTGTTCAGCGGTATTTTGTACATTTTAATGTACACAGCTGCTCCCCATTACTGTTTTGAGAGTGGAGTTTCTGAGCTAGGCTCATGCGCACAATTCCAATTTTACAAGCAACTTGAGTTCAGGCAAGTTTTAATGTAACCCCACCTCCAATTGTTGGGCTGTTAGAAGCATCCGCATTTCTTCCAGTGGCAGGGCTTGCCCCTGACTTGGTGTATTCTAGGATGTATAAAAGATCCTCAGAGGGAATGGCACAAGTGACAAAAATGATCTCGATATAATAGTGATACCAGTAAGCATCGTTATGTCACTCCTCAGGAATAATTGCATTGGCCAATGTAGACAGTGACCTCTGCCTCGGTCTTTGGTGCCCAGTGCCATTCTTTCCTCATTCCAAGGCATAAATTACTGTCGGAGACTTGATTAGTGGCCTTCACTAATCAAAGTAAAAAATGATTAGCAACTGACCAAAGTTGATTAGCAATTACCAAAAATGTATATTTTTGCTCAAAACCCAATAAAATCTCTTTATCTTGTTCTATATTGATAGAATACACATTGTACACATGTTTCTGAGACTCATACTGTTTTATGTAGCCATTAGAGTCGGAATACAGCAATTGTGCGGCAGCAAATACATTTTAAGAGTCGTGAAGGATGATGTCTGCCAGAGAAGACCATGAATTCATGAATTATCCTGACGTGATTGTGAGTCGTGACAATTAAAATGAACTGCCCCCCTGCCCCTAAAACAACTACTCCACAGTAATTGACCATAAACTGCAACACAGGACTGTTTTGCTACTCTTCTCCACCAGGCATGTAGTTAGTTATTCTGGCCTGTTTTTTTTTTGGGGGGGGGGACCAGGGGATGGTTCACCATCTGCAGCTGCCAAATCACCAGGACATCTTGGTTTAGCACTAAAAAATATGTCTACAGCCCCGTCTGGGTTGAATTCATCTGGAGGAGGGCCCTGCTTTTTAATACAAAATAATGTTTCTACAGTATCCTCTGCCAGACTTGCTCTTCAGTCAATTTTTACCTTGTTCATAGTTGAAAAACACCTTTCTACTACTGCATTACTCTCAACACATTGACAAGCTTCAACAGATTTGGATAAGAATTTTGGAAATCACATGCCAGCTTTGACCAGACAGCAGAGGCAGACATATTATTGATGAAATTGGTTTGAACAAAAATCTTAAACTCTTGCCATTCTGCAAGCACTTGATTGGTGTCACAGTCAGGCTGCAAAAGATCTGAAAAATGGTCAGCTACTTCAGTGATGTCACTGTTACCATACAGCTCCAGTTCCTTTCAGTCTGTTGGCCAAAGTCTGGTATCTAACACTTTTGCATGGTTATAGATACTACTTTCATCATTCAAACCAAACCTTTGTTCACAACAGTTCTCAATATTTGTAAGGTATTTCTTACACTGCTGTTCAAAAGTTTTGATAGACTGAGCACTTAGATGTGTTAATTTTACACCCATGTAAGTGATTTCAGGACATGCTCCTGAAAAAACGTCAGATCCATTTTTTAAGAGAATGTAAAGTCCATTGCCACCTATGGGGCCACTCTGCTTAGCATGGTCAAGAGTGTTTCTCAAAGTTTCAACAGAGCTAAGTAGCTCTGCCATTTCAACAACTTATTTTTGAGGTGTTAGTGAGAACCTGGCAAGTGACTGAAGCAACTATTCAAAATATAAAAGGTGTGCACCATTTGGAATTTAGTCAAAATCTGCAACACTCCCTTGGCTTTGGAGTGATCACGAGTTGGGTCTGCAGTCATAGATTCTAAATGGGCAGTGATTACAGGGAATGATTTGGTAGCAGCCCATTGTGGCAAGAAGTTTATTGCTGCACCTGAGTGCCATGGACCTTCTTGGGCTTTTCAACTGACATCTCCATGGCCTGGTTGAGGGACTGCAACTCTCTAAGTCACTTAGGACTTCTCTGATACAGATATAACTGCTGGGTCAGAAAGTTTGAAACGTCATTGAAATAGGTATTATCCAAAGCATCTTTCATGGCCAGTTCTAATCTGTGTGAGAAACAATGAACAGCAACCAACCACTGTAAGTCTTCCCTTAAAAGTATAGCAAGACCCCATTTTACACCCATGTTGACTGCTGCCCCATCAGCCACAAACCCAACCATTTTTTTTACATTAAGGCCACTCTCTGCAAGAATGTCTAAAAGGAGATTTTTGAGTCCCTCACTTGTGCTATCTGATACTGCTTTCATTCGTAAAAATTTAGTCTCCATGTGACCATTGCGGGGATTAACATAAATTACAAAAAAACAGTTCCTTTTCGATTACACCACTATTAGTACTACCATCCAAAAGAACAGAAAAATAATTAGCATTTTTTACAGTTGCCAGCAGGTTCTCCTCTAGGTTCTTGCCAATACACATTGTCAATTCATTCCCACTAACAGCGTTAATGTATTGATTGCCCAAATGAACTCCATGGCGCTTTTCTTGTTCTGCTATTGCTTCAAACATTTTAATAGGGATGTCCTCTTTGGCCATCATATACAGGATCTCCATCAGCCTGCCTAGAACCATTCTATGCTGGTCCTCTGCATTACTGAAAGCTCTCCCTGCAAATACATTAAAATTATTTAGCTCTGGGTCCAATCCTCCTGCCCCCAGATTACTTTAAACTTACCAGTTGTGGTATGGCAATATATTTCAAGTGGTGACCATGTTTTACCAACTTTCAAAATGTTAAGAGCTTTCTTGTGCTGCTCTGTCTGAAGATGTTTCCAGATGGTATCAACTTTTAGCTGGGGGCCTTTTATCCATGCAATTAATGCGTCACTGAAGTTCCTTAACCCACATAGCTCATCTTTATACTGACAGCACAATTTGCAACTAGCATGCACTGCACAGTCTTCCTCACTGCTTATCTGTAGCCAATTTTTGTCTGGATCATTTTTTTTGTGTCATCCTTCTGCAGTTGCTAATTTTACTCTGCCAGCCACGTTGGACTGCAATTATTAAAAAGTTTGAAGTTAACAAAATAAGACTCTGTCAAGCTGTGCACTAAAAAATGAACACATCAAGTTAATGTACTCTGGCTAACTCTCTGTACTGAAAAAAAAAAAAAGATAATGGCAGCTGCAGATTTGCTTGCGATCCCCTGAGCCCCCCCAGTTAAACTGTTTACTTGTCCCCATCTCTGCCATAGGCAGGGCACACACAAAGTTTCAGAGCTGTGAACAGAACACTTCCCGAAGGTTTACTGCTACAGCAAAGCTGGCACTGGCAGCAGGGCACGGTCTAACTTGTCCCCGATCTCTGTCATAGGCTGGGCACACACTTGACAGTTTCCAGAACACCAAGTTCCCCAAAGTTCACTGCTGCAGCAAAGCTCTAGCTGGCAGCAGGGGTGGTGACTTAATTTGTAATGTCCTCTCAGGTCCGATGGGCAGGGCACACAAGGGTTACAACTTCCCCAGTGCAACAGAGCAAGCAAGTGTATTTTTGTTTTTGTCCCCTTTATTTCTGCCAAAACAGGGCACTGATACAATTTTTTTACTTCTTTTTTTCTTCTCCCCTGAGAACTCCGGAAAAAAACAGGGCACAATTCTTATCATCACTGCTGCAAAAAAGGGCTGGCTGGGCACAAAATAAAGCAGACAGGGTGGGCATGACCGCTCATTGTCCCCTTCATCTCTGCTAAAGCAGGGCACATTTAGCCACACAAGTTACTTTTCCCTTTTTGTTTCACATCCCCTCAGAACTCTCTGGAAAAACCAAGGCACGATTCTTATTTGTTTTCTGTTCCCAAACAGTTTGCAGGAGCACAGTAAAATCTGATATTTTCCCCCATCAGATCAGTCACTGGCATTCGATTTGGGCACAAAATAAAGACTGTTTACACCACTCTGTTCATCTCTGCCAAGCAGGGTAATAGTTCACATTTACTTTCTTGATGTTTCCTCTTCCTGATTCCTCTCTGTTCTGCCCACAGTTCAGGCTCATCCCATGAGGTGCCCATCTTGCCCTGACCGCCCCCCAGTCATGTCACTGCCTGCCATGTGCCCTCCCATTGAGTTTGCTCCTCCAGACTCCCCAGACAATAAATTGAAAAGTTTGTACTTGTTTTATTTGTAGAGACTCCCCCGACTGTCTGCTCAGCTGCATGCTGCTCTTCCGCAAGTTGCTTGGCCAAATCTGCGTCATGCTGCCTGTTCGCCCAACCATGATGCTTCACACGGCTCTCCTCTGGTCCCAGTCTTCTCTCGTACCGTCTCGGCATCCTCGTCTCTCCTGCTCCTCAGTGCGGCTCCTCCTTGCAAACATAGAAAGGAATTCATTTCTGGACACCACCAATGAGCTAAAAAAATACAATCTGAAAAAAAGGAAACTGGAACTTACCTTGCTTAAATTTTGTTCCAGCTGGAGCTTCTGGTCCTGCTTGCTCTTCTCCTGGGGTCACGCTGCAAGGGGATGCTGTAAAGTTTCTCCCGTGCAGAGACTGAGTGGGGGTGGTGGGGTGGTGGAGATTGCTGGCCAATCAGAAGGAGCGCGGTAGAAGAGGACAGAAAAAATGGAAATTTTTTTTTTAAAGAAACATGGCCCCAAATGCCAAAAAGGGCATTTTTAAAGGACCAAGGGCTAGTTCAGAATGATTAGCAATGACTGCTAATCATTCCACAAGTTGACTCACTTTTCTCCAATCTTGGGTCACAAATTGCAATGCTCTTATTTTATGCCTTGCATTCCCCCTGCCTATGCATCCAGTTATCGCTGTATTAAAGTAAAATGTTTTTATATTTTTTAATTAATGTTTTTATGTTTACATTCCATCTGTACTATAGTGTATGGTAGAATGCTGTTCCGCATGGAAATCCATGCCTGGAACAGCGTTGTTTTCCTGCACTCGGTGTGGCATGATATTCGGTGCACCGAGTACGCCACCGTGCACAACAAGACTGAACACATTCGCGCATGCGCAATTGAGCGGCGCATGGCAACGCGGAAGCGAGCATGCGGCGGCAGAAACAGAAGTAAGCCTTTTTTTTTTCTACAAAAACTTGTTCCTGTGTTCACAGAGTACTGCGTATGGTTGCCCATACACTATAAAAGATTGTGTATGAGCAAGCATACACAAATAAGACAGTTGTGCGATCTTGAGGTTTCCGTGGTAACGGACCTCTTGAGCTACGCTTTCGAGGTCTCTGGTTACCATGGAAACCTCTCGATCACAACTGCCTTGTTGTGTATGCTTGCTCATACACAATCCTCTATATTGTGCATGAGGTTTTTCTGCTGTTAACCTAGCTCTGTTATAATGCTGTCAGCAAGTCAGAATATTTCCAGCCTTTGTTTTATAATGAATGCAGAGTCTATGATGCAATTTTTAGTCTGGCTGCTTCTTTGACAGAACTCCTATGAGGTCATGTTCCATCTCATTAGGAAAATCCTGGCACGCACAAATTTAAGTAAAATAAATCAAATAAACACAACCATGGATTTCCCAACCATGGCAGCACTTGTGCTCTCAAAATCAGTATAAAGAAATGAAATAAATACAGTATATGAGGGAGTTTTCTTGGACAAGGCCAGCTACCAAACTTCAATGGCTCCTGGGTCTGGAGGTTTACTTCTATTTGCATGGAGCCTCCATCCAGAGATACTTGACAGTGGGTTAGCTGACAACCGAAAACACTCATCGAGAAGCTGCACTTACCAGTCTCCCCTCTAACATGACTGTCTTCAACCCACATAGAGTAATATATCTGTTCAGACAATAGATACTAAAATAGTGTAACACAGGTTTATTGGAACACCATTGCCTGCAATGAAAAATGGGTTAGTACTCTAACTCTGCAATATATTCACCCCCAGGAAGGTGTCCTCATGTGCGGGGTGCAGACTAGTTCTGAACCACTATTCAGACAAAACCCTTAGTGGATGAGTGGCAAGGATAGTTACTATTGGCTGCAGTTAAAATGCAACAAGGTACAGTTCCCTTCTTCAATAGACATGCAAGTACCCTTCCCTGATTACTGCAGACCTCCTGTACTGGAGGTCTCTGCCCTCTCCCAGATGGTACCAGGATTTTCAGTTAGATGCAGTGGGAGCTCCTGCATGGAAGTGCCTGTGTACCTAGTACTGAAATGCAGTAGGCCCGTTGATGTTGCCATGGGTTGGTCGATGTTGGTGCACTTCATTTGTAAACACACAGTTAATTTCCCAAAACCTCACAAGCCATGCAGTGGCTTAAATGGCAGTTAACCTCTTAAAACGGAGGTATTTGTAATCCAGCCAGATGGCCAAATTATAAATCCAAGAAGGAAACTCACACAGAATGTAGAAGGCAAACTCTTCCCAGTTACTCATGGTTACCAGGGATGGAGCTGAGAGGCTGTGCTGCTCACTCCCTTTTTGACTTCATGGCCAGGCCCAAGACCATGCGGTTCAGTGCGTGCCATGGCCTGCTGGCTTCTCTCAACAGTCATCACTTAGGTGCTGAGAAGTGGAGTCTGTACTCCTCCAGCGAGTTCTACGCACTGATCTTCAGTTGTCTTTTCTCTGCACAGATCAGTATGCATACGCAGCTCAAACCACAGTCCTTCTAGCCACAGCGTCTAGGACGATGCAATTATTTCACAATTGTTTTTTTTTTTAAATTCAAGTTTATTAACAACCAGCAGGCATAATTGATACAGGCAGGTCAGACAGTTTCTACTTTAGTACATAAGGTTAATATAGATCAACTTATACAAACAATATTTTCCCTCTTTTCAATATTTCTGTTTAATCAATTTATTGATAGAAAATGAGAGAAGGTATGCAGAGCAAACCGGCGATCCCCATCCAGTATCTTTAGGGGCACCCATATATCCTCCGCATCCCCTCCTCGAAAGTGGCCCCCTACGGGCCGGCAGCCACATATAAGCCATATTTCATTTCAGGTCCAAATTAATAAGTAGGGGGGGGAACCTTCGCTTCCCACTCGTCTTCCCACACCAACGGGGGGAGGGCCTCAGCAATGGCTGGAGTGTTGTCCCGCTACATTTACTTCCTTCCACAGCTCCCATTTGGTCCATCTCCGGATATAAACCGGGGTTCTATCATTTATTTTATATGTCAGCTCCTCCATGTCTGCAATTCCTTGGACTATTAGTGTCCAGTTAACCACGGTGGGGGTATCAGGTTTTAACCACAGTTTGGTGATGGCTTTATGAGCTGCCGCCAGCAGAAGGGACCACAGATATAATGAGTCTGCTCCAGCCAGGCCCTGGGGTGGTTCACCTAGAATAAGGCACGGCCAGTCTAGAGGGGCTTCCAGCCCGAACAATGTGGTAAGCGCTTTGGTAACACCTCCCCAGTAAGTACCCAATCATGGGCAGCCCCACATAATGTGTAGATAATCTGCCTTCATCTCCCCGCATCCCCTCCAACATGATGCATCCCTGTCAGAACTTCTCCGGCTCAGTGAGAGGGGGAGAAGAAATATCGTATCCTCACCTTCCAGCTGAATTCCTGCCAGAAAGGGGAACTAGTCATTTTAGATGCCCATTTAAAAACCAGGTCCCAATTAATCTCTCTGAGAGCGGCTCCCCCTTCCTCTTTCCATCTGTTCTTGACCCTTTCCAGATAGTCTTTTTTTAGCTCTGCTAGGGCTCTATATATGGTAGAGATAAGGCCCAGGGTTTTCCTCGAGGAGAGTATCATAGAGAGGGTCTCCACAAAAGGGGCGGCTTCACTTGAGTGGAGAGCTGCCCTGCGACAGTGGTGTATGTAGTCCCTGACTTGGAGGTACCGGAAAAAATCCTTTCTCCATAGACCGTATTTAATCACCAAAGTCTGAAAATCTATTACCTCACCACCAGACATATATTGTTTAATATGAACTAGGCCCAGTCTCTCCCAAGTTTTAAAGGTATGGTCTAATCGAGCTGGTGTAAAGTTAACATCACAGGAGGGCCTATAAAGAGGCCAGAGGGATTGCTTTATTTTATATTTCTGCCAGGCTCTATGTGTCGCCCTCAGAGTGTCCCGTACTGATCCCAGGAGTGGAGAGGGGTAAGCCCTAGAGGTCTCAATCTGGATAGCGCAGACCCCCAGTGGAGGTCTATGCTCCTCCTCCTCCTCCATTTTCTCCATGTCTTTCCAGTTAGCAGAGTATGTGGGGGTAGCCCATTGGAGGGCCCTCTTAATCTATGTAGCCAAGTAATAATCTTCTAGGTCTGGGAGTGCCCTGCCCCCCCTTGCCTTGTTCATCTGAAGTACCCGGATCCCTATTCTAGGTTTCCTATTATTCCAAATAAACTTTAGGATTATTCTGTGCCATTCCTGGAATTGAGTTTTAGAAATATAAGTTGGGAGGCATTGAAAGAGGTATAGGTATTTAGGGAGGATATTCAATGTTACTGTCTGCAATCTGGAGTATAATGGGAGGCTTATGAGTGACCACCTGTCTATATCCCTCTCCATTTGTTTTAGGAGTGGAGTGTAGTTAGCCTTGAAGAATTGGGAGCTGTGTCTGGTCAGCCAGACACCTAGGTATGACATCTTGGATGTGGACCACTCCAGAGGGAGGAATTCTCTCACCTCCTGAGAAGGGGTATAATTAAATGTTAGGACTTCTGTTTTAGTTTTGTTCAGTGTGTAACCTGAGTGTCTGCCAAACTCTGCCAGAATTGACCATACTCCAGGTATTGACATCTCAGGGTGGGACAAACAAAGCAGTACATCATCTGCGTATAGCGAAATCCTCCTCTGTTGTCCCCCGACCTCAATGCCATGAACCGTCTGGGAGGTACGAACTGCCTCAGCCAATGGCTCTATATAAAGAGCAAATAAAAGGGGCGATAAAGGACAGCCCTGTCGGGTACCCCTCCCCAAGTTAAATCTTCTAGTAAGTCCTCCATTTACCCTAATGTAAGCTTCTGGGCCAGCATATAACGTTTTGATGCAGTCTATAAAGGGATGTGGGAAGCCCATTCGCTCCAAAACTAAGAGCAGGAATGACCATGAGACTTTATCAAAAGCCTTTTCGGCATCTAAGCTCATGAGGCAAGCAGGAAGGTGAGTGCGTTGTATGACATCAGTTATATTGATAGCTGAACAGACACTATCAGGAGCCTGTCTGCCCAACACAAAGCCCGACTGGTCCGGGTTAATTAGTTCTGGCAGGACGAGGTTCAGTCTGGATGCTAGGATAGATGTAAAAATCTTATAATCCGAGTTTAAAATGGAAATTGGGCGGTAGGATTCACATTTTGCAGGGTCTTTATTCTCTTTCGGTATGAGCGAGATCGTAGCGTATTGCCATGAAGGGGGGACAGGGTTCGTCTCCTCCCAAACCTCCGAGAAAACTCCTTCCAGAAGTGAGGTCAACTCTGTGGCAAATGTCTTATAGAATTCGGCACCGAATCTGTCTGGGCCAGGGCACTTCCCTCCTTTCAGGTTCTTAACAGTCTTAAGAATTTAAAATTGTGAGATTGGTCTAATTAATATTTGGGCTTTTTCTTGGGAGAGCATAGTGAGGGGCAGGGTCTCTAGGTAATTTAAAGTTTCTTGCACTGGCATTTGCTCTTGAGGTGTGTACAGCTTACGGTAATAGGATACAAAAGCCTCTGCTATCTGTTCGGGTTTGCGTGTTAAGTGGCCAGAAGTTGGGGAGACAATTTTGGTTATTGCAGCCCTGGCTTTGTATTGTCTTAAGTGGGCTGCTAGCATTTTGGTACCTCTTGGGCCCCCCTCATAACATTTTTGCTTGAGGTAATAATGGTTCTTCTCTATCTCCTCCTGTTGGAGCTTTTGGATCTCAGCTTTCAACATTGTTTCACAATTGTAACACCAAGATCTGCTCACTTTGGGATCCTGAACTGATTTGCCTGGCCCTAGGTTGCCTCTCCTTTATACAGGGTTCTGACCTGGAGTTCCAACTGGTTGCATCACTTGCCACTCAACCTCCACAACACCTAATATGGGCGGAGATGGTGCCAATACAATGTGCCATATTTCAAAGTCCTTGCGGCTGTCCTTGGGCTCAGAAAAGTTATGGACTGGCTGTCTCTGTTGTCAAGAAGTCACAAGATGGCAGCCTCCATGCATGCCAGGAAACAGGGGAGGGGCAGATTTGATTGGACAAGCAGAGTCATGTGATGAGCTTGGTGCGAGAGCAGCTTCTCTCTGCCACCCTAGGTGCTTAAACTCGCTTTTCCAGTGTAATAACTGGTTTCTTTGACTTGAAACAACTGTTGGGCTTTATTTAAACTCATTGTCTACCTCTGTGGACATTTTCAGTGAACTTCGTGCCATGGAACCTCAACAAAAGATAAAAATAACCACCACACCTCCCGTGCCACCATAGGCACCAGCTTCAAAATGGCAGAAGCAGGAACTGCCACTTGCCTCCCTGCCTAATGCTGCAGATAATTAAATCCTCTTGGACAAACTGGATCTTGTTTTGCTGACTTAGGAACTATCAGAATGACTGTCCTGGAGCTTGCAGAGGACTTCAGAGCCTTCAAATCAGCCCTAGATGCCCAAACCAGACGAGTGGGTGATGCAGAGGTCTGCTTCAGTTCCCTGGAGGGCTGCCATACTGGAGATACTGCTGAACTGACAGAACTACGGCACAAGGTGGAAAAATAAGAGGACAGAATTGAAGATCAGGAGGGAAGAAGTTGCCACAATAATCTCGTCGTTGTTGGCATACCAGAAAAATCTGAGCGCTCCGATATGCTGAACTCTGTACAAAAATGTCTCCAAGAAATTGTGGGACCCCCAGAAAGCGGCACCACCTATATTGTTGAAAGGGCACATCATTCATTGTGCCCTCAGCCACCTCTGAATGGAAAACCCAGGGCAGATGCTTACATTTCCAGGATAAAGTTTATATTCAGGAACAAGCCAGGAAAAAATGGAATCTATCCTGGAATGGACATTGTGTACACATTTTTAGTGATGTCACCCCAATGGTGAGAGACAGGTAAATGGCATATAAGATTATCAAAAAAGTTTTGCATGATGCCACTGTAAAATTTAGGATGCTTTACCCTGTCCAGCTCCTAGTATTGACCAACCAAGGCACCAAAGATTTTGCATATGCAGAAATAGGCATAAGAGAACTGCTACGCTACCTCCCTGGCATCAATTTCAATGTAACCACAGAGGTACAAGTTCATAATTTATGGCCTTCAACAACTACCCCACTTATTTCAGCTTGCATTTCTAGTTTCTGCCTCCCCTCCCAGCTCATATCTCAGCCATAGTGAAACTGGCTCTTGGGGTGAGTACAGAGAGTGGTGGTTGGCGGGATAGTCTCCTCCCCCAGAAGTGTCATTACAGGGGTCCCCTAGGGTTCAGACCTGGGGCCACTCCTGTTTAATGCCTATGTCACGGACCTAAGGAGCGGTATTAGAAGTAAACGAAGTCTCTTCGCGGATGATTCAGAGCTAGGAGCACTGGCAGATGGGGAGGAGGGGAGGGGAGAGTGGCCCTACAGGGAGACCTGGATGCCCTGGACAGATGGTCAAGAGGAGGTGGGCGCTGAAGTTTAATGCAGGGACGTGCAGAGTGTTGCACCCGGGGGCCAGAAATCCAGGCCATGCATATACCCTGGGGGGAGAAACATTGCAGAACTCGTCAGACAAGAGGGACCTTGGGGTGGTGGTGGACGTCAAAATGAATAACACTGAGACTTGTCACAGAGCAGCAGCAAAGGCAAACAGGATGCTGTGCTGCATAGCCAGGGGAATTACCTCCAGGAAGAGGGAGGTGATCCTCCCTCTGTATAATGCCCGGGTCAGGCCGCACCTTGAGTAATGTGTGCAATTCTGGAAACCACACCTAAACAGAGACATTGCACTGTTGAAGAGGGTCCAGAGGAGGGTGACCCGGATGATCTGGGGCATAGGGAGTAGACCCTTTGAGGAGAGGGTGGAGCAGCTCAATCTATCACGCTGGAGGAGAGATGGGGGGGGACATGATAGAGGTCTTTAAGTATATAAAGGGGATCAACAAAGGGGAGCCGAGGAAGTGTTCAGGTTTAGAGAACGGGGAACAACCAGGGGCACGAGTGGAGGCTGGGGGAGTTACAGGGGAGTGAAGGAGGCACTAGTTCACTGAAAGGGTAGTGGATCCATGGAATGTGCTGCCCAGGAACCTGGTAAATGAGGGCACAGTGGAGGGTTTCAAGAGGGGGTGGGACAGATACAGGGGGAAACTGAAGCTGGGGAAGTCCCTCTCTGGGGGAGGGGTGGGCAGCAAATCAAGCACCCAGTAGGGGTGCTGGCTACTGAGCAGACACAACAGACCATGAGGCCATTTCTGCTGGCTTTTAGTACGTTAATATGTTAACCTGCTCCTTGAACTAGACATCATGCCTACTAATAGACACTATGACCATTTCTCTTTTTTTTTTTAACTGATTACTGTTATGGTACTTTTAACGGTCACATTACAACTGTGTCTCACCCGCTGAGCCACTGATACAAGGGCTTTTTAACTGTGCCAAGATGGCAGACATTTACTTCTCATCTGATACTAGCCATCTTCTTGCTCATCGCTGATTGTTTCCCACCTTTGGAATTCCATTCCCTCAACGCAGCAGCAAACATCACCAACTCCAACATTCTTTGCTTTTGACAGAAGAGCTGGACTCCCTGCCCTGCTGTGGCCTTTCTCCTCTGGCACCAGTCAGGACCACGTCGGGGGAATTCTCCACTGCGTCACTTGTGACCAAGGCCCCTACTCTTCTGCAGCACTTTGGGATCAAGTTCTGCGGCAAGATTACCATTTGCCACAGAACTTCGGCGGCGGGGGTTGTAATTTCTGTGAAAGTTCTGTGGCACTAATGAACTACCATATCACAGTGTCAGCTTGTCATCCTGACTTCATTTCCATGGCAGTGGTGCTAGCAATCAGGATGGGGGAAAGCACAGTAACACTAGTTCAAAAAATAACAAGACTTATAGAAATAATTCTATGCCTAAAAAAGCACAAAAAAAAAATCTATCCCTTAAGGTCCTAGCCTATTGCATAAATGAACTATGCAGCAGGGACCTTACGTGATAAATAAGGTATTTCTATACTCATGCTGTCTATTCCACTCATGAGGTCCCAACTGTTTATCACATATATTTATATGCAATCTGTAACACACATACAATTGTGTGTGTGTATATTTTTAATTTTTAATTTCCATAAAATTGTATCCTCATTCATACAGCTCCCTTTGGAAATGGAATAAACAGAATAGAGGAGATACTGCAAAACTCATTTTTCATGCCAGCCTGCCCCTGACACTACGTAACACCATCAGGCCATGACATGCATGTGAACCCATTGTAAGATAAAGCTCTCCAGCCCATCACAATGTGTCCCCCGTGTGAAAAAACACTGCACCATAACTTCCCAGGCTCAGAGCAGTGGTGTGTTCCCCCAATCCTTGTGCTTCCAGGCCAGTTCCCAGAGCTCATCTCTGAACCTGAGTTGCCAGCACAGGAACACAACATGCTACCTTCTGGCCCAACAGCTGGCCCTGCACACAACATTTCTCCATAACTTTTAGATGATTCGTCAACCAATGACAATATGTAACAATAAGACACGAGGGTGTGCATTAGACATTTCTAACTCACGGTCAGGGCGTAATAAGCGCGAGGCTGCAGGCCAAGCAAGCGAACATGATCATGTTAGAAATGTCTAATGCACACCTCAGAGTGTCTTATTGCACTTATAAAATGGGGATCTACATTTTACATATATGTAAAAATTAATATTTGTTGCTTTAAATACTGAAACAGGTAACTCTTGTATGTATTTTGACCTAATATAGTTCCTCCGCCAGTTTTTTTAGTTTGTGCTTTTTGTCCTACTGTGGTCACCGTAGCTGACTTTGTCTGTGGGGTTGACATGGTTTCCGGAGCTACTGCCGTCAGTCGTTACTTCATTAAGATCGCTACCATATCTCAAAAACAGTACAACTGATGTAGGATTAGCTTTATTTTTGTGAGATGTATCAGGAAGGGTAACTTGTCCCTGAAGAGTGAAAATTACAGTGAGGGACAGCCGGAAGTAAGTGGCAGGTAGGAGCCAGTGTTGAGTATTTGTGAGTGGCGCTCTGAGCATCTGACAGGCAGGTGGGAGATGTTAACTGAAAAAAAAACATGGAAATCGTTATTGTTAAAAATAGCTTAGAGCAGTACGGGATTGGGAAGTGAAAAAGGCCAGGAGAAAAGCCATAGTGTAAATGATCGTATTGTGCTAGATTTAAGAAAGAAGTCAGGTGTTCCGAGCTTTAGTGAACTGTATTGCAGTTCAAAAGGAGATGTTTAAAAAAATATTAGGAAAAAAGAACAAGTAGTGAACAAGCAGAAGCTGGGGGAGATGCAAGCACAGAGAAGCACAAACGGTATTGCGACAGTTAGAAAAACACATGAATGACAGCGTTGCAATGTAATATATGAAGGGGAATGAGTCAGTTGGGTCAGATCAGTGTGACGGCAGACAGTTATTTTTTTTTTTTATTTAACATGGGGAGTATTGTGTGGTTTTGTGTTTTAGATGACAAGAAATATTGTAACTTGTATGTTCTAGGGAGTTTTGCAATCTCATTCCCTCGCTGAGTGGGAGGAAAAAATGGTGGCTATTATTTTTTTAAAATTCTAAACTAGCTGCTGGCTGAAGGATTTCTCACATTTTCTATGGTCCAGATTGTTAGCACTTTTTTTTACCTGTGCATTAGACAGATCTAATGCACAGGTAACAACCAATCAGGGTGAAGGATTTTCCCTTACCATTTTATAAGTAATCAATAACCCTGACAAAAAAAGTGTACAGCGTAGTTATTTATTTAACAGGTCTATTCTTTCAACAGGTCTACACATTATTATATTCAATTTTTCTGGGCATAATTACTTTATTTTCTTAAAAAAGACAGGTTAATTCATTTTGCCATTTATTTATTTCAGATGGCATCTCTATACCTTAAAGACACAAATAAGTTTGTGCAAAGTAAGGCATGGACTTAACAGGTCTATGCTATTGTCAAGGTTTTGTTTAAGTTGTCCCTAGTGTAATAACGCAAGACTGAAAATTATATTAGGCTGTAGTGCAGGTTGAACAAATATCACCATGCCTGATGTGCTGTGCCACTGCCTCTGGCAGTGGAAGCTGTGGTAGATAAGTGACTATTCATTTCTGTGGCAGAACAAAGCCATTTCACTAGTTAATGTATGATGTTATGGCACTGATAACATCCCATTCAGAGCATAAAGGGGTTTTGGATATAAAAAGAGGGGAAAGAAACCAGGTTCTGTGGATAAACGGAAATATTAATAAAGAATCACCAAGAGCAGTGAATTCTGTGGCACTGCAGAAGTTCTGCGGTAGATTGCAAGTTCTGCGCAAAGTTCTCCAGCCGCAGAATTCTAGGTGTCTTGCTTGTGAGAAGAACGTGCACACATTTGAACATTTGTGAAGGTTGAGCTCACTGACTTGAATGCAGAGGATCAGCGCTGGACACAGAAATGGGCTACAATCTACCCAGGCTGCTTTCTGCTTTAACTGTGTCTTTCATCACTTTCCTCAGCAGCTCAAGAACTCAAATCATACTGCCAAGACAGCCTGAGAAAATTATCCCAAAACCAACAGGTAGGGTGGTGGGAGCAGTAACTGATAACTGACAGTTGCCTTGCATTCTGTCGTGAAGGAGGGGTTTCCATAAACTTCATTCTGAGGCCAATACAAATTTAACTTTAGTGTTTTTTCTGCCTATATACACTTTGTCTCCTTTCCCTGTTGTGCTCAAATATATTTAACTTCTCCAGACCCACGGACTCAGGGAATTGGGGGGGGGGGGAAGGAATATGAACTTAGCCACTAGATACCCAGATATTGTATACAGAGTAGTGGAGCTCGAGAAGAACCCATACCAGCTCCTCACATACTAGTGGATTTCCCATGCATGACTTGTACCTATGGCCACCTGTCAAGGTGTGCCCGGAATCAATCTCGGCAAGGCAGTTCCATTAAATACGGAGTGTTTTTGTGCAAACTTGCTTTTGGAAACTGCTGTTGCTCTCTAATGTTTAACATTCGCTATGTGCAACTTGTTACAGGTTCTTTGTTAGTTGTTACTGGAGAACTGTCTTTCATAAGGTATCTATGGAGGTTCACAAATATCTAAGAATGGGATGGCGCACTCAGGGCTCTTCTGTACCTACCCATAACTCTCTCACGGCAATACCCTTACAAAGGTTGTTACTGCAGACTAAGAAATCTAAATTATTGGGTCCATTAGCTACAGCATATTATATTTTAGCTTGCTTCTATGGCTAGTCAAGCCCACGTCTTGGTAACAAGGAATGTGAAGGGAGGCAGACTACAGAAAAGCGATACCAGGTCTTGCAGCACCTAAAAACTCAAGGGACCAAAATAGCCTTCTTATAAAAAACACGCACTTTATCCTCCAAAGCAGTTTTGGAGAAGGGAATGGGTGGGACAAGTTTTCGCTCTGGGAAATGACAACAAAAGAGCAGAGACTGCGATCCTAATTCATAGAAGCACTCCATTTACCCTCAGTACTCAAATTAGTGATCCAGAGGAGAGGTTTATAATTGTTAAGGGCACTCTGGGCTGCACTGATATTATTTTGGTCTCCATTTATAGGCCTAATAACAAAGATCCTCGATTCTTTACTAAAGTGCTTTCTCACCTGGTATTGCTTGGTAGCTTGCCAATCATTGCAGCGGGTGACTGGAATGTGGTCCAGGATAAAACATTGGACAGATCTAGGAACCAACAGCTCAGTCTATCTTCTAACCAACGGGGGGCTAAAGAATTGCAATATTCTCTTGGGCTGACTGACACTTGGACAGCATTACACCCTAATACCAAATATTTTACTTTCTGGTCTGCTGCCCATAATTCCTTCTCCAGGTTAGATTATTTCCTAATCACCCCTGATCTGCCAGGGACCACATCACACTCTGAAATCCTAGCCAGAGTTATCTCTGAGCACTGCCCAGTTAAACTATCATCACACCTGAAGAGCCAGACAAAGACAGATTATGGAGAATAAACAATACCCTGCTGAAAGACCCAAAGACCATTGAAATTCTCCCAAACAAAGCAAAACATTTATTTAAATTAATAACAATTCCATCCCCAACTATTGCCACTTATGGGAAGCATTTAAATGCACAATGTGGGGTGAATAAATTTGCCTCGCCACTACCAAAAAGAGAAAGAGGGAGGCAAAATGTACAAAGCTCCTCTCTGAAATTAAATAAGAGAAAAACATCTTTTGTAGCTCCTCTCAGGAGAACTGGTTAAACTTAAAACTGGCTAAGGCTAAATATGAAGAACTCATAAGGGAACAAGCAGAATTTGCAAAGTTTAGAGCAAAAACAAAGTACACAGACCAAGGTAACAAAGCCGGAAGGCTTCTTGCTCCAAGACTGAAGTAGCAGGAGATGTGTAGAACAATCCATTCTATTAGAACTTCACCGCAAGGTCCCTCCCACTCTATAAATCCAGAGATATTGCACCTGCCTTTAAGGATTTCTACGAATCGCTTTACACAGCAGACCCACCAGTCCCTGATCAAGTTATACAACAATTTCTAACCAAGGTACAACTTCCCAAACTGGCCCCCTCCCAGGTTGACGGACTAGGAAAAAACAAAGCAGTCTGGGAGGTAAAACAAGCCATTAAAAGTATGCCACTACATAGAAACATAGAATATGATGGCAGATAAGGACCGCTCGGCTCACCTAGTCTGCCCATTTCCCTACCTAACGGATAAGCTGCAGATCCTAGTTAACCAACAGCCTACTTTCTCCTACCCCCAGTAGAATTGCCTTATGTCTGTCCCATGCATTCTTGAATTCCCCCATTGTTTTTGACTCCACTACCTCCTCAGGAAGGCTGTTCCATGTATTCACAACCCTCATCGTGAAAAAATACTTCTTCACATTACCTCTGAGCCGTCCCCACTCTATCTTCAAATTGCGCCCCTTTGTTCTTGCACATCTCTTTTTCTGAAAGATGTTACCCTCTTGGACTCTGTTGATTCCCTTGATGTACTTGAAAGTTTCTATAATGTCCCTCCTCTCCTCGAGGGTATACATGATAAGCTCCTTTAACCTCTCTTCATATGTCTTCTGGTGCAGACCCTGCACCATTTTAGTTGCCCTCCTCTGGACAGCCTCCATCCTGTCTATGTCTTTGTGGAGATGGGGTCTCCAGAACTGGACGCAGTACTCCAGTTGGGGTCTCATTAACTGTCTGTACAGAGGGATAACAACTTTCTATTTTTTAATGGTGATGCCTCTCCCTATGCATCCTAGTATCCCACCAGCCCTTACTGCCTTCTCACATTGCTTGCCCACTTTAAGGTCATCTGATATGACTACCCCCAGGTCCCTTTCCATTTTTTGTTGATGTTAGTATCTCACCCCCTCCCCCATGGTGAATCGAAGCTGCCGTACATTTGACCATTCCTCCAACCTTGCCAAGTCCCTTTGCATCATTTCCACCTCACCTTCTGTATCAACCCTGTTGCAGATCTTTGTGTCTGCAAAGAGACATACTTTGCCTTCCAGTCCCTCTGCAATGTCACTTATAAAGACATTAAAGAGGACTGGTCCCAGTATTGAACCCTGTGGTACCCCACTAGTAACCCCCCTTTCTTCAAAGTGAACTCCATTTACTATTACCCTTTGTATCCTGTTGTCCAGTCAATTTCTTTACCCAGGCTACCACCATGGGACTCCAAGGCTGGCTAACTGGTATATTAAACTTTTTGTGTGGGACTGTGTCAGATGCCTTGCTAAAGTCTAGATAGACCATGTCCACAGCCCCTCCCTGTTCTACTACACTGGTCACCCAGTCAAAGAAATCTATTAGATTTGTCTGACACGACTTCCTGCTATGAATCCATGCTGCCTTGGGTCCTGTGCCCCACTGGCCTCTAGGAACTCAACAATTCTTTCCTTTAGAAGAGATTCCATCATTTTCCCTACCACTGAGGTCAAACTAACAGGTCTGTAGTTTCCTGCCTCTGTCTTGCTCCCACTTTTGTGAAGGGGAATCATGTCTGCCCTCCTCCAGTCCTCTGGTATCACTCCATCCTCCCATAATTTGTTAAAAAGGGTCATCAGTGGTGTCACTAGTTCTACCCTTAATTCTTTTAGAATTCTTGGGTAAATCCCGTCAGGCCCCATTGCTTTGTCCACCTTCAGTTTTAAGAGTTCTTTCAGAACCCTTTCTTCTGTGAATGGACTGGTATCGACCTCCCTATCCAGAGTGCTTCTATTCTTTGATTTAGGTACCTCCCCCTCCTCTTCTTTTGTGAATACTTACTAGACAAAGCCCCAGGCCCTCACGGCTTCTCTACCAATGCTTATAAGGCACTAACTGATGAGGTGGTAGTACCCCTAACTCACCTATTTAATTCAGCCAAAGAAAAAGCAGACATGGATTCCAGTCTACAAGAAATGCTCTCTACACTTCTCCCCAAATCTGATAAAGACCTTGAATCAGTAGCAAGCTACAGAACTATATTCCTGCTTAATATAGATATTAAAATTCTTGCCAAGATTCTTGCTACTCACATCAGTAGATTCTGGCATTCTCTTATAGGCCAGATTAAGTGGGCTGTTTGTCCACAGAACACCTTCATAAACTTTGCCACGTTATGACTGCGCCCGGGGACTCCCAGCACCCTTTGGTGCTGATGTCCCTGGATGCAGAAAAGGCTTTTGACAAAGAATCATGGCCATACCTTTATTCACCCCCCACTAGATTTGGTTTCCCCTCAGACTTTATAGATTGGATCAAACTGCTATACTCTAAACCTACAGCCAAAACCTTTTCCAGTGGGGTCCTCTCTACTCCCTTTGCCCTATACAAAGGAACCCTTCAAGGCTGCCCACTTTCCCCTTTCTTGTTTAAATTATAAGTCAGTGAGGAGTTATGACTGCTGCCTGGGAATGCAGAGACCAGGTCAAAACATACATTCATTTAGCAGTTCGGGGACCGGCACCTTCTGAAGGGTACTGTAAAAGTACAACTTACTTGCTCCTCTGGTGGAAGTAGCTCAGGACTCCGAGGTATTCAGTGCCAAATTTCCTTTATTTGCAAGATGCCAAAACATGTCAGTAAACACGATAAAACACATCACTCAGATGCACTTAAAGCAGTATGTGCCCAAAGAGAATACACGGATCTAGCACAGACATGTATGCAGGCTAGCACAGAAGCTTCACACACTTCTAAAAGCTTCCACTAAGAGGCGACGGTTGCCACATATGTGGCAACTGTAAATATCGCCCCATGGTTAATAACACAAAGTCATTTATGAATCCTGTCACCAAAAGGGAAGCAAAAGTGAGGGGCTTCATCACCTGTACCACCTGTGGCATTGTATATTTTGCGCTTTGTAAAGGTGGAAGCTACTATGTAGGTAAAACTAAATAGGCTTTTAAAACAAGTATAGGTGAACATTCATGTGCAGCTGAAAAGGGAGACCTTACAAACTCCTTGGCAGCACATGTTTTTAAGTCCAAAAAAAAGGAGAAACATGGCTTTATGTTCACTGTTGTTAAAAGCCCAAAATGCTAGGGGGTTATGACAACTGCACAGGAACAGTATTGAATTTTCTCATTAAGAGCACTGGAATGAAAGTGGTTTAATGAAAGGATTGAGATTGGACCATTTCTTAAGAAATAAGAAGAAACTTGTGTAGGCAAAGACTGAATGTTACTATTATATTTATTGTATATATTTTTGTAATGTTGATCTTTTAACCTTTCTTTTCTATCATTCTCTCCAGGATCGCACCTCTCGCCTGCCCTTTTTGTAAGTTGACAGAAAGATTGAATACTGAGAATAGTTTTTAACCAGCTGACTCTTGTTTCTTTTTTTTTATACTCATTTATTGAGATTGTATCAAAGTGTACAGTCCCATTTCCATTCAAAAAAAAAATAAACTTCACTGACAAGTCACAACAGTACAGAAACATCCAAGGTGAAAATGAGTTACAGACAATATCACTAAATTACATATTAGCAGGGAGTGTACTATAATCATTCTGAATTAAAAACGTCACAGTTTTCAAAAAAGAGAAGAACCTGTATCCAACAGTAAAAAAAAACAAACTCTTACCAGCTGTCGTTCTCCAGTAAAAACATATCTTATAGCATCTTTCCTTCATGCTACCTAATCCAAACATCACCCACCCACACGTTAACAGATATAATCCGAAAATATGACATTTTGTTAATAGGTGCCAAGGTAGGGAACCAATCAAAAAATTGTGTTAAATACTCCTGTTCCATGTTAAACTAATGATAGTCCCACTACAAATAATGACTTACTTACTTAGATGTTCTCAGGAAAATGTGTCAGCACAATAGCATTCCCACGTTGTTCATCTATTGACAGATGCCTTATATCTATGTTGTACAGAAAAAGTGAAGCTTTCCATGTCTTGTATCTGCCTTACTATTTGTAACCAATCCGACTCCTCTGGGGGATTGACCTGTAACCATCGCTTAGTAACTGCCTTCAAAGCTGCTATTATTAAAAGATTCCATCAATATTTAGCTTCCTTCCCTTTTAAGGAGCCCGGCAAGATCCCCAATAACATGTTTTCCAGAAGTGGTTCATCACCACCTCCCAGTAGGCAGCGAGCAACAAACAATGCCAAAAAATATGGGCATTGGTAGCTTTAGACTCCCCACACTGCCTCCAACCAGCTGACTCTCTTTCAGCCTAGTGCAGCTGTTAAGTACTCTTGGCGCCTCAAAAATGTTTGGTGTTGCCCGGCCTGGTGGCGCTGGAGGTTGAGGCGCTGAACGCCACACCTAGCGCCACGCCAGCAACCCGGGTTTGGGAACGAGCCTGGGGCATTGGGGGTCAGCAGGGGCAAGAGAGGATTGAGCATCCAGAGGACTGCTCTCCTCTCTCAGAGAGAAAGGGATTATCATCCTGCCTATCGGTCACCCTCTAGTGGGGGCTGGCGCAGGCTGGGAGGGCAGGCAGCAGTGATTGTGGCGAAGTGCCCCCATGCACATGGTCATCATCAGGAGGGAGAGGAGCAAATGGAAAATGGCGGAGGACAACCCCACGGGTCTCCTCCCCACCAAGTTTAGATGTCCCGGGAGAAAAACTCGCCTGGCCCCTGGGACAAGCTGTGGGGGGGTCTCAAGCTTGGTTGGAAGTGGTCGGGTCACAGGTGGGAGGTTCAGAGTGGAGTTTAACCCCCAGCGCACAGAGGTATAAACTGTAAATAAAAAAATGTTTGGTGGCATGAGTTTCTAACTTTTTCTATATTGCACACTTTAGCTAAACTGCTTGTGATTATTCTACTGTGATAAATTATCTGTATGTTTTAAATTTTTTGAGAACTGATGATCTCAATGCACATAATGGTACTGTCCCTTTAAGAATCAGCACATAAAAGGGATACTGTTGTCTTTTGATGTCAACCTTTGAGAAAGCACTAATTGTGAAATGCGTCAAGTGACATCAATTAGGGAAGGGGTGGAAGCTTTTGGCAGTTTATGAAGCCTGTGTGCTAGCCTGCATACATGTCTGTGCTGGATCTGTGTATTCTCTTTGGGCACAGACTGCTTTAAGTGCATCTGAGTGATGTGATTTATCATATTTACTGACATGTTTTGGCACCTTACAAATAAAGGAATTTTGGCACTGAAAACCTCGGAGTCCTGAGCTACTTACACCAGAGGAGCAAGTAAGTTGTACTTTTACCTTTCAGCAGGTGCTGGTCCCTGAACTGCTCACTTGTTTAAATTATACCTAGAACTGCTCTTCAGACACACCCAACTAAACTTGTAATTGGTGACACAGCGCTACGGTGTTTGGAGTCATCGGGGTCTGTCTCTTCTAGACTTGCTATTTTGTCCAGCCCCGACCCTGGCCTACATTAAATACACTTGAGCTCCTCCCCTCTCCCCCTCCCCCTCTCCCATTGGCTATAAGCCTGAACAGTCAAGCAAATCGTTGTTCCCTGCTAACTGTACAAGCTGCTCATTTCTCCAAGATACAAGCTGCACAGTTATCTGTCACTGGGTACTCTGCAAGATGCATTTGTCCTAAACCCTTATCTGAGATTTTCAATAAACAAGAAGGGATATTTTTAGTTCCTATAGGGCTAATTTCTAACCTTTATCAGGGCTACTGCTGTTTCATTTAGGGCTAAATATAATTCACAACTCTAGGCATTTGTGCTCACACTTCCTGTGCCATGATAGGTGTCACAAGCATAATAATACTCTCAATCCTAGTCATTACTCTACTCTTTAAAGGAAAACAACGATGTTTCGGTGTTTCCACTAATTCTGGCACCTCACCGTTGGTCCAAAATGTTACTTGCTTTTCTCATGCCATGTCTGTTTATGGCACTCGCACTAATTACTCCCACTGATACGTCAGGTGAGCACCAACTCTACCGGTTCACTGACCTCATTGATGAATATCCCCTGTCTGCCTACAGGACTGTTACAAATCACTATAATCAGAATCACATTAGCAAGTCCTCTCCACGACTTGTCACTCTTGGCTTGTTCCCCAGACCCTGGACAAATCTCTGATCCTCCTCAGGTATTTGCTCTTGTTAACTGGTTTCTGTGCTTCACTTCAACCAGTCAGCAAAGAACCATCCAAAAACAGGGCCCAGGTTCTCCACAGTATATACCTCAAGGCTCTTTTAAAATGCTTAACACTGCTGTTGTTAATTATCTCTGTTAACACTCACCCCAAGCATGGCCCTCCTCAGCTTGGGGCAAAAGTTAACAGACAAGCTAGCACACACTCTCTGGCTAGCATAAACATCTGCAGCATACTCAATAAACTAGATGCCCTCACTGCCTGAGTCTCTCAGCACAACCCTAACATCCTGGTAGTGCTCGAGATGTGGCTGTCTCCTAAGATCCCAGATTCTACAATTTGCTATACCCAGATATGCAGTCTTTAGACAAGTCAGGCTATCTAAGAAAGGTGGGGGCTGTGCTCTTTACCTAAAGGAGTCCTTCACAGGTCATGTCCTGACCATGCCCAACTCTGGGAACAATACTCAGGTCCTTGTGGCCAATATGTTGACTAGAGCACTTAATAAGGTCCTCACTGTCACCTCAGTCTATATACCACCTATGCTAACCAATCAGGGCCTTCACTCCCAACTTGACTGTATCAATATCCTTGATCAGAACTTGAAAGTCATTATGCTAGGTGACTTCAGCATAAACTGGCTGGCCCCTGTGCAAAAAGCTACAAGGACGCCCTGACTGCCACTAACTTTTCACAATTGGTTCACTCGACCACCAAGATTAACTACAGAATGGAGACCAGTACACTACTGGACTGGGTGCTTACCAATCGTCCAGAGCACATCAAAAAAACTGAAGTTCTACCAGACTCCTCAAGTGACCATTCTCCAATCATGTGCATCTGGGCAAATAAATTCACCAAACCCCTATGAAAAAAACATTTACAGCAGAGTGTTGCCTATAGGGCATCTGGGGCCCCTTAAAACACTCCTACAGGATTACAATTGGTGACCAATTGACTCAGCCCCTGATATGGATACAGCTCTTGAGTATTTTATTTCCAGCTTCAATTCTTATGTGATGTCCATGGACCTTTCAAGAAACTTATGTGAGGTGTCAATAACCCATGGATTACTCTAGATTTCCTTGAACAAATGAAATCCCAGGACCTTCTCTGGTACTGAGCCAAGGCCACTGGCACTCAAGCAGAATTTCTTACAAAACAGCTAGGAACGCCTGCACTAGAGCCATCCGATCCGAGAAAGCTAACTACAATAGGAGCATCCTAGCTTGCACCTGGAAAGATGCGAGAAAGTTCTGGAGCAACCTTATGGAAGCTACAGGGAAAGATCCTAAAGTAACCCCTCCATGCTCAACTTAGATGGCAACGTTACCTTGGATCATGTAACCACAGCAAACGCATTTAATGTTGCATTCATAGACCTTAGTCATGTGCTTCCCCCTAACTTTTTTGACACTTCCACTGATGGAGTACTTTCAGACAAAACTAGAATGATACAAGGGCAGAAATCATTCTATTTCAAAGCAATTACCGAAGGTCTAGCCAAAAAACACTTGCTAAAAGTACTAGGGAGGTCTAGACATAGTGGAGATTCCCTTGATCTGAAACTTCTTGCCCTCAGCATTGATTAAGTCTTTTCCCTCTTAACCAAAATACTCCATTTTTCCCTCAAGCTTTCCCATTTCCCTCTAAAATGGAAATCTGCTGTGCTGATGCCTATACACAAAAGTGGTGACAAGACTCTACTCAGCAACTTCAGGCCTATCTCCATCCTTTCCCCTCTCCAAAGCTTTGGAACAGCTAGTTGCTGATCAGCTTGTTGAATAGCTGGAGAAATATAACCTGCAATGTCCACAGCAGCACGGCTTTCAAGCACGGCACAGTACCACCACTGCCCTCCTCAAATTCACTAACTACACACACAATGCTCTAGATCTTGGCCAACTTGTCAGTACCACTTATATCACTTTGATCAAGGCATTCAACACCGTCAACCACTCCTTGCTGAGCAAATAACTGTCTCTCCTAGGTCTATTTAATGACACCGCCCCCTGGTTTCAGAGCTGCCTTACTGCACCCAACAGGTTAGGATTGGTAAGGCACTCTCAACTACCCTTCTGGTTCGGTCAGGAGTTCCTCAAGGGTCTATCTTGGGTCCTTTACTTTTTAGCATCTTCTTGAATAAACCCCCTGACTCCTGCCAAGATAGGATTCTTCTGTATGTGGATGATGCAGTCATCTACACATGCAACTCAGATCCCTCTCTCCTACAGTCTCAGCTGCAGAAAAGCTTTGTGGAAGTTGAGGCCTGGTTCAGATCGCATAAACTCATTTTAAATTACAAAAAAACAAAAACAATGCTGTTCCATGGAACCCATAACAAGTACAAGGACAAACAGCTAACAATCTACAACAGCTCAGGCATTGCACTGGAATGGGTGTACCTGTTTAAATATTTGGGTGCGAACCTCGACTGCACCCTATCATATGCCAAACATACTGATAACATCACTAACGCTGCAAATACACATATAGGGCTGTTATACAAGCATAAACATTGCCTGACAGCAGAAGCCCTATCTCTTGCAATTCTGAGCTCTATAATCTCAATAACTGATTAGGGACGCATGATCTACGGATCAGCCACTGACACCGCACTACGTTGCATTGCCTTAGCCCTCAACAAGGCTTGCTGGCTCCTCACCTCTGCCGCATGCCTCTCTCACACCTGTGATATTTATGAACAGGCCAACTGGCTTCAGCTAACTAGCAGGGTAAAATACCAGACCTGCATCTTAGCAAAAAAGACCTTGCTAGGTCTCTTGCCCCCAGGGATTCGGAAGATACTCACACCTTACTGTGTTCCCTGCCTCACCAGAAGTTTGGAAAGTTTAACTTTTTCTGTCCCTCACTGCAGGACTACACAAGGACAGCGCTCCTTTAAAGTTAGCACCTCAAACTGGTTCAATTCTGTTCCAGTAGAAGTCAAGAACACTGCCATGCTAGGTGCCTTTAAGCACAAACTATGACAGCACATCGTAGCCAGTGCATCTTGTGATTGCTTCACTTAACTGCTCTCTTGCCTTCTCCCCTCACTGTTCCCACCTCCCACCCTCACCCTCTACTCTGTCTCCTCCCTACCCCTGTCGTATTACTGTCCACCCCTTAATCTTGATTAATTTCAAGTTATTATAACCTTTCGGGACAGCTATCGCTCTCCCACTGTATGTCTATCCTATGACACTCCCTTACCCTCCCCTTATTCCCTGTAACACTACCTCACACCTATCCACCCCTTATTCCCTTTCCACTCAGTTTCCACTATTCTCCCTACTTCCTCCCCGCCCCTCCCCACCGACTCCTATCTCCCTTAAACCTTTCAACTTCTCACTTCCCTTCCCTCCTAGCCCCTTTCTTCTCCTAGCTCCTTTCTTCCCCTACTCCCCCTTCCCCTCCTGCCAAGGCTTTTGAGCTGCTATCCACCTCTTCCCTGTTTCTTATGAATCTACTGTTGTTCTCAGTCCCAGTAACTCCTTTATGTAACTTCCCCAGGCATACATTGTACAATGTCTGGTATACAGTTCCTCAACCTAATAAGCTGCTCTGCAACCTAGACATCACCAATCTGGCTGCTCACTTGTATAGCTTTTGCAAGTAATGTATTATTGTTAATATACTGTCTACTTGTCCTGTTATTTTTTTTGGCGTGGAGCCTTTGTGTAAGAGCCCTGGTTCAAAAGTATATTTCCGATTTCTTACTAAATAAATAAATAAAAACACCGTGATTAAAGATACACTAGTCGACTACAAACACTACAAGATTTCTACATATGCAGACAATATTCTCCTGCACCTGGAGGAACCACAGACCTCAGCTCCAGAGGTTCTAGATCTCCTTGAGAAGTTTGGCCAGCTTTCAGGTGACAAACTTAACCTAACAAAAATGGTTCTTATGTCCCTAAATAGTCACACTACTAAGGTACAAGTGATGCACTGGGGAGGCATCTGGTCTCCACATGGTATTAACCCACTGTACCCATTAGCGCCATATGTTGTCAGAACCACCCATTGATTAACCTGACCCAAAATGGCAGCATCAGATAGAATGAGTTAAAGGGGAACTGTCAGCGATAAGAGCCTCACACCCAATTGAGAGGCTGATTCTAATTAGCACTTTGTGTGCAAAAACATTTTTATTTACTGTTTTCTGCAGTGTAGTGGACTGTATCAGGCTAATTTTGCTGCCTTGTAAGGTGACATTTCCTGTAACCAGAAATCCCAGAATCCCCTGTAGCTGACATCAGAGGAGGGCTGCAGTAGTGGGAGATTCAGTAGCTTGTGATGAATGTGACAGTTTTTTATAAGCTGTAATATTCTGTTTGCTGGACTGTACTAAGCCCGGTGTGCACAGCGGGACCAGCAAACATCTGATTTCAGATTACAAAATCTTTAATATATATATACTGCAGGCGATTGAATCTCCCAGTTCTGCAGCCCTCCTCTGATGTCAGTTACAGAGGATTCTGGGATTTCTAATTACAGAAAATGTCACCATACAAGGCAGCAAAATTAGCTAAAATACAGTTTACTACACTGCAGTAAACAGTAAGTAAATAAAAACAATTTTGCACACAAAGTGCTAATTGAGATCAGCCTTACACTTGGGTATGAGGCTCTTGTTGCTGACAGTTCCCCTTTAAATGCCTAGGTATAAATGTTTGAGGAGAAAAAAAAACTTTAATCACTAAGAATTTAGACCCTTTACTTAATCCAATCAAACAGGATCTAAACAGTTGGACAGCTCTGCCTTTAACTCTCTGGGCCCACATAAACACAACCAAAATGAATATACTACCGCGCATACTATACCCCTTGGGAATGACCAGGTCAGTAGTCCCACATAGCTGGTTCACCAACCTTAGGACAATGATAGAATCTTTTTTGTGGAACAATAAAAAAAAAAAAAACAAGAGATCTACCAAAAACTCCCATATTTTAAAGGCAATGAGTTGCAATTACAGTACCTGACTTCCATCTGTATTATCTGTCAATGCATGCAAGTCAGTTCCTCTGGTGGAGGGCCTCCCCTGCTCAGGAAAGTGACACCTACATTTTCCACAATGGAAACAAATGGAACTAGACCCATGCCACCAAGCTAAGCTCAGCATTAACGCCCTGCTAAGTACCCCCTTCAAACAAAATTGCCAACGCCACTGCAGTCCACCCCCATCAGCACCTGCCTACTAGCTAGTAAACAACTATACAGACTACTTGGAACTACTCCAATCCTAGTCCCAAATCAACCTATCACAGCTAATCCAAATTTTGAGATCCAAAAATTCCAATACCATCAACCCTTTCAGGCTAAGCTCCTTTGAATAAGCTAAGTTGCCTGCTGGATAATGACAAAGTGATCTCTTATGATCAGTTTCAGAAAAACAATGCCCATGCCCTCATCCGTGTATTTCGATTTCTCCGCTTGCAGCATATGCTGGCTGATGCATTCGATCCTGGAACACAGATAAATTCTTGATCCGGGATGAACTCGGAGAGCTAGCTAATCAGAGACATTCTATCTCCTCCCTCTATAAAAAGCTAGTTCAGTTGACTACTCCTAGGGATGGAGACTTATGCCATTACTGGGCGAATGAATTTCAGGAACTCACAGGCTCTAAAGTAAGGGCCAAAGTGTGGGAAAACATGTACAAATACGTTACATTTGATGATTTAAGACTTAATGCAATACAAGATTCTCAATAACATGTACTACACACCCATCGAGACCAGGACACCCGCCTGCAGCTCCTTGGAAGGTACGGCAACAGCGCAGCCAATAGGAACACGGGCACTTCCAGCAAATCCGCTCCGACTGGCCAGGACTTTTTCCCCAGCTTTTGCCGCCTGCTATTTTTTGCAAATAGATTTAGCTGGAATTAAGCAAAATTCAGGTGTCTCATAGAAGGATTTCAACTGTATTAGCTGGATTGTAATTTCTACTACTGTTTTAAAGTGTTTACAGCTCTTCTGTTTCCTTGCTCCTGCACCCCCACAGCCCCATCCAAGCACTCTGCCTTGGCGCCGGAAAAGTCTCACTCTCCTTTGTCTTGCTAAACTGCTCAATCTAAACCTGTCCTGCCTCTATGCTATTTAACCCCTGCTGTTTTTCTTCTCTCTAGCTGCCTGCCCTTGAACAGCCAATCAGAACACAGGCACTTCCAGCAAACCGCTCCGATTGGCCAGGACTTTTTCCCCTGCTTTTGCCACCTGGCGCTTTTTGCAAATAGATTTAGCTGAACCTAAGCAAAATTCATGTGTGTCACAGAAGGATTTTCGGTCCTCGCTCCTACCTCCACCCCCTCCACTGATTAAATACACCTATTGCCCGCCCACATTTCCTCTCACTCCATCATTGGTTAGTAAGCCTAGCAGCACTCACTCCCTCATTGGCTAATAAGCCTAGCAGTACTGCTCGCTCCCTCATTGGCTGCCTAAAACCCTCATTCCCTCTGCTCCCCCAATGGTTCCTAGTCCTTACAGGTCCCCATCATTTCCCAGCCCCTGCATCCCAGCCCTCCACCTTCTCCACTAAGTAACTACATCACCTACCTTCCCTGCTAAGTAACCACAGCAGTAGGGTCCTTCTAGCACCTGATCCGCATCATGATCTTTCTACCAGGCCACCTGACCCTGCTCATCCCTATTCTCTTCTCCCTCCCTCCCTTCCTTTCCAACATGCCACCACCTATCCCACGCCCCCCTCCCAAATCCTGCCAAACCTCATTGAGCTCTCCCACCCCTCCAGCCCGGCGTCCACCTCCCCTTTCACCCAAGCATGGACACACTCTACCACACGTCCCAGCCCATTTCTTTTCAACCCATCGCTCCCCTGGGTCATTTTTCAACTCATTCACCTATGCCCAGCTCATACACACCATCAATCTAAGAGACGTCCACTGGCAGTCAGCCATATACAGCTATTCACTCACTACCTAACTCTTCCTCTCCCTCTCCTGCTCCTTGCAGCAGGTGACATCCACCCTAACCCCGGCCCCAATACTACCCTCCCCTCATGCGCCTCTCCAACATCGGCCTCTTCTTCACCTCACTCTGTGGACCTTCTCCCACATGGCCTGTGCCTCCTGTACCTAAATATAAGAAGCCTTGTCCACAAGCTTGACTCCCTTCAGGTTCTTGCCGTCCACTATGCTCAAGATATCCTCACCCTTCCGAAACCTGGCTCAACAAAAACATCAATGACTCCTCTGTCGCTACCCCAGGCTACACTATGGCCCACCAGGATAGAACTTCTAAAGGCGGCGGAATAACCATCTATGTAAACTCAGACTTGCACTATTCAGTGGTCCTGACCAAGTTGAACCAAAAGTCCTTGAAGTAATACTAATTCAGCTTGTCCTTCCCTTCTCGCTCCCAATCTATATTGCTAGGATATACTGCTGACCTGGTACACCAGCTTCTGCTGTCACAGACCTCCTCAAGCAAATCTCCTGCCTAACCATGACAGGGAAACTCTACATTATGGGCGATCTTAACCACGATTGGCTAGCTCCTGCCCTCAACAAAACCAGGACTGAAATTTCTGCCCTAAACCTCTCACAAATCATTACTAAGCCCACCCGGCTTAACCTAAAATCTGGTAACCATTCGCTTATCGACTGGGTCCTTACCACACACCCCCACCTGGTCAAATAAGCCAGTATTCTTCCTGACTCCCTCAGCGGCCAACATGTAACCTTCTTAGTGTGTAAAATCCACCACCCAAAATCCCCCATTAAATTTGTAGTCCAAAGCTCCTATAAATCCCTCAATCTAGCCCCTGTATTAAATGACCTTGCACTAGCAAACTGGGCCCCTGCCCCTCCTATGATCTCCATTGATGATGCCTTCCTACACTTTAAAAACACATTCCTCAGTGTCTGGAACACACATGCCCCAGTGTGTTGTACAAGAGTTCGAGGAAACCACCTACCTTGAATCACACAAGAACTGACTGCATGTCAAATCGCACGGGACAAAGCCTGGAAAACGCATAAATACTCACGGCTCCCACAACACCTCTCCACATACCGCATGCTCTGTAACAAGTGCACCAGAGCCGCTTGTCTTGCAAAATCAAATCAAATCAAACTTTATTTAACCAGGCATCAGCACCACTGAGCAAGCTCATTTTCAAAGTGGTCCTGGACTGGAAACAATACAATACATAGACATAGCAACATAGAGTTGAGAACATCAGCATGATACAGGAGAAGGTCAATGCAGACCACATGAGTCTCACATAGAATCTTGCATGTACAATTTCAAAATAAATCTCATAGGAGAAGGGAGAAGATAAAGCTAGGATAATATACTAAATGGAGACTAGTGCCTTCAAGAGGATGTCTTGGAGGGCAGAAGGAAGGATAGTGCGCTAGAGAGAGGGGGGAATATATGCCAGGACGGCGGAGAAAGAGACTAGAAGTGCTGGTTATCCCGAGAGGGATGTGAGATGGGTAGCATTCTAATGGGTTAGCAATGTGATGGAGCCAGTGACTGAAGCCTCAAGGTCACCTATAACAGCTGCAGGATTCCCACAAGTACTCAGATAATAGGGCTTTGAAAGTAAAAGGCTCGGTAATAATGAGAGCTTAAGTGAGCTTTGCATAGTGTTCCATAGGGATGGGAGAGAAAAGCTGATTGTGGATGTTCCTTGGTTAGTTTTTGTTCTAGGCAATTGGAAGCAAAGTGTAGCATAACGTCTAAGGCCACAGTAGCCATTGGCACGTTTGAAAAAACTAGAGGTGTATGCTGGAAGCTTGTCAGAGAGTGCTCTAAAGAACCAGAGGAAAGTACTTCTGGTTGTCATTGTCATCCCTCTGCCAAAAGGAGGTGCCCCTACCTCCCCCTCTAACTACCGCCCTATCTCCCTCCTCCCAGCAGAGTACTTCAGCAGCTCCCTCCAGTCAAACCTAAATAAACCCTCAAAATTCTGGAAGGTCATTCACTCCCTTTTCGCCCCACCGGCTGCCAATCCCACTCCAATGCTAAATGTTAATAACTCTCTCCTATCAGAGCCCACAGCAGTCACCACTGAGTTCAATGTGTACTTCTACACTTGTGCTGCCACCCTCCTCTTTTCTCTACCCAACACCACACCTATCGCACCGCCTAAAGACATAAAGACCCAGACTAGGCCTCGCTCCTTTTTCTTCAAAGACATCTCTGCAACTGAGGCCCTAAATGCATTACTTTCTCTCAACCCTTCAAAAGGCACATCCTCGGATGGATTACACCCCAAACTTCTATACTTCTCCACTCCCACTATAGCAACTCCACTTGCCAATCTCCTAAACCAATCCTTTGCTGCCGCTGCCATCCCCCATGCATGGAAGCACGCCATTGTCATCCCTCTGCCAAAAGGAGATGCCCCTACCTCCCCCTCTAACTACCGCCCTATCTCCCTCCTCCCAGCCCTAGCAAAACTACAAGAGCACCTTGTGCTCACCTAACTTACCTCCTTCCTCACTGACTCCAAATTCTTCACGCCATTCCAGTCTGGCTTCAGGAAGGGACACTCCACCACCTCCTCCCTGATAAAGCTTACAGACACTATCCTGACAGGCATGGAGAGTGGACTGATCACCTCAGCCATTTTTGTCGACCTTGCAAAAGCCTTCGACACCGTCTCCCACCCCATATTGCTCTAGAGTCTCACTGAATCAGGCCTCTCTGTCGCAGCTGCAAACTGGTTCAGATCATACCTCTCTGACAGAACTCAGTCCATTAGAGTCTCAAATGCGATCTCCACCCCCCTTCCCTTAACTACCGGTGCCCCACGGGGGTCGGTTCTTGGTCCCATTCTGTTCTCTATATTCCTAAATGACCTGGCACTCATCTGCTCTACTTCCTGAATCCACATGTATGCAGATGATACTGTACTCTACTACTCGGGCTCCGCCCCGATGTGGTACAATCAAACCTCCAAGCTGACTTCAACAAGGTACAGCAATGGTTTAGCTCACACCAGCTCTCCCTAAATGCAAAATAAACTGTCACTATGACCTTCGGGACACGACAACGCCTGTCCAGACTCCCCTCCCTTCCCTACTTCGCCACCCTGGATGGCCAAAAACTTGAAGATGTCTCCTCGTTCCATTACTTGGAGGTCTGGCTCGACAGCCATCTCTACTTCTTTGACCATGTCGATGCTATCTCAAAAAAACTACGCCCCATGCTCAGTGCACTATATAGGAACTGCAGCAGCCTCCCTCCCCGAGTCCGACGTGAACTGGTCCTGAAGATGATACTGCCCTCCATCGACTACTGCGACATTGTATACAGTGCAACCCCTAAGCCCACCCTATCTAAACTGGACACACTTTATAATGCCTTCTGCTGCTTTGTTCTCGATGCCTCTCCCCTCAGCCACCACTGCGACCTCTACCGAGCCTTGGCACTACCGTCCCTCGAAAAACCGCCGCATCTCTCATTGCGCTAAATTTGTCTCCAATCTATGGCTCGGGTCCATCCCCTCCTACCTTGCCACCGTGCTCACAGATGCCCCCCATCATCTTAAAACCAGTGACTCCGCCAATTTTCAGTCCCTAGGCAGAAGACCTCTGCTGGTCAAGCTGCCTTCTCACACCGGCTACCCAAGCTCTGGAATGCCCTCCCACCACAAATTCGACACTCCTCCTCTTCCTACTCTCTGTCTACTGCCCTAGCAAACTTCCTTACTACAAATTGTTCCTGTCCCTGAACCTGCAATGCCCCACTATCCCCTCCCCAATGCCTGACCAGCGGCCTTAGCCTTGCTACAGAAGCTGACATATAACCCCAACCTTGCACTTTGTATTGGGCCTATTTTGCCCTATGTACTGTGTATAACTGTATAACTGTGATATACGTCCTCTGTTGTTTACAGCTGTTACTACTGTGCTAATTTACCTTGTCTGCTGCTTCTTGTCACAAAAATTGCTATTTGATACTATAATATCCTAAACATTCAGTGTGTGCTGCTTGTGTATTCATGCAATCGTGTATCCTTATGCTGCTTTTTATTTGCTTCTGTTAACTGTTCACTTGATAACCTGCATGTTATCATATCCATCCATGTGCACCCCCCAGGTCGCACCGGGCGACGAGCATCTTGTTGCTCAGAGTGCCTTTCCTGGTGAAACAATTGCAATAAATAAATAAAAAAATCAAACTATACAAAACAAGGCAACCAAACACAGACACATGTACTAGATGTCAAGCTCATACAGGCACTCTCAAACATATCCTTTGGGACTTCTAAAATGCCAAGCCACAAGACATCTAGATCCACTATTGGCCTAGAAACAGTATTTACACCCCAAATTTACCTCCTGGGTCTTAGCTTAAACCCAATCATGGGACAATGACAATATCATATATTCCTACTATTAGCCTTTACCAAAAAATAATTCTAAAGCACTGGATGAACGACACAACACCTGCTTACCAAGAATGGCTAACTTGAGACCTGTATTTTTCTTAAATAAGAAATAAGAAATTCAAGATATAACAAGAAATAACAAGAAATTCAAGGTATAAAAGGAAATAGCCAGCCCGGTGACACTGAGGGTTGAGGAGCTGAACACCACACCTCTCACCACGACGGTGACCTGGGTTCGAGAATGATCCTGGGCTGCCGGGGGTTGGCAGGGGAGGGAGAGGATTGAGCGTCCAGAGGACTACTCTCCTCTCCTGGGGTGGGTTAAGGTCACCCGGCGCTGTGGCAGCCTCTCGTGGAGACCAGAGGTGGCACAAGCACAGGGACATAGTAAAGGGTGGGACAACGGCAGGCTCCAGCAACAAGAGGAGCAGGGATAGTCACGCAGGAAACCATCGCACACTGCATCCCATGGGGCACCAGTAAGATAAATACCCTACGGGGGATCACTTGGTGCAGAACATGAGATAGTCGCTCCTCTCAGAGCTCCCTCCTCCCAAGCGTTATTTCGGCTCTTTTCACTGTCCCAAACAGCTCCAATCGAGTAGGAAAAGGTATCGGAACTCCTTACCTGTCATACGGAGGGCGGAGATGGATGCGGAGCTTAAAGACGCCTTACCTAAGCACACGCCTCCTACGACTCCCGAGAAGGCCCCTAAGAAAGCCAGGGCCTCGGGTACTCTTCAGCCGACCTCGCAAGCTTTCGGTATCTCCAAAGGGGAACCGCTCACACTAGCCAGCTTTCTTAAAGAATTCCAACCATTCAGGGATGAGATGAAGGAGCTGGCTAGTGAGAATAATGGTCTCGTGGCTGTGGAAGAATTAGCTCGTCGCACCACAGATGTGGAGGTCTGGCGTCAGCTCGAGTCGGCGCAAGCAAGATGGATTGGCCCTGAAATACCCCTACTAAGGAGGATATTAAAACTGGAAAATAAGGTCGAGGACCTTGAAGGCCGGAGTCGCCGCAACAACGTGGTCGTAATTGGCCTCCGGAAAGGAAGAAGGGCTGAACCTGTTAAATTCCCAACGCCTTGTCCAGAAGATCGCTGGTCCCTGCCATTTGGGCAAGCCTATGTGATTGAAAGGGCCCATCGGGCGTTGAGGGCTATGCCCCAATGGAGCCCGCCACGGCCCTTCATCTTTAAGTTTTGAACTTCTTGGGCGGCAGCATTTTCTGAAGTAAAGCAAGGGACCTGAAGGAGCTGACCTGGGAGGGCACTGGGCTGCGGTGGCTCAAGATCTCCCCTTTCTATCCGGCAAAAGGCGTCTTTCCACCCGGCAGTCTCAAGTTAATCGCTGCAAATGTACGCTTCAAGTGAGATATCCTGCTCGACTTCAGGGTTATGGTGAAGGGTCCTGGCAGAGCTTTGATAATCCGGAGACCGTGCTCCGTCTAGAAACAGCTTTTCCCAGACTTGTTCAGGGACTCATGAAGGTGGCACCTGAAGTTGGAGAAGCCTGGTTATGCCCAGAGGATATACTGGCATGGAGAGCAATTTGAGCCTTACTTTGGTCTCGGAGTACGGGAGTCCCGGCCGCTTTGGAGTTGATGGCCCTGATCTCTGTGCATCTCTGTATGCCACCTGTTCCTTGGGGTAGCCAACCCCCCCCCCCTACTGGTTTCTGGGTGGCCCCTTTTTTTTTTTCTATCCCCCCTAACAAGAAGTTGGACAATTTGACCAGTGCCAGTGCATGTTTGTCTACTTTTCCCAATGGTTGGAGATCTCTTGGGGTTTAGTTTTATATTATAGAGACCTTTATGTTTTACGGACTTGAACTACAGCGGCTGGCATAATGACTGTTAGTGTGGGAATGTTTTTCATGAATTTATTCAGACATTTGTTTTGGGGAATTTGTGGGCCAGTTCGGGTAGGGCCAAGTGCTATCAATACATTATAAGTCTATTTCATTAAAGTATGTATATAATTGATAATGGGGGGGTCCTTTTTTCCAGCCTTACTATGTCTGTCCCTAAGTAGTTATATAGTTGTGTCTGGGGCTTTTGGGACGGCTTAGTTCTAATGTTATAGGTAGAAGGGTAGTGAACGGGAAGGGTAACCCTGTTCCGGATTACTATGGGGCAAATTGGGTTGTTTATGCTCTAGTCTGGTTGGGAGGGGGGGATGGAGGTGTGTCATGGTGCTGGAACCACGTTCATTGGCAGCTCAGGTGGGTTTGGGGTGGAGGGGTTGTTGGGGATTAGGGGTTATTAGTGTAATGGGTTATTTTGAGGTTATGGGATCCGGGTGGGGGGTGGGTCCCTTAGCACAGCACCCTTTATTTCTCTCTAGGTCTTTTTCCATGGTACTGGAGTTTCAACGATTTAAGTTTTTCGATTTAGTTAGCGTATGGCTAGGCGTCTAAATGTAGTGACTTGGAATGTACATGGGCTTCGCCATAGAGTAAAGCAATATAAGATTTTAAAGCACCTGGGCTATGTACAGGCAGATATCATATTCCTGCAAGAGACGATTTATTGAAGGCGGAGAGTAATCAGTTGTGCAGGCTGCAAATGGGTCAGAATTTTGCTGCTGAAGGTAATTCTCATAGTAAAGGGGTGATGATACTGATACATAAATCTATTCCATTTCACCCGATTCAGGTGTTGGAGGATAGTTACGGGAGGTATATTTTCGTTAGGGGTAATTTACATGCTCAAGAGATTATCTTGGGCTCTATCTACGGCCCCAATTCTGATAGTCCAACTTTTTGTTCAAATCATGGAGTTACTTCTCCTTGGGACAATCTCCCTATATAGTAGTGGGAGGCGACCTGAACCTGGTTATGGATCCGTCTCTGGACAGATCTTCTCCTACTAAAAGGGGGCTTACCCCTGGGCAAAAAGCTGTTAGGGAGATGATGGATGGACTGGGGTTCATGATGTGTGGAGAGTGTTCCACCCGAATGTACGTGATTTTACTTTTACTTCACAGGTGCACAACACTCAGTCCAGAATCGACTATGTACTAGTCTCGAACAAGCTTCTAGCTGGGGTACTAGACTCTAGTATAGTATCCGGGCCGCTATCGGACCACGCCTTAGTTAGGTGCCTTTTAACCTTCTTGTCCCTTCCCAAACCAGGCAGTAGGTGGAAAGTGAATAACCAAATACTAAAAGACCCTAAGATGGTTGAATATATTTCGTCCCAAATAAGTGAATTTATATCCTTAATCAGGGTTCACCAATAGGCCAGATATTGAATGGGGAGCTTTTAAGGCCTTTATTCGTAGTATTCTGATTGGGCTTGCATCCCGTAGGAAGAAGGAGAGGCTAAATCACATTTCTGAGCTACTTATTAAGATTCGTGATAAGGAGCGAGGCCTTTCTGTCTGTTCTTCGGATGCCTACAGACAGGAACTAACCTGTTAAGGGATTCATATCTCAAGATATTAAGTGAGCAAACTGAGTGGGCCTTTATAAGGACCAAAGCTGGATTCACAGATCAGGGAGAAAGGTCGGCTGCCTATTAGCAAGGAGAGTCAAACAGTTAGAGTCCTCTAGATGGGTGTCGGCCATTCGCCTCGCGGAAGGGGGTCAAATCAAGACATCCCCGGAAGGTATTTTGGGGGAATTTGTTGATTACTTTAAAGGGATTTATGGGCCTATGAAGGACCCTCCGTCGGATGAGAAAATTAACCACTTTCTAGGGGAGTTAAAATTTCCTTCTTTAGACGAAACGGATCAACTCCAACTCCTGGCCCCTATATCGGCAGACAAAATAGATCGGGTCATCAAGTCCCTTCCTTTAGATAGAACGCTGGGCCCAGACGGTCTTTCTGCTAACTTTTACAAGACTTTTTCGAAGGAATTAATCCCTTTCCTGCTAAGGCTCTTCCAATGTATTTTGGATGGTGAGGCCTCTGATCAAACTCTCTTCGAAGCCTTAATCGTACTTCTACCTAAGCCGGGGAAGCCGCCTGACTCGGTTGCCAATTATAGGCCTATATCCCTCCTAAACCAGGATATTAAAATTTCACTAAAGTGTTGGCTGATAGAATCAGCAGGGTTCTTCCGCCTAGTGGAGCTGAGCAAGTGGGCTTTATGAAAGGTGAGGTCCTCCGCCCGATCATTTACGAGTCTTGGTCCGACGCCTTTCTCGGCCTCCAGGGATTCCGATCAACCCAGGATCATGGTCTCTCTGGATGCCGAGAAGGCCTTTGATAGGGTTTATAATTATTTTCTCATGAAGGTCATGGATCGTTTTGGTTTCCAGCAATTCTCAGGTTGGATTAAAAATATTTGTAAATTTCCATCAGCTAGAATTACATGTAATGGTGCAACCTCAAGCGCCATTTAGGCTTTTCTAGGCACTAGACAGGGTTGCCCCTTTCCCGCTCCTTTTAATCTATATATTGAACCGCCATTATGCTGGATTAAACAGGAGCAACAGATCCAGGGTATCCAGATATGGGGACATACCTTCAAGGTGCTGGCATATGCGGATGACCTGCTTCTACTTGTTTCCCATCCTTCCTCTTCTATTCCAAGTTTATTGGATATCATAGAGAGATTTGGTAGTATCGCCAACTATCGGCTCAACATTAACAAATTAGTGGTTTCCCCTCTAAATTTTAGGACATACGCGCACGACATTGCCCCCTTTGGTCTAACTTGGAGTGCCGAGTCTATCAGATACCTTGGCCTTACCCTTACTAGGGATGCTTCACGTTTGGTGCAGCGAAATTTAGATCCGGTGTTACATGATGTTGAGGCTGACTCATGAGAGATGGCGATTATCCCCTTGTCTATTTGGGGTAGGATTAATTTGATTAAAATGAATGTTTTTCCTCCTGTTTTACCCCATTAATATGTTAAGTATATGGCTTCCATTGAAATGGTTTAAGAAACTGCACAAAATGGTATCTGATTTTATTTGGAACTACAAAAGCCTAGATTATCGTATTTTAAATTATCTGCCATTAAATCATCTGGTGGTCTGAGACTTCCCCATTTTGCGCTATATTACTGGGACTGTCATGCATCTAAATATCTCTGCTGGGCTAAGGGCATAGATGATCCACAAGCTAACACTTACACACCATTATGGTTAAATTTAGAAATCTCCCGAATCGTGGGTTCTGGTCTTAAACCGAGGGCCCTGTTATATTGTTTGTTAAAAGTTCTCCCAACTGTATTGCATAGTTCCCCTATTGGGACCTCAATCAGAGTACATACACAATTATGCTCTTTCCTCAAATACGCTCACATTGGGGACCCGGCTCAACCACTACTGGGGTAATCCGAATTTTTCAATAGATGGTAAGCCTATTAAAGATTCTTGGTTGCCACCCTTGGGGAAGGTGTCGGTCAAGGATCTAGTTGACGAGGGGGGTAAAGTGCTCACCTCTATTGAAATTTTGAATAAGTTCCAAATTTCCCAACGTCTAATTTTTAGATTATTTCAACTCCGTCACCTACTGGTGGGGAAATTAGACAGTGTTACCAGGGGAAGTGGCTTATATGACTTTGAGGAGGCTCTGACCCCTCTGGTCGGAAAACCTCACGCTATATCGGCCGTCTATAATAACCTGATTAGATGGTTACACCCGACCACCCTCGCTCCTAAAAGATATTGGTCCCTGCGGTTTCCTGAGCATGATTTCGATTGGGGCGGTATCTGGGGGGCCTGTCACAAATTTTTGTTACAGGATAGACTTAGATTAATGCAGTATAAACTTTTTGCACAATTGTTACTAGTCCCCTGTGCAGCTAGTGGATCGGGGCCTGATTGCTTCCGTTTCTTGTTTTAGGTGTCGGCAAGGGGTTGGGGATCTGCTCCACATTTTTTGGCACTGCCCGAAAGTGTCAGTCTTATGGGAGGCTATTAAAAGAAATCTTGACCCTTTGCTGGGTCTGGACAGTTTATTCACCCCTGAGATCTGTATCCTAGGGGACATGTCCCAGGTGGATGTTCGGAGTAGGAAATACCATATGGGGCTGATATCGGCCTCAGTTAAAAAAGTAGTGTTGAGGCATTGGAAGGACACTATAGAAATCTCACATGGCGAGTGGTTACAAGAACTTTTAGCCAATCTTAGAACAGACAGAACCATAGCTAGTTTGCAACATAAACTCCATAAATTTAACAGTATCTGGGGCTCTCTATATACCTTTTTTTCTGCTTCTTTATGATTCACTATGTGACTTCCAGTCAGTTCATACCTTGTGCTGTGCTTGGGGAGGCGGGGTGGGGGTGGGACTGGGACTGCATCCTGTTGGTTTTTTCTCAATAGAGGTATGTTTTTGTGTCTATCAATCTGTTTTCTCGTTGGATGCTGTCCTTTGTTGGTGTAAAATCTTTAATAAAAGTTGAATTGAAAAAAAAAAAAATAAAAATACCCTACAGCGGACTAATGGCACCACTGATAGTCATCCAGCTCCTGGTGTCAAACAAAACCCAACATAAGTCGGGGACAGAGTTCTAGGGTGATGTGGGCTCTCCTCCCGGTCCCCCCTCACTGGGGGGACCCCTTCCATAGGGGGCAAGCCACAGTCCTCCTCTGTACCCACGGTCGTGGCAGAGGCTGACTCATGGGGGGACTAGTTGAGCGACCATGTAACTGGCAGAACAGGGTTAAGTACCCCCCTCCATCTGTAGGAGCAAAAATAGAATTGGAAAAAAAGAAAAAAGAAAGAAAAAATACAACATGTAAAAGGAATAAAACGAAAACAAACACATGAATAAAGTGAAAAAATTGCTTTTTGGGGGGGCAACAACTAAATAAATGCTTGTAGCAGTTGTTTTTTAGGCTTCGTTGTTACCACAGAGACGGTCCACAAGGAAGCAAGAGCGGAACTGTTTACTTCACAAAATCTTTCAAGACCATAGCATAACACTGCTTAATACAATGTAGTATACTAGGAATGTGATTTCTAGTGTGTATAAGGTCATTTTGAGGCAGTTTATGAATGTAAATGTGATAATGAGAAATAAAACTAAATTTTCAATTAATAAAAATAACAAGAAATTTCAAAAAAATAAAAATAAAAATGATAAAAAATAAAAAGAATTTTACTGGTCTCCAGACATAACTATTCTAGAAGCTCTCTGCACAGAAAAAAATATTCTCTCAATCCACCATAAGCAGCAAGCATACCTTCAGAGGTGGGGGACATTGGAAGCTCTTCTATCAATTACTAGGTAATGGGATGATTCTGTTATAAATTTTCCTGTTAACGGAAATGCCTAAACATTTATTAATGAATTCTCTTTTTTATTATGTGTGTTACACCTGTACAAAATTATGTTCTGATGTAACTCCTCAACCAGCCTCAACTCCTCCCTGTTATTCAGAGTGGGTTGAGCAATTCTGTAGGATTTGTTTTCTCTCTTCTTTATATAAGTTACTATGTTTACTGTTGTTCTACTGTTCATGAATATTTTAAATAAAGTATACTATTAAAAAAAAAGATTTGATCAGATTCCCAATCCCTAAAGAGGAGGTTGCAGACTGTTCCAGTGTATTGCCACCTACACAAGTCCAGTACCTTATTCAGAAAACCTTTTCATGTATTTTCCTACTACTGGTGACACTGTTCATGGACAACCACCTTCCATTTGAACCTCTGCCTTTTTTACTATTTTTTTCAAATGGAACAAACTGTAATCACCCTTCAACAGTTTTTAACCCTGTAAAAACTGAATAAAAACTATAGCACAATTAAAAGAAAACAGCTTATGAATTAAGTGATTTGGAGCAAAAGTAGAGACAGGCTCCACTGAGGGTTGAGGCGCTGGACGCCACATCTCGTGCCACGCCAGCAACCCGGGTTCAGGAATGAGCCTGGGCTGTCGGGGGTCGGCAGGGGAGAGAGAGGAGAGAGCGTCGGGGAAGGTTCCAGGGTCAGCCCGGAATCGCAGTGGACACCGGAGGCACTGCAACGCCTTGGACAGCATGTAGGGGAGACAGCAGGTGGCTGCCTTCCGGATGTGGGAGGGGGAAAAACGTCATAGGCAGTGCAGCATTGCACATCCTGCATCTGGGGACCTAACAAGAAAATCCCTGCCATGGCTGTGGAGACAATGGGGATTCCAGGGACACTGCTCACATCACACCATTGGTCCCGTGCTCGGAGGACTCAATGGCTGACCCACCACCCAGGTAAGACCTCTCTAATCTCAGAAAGGCCGTCGGGGGAGGACGGGCCCGCCCCGGTGGGGGGTGATCTGGGGGGCTAGGTCTACCTGGGTGGTCGGGGGAGTTCCTCCGGGGATGTGCGGGGTTCAGACCGGGAGTAGAGGAAGTAGTTGTGTGAATACCCCGGAAGGATGCCTGGGCGTGGTGAAGAATAAAAAGAGAACTTGGGGGAGAAAAAAAAAAAGAGACAGGCTCCAATACAGGTTGGAACCCAAAGCACACAGCTTAAAAACCTGAAGATGGATTAGATTAGCAAGTCGAACATCTATCGTTATCTAACAAATAAATATATATATTTTTTTTATCTTACTTTGCAATAGCTGTAATGTTTATAAGGTACTCTTCACTGATTTTCCAGTTCTCGGGATCTCCTTTCACAAAGCCAGCAATCATGACAAAAGTGAGCACCAGGATATTAATAGCTGTGAAGACTTTGTTTACCCAAGCAGACTCCTTCACTCCAAAAGACAAGAGACCTAAGGAGCAAAAACAATGAAAAATGTTTTGCAACAGATGTACAATTCTGTTATTTTAATAAATATAAACAAATATTTATTTTGCTTCACAAAGGTAAAATTTTCTCAGCTCTCTCTGTTAAACTGTGTTAATATTTCTTTCTGCTGGATAGATGAACCTTCATTATACAACGGCAAGAAAGAATACTGGGCTCTGATTGGTCAACGTGGGGCTGGACCCGTGATGTTATCCCAGCATAACATCACAGATCTAGTCCCAGCACACACATGATCAAATGACATCATTAAAAGAAATCACTCGACATGCGGATCGGGGAGATAGAAAAATTAGCTATTTACTGTACCCACAATTCCTCACTATGTACATTAGTATTTATTTATTTAAAAACCTCACCAGGAAAGGGATACTGAACAATCAGCTCATTTTCAGATGTGTCTTAGGGGGACAGGGAGGTGGATACAATACAGTACAAGGCATGAAATAACAGGCAACACCAGATACAATTACAATATAACAAAAGTACAACTGTGTGCATTACAGAGCTGTAAAAGCACCTGGCTACTAGGTGAAATGCACTGAAATCACAGAGAGCTTGAATTCAAGGGAGAGAGGCAGAGGAGGGGAGAGGTGGGGGAAGTACCGGAGGAATATAATAGTATACAGGCTATTATCTTTCTGTACTCACTACAGAAATAGAAGTCTACATCTCTCAGTAAAGAACTCTTGTCAGCTATCAGTGTATGCACAATGCTTCATCTTGAAAATAAACATCTGAGATATAATATTGTTGTAACAACTACAAAACTAGAAGACTGCATCTCCCAGTAAGAAAAAATGGAAGACAACTTCATATTGTACCCACAATGCCTTGCCACATACATCTACATATTAGATGCTATACTGCAGTCACCACTACCAAAATAGGAGCATGCACTGCTGAGTAAAGAACATTTTAGTAAACTTTATAATCTACCCATAATTCTTTATTGCTATATGTAAATCAGCATATTTGCAGCTATACTGCTGTAACCATTACATACTAGGTTCTATACTGTAGTCACCACTACCAAACTAGGGAACTGCACAGCTGAGTAAGGAAAATTTAAGTTAACTTTATAATCTATCCAGGATTCCTTGTTGCTGTATGTAAATCAGCATATTAGCTGTTATATAGCTGTAACCATTACATATTAGGTGCCATGCTGCAGTCACCACTACCAAAATAGGAGACTGCACTGCTGAGGAAGGAAAATTTAAGTTAACTTTATAATTTACTCAAGAATTCCTTGTTGCTGTATGTAAATCAGCATATTAGCTATTACACTGCTGTAACCATTATCCTTGTTGCTATATGTAAATCAGCATATTTGCTGTTACACTGATGTAACTATTATCAAAATAAGAATTAACTGATTTAGGCAAAACTGGCTACTTTATGTCCAAATGTTAAAAAGTATTTTCTAATCTTTTCTTTGTTTTCAACAAAAGAGCCACTGTATAATATAAATAATGCATGGCAGTGTGTGTGTGTCACGCTGGGATACCATCCCTTCTCGGGTGTTGGATGTACTTGGCCTGCGGCCTCGTGTCTAACTACCCAAGGTGTCACGTTATTCCAGCATGACACACACCATGTTGTGCATTATTTCTTTAATAGAAAATCGGCAAAGCTATTTGAGGCTTTTGATTGGCTGAGAGACTTCTCTAGGTAGGCATCTATCAGACAACAGATGCCCACCTATTAAAAGTACCAGCCCAGCCAGCACCATCACCAGAATCTTGGTGCCCAGCCAGCTCTCTAACTGGCTGATACCCCTTATTTTCAATTCAAATCTCTGCCATTTTTTCTCTCGCTTACTGAGAAATACAATGAACCAACACTCCCTCACCCCGTTCTGCTCCGACCCTGTTTATCTGTCACAGATAGATCACCCCACAACAGTAACTGTCACATTCAGCATTAAATCACAGTACTTCATTTTTTTCCGCAAGAGACTTCAGCCGAACTCTGTGTTCCATTTGTCATCGTGTTACCCATGCCAACCACTGTGCCATTCTCACTTCACTGCTCACTTGCGAGAACAGGCCATTTCTTGTCACTCGCTGCCTTGCCTCAATTTTGTTAACTTAGAACTCAGCGTGGCTGTTTAAAGTAAAAATAAAAATACACTCCTACCATCCCATAGAATACTTGTACTGTCTCACTTCCTGGTTTCAATCAGCGAGGTCACGCCCGGGGTCTCGCAAGCTCATGTAACCAACACCCGTATTTCTCTCCACAAAAGGAAAAAAACTTTTGTATGTAACACAGAGAGCTGCAGCATAAAAACGATCCTAGCAAACTGCTGAGTGAAACGTTACAAGAAACTATCTCTTTCTTCCACACGGCGGGGGGGGGGGATAAGTAGAATACAATTGCTTTCTGAAGGAGGGACAACATTACATGGAACAGCACACAAATGCAAGGACTATTTTACCACAAAAAGTTTTTTTTTAGATTTTTGTATTCTTTTTAAACCAACTACACTCTTATTTTCTTACTTTATTAAAAATTAACGTAAAACCCATTTTCTAAGCGCAATAATACCCTCCAGGGTGGGCGGTATGGGCTATACCCACCCTTCCAGGGGCTATAAGGCCCTCCGCCTGCGGCATCGGGCCTCATTACACCCCTGGGCAGGTGAGTATAGCCAAATACTGCCCACCCTGTCGGGTATTATTGTTTACGTAGTTATCCCATTATATTTGTAGGATTCTATTATTTAACCTCCTGACATGCTAAGATACAAGTTAAGGATGTTGGTAGTACCTTTTCTTTTTTCAGACCAGATGATCAGTTGTGAAACAGCACACAATCAGTAACATAATAGGGGAAAAGCTGTCTGCACCAACCTCCTGGTCAAGAGCCCTGGCTGTGCAGTGAATTGGCTGGAGACTTGGAGCACTCAACAGCATGTGTAGGAGCCGCTAGCTGATTTGTATGGTGTGGATCAGAATGTAGGTTATGTGGTGCATCATGGGAATCAGGATCATATCACAACCACGTGATACATATGCTAGAGGGATGGCATGGACTTGGATCACTTACAGTACAGTGCATTATGTAACAGACAAACCTGGCAGACAGGGTGACCTGAAGATGGCGAGAATGACTGACAAGTCATTGTTAATCCATGCTTGACTGACAGGTGGTTTACTCTATGGTGCTGTATGTCGGTTCTGTAAGTTTAGAAAGTTCTGTACCCTTTGCTGCCAGACCACAGAAATAACTGTGCTGAGTGGACACTCTCTGCTAGGAAAAGAACAGTTATGTAAGAACTTACTGTAACAGTAGACCTTTGAGGGGATCTCAGTCATCAGGTCACATCACTGGAACTTCACTGTCAGTGAAGCAGGATCCACACGGAAGATGCTCAGCAGTACGACTGGGGCCACCCACGCCGTCACCTACCCTATAAAGATGTGAGTGGCCCTGCTCCCTCCTCAGTCCTTTCCCCTGGAGACACAGGGAGCATAGCTCTAACCATGAGGGGCTGAGGACAGAGAGAGGTGCCCAGGCCAATATGAAAGGCTGGATGCACCAGACAGCAGGTTCCAGAACAAGAGCCCCAAGAAGGGGGATGGTGGGAGAGAAAGCAGACCTGATGACTGAGATCCCCTTGAAGATCTACTGTTATGTTAAGTTCTTACGTAACTGTTCTATCTTCTTTGGGGGTAGATGGAGGGAGAACCGACATCTGACCACCGCCTCGTGGTTGGGAACCGGAAGAGGGGGGTCTGGCAAGGAGTCAAGCAGAGACGGATCTAGCCCTGGGAACTGGATCCTCAGTTCTTGGATGCTTGACCACAGCTCCAGCATTGGAGGAGGTAGGCAAGACAGCAGGGCTCTGTGCTTCCCTTGGGGGCAAGAGGCTGCACTGGGTCCACTGGTTGCCCTGCAAAAAGGGGGGTGCTGTCTAGCTCTTGGCTGAGTATGGTAGAGAGAGAGTGGACAGACTTGATAGCCTTGCCTGAGGCCTGCAGATTGTTGATGATATACTGGACATCAGGACTGAACAGTGCCATTGAAAGGGGAATTAAGCACCTTCTACTGGACATCAGCAGCAAAACCTGAGACCCTCAACCAGAATTGCCAACATAGCCGTATGCCTGTGGCAGCAGCCCTTGCAATAGTGTCAGCTATGTCTTAGAGGGCCCTAACGAGGTGCTTGATAATGTCCTCAGCCGTCTGCAGGCACTTAAGAAGCTCCTGCTTCTGTGTGCCATCTGGGGGGCCTGGGCGGCAGCCTTGCCCTTCTTCCAGTTCGAATTCTGGTACTTCACCAAATGAGACAGGTAGTTTGCAATCCTCAACCCAGGGGTGGAGAAGGCATAAACCCTCTTATCCCAGAGGTCAATTCTGCAGGACTCTTTATCCAGGGGGAGGCAGCTAAGATATTTGGCTGCCTTAGACCTGTTGTGGGCTGCCTTAATGACCACTAAGTCCATTTTGGGCTGGGCAGCATAGCAGGAGAACGGGAGCATGGTAAAGTTGATCCGCCCTACGAGGCATAGCTGGCACCATGTCTGGCCTATGCCAGACTGCCGTGGCCGCATTCCTCAAAGCAGGCAAGACTGGAGGAATGATTTTGGGGGGGAGACTCTGGGATCTCAAGGAAGTCCACCAGCTCCTTTCTGGTGACATCCTCTTCCTCAGTGCGGAAGTCCATGGCTGAGGACAATTGCTTCATCCCATTGAAAAATGTGGGGTCCTCAGAAGGAGACCTAGGAGTATGTTTAACAGAATCCTCACTGACAGAGGAAGCTGTGAACCGGTCAGAGACCAGGATTTCTTCCTCTTCTTCCTCCTCCTCATCATCATCAGGAAGAATGAGGTCTGGATGGTACTCCTCCTTGATGTCGACCTCTTCCAGATCCAGGTCCGTCATCGGATGTGCTGAAGACAGCCTGCGGGGAGCCTCCCGCGGCCTACCAGTAGGTGTCAACGACGAAGTTGCCGTTGACGGCACCAGTGATGTGGGCCTGTATGTGCCCAATTGCTGTACAATCACCAAAGTGAATTTAGTTCGAATTTCATTTAGGTTGACGACCATCGAGGGCTGCTTCAACGGGGGGAGGTGGGTTGACGGTGCAGGGATCGACGACCCACCTGAAGGGCCCTGAGAACCCATAGAACCTGTAGCCCTGGAAGGAGAGGGGTCAGACCTCAAGGGGGGAGGGGCTGTTTATGTGGGTAGGGGGGTTCCTGTGGACCAGAGTTACAACTTTTTTCTACCACTCCCGTATTGCTGGTACGAGTTACAATTGGTTGGTGTGTTATTCCAATTGGCAGTTGTATTGCACTGGACAGGCATTTTATTCAGATATTGCTGCTTTGTTATAAACATACCCAAAAAGTTCTCATTGGTAGTTTCACTTAATGTTAACAGGATTCACAGTCCAATTAAGTGTGCTTGATTGCTGCAGTATCTAAAAGGACTCCACCCTGATGTAATCCTACTTCAGGAGATGCATTTATCTCAAGAAGAGCATGATAAATTTAAATGATTTGGTTTCCAGGAAGTACTATCCTCAGCTCATCTCTCTGGTAGATGACGGGGTGTGGCCATATTAATTCCTAATGGAATTTCCTTTCAGATGTATAGCCAATACACAGACCCCAAAGGGAGGTTTGTCATAGCTACTAGTCAGTTGAACACCTCCTTAGTACCCTTGCCTCAGTATATTTTCCACCACAAGCAAGTAAGGTGCTTACTCAAAAATTCTTAAATCAATTGCTTCCAGTTCTGCTGGGTCAGCTTATAATGGGAGGGGGGAAGGAACTTTAAGTGTAACTCTCAATCCGGCTCTAGATGCTTCTGCCCCTGCCTACATAGGAAAACCCCTCTCCAAAAATACTTAAATGTCAGCCTCCCAATGTTAGGTTTTGTTGATGGGTGGAGGCATTTTTATCCGACTGGTAAAGGGTACACTCATTATGCTCTAAAAACACGGACCTCGTTGAGGCTGGACTATATTTTCACTACACTAGAACACCCGAATTCATTGCAGGATGTCATTCATGGTACTTCCATTTTGTCTGATCATTGTCCCATACTAGCTAAATTCTATCTGGGAAAAGCCAGTCGCTTTACCCATTGGCGTCTTAATTTGGCGCACCTTCGAGATTCTGAATTCAGACAATTACTACAAGATCACATCCCAGGTATATTAAGAGAGAATGATAGGGATGGTATCCCTCCTACTCTTTTATGGGACACACTTAAGACAGTCCTGAGGGGAGAGGGATAATCCAATATGCGGCTAGGAAGAAAAGGCAAAGGGAGCAAAAGATACAGGAATTGCAGTCGGATTTATCTCGGCTTCAGGATGCCTTACTGAAGAGAGATACATCTGTCAGACCTGACGTGTTACAAGTTAAACAACAATTGCAAAAGTACACTGACCAAAAAATAGAACAACAATTGCCATATTTGAAACTTTCTCATTACGATGGGGGTCCGACGGGAGCCAGGAACCTGGAGCATAGGCTTAGAATGACTAGATCAAGGGCATGTGTCACAGCTTTGATTGCTCCCCGAACGGGCCATCTTCTTGGTAAACGTATGGAAATTAGGAATGCCTTAGCTCAGGTCTATCAAGCTTTATATAAGGCAGAAACATTCCCTTCCAAGCTACAGCTAGACCAGTAGTTTGCTAATATTCTCTTGCCTAAATTGACAGAAGCCCAGGCAAAGTCACTCTTGGCCCCCAAAACCCTAGCTGAGGTTCAAGCAATACTGAGCCAGGCAAAGACCCTTAAGTCACCGGGGCCAGATGGTTATCCATCCGAATTTTATAAACTATTTATTAAGCAGCTCTTACCTCCTCTCCTCTTGGCTTTTTGCTTCATCCAAAAGGGTGCCTTACCACCTCCCTCCTGGCAATATGATACAATTGCGGCCATTCCTAAACCCCAAAAGGACCTTAAAGATCCGGCATCTTATTGCCCGATCTCTGTGTTAAATTCTGATTATAAGTTGTTTGGTTTGGTTTTGACTCATGGACTTGACTTACTTCTCCCTACCCTTATTGACCCTGATCAGGTTGGCTTTATTAAAAAATGGCAAGCCCAGGATGCGATTCAACAAATGTTCTCTTTCATAGACTATGCGGTCGCCTGTCAAATACCTCTGATTTTATTAGGGCTTGATGCCAAAAAGGCATTTGATAGGGTTACCTGGCCCTTTCTCTGGGTGACCCTTACTCAGCTAGGATTTCCCTCAGATTTTATAACTCAGTTATAAAACCTATACCACTCCCCATAAGCTTATGTTAAGTTGAATGGTGCCCTTTCCGACTGGATTCCTGTCACCAGGGGAACCACGCAAGGATGCCCTCTTTCCCCTCTATTATTTGTTCCTTACTTGGAACCTTTGATGGCAGCAATCCTTAACCAAAATAGGACTGAGTGTATCCCCTTTGGGGGGGGGGGACATTATTTCAAGTATCACTCTTTGCCGATGACGTTTTACTTACTCTGACTAATCCAGAAGAATCTCTCCTGGCACTTTGCGAAGAGTTGGTGTGTTTCGCCAGCCTCTCTGGTTATAGAGTCAATGAACAGAAAATGTAGGTTTTGTTATACAATTACAAACCCTTTGTTTCTCGTAAAAAACAGTTTAGCTTTAAATGGTACAGAACTGAGATGCATTACTTAGGGGTATAGAGCTGCCACAAAATCTGACCCACGTAGAACTGATCAATTTTGAACCTTTTACACAACAGCTGACTGAAGATTTAGTATGGTGGTCTCAACTTCCACTGGGCCTGTTTACCCGGGTGGAAACTATACAACAAAATGTTCCACCAAGAATTCTCTATTTCCTACAAACCATACCGATTATGCCGAGTAAAGTATATTTCCAAACTTGAAATAAGTTAATTTCAAAGTTCATTTGGCAGGGTGCCTCTCCAAGGATAAAGCTCCCTTTTCTTCAGACTTCAAAGGAGAAGGGGGGATTGAATCTCCCTAATTTATTTAATTATGCCTTAGCGCCACACCTCCGTATTGTGTTACACTGGATTTCCCCAGTATATGAGGCCCACTGGAAGCAAACAGAATCCACCATTAGTAATGTACACAGTCTAGCTCCTCATGTCCTGGGCAATCTCAATAAAATGCGACCATTAACAAAATTTCCTCAGTACACAGCTGAGACGCTTAAATCTTGGCTACAGGTCATGGACAGGCACCTCACCAGGACTGAAAGAAAGTTTCTCTTGGCCCTAGTTTAGGATCCTGATTTTTGCCCGACTAGTTTGGCCCAGGCTTTTCAAAGGTGGCAGAATTATGGTCACTTTTTGTGTTTCAAATGTTTGGTCCCTCGGGTCTGCTCTTTTACCTGTCTTCAGGCACAATGTGGCCTCCCACAATCGGAATGCCATTGCTATATTCAGGCAAAATCCCACTTACTCCTATGAGAAGATAGCCTCTCTGCTTTGGTGTTGAACCCATCTCCTTTATTATCACTAATTAAACATTTCGACAATGCTCTGGTAAGCCATCTTATTAGTTTGTTGTATAAGGCTTTGAACTATAGCAACACCAAGTTCTTAGACACTACTAGGGACAGATGAGAACGTGAATTGGGGTGTGTGATTTTGCATTCTACCTGGACCAAATCAGCCCGAATTATACAAAAGATCTCTGGTTTGACCTACTGGAATGTATCTGCTTGGTAACACTGGGCAAGATTTTTCCGTACCCTGGCCCAGCTGTTAAGTCCTGGGCTAATCCCTGACGGGGTATGTTGGAGAAGTTGCAATTTTGGTCCGACAGATTGTGAACATATTCTATGGTCCTGCCTTTACTTGAGATCATACTGGACAGTGGTATTGGCTGTCATTGTTGAAATATATGATTGTTCTGAATGCCTTATGCTGTTATTCATCCTCATAGCCCCTCCATACCATTATGTTCTGGGCATAGGTACACTTACTCAGGATGCACTGCTATTGTTGTTAGCCAAGAAAGTTATAACCAGGCTTTGGTATACGGATAAAAAAACGACATTAGATATGTGGAGGAATCTTACCCTGTAACTCTATGGTCTGGAGAGACTTTCAGCCAAAATACGTAATCTGACTACAACCTTTCAGTCTCGTTGGCAGAAATGGGTTACCTAACAACCAAATGCAGCACTATTCAGATTTTGTACCTTGATCATTAATTAACTGGTCTATTTTAAATGTTCAGTTGGAAAACTCTTTATTTTTCGTACCTGGTCCCGGTTCTTTGAACTTACCTTTTTATCCATTTTATTTTAATCTTTCATATTAAAAGTGGGTTAATAATTTCACACTTTAGCAGGTTTACTCTGGTCCAGTGGTCTTGGGGAACAAACTAATTGCTTTTCTCGTAACCAAAAGGTTTTTTTGATCCTATTACTATTTCAAGTGCAGATTACTAAAGGTACATGCTGGTCGGTATTGAGCGACTGTGTAATCACTCTATAACACATCATACATGTAAGTCTTGGTTTTGTATAATGTGTGTATCCTGATTGATTGGTCAATACTGTCTAGTAGATTTCAGATGTAACTAAAGCCTCTTTTCTTTATGTATGTTTTTTTTCTGCATGTACCATTCTATCTTTGTTTATACTTAATAAAGATTAGAGTTTAAAAAAAAAGCAATTGCAGTTCCTACAGGTGGAGTTGCAAACCCTCCAGCGATGTCATATGGGAGGGGACCACACAGTTCTGCCATAACTTGCACAAATTAGACACAAAATTCAAGAAATTCTGGATTTAAAAACTGAAATGGCCCTTTGTTTTCTTCAACAGCAATATTATGAAAGGGGCGGGGGGGCTTGTGCATCAAACATTTTATCTTACAGGTTGCAACAGAAATTGGCCCACTCCATGGTTACTCGTATTAGGAATCCTAGTACTAAGAAACAAAGAACACCCTGGAGGCAATTCTGCAAGCATTTGTGGAATATCACAGACAGTTGTATATAGCAGAAACTAATTCCTCTCTGATAGAAATTTCTGCTTATTTCAAGTCCCTGCACCTCCCATCCCTACTTAAGGCCCAGCAACAAATGTTATTAACTCCTGTGACCTTTGCTGAAATTCAATGAGTCATAATTTTTTTTTTAAATAATAAAAGCTTGGGTCCTGATGGGTATACCCAAGAATTTTATAAGATGTTCCTGGATTCCATTACCCTTTGTTGCTTTCATGGTGATTTACATATACATCCCTTGATGCTTTGTATTTCTCTGAAACTTGGCTTATTGCCAATGCCCTTTGGGGTAACCCTTGTCTCTGTGCTTTTGCACTGAGGTTCTCTGTCATTAGCTAGTTTTTGTTTTTTTCTTTTTTGAGCTCCCCATTACCCAAACACACAAGGCCAACATAGGGAATTAATTAATTTCCACTGAAGAGACAGATCAGTAGATAAGTGGATTAGAAGGTGCTGACCGAGTGCAGAGGAAGGACGTGCATAGTCTGTTGCTACAAACTGATGTATCGAAGAAGGGAGATACCATTGCTTAAAGTTATCTCCTGTGGTCACTAAGGAAAGTGAGCCACCTGCAATTCTGGAAAGAATTTTGTTTTATTTATTTTTGAGTTAATTATTTTATCCTGACTTTGAAAGAAAATAAAGCCACACTGTGGTGTGTTGCACCAATCTGCTGTTGTCTGCGTTATCCTTCACTCACACCCACCACACCTACCAAACTTGTTACTCTACCATTCAGCAGCACAATTACACACAATATTGTATTGGCTCCACCCTTCATACAAGGCCCACTGGAAATCCTTGGAGCTAATTGAGGGACAATTATTGGATAGTCCTAGAGTCTTGTTTCAACCTTCTCTGCAGTTTTCTCCTGTACAAATTAGAGATCCCTATACTAAGTCTACTCTGGATCAGTGGAGTCAGTTCCTTAACCAAACAAGCTTTTCCAATAGTAAGTTTCTTTTCTTCTCACTGATAGGTTCGACTCATTTTCCACAAGCTACTTTGGATATGGGGTTCCAGGTTTGGGTGAGGGCGGGTCTGGGCTTTGTTCTTCAGTTTCTCTAAGGCCGGATGGTTCGATCTTTTGAGGATCTTAAACTGACTTAATTTGCCTAATCATTACTTTTTCTGCTACCTTCAAGACTGTGATTATATCCAGTCATATATCAGGGCATGGCCCCGGGATGCTGGGACCCCTCCTCTTACCCAGTTAATTATTGCTGTGTTGCGGGGACACAATGATACTAGCCATTTTATATCATGGGTGTATCATACCGTAATGGAATAGCAGAAATACAATATTCTTGGTGTTAGACGGGGGGGTGGGAGAGGGATTTAGGCTCCCTAGTCTCAGACCAGCAGTGGGCAAATTGTTTACATAACATTTATAAGGTGACTTCCTCTCACATTTGGAAAGAGTATTCATGGAAAATGATTATTTGTTTTTTTACTACACCAGATAAGTAAGTTAAATATATGGTTACTTGAGGTGTCTCATGCTGACAGAGGTGTGGGGAGCCGAAGGCAACGCATGGCCAAATCTTCTGGTCCTGCCCAGCCCTGCAGCCCCTTTTTGTGGATCTGCAACAAGAAGTACAGGAGCTCTTTGGGGAGAATCTGCGACTTACTAGTCGTATGGTTTTATTTCTTGATGCCCCTGCAGAATGTAGACAGTTAATATCCAGGAAATTATTGAATATTGCTAAGGTGGTTGCTAAAAACGCAGTTACTGAATAGTGGTTAACTTTGACTTCCTGTACCATATCAACATGGAAAGAATGGATGATAAATACATATTATATGGAAAAGACTACAGCCCAGCTTAATCATAAGTACTCTAAACTTCATCTGTGTTGGAGGCATTGGGTGCTCCACATCTTGCCAAAAGTTCCTACTTTTGTGCCACGATGGGTACTTTGGTATCACAGGAGTTGTTCAATCCGACAGTAATCCATGGCGATGCATGAGTAACAATTGTTCTGTTGTCATGTGTCTCAACTTAAGACAGTATACTGATGTCTTTATGTTTGTGGTTGTCTTGTTTTATGTCTTTATTAAAAATTTAAATAAATATGACATTTGGAAAAAAAATGAAACCCAGCTGCCATATGCTTGACCACTCCTCAGGTTTTCTCAGGTCTGTGCTCAACCTTTCCACTCCCCCCACCACCCCGAAGTGTCCCTTGTGTTACAGAGTTTGGTGCCATCCACAAAGAGTTAGACTTTCTCTTCTGGCTCTCTGCAATGTCACTTACAAAGACATTAAAAAGGACCTGGCCCAGCACTGATCTCTGAGGCACCCCACCAGTCACCCACGTGGTTTTGTGGGCGGTGTTAAAGATTGGGATTAGCCATACTGTTTGCAAATTGCAATACAGTATTGTAGAGGGACTTAGAAAATTCAAATCTCTTTGTTTTTTTCATAACTTTGATGATCATTTTTGTGACACTTATCACCCCGACCCAAACTCAATCAGAAACCTCCTACTAATTTTCCCTGGGAGGAGAATTGCATTTAACAATGATAATCCACTTCCAGTCAAGGTGTGACAACATTAAGTAATACATTAGGCAATATAGCCTAGTGGGTAGAGCCCCAAGTTGAGAACCTGGAAAACAGGCTCGGAACACCTGGACTTGTGAACCACAACCTCCACCTGCATGCTATGTGACTCAGCGCCAGGGCAAGTCACGTAGCATCCCTGTGCTAATGACATGCACATGGGACTTGGAATACTTCAGTAAGCAGGCTCTGCTGGTTTTCAGATTCTTCTGATATGAATGATAGGGGCCCCCTCAAATGCATAAGACAAGGCAAGTAGTGGACAAACTACCACAGGGGGCCTCCATTTAAGCTCCTTGCCAGTCACTCCCCCTATAGGAAATGTCAGTCGGGGGCAGGGATCTGTCTAGCCACTTCTTCCAATGTGGGATACCAGGGATGGAAGACAAAGGAAATGGGTAATTTAATACCTTAAAGTTCAGCCTGGCCAAGGACCCCTGAAGCTATCAGCTGTACTTAAGACCTAATCAGGGAAGTGAGAATTGCATCAGAGTTCAGCTCCAGTCTTGCTCAGATTACTCAGCAGCTGAATCTTTCCCCAAAACTGCAGCTCAGGCAGAAAGAAAAGGGTATGCAGTAAATATATTTTGGGGATTACTGAGGTCCCTTTAGCAGGCAGGCACCCTAGGCACAAGACTATGTTGCCTATATCTTAATCCAGCCCTGGCAGTCAGGGATGTAGAAAAACTGGAAAAATGTTCAAACATTTGGTAACTTAGGGATAATGCCAACATATGTAAGCCCATACACATGGTAAGGAAGAATCCCAGAACACAGTACTCAAAACACAGGTATAGGTGAGTCAGAGAGAGCAAGAGAGAGAGAGAGAGAGAGAGACTTAGGAGTTGTCATCTGTGATAGCCTATACACAAATGCTCAGTGGAATAAAGCATACAGGAGGGTCAGTGGAATGCTAGGCTGCATAGGAAGGGAGCATTAAAAGGGAAGTGATTCATCACAAGCCCTAATACTGGACAGGGTGGGTAGTACTGGGCCCGAAGCTGTGATTAGAAATGGCTGAGCAGAGAGCACTGTAAGAAATGCAGCGCGATAAGCCGCTGGTGTCATCAACTGAAGGTTAGCACAGTAGCACTGGCGGTAGCTCTGATTTGAAAAACATTTCTGTTAATATTATATAATTATTTTAATGGCGACTCACATGTCGTGTTTGAAGAAGGGACAGATGCAATACATACACTGTGCCATGGAGTGTGTTCAACCTGGTTTACAGAGAGTGCCACCGACTTCAGGAATAAGTGTGGCTGCAAGGAGCATGACTGCTAGTGAGTGCTGTGACTGCCGCTGTTTTCTCTAATGAGCATGGCTCCATTAGAGTAGATAAGGTGAGCCAGAAAAAGCACAGCTGCGCTTTATGTTGACTGCTGTTGTTAAAAAAAAAAAAAACAACTTGTTGCCGGTCCAGTGGCATAGAGGGTTAAGGCGCTGGTGCCTTACCTCAACCCACACCGGTGTCCCGGGTTCAGGAATGAGCCTGGGTCATCGGAGGTCAGCAATGGGGGGGGGTGGAGCTGGATGGAGCTGCCGGCGGGCAAGCTCTTCTCTCCGAGGAGGTAGTGTGGCATCCCTCGGCCGATGGCAACCCCCAGTGGAGGCCAAGGGAAGCACAGGCCCAGAGGGTGTCCAGGTATTAGGCCATGGGGTAGGGGAAAGGGGTCATAACCAGTGCTGTACGGTGCATGCGTGCATACTCCTGGGGCCTGTGGGAGAAAAAACAGAGGGGAAACTACGCCAGCAGCAGAATGAGTGCTGACAATTCTGGGGAATGGGGCTGGTGGGGTCAGTTGGATGGGGGTTGATGGCGAAGGCGCAAAAATTAAGTCGTGATAAAAAAAAATTGCTAATTGAAACTTAGTGAACTGATCAGGTTTCTAAATGAAGTGGGTGGAGTGTGAAAAATGGTGCCCATTTCGAATGTGAGTGTTCGATGGCTCCCCAATTTTTGGGATAAACAGGTGAGCAGGCACAGGGAGCAGTTATTTACTGGTCTCTGTCCCCTGCTAACCACCAGGGTAGTGGGCGCCCTTAGCTATTCAGGGAGCACGGTTTCTCTAACCCATTTTTTAACTCTATATAGATCTCTGGTAAGGCTGCTCCTGGAGTACTGTTTCCAGTTCTGGTCCCCTTACCTTAAAGAAGACATTGATAGGCTGAAAGCAGTCCAGAGAAGGGTCACGTGGACGATCAGTGGTCTTCAGGATAGAGCATATGAGGATAGGTTACATATCTTGACATGTATCCACTGGAAACCATGAGGGAGAGGGGGACAGGAAATACAGGTTACTCACCTGTAACAGGAGTTCTAGGAATGGTATATGTTGTTCATCCACACTATCTGGCAGGTTCCTTGCCGCTTTAAATCTTGCCGGAAGGTCTTCAAGCTAGCTCCTCCCACCCACCCGGGTGGTAAAACTCTCGGCTCCGCCCCATGACGCCAGATCTGGCCCGCTGGAAGCTCAGGTTGTGCGTCGAGCCGGGAAGATCGGGTGAGTTCGGTGGATGAACAACATATACCATTCCTAGAACTCCTGTTACAGGTGAGTAACCTGTATTTCTAGGGACATGGATATGTTGTTCATCCACTATCTGGCAGACTAGCAGTTCTCCGGGAGGAGGGAGGCAAGCGACACCCCTAATACTTACTTGGGGAACAAAGATTGAGAACCGAGGGCCCCAAAACCAGCATCCCGGCGTGACTCAAGGTCGATGTGGTAGTGGAAATAAAGGTGTGTGCTGACTTCCAGGTAGCAGCCCTGCAGATCTCCTGGATAGGGACATCCCTGGAAGCAGCCACCGATGCAGCAGTATGGCGGGTAGAATGAGCTCTTATCCCTCTGGGGCTCCATGCCCGCTAACTCATACAGAGATTTATGCGAGGTGACCCATCTGCCTATCGTCTGCTTGGCTGCAGGTCTGCCAGGTGCGGCTTCAGCGTAGGTGACAAACAGCTAGCGAACCTCTCCCCGAATTTCAGCCGTGCGCTCCTTATAATAAGCAAGCGCCCTTCTAGGGTCCAGAGTATGGAGCCTATATTCGGCCTCCGAGGTGTGATTGGGGTAGAACACCGGCAGAGTCAATACCTGATTAAGGTGAAACTCCGACACCACCTTCGGAAGGAATTTCGGGTGGGGGCGTAGGACAACCTTGTCCCTGTGGAAGACCAGGTAAGGAGACTCGATGCTCAGTGCCTGAAGTTCTCCCATCCTTCTGGCTGACGTGATAGCCACCAAGAAGGCGGTTTTCCACGACAGGTGGGGGAGACCACACCTGTGCATTGGTTCGAATGGCTTGCCCATGAGCTTTGCCAGTACCAGCAGTAAATCCCACGGAGGTGGGGGTTCCCGCACTGGAAGGGAAATGTGATCAAGGCCTTTGAAAAAGCACCCGACCACTTTTTCCTGCGCCACTGACTGCTGACCGGCCCGCGCTCGTAAGCAGAAATGGCTGCCAGGTGCACCTTAAGGGTACGCCGACCCAAGCCCTTGACTAGATAGGGACCACAGATAGTCCAAATGCTCGCCACAGGACATGAGAAAGGGTCCAACCCTTTTTCCCGACACCAAATGGAGAACCTCTTCCATTTGAAGGCATAGCATTTTCTGGCGACTCACGGGACGCCTCAACGACGTTGAGGACCTCGTTGAAAGACACAAGGCCTGGAACTCTAGCCGCCAGGAACCAGGCTGCCGGGTGCAGGGATTGAAGGTCCGGATGGAACACCTTCCCTGATTGACTGAGAGCAGGTCCGGGCGAGCTGGAAGCTGCCATGAGTCCTGGAGCTGAGACTGAGGAGATCTGGGTACCAGAACTGCGGCGAGGCCAGTCTGGGGCTATCAGAATCACCTGCGCCTTGTCCCTCCTCGCTTCAGCAGGACCCTGTGAATCAGGGAACGGGGAAGGCGAAAGAGGCCCGGGTCCACGGCCTCAAAAGGCATCCCCTGCAGCGAGCCCTGCTGAGGGGCAGGCATGAAACAGCCTCAGCTTCGCTTCCTCCTGGAGGCAAACAGATCCACCAGAGGTGTGCCCCAGCGGAAGAACAGGTCTTGTACTATCTCCGGCAGGAGAGACCACTGCGGCAATGCAGCCCCTATCCGCCAGGGCATCGGCCAGGGTGTTGGAGGCCCTGCCACATGAATGGCCAGGAGATCCGCCTCCAGGCTGCGCACTAGTGACCAGATGCGGAGAGCCTTGCATAGAGGCAAGGGAGCGCCCCGCCTGGCGGTTTAGATAGTACATGGTCGGGGTATTGTCCATCTGACTCGGACCACTTGACCCCGGAGAAACGGAGCAAAGGCGGTGAGAGCTAGGCGGACCGCACGGAGCTCCAGCAGGCTGATATGGCATCGACTCTGCTGGGACCAGAGGCCGGTGCTCGGTGTTCCCCAGATGGGCACCCCAACCCATCAAAGAGGCGCCGGTCGAGAGAGACCGCTGCGGGCGGATAAACGGGATACCCTCCTGCAGATGGGACAGAACGGTCCACCACTGAGAGCATTCCACATCTCCTGGTCGCCCTACACGCCGGCTGGTCCAGAGGATCGCAACGCCGTGACCACTGGCCGGCCAGACCCTCACCGGGCGATGTGCCAGCGTGCCCAACGGACTACGCTGGTACAGGCCGCCATAAGACCCAGGAGTCGCAGAAGTCCCGGTAGGCGCGATTGCCCAACCAGAAATGATTGGGCAAAGGAGGTAAGAACCGGCCCTGTCCGGGGAGCCGTGCTCTGGCTCAAGAGAGTCGAGCTCTGCCCGATGAAGGATATCACCTGCTTCGCTCGAGTCCGACTTGGCCTCGTTGACCAGGAGGCCCAGTTGAGAGCAAACCGGAGGGCCAGTTTTCTGACCGCCCACCTCCAACCTGGAGGGGCTGCTATCAGCCAATCGTCCAGGTAAGGGCACCCGGACCCTCGGGCGCCGCAGAAAAGCTGTCACTGCTGCAATGCATTTGGTGAAGACCCTGGGAGCTGAAGAAAGGCCAAGGCATGGCCTGAACTCGAAGAGGATCCCTCCGCTCTGAAGCGGAGGAATCTCTGATGAGACGGACGGATAGGGACGTGAAAGAAGCGTCCTGGAAGTCCAGAGAACAGAACCACACGCCCGTGTTCCAGAGATGGTATTATCTGAGCCAGAGTGACCATTCTGAAGGTTGAGACCTTAGGAACTTGTTCAGGTCGTGTAGGTCTAAGATGGGCGCCAGCCCCCGTCGTTTCGGGACCAGGAAGTACCTGGACACGAACCCTGGTTCTGTGAAGGGTCCTCTATCTCTTTTATCACCCTTTTCTGGAAGGAGGAGGGCGGCGTTGGCTCCGACGAGCCTGTAGAGACTTGGGACCCCAAACCCCCGTGGGGCGGACGGCCTGAAGGGTGGAGCCTGCTCGAATTCCAGAGGCAGGCCTCTTCCCACCACCTCCAAAACCCACCTGTCCGTGGTAACAGCGGACCAGGCGGAAAGGAAGTGTCAGAGCCATCTCATCGGGGAACCAGGGTGAGGTGACGGGATGGGGTGACACCCCTAGCCCATCACTTAGCAGGCTTGAGGAAGGACCGGCCTGGGACCACCAGGGCCTTTCCTCCTTGCTTCCTATTAGAGGAAGCCGATAGGCTTGGGCTTGAATACCAAGGTCTAGCCTGCTGGCCCTGACGCTGTTGTTGGGCCGGGCGTGCGGCGGGAGTAGAGGGACGAAAGGGCTTAGGCTGGGGCTTATGACCCTTGTCCCTCTGCGCGGACGAGACCGAATCCAAGGTGGCATTGGATTTTTCGATCCTCTGGAGGTGGCCTTCCACTCCAGGGCCGAACAGGTCTGTTCCCAGGAAAGGAACGTCCGCAAGCTTGTGCTGGGTATCCGCGGTAAAGGTGGATATCGCAGCCACGCCCGCCTCGACGCATGGCCACAGCCGCCACTGACTGGGCACATGAGTCTCCTATATCCAGAGCAGTCTGGAGCTGCTGTTTGGCTACTGCCTCGTTCCTGATCCCGCACCTGCTTGACCGTGAGTCTGCAGGTCAGCGGGAGATGGGACCGCCTCATCCAGGGAACCCAACAGGGCATGGGAGAAATGTGCTATGAGGACGGCCGAACTGGCCTGACTTAAGGCTGAGAGAAGAGGCAGCATACATTTCACCCGAGTAGTCCAATTTCTTGGACTCTTTGTCGGGCGGTTTGTCCATGTCCCTGGCATTACCGCACGCCTGAAACACTGTCCGTGACCAGCCCTTCAGCCGAGGGGTGTTCAGAAAACCTGGACAGAGAGCCAGTAGGGACCGTGATACTTCCTGGCCATCCTGGCCAAGGCGAGGACAGGAAGCCGGACGCTGCCAAAGTTCCAGGGCCGGCCCGACAATGGCTTCGGCCACTGGAAAGGCCTCCGTTGGAGAATCCCCTCGGTCCAGAATCTCGGTGAGGGGATATCTGGCCCGTTTGGATACGGGTTCAAGCTTCATCCCAGTGGATTCTGAGATGAGCCTAAGAAGTCCTAGGAAGGACGAAGGGCTATCGTCCACTGACTGCCCCCCAGAGGACTCCAAGTCAAAACGCTTGGAGAACAGGGAGGAGTCATCCGACTCCGACGAGTTGTCGAATAGCTGCCTGGAGCCTGAGCCACCCTCCACTTGCCGAGGCTTGTCAGGCGTGAAAGTGACCGACAGCCTACGGGGAAGGCCTTGGGCCAACCGCGACTCTTTCGTCGGAGCCCCAGCTGTCGGCTGAGGTGGAGGCGGTTCCACCACAATTGGTGGGGCAGCTGGAATAGGTCGGACAACTGGCCTGGAAACAGGCTCCTCGACCACTACCTGGTCCGGTGGCAACCACTTAATGGCCGGAGAAGAGGCCTGAGCCGGCTTATTGGCCAGAAAAAATTGTTGCCACATGAGGTCTCGTGTTTTGCGGTAGCCGCGAAGCCTTCCTCTCGTCCGAGGAGGAAGAAGAGGAAGAGCGGCGACGCCGCTTGCCGCGGTGCCGAGACCGAGACCGTCTATGTCGACGGGAACGGCTGGACCGCGAAGATGTCCGAGACCGAGACCGAGAATCTCGGCTAGGCCGAGGTCGGTGAGGCGGGGAGCCGAGGATCGGCGATCCCCTCGGTTCGGACGGCAAAACCGACGGCTCCTGATTCACCGGTACGAAAGAGCCGACGATATCCTCAGCCCTCACCGGGGGAACCGGGGAGGAGGGAATCTCGGCTTCTCCAGCCGACAACCCGTCTAACGGGTCGAGAAAAATCTCGACCTCGTCGGCGGGAGTCTCAGTCACCTGGCCTGACGGGGGCACCGTGAAGCCAGTGGCCGAAGCCGAGAATTCGACCGAAGTCGATTGTCGACAAGGGGAAGGGGATCTTTCCCGCTCCCAAGAGCGTCGACGATGAGACTTACTCTTAGACTTCTTCGACCGAAGAAACGGACTCGAAGAAGTAGGACCCTCTCCTTTAGTTGAGAGGGTCAAGCAAAGCTCCTTAAAGGAAGCTGAATATGAGGTCCCGAGCAATAGAGGGACAAAGGCCGCAGAAGAGGAAGCCGCGGCCTGAGCCGCCTGCTCTTCGAAGGCGACCAACCTCTCTAGTTGTTCGGCGGATCCCGCAGCCGCGGAAACCGCCAGTCGGGCCTCTTGATTTGACCGAGGAAATCTTCTTCGGACGCCTCAGATGGGCAGGCAGCGCGTCCTCGAGAACGAGACCGAGAAGGAGGAACACAGGTCGAAGCCCGCGGGTCGTGCTCCTTGCCAAGGCAATAAACGCACGTGGAGTGCGGGTCCGTCCGAGACATCTTCGCCCACAGGGACATCTCCGAAACCGGAGTCGATTTGTCCATCGTGAGCTGCCAAGGAAGAAGACTGAGAAAGTTATAAAAATTTTTTCTTTTTAAACCGGGCGATTTTGGCCCAAAACTTAATCGCAGAGCGTTAAGGAGGGAACCTGAGCTTCCAAGCGGTAAGGAAGATCTGGTGTCATGGGGCGGAGCCGAGAGTTTTACCACCCGGGTGGGTGGGAGGAGCTAGCTTGAAGACCTTCCGGCAAGATTTAAAGCGGCAAGGAACCTGCCAGATAGTGTGGATGAACAACATATCCATGTCCCTAGAAAGAAACATTCAAGTCTCTATATGGGGTAAACAGGGTAGACACAACATAATTGTAAGGGATAGCAGCAACTAGGGGGCACAACTATAAATTGGCAGGTGGTAAATTCAAAGAAGAATGTGAGGAAAGTCTTCATGGACAGTGTGGTAGAGAGCTGAAACAGCTTGCCCAGAATGGTGGTAAACGCTGGCAGTGTGGCGGGGTTCAAGGCAGGGTAGGATAGATTCAAAGGGGTATTGAAAGGTACAGGGAGACCTGGGGCTGGATTTTACACAATTCAAAAACTGCCATTTAATCCTTGTGGTTTCTTGGCATCCAGACTGAATATTCAGAATACCTCAGGTCTCAGGACGAGGTTGTTAAAGTTCCTACCCCTTGGATGCTGGCAGACTTGGTTTATCACCACAAAGCTAAACTCATTTTCTGCAGGGTCAGCAGAATTTTTTACATGTCTAGCTGTTGCATACACTAACAAAATGAGCCAGTGAAGCACAAAGTGCACTAAGTTATAAAATCACCCTACACAGGACCAGTGATAGCTGTGAGTGCCTAGCAGTATACCTAATATTAGGGAATGGGAGGAAGAATCTAACCTTTATGACCATTTACATTCCCCCAGGAAAGGAACAAGTTGGATGAGACACTGAGACACTTTTGCCTTGCACTACAAGCAAGTAAGCCAGAATCGAGAAACTGTAGTAGCGGATGATTTTAATGTCAGTTGGAAGGCAAACTCTAGCACAGGTTACAAAAATCAAATACACAATCTTTACCTTGCACAAGCTGTTACAGAAAGCACCAGAACTAATTACAAAACATGGACTTCAACCCTTATACACTGGGTCCTCAGTACCCACCCAGATAAGCTGAAGGAGGTTACTGGGATGCCTGATGTTCTTAGCAACCACTCACCAATTGTGTGTAGTTGGTCCACCAAAGTAACCCGGCCAGCTCCCAAAACAACCTACAATAGGGTACTCCGCAAAGGGGCACTGAGTGCATTCAAAGCCCACTTGGCCCAACTAAACTGGAGCCAACTAGATTCCACCACCAACACTGATGCAGCCTTCAACTACTTTATAACTGTGTTTAATGCTGCTGTAGATAAATTTGGCCCTTCAAAAAGCGGGTCTTCCAGTGGGACTCTGCCACACGGACTACACTGTCACTGCTTGCTCAAATGCAATACAGGGACAACCTATGGCACAAAACTAAGGAATCCAGCACACAGGAACACTGGCAGGAATACACGGCAACTAGGAATAGGAGGACTAAGCATATCAGACAGACTAAAGCTAACTTTTATAAACAGCAGCAAATTAGCTGTATGGGAAAGGGGAAGGTGTTCTGGGAATTGCTAAAGGATCTCCTGGGTAGGGGTGATAAAACATCACCAACAAAGCTCAACTCAAATGGAAGCATCACACTCGACCCTATTGACATAGCCAATTAATTCAATAAAGCCTTGGCCAAACTTAGTGCCGTCTTATCCCCTGAAGACAAATCCACTGTCACCACTGTATCCCGTGATGACACCCAAAAGACCAATGTAAGCTACAATTCCATTTCAAATCTGTCTCGGTAAAGGACACGGTCTGCTATATTAAGTGAGTACTGGAGAAAACAAGGATGGGAAGTGACTTACCTGACATGAAACTAGTTGTCCTGGTCCTGGATGAGCTCACCATCCCCCTGACTAAACTTTGTAACCTCTCCCTCAGATTCTCACAGTTTCCCAAGGAATGGAAAAGTGCTCAGGTCACCCTGTCCATAAAAGTGGAGACCGCATATTAGTTGCAAAATACAGGCCTATATCCATTCGCTCTCCACTGCCCAAAGCACTCAAGAGAATTAAATCTGGCCAATTCATCTCATACCTCAGCCAGTATAACGTCCAGTGTGAACAACATGATTTCCGTAAAATACACAGCACCTCTGCTGCTCTGATCGAATACACAAACATACTACACAAGGCTCTTGACAAAGGACACCTGGTGGGCTCTATCTACATAGACCTCACCAAGGCCTTTGATTTGCAAACCAGATGTTACTACTAACAAAGCTACCCACTTTAGGTGTCTCTGTGGACACTGTGCTCTAGTTTAAAAGCTACCTCTCAGGCAGATCGCAACAGGTTAAGATAAATGGGAGCTCCCTGATGCCAGGCCTGTCACATCAGTGTGCCGCAAGGCTCCATCCTGGCTCCCTTTGTGCAGCCTCTTCATCAATAACCTTCAAGCCTGCCCTAGTCCCACTGTCTTACTTTGTGCAGATGATGAGTGTATATATGCAAATAACCCCTATTTTTACCTGATTCTCCTCTCTTATTGGCTATAAAATAGCAACCTGATATAACCATACTTTAATCAAAGTCACTAAGGCACTTTAAATATTTAATTGTTCTGTTGCTAAAATTTCACATTGTTAGTGTACTGCATTATTTGATAGAGCTAAGTGAAAATTACTAAAACAACGATGAAAAAGTGAATGATATTGGAAAAGAAAGTTTGCTCAATAAGGGGCCAAAAAAAGATAAAATTAAGGATGGCATTAAAAAAAAAAAAAAACTATATTAATAAAGTGGATCCGCTTCAATTTAAGTTAACAGAGATGTGGCAAAAGGATACTAATAAGCTATTTCCACCTCATTTAATCAGTCCATGAACTTTAAATAGCAATTCTGTCCATGTGGAAACATGCATGACTAAGGGGAAAGAGGAAGAGGAGAGAGAACTTACTATCAAAAAAACTGGAGCTCAAAATACAATTGATATAGCAAATTCACCTACCCCACTGCCTCTGGCAGAGGGGAATTTATTGGAAACATATGGGTGGGACTCTTTTCAGTCCTTGGACCCTTTTTTCACTACTGACCGCTCTCTTAATAATAGGTCACAAGAATATTTGACTGAGTCATATGAACATAATTTTTATTATCCTTTGGGTGCTTTTCTCCGAATAGCCCTCAATCTAATCAATCTATGGCTAAAAACCAAAAGATAAAGCATCATTTGAGCTCTCTCAAAATACTCCTTGAGGACAGAGAAAAAACATCCAAATTGAATATTACTATGAACGGAATTGAAATGAGATCAATAACATAAAACTGAAGTATGGTCATTGAGGGGCAAAAAAATTTAGAGAAAACACATGGGGATTTAAGTCTGTGCAAAGACACGCCCAAACCAGAAAATCAGACTAATTGAAATTGTAACAAGGAATTTTTTATTGGAGAGGGTAATTTTACCTCTTGCAGCTCTTTATCTAAACAAATGTTAGCGATCATTGAGAACCCAAATTTTGCAAGCATGGTCATTTTAGAAAACCTTACTGCGATTAAAGATAAGATTGCTAAATTTAGAACTGGCCTATTCCATAACAGAGTCATTCTCAACAGAATAACTGAGAAGGACCATAAGTCAGAGAACCAATCATTCCTAGTTTATGAGGGTGAAGGCTTACAGAGGCTGAAACGCCAGGAGAGTTGACTCTACCATCTCCATTCAATAGAGATCAGATTTGTGCATGCTATTTAAAACCATCCCCTAAAGGAAGAAACAAAAGAAACAGTAAAAATAGGGATAACCAGTCAAATGGATGAAGTTACTTCCCTCAAAGAAGCCATAAAAAGACGGACAATAAAAACAACAGAGTTAAGAAACAAAACTCAAATCAAAACTTAATCGGGAACAATTTATATACACCTGCTATACCTCTAAAGCACACTCTAGACACTTTACTTAAAGAGGAAACTAAAAGGACAGAAACAATGCAAGAAAATACGGAGACAAGGGAGAATAAATCTTTATATGAGTCTGAAGTGGAATCTGATGCTAGCGTAACTAAAAAAAGAGAGACAGGAAAACAAAAGGGGGATGAAGAAAGCTTAATAGCTAATGATAAGAGGGAGGTCGACACCACCACAATGTCACACTACAGTAAAGTGTACAAAGAGGCACTTCAGAGTTATGAAATCAAAAACAAACCATATGCTTCTGATAGGTTTCTTAATCTAGAGGGTAATGGTATGGAATATTTATTGGAAATTTATGGCGTACGCAGGCTACAAAATGAAACAAAAGAAAAACTTAAGGAATGGGTAATGCACCTCTTACACCTAAAAATGAAGGAGGGAAGATATATGTAACCCCCCTACAAATGGGGGTTCCCAAAAAGTCTTCCTTGAGCTTACGTAAATGCTCACTGACAGGCTGGTGTCCTGCATTTTAGCAGTTTAAATGTGATTGCCAGAGCCTGTGTAGCCTCTGTGCACTGTCTCTTTAAGAGCTGCTTGATTGTAGCATAACTAATCTGAGATAGAGCTCTGTTGAAAGATGTAACTATTTGCTGAAAACCATTTAGAATGATAATGATAATGTAGTTTGTCTAACCTGCTTTCTTTGTAGCAAGGACTGTTTTGTTTGCCTCCAGTGTCTTGGTCCTGGACTGCAAATTGGACCAATCAGTTCTGGTGGGACCTAAAATGTAGCCGGACTACAGGAGCTGTCTGAATTCAAAATCTATAGGAACTGTTGTTTGAGTTTTTGCGCCTTTTTTGCAACTGAAGGGGGAGCTATTGCTTTGACTGACAACCAAATCAGCCAACCAAAGCTTTTGGATCTTGGGGAAGTCCCAGGCTGCTTGCAGTTTTCAGTTAGAACTAAGCTGGAAGCTGAGCAAGAAGGCACTGAAGTGATACTGAGAGCAATCCTGAGTGGATTCGCATGGGAGAACTATGAAAAGGCTGAGAGTTTGGCCTTCATGTCTGCCTGCTGCTCCTGAGAGGAGAAGAGAATTATTTTGGACTAAATCCAAGTTTGTGTGACTAAAGTAAGCTACTGAAGTGGGCCAGGCTCAATCTGAAGAAGACCGAATATTTTTGCTGAATACGATCGGCCTGTCAGGAGTTCCAGCTACCCCTAAGCTCCCGGTGTGTGCAGAGACTTTGCAATTGTGCCCGGGGAGTGCTTTGCCTAGTATAGTAGAATTCCCGTACATGTAAATGTGCTATGAGCTGCTAGTGGGTTGTGAGTTAGTTCCCCACTGTGTGAACTGTGTTCTGCTTGCTGGAAGCTGTATCCAGGCCAAAACGGACTGCTTCCGAACTTGTCTCCATGTGATCTCGGCTTTGCCAAACTGGCCCAGCCAGACTACACACTGCACAAAGAAGCCATTGACAAGAGACCTGCCTGGGGATCAGTCCCCTGCTCCACGCTTGAACAGGAACAATGCCTCTGCAACTTGTGTGGGCCCTGCTTCTCCTGGCATTCCAGATCAACCACCTGCAGTCTCGATTTTCATCCAGCCTGTGTCCAATCTTGGGTATCGTGAGTAAATACCAGGATAACTCCCTACAACAACAGCTTAATCTGAGTGTGTCATCTGCTTGTCTTGTTGTTTCATTTCCTTTACGAACTGAGCCCACTGTCTCCAGATTACAAATACTGTGTACTGTGCATGTTGTGTTTTCCATCACAGGGCCCCAACCAGCTGCAACCCCGGGCAACTGTCATTGGCTAGCCCATCTCTTCTCTACCTGGCTACCCAGAGGTGGACTGTGTGGGGGGACTCAAAGCGCATGCATAACTGCTTGATTGATATAACCTTTAAGCTAATTAACCTGATTGTGCCCCTCCCTTGTTCAAGTCCCCGAATAAATCAGATCTAACTTTTTCTGCATGTAATCTGACTGTGGTTCCAGTTTGTGCTTAAAGTACTGTACTGTTGCTATTTGCTGTGCTTAACCTTGTTTTACAGGGGTCTCCAGGTTTGAGCCAGAGGAACCAGCCCTGTGGTAAGTGCAAACAGTGTGGGTACTTGTGTGGTGTACCAGGGGTATTGTAAAAGTGATTACTGTACAGTGTTCTGGCCACTAGAGGGGAAAGAGGGGGTTTACAGTGTCCCGGAGGGCTGTGCCCAGGTTAGCTTGACCACTACCAACCCTGATCTCTGGGTGGAGGCACCCGTTTCAGAACTCAGGCCCCTTAACCTGCTACTAGCCAAGCAGGCAGGGGCAGTAGCCCTTGGGATAGCACCACCTGGGTGTTACATATACATTACAAGGCCCCCTAATAAAGCATACTATGACCATGTGCTACTGTACACAAAACTTGGATCAGTGGTCGAAGCCATATGGGGCAGAAAAAAAAACCCTGAGCTTGATAGGAATTGTCCTGACTCCAAAATAATAGTATCAGCTGAGATACAAATTCATATAGACAGAGCAGGCACAGAAAAAGGTATAGACAAAGATGAACAACATAACATCAAAAATAGAGAGGGGACAGATGCCAAAGGACAAGAGAAGAAACAGAACCTGAAAGAACTGGAAACCATTATCAAAGAAAATCAAACACTATGAAACTAAACATGGCTTAATAAAACTATTAACATTTTTGGCTGGGAAACCTCAGAGCACGTTTCCTTGGGAACTATTAAACAAGAAATTACATCCTTTCTCTCCAGGATAATGCATACTAACATTTCTAAAAATTCAACAGACTATTTTAAGATACACAAATAATACATCTCAGACAGATACCACCTTCAAAAATCCGATGACTATGCAAACCTTGCTAAGAAATACACAGATGTTAGATGGACTAGGCCTTTATGTCATAGCCATGGAAGACTGGATGGAGCCAAGTCAGAGTAAGGATACCAACAAAGAGATCCCTTTGAAACTGAGTGAAGAAAATAGACAGAGCACAGGAGATTGGGAACGGTTTACTTCCACTAACTGATATATGATTTGATGTATTGGAAAATGAGAAAGATAAGTGACTAAATAAATCGAGACAGACAGACATCTATATTGAACAACGCTGTGATAAGGATTTTATCATGGAACATAGAGGGGGCACATTTGAAAACTGCTGATCCTGAGGTGAAAACTTTTCTGGAGATATTCGACATAATATGTCGCCAGGAAACGTGGTGCATGGCAAAAGAAGCCCCAAAGACTCCAGGATATTTAAATATATCAAAATTGGCCACAAGAAGGAAAAAATATGGAAGGAATATGGGAGGCATCTCTATATATCGTAAAACTAACTTCAACTTTAAAATTAGCAAACAGTATATTTCCAGAGATATTCTAATGTTAATGATGGAAGAAGAGAATATCCACTTTAAGAGAGTAATAATTCATATTTACCTACCCCCTTCTATAAAGAACACAGATAATACAATCCCTCAACTTAGCCAGCCAGGCCTTAAGCCAGATCATGGGCACAGAGTCTGACATACCAATAATACTACTGGCTGACTTTAATGTGAGGATTCCTTCGAATTAAATTGCTACAGACTTTACATCCTTTCTTCCAGAACTTAACCCTCGGATAAGAAACAAGAGAGCTACAATGGATCATAGAAGTAATACAGAGAAAAGTTACTTGCTCCTTTCTTAACAGGCAAACATATGATCTTACTTAACAGACGTTTACCAGGAGATCAGAAAGGAAAACTAACTTATATAGGACCACATGGTTCCTCAACTATAGACCCTGTTTCGTGTAGCCTTTAAGTTATTAAATTAATATATGATTTGGAAATTGTAGAAAGGTTAGAATTGGCACATAACCCTCTGTGGCTAAGCCTACAAATCAATCAGAAAACACAAGAAAACATCACCACACATGTGAGAGATGGGGTAGAAATTATTAACCAAAAAAGGATACAATGGGCTCCTAATACCATCACATTTTTGGATGATTTATTATATGGCCGCGTACATCTAAAATTGAAGATACTTATTTTAACTACATCTTTGATACATGGCAAAATATAAACAGCTTGAATAAACCAAATTGTGTAACTAATAGGCTGGCGATGAATAACTCCCAAGGTGAAACCTGGTTTAATTCCAGATGTAGAAAAGCCAAGAAAGAGCTAAATAAAAAAATTGAGATGGTATAAGCTATATAAAAGTCAAAATCAAACCAATAATTTTAAACAATAACTTATTAACACTAACAGAGGAAGGAAGAAATATAAAACAATACTTGAACAAGAAAGACAATCCCATACCAAAATACTCTGGGAAAAATTAGGAAAGGCCATAGTAAACAAAGATAGCAGGACATTTTGGAGACTGGTAAGTCAAGGACACAATGGGCCAGATTCAAAAAAGGCAACTCAGGACGCAAGGCAACTTGCATCCAAAAAAATTGGTGCAAGTAGCACTTATGTCACGAGTTGCATCATGTTGGGATTCAAAAAGACAGCCTGTGACATGCTGCAGGCTGCCTGCGCCCAAGTGGACCAATGTGCCATAAACCCCCTTGCGACATGGCGGAAGGGGGTTTATGGCAGCAGTTGTACCCTATTCAGGAAGGGTGGCTGCAAAGTCCCCAAACTGGTATTCAGAAACAACCCCCGGTGGACATTCGTCAAAGAACACTTACGCCAGCTATGAGGTAGCGTAAGCTTTCTTTGCCATCCACCATGGGGGGTTGCCAATGTGCAGCCAGTGCTGCACAACCAAGAGGCCACTATGGTCCCGACAGCCCTGTTCCTCTAGTGTACAGCACTTTCCCCCAGCCCCACCCCAACATGCCTAAAGTCCCCACAGTAATGTCCAAAGCCCAGTGTGGGCTATGCCCCCCCATCCTGATCCCAAAAGTGCCAGGGTAAAAGCCCTTATGGGCTATCTGAACACCCCCCCCAGCCCCAATGCCCATGTCCTGCACCCCGCCCCCAAATCCTATTCCAGCACCATTGTTACAACCCCGCACCAAATGCCCCATATATCCCTGGTGATCCAGTGTCCCCCCCACCCAACAGTGTGAGTCCACCCCGCTCCCCCCTCCCAATACCCAGCAAGCAACTGGCACAGTCCACCTCTCACTACCACAGCTAGCCACTGACTGAGCTGTCCATGGAGTGTGTACAGTTAATATATGTGCTCAGTGAACAACAGCAGCTGTCATTCATGGAGCGTGTATACTAACTGTATGTGCTCTGTAGACAGCTCAGTTGGTGGCTGGCCGTGGTGGTGAGAGGTGGGCTGTGCCAGTAGTTGGCTGGGTACTGGGAGGGAGAGTGGGGTGGACTCGCACTGTCGGGTGGGGGGGTCACTGGATCACCAGTGATATATGGGGCATTTGGAGGGGGGGTTGTAACAGTTGTGCCAAGATGGGATTTGGGGGAAGGGTGCAGGACATGGGCATCGGGGCTGGGAAGGGTGTTCAGATAGCCCATAAGGGCTTTTACCCAGGCCCTATTGGGATCAGGATGGGGGACCATAGCCCACACTAGGCTTTTCGATGACTACTGTAAGAACATTGGGCATGTGGGGGGCACCGCAGCTCACTTCTATGGGCACATCTGCCACCCGCCAGTCCCACGGCATTCTGAGGGGCTGCGCCCTTCCTTGGATCGATGCCGTAAGCTGCAGGACGCAGGCTCTTGGACCCCATCTGATACTGAACCAGGCTCAGGGTCCAGGACACAAGGGCCGTTGCTGCAAGCTGCCATTGTCGCAGCTTGCAGCAACCTTTTGTGAATCTGGCGCAATACGTACACTTCAGAGTTGAAACCTATATTCTCCCAGATACAAGGGCTGCACACCTCCCTAAACTTTACTTTTCTGGGGATGAGGAATTTTTATTGCAGGGTGCTCAATCTAAGCATGGACACTTTAATAATCCAACGATGATACAGCCTCGGCTATTTCTCATTTGAAAGCAAACAAAGCTCCCGGACCAGATAAACTTATAGGAGATATTTATAAACATTATGTAGATTGGTGGGTCCCAGTACTACTGAAGTTATTTAATATTTTTGTACAGGGTCATGACTTCCCTACCAGCTGGCAGGGAAGCATCATTTATTCAGTATACAAAAAAGATGACACAAATAATCCCAGAATGTACAGACTGATCAGTCTAATTACCATATTTCAAAAAATATTTACTAGAATAATACTTGAGCAACTCACAACTTGGTTAGAAGGAAAATCTGTTTTGCATGAAACACAGAACGGCTTCAGGAAAGCAAGATCCACAATTCAATACTGTTATATGCTGAATTATTGAGCCTAGAAATATGTTAAAATCAAAGGAGAAAACTATTTTGTTGCTTTATTGACTTTTCCTTGGCTTTCAATAGTATAAGCAGGGCTATACTATGGGACAAGCTGCAGAAGTTGGGTATCGGCTCAGAATTGTTGAATATACTAAGTAGATCACACAACCACACATGGGCCCAGGTTCAGTATGATCAGTACGGACACACAACCACAATATTTCATACTAATCTTGGGGTATGTCAAGGATGTTTATTGGCTCCAACTCTTTTTAACATCTATATCAATAAGATCCTTATAAACCTTCAAAATCCTAATTTTCATGCCCCCAGAATATGGAATACTAGGGTAGACTGTCTAGCCTACGCAGATGACCTGGTATTGGTTTCCACCTCTGCTTTGGGACTCAAAGAAAGCTGGAACATCTCTCTAAACTTTGCACAGAACATAAACTAAAAATTAATATGTCTATAACTAAGAAAGCTGGAACATCTCTCTAAACTTTGCATAGAACATTAACTAAAAATTAATAAGTCTAAAACTAAGCTATTGGTTTTTGGAAACCACGGTAAAAAGGTCCCGCCCCTTTGGATCAACAAAGAAAAGGTGGAACAGGTCACAAGCTATGATTATCTGGGGGTCAGGTTCACTCAGAATCTTAGTTGCAAAAAATCACATATATTTTACATGCAATAAAACAAATATGTCCTTTAATGCATTTAGAATGTTTAATACAAAAATGGGGTACAGCTGTGTCAAAAACATCTTACAGGTACTAGATGCAAAAATTAAATCTAGCATATTATATGCTGCAGAAATCTGGGGTCTCTCAGATCTAAGTAAACTGGAGATTGTACTGAATAAAATAAACAGATATATTGTTATGGTCCCACGGTCTGTCCCAGCAGCTATCCTGAACCTAGAGATGGGTCAATATTCACTTTCTACTTTAATTATTAAAAGACAAATCATTTCAGTCCTAAAATTATTCTCCTTAAATGAGGAAAGGTTACCTAGACAGTGCCTGGAGGAAGAAATAAAATATTCTTCCTTGGGCTTTGATTCACCCACAATTAAGATAATTAGAAAATTCCTCTTCCCCTATGGCTTAGGACATACCCTCTGGGATATTTTTCTACGCCCCTGGGAGGAAATCGCCTTGTCAGTTAAAATCAGACTCCGGGATCTAGACAAGGCAAATATGTTTGAGAAACTTAAAAATTTCAAAATATTTAGATGGTACAAATTAAACTAGCACATGGATTGGAACCTTACTTATTAAAACTGTCAGATCCCAGAAAAAGGAGGGTACTCACTAAATTTAGATTAGAAATATATACAGCAAACTACATTTATTTCAGACAGAAGAGACAAACACGTAGACTCTCCATTCTGTAGATGTGGAAGATCATTGGAAGATGATCTTAAACACATATTTTTGATTTGCCCCCTCTTTGGACAACAATGTGCTAAATGGTTGGGTGGCATCATGGCTGGTCTCGACTTCCCTCTGGACAAAATGCTAAAGCATTTATTAAACGCAAATGAAATATGTATCTTAGAAAAAAGTCGCATGCTTTCTACAAGCAACTCATTTATGAATTGTATAGCATTGTTTGTGTTTTTTATCTTTGATTGTATTGTATTACATGTTTTGTAACATGCATGTTATATTTATATTTTTTATACGTGAGATAAACTGGATGTACGCATGTGTTTTTACATTATATATTGTAATGGTTCAGTGCCGATCAATAAAATTTGAACCTTGAAATAAATAAATACCACTGAGTCCAGAAGGACGTGCTGCATCCCAGTAAGTGTTCTTAAATTCATGTTTAACCTCCACAAAACTAATACTGTTTAAATAAGATTTGCTTGCTAGTTACAGAAGCACTAATTATATTTGTACTGACAGATCTGTAGGTCAAAATGACCACTGAAACATTTAAAGGATACCTAGACCGTCTTTTTATCATGAGAACCATTTTGAAAACCCTAAAGTGGGTTTGTAGCACACATGCTAATCTTCCGATTGATACTGCTGGTTATCTTAATAGTTGATATTTTTCCTGGTTTCATAAAATTTTAAAGTTGTCAGCAGCACATGGAAATGGCTGTGGACATGCAACTTGGTGACATCAATGAAGAGAGTCAGTAGCATTATCTCAGTGTAAAATACTATAGGGGCATGCAAATTATGCTTCCAATTTGGCCACTACATTTACTCCGGTTACAGGACACCACTGATCTTATACAACTGACTCTATTGTAAAGATCAGTAGTATTTTGTAACCAAAGTAAAGGTGGTAGCCAAATCAGAAGCACAGTTTGCATACACCTATAGTATTTTACATTGAAATAATGCTGCTGGTTCGCTTTATCTAATGTCACCATGTTGTACGTACGCAGCCATCTTATGGTCCCAGCAGAGTGCGAGTTTTTCAAGAGTTCAGTGTGCTGCTGACAACTTTCAAATATTACGAAACCAGGGAAAATATCAACTATTAAGGTAACCAGCAATATCAATCAGAAGATTAGTAGGTGCACTACAAACCCACTGGGGGGTTTACAAAATGGTGCTCATGATAAAAAGATTTTAGGTAACCTTTAAAGAAGTTCCCTGTCTGAAAGTAACAAGGTGAATGGAACACAGCAACGATATTTACATTTTTATCAGCATATTGATTTGTGGATTAAGGGATGTTTGTATTAGGGTTTTTGAAGTTTGCTGTAATTATTTGTCACAAAAAGGGGAAGGGCACAAGTACGGAATCTGGAGTCACTTTAGATTGGCATCACATGTGTCTGAACACAGTCGCTTCAGATTTTAAGAAATCCTAAACAAAATAAATGGAGATTGGGAATTGAGATTAATTTTTTGAAGTTTAAATTGAACTGAAAACATTTTAAGAAATAATGAGAGAAGTATGAGGATTCAGTTCAGAAGTATTTTTCTGTTGCTTCTGCTAAAAAGGGTACATAGTGTTATTAGAAAAATTGCTAATTGCATCTCAGTTCTGGGACAAGAATGGCATATTGTATATGGTAGTATGATGCAATAATACTGGTGAAATCAATTTATAGTTTAAACTTATGTTTAAAATAAGGTAACTTGTAGTAGGCTGATTTGTACTTACTGAAAACTTTTATCTGATACTTCCAGACAATCATAAGAGACATACTGGGAGGACAGAAATTTTTAATGTATAATTAAGTTACTAATCTAAAAACTTCTCAAGGATTTGAAAAGTAAGCACCAGCCTATTCATTACACTTGTTAACAGCAACATGTAATAACATATTGAATAACTTTTGCACTTTAAATATGATGACATTACTGAGCAAGTTGACAAGTTTAGGTGTGTTTTGAACATGAAATATTAAAACGCTGTATATGCCTTTTCTGACAAATTAGGAGGATCATGATCTCCCTAAGGAAGCCCTTACAAGGGTGAAATGCTGGGGTCATTTGCATCACAGGCAGACCCTGAAGCAACAATCAAATAAATAACAGGAACTCTTGGTTGAAAATTTATTTGGTGTTTGGCTGACTATTTTTGCATTTGACTAGCTGTTGTATAGGCAACATTGCCTATGGCAATAGCTCTGCAGTGTTCTGCGACCCTAATTTTGAATTGTTGGAATGTCTTACCAATGTAATATGCACCACACTCACTAGGATTAAACAGCAGTTTTGAACGGGCACCATTCCTCAAATAAAAGTTTTTGGTATTTGACATTCTGATACAGAAAAATGTGAGGTAACTATTGCTGCTACAGTTGTCTATCTGACTGTATTGTCCCAGGTCTCCTATGCACGATTTAGATATTTTACCATCAGGAGTAGTTATACATGCTGCATTACTCATTTGTTTCTCTCGTTATCTTTTCTAGACAGCTTGGTCATGTGCCAGGTGGAATATTTAAAGAAAAGTGGTCTGTATCAAAACACTCCACCCCCAAGCTTTACCCCGATTAGGCTTTTCTGTTAGAAAAAAAATTTTTTTACATGGTAACTTACTTTATTTAAATTGAAAACTCCACGATCCTAAATATGGTGGACATATTGTACTGAAGCAAGCGGTGTGGCACACTGTCACACTAAATGGAGCTGCACACTGTCACCATGTTTGAGATCACAACTTTCTCAATTAAAAATAAAGTAAGTTACTATGTAAAATAATTTCTAATAGAAAAGCCTAATCAAGATAACACATGCTTTTGGGGGTGTTCTTACAGACCGCTTCCTTTAAGCCTGTAAGCAGCAAACAAACTGCAACTCTCAATCTGTACTACCCTAGTCTGGAAAAAATCCACAGTATCTGCTTGAAGTTCCCAATGTCAAGGACAAAATATGAAATATCAAGTAAGAAGTATCAGATAAATATAGCGTTAGGAATGATATGTTTGTAGTATATAGGTTTTTATCTTTATTCAAAGTGAGGAAGGAAATGCAGACTTGTGGCTTTTAAATCTTTATTATCTATATATGTCAGTATTTATATTTGTGTTTGCACCTTATGTGTGTCTGCACTGTATTTACGCACATGTTCACCTTTTGTCAGGTGTTTAAGGTCAACGGAATGTGACATATTCTGTTGCCATCACTATAGAAACAGTCATTTTATAAGTTAAACTTCTTCAATTAAGAATAAAAGTGGCAATCCAAACATATCAAGCGTTTGAGTCTTGGTGTCTGTGTAGCAGGATGGAATAAAAATTTTTGCACCTATTAGAACTTGAGTGGCATCTGTTCTTCAAGAAAGCGGTGAGTGCCATGTTTTTTAATACAAGTTATAGCATTGTATTGGGAACACCACCTACCAGTGGTCTTTGTTTTGGTTACAATGCTACAAACTGCAATGAAAATGATGCATGTATCATAAAAATGACACGTGCAGTATTTTTCCCCGAGAAGAAGTGTCACAAATGCATCAAAATATTTGAAAATAGCCCACAAATGTTTTGGTGCATTTGGCATATGCTAGCTATGTCCCAAACTCAGAAACTGTGCTTGCAGCTCCCAGCATTAAGGTAGGTTAGCATTGTCCATGATGCGACAGCAAGCGCTAGTGGCTTTTGCGAGAGGTGCCTATGCATCAAGCGTTTTGCTTTTGGCGATGTGCACTTGCTGTTTTTGTCAGGCACCGTTATCCTGGCGCTGTTATGACATGGAACCGTAATTGACCACTCCAGTGGTCCCACAATTTTCCCCTGTTATTCCCCTTTCTTTACACTCTGTTTCTAGCTGTTTTTATACTTTTTTTTCTCTCTCCTTGCTTCTCTGTGGTTAAAAAAATACTCACTGGAGACCAGAAGGGAGAGAGGAGATACAGTATGATAGAGACCTTCAAATTCCTAAAAGGAATAAACAAGGTGAACTTTGAGGAAGTTCTTATCATGAATGCTAGTTTGAGGTCACGAGGCCATGAATGGAAACTGACAGGAGGAAAATTCAGGAGGGACATGACGAAGTATTATTTTACAGAAAGGGTGGTGGGGCCATGAAATAGTCTACCAGCTGAGGTGGTGGGTGCTAAAACATTTGATTGTTTCAAGCACTGATGGGACACAGTGAAGGGTATAGTGGTCACTTGGGGTGACAGAATCGGGAAGGAGGAGGGGAGGGCTAGGACCCTGAATGGACAGTAGGCCCCAGGGTTAGCTAGGGAACTCAAGCAGACTGGATAGCTTGGTTGTTTTCTGCTGTCATTGGCTATGTTTCTGTGTAACAGAACCAGCTTCAACTACACACCGTGCAATTCACAGGATCTTTGTCATGCTTCAGGAAAATAGAGGATTGCCGGCCTGCCAGTGCAACGGTAGTGCTACCACTTGCAATGCCAGTGACTTGGATTCGGGAACAAGTCCGGGGAGTCGGAGGGCTGGCTGGGGGGAGGTGGCGTGAGCATCCAGGGGACTGCTCGCCTTCTCCGGGAGGGAGGGGGGATGAGACTCAGCGCTGGAGGCCTGAGGTACAGCGTGGCGGACGTTGGCGGTCATGCCTTGATGTCGGGGCACACGTCACACCCAGGAAACTGGAAAAATTGGCTCCCTGCTCTCTGAGGAGATGGAGCACCTGACACCGATCTCCAGCTCCCCTGCCTGTCCCGGTCCAGTACCCTGATGAAACACAGGAACTCGGGGTGTATGGGCCCCACCTCGTCCCTACGGGGGGCAAGCCATGGCTACATGGAGGGACTACTGTGGGCACCAGGTAGGTGGTAGCAAGGAGATAGATATGATAGGTGACACCTGAGGATGCGGAGCGCAGGGGGCTGGGGGAGCATAACCAGAAAAGTAAAAAAAAAAGGAAAATGGATGATAAGGTAACTCAGACAAATGTTCAACTTACTTCCATAGATCATCATGTTACCACTTTGAAATCTGCATCTGAAGAATTGATTCGTACTGTGGCTGATGTAGCAGGGCACAAAGTGTGGCTGGTAGCAGCACAGGCAAAAACTCAAGATATTGCATGGCAGATATGTAGATGTGGGGAGTGTCTAGCGCAGCCTGAGCTTAAATCATTGTTACAGACTTTTCTGTTTGTCTGGGCTTATCTACTGTTGTGGCACATGCTAAGCAGGATTTTTTAACTTTCTGATCACTGTTGGAGAGAGGACCAAGTATTGCGGACCCTGACAATGTTGGTGGTACTGGATTTCCCAGAGGAGAGACCTTCTTTCTTAGTAGAGATGCAGTAGAATTGTGATTTGCAGTTTTATGAGCAAAAATATCACTGTTTCCTTATTTTTCTTCTAGTACAGACATATTGAAATAACTCTTGACTGTCATCAGCATTTTGCTCAGTATGGTGTCTCAGCAAATTTGTTTTACCCTGCTCAGCTCCACTTGTCATTTTCAGGCAAGCAGTACATTTATACAGACTTGAGAGCAATTGATAGGTTCCTGGACACTTAACACAGTCCAATTTGATTTAACAGGGGACTGGAAGACTCTGAGAAGGATGCTTGAAGCAAGTTTTCTGTGCCTTGCATGAGTGTTCTTGGACCACTTCCTCCCCTTTGCCCTTTAATTGAAAAGTTGCAACAGTAACATAGAAACATAGAATGCCGAGGACAGAAAAAGCTCAAGGCCCATCCTGTCTGTCCTGTACCTACTTAATAACCCACAGCCCCATCTGGCTGCTCCCGGACCAGGGGATGGATTTCCAAAACTCATGACCTAAGGGTCAATGACCGTGAGACCCTTCTTTGTGAAGAGACTAAAGGTAGTTGAAAATGTTAGCCAGCAGAACAGGATAAGCAGTCCAGGACCTTGCCTTCTGACACCAAATGGAAAACCTTTTCCATTTGAAGGCATAACATTTCCTGGTTGATTGCTTTCTACATGCCTCCACCACGGTGTAGACATCTTTGGAATGACCCAAAGCCTGGAACTCTAGCCGCTCAGGTACCACGCTATGAGGTGCAGGATTGAAGGTCGGATGGAAGACCTTCCCTGGTTCAGAGATATCAGGTCTGGCCGTGTACAAAGCCACTCCGGGGCTTGCAGCTGAGGCTGAGGAGATCTGGATACCAGAACTGCCTGACCCGTCTGGGACTACCAGAATCAGCTTCGCCTTGTCCTTCCTCACCTTGAGTAACACCTTGTGGATCACGGGAAATGGAGGGATGGCGTACAGGAGGCCTGGGGTCCATGGCCTCAAGACGGTATCCCCCTGCAGCGAGCCCTGCTGAGGGGGGCAGGCATGAAACAGCCTCAGCTTGTTGTTTTCCCTGGAGGCAAACAGGTCCACTATCAGTTTGCCCCAATGGGAGAACAGACTGTAAGCTACCTCTGGATGGAGAGACCACTCGTGGGATGTCTAGCCTAAGTGGCTGAGAGCATCCTCCAGCTGGTTCGAGGGCTCCTGCCACAAGGCTGGCTAGGAGATCCGCCTCCAACTGGCCTATGAGGGTCCAGATGCGGAGCGCCTCCTTGCATAGCAGACAGGAGTGTGTGCCGCCCTGTTTGTTGAGGTAGTACATATTCGTGGTATTGTCCATCTGGACTTGAACCACTTGACCCCAGAGCTGAGGAGCGAAAGCTGACAGTGCCAGTCTGACTGCTCTGAGCTCCAACAGGTTGATGTGGCATCGGGACTCCTCAGGGTCCAGAACCCGTGGGCCCTGTTGTCCCCCATGTGGGCTCCCAGCTCATGAGAGAGGCATCGGTCATAAGGACGACCGTCGGCTCAGGCAGACAAGCGGATCCCTTCCTACAACCAGTCTGGGGCAGTCCACCATTGGAGAGTGTCCCACATCTTCAGGTTACAGTGATCAGCTGACCGAAATGAACATATTGCTGAGTCCACTGGGTGGACAGCTCCCACTGAGGCGCATGTGCAACGGGCCCAACAGACCACCGAGGTGCATGCTGCCATGTAACCCAGAAGGTGCAGAAAGTCCTGGGCAGGAGCAAGTGCCCAACCAGAAATGATTGGGCAAAGGAGGAGAGACCATGCCCTGTTCACTGGAGCCGAGCTCTGGCTTGACAAGAGTAGGCTCTGCCCCAATGAAGCCCAACACTTGGGAAGGCATGCGTTCCGACTTGGCCTCGTTGATCAGGAGGCCAAGTTGGGAGCAGGTCTGGAGGGCCAGGTCCCTGGAACTCTCCACCTCCTGTTGGGTGGAACCTGCCAGGAGCCAATCGTCTAGGTAGGGGTAAATTCTGACCCTCCTGACGCTGGAGATGGGCCACCACCACTGCAATGCATTTGGTGAAGACCCGTGGGGCTGATGACAGGCCGAATGGCATGGCTCGGAACACGTACACGGTCCCTTCGACCCTGAAGCAGAGGAACCGCTGGTGGGACGGACAGATTGGGACATGAAAGAACGTGTCTTGCAGATCTAGTGAACAGAACCACATGTTTCGCTCCAAGGATGGTATGATCTGGGACAGAGTGACCATCCAAAAGGTGCGTGACCTGAGAAACTGATTCAGGTTGTGGAGATCTAGAATGAGGCGCCAGCCCCCCGTCCACTTGGGCACCAGGAAGTACCTGGAGACAAAGCCTGGGTCTGCAGATGGATCCGCCATGAGAGCTACAGCCTCCTTGAGGAGGAGCAGAGCAATGTCGTCTCGAAGAGCCGACTGGGTGTATGCAGAAATCCGTTCTTCCTGAGGGGCGCAGGCTCGGCTGGGAGGGTACTGCTCGAATTCCAGAGGCAGTCCCAGACTGTCCACTTCGAGAACCCACCTGTCCGTAGTGATAGCGGATCAGGCGGAAAGCAAGTGGTGGAGCCGGCCCCAGGAAGACCCAGAGCTGGTGTGCGGAGATTGGGGTGGCAACCCCACCCTGTCACTGGGTAGGCTTGGAGGAGGCTCCAGGACCTGAGCCTCGGCCTCCTTACTTGGCCTGTTGAGGTCCAGGCTTGGGCCGAGGCGACAAGCTTGAGCCTGCTGCTAATGCTGCTGTTCTCCCTGGTAGGAGGACTGCTGAACCCAGGGGAAGAGTGCCGAAAGGGCTTCTTCTATTTATTCTGCTGGTTCTTGCCCGAAGAACTCTTGGCAGAAGTGGCATCCAAGGTGGCACTGGACTGCTCTATGCGCTGTAGGTGACCGGCCACTCCTGGGCCAAACAAGTCGGTCGCAAGGAAAGGCACATCAGCTAACTTATGATGAGTATCTGACGGGAAGGAGGAGAGCCTCAGCTAAGCCCTGTGGCGAGAGGCAACTGTGGCGGCCATCGAGCGGACACAAGAATCCCCAATGTCCAGGGCTGTCTGGATCTGCTGTTTGGCAAAAGCATGGCCCTGATCCTGGACCTGCTTAACCGTGGTCTGCATGTCCGCGGTGAGATGTGGGAGGACTTCATCTAATGACCCGAGAAGGGCATGAGAGAAGTGTGCCATGATGACGGACGAGCTGGCCTGACAAAGACCCAAGGAGGAAGCCGCACTGACTTTCCATGCCGAATGGTTCAAAAGCTTGGACTCCTTATTGGGGAGATGGTCAGTGTCAGCAGAACTGCCAGTACGCCTGAACACAGAGGCGGTCACCAGGCTCTCGGCCGAAGGGTACTCTGTGAACCCCGCAAGGGAACCCATGGGCACTGCGTACTTGCGGGCCATCGGGCAGATGGTGCTGGACATGAGGCAGGGTGCTACCATGTTCAGTGCCGGACCAACAATGGCCTCGGCCACAGGAAAGGTCTCCGTCAGGGTATCCCTCTCTTGAGGATGTCCGTGACAGGGTACTCCGCCTTTTCTGGATTGTTCCACGGGCATTCCTGTAGAATCAGAGGCGAGACAGAAGTGCTTGGAAGGAGGAGGACCTTCCTCCATCCCTGTGCCAACGGATGACTCATCATCCCCGGATGAGTGAGCCAGTGACATCAAGACGGTCGAGGTACAGCAGCCTGCCGCCCAAATTACCCTCAACCCGTCGAGGACGGTCTGGGGTGACCATGACCAACAGACATTGGAGAAGCTCGGTATCTGGTCGGTCCTCTTTGGAAGGAGCCCCTTCCACAGGCTGCTTAGGTGCCAGCACTGCCACTATCGGTGGAGAGTCCGGCAAAGGCTGAACTGGAGGACGGGACAGTCCCGCGGGCAGGGGAACCAAAGGCTTTGGTTCCAAGGGGTCGGCTTCGCCTGGGAGGTGAGAGCCAAGTAATGGCCGAGGTAGGCAGTGGAGCTGGCTTCTGCCCGTCAAAATCAGCTGTTGCCATATAAGGTCCTCGTATGCCGACAGAGTTTCCATCGGAGCTTCTCCTCATCCGAGGAGGACGAGGACGACCTGTGGTGTTGCCTCTTTTTGTAGCGCTTATGGCTCTTCCTTGGCCGTTCGGCTGAGGAGGTTCTAGACCTCGACCGAGATTGGGCAGACTGACTTGGTCGCTCAGGAGACACCGGAGGGATTGGTGAAACCCGGGGGTCCGGAACCAGGACCTCGATGGGGACATCAGCAGGCTGGGTCTCCTCATCGGGGAACACGAGAACCAGAGTCCTCTCTAAGAAGTCGACGCCCATGGCTGGTGACAAAGGGTGGATTGGGTTGAGAACAATCTCAACCTCATCAGCCACTTCCTTGGTCATCTGGCCAGACGGAAGGTCCGTGAAGCCTGCTGCCAAGGAAGCAATCTCGACCGAGGTTGAGACCGCATGCTCCTGGGACTGAGACCTCTCTCAGTCTCAAGAGCCTCGTCGAGACGAAGACAAGCTGGGTTCCTGTGTCCCTCTTTCATGAGCGGGAGGAGTACGAGCCTGATGGTGCCTCACCCTGGGTGGGAGAGACTGGCATAACTCCTTTAAAGAACCTGTGAAGGTGGAGCCCAGGTTGAGCGGAACGAAAAAGCTTCGATTCACCAAAGCACGGGCGGCTTCTCTGAATGCCTGCATGCATTCCAGCTGCTCAGTGGAACCCGCGGCCGCAGAAACTGCCCACCTATCCTCCTTAGACTTCACACGGAGGATTCCTTTTCTCCGGTCTCCCCAACTTCAAATGTGCCAGGTGGTCGTTCAGGATGCTGGGATGGAAGGCCAAGCAAAACTGCAGGACGAGGTGTCATGGCCAACACCTAGAGCAGTAGAGGCACGTGAGATGGGGATTGGTGCACAACATCTTCTGGCATAAGGACACGGAAAATCCTGGAGAAGATTTCTCTTCCATGACCGAGGATGCAAAGCGATCACTACTCGAACAAGTTTTAATCTGGTAAAACGAAGTTTTGAAAGTCGGGCCTACGAAATGTGTGAGCACGAGGGAGGTAAACCTGTATCTTCCAGCGAAAGGAAGATGTATGTCAAGCATATAACACCGGTTGAAGACTTCCGCAAAATTTAAAGGGAAAGGACATGCCAAACAGAGTGGATGAACAACATATCCACGATCCTAGAAATAACATTTTCCATGACAGGAAACGCAAGCCACAACTTGCGGACAGCTCAAAAGGAGCCAACATCAGGTTTTTCCCCAATTGTTTAACAAGGAGAGACACACTAGCTAAAGCTTGTTTAAAGGAGCACCTGGGAGCACGGAAGATTAAGTGACTTGCTCAGGGTCACACAGTATGCAAGTGGGGGCTGTGGGATTCAAACCCAGGTCTCCAGATTTGCAGTTCAAGTCTTAAACCACTGCATACTGCCTCCTTCTCAAGCACATGATTCAATTCCATAGCAGGACAGGATTGTGGATAGGAGATTTCATGTGCAGAATACCTCTCAGGAAAGGACGGGATATCTCTTATTTGTGCAACCAGGCGATCATCAACAGGGGTATGAAGCTGATGTAGTGGCCAAATGCACTTAAGTGAGAATACTGTATACCAGAGTCTGACCGGGACAGCAAGTATTACAACACTGCATTTACACGTCATGTAAATGCGTGTAATTCTTGGAAGCAGCCCACACAGTGAACCGCTTCCACTTTAAGGAATAAGTATTTCTGGTAGAAGGTTTTCTGGCTCAACCAAAACTATCAGTAACCTTAGCGAACACCCCAAAACATGCAATGATTATGTTCTCAGGAGCCATGCATGCAGATGTAGGGACTTCAGGTCCGGATGGACCTGGGATCCTTTGTCCTGTGACAACAGACCCTGACACACAGGTAAGAGTACCGGAAGGTCTACTGTCATCTGTTGCAGAAGTGGAGACCATATCTGGTGAATAATGGAGCAATGAGGATGAAAGTGGCACTCTCCATCCACAGCTTGATCAGCACCCTCTGTAGTAGAGAAACTGGAGGAAATGTGTACTGTATAGGAATTTCCCTTTCCAAGAGACAGACGACGTGTCTCACCAGAAAACTCAGGCCCTGGTTAGTGGTAACGTGTGATTTTGCGTTGTGCTGGGATGCAAAGAGTCCTAGCGTTAGACGACCCCATTTTGCAAAGAGGTCATCTACCAATGAGGTCAGCAGTTCCCACTCATGCATGCTGGACTGTGACCTGCTTAGCCTGTAAGCCAAAACATTTTGCAGACCTGGGAAATGCACTGCTGACAGCCATAGGCCGTGACCACAGAGTCCAGTACCATATACTCACTGCTTCCCGGCATAGTGGGTAAGAATGAATGCATGCTTCTTTGCTGATGTAATGCATCACACAGGCATTGTCCATCTGGATTAACAGATGACTGGAGAACAAATGCTCCCAAAATGCCTGGAGGTTGTACAAGACAGCTCTAATCTCCAGGACATTTATATGTAACTTGGCCTCCACCTTGGTCCATAACCCCTGCATCTGATAAGGGCCAAGGTGAATTCCCCAGTCAAAGCCCAAGGCATCCATGGTGAGAATCTGTACAGGAGCTTTTACAAGGAATAGAACACCCTTTAATACGTTTTCGTGATCAGTGCTCTGTGAAGTGGGGATGTGACGAGAACATCTGGCCTAGCACATCTATCAGCTGATCCCACTGGACACCTAGTGTCAACTGAGGAATTTATATGTATAAGCGGGCCACTAGCACTGCCAAAATGGTCGCAGCCCAGAAGACATAACATTTTTGTCACAAAAATGTAGCAGCTCCCATATATCAACTGAGCATGAGTAAACTACAGTTACGTAAGAACTTACCGTAATAGTAGATCTTCAACAGAATCTCTTGCAGCAAGCCACATCTATGGAACTATACCCGTCAGGCACTAGGACCACAGAAACGTTTCTAGCTAGCAGTCTGCTGGGGCCCCTTCCTTAGTTCCTCCATTAGAAGACCATCTTCAGAGGATGTCCTCTGAGGGAATTAAAGGAAGCAGGGCTCGAAAAATAGCCTTTCTGTATTTCCGTGGAAATGCGGTCAGGCTTGAAATGTAATTTTGGATCTGCATTTCCATCTGGAAATGCTGTGTTGCTGCTGAAAAATGCTGTGCTGCCTATGCCCCTTTAATTACCTGCAGAAGTACTGTTTCCCGACTGGTGGTGGAGTGCTTGAGGTGTGACTCCTCACTCCATGACTGCGCTGATGTCTCTGGCAGTGTCCAGTATCTGAATGGGGGTGGAGGGTGGAGAGAAATTACGCCATTGATCTCTTTCTCAGTGCGTCGTGTGGGCTACCACTAGGTCTTGGGACTGACTCCAATCAGTCGCACCTTAGTCTGCTGTGGTGTCCTGGACATACTGGGAGCCATGTGCCCATAACTGCTGCACTGACTAACTGATCGGGACCTCTGTATGCTGTGCTGACTGCGCATTTTGGGAAGTTGTGAGTTTACAGTGATAGAGGAAGGAGGTCTGTGCTGGTAAACTAAACTAAACTGTCTTGTGTCAGGGTACAAACAAGGAGTAGTGAAAACACGCTTTAAAAAGAGAGAGAGTGTAAAACTGTCAATAGCTGTACTGTCCAGAAAACCAACTTTTTTCCCCAACAATAAGGAAGGAGTGGGGTAAGGGGACAAATAGTTTGGGGAGAAGTGAAAGAAAACAGAGCAGCTGGGGTACAGTCAGACAAGTTCCTGTACCACTATGAAAATATTCTTTAGATTTACAGTAAGTAGGAAGGCTTGGTCAGGGAACAAACCAACAACAGCGAGCTGAGTGTAGCCATGGACAGGCAGGCTTTTGCTGGAAAACATAACTGACTCCTGGGGGAAAATGTGAATCTTCTCAGACAGCTTAGTTCAGTCAAGCCTGCTGAACAAAAGGAATTAATAAAGCCACAGAACTTGACTGTGTCGTATTTAAGCAATAAGGCATGACAAGGTGTGTGTTATCGTGTAATAACGTTACTCCTGGGCTGGGTTGAAGCACGAGGTGAAGCTGAGTGCTTCCACCACCCCAGGAGTGACGTTATTACACGATAACACACACCTTGGAGTGCCTTATTGCAATTATACAATAGCTCGATGTTATACAAAACAAAAATAAAAATAAAAATGTTGTTAGTAGCTTTTTAGTGAGGCAGTATATCATTGTTTCTGAAAAAAAAAATCCATATAATCCTCCAAAAAATCAACACAGTGATGTTATTGTGTAATATCATCACTGTTTCAGGCACACACTGACCAATCAGAGTCCAGGAAATTTTTTTGCCATTGTATAACTTGAATTTATTTTGACTTTCAAAAACTTGGGAATTTTCTCAAACTCTGTGGTGGGGAAAAAGTTAACTAAAGTTAAATATAATCAGAGAGCACATTGCCTAACTGTAAGGAAGGTCCTGGTTGAGTCTCATCTCTGAGCAGCAGTGTACAGTGGCTAAAAATATAATTCCTGCATACACATCATTGCTCAGTGGAGAAAGTCCTTGTGGGAGTGATCTGATCTCTCTTTCTGAGCTGCAGTGACTGGTGGATAAAAAATAAATTCCTGCTGCATACAAAAGTTGCCCTGTAGTATTGGGAAAGGCAGGTCTTTTATTGCCCTTTAGGAAGTCCTCTGTGGGAAATTGTGTGAGCTGCCTGTGTGGTGGATAAATAAATAATAATAAAAAAAATTCCTGACTCCACTATCTAAGCATATTCCCATGCATTAGGAAAAGCTAAGCCCTTGTGGGGAGTCTGACTCTGAGCTGCAGTGTGGTAAATAAGTTCATCTGCTGGAGACAGGGAAGAGGAGGCTTAAATTGTGTCCCTGGACCGCTCTACTGTTTTTCCATTATTTTCTAATACATTCTATTGTTTTCTATGTGGAAATGCACCATTTACTCTGGAAATGTATGCTGCTCCACCTACATTTCCGGAGGAAATGTGCTGCTGAGACCATTATTTCAAGCCCTGGGAGGGCTGAAGTTTCCAGCAGAGAAGGATGAAAAACAGAAAGTTAAGCATTCTGAAGAAGACAGACACAGAAAGCAAGGGGGAAGGAGAGAGATGGTTGGCATGGCTTGTTGTAAAAGATTCTCTCAATAATCTACTGTTACAATAAGTTTTTATGTAACTGTGCTCTTCTTCATCGAGGATATCTCTTGCAGCAGGCCATACCTATGAGCAGAGTCCAAAGCAGTTCTGACAGCGAGACAGTCTGGGTGGCTGGAAGCAACAGGCCTAAGAAGAAAGGAGCCTTGAAGCACACGCTAGGCTGAAACCTACCTTCTTCTCGAAGCAATGTCCAGACTACAGTCTAGTGAAAGTGTGGACAGTACTCCAGGTAGCAGCTGCACACATCTCAGCAGCTGAAACATTCTGAAACAGGCAGAAGTAGCCATACCTCGAGTTGAGTGGCCATGCATAGCACCAGGAAGTTCCTTACCATACTTACTATAACAAAAAATAATGCAGTTGGCTAACCATTTGGACAAGCTCTGCCTCAAAACTGGAATGCCCTCTTTCCCAGGAGGCGAAACAAACAGCTGTGAGGACTACCTAATGTCCTTTCTACAATGGACATAATACAGAGAATTCTATGTACTGTATGTCTGAAGTATGGGGCAATGCTTCCCCTGGACTGGCATGCACCGGAAAATAAACTGGCAGGTGGATGGATTGATTTAAAGTAAACTCAGACACCACCTTAGGTAGAAACTTAGGGCTGGTACACAAAGACAACATGTCTTTGTGAAAATTCAAATAAGGAGGCTCACACATGAGAGCCTGAAGCTTGGAAATCCTTCTAGCAGAAGTAATGACAACTAAAAATAATGCTTTCCACAACAGAAAGCATCACACCAAATCATGCTGGCTTTCGAGCGAGCAAAGGTAAGCTTCTCTAACACAAAATGCAGATCCCAAGGTGGGGCTAGATTATGAATAAGCGGTTTCAAATGCAGGATGACCCTCAGAAGCGTATGCAACACATCCAGATGGGCCACTGTATGGCCATCAACAGGTATGTGAAACGCTAAAATGGCCGACAGGTGTAATCTTTAGTCCAAGCACTGCAGCCTGGCATCAACAGGAGTGCAGGTACACCAGAATCTGATTCATTGGAGAGGTAGATGGATCCAGATGATGGGAGGCAGCCCACAGAGCAAAGTGCTTCCACTTCATGGAATAAGTGGCCCTGGTGGAGGGTTTTCTAGCGGCCACGAGGACATCAGTCACCTTCTCAGAAATTCCAAACCTCGCAATGGCTATGTCTTCAGGGGCCATGTATGAAGGCGAAGAGACCGGAGATCTGGATGGACCAGAGTGCCCTGTTCCTGTGATTGCAAGCCAGGGCATGAGGCAGGGTGACTCCTTTCCTCTGAAGCTTGATTAGAACCCTCTGATTAGAGGAAAGGAGGAAAGGCATAGAGAAACCTCCTTTCAGGACAGGGACATATCTCACGAAAAAATCCACGTCCTGGAGACAGTGAGCAGAAACGTGACAGTTTTCATTGAGTGGGGATGCAAAAGGTCCAACTCTAGACAGACCCACCTGTCGAACAGGTCTTTTACTACCGAGGTTAGCAGCTCCTACTTGTGCATTCGGGATTGCGAGCATCCGAGTCTGTCTGCCAGGACATTTTGGACACCTGGAACATGGACAGACGACAGTTCTAGACTGTGTTCTACGGCCCAGTACCAGATCCTCATTGCTTCCTGACACAGAGAGTACAAGTGGGTCCCTCTTCGTTTGTTGATGCAGTGTACTACACTGATGTTGTCCATCTGCACCAGCAGATGGCCCAGGGACAGAAGGGTCTGGAAGGCTTGTACAGCACAGAGAACAGCACTCATCTCCAGGACATTGATGTGGGGGTAGCCTCCACGGCAGACCATGTCCCTTGAGTCTGATGAGACTCCAGATGAGCTCCCCAGCCTAACCCCGAGGCATCCATGGAAAGAATCTGTTATGGGAAGTAATGATGAGGAACCCTTTTCAACAGTTTGCTGTGTGCCTTCCACCACAGCAGCACCCTTTGACTGGGGAAGAAAGTAGAACTTGCCACTCCAGGTCATTGGTGCATTGATCCCACTGGACCCTCAGTGTCCATTGGGGAATCCACATGGGCAGTCTGGCTAGAGGCACCATAACGATGGCTGCAGCCATGAGGTCCAAGCCTCACAGAAGTCCTGGCCGTGACATAACAGCTGTTGCTGCAGCCACGTTTCGCCCATCAAGTGGTCTGCCCTGTCCTGTGGTAAAAATGTGAGGCCCTGAGCTGTACCCAATACTGCCACAATGTTTTTTTTTTTGTTTATTTGTTTGTTGTTAGGAATAACCATTGAGCATAACTCATTCACAACCGTGGACTAATTACAATAATACATGTAAAGTATAAACATACATACAATATACAATATTAATTTAAAACAATTACGAACATGTGCACATGATGATAAGTACTGTTTTAACATAGAAACAACTAGGGGTGTATTATCTAAACTTCCTAAATTCATCGGAGTTTGTTCCAGAAAACAGGAACAAACTGACTGAAGAAATGTAAGGATCATTTTATTTTGGTAATTGGTACAATTAGTTCCTGAACAGAAGCGTTTCTCAAAGATGGGGCATTTGACCTGAAATTTAGCCCATCACTCAGGTATTCTGGAATAAAACCCAAACCACATTTGTATGCAAACATATACTGTACCTATGATTATCCCTTCTTTATTTTAAGGAAACCCAATCCAGCGTCTTACATAACTCACAGTGATGAACATCCATTGGGCATGTGAGGATCAACCTAGCCAAACAATTATAAAGGATGTCTAATTTATGCAAAGATCCTGAGATGCACTAGCATATAAAATATCTGCATGGTCAAATAAGGGTAATGCTTGAACCTTGATTATAGTTTCCATAGAAGCTGAATCTAAACAATGTTTATTTTTTGAATAAGAATCCTACCCTTTTTTCAGTCTGTGCAACTAATTTATCTACATGTTCATCTCCGGCCCTCTGGTCCAACCAACACCCCAAATAGTTATAAGTTTCAGCATTTTCCAATACAGTTCCAGAACTATCAGATATTTCCAACCTATTGCCTAATGTTATTTTAGAAGGGGGACAAACAGCATTGACTTGGTATTGACAGCATTTAGTTTTAATTTGGAATCAAAGAAAAACTGTTATAGAGCATCAACATTTTTTTGTAGAATAATCTGAATTTCCAAAATTGAAGAATGAGATGTGTAAATAATAGTATCGTCGGCATATAGGTGGTAGTTGATTCCCCCAACACTTTTACCAAGATCTTTCAGGTATAACAAAAGAGGAGGGCCCTAGGATGAGCCCTGGGGCACCTCCCATACCACTGTTAATGGGGGCTGAATCAAGACCACCAACTGCCATAATCTGCCGACTACTTAAATGGGAACAAAACCAAACCAATGTGTTACGACTCAGACCCACTTCAGATAATCATAACAATAATGTTTGGTGGTCGACCCTGTCGAAGGCCTTGGACAGATCAATCAGTATGGCCCCAGTATAATGTTGTTGATCACTGGACCTACCGATGTTATCCAAGACCCTCGACACGGAGACCACCATACCACGTACAGTAGCTTGTGAAAACCTGACTGAGTTTGATCAAAGAGATTGTACTTGTGAAAATGATTCACCATTTCCTTAACCAACAGTCTTTCTAATATTTTACTAACAATAGGAAGCAGAGAAATAGGTCTATAATTAGAAAGGTGACCAGGGCTGCCCCCTTAAATATTGGGACAACCCTGGCCAGCTTCCAAGCCTGAGGGAAACACCAAGAGAAAGAGACTGGTTAAACAAATAAGTGAGGGGCTCAGCAATATGAAAGGCACAATATATCAACATACTGGAGGACAGGCTATCAGGTCCGCAACTTCCACTTGATTTTAGCTCCAACAACATCTCCAAAACTTCATAACAATCAATTTCCTTAAACAAACATTTAGATGAGCTGTTGTCCAGTATGTTCAATGGACACTACAGAGGTTGAGTTATATCGCCAAAGAAATTATCAGAATTGATAAAGAATTTATTAAATCTGTCAGGAAGACTACTGTCAGAATCAGTCACCCCCGCCGCAAGCGCCACCATGCTCCCCTTCCTTTCTATTTCAGAGCCATAGGGCAAAGACACCATCAAACTCCTGAAGTCTCTCCCAGCCACAGGAAGTCCAGGCAGTGATGGCTATACCCTGTATTCCTAAAACTTATCTCTCGCACCGCCAATCCTTTCACATTCATTTTTAATCTCACCCTTACCACACTGGCTGTTCCCGACTCATGGAAACATTTAAATGTGGTACCAATCTTCAAATCTGGTGACCCATACACCTCAGACAATTACAGGCCCATTTCCCTGCTCCCCCAACTGAGTAAACTGCTTGAGAAAATTGTTCATCTCCAGCTATCCAAGCATCTTGAAAAATACAATCTCTTATGTCCCCTCCAGCACGGCTTCTGTAAGTGCCACAGTACATCCTCTACATTGTCCCTTTTTTCTGATCATGTGCTAAGAAACATGGACCAGGGTAAAGCCACAGGCACCGTCTTTGTAGATCTATCAAAGGCATTCAACCTAGTTGATCATCACCTCCTCCACTCAACCCTGCTTCTTTTTGGCTGCTCCACTAGAACCGCTGCTTGGTTCTGCAGCTACCTAACAGGTTTCAGTCCGCTGTCATTGGTAAATCTTCCTCTGCTGCCCTACCTGTACACACTTTAGTTCCACAGGGCTCCATACTTTGACCCCTGCTTTTCTCCCTATTCATTAATGCCCTCCCCAGAGATGGCCTCAGTTGTAAAGCACTTCTCTATGCAGATGATCTGGTCCTCTGTCATAGTGAAAAATCAATCGAGTCCATCGCCTCCTTCCTCATGCAAAATTATAGCTCTGCTCACCAATGGTTCCTCACCAACAAGCTCCTAGTCAACAAAAAAAAGACCAAATCCATGCTTTTTGGCTCTATACCTTTTCTCACCAAAGCTGCCAAATCTAGTTCTACCCTTCTAGTACTCACCCCAGCAGCCCCCCCAGAAAATGTTCTTTCCTTTAAATACCAAGGTGTCACTCTACCCCTACCTATCCTTCACTGAACATGTCAACAACACCGTGTGGAGAATCCACCAAAAATCAGGCGCTGCTTTCTGACTAAAGAACCTTCTGTCCGCTGAAGCGCGCCTTGCCATCATACGTGGTAACCTGCTGCCCCTCCTGGACTATTGCTCCCGTGTCTACTCCTGCGTATCATCCTCCTTGCACTCATGGCTAACCACAACTTACAACTCAATTTGTTGGTTCATCCTCCAAGCACCTCCCCGCACCCACCACTGCTCACTCTACCAGTCCCTGGGGTGGCTCCCTCTCCAAGGATGTTTTGATTATGCTATGGGCTGCCTAGTGGACAACTCACTTAGAAGCCAGGACCTGTTCCCCTACTCACAACTCCTCACAAATAGAGTGGTTTTGAGGTCTCTCAGGGCATCCTCAGTCCCACCACTGGCAGTACCCAGTGTCTCCACCACCATGGGAGGTAGAGCTTTCTCCGTCTCGGCCCCCTACATGTGGAACAAACTCCCACTGTCCGTCCGCTCATCTCCCACCCACCTGGCCTTCAAGCAGAAACTGAAAGCCTGGCTCCTGAATACTGCCCACTGTGACTGCGTCCAAAAATAATATTGACAGCACAGCCTCCTTTCTTCTATAATATGTATGGTCTCTATCTACCTCTGCCTTCCTTACCACTCCTCTATCACTTCATTCTTCCTACTGCCTAACCCTCCCCCCATAATCCTCAAACTCTTGAATATTTCTGATCCCAAGAACAGTTGTTATAATGTTACTGTCTGAACCTACATACCTATTGTTTCTCGTTGACCAGAGATTGTTACTGACTTTGGCCTAGTAACTGTACTATTGCATATATAGAACTTGGACTATAGTTCTGCCTCATTGTCCCTAGCCAACTTTAATGTATAGTAATGGATTTCTTGGCATTCCTTGCTACTATCCATATAATCTGCACATTTGTTTGTCTCATTTTTTTTCCCTCTAGCCTAACTCTACTGTGTTGTGTAAAGCACTATCTAATGTGTATTTTATATACTTGCATTTCTTTGTTTTCGACACCACCTAATGCTCGGGATGTGTATTTCACGGCTCTGTATGTAATGTTTGTTTACCTATTGCTGCCACCTGGTGGCCCGGGTAGTGCCTGAAAATGGTCTTCTAGATCAGTGCACCTACCCGGTTACCAAAGACATAAATAAATAAAGGCTCAAACGTTTCATCAGGTGATAACTGAATCGTTTCCTTACATTTGGAGTGCCCATTTAAGTCTTTGATAAGTAACCAAAACTTCTTAGGATTCCTCCCAGATTCAGAGGTTTTAGCCTTGTAAAACTTTCTCTCAGCTTCTCTAATCCCAGCAACATACTTATTTCTAAATTTCCTATATTGTTGCCAATCCGCAGAAGTACCAGTTATTTGATCAGTATCCCAAGCATTATTTTTGTCTCTTTTTAATTTCAAAAGTTTTGGGGAAAACCAGACAGCAGAATTGGATTTATCCCTTTTGGTTTTCAAAGGCATATGTTTATTACAAATCTTTGAAAGTTCATCATTGAAATAGTCCCAAGCGGCCCCATACACCACAAGTCCGTAGTCGATGACTGATAGAACTGAGGAGGAGACCGAGAGATGAAGGGCTAATGGTGTGAGGTACTGCATGTCCCTATAGAGCACACTGAGCTTCGCATTCACTGCTTTTACCACATAGTCAATGTGCTGCACGAAGGAGAGGGTGTCGTCGATAATAACCCCTAGGTATCTGAAACACTGTTCCAGCGGGGCAGCTTTGCTATTGGTGATAGTAAGGGCAGGGAGGGTTTCTTGTGCTGGGGACAAGAGATGATCATCATCTTTGTCTTTGTCTTTTTGTGATTGAGATGCAGCTTTTTTTTTACAGAACCAATCCTCAAGCCCATTGAGCGAGATCTGAAGCTCTGCCTGCAGGGCCATGCTGCTTGCTGCTGCACAGAACAGCAGCATCATCCAGAGACAGGATGATCTTGCTCTCCAAGCATCAGGAGTCTATTTATAAACAGACTAAATAGAAGCGGAAATATTGACCCTTGTGGACACTGCTGTGATTTCCTTGGGGAGATATGGCTGTCCCGATATTGACACTTTGTTTTCTGTGGGATAAGTAGTTTTGGAACCAGTGGACCACTTCAGGTGAGAGCCCCAGGTTTAGCAGGTCAGTAAGAAGGATGCGGTGATTGACAGTGTCAAATGCTTTAGTGAGATCTATGAATGTAGATCCCACCAAATAGCCCTGTCCATGGCCTTGTGCATGTAGTCAGAGAACTCCACCAGGACAGTAGGACAGTAGCCATGCTGTGGTTCCTGGGGAATCCATGCTGTTGCGGGCATTGGAGTCCATACTTGTGGAGGTACTCAGTAACCTGGTCTGCCACAATCCTCTCTAGGGCTTTAGAGAGAGGAGAGGATGAGATCGGCCTATAGTTGGCAGTGTTGGACTCTCCACTTTTTAAAACTGGGTGACCAGGGCTAACTTGCAGGTTGAAGAGAACTCGCCTGGGCAAAGGATTTATTAAAGAGCCTGATAATTGGTCTCGGTAGCTCTTCAAGTGCTACACGCCACAAGCTTATGTTTAAACCATTGCTACCTAGCCTTGTTTTCCTGAGCACCTTATGTACGTAGGTTCTGACTTCACTAATTGTGACTTGTTTAAAACAGAATTTTGGATGGATGGGGTTATATTGGTCTCATGGAGGGGGAGGTTCTGGGCTGTTTAAATAGTCTGGTGGCAGGACAGCACTAAGATCAGAGAACGACAGGTTAAAGGATTCGGCTATGATGTGCAGATCAGTGGTAGGAGTCTCATTAATGGTGAGCACTGTGGGGTGTCTCCTGTCTTCCTTTCAAAGCAGGTCTTTGATGTTGTCCCAGAAGCGTCTACCATCCCCCCGACTGCTGTTTAGCTTCTCTTTGTAAAGTGCTGCCTTGGCTTGCCGAATAAGCAGGGTGCACTTGTTTCTTGCTGCCCGGTAATTTTTCCAGTCAGTGGGGTTGCCAGAATTTCTAGCCAGACACCAGAGGTTATCCCGCTCCCTCAAACGGTTGAGTAGGTCACGGGAGACCCAGCCATTGGAGGCTGCCCTTATCCTTCTCCTTCTCAGTAGTGCAAAGGTATTGCAAATACCATTGAAGGTGTCTACAAAGAATTGCAGAGCCTGGTTGATGTCATCAGTGGTGTCAATTGGAGACCAGTTGGTTTTGGCCAGGGCAGCTTTAAAGGCCTAGGTTGCCCCGCACTTGAGAACCCTGTTATGTACAGTGATGGGAGAGTCTATCTTTTCTTTTGTCGCCCAGGTGCACAGCCACAGGTAAATGATCACTGAGGCAGTCCAGGAGAACCATGACATTTTTTGTCTTATGAGGACTGCTGTAAAGAATCCAATCTAGGAGGGTTCCCTTACCTATGTTTTGGGTTAGCCTGGTATGCTCAGAGATCATTTGGGTGAGATAATAGCTAGCGACCTGATCTTTAAGATGGTCAGTGTCTTTGCTGATCCAGTTTAGATTAAAATCTCCAGTAATGACAACCTCAGAGTTGTCCTTCAGCTTGGAGATGGTTTCCAGGGCAGGGCTGAGCCCCGATTTGGCTTTTTCCGGTGGCAGGTATAGAGAAGACAGTAACAGCCTTATTCTGTCTACCCAGGAGAAGCTTAACAGCTAGCATTTCGTAATCACTGGTGCCATTAGGAACAGGCAGTCTACTCCCTTTTAGCTCATCCTTTACATAGATGAGACAGCCTCCGCCTCGTTTACCCAGCCTGTTGAGCTGAAAGGTTTCAAAGCTGCTAAGGAAATTAATTTATCCTGAACCTTGGGTTTGAGCGGTTTTAGTCAGGCAGATGATATCTGGGTTGTGCAGTCGAGTCCATGCCTGCAGCTGCTCCATCTTGGGAAGCAGGCTACAGATATTCATAGCCACGATTTTCAACCCATTACTAAGCTTCTCCCTGGACTGGTTGTCACCAATTGGCCCCGGGTTAGGATGGATGTCCCCAGCCAGCAGCAACAGCACGAGGATGGCTCGATATGTCAGGATGTGTACTAACATTTTTAATTTGCACCTTTTGTTATTCGAGTAGGCCCTTGTGTAGGATGGATCAGCCCTTGTGGGGTGGCATGACAGATGAGCCAGAATGAGGGTACCACTACTGAGATGAAAGAGTGGCTCATGGGGGTGAAGGTGTGTCAGGTGGAGTTTAAAATGGGCAACTGTGGAGGTGCCATGATTTAATCATAATGCCCTGGGGGCAGTGGCCCGTGTCCTGCTTCCACAGTGAAAACTTGGTGCAGAAAAAACAATCTGAGGGCGATTAATAAAAGGAAACCAGTGCACTGTGGTGCCCGAGTCCACATTTCAGCGCTCTGTACAAGGAGTGTCACTTGTCAAATAGGTGCACGCAGGTGCTGCACAGCGATGAGCCAAGCTACCTAAGGTCAGTTCTAATAAGAACAAGAGCCTCTGAGCTTTAGGTAATTTCCTGGGTGAAGTTGTATTGTCACTATATGTGGGGAATGGTAAGGTAAGGTCCCTCTAGTGGTAGAAGTATATAATCTGCTAATGGAGAAATGGTGGGGAATAGCCATTCGAGATGCAGCAACAGAGGGCAGTGTCCAATCAGATTTGATATGGGCTTACAGATTAATTTAACAAAGAGGGAGAAAAGGGCAGAAGATCAGGAATTAAATTAATTTGTAGTGAAAAGGTGGGCTTGTCACCACTGAATCTGGGTGAGGGCTGCAAGTCTATACAGAATTTGGTGCTAAATCTACTTTACAGCTCTAAGACTATACTGAATGTAATGCTAAATGTTTTTAAAAGCTCTAAGAAAACAAATAATATAAGTCAGCAACTTAACAGCATTAGCTTAAACATAGTAACATCTCTAGGATCAGGTAACTTAATAACACTGTTAGAATTTAGCAGAAAACAGTAATTTTAAGCATAAAAAGCAATTGCGACATCAGGAAGAATTAGCCAGGGGAATAGCCACTCGAGATGCAACAGAGGGCTGCACAGACCCAAGACTCAGTATAGAAATGGGGGCTATTAGTTAGAATGAAATCCAGCAGGGAGGAATCATTAGGATTATGTAGGCTTATACAGGTAGGTTCTCCAACAAGTTGAGACAACCCCAATTCCAAAGTGATAGATTTTAAACATTTTAATTTAGTAGGGCACAGCCAATCAGCATTAAAATCTCCCAACAATAAAAGTTTGTGAAATGAACTATAATGGGAGAAAGCATCATAAATAGAAGATAAAAGTGTATAGGAAATGCAGTGGTCTATAACCTCCAAGAAGTAATAAAGGCTTACCTAAACAGAAATGTATTTCTAGAGCTAAGTACCATAACAGTTAGGATCTAGATTTAGAACTACATGCATTGGGACATATTTCTCAGCATAATAAATTAAAATACCCCCACCTCTTTTAGTCAGTCAGCTCTCATCACTATAACCTTGTGTTTTCAAAAGTGCAACTTCTTGTTTGTGGGCCAAGCGGTCCTTATCTGCCCGCCAAAGTCTATGTTTCTATGTTGTCATTCAACCATGTTTCACTAAAAATCATAAAATCAGGTTCGTGTTCAACCACAAATTCCTTAACCAAATCCATCTTTGGTAAAATACCCCTAACATTGGAGTGAATAAATAAAATTCCTTTTCTATTTTTAGTATCACTTGATAAAGGCGAAAGGTTAGGGCAAATGTCTCCACTCAGTAATAGACCCAATAAAATGCAGACCCTAGCAGGAATCCCAGTTCCTAACAGACAAACCGTGGAGAGTGGGAACAAATCAGATTTACTTATGGCATGCCACAAGAACCACCCTGTGCCAGAATTGACAGTGCAACCCCTTACCATTATTAACAAACAGTCCTGAAAGGAGGCCGAATTCAACTTAGATTAGTGTCCCGGGGTAAATTTTCCTTCCACAGTGAAACAGGGACACTAACAGTCCCATAACCAGGCAGTGTTAAAGCCAGGCCATTTACCTGCAAATCCCATAATGGACAACTGGGAACAACTTCCAAGGGTAATAATCCCATTACTAGAACTGAAAAGATAGTAACAATGAAAGGGCCCATTCTGCAAATTACAAGGAGTTGAGTTAAACAGAAACTTACTGTTTCCCTCCCTATACTTAACGCTACAGTGCACTGTGGATATTTCTACCGAGTGGTGCTTGTGCCATGGCGCTCATGCCTGTAGGCAGCACAGGCTTTGTAGCAGGAAATTGCCCTGCCCCTCAATACTACTCACACTTAAATTGCTCACTGCTGAACCCCCTGAACAACCGTGAACTGTTATTGTTAAAGCACCAGTTCTTGTCACAGCAGCAGTTCTTAGCACAAGCAAATAATGGCAGCACACACAGTTTATCGCAGGAAGAAATAAATGCAGGTGAACTCTGAAGTCAGCACCACAGTTCTCGATCAGGCTTTTAGTAGCTCTCACCTGCAGCCCAAGATGGAAACAGAGTTCTGGTTACTAAAGACTTCAATTGGGCGGCATGGGCTTTGTAGCTGGAAAGTGCCCTGCCCCCTCAGTACTACTCACACTTAAATGGCTCACCGCCGAACCCCCTGAACAACCGTGAACTGTTATTGTTAAAGCACCGGTTCTTGTTACAGCAGCTGTTCTTAGCATAAGCAAATAATGGCAGCACACACAGTTTATGGCAGGAAGAAAAAAATGCAGGTGAACTCTGAAGTTGGCACCACAGTTCTCGATTAGGCTTTTAGTAGCTCTCACCTGCAGCCCAAGATGGAATCAGAGTTCTGGTTGCTGAAGGTGTTAGCAAGAGTCAAGACTGACAACGGTAGACTGACCATGAGTCTCAGTGCATGGAATAGCTGTATAGTGCGCTCTAGAGTCTGGAGCAGCTGGTCCCTGGATTGTGCTTTGAGCAGCCAATCAACCAAATAGGGAAGACATACAAGGCCTCCCTCCTGAGAGCCACACGCTACCACTGCTAAGCATTTGGTAAAGACCCATGGTGCTGAGGATAAGCCAAAGGGCAAGCACAAAACTGACAGTGCTCAGCCTGGAACTAGAACCTGAGGTACTGCCAATGAGGGGTACATACCTTGATGTGCAGGTATACATTCTGCATGTCGAGACAACATACCCAGTCTCCTTGGAGCAGCAGTGGCAGTAGGCCCTGTAGGGTCACCATCCTGAATCTTTTGTACTGGATGTAGGAGTTCAAATCTCTCAGATCCAGAATGGACCTCAAATCCCCTGTGGATTTGGGGAACTAGGAAAAAGTGGGAATAGAAGCCCCTGTTTCTCTGGTTCTTGGGGACACATTCTATGGCCTTTTTCTGTAGCAAAGTGTGAATTTCTCCCACAAGACAGGAATGTGAGCCGGAGGGTAATGGCACTGAATTGGGGTTATGCTGAGGCCACTCTAGAAGTTCTAGAGTGTAGCCTTGCTCTATGATCTGTAACATCCATGCATCTGTTATCTCCTGCCACTTGTCTAGGTGGAGGAAGAAGTGACCCCCCCCCCCCCGGACAGCCACCTCTTGAGGTTCTGGGGGGTGGAGGTCTAATAAGGAGTCATGCTAAGGTAGCACCTGTGGCTGAGGCCGTGGACCCTCCGTGGGGGGGTTTGCAGTGGTGAAAGCAGGGGTAGGCAGGGCTGTTGCTGCCCAGTGCTTGGCCTGGGGTCTGGTGCCCTGCATATGTTTGTTGTAGGCTCGATGAAAGGGGGTCCTCTGGGTACTTTTTGGGTGGGTGTGGCAAAGGCAGTGGGCTGACCGCAGGGTTCTGCCCAAGGCCTGCAGGTCAGGAAAAATGTCCTGCATATCTTCCCTGAAAAGTCTATAGCCTTTTAAGGGGCATTCAGGATAGACTGTTGAATGTCAGCAGCAAACCCAGAGACCCTGAGCCAAGAATGTCGCCTCAGACAGATGCTTGCTGAAGCTGCTTATGTGGAGGCATCAGCTGCATCGTAGGCTGACCTTAAGGGATGCATGCTGACATCTGCTCCTGACTGAACACTCTTGAGGAGCTCTTGCTTCTGGGTATCCTCTGGAAGGGCCTCTGCTGCTGCCTTGGCTGTTCTCCAGAGAGTGTTCTCGTACTTGACCATATGGGCTATGTAGTTCATGACACCAACGGACAGAGCGGCAGAGGAAAATATCCATTTGCCTATAAGGTCCAGCTTTCTGGATTCCTTGTCTGGTGGAAGAGAGCTGAGATATTTAGGTCTCTTAATCTTGTCATGGGTGGCCTTGATAACTACAGAATCTGCCTGTGGCTGTTCAGTGAAAAAGGGCTTCCCAGAGGGAGCCTGGTATAGTTAATGGGCCTTCCTGAGCAGAGCAGGGATCAGGTTAGGCCTGTACCAGGCAGCCATGGTGGCATCCTCAAAGGTCACCATCAAAGGAGGGATTATGATTAGTGGAGAGTCTGGAAGCTCCAGGTACTCCATAAGGTTCTTCCGGAGAACGCCCTGCTCCTCTGTATTGAACCCCATGGCAGTCTGTAGCTGCTTCATGACTGCAGTGAAAGAGGGATCATTAGGGGAGACCACAGGGTCTATTTAGAGGAGTCCTCCCCAACCCGAGAGATATCAGAAGAAGAAAGAGCGGGGCTGGTGGCGTCATCGTCATAGTCCTCTTCATCCTGATCCCGTGGGAGGAGATCGGACGATACTCCTCCCTCATCGCCAGGGTCAGAAAGGGCCAACGCATGGAAGAGCAGGGGCAAACTGGACGTGGCACTGTGGAAGGCCTCAATGGAGATGCAGGCCCACTAAGCCCCAGCATTGTGGCCTGATGGAGGGCAAGATGATGCATAAAGTCCCAGAAGAAGTGCAACATCGTTTGGACATCGATGATGGGCATCATCGGATGGGTTGTGGCATCTGCAGGAGAAGTTAAGGGCCATGCACTGGTGGAGGAGACTGAGGCACCGGCAGCAGGGCTGGAGCCCTGGCATTGTCGGAGCAGCTTGAGATGCTGATGGGCAGGACTGGGTACCTGAAGTCGATTACGTGACCTGATGTGACAACAGGGGAGACTGTGTCCCTGATATCTAAGCAGAGCTCGCAGTGAAAGCTGAGGGTACTGGACTTCAGGAGGGCTGACTTTGGCAAGATGGGAGAGTGCCTTAGGAAAGCACTAGCAAATAGGCTAGAAGGAGGGGTGGAGCAACAATGGGGAAACATCAAAACTGCCATCACACAGGCAACAAACCTTTGTGTGAGGCAAATAAACAAACCAAACCGAAAGAAAAAGCCACTATGGTTCTCAAAAGAGGTGGCAGGGAAGGTCAGGGAGAAAAAGATAGCATTCAGGAAGCATAAGGAAACACAAAAGGAGCAGGACAGACAGCTGTACCAGTTAAGGCAGAAGGAAGCAGGGAGGGAAGTCAGAATAGCAAAGGCCCAAACTGAGAAAAAGATAGCCAACTCAGTTAAGAAGGGGATAAACCTTTATAGGTATATCAGGGAGTGCAGAAAGACAAAGGAGGGATAGTGAGGCTGAATAGAATGGACGGGGTGGGCAGAGAGGACAGTGAAAAGCAGGGATACTGAATGAATATTTCTGCTCAGTATTCATAAAAGAGGAGGAGAGGGTGCCTAATCCAATTAACAGAAGCACTCTGGATAGGGGGTCAATCCCAGTCCTTTCACAGAAGAAAGGGTTCTGAAAGAACTCCTAAAACTGAAGGTGGACAAAGCAATGGGGGCTGATGGAATTCACCCCAGAATTCTAAAAGAATTAAGGGAGAACTAGTGACACCACTGACTACCTTTTTAGCAAATCATGGGAGGATGGTGTGGTACATGAGGACCCGGAAGAAGGCGGATGTGATTCGCCTTCACAAAAGTGGGAGCAGGACAGAGGCAGAAAACTACAGACCTGTCAGTTTGACCTCCAGGTAGGGAAAGTGATGGAATCACTGAAGGAAAGAACTGTTGAGTACTTAGAGGTCAGTGAGGCACAGGACCCAATGCAGCATGGGTTCACAGTGGGAAGGTCATGTCAGACAAATCTAATTGATTTCTTTGACTGGGTGACAAAAGTAGTAGACCAGGGAGGGGCTATGGACATAGCCTACCTGAGACTTTAGCAAGACATTTGACACAGTCCCACACAAAGATTAATAGTCAAATTAACCAGCCTGGGAGTGGGTCCCAGGGTGGTAGCCTGGGTAAAACACTGGCTGGACAACAGGACACAGAAGATAATTGTAAAGGAGTCCACTCTGAAGAAAGAGGGGTTACTAGTGGGTAACTGAGGTTCAGTACTGGGTCCAGTCCTTTTAATGTCTTTATAAGTGACATTGCAGAGGGACTGGAAGGAAAAGTATGCCTCTTTGCAGATGACACAAAGATCTGCAACAGGGTTGATACACAAGGAGGTGTGGAAAGGATGAGAAGGGACTTGGCAAGGTTGGAGGAATGGTCAGAAGTATGGCAGCTTGGATTCAATGCAAAGAAGTGCAAAATAATGCACCTGGGAAAGAAAACCCAGGGGAAGATTACACAATGGGGAGGGGGTAGTAACAACAACAGAAATGGAAAGGGACCCAGAGGTAATCATATCTGATGACCATGAGGTTAGCAAGCATCGGAGAAGGCAGTAGTGAGTGCTGAGGGGATACTGGGATGTATAGGGAGAGGCCTCACCAGCATAAAACAGGAAGCTGTTATCCCTCTGTACAGACAGTTGGTGAGACCCCATCTGGAGTACTGCGTCCAGTTCTGGAGACCCTCTTCCGCAAGGACATAGACAGGATAGAGGCAGTCCAGAGGAGGGCAACTAAAATGGTGTAGGGTCTGCAAAGAAGCCATATGAGGAGAGACTAAAGGAGCTTAATATGTATACCCTTGAGGAAAGGAGGAGAGGGGTACATGATAGAAACTTTAAGTACCTCAGTGGAATCAACAAAGTCCAAGAGGGTAGCATCTTTCAGAAAAGAGATGTGCAAGAACAAGGGACACAATTTGCAGATGGGGGCAGTTCAGGGCAATGTGAGGAAGTATTTTTTCACAGAGAGGTGGTGGGCGCATGGAACAGCCTTCCTGAGGAGGCTGTGGGGTCTAAAACTGTGGGAGAATTCAAGAATGCAGAGGACAGACATAAGGCAATTCTTGTTGGGGGGGTAGGAAGAAATAGGCTGTTAGTTAACTAGAATCTGCAGCTTATCCTGTAGATAGGGAAATGGGCAATCTAGGTGGGGCAAGCGGTCCTTATCTTCCGTCCAAGTCTATGTTTCTATGTATGTAGACTGGAGCCCCGTGGGCAACGAGCCACTGCTGGCCGAGGTCAAGCCAGTGGAGAGGCCTGCAGCAAGGGCCAAGGGCATCGCCAGGGGAGGGAAAACCCCTGATAATGATGGATCAGTGCCAGCCAGAATGGTCCGGAGGAGCTCCCTAGCTGTGAGCCCGTGGAAAAAAGCATCCGGAACAGCAGGGGCTGAGTGCACAGTGGGAGTGAGAGAAAACCCTGTGTCAAGATCCCCACACCAATTAAGGAAAGGCGGGGGGGGGGGGCTGCAAATGTTGACCCTGTGGAAGAGAGGGCGTGAGTTGCAGCGGAGGTCATCGCCAGGGCTGATGACGACCCAGCCATGGCTTGCGCTCTATGGGGAGCATTGGTCCTTGAGTCTGTCCTTCTCCTGGTGCTTGTGCTTCCCGGTCAAGTTGTCCCAGGCCTTGGAGGAGTGGGAGCCCATGGACAGAGCCAGAAAAGCAGAGGAGCTTCTGGCCTGGAGCTCTTTCTCCACCTCCTTTATCTTCTGTTCTAGAAGGTAGTTTTTGAGGTTTTTCTGGCAGCAGCACATAGCAGCGTGGTTGAATCTGTGGCAGACCTCGAAGGCCTTCATGTCATGGTCCGGGCCTAGGCAGTGTACGCAGGCATCATGGTCGTCCTTACTGGAGATTTTCTTTCTGCAGTCACAGAAACGGAAACATTTTTCAGGATCAGTAGGCATAAAGGAAGCATAAAATCACTTTGGAATAAAGTGATTACAGTAACTAGGGTGAGAAAGAAAAAAGGAACATTTTTGGTGGTCAACTGAGCGGCAGTGTCTCCGTGGGATCAGGCGTGCAGCGATTGACGGCAGGAAAGGAACTCAGGAGTGTGCGGGGCCGCCCTATATATATACCTATATATATATATATAGGAGGCGATGTCGACTGACACCATGAAGTAGGCACCCCCAGTAGACTGGGCAGCCATAGAAGTTTCCTGTGTGGTCTCTAGGTGCCTGACGTCTACAGTTCCATAGGTGTGGCTTCCTGCAAGAGACATCCTCGTACTTCCTGCTTTGGGTGCTTCTGTATAGACAGCTGGGGAAGGGACCCAGCAGGGGACAGCTCTCTTACCTTGGCCTTATGGACAGAAACCAGGGCCACCTCTGACAGTAGGCTGATGAAAGTATCCCCTCCACACCTTAGTAGGAGTGGGATACTGGATTTTAAGAATTTAGAGTCATCTTAGATGTCTGATGGCCTCTAGAGCTCTTCTTTAACATCACATCCAAAAGTTTTGCCCCTCTGAAAAGGGCATTCAGAACAACCTGCTGCACATCTGTGGCAAATCCAGCAACTCTGAGCCAAACATATCTTCTCATACAAATGCCAAATGCTGCATCTCTGGATGAAGCATCAGAGACATCATATGATGAATGGAGCAAATGTTTGCCCACCTCAGCACCAGAAATAAAAGTTTTAAGCAACCCACTCTTGGCCGAGTCTTCGGGCAAAGCCTGAGTTATAGTCTTGGTACAGGTTATTCTGGTATTTAATCATATGGGCCTGATAGTTTGCAATCCTAAGGCCCAGTGACACAGAGGTATAAGTACACTTGTCCATCACAGCCAGCCCCCTAGATTTCTTATCTGGAGGCATGACACTCATGTGTCTAGGTGCCCTGGACCTATCATGAGCAGCCGTGATGACCACAGAGTCAGTTTCTGGCTGGTTAACATAATAAAGCTTAACACATGGAGCAAGATACTGCTTATCGGCCTTTCTAGGAACTGCAGGCAGTGAGTTTGGTATGTACCATGCAGTACCCTCTAATGTGGGATATATAGGCGGAATTATTATGGAGGAGGAGCATGGCACCTCCAAAAATTCCATCAGGTTCTTCTTTCTGAAATCTTCCACAGCAAAGCCCATGGCAGTTTGCATTTGCTTCATCATGGCTAGAAAGTCGGCTCCTAAGGAAGAGATCTCAGGATATATACCACGAGTCCTTACTGTAGGATGAGAAGGCTGAACTAGAGTGAGGTACCTCATATTGTTCTCCCTCATATTCCTCCTCTAAATCCTCATCTAAACCCATGAGGTCAGGATTATATTCTGTTTCACCATCGACATCTCTGTTGATGACAGGAGCCTACAGTGCACTGGTGACACTGGTGGAGGCTGAGAAGCAGGAAACTGCAATGTTCTGGTAGCAGTGTCAGCGGGAGTTGGTGATTGTAGGCCCCCTTGAAGGTATAGCTGCCTCCATAGGTAAGCCAGAAGGATGCATCATATCATTTCTGAAAATGAAGCCAACACATCTTGAGAGTCAACAACACCTTGCACATGGGCCTTGATTACTTGTGTCAATGACTGGCTTGACCCAATGACGATGACGTTGTACAATCCACAGTAGACATGACAGCACCTAAGCCAAGCCCTGACCTTGGTGTCTAATCGATAGTGGTGGTGGGGAGTCCTCAGTGCTGTTGGTGATGATGCAACTGATTTAAGCAGATTCAACGAGGGTGATCAATGGCAGGAAAAGAACTGAGAAGAGATGGGGCTGCCATATATATATATATATATATATATATATATACAGTACATACATACACACACACTGACACATGATGTCGTTGTGGGCAGTCCCCAGCTAGCAAACGTTTCAGTGTGGTCCTAGCACTGACATGGGTATAGTTCCAAAGGTGTGGCCTAATGGAAGAGATATCCTCAAAGAAGATATTAGACTTTTTCAAAGAAATTGTCTTTAGAGATTTATAGCGATTTAGTTTTAATTATTGATAATTTAAATTATCAACAATGTCATAAGTTTATTAATGTATGCATTGCTATCCCTAACTTTCTGAACATTACCCTTTTGCAAAGAAAGTATCATTAGAAGAGGCCAACCTTGGAACCATTATGTCAAAAATGTAATTTTTTTTAGTTAAAAGCTTGGAATCTGTGGAAAATCATAACAGAGTAATACTGATACAGGTTTCAACTATCAGTAACCTAAATTATCGATGCTTTTAAATTACTTTTTTAAACTTTTTCTTTTAAAATAACTTATAAAAGTTGTAGATTTTAGTTTAGCTCTCCACTGCCCAAAGCACTCAAGAGAATTAAATCTGGCCAATTCATCTCATACCTCAGCCAGTATAACGTCCAGTGTGAACAACATGATTTCCGTAAAATACACAGCACCTCTGCTGCTCTGATCGAATACACAAACATACTACACAAGGCTCTTGACAAAGGACACCTGGTGGGCTCTATCTACATAGACCTCACCAAGGCCTTTGATTTGGCAAACCAGATGTTACTACTAACAAAGCTACCCACTTTAGGTGTCTCTGTGGACACTGTGCTCTAGTTTAAAAGCTACCTCTCAGGCAGATCGCAACAGGTTAAGATAAATGGGGAGCTCCCTGATGCCAGGCCTGTCACATCAGGTGTGCCGCAAGGCTCCATCCTGGGCCCCCTTTTGTGCAGCCTCTTCATCAATAACCTTTCCGAAGCCTGCCCTAGTCCCACTGTCTTACTTTGTGCAGATGATGTAGTCATATATGCAAATAACCCCTATTTTTACCTGATTCTCCCTCTCTTATTGGCTATAAAATAGGCACCTGATATAACCATACTTTAATCAAAGTCACTAAGGCACTTTAAATATTTAATTGTTCTGTTGCTAAAATTTCACATTGTTAGTGTACTGCATTATTTGATAGAGCTAAGTGAAAATTACTAAAACAACGATGAAAAAAGTGAATGATATTGGAAAAGAAAGTTTGCTCAATAAGGGGCCAAAAAAAGATAAAATTAAGGATGGCATTAAAAAAAAAAAAAAACTATATTAATAAAGTGGATCCGCTTCAATTTAAGTTAACAGAGATGTGGCAAAAGGATACTAATAAGCTATTTCCACCTCATTTAATCAGTCCATGAACTTTAAATAGCAATTCTGTCCATGTGGAAACATGCATGACTAAGGGGAAAGAGGAAGAGGAGAGAGAACTTACTATCAAAAAAACTGGAGCTCAAAATACAATTGATATAGCAAATTCACCTACCCCACTGCCTCTGGCAGAGGGGATTTTATTGGAAACATATGGGTGGGACTCTTTTCAGTCCTTGGACCCTTTTTTCACTACTGACCGCTCTCTTAATAATAGGTCACAAGAATATTTGACTGAGTCATATGAACATAATTTTTATTATCCTTTGGGTGCTTTTCTCCGAATAGCCCTCAATCTAATCAATCTATGGCTAAAAACCAAAAGATAAAGCATCATTTGAGCTCTCTCAAAATACTCCTTGAGGACAGAGAAAAACATCCAAATTGAATATTACTATGAACGGAATTGAAATGAGATCAATAACATAAAACTGAAGTATGGTCATTGAGGGCAAAAATTTAGAGAAAACATGGGATTTAAGTCTGTGCAAAGACACGCCAAACCAGAAAATCAGACTAATTGAAATTGTAACAAGGAATTTTTATTGGAGAGGTAATTTTACCTCTTGCAGCTCTTTATCTAAACAAATGTTAGCGATCATTGAGAACCCAAATTTTGCAAGCATGGTCATTTTAGAAAACCTTACTGCGATTAAAGATAAGATTGCTAAATTTAGAACTGGCCTATTCCATAACAGAGTCATTCTCAACAGAATAACTGAGAAGGACCATAAGTCAGAGAACCAATCATTCCTAGTTTATGAGGGTGAAGGCTTACAGAGGCTGAAACGCCAGGAGAGTTGACTCTACCATCTCCATTCAATAGAGATCAGATTTGTGCATGCTATTTAAAACCATCCCCTAAAGGAAGAAACAAAAGAAACAGTAAAAATAGGGATAACCAGTCAAATGGATGAAGTTACTTCCTCAAAGAAGCCATAAAAGGCGGACAATAAAACAACAGAGTTAAGAAACAAAACTCAAATCAAAACTTAATCGAACAATTTATATACACTGCTATACCTCTAAAGCACACTCTAGACACTTTACTTAAGAGGAAACTAAAAGGACAGAAACAATGCAAGAAAATACAGGAGACAAGGGAGAATAAATCTTTATATGAGTCTGAAGTGGAATCTGATGCTAAGCGTAACTAAAAAAGAGACAGGAAAACAAAGGGGATGAAAAGCTTAATAGCTAATGATAAGAGGGAGGTCGACACCACCACAATGTCACACTACAGTAAAGTGTACAAAGAGGCACTTCAGAGTTATGAAATCAAAAACAAACCATAACTTCTGATAGGTTTCTTAATCTAGAGGGTAATGGTATGGAATATTTATTGGAAATTTATGGCGTACGCAGGCTACAAAATGAAACAAAAGAAAAACTTAAGGAATGGGTAATGCACCTCTTACACCTAAAAATGAAGGAGGGAAGATATATGTAACCCCCCTACAAATGGGGGTTCCCAAAAAGTCTTCCTTGAGCTTAATAAATGCTCACTGACAGGCTGGTGTCCTGCATTTTAGCAGTTTAAATGTGATTGCCAGAGCCTGTAGCCTCTGTGCACTGTCTCTTTAAGAGCTGCTTGATTGTAGCTATAACTAATCTGAGATAGAGCTCTGTTGAAAGATGTAACTATTTGCTGAAAACCATTTAGAATGATAATGATAATGTAGTTTGTCTAACCTGCTTTCTTTGTAGCAAGGACTGTTTTGTTTGCCTCAGTGTCTTGGTCCTGGACTGCAAATTGGACCAATCAGTTCTGGTGGGACCTAAAATGTAGCCGGACTACAGAGCTGTCTGAATTCAAAATCTATAGGAACTGTTGCTTGAGTTTTTGCGCCTTTTTTGCAACTGAAGGGGGAGCTATTGCTTTGACTGACAACCAAATCAGCCAACCAAAGCTTTTGGATCTTGGGGAAGTCCCAGGCTGCTTGCAGTTTTCAGTTAGAACTAAGCTGGAAGCTGAGCAAGAAGGCACTGAAGTGATACTGAGAGCAATCCTGAGTGGATTCGCATGGGAGAACTATGAAAAGGCTGAGAGTTTGGCCTTCATGTCTGCCTGCTGCTCCTGAGAGGGAGAGAAGAGAATTATTTTGGACTAAATCCAAGTTTGTGTGACTAAAGTAAGCTACTGAAGTGGCCAGGCTCAATCTGAAGAAGACCGAATATTTTTGCTGAATACGTCGGCCTGTCAGGAGTTCCAGCTACCCCTAAGCTCCCGGTGTGTAAGAGACTTTGCACTGTGCCCGGGAGTGCTTTTGCCTAGTATAGTAGAATTCGCACATGTAAATGTGCTATGAGCTGCTAGTGGGTTGTGAGTTAGTTCCCACTGTGTGAACTGTGTTCTGCTTGCTGGAAGCTGTATCCAGGCCAAAACGGACTGCTTCCGAACTTGTCTCCATGTGATCTCGGCTTTGCCAAACTGGCCCAGCCAGACTACACACTGCACAAAGAAGCCATTGACAAGAGACCTGCCTGGGGATCAGTCCCCTGCTCCACACTTGAACAGGAACAATGCCTCTGCAACTTGTGGGGCCCTGCTTCTCCTGGCATTCCAGATCAACCACCTGCAGTCTCGATTTTCATCCAGCCTGTGTCCAATCTTGGGTATCGTGAGTAAATACCAGGATAACTCCTACAACAACAGCTTAATCTGAGTGTGTCATCTGCTTGTCTTGTTGTTTCATTTCCTTTACGAACTGAGCCCACTGTCTCCAGATTACAAATACTGTGTACTGTGCATGTTGTGTTTTCCATCACAGGGCCCCAACCAGCTGCAACCCCGGGCAACTGTCATTGGCTAGCCCATCTCTTCTCTACCTGGCTACCCAGAGGTGGACTGTGTGGGGGGACTCAAAGCGCATGCATAACTGCTTGATTGATATAACCTTTAAGCTAATTAACCTGATTGTGCCCCTCCCTTGTTCAAGTCCCCCGAATAAATCAGATCTAACTTTTTCTGCATGTAATCTGACTGTGGTTCCAGTTTGTGCTTAAAGTACTGTACTGTTGCTATTTGCTGTGCTTAACCTTGTTTTACAGGGGGTCTCCAGGTTTGAGCCAGAGGAACCAGCCCTGGTGGTAAGTGCAAACAGTGTGGGTACTTGTGTGGTGTACCAGGGGTATTGTAAAAGTGATTACTGTACAGTGTTCTGGCCACTAGAGGGGAAAGAGGGGGTTTACAGTGTCCCGGAGGGCTGTGCCCAGGTTAGCTTGACCACTACCAACCCTGATCTCTGGGTGGAGGCACCCGTTTCAGAACTCAGGCCCCTTAACCTGCTACTAGCCAAGCAGGCAGGGGCAGTAGCCCTTGGGATAGCACCACCTGGGTGTTACATATACATTACAAGGCCCCTAATAAAGCATACATGACCATGTGCTACTGTACACAAAACTTGGATCAGTGGTCGAGCCATATGGGCAGAAAAACCCTGAGCTTGATAGGAATTGTCCTGACTCCAAAATAATAGTATCAGCTGAGATACAAATTCATATAGACAGAGCAGGCACAGAAAAAGGTATAGACAAAGATGAACAACATAACATCAAAAATAGAGAGGGGACAGATGCCAAAGGACAAGAGAAGAAACAGAACCTGAAAGAACTGGAAACCATTATCAAAGAAAATCAAACACTATGAAACTAAACATGGCTTAATAAAACTATTAACATTTTTGGCTGGGAAACCTCAGAGCACGTTTCCTTGGGAACTATTAAACAAGAAATTACATCCTTTCTCTCCAGGATAATGCATACTAACATTTCTAAAAATTCAACAGACTATTTTAAGATACACAAATAATACATCTCAGACAGATACCACCTTCAAAAATCCGATGACTATGCAAACCTTGCTAAGAAATACACAGATGTTAGATGGACTAGGCCTTTATGTCATAGCCATGGAAGACTGGATGGAGCCAAGTCAGAGTAAGGATACCAACAAAGAGATCCCTTTGAAACTGAGTGAAGAAAATAGACAGACACAGGAGATTAGGAGCAGTTTACTTCACTAACTGATATATGATTTGATGTATTGAAAATGAGAAAGATAAGTGACTAAATAAATCGAGACAGACAGACATCTATATTGAACAACGCTGTGATAAGGATTTTATCATGGAACATAGAGGGCACATTTGAAAACTGCTGATCCTGAGGTGAAAACTTTTCTGGAGATATTGACATAATATGTACGCAGGAAACGTGGTGCATGGCAAAAAGAAGCCCAAAGACTCCAGGATATTTAAATATATCAAAATTGGCCACAAGAAGGAAAAAATATGGAAGGAATATGGGAGGCATCTCTATATATCGTAAAACTAACTTCAACTTTAAAATTAGCAAACAGTATATTTCCAGAGATATTCTAATGTTAATGATGGAAGAAGAGAATATCCACTTTAAGAGAGTAATAATTCATATTTACCTACCCCCTTCTATAAAGAACACAGATAATACAATCCCTCAACTTAGCCAGCCAGGCCTTAAACCAGATCATGGGCACAGAGTCTGACATACCAATAATACTACTGGCTGACTTTAATGTGAGGATTCCTTCGAATTAAATTGCTACAGACTTTACATCCTTTCTTCCAGAACTTAACCCTCGGATAAGAAACAAGAGAGCTACAATGGATCATAGAAGTAATACAGAGAAAAGTTACTTGCTCCTTTCTTAACAGGCAAACATATGATCTTACTTAACAGGCGTTTACCAGGAGATCAGAAAGGAAAACTAACTTATATAGGACCACATGGTTCCTCAACTATAGACCCTGTTTCGTAGCCTTTAAGTTATTAAATTAATATATGATTTGGAAATTGTAGAAAGGTTAGAATTGGCACATAACCCTCTGTGGCTAAGCCTACAAATCAATCAGAAAACACAAGAAAACATCACCACACATGTGAGATGGGGTAGAAATTATTAACCAAAAAGGATACAATGGGTCCTAATACCATCACATTTTTGGATGATTTATTATATGGTCCTAGCACATCTAAAATTGAAGATACTTATTTTAACTACATCTTTGATACATGGCAAAATATAAACAGCTTGAATAAACCAAATTGTGTAACTAATAGGCTGGCGATGAATAACTCCCAAGGTGAAACCTGGTTTAATTTAGATGAGAAAAGCCAAGAAAGAGCTAAATAAAAAATTGAGATGGTATAAGCTATATAAAAGTCAAAATCAAACCAATAATTTTAAACAATAACTTATTAACACTAACAGAGGAAGGAAGAAATATAAAACAATACTTGAACAAGAAAGACAATCCCATACCAAAATACTCTGGGAAAAATTAGGAAAGGCCATAGTAAACAAAGATAGCAGGACATTTTGGAGACTGGTAAGTCAAGGACACAATGGGCCAGATTCAAAAAAAGGCAACTCAGGACATAAGGCAACTTGCATCCAAAAATTGGTGCAAGTAGCACTTATGTCACGAGTTGCATCATGTTGGGATTCAAAAGACAGCCTGTGACATGCTGCAGGCTGCTGCCCGCGCCTGCGGATTAATGTGCCATAAACCCCTTATGACATGGCGGAAGGGGTTTTATGGCAGCAGTTGTACCCTATTCAGGAAGGGTGGCTGCAAAGTCCCCAAACTGGTATTCAGAAACAACCCCCGGTGGACATTCGTCAAAGAACACTTACGCCAGCTATGAGGTAGCGTAAGCTTTCTTTGCCATCCACCATGGGGTTGCCAATGTGCAGCCAGTGCTGCACAACCAAGAGGCCACTATGGTCCCGACAGCCCTGTTCCTCTAGTGTACAGCACTTTCCCCCAGCCCCACCCCAACATGCCTAAAGTCCCCACAGTAATGTCCAAAGCCCAGTGTGGCTATGCCCCCATCCTGATCCCAAAAGTGCCAGGAGTAAAAGCCCTTATGGGCTATCTGAACACCCCAGCCCCAATGCCCATGTCCTGCACCCTTCAAATCCTATTCAGCACCATTATTTACAACCCCGCACCAAATGCATATATCCCTGGTGATCCAGTGTCCCCCCACCCAACAGTGTGAGTCCACCCGCTCCCCCTCCCAATACCCAGCAAGCAACTGGCACAGTCCACCTCTCACTACCACAGCTAGCCACTGACTGAGCTGTCCATGGAGTGTGTACAGTTAATATATGTCTCAGTGAACAACAGCAGCTGTCATTCATGGAAGCGTGTATACTAACTGTATGTACTCTATGGAGCAGCTCAGTTGGTGGCTGGCCGTGGTGGTGAGAGTGGGCTGTGCCAATGAACAACTGGAGTACTGAGAAAGAGATGAATAGTTCACTGTCGGTGAGAGGTCACTGGATCACCAGTGATATATGGGGCATTTGGAGGGGGGGTTGTAACAGTTGTGCCAAGATGGGATTTGGGGGAAGGGTGCAGGACATGGGCATCGGGGCTGGGAAGGGTGTTCAGATAGCCCATAAGGGCTTTTACCCAGGCCCTATTGGGATCAGGATGGGGGACCATAGCCCACACTAGGCTTTTCGATGACTACTGTAAGAACATTGGGCATGTGGGGGGCACCGCAGCTCACTTCTATGGGCACATCTGCCACCCGCCAGTCCCACGGCATTCTGAGGGGCTGCGCCCTTCCTTGGATCGATGCATGCTGCAGGATCCCAGGCTCTTGGACCCCATCTGATACTGAACCAGGCTCAGGGTCCAGGACACAGGGCGTGCTGCAAGCTGCCATTGTCGCAGCTTGCAGCAACCTTTGTGAATCTGGCTAATACGTACACTTCAGAGTTGAAACCTATATTCTCCCAGATACAAGGGCTGCACACCTCCCTAAACTTTACTTTTCTGGGGATGAGGAATTTTTATTGCAGGGTGCTCAATCTAAGCATGGACACTTTAATAATCCAACGATGATACAGCCTCGGCTATTTCTCATTTGAAAGCAAACAAAGCTCCCGGACCAGATAAACTTATAGGAGATATTTATAAACATTATGTAGATTGGTGGGTCCCAGTACTACTGAAGTTATTTAATATTTTGTATAGGGTCATGACTTCCTACCAGCTGGCAGGAAGCATCATTTATTCAGTATACAAAAAGATGACACAAATAATCCCAGAATGTACAGACTGATCAGTCTAATTACCATATTTCAAAAAATATTTACTAGAATAATACTTGAGCAACTCACAACTTGGTTAGAAGGAAAATCTGTTTTGCATGAAACACAGAACGGCTTCAGGAAAGCAAGATCCACAATTCAATACTGTTATATGCTGAATTATTGAGCCTAGAAATATGTTAAAATCAAAGGGAGAAAACTATTTTGTTGCTTTATTGACTTTTCCTTGGCTTTCAATAGTATAAGCAGGGCTATACTATGGGACAAGCTGCAGAAGTTGGGTATCGGCTCAGAATTGTTGAATATACTAAGTAGATCACACAACCACACATGGGCCCAGGTTCAGTATGATCAGTACGGACACACAACCACAATATTTCATACTAATCTTGGGGTATGTCAAGGATGTTTATTGGCTCCAACTCTTTTTAACATCTATATCAATAAGATCCTTATAAACCTTCAAAATCCTAATTTTCATGCCCCCAGAATATGGAATACTAGGGTAGACTGTCTAGCCTACGCAGATGACCTGGTATTGGTTTCCACCTCTGCTTTGGGACTCCAAAGAAAGCTGGAACATCTCTCTAAACTTTGCACAGAACATAAACTAAAAATTAATATGTCTATAACTAAGAAAGCTGGAACATCTCTCTAAACTTTGCATAGAACATTAACTAAAAATTAATAAGTCTAAAACTAAGCTATTGGTTTTTGGAAACCACGGTAAAAAGGTCCCGCCCCTTTGGATCAACAAAGAAAAGGTGGAACAGGTCACAAGCTATGATTATCTGGGGGTCAGGTTCTCAGAATCTTAGTTGCAAAAAATCACATATATTTTATATGCAATAAAACAAATATGTCCTTTAATGCATTTAGAATGTTTAATACAAAATAAGGGTACAGCTGTGTCAAAAACATCTTACAGGTACTAGATGCAAAATTAAATCTAGCATATTATATGCTGCAGAAATCTGGGGTCTCTCAGATCTAAGTAAACTGAGATTGTACTGAATAAAATAAACAGATATATTGTTATGGTCCCACGGTCTGTCCAGCAGCTATCCTGAACCTAGAGATGGGTCAATATTCACTTTCTACTTTAATTATTAAAAGACAAATCATTTCAGTCCTAAAATTATTCTCCTTAAATGAGGAAAGGTTACCTAGACAGTGCCTGGAGGAAGAAATAAAATATTCTTCCTTGGGCTTTGATTCACCCACAATTAAGATAATTAGAAAATTCCTCTTCCCCTATGGCTTAGGACATACCCTCTGGGATATTTTTCTACGCCCCTTGGAGGAAATCGCCTTGTCAGTTAAAATCAGACTCGGGATCTAGACAAAGGCAAATATGTTTGAGAAACTTAAAATTTCAAAATATTTAGATGGTACAAATTAAACTAGCACATGGATTGGAACCTTACTTATTAAAACTGTCAGATCCCAGAAAAGGAGGGTACTCACTAAATTTAGATTAGAAATATATACAGCAAACTACATTTATTTCAGACAGAAGAGACAAACACGTAGACTCTCCATTCTGTAGATGTGGAAGATCATTGGAAGATGATCTTAAACACATATTTTGATTGCCCCTCTTTGGACAACAATGTGCTAAATGGTTGGGTGGCATCATGGCTGGTCTCGACTTCCCTGGACAAAATGCTAAAGCATTTATTAAACAGAAATGAAATATGTATCTTAGAAAAATCATGCTTTCTACAAGCAACTCATTTATGAATTGTATAGCATTGTTTGTGTTTTTATCTTTGATTGTATTGTATTACATGTTTTGTAACATGCATGTTATATTTATATTTTTTATCGTGAGATAAACTGGATGTACATGTGTTTTACATTATATATTGTAATGGTTCAGTGCCGATCAATAAAATTTGAACCTTGAAATAAATAAATACCACTGAGTCCAGAAGGGACGTGCTGCATCCCAGTAAGTGTTCTTAAATTCATGTTTAACCTCCACAAAACTAATACTGTTTAAATAAGATTTGCTTGCTAGTTACAGAAGCACTAATTATATTTGTACTGACAGATCTGTAGGTCAAAATGACCACTGAAACATTTAAAGGATACCTAGACCCGTCTTTTTTATCTAGAAGCATTTTGAAAACCCTAAAGTGGGTTTGTAGCACACATGCTAATCTTCCGATTGATACTGGTTATCTTAATAGTTGATATTTTTCTGGTTTCATAAAATTTTAAAGTTGTCAGCACATGGAAATGGCTGTGGACATGCAACTTAGTGACATCAATGAAGAGAGTCAGTAGCATTATCTCAGTGTAAAATACTATAGGGGCATGCAAATTATGCTTCCAATTTGGCCACTACATTTACCAGGTTACAGGACACCACTGATCTTATACAACTGACTCTATTGTAAAGATCAGTAGTATTTTGTAACCAAAGTAAAGGTGGTAGCAAATCAAGCAGCAGTTTGCATACACCTATAGTATTTTACATTGAAATAATGCTGCTGGTTCAGCTTTATCTAATGTCACCATGTTGTCGTCTGCCTTCCATCTTATGGTCCCAAGCAGAGTGAGTTTTTCAAGAGTTCAGTGTGCTGCTGACAACTTTCAAATATTACGAAACCAGGGAAAATATCAACTATTAAGGTAACCAGCAATATCAATCAGAAGATTAGTAGGTGCACTACAAAACCCACTGGGGGTTTACAAAATGGTGCTCATGATAAAAAGATTTTAGGTAACCTTTAAAGAAGTTCCCTGTCTGAAAGTAACAAGGTGAATGGAACACAGCAACGATATTTACATTTTTATCAGCATATTGATTTGTGGATTAAGGGATGTTTGTATTAGGGTTTTTGAAGTTTGCTGTAATTATTTGTCACAAAAAGGGGAAGGGCACAAGTACGGAATCTGGAGTCACTTTAGATTGGCATCACATGTGTCTGAACACAGTCGCCTTCAGATTTTAAGAAATCCTAAACAAAATAAATGGAGATTGGGAATTGAGATTAATTTTTGAAGTTTAAATTGAACTGAAAACATTTTAAGAAATAATGAGAGAAGTATGAGGATTCAGTTCAGAGTATTTTTCTGTTGCTTCTGCTAAAAGGGTACATAGTGTTATTAGAAAATTGCTAATTGCATCTCAGTTCTGGACAAGAATGGCATATTGTATATGGTAGTATGATGCAATAATACTGGTGAAATCAATTTATAGTTTAAACTTATGTTTAAAATAAGGTAACTTGTAGTAGGCTGATTTGTACTTACTGAAAACTTTTATCTGATACTTCCAGACAATCATAAGAGACATACTGGGAGGACAGAAATTTTTAATGTATAATTAAGTTACTAATCTAAAAACTTCTCAAGGATTTGAAAAGTAAGCACCAGCCTATTCATTACACTTGTTAACAGCAACATGTAATAACATATTGAATAACTTTTGCACTTTAAATATGATGACATTACTGAGCAAGTTGACAAGTTTAGGTGTGTTTTGAACATGAAATATTAAAGCGCTGTATATGCCTTTTCTGACAAATTAGGAGGATCATGATCTCCTAAGGAAGCCCTTACAAAGGGTGAAATGCTGGGTCATTTGCATCACAGGCAGACCCTGAAGCAACAATCAAATAAATAACAGGAACTCTTGGTTGAAAATTTATTTGGTGTTTGGCTGACTATTTTTGCATTTGACTAGCTGTTGTATAGGCAACATTGCCTATGGCAATAGCTCTGCAGTGTTCTGCGACCCTAATTTTGAATTGTTGGAATGTCTTACCAATGTAATATGCACCACACTCACTAGGATTAAACAGCAGTTTTGAACGGGCACCATTCCTCAAATAAAAGTTTTTGGTATTTGACATTCTGATACAGAAAAATGTGAGGTAACTATTGCTGCTACAGTTGTCTATCTGACTGTATTGTCCCAGGTCTCCTATAGCACGATTTAGATATTTTACCATCAGGAGTAGTTATACATGCTGCATTACTCATTTTGTTTCTCTCGTTATCTTTTTCTAGACAGCTTGGTCATGTGCCAGGTGGAATATTTAAAGAAAAGTGGTCTGTATCAGAAACACTCCACCCCCCCAAGCTTTACCCCCCGATTAGGCTTTTCTGTTAGAAAAAAAATTTTTTTTTACATGGTAACTACTTTATTTAAATTCAGAAAACTCCACGATCCTAAATATGGTGGACATATTGTACTGAAGCAAGCGGTGTGGCACACTGTCACACTAAATGGAGCTGCACACTGTCACCATGTTTGAGATCACAACTTTCTCAATTAAAAATAAAGTAAGTTACTATGTAAAATAATTTCTAATAGAAAAGCCTAATCAAGATAACACATTTTGGGGGGTGTTCTGACAACCGCTTCCTTTAAGCCTGTAAGTGTTAAACAAACTGCAACTCTCAATCTGTACTACCCTAGTCTGGAAAAAATCCACAGTATCTGCTTGAAGTTCCCAATGTCAAGGACAAAATATGAAATATCAAGTAAGAAGTATCAGATAAATATAGCGTTAGGAATGATATGTTTGTAGTATATAGGTTTTTATCTTTATTCAAAGTGAGGAAGGAAATGCAGACTTGTGGCTTTTAAATCTTTATTATCTATATATGTCAGTATTTATATTTGTGTTTGCACCTTATGTGTGTCTGCACTGTATTTACGCACATGTTCACCTTTTGTCAGGTGTTTAAGGTCAACGGAATGTGACATATTCTGTTGCCATCACTATAGAAACAGTCATTTTATAAGTTAAACTTCTTCAATTAAGAATAAAAGTGGCAATCCGAAACATATCAAGCGTTTGAGTCTTGGTGTCTGTGTAGCAGGATGGAATAAAAAATTTTTGCACCTATTAGAACTTGAGTGGCATCTGTTCTTCAAGAAAGCGGTGAGTGCCATGTTTTTTTTAATACAAGTTATAGCATTGTATTGGGAACACCACCTACCAGTGTGGTCTTTGTTTTGGTTACAATGCTACAAACTGCAATGAAAATGATGCATGTATCATAAAAATGACACGTGCAGTATTTTTCTGCCGGAAAGTGTCACAAATGCATCAAAATATTTGAAAATAGCCCACAAATGTTTTGGTGCATTTGGCATGATGCAAGCTGTGCCCAAACTCAGAAACTGTGCTTGCAGCCCCCAGCATTAAAGGTAGGTTAGCATTGTCCATGATAGCGACAGCAAGCGCTAGTGGCTTTTTGCGAGAGGTGCCCTAGTGCACATCAGCGTTTTGCTTTTTGGCGATGTGCACTTGCTGTTTTTTGTCGGCACCGTTATCCTGGCGCTGTTATGACATGGAACCGTAATTGACCACTCCAGTGGTCCCACAATTTTCCCCTGTTATTCCCCTTTCTTTACACTCTGTTTCTAGCTGTTTTTATACTTTTTTTTCTCTCTCCTTGCTTCTCTGTGGTTAAAAAAATACTCACTGGAGACCAGAAGGGAGAGAGGAGATACAGTATGATAGAGACCTTCAAATTCCTAAAAGGAATAAACAAGGTGAACTTTGAGGAAGTTCTTATCATGAATGCTAGTTTGAGGTCACGAGGCCATGAATGGAAACTGACAGGAGGAAAATTCAGGAGGACATGACTATTATTTTACAGAAAGGTGGTGGGGGCCATGAAATAGTCTACCAGCTGAGGTGGTGGGTGCTAAAACATTTGATTGTTTCAAGCACTGATGGGACACAGTGAAGGGTATAGTGGTCACTTGGGGTGACAGAATCGGGAAGGAGGAGGGAGGGCTAGGACCCTGAATGGACAGTAGGCCCCAGGGTTAGCTAGGGAACTCAAGCAGACTGGATAGCTTGGTTTGTTTTCTGCTGTCATTGGCTATGTTTCTGTGAACAGAACCAGCTCAACTACACACGTGCAATTCACAGGATCTTTGTCATGCTTCAGGAAAATAGAGGATTGCCGGCCTGCCAGTGCAACGTAGTGCTACTCGGTGAATGCCAGTGACTGGATTCGGAACAAGTCCGGGAGTCGGAGGGCTGGCTGGGGAGGTGGCGCAGCATCCAGGGACGCTCGCCGCCTCCGGGAGGGAGGGGATGAGACTCAGCGCTGGAGGCCTGAGGTACAGCGTGCGGGCGTTGGGCGGTCATGCCTTGATGTCGAGCACACGCCACACCCAGGAAACTGGAAAAATTGGCTCCCTGCTCTCTGAGGAGATGGAGCACCTGACACCGATCTCAGCTCCCTGCCTGTCCGGTCCAGTACCCTGATGAAACACAGGAACTCGAGTTATGACCCCACCTCGTCCCTACCTGGAGGCAAGCCAGCAGCTACATGGAGGGACTACTGTGGGCACCAGGTAGGTGGTAGCAAGGATAGATATGATAGGTGACACCTGAGGATGCGGAGCGAGGGGGCTGGGGGAGCATAACCAGAAAGTAAAAAAAAGAAAATGGATGATAAGGTAACTCAGACAAATGTTCAACTTACTTCCATAGATCATCATGTTACCACTTTGAAATCTGCATCTGAAGAATTGATTCGTACTGTGGCTGATGTAGCAGGGCACAAAGTGTGGCTGGTAGCAGCACAGGCAAAACTCAAGATATTGCATGGCAGATATGTAGATGTGGGGAGTGTCTAGCGCAGCCTGAGCTTAAAATCATTGTTACAGACTTTTCTGTTTGTCTGGGCTTATCTACTGTTGTGGCACATGCTAAGCAGGATTTTTTAACTTTCTGATCACTGTTGGAGAGAGGACCAAGTATTATGGACCCTGACAATGTTGGTGGTACTGGATTTCCCAGAGGAGAGACCTTCTTTCTTAGTAGAGATGCAGTAGAATTGTGATTTGCAGTTTTATGAGCAAAAAATATCACTGTTTCCTTATTTTTCTTCTAGTACACAGACATATTGAAATAACTTGCTTGACTGTCATCAGCATTTTGCTCAGTATGGTGTCTCAGCAAATTTGTTTTACCCTGCTCAGCTCCACTTGTCATTTTCAGGCAAGCAGTACATTTATACAGACTTGAGAGCAATTGATAGGTTCCTGGACACTTAACACAGTCCAATTTGATTTAACAGGGGACTGGAAGACTCTGAGAAGGATGCTTGAAGCAAGTTTTCTGTGCCTTGCATGAGTGTTCTTGGACCACTTCCTCCCCTTTGCCCTTTAATTGAAAAGTTGCAACAGTAACATAGAAACATAGAATGCCGAGGACAGAAAAAGGCTCAAGGCCCATCCTGTCTGTCCTGTACCTACTTAATAACCCACAGCCCCATCTGGCTGCTCCGGACCAGGGGATGGATTTCCAAAACTCATGACCTAAGGGTCAATGACCGTAGACCCTCTTTGTGAAGAGACCAAAGGTAGTTGAAAATGTTAGCCACAGAACAGGATAAGCAGTCCAGACCCTTACCCTGACACCAAATGGAAAACCTTTTCCATTTGAAGGCATAACATTTCCTGGTTGATTGCTTTCTACATGCCTCCACCACGGTGTAGACATCTTTGGAATGACCCAAAGCCTGGAACTCTAGCCGCTCAGGTACCACGCTATGAGGTGCAGGGATTGAAGGTCCGGATGGAAGACCTTCCCCTGGTTCAGAGATATCAGGTCTGGCCGTGTACAAAGCCACTCCGGGGGGCTTGCAGCTGAGGCTGAGGAGATCTGGATACCAGAACTGATGCGGCCCGTCTGGGACTACCAGAATCAGCTTCGCCTTGTCCTTCCTCACCTTGAGTAACACCTTGTGGATCACGGGAAATGGAGGGATGGCGTACAGGAGGCCTGGGGTCCATGGCCTCAAGACGGTCTCCCCCTGCAGCGAGCCCTGCTGAGGGGGGCAGGCATGAAACAGCCTCAGCTTGTTGTTTTCCCTGGAGGCAAACAGGTCCACTATCAGTTTGCCCCAATGGGAGAACAGACTGTAAGCTACCTCTGGATGGAGAGACCACTCGTGGGATGTCTAGCCTAAGTGGCTGAGAGCATCCTCCAGCTGGTTCGAGGGCTCCTGCCACAAGGCTGGCTAGGAGATCCGCCTCCAACTGGCCTATGAGGGTCCAGATGCGGAGCGCCTCCTTGCATAGCAGACAGGAGTGTGTGCCGCCCTGTTTGTTGAGGTAGTACATATTCGTGGTATTGTCCATCTGGACTTGAACCACTTGACCCCAGAGCTGAGGAGCGAAAGCTGACAGTGCCAGTCTGACTGCTCTGAGCTCCAACAGGTTGATGTGGCATCGGGACTCCTCAGGGTCCAGAACCCGTGGGCCCTGTTGTCCCCCATGTGGGCTCCCCAGCTCATGAGAGAGGCATCGGTCATAAGGACGACCGTCGGCTCAGGCAGACAAACGGGATCCCTTCCTACAACCAGTCTGGGGCAGTCCACCATTGGAGAGTGTCCCACATCTTCAGGGTTACAGTGATCAGCTGACCGAAATGAACATATTGCTGAGTCCACTGGGTGGACAGCTCCCACTGGAGGGGGCGCATGTGCAACCGGGCCCAACAGACCACCGAGGTGCATGCTGCCATGTAACCCAGAAGGTGCAGAAAGTCCTGGGCAGGGAGCAAGTGCCCAACCAGAAATGATTGGGCAAAGGAGGAGAGACCCGATGCCCTGTTCACTGGGAGCCGAGCTCTGGCTTGACAAGAGTAGAGCTCTGCCCCAATGAAGCCCAACACTTGGGAAGGCATGCGTTCCGACTTGGCCTCGTTGATCAGGAGGCCAAGTTGGGAGCAGGTCTGGAGGGCCAGGTCCCTGGAACTCTCCACCTCCTGTTGGGTGGAACCTGCCAGGAGCCAATCGTCTAGGTAGGGGTAAATTCTGACCCTCCTGACGCTGGAGATGGGCCACCACCACTGCAATGCATTTGGTGAAGACCCGTGGGGCTGATGACAGGCCGAATGGCATGGCTCGGAACACGTACACGGTCCCTTCGACCCTGAAGCAGAGAACCGCTGGTGGGGCGGACAGATTGGGACATGAAAGAGCGTGTCTTGCAGATCTAGTTGAACAGAACCACATGTTTCGCTCCAAGGATGGTATGATCTGGGACAGAGTGACCATCCAAAAGGTGCGTGACCTGAGAAACTGATTCAGGTTGTGGAGATCTAGAATGAGGCGCCAGCCCCCCGTCCACTTGGGCACCAGGAAGTACCTGGAGACAAAGCCTGGGTCTGCAGATGGATCCGCCATGAGAGCTACAGCCTCCTTGAGGAGGAGCAGAGCAATGTCGTCTCGAAGAGCCGACTGGGTGTATGCAGAAATCCGTTCTTCCTGAGGGGCGCAGGCTCGGCTGGGAGGGTACTGCTCGAATTCCAGAGGCAGTCCCAGACTGTCCACTTCGAGAACCCACCTGTCCGTAGTGATAGCGGATCAGGCGGAAAGCAAGTGGTGGAGCCGGCCCCCACGGGAAGACCCAGAGCTGGTGTGACGGAGATTGGGGTGGCAACCCCCACCCTGTCACTGGGTAGGCTTGGAGGAGGAGGCTCCAGGACCTGAGCCTCGGCCTCCTTTGCGGGCCTGTTGGGGTCCAGGCTTGGGCCGAGGGCGACAAGCTTGAGCCTGCTGCTAATGCTGCTGTTCTCCCTGGTAGGAGGACTGCTGAACCGCAGGGGAAGAGTGCCGAAAGGGCTTCTTCTATTTATTCTGCTGGTTCTTGCCCGAAGAACTCTTGGCAGAAGTGGCATCCAAGGTGGCACTGGACTGCTCTATGCGCTGTAGGTGACCGGCCACTCCTGGGCCAAACAAGTCGGTCGCAAGGAAAGGCACATCAGCTAACTTATGATGAGTATCTGACGGAAGGAGGAGAGCCTCAGCTAAGCCCTGTGCGAGAGGCAACTGTAGCGGCCATCAGCGGACACAAGAATCCCAATGTCCAGGGCTGTCTGGATCTGCTGTTTGGCAAAAGCATGGCCCTGATCCTGGACCTGCTTAACCGTGGTCTGCATGTCCGCGGGGAGATGTGGGAGGACTTCATCTAATGACCCGAGAAGGGCATGAGAGAAGTGTGCCATGATGACGGACGAGCTGGCCTGACAAAGACCCAAGGAGGAAGCCGCACTGACTTTCCATGCCGAATGGTTCAAAAGCTTGGACTCCTTATTGGGGAGATGGTCAGTGTCAGCAGAACTGCCAGTACGCCTGAACACAGAGGCGGTCACCAGGCTCTCGGCCGAAGGGTACTCTGTGAACCCCGCAAGGGACCCCATGGGCACTGCGTACTTGCGGGCCATGCGGGCAGATGGTGCTGGACATGAGGCAGGGTGCTACCATAGTTCGAGTGCCGGACCAACAATGGCCTCGGCCACAGGAAAGGTCTCCGTCAGGGTATCCCCTCTCTTGAGGATGTCCGTGACAGGGTACTCCGCCTTTTTCTGGATTCGTTCCACGGGCATTCCTGTAGAATCAGAGACGAGACAGAGAATTGCTTGGAAGGAGGAAGGACCTTCCTCCATCCCTGTGCCAACGGATGACTCATCATCCCCGGGATGAGAGTGGAGCCCGGTGACATCCAACCCCGAGGAGTCGGGGTACAGCAGCCTGCCGACCAAATTACCCTCAACCCGTCGAGGACGGTCTGGGGTGACCATGACCAACAGACATTGGAGAAGCTCGGTATCTGGTCGGTCCTCTTTGGAAGGAGCCCCTTCCACAGGCTGCTTAGGTGCCAGCACTGCCACTATCGGTGGAGAGTCCGGCAAAGGCTGAACTGGAGGACGGGACAGTCCCGCGGGCAGGGGAACCAAAGGCTTTGGTTCCAAGGGGTCGGCTTCGCCTGGGAGGTGAGAGCCAAGTAATGGCCGAGGTAGGCAGTGGAGCTGGCTTCTGCCCGTCAAAATCAGCTGTTGCCATATAAGGTCCTCGTATGCCGACAGAGTTTCCATCGGAGCTTCTCCTCATCCGAGGGAGGACGGGGACGACCTGTGGTGTTGCCTCTTTTGTAGCTTTTATGGCTCTTCCTTGGCCGTTCGGCTGAGGAGGTTCTAGACCTCGACCGAGATTGGGCAGACTGACTGGTCGCTCAGGAGACACCGGAGGGATTGGTGAAACCCGGGGTCCGAACCAGGACCCGAGTGGGGACATCAGCAGGCTGGGTCTCCTCATCGGGGAACACGAACCAGAGTCCTCTCTAAGAAGTCACGCCTCATGGCTGGTGACAAAGGTGGATTGGGTTGAGAACAATAACCTCATCAGCCACTTCCTTGGTCATCTGGCCAGACGGAAGGTCCGTGAAGCCTGCTGCCAAGGAAGCAATCTCGACCGAGGTTGAGACCGCATGCTCCTGGGACTGAGACCTCTCTCAGTCTCAAGAGCCTTCGCCGAGGACGAAGACAAGCTGGGTTCCTGTGTCCCTCTTTCATGAGCGGGAGGAGTACGAGCCTACGGGTGCCTCACCCTGGGTGGGGAGAGACTGGCATAACTCCTTTAAAGAACCTGTGAAGGTGGAGCCCAGGTTGAGCGGAACGAAAAAGCTTCGATTCACCAAAGCACGGGCGGCTTCTCTGAATGCCTGCATGCATTCCAGCTGCTCAGTGGAACCCGCGGCCGCAGAAACTGCCCACCTATCCTCCTTAGACTTCACCGGAGGATTCCTTTTCTCCGGTCTCCCCAACTTCAAATGTGCCAGGTGGTCGTCCAGGATGCTGGGATGGAAGGCCAAGCAAAAACTGCAGGACGAGGTGTCATGGCCAACACCTAGGCAGTAGAGGCACGTGAGATGGGGATTGGTGCACAACATCTTCTGGCCGCAAGGACACCGGAAAAATCCTGGAGAAGATTTCTCTTCCATGACCGAGGATGCAAAAGCGCGATCACTAACTCGAACAAGTTTTAATCTCGGTAAAACCGAAGTTTTGAAAGTCAGGGCCTACGAAATGTGTGAGCACGAGGGAGGCAACCTGTATCTTCCAGCGGAAAGGAAGATGTGGCGAAGCCGAAGCATATAACACCGGTTGAAGACTCGCAAAATTTAAAGGGAAAGGACATGCAAACAGAGTGGATGAACAACATATCCACGATCCTAGAAATAACATTTTCCATGACAGGAAACGCAAGCCACAACTTGCGGACAGCTCAAAAGGAGCCAACATCAGGTTTTTTTTCCCCCAATTGTTTAACAAGGAGAGACACACTAAGCTAAAAGCTTGTTTAAAGGAGCGACCTGGGAGCACGGAGAAGTTAAGTGACTTGCTCAGGGTCACACAGTATGCAAGTGGGGGCTGTGGGATTCAAACCCAGGTCTCCAGATTTGCAGTTCAGAGTCTTAAACCACTGCGATACTGCCTCCCTTCTCAAGCACATGATTCAATTCCCATAGCAGGACAGGATTGTGGATAGGAGATTTCATGTGCAGAATACCTCTCAGGAAAGGACGGGATATCTCTTATTTGTGCAACCAGACGATCATCAACAGGGGTATGGAAAGCTGATGTAGTGGCCAAATGCACCTTAAGTGAGGAATACTGTATACCAGAGTCTGACCGGGACAGCAAGTATTACAACACTGCATTTACACGTCATGTAAATGCGTGTAATTCTTGGAAGCAGCCCACACAGTGAACCGCTTCCACTTTAAGGAATAAGTATTTCTGGTAGAAGGTTTTCTGGCTCAACCAAAACTATCAGTAACCTTAGCGAACACCCCAAAACATGCAATGATTATGTTCTCAGGAGCCATGCATGCAGATGTAGGGACTTCAGGTCCGGATGGACCTGGGATCCTTTGTCCTGTGACAACAGACCCTGACACACAGGTAAGAGTACCGGAAGGTCTACTGTCATCTGTTGCAGAAGTGGAGACCATATCTGGTGAATAATGGAGCAATGAGGATGAAAGTGGCACTCTCCATCCACAGCTTGATCAGCACCCTCTGTAGTAGAGAAACTGGAGGAAATGTGTACTGTATAGGAATTTCCCTTTCCAAGAGACAGACGACGTGTCTCACCAGAAAACTCCAGGCCCTGGATTGAGTGAGCGAAAACGTGGCAGTTTTGCGTTGTGCTGGGATGCAAAAAGGTACAACGTTGGACGACCCCATTTTGCAAAGAGGTCATCTACCAATGAGGTCAGCAGTTCCCACTCATGCATGCTGGACTGTGACCTGCTTAGCCTGTAAGCCAAAACATTTTGCAGACCTGGGAAATGCACTGCTGACAGCCATAGGCCGTGACCACAGAGTCCAGTACCATATACTCACTGCTTCCCGGCATAGTGGGTAAGAATGAATGCATGCTTCTTTGCTGATGTAATGCATCACACAGGCATTGTCCATCTGGATTAACAGATGACTGGAGAACAAATGCTCCCAAAATGCCTGGAGGTTGTACAAGACAGCTCTAATCTCCAGGACATTTATATGTAACTTGGCCTCCACCTTGGTCCATAACCCCTGCATCTGATAAGGGCCAAGGTGAATTCCCCAGTCAAAGCCCAAGGCATCCATGGTGAGAATCTGTACAGGAGCTTTTACAAGGAATAGAACACCCTTTAATCGTTTCTGTGATCAGTGCTCTGTGAAGTGGGGATGTGACGAGAACATCTGGCCTAGCACATCTATCAGCTGATCCCACTGGACACCTAGTGTCAACTGAGGAATTTATATGTATAAGCGGGCCACTAGCACTGCCAAAATGGTCGCAGCCCAGAAGACATAACATTTTTGTCACAAAAATGTAGCAGCTCCCATATATCAACTGAGCATGAGTAAACTACAGTTACGTAAGAACTTACCGTATAGTAGATCTTCAACAGAATCTCTTGCAGCAAGCCACATCTATGGAACTATACCCGTCAGGCACTAGGACCACACAGAAACGTTTCTAGCTAGCAGTCTGCTGGGGCCCCCTTCCTTAGTTCCTCCGTCGAAGACCATCTTCAGAGGATGTCCTCTGAGGGAATTAAGGGAAGCAGGGCTCGAAAAATAGCCTTTCTGTATTTCCGTGGAAATGCGGTCAGGCTGCAGGAAATGTAAATTTTGGATCTGCATTTCCATCTGGAAATGCTGTGTTGCTGCTGAAAAATGCTGTGCTGCCTATGCCCCTTTAATTACCTGCAGAAGTACTGTTTCCCGACTGGTGGTGGAGTGCTTGAGTGTGACTCCTCACTCCGCGACTGCGCTGATGTCTCTGGCAGTGTCCAGTATCTGAATGGGGGTGGAGGGTGGAGAGAGAGTGCGCCATTGATCTCTTTCTCAGTGCGTCGTGTGGGCTACCACTAGGTCTTGGGACTGACTCCAATCAGTCGCACCTTAGTCTGCTGTGGTGTCCTGGACATACTGGGAGCCATGTGCCCATAACTGCTGCACTGACTAACTGATCGGGACCTCTGTATGCTGTGCTGACTACGCATTTTGGGAAGTTGTGGTTTACAGTGATAGAGGAAGGAGGTCTGTGCTGGTAAACTAAACTAAACTGTCTTGTGTCAGGGTACAAACAAGGAGTAGTGAAAACACGCTTTAAAAAGGAGAGAGTGTAAAACTGTCAATAGCTGTACTGTCCAGAAAACCACCTTTTTTCCCCCAACAATAAGGGAAGGAGTGGGGTAAGGGGACAAATAGTTTGGGGAGAAGTGAAAGAAAACAGAGCAGCTGGGGTACAGTCAGACAAGTTCCTGTACCACTATGAAAATATTCTTTAGATTTACAGTAAGTAGGAAGGCTTGGGTCAGGGAACAAACCAACAACAGCGAGCTTGAGTGTAGCCATGGACAGGCAGGCTTTTTGCTGGAAAACATAACTGACTCCTGGGGGGAAAATGTGAATCTTCTCAGACAGCTTGAGTTCAGTCAAGCCTGCTGAACAAGGAATTAATAAAGCCACAGAACTTGACTGTGTCGTATTTAAGCAATAAGGCATGACAAGGTGTGTGTTATCGTGTAATAACGTTACTCCTGGGCTGGGTTGAAGCACGAGGTGAAGCTGAGTGCTTCCACCACCCCCAGGGTGACGTTAATACTACGATTAACTACACAAATGCTGTAATTATACAATAGCTCGATGTTATACAAAACAAAAATAAAAATAAAATGTTGTTAGTAGCTTTTTAGTGAGGCAGTATATCATTGTTTCTGAAAAAAAAAATCCATATAATCCTCCAAAAAATCAACACAGTGATGTTATTGTGTAATATCATCACTGTTTCAGGCACACACTGACCAATCAGAGTCCAGGAAATTTTTTTGCCATTGTATAACTTGAATTTATTTTTGACTTTCAAAAACTTGGGAATTTTCTCAAACTCTGTGGTGGGGGAAAAAGTTAACTAAAGTTAAATATAATCAGAGAGCACATTGCCCTAACTGTAAGGGAAGGTCCTGGTTGAGTCTCATCTCTGAGCAGCAGTGTACAGTGGCTAAAAATATAATTCCTGCATACACATCATTGCTCAGTGGAGAAAGTCCTTGTGGGGAGTGATCTGATCTCTCTTTCTGAGCTGCAGTGACTGGTGGATAAAAAAAATAAATTCCTGCTGCATACAAAAGTTGCCCTGTAGTATTGGGAAAGACGAGTCTTTTATTGCCCTTTAGGGAAGTCCTCTGTGGGGAAATTGTGTGAGCTGCCTGTGTGGTGGATAAATAAATAATAATAAAAAAAATTCCTGACTCCACTATCTAAGCATATTCCCATGCATTAGGAAAAGCTAAGCCCTTGTGGGGAGTCTGACTCTGAGCTGCAGTGTGGTAAATAAGTTCATCTGCTGGAGACAGGGAAGAGGAGGCTTAAATTGTGTCCCTGGACCGCTCTACTGTTTTCCATTATTTTCTAATACATTCTATTGTTTTCTATGTGGAAATGCACCATTTACTCTGGAAATGTATGCTGCTCCACCTACATTTCGGAGGAAATGTGCTGCTGAACCATTATTTCAAGCCCTGGGAGGGCTGAAGTTTCCAACAGAAAGGATGAAAAACAGAAAGTTAAGCATTCTGAAGAAGACAGACACAGAAAGCAAGGGGGAAGGAGAGAGATGGTTGGCATGGCTTGTTGTAAAAGATTCTCTCAATAATCTACTGTTACAATAAGTTTTTATGTAACTGTGCTCTTCTTCATCGAGGATATCTCTTGCAGCAGGCCATACCTATGGAACGAGTCCAAAGCAGTTCTGACAGCGAGACAGTCTGGGTGGCTGGAAGCAACAGGCCTAAGAAAGGAGGCCTTGAAGCACCGCTAGGCTGAAACCTACCCTTCTTCTCGAAGCAATGTCCAGACTACAGTCTAGTGAAAGTGTGGACAGTACTCCAGGTAGCAGCTGCACACATCTCAGCAGCTGAAACATTCTGGAAACAGGCAGCAGAAGTAGCCATACCTCGAGTTGAGTGGCCATGCATAGCACCAGGAAGTTCCTTACCATACTTCCTATAACAAAAAAATAATGCAGTTGGCTAACCATTTGGACAAGCTCTGCCTCAAAACTGGAATGCCCTCTTTCCCAGGAGCGAAACAAACAGCTGTGAGGACTACCTAATGTCCTTTCTACAATGGACATAATACCTGAGAATTCTATGTACTGTATGTCTGAAGTATGGGGCAATGCTTCCCCTGGACTGGCATGCACCGGAAAATAAACTGGCAGGTGGATGGATTGATTTAAAGTAAACTCAGACACCACCTTAGGTAGAAACTTAGGGCTGGTACACAAAGACAACATGTCTTTGTGAAAATTCAAATAAGGAGGCTCACACATGAGAGCCTGAAGCTTGGAAATCCTTCTAGCAGAAGTAATGACAACTAAAAATAATGCTTTCCACAACAGAAAGCATCGCTTGCAAGTCGCGGCTGGCTCGAACGGAGCAAAGGTAAGCTTCTCTAACACAAAATGCAGATCCCAAGGTGGGGCTAGATTATGAATAGGCGGTTTCAAATGCAGGATGACCCTCAGAAACGTATGCAACACATCCAGATGGGCCACTGTATGGCCATCAACAGGTATGTGAAACGCTAAAATGGCCGACAGGTGCACCTTAGTCTAAGTACTGCAGCCTGGCATCGAACAGGGAGTGCAGGTACACCAGAATCTGATTCATTGGAGAGGTAGATGGATCCAGATGATGGGAGGCAGCCCACAGAGCAAAGTGCTTCCACTTCATGGAATAAGTGGCCCTGGTGGAGGGTTTTCTAGCGGCCACGAGGACATCAGTCACCTTCTCAGAAATTCCAAACCTCGCAATGGCTATGTCTTCAGGGGCCATGTATGAAGCGAAGAGACGGAGATCTGGATGGACCAGAGTGCCCTGTTCCTGTGATTGCAAGCCAGGGCATGAGGCAGGGTGACTCCTTTCCTCTGAAGCTTGATTAGAACCCTCTGAATTAGAGGGAAAGGAGGAAAGGCATAGAGAAACCTCCCTTTCCAGGACAGGGACATATCTCACGAAAAAAATCCACGTCCTGGAGACAGTGAGCAGAAACGTGACAGTTTTTCATTGAGTGGGGATGCAAAAAAGGTCCAACTCTAGACAGACCCACCTGTCGAACAGGTCTTTTACTACCGAGGTTAGCAGCTCCTACTTGTGCATTCGGGATTGCGAGCATCCGAGTCTGTCTGCCAGGACATTTTGGACACCTGGAACATGGACAGACGACAGTTCTAGACTGTGTTCTACAGCCCAGTACCAGATCCTCATTGCTTCCTGACACAGAGAGTACAAGTGGGTCCTTCGCTTGTTGATGCAGTGTACTACACTGATGTTGTCCATCTGCACCAGCAGATGGCCCAGGGACAGAAGGGTCTGGAAGGCTTGTACAGCACAGAGAACAGCACTCATCTCCAGGACATTGATGTGGGGGTAGCCTCCACGGCAGACCATGTCCCTTGAGTCTGATGAGACTCCAGATGAGCTCCCCAGCCTAACCCCGAGGCATCCATGGAAAGAATCTGTTATGGGGAAGTAATGATGAAGGGAACCCCTTTCAACAGTTTGCTGTGTGCCTTCCACCACAGCAGCACCCTTTTGACTGGGGAAGAAAGTAGAACTTGCCACTCCAGGTCATTGGTGCATTGATCCCACTGGACCCTCAGTGTCCATTGGGGAATCCACATGGGCAGTCTGGCTAGAGGCACCATAACGATGGCTGCAGCCATGAGGTCCAAGAGCCTCACAGAAGTCCTGGCCGTGACATAACAGCTGTTGCACAGCAGCCACGTTTCGCCCATCAAGTGGTCTGCCCTGTCCTGTGGTAAAAATGTGAGGCCCTGAGCTGTACCCAATACTGCCACAATGTTTTTTTTTTTGTTTATTTGTTTGTTGTTAGGAATAACCATTGAGCATAACTCATTCACAACCGTGGACTAATTACAATAATACATGTAAAGTATAAACATACATACAATATACAATATTAATTTAAAACAATTACGAACATGTGCACATGATGATAAGTACTGTTTTAACATAGAAACAACTGGGGGTGTATTATCTAAACTTCCTAAATTCATGCGGGAGTTTGTTCCAGAAAACAGGAACAAACTGACTGAAGAAATGTAAGGATCGTTTTATTTTGGTAATTGGTACAATTAGTTCCTGAACAGAAGCGTTTCTCAAAGATGGGGCATTTGACCTGAAATTTAGCCCATCACTCAGGTATTCTGGAATAAAACCCAAACCACATTTGTATGCAAACATATACTGTACCTATGATTATCCCTTCTTTATTTTAAGGAAACCCAATCCAGCGTCTTACATAACTCACAGTGATGAACATCCATTGGGCATGTGAGGATCAACCTAGCCAAACAATTATAAAGGATGTCTAATTTATGCAAAAGATCCTGAGATGCACTAGCATATAAAATATCTGCATGGTCAAATAAGGGTAATGCTTGAACCTTGATTATAGTTTCCATAGAAGCTGAATCTAAACAATGTTTATTTTTGAATAAGAATCCTACCCTTTTTTCAGTCTGTGCAACTAATTTATCTACATGTTCATCTCCCGGCCCACTCTGGTCCAACCAACACCCCAAATAGTTATAAGTTTCAGCATTTTCCAATACAGTTCCAGAACTATCAGATATTTCCAACCTATTGCCTAATGTTATTTTAGAAGGGGGACAAACAGCATTGACTTGGTATTGACAGCATTTAGTTTTAATTTGGAATCAAAGAAAAACTGTTATAGAGCATCAACATTTTTTTGTAGAATAATCTGAATTTCCAAAATTGAAGAATGAGATGTGTAAATAATAGTATCATCGGCATATAGGTGGTAGTTGATTCCCCCAACACTTTTACCAAGATCTTTCAGGTATAACAAAAAGAGGAGGGGCCCTAGGATAGAGCCCTGGGGCACCTCCCATACCACTGTTAATGGGGCTGAATCAAGACCACCAACTGCCATAATCTGCCGCCGACTACTTAAATGGGAACAAAACCAAACCAATGTGTTACGACTCAGACCCACTTCAGATAATCATAACAATAATGTTTGGTGGTCGACCCTGTCGAAGGCCTTGGACAGATCAATCAGTATGGCCCCAGTATAATGTTGTTGATCACTGGACCTACCGATGTTATCCAAGACCCTCGACACGGAGACCACCATACCACGTACAGTAGCTTGTGAAAACCTGACTGAGTTTGATCAAAGAGATTGTACTTGTGAAAATGATTCACCATTTCCTTAACCAACAGTCTTTCTAATATTTTACTAACAATAGGAAGCAGAGAAATAGGTCTATAATTAGAAAGGTGACCAGGGCTGCCCCCTTAAATATTGGGACAACCCTGGCCAGCTTCCAAGCCTGAGGGAAACACCAAGAGAAAGAGACTGGTTAAACAAATAAGTGAGGGGCTCAGCAATATGAAAGGCACAATATATCAACATACTGGAGGACAGGCTATCAGGTCCATAACCTCCATGATTTTAGCTCCAACAACATCTCCAAAACTTCATAACAATCAATTTCCTTAAACAAACATTTAGATGAGCTGTTGTCCAGTATGTTCAATGGACACTACAGAGGTTGAGTTATATCGCCAAAGAAATTATCAGAATTGATAAAGAATTTATTAAATCTGTCAGGAAGACTACTGTCAGAATCAGTCACCCCCGCCCGAAGCACGCACCACCATCCCCTCCCTTTCTATTTCAGAGCCATAGGGCACAAAGACACCATCAAACTCCTGAAGTCTCTCCCAGCCACAGGAAGTCCAGGCAGTGATGGCCTATACCCCGTATTCCTAAAACTTATCTCTCTCGCAATCGTCAATCCTTTCACATTCATTTTTAATCTCACCCTTACCACACTGGCTGTTCCCGACTCATGGAAACATTTAAATGTGGTACCAATCTTCAAATCTGGTGACCCATACACCTCAGACAATTACAGGCCCATTTCCCTGCTCCCCCAACTGAGTAAACTGCTTGAGAAAATTGTTCATCTCCAGCTATCCAAGCATCTTGAAAAATACAATCTCTTATGTCCCCTCCAGCACGGCTTCTGTAAGTGCCACAGTACATCCTCTACATTGTCCCTTTTTTCTGATCATGTGCTAAGAAACATGGACCAGGGTAAAGCCACAGGCACCGTCTTTGTAGATCTATCAAAGGCATTCAACCTAGTTGATCATCACCTCCTCCACTCAACCCTGCTTCTTTTTGGCTGCTCCACTAGAACCGCTGCTTGGTTCTGCAGCTACCTAACAGGTTTCAGTCCGCTGTCATTGGTAAATCTTCCTCTGCTGCCCTACCTGTACACACTTTAGTTCCACAGGGCTCCATACTTTGACCCTGCTTTTCTCCCTATTCATTAATGCCCTCCCAGAGATGGCCTCAGTTGTAAAGCACTTCTCTATGCAGATGATCTGGTCCTCTGTCATAGTGAAAAATCAATCGAGTCCATGCCTCCTTCCTCATGCAAAATTATAGCTCTGCTCACCAATGGTTCCTCACCAACAAGCTCCTAGTCAACAAAAAAGACCAAATCCATGCTTTTGGCTCTATACCTTTTCTCACCAAAGCTGCCAAATCTAGTTCTACCCTTCTAGTACTCACCCAGCAGCCCCCAGAAAATGTTCTTTCCTTTAAATACCAAGGTGTCACTCTACCCCTACCTATCCTTCCCTGAACATGTCAACAACACCGTGCAGAGAACCACCAAAAATTAGGTGCCACTTTCCAACTAAAGAGCTTTCTGTCCACCAAGCACACCTTGCCATCTGCGTGGTAACCTGCTGCCCCTCCTGGACTATTGCTCCCGTGTCTACTCCTGCGTATCATCCTCCTTGCACTCATGGCTAACCACAACTTACAACTCAATTTGTTGGTTCATCCTCCAAGCACCTCCCCGCACCCACCACTGCTCACTCTACCAGTCCCTGGGGTGGCTCCCTCTCCAAGGATGTTTTGATTATGCTATGGGCTGCCTAGTGGACAACTCACTTAGAAGCCAGGACCTGTTCCCCTACTCACAACTCCTCACAAATAGAGTGGTTTTGAGGTCTCTCAGGGCATCCTCAGTCCCACCACTGGCAGTACCCAGTGTCTCCACCACCATGGGAGGTGAGAGCTTTCTCCGTCTCGGCCCCCTACATGTGGAACAAACTCCCACTGTCCGTCCGCTCATCTCCCACCCACCTGGCCTTCAAGCAGAAACTGAAAGCCTGGCTCCTGAATACTGCCCACTGTGACTGCGCCCAAAAATAATATTGACAGCACAGCCTCCTTTCTTCTATAATATGTATGGTCTCTATCTACCTCTGCCTTCCTTACCACTCCTCTATCACTTCATTCTTCCTACTGCCTAACCCTCCCCCCCAATCCTCAAACTCTTGAATATTTCTGATCCCAAGAACAGTTGTTATAATGTTACTGTCTGAACCTACATACCTATTGTTTCTGCGTTGAGCCAGAGATTGTTACTGACTTTGGCCTAGTAACTGTACTATTGCATATATAGAACTTGGACTATAGTTCTGCCTCATTGTCCCTAGCCAACTTTAATGTATAGTAATGGATTTCTTGGCATTCCTTGCTACTATCCATATAATCTGCACATTTGTTTGTCTCATTTTTTTTCCCTCTAGCCTAACTCTACTGTGTTGTGTAAGCACTATCTAATGTGTATTTTATATACTTGCATTTCTTTGTTTTCGACACCACCTAATACTCGGGAGTGTGTATTTCCGGCTCTGTATGTAATGTTTGTTTACCTATTGCTGCCACCTGGTAGCTGGAATTTCGTGCTAGAAATGGTCTTCTAGATCAGTGCACCTACCGAGTTACCAAAACATACATAAATAAAGGCTCAAACGTTTCATCAGGTGATAACTGAATCGCTTTCCTTACATTTGGAGTGCCCATTTAAGTCTTTGATAAGTAACCAAAACTTCTTAGGATTCCTCCCAGATTCAGAGGTTTTAGCCTTGTAAAACTTTCTCTCAGCTTCTCTAATCCAGCAACATACTTATTTCTAAATTTCCTATATTGTTGCCAATCCATGAGAAGTACCAGTTATTTGATCAGTATCCCAAGCATTATTTTGTCTCTTTTAATTTCAAAGTTTTGGGAAAACCAGACAGCAGAATTGGATTTATCCTTTTGGTTTTCAAAGGCATATGTTTATTACAAATCTTTGAAAGTTCATCATTGAAATAGTCCCAACACCCATACACCACAAGTCCGTGAGTCGATGACTGATAGAACTGAGGAGGAGACCGAGAGATGAAGGGCTAATGGTGTGAGGTACTGCATGTCCTATAGAGCACACTGAGCTTCCGCATTCACTGCTTTTACCACATAGTCAATGTGCTGCACGAAGGAGAGGGTGTCGTCGATAATAACCCCTAGGTATCTGAAACACTGTTCCAGCGGGGCAGCTTTGCTATTGGTGATAGTAAGGGCAGGGAGGGTTTCTTGTGCTGGGGACAAGAGATGATCATCATCTTTGTCTTTGTCTTTTTGTGATTGAGATGCAGCTTTTTTTTTACAGAACCAATCCTCAAGCCCATTGAACGAGATCTGAAGCTCTGCCTGCAGGGCCATATGCTGCTTGCTGCTGCACAGAACAGCAGCATCATCCACAGACAGGATGATCTTGCTCTCGCAAGCATCAGGGAGTCTATTTATAAACAGACTAAATAGAAGCGGACCCAATATTGACCCTTGTGGGACACTGCTGTGATTTCCCTTGAGGGAGATATGGCTGTCCCGATATTGACACTTTGTTTTCTGTGGGATAAGTAGTTTTGGAACCAGTGGACCACTTCAGGTGAGAGCCCCAGGTTTAGCAGGTCAGTAAGAAGGATGCGGTGATTGACAGTGTCAAATGCTTTAGTGAGATCTATGAATGTAGATCCCACCAAATGGCCCCTGTCCATGGCCTTGTGCATGTAGTCAGAGAACTCCACCAGGACAGTAGGACAGTAGCCATGCTGTGGTTCCTGGGGAATCCATGCTGTTGCGGGCATTGGAGTCCATACTTATGGAGGTACTCAGTAACCTGGTCTGCCACAATCCTCTCTAGGGCTTTAGAGAGAGGAGAGAGGATAGAGATCGGCCTATAGTTGGCAGTGTTGGACCGATCTCCACTTTTTAAAACTGGGGTGACCAGGGCTAACTTGCAGGTTGAAGAGAACTTCGCCTGGGCAAAGGATTTATTAAAGAGCCTGATAATTGGTCTCGGTAGCTCTTCAAGTGCTACCGCCACAAGCTTTATGTTTAAACCATTGCTACCTAGCCTTGTTTTCCTGAGCACCTTATGTACGTAGGTTCTGACTTCACTAATTGTGACTTGTTTAAAACAGAATTTTGGATGGATGGGGTTATATTGGTCTCATGGAGGGTTCTGGGCTGTTTAAATAGTCTGGTGGCAGGACAGCACTAAGATCAGAAGAGCGACAGGTTAAAGGATTCGACTATGATGTGCAGATCAGTGGTAGGAGTCTCATTAATGGTGAGCACTGTGGGGTGTCTCCTGTCTTCCTTTCAAAGCAGGTCTTTGATGTTGTCCCAGAGCGCCTACCATCCCCCGACTGCTGTTTAGCTTCTCTTTGTAAAGTGCTGCCTTGGCTTGCCGAATAAGCAGGGTGCACTTGTTTCTTGCTGCCCGTAATTTTTCCAGTCAGTGGGGTTGCCAGAATTTCTAGCCAGACACCAGAGGTTATCCCGCTCCCTCAAGCGGTTGAGTAGGTCACGGGAGACCCAGCCATTGGAGGCTGCCCTTATCCTTCTCCTTCTCAGTGCAAAGGTATTGCAAATACCATTGAAGGTGTCTACAAAGAATTGCAGAGCCTGGTTGATGTCATCAGTGGTGTCAATTGGAGACCAGTTGGTTTTGTGGGAGCAGCTTTAAAGGCCTAGGTTGCCCTTGCTCGAGAACCCTGTTATGTACAGTGATGGGAGAGTCTATCTTTTCTTTGTAGCCCAGGTGCACAGCCACAGGTAAATGATCACTGAGGCAGTCCAGGAGAACCATGACATTTTTTGTCTTATGAGGACTGCTGTAAAGAATCCAATCTAGGAGGGTTCCCTTACCTATGTTTTGGGTTAGCCTGGTATGCTCAGAGATCATTTGGGTGAGATAATAGCTAGCGACCTGATCTTTAAGATGGTCAGTGTCTTTGCTGATCCAGTTTAGATTAAAATCTCCAGTAATGACAACCTCAGAGTTGTCCTTCAGCTTGGAGATGGTTTCCAGGGCAGGGCTGAGCCCCGATTTGGCTTTTTCCGGTGGCAGGTATAGAGAAGACAGTAACAGCCTTATTCTGTCTACCCAGGAGAAGCTTAACAGCTAGCATTTCGTAATCACTGGTGCCATTAGGAACAGGCAGTCTACTCCCTTTTAGCTCATCCTTTACATAGATGAGACAGCCTCCGCCTCGTTTACCCAGCCTGTTGAGCTGAAAGGTTTCAAAGCCCGTTAAGGAAATTAATTTATCCTGAACCTTGGGTTTGAGCTAGGTTTCAGTCAGGCAGATGATATCTGGGTTGTGCAGTCGAGTCCATGCCTGCAGCTGCTCCATCTTGGGAAGCAGGCTACAGATATTCATAGCCACGATTTTCAACCCATTGCTATGCTTCTCCCTGGACTGGTTGTCACCAATTGGCCCCGGGTTAGGATGGATGTCCCCAGCCAGCAGCAACAGCACGAGGATGGCTCGATATGTCAGGATGTGTACTAACATTTTTAATTTGCACCTTTTGTTATTCGAGTAGGCCCTTGTGTAGGATGGATCAGCCCTTGTGGGGTGGCATGACAGATGAGCCAGAATGAGGTACCACTACTGAGATGAAAGAGTGGCTCATGGGGGTGAAGGTGTGTCAGGTGGAGTTTAAAATGGGCAACTGTGGAGGTGCCATGATTTAATCATAATGCCCTGGGGGCAGTGGCCCGTGTCCTGCTTCCACAGTGAAAACTTGGTGCAGAAAAAAAACAATCTGAGGGCGTATTGCTAATAAAAGGAAACCAGTGCACTGTGGTGCCCGAGTCCACATTTCAGCGTTCTGTACAAGGAGGTCACTTGTCAAATAGGTGGCACGCAGGTGCGGCACAGCGATGAGCCAAGCTACCTAAGGTCAGTTCTAATAAGAACAAGAGCCTCTGAGCTTTAGTGGTAATTTCCTGGGTGAAGTTGTATTGTCACTATATGTGGGGGAATGGTAAGGTAAGGTCCCTCTAGTGGTAGAAGTATATAATCTGCTAATGGAGAAATGGTGGGGAATAGCCATTCGAGATGCAGCAACAGAGGGCAGTGTCCAATCAGGATTTGATATGGGCTTACAGATTAATTTAACAAAGAGGGAGAAAAGGGCAGAAGATCAGGAATTAAATTAATTTGTAGTGAAAAGGTGGGCTTGTCACCACTGAATCTGGGTGAGGGCTGCAAGTCTATACAGAATTTGGTGCTAAATCTACTTTACAGCTCTAAGACTATACTGAATGTAATGCTAAATGTTTTTAAAAGCTCTAAGAAAACAAATAATATAAGTCAGCAACTTAACAGCATTAGCTTAAACATAGTAACATCTCTAAGATCAGGTAACTTAATAACACTGTTAGAATTTAGCAGAAAACAGTAATTTTAAGCATAAAAAGCAATTGCGACATCAGGAAGAATTAGCCAGGGGAATAGCCACTCGAGATGCAACAGAGGGCTGCACAGACCCAAGACTCAGTATAGAAATGGGGGCTATTAGTTAGAATGAAATCCAGCAGGGAGGAATCATTAGGATTATGTAGGCTTATACGGGTAGGTTCTCCAACAAGTTGAGACAACCCCAATTCCAAAGTGATAGATTTTAAACATTTTAATTTAGTAGGGCACAGCCAATCAGCATTAAAATCTCCCAACAATAAAAGTTTGTGAAATGAACTATAATGGGAGAAAGCATCATAAATAGAAGATAAAAGTGTGCATAGGGAAATGCAGTGGTCTATAACCTCCAAGAAGTAATAAAGGCTTACCTAAACAGAAATGTATTTCTAGAGCTAAGTACTCGCAACAGTTAGGATCTAGATTTAGAACTACATGCATTGGGACATATTTCTCAGCATAATAAATTAAAATACCCCCACCTCTTTTAGTCCGATCAGCTCTCATCATACTATAACCTTGTGTTTTCAAAAGTGCAACTTCTTGTTTGTGGGCCAAGCGGTCCTTATCTGCCGTCAAAGTCTATGTTTCTATGTTGTCATTCAACCATGTTTCACTAAAAATCATAAAAATCAGGTTCGTGTTCAACCACAAATTCCTTAACCAAATCCATCTTTGGTAAAATACTCCTAACATTGGAGTGAATAAATAAAATTCCTTTTCTATTTTTAGTATCACTTGATAAAGGCGAAAGGTTAGGGCAAATGTCTCCACTCAGTAATAGACCCAATAAAATGCAGACCCTAGCAGGAATCCCAGTTCCTAACAGACAAACCGTGGAGAGTGGGAACAAATCAGATTTACTTATGGCATGCCACAAGAACCACCCTGTGCCAGAATTGACAGTCAACCCCTTACCATTATTAACAAACAGTCCTGAAAGGAGGCAATTCAACTTAGATTAGTGTCCCGGGTAAATTTTCCTTCCACAGTGAAACAGGGACACTAACAGTCCCATAACCAGGCAGTGTTAAAGCCAGGCCATTTACCTGCAAATCCCATAATGGACAACTGGGAACAACTTCCAAGGGTAATAATCCCATTACTAGAACTGAAAAGATAGTAACAATGAAAGGGCCCATTCTGCAAATTACAAGGAGTTGAGTTAAACAGAAACTTACTGTTTCCCTTCCTATACTTAACCTTCACAGTGCACTGTGGATATTTCTACCGAGTGGTGCTTGTGCCATGGCGCTCATGCCTGTAGGCAGCACAGGCTTTGTAGCAGGAAATTGCCTGCCCCTCAATACTACTTCACACTTAAATTGCTCACTGCTGAACCCCTGAACAACCGTGGAACTGTTATTGATAAAGCACCAGTTCTTGTCACAGCAGCAGTTCTTAGCACAAGCAAATAATGGCAGCACACACAGTTTATCGCAGGAAGAAATAAATGCAGGTGAACTCTGAAGTCAGCACCACAGTTCTCGATCAGGCTTTTAGTAGCTCTCACCCTCAGCCCAAGATGGAAACAGAGTTCTGGTTACAAGACTTCAATTAGGCATAGGCTTTGTAGCTGGAAAGTGCCTACCCCCTCAGTACTACTCACACTTAAATGGCTCACCCCGAACCCCTGAACAACCGTGAACTGTTATTGTTAAAGCACCGGTTCTTGTTACAGCAGCTGTTCTTAGCATAAGCAACAATGGCAGCACACACAGTTTATGGCAGGAAGAAAATGCAGGTGAACTCTGAAGTTGGCACCACAGTTCTCGATTAGGCTTTTAGTAGCTCTCACCTGCAGCCCAAGATGGAATCAGAGTTCTGGTTGCTGAAGGTGTTAGCAAGAGTCAAGACTGACAACGGTAGACTGACCATGAGTCTCAGTGCATGGAATAGCTGTATAGTGCGCTCTAGAGTCTGGAGCAGCTGGTCCCTGGATTGTGCTTTGAGCAGCCAATCAACCAAAATAGGGAAGACATACAAGGCCTCCCTCCTGAGAGCCACAGCTACCACTGCTAAGCATTTGGTAAAGACCCATGGTGCTGAGGATAAGCCAAAGGGCAATGCACAAAACTGACAGTGCTCAGCCTGGAACTAGAACCTGAGGTACTGCCAATGAGGGGTACATACCTTGATGTGCAGGTATACATTCTGCATGTCGAGACAACATACCCAGTCTCCTTGGAGCAGCAGTGGCAGTAGGCCCTGTAGGGTCACCATCCTGAATCTTTTGTACTGGATGTAGGAGTTCAAATCTCTCAGATCCAGAATGGACCTCAAATCCCCTGTGGATTTGGGGAACTAGGAAAAAGTGGGAATAGAAGCCCCTGTTTCTCTGGTTCTTGGGGACACATTCTATGGCCTTTTTCTGTAGCAAAGTGTGAATTTCTCCCCACAAGACAGGAATGTGAGCCGGAGGGTAATGGCACTGAATTGGGGGTTATGCTGGGGGCCACTCTAGAAGTTCTAGAGTGTAGCCTTGCTCTATGATCTGTAACATCCATGCATCTGTTATCTCCTGCCACTTGTCTAGGTGGAGGAAGAAGTGACCCCCCCCCCCCGGACAGCCACCTCTTGAGGTTCTGGGGGGTGGAGGTCTAATAAGGAGTCATGCTAAGGTAGCACCTGTGGCTGAGGCCGTGGACCCTCCGTGGGGGTTTGCAGTGAGTGGCTGGGGAGTAGGCAGGCAGGGCTGTTGCTGCCTGACGCTCAACCTGGGGTCTGGGGTCCTGCTTAGGTTTGTTGTAGGCTCAATGAAGAGGCCTCTGGGTACTTTTTGGCTGGGTGTGGCAAAGGCAGTGGGCTGACCGCAGGGTTCTGCCCAAGGCCTGCAGGTCAGGAAAAATGTCCTGCATATCTTCCCTGAAAAGTCTATAGCCTTTTAAGGGGCATTCAGGATAGACTGTTGAATGTCAGCAGCAAACCCAGAGACCCTGAGCCAAGAATGTCGCCTCAGACAGATGCTTGCTGAAGCTGCTTATGTGGAGGCATCAGCTGCATCGTAGGCTGACCTTAAGGGATGCATGCTGACATCTGCTCCTGACTGAACACTCTTGAGGAGCTCTTGCTTCTGGGTATCCTCTGGAAGGGCCTCTGCTGCCACCTTGGCCTTTCTCCAGAGAGTGTTCTGGTATTTGACCATGTGGGCTATGTAGTTCATGACCCTAATGGACAGAGTGGCAGAGGAAATATCCATTTGCCTATAAGGTCCAGCTTTCTGGATTCCTTGTCTGGTGGAAGAGAGCTGAGATATTTAGGTCTCTTAATCTTGTCATGGTGGCCTTGATAACTACAGAATCTGCCTGTGCTCTTTGGAAAAAAGGCTTCCCAGAGGGAGCCTGGTATAGTTAGTGGGCCTTCCTAGCAGAGCAGGGATCAGGTTAGGCCTGTACCAGGCAGCCATGGTGGCATCCTCAAAGGTCACCATCAAAGGAGGGATTATGATTAGTGGAGAGTCTGGAAGCTCCAGGTACTCCATAAGGTTCTTCCGGAGAACGCCCTGCTCCTCTGTATTGAACCCCATGGCAGTCTGTAGCTGCTTCATGACTGCAGTGAAAGAGGGATCATTAGGGGGAGACCACAGGGTCTATTTAGAGGAGTCCTCCCCCAACCCGAGGAGATATCAGAAGAAGAAAGAGCGGGGCTGGTGGCGCCATCGTCATAGTCCTCTTCATCCTGATCCCGTGGGAGGAGATCAGGACGATACTCCTCCTCATCGCCAGGGTCAGAAATAGGGCCAACGGCATGGAAGAGCAGGGGCAAACTGGACGTGGCACTGTGGAAGGCCTCAATGGAGATGCAGGCCCACTAAGCCCCAGCATTGTGGCCCTGATGGAGGGCAAGATGATGCATAAAGTCCCAGAAGAAGTGCAACATCGTTTGGACATCGATGATGGGCATCATCGGGATGGGTTGTGGCATCTGCAGGAGAAGTTAAGGGCCATGCACTGGTGGAGGAGACTGAGGCACCGGCAGCAGGGGCTGGAGCCCTGGCATTGTCGGAGCAGCTTGAGATGCTGATGGGCAGGACTGGGTACCTGTCGTCGATTACGTGACCTGATGTGACAACAGGGGAGACTGTGTCCCTGATATCTAAGCAGAGCTCGCAGTGAAAGCTGAGGGTACTGGACTTCAGGAGGGCTGACTTTGGCAAGATGGGAGAGTGCCTTAGGAAAGCACTAGCAAATAGGCTAGAAGGAGGGTGGAGCAACAATGGGAAACATCAAAACTGCACATCACAAGGCAACAAACCCTTGTGTGTAGGCAAATAAACAAACCAAACCGAAAGAAAAGCCACTATGGTTCTCAAAAGAGGTGGCAGGGAAGGTCAGGGAGAAAAAGATAGCATTCAGGAAGCATAAGGAAACACAAAAGGAGCAGGACAGACAGCTGTACCAGTTAAGGCAGAAGGAAGCAGGGAGGGAAGTCAGAATAGCAAAGGCCCAAACTGAGAAAAAGATAGCCAACTCAGTTAAGAAGGGGGATAAAACCTTTTATAGGTATATCAGGGAGTGCAGAAAGACAAAGGGAGGGATAGTGAGGCTGAATAGAATGGACGGTGGGTGGGCAGAGAGGGACAGTGAAAAAGCAGGGATACTGAATGAATATTTCTGCTCAGTATTCACAAAAGAGGAGGAGAGGGCGGTGCCTAATCCAATTAACAGAAGCACTCTGGATAGGGGGTCAATCCCAGTCCTTTCACAGAAGAAAGGGTTCTGAAAGAACTCTTAAAACTGAAGGTGGACAAATCAATGGGGGCTGATGGAATTCACCCCAGAATTCTAAAAGAATTAAGGGGAGAACTAGTAAAACCACTGACTACCCTTTTTAACAAATCATGGGAGGATGGTGTGGTACATGAGGACCGGAAGAAGGCGGATGTGATTCGCCTTCACAAAAGTGGGAGCAGGACAGAGGCAGAAAACTACAGACCTGTCAGTTTGACCTCTGTGGTAGGGAAAGTGATGGAATCACTTTCGAAGGAAAGAACTGTTGAGTACTTAGAGGTCAGTGAGGCACAGGACCCAATGCAGCATGGGTTCACAGTGGGAAGGTCATGTCAGACAAATCTAATTGATTTCTTTGACTGGGTGACAAAAGTAGTAGACCAGGGAGGGGCTATGGACATGGCCTACCTAGACTTTAGCAAGACATTTGACACAGTCCCACACAAAAGATTAATAGTCAAATTAACCAGCCTGGGAGTGGGTCCCAGGGTGGTAGCCTGGGTAAAACACTGGCTGGACAACAGGACACAGAAGATAATTGTAAATGGAGTCCACTCTGAAGAAAGAGGGGTTACTAGTGGGGTAACGCAGGGTTCAGTACTGGGTCCAGTCCTTTTTAATGTCTTTAAAAGTGACATTGCAGAGGGACTGGAAGGAAAAGTATGCCTCTTTGCAGATGACACAAAGATCTGCAACAGGGTTGATACACAAGGAGGTGTGGAAAGGATAAGAAGGGACTTGGCAAGGTTGGAGGAATGGTCAGAAGTATGGCAGCTTGGATTCAATGCAAAGAAGTGCAAAATAATGCACATGGGAAAGAAAAACCCAGGGGAAGATTACACAATGGGGGAGGGGGGGAGTAGTAACAACAACAGAAATGGAAAGGGACCCAGAGGTAATCATATCTGATGACCATGAGGTTAGCAAGCATCGTGAGAAGGCAGTAGTGAGTGCTGAGGGGATACTGGGATGTATAGGGAGAGGCCTCACCAGCATAAAACAGGAAGCTGTTATCCCTCTGTACAGACAGTTGGTGAGACCCCATCTGGAGTACTGCGTCCAGTTCTGGAGACCCTATCTCCGCAAGGACATAGACAGGATAGAGGCAGTCCAGAGGAGGGCAACTAAAATGGTGTAGGGTCTGCAAAAGAAGCCATATGAGGAGAGACTAAAGGAGCTTAATATGTATACCCTTGAGGAAAGGAGGGAGAGGGGTACATGATAGAAACTTTTAAGTACCTCAGTGGAATCAACAAAGTCCAAGAGGGTAGCATCTTTCAGAAAAAGAGATGTGCAAGAACAAGGGGACACAATTTGCAGATGGGGGGCAGTTCAGGGGCAATGTGAGGAAGTATTTTTTCACAGAGAGGGTGGTGGACGCATGGAACAGCCTTCCTGAGGAGGCTGTGGGGTCTAAAACTGTGGGAGAATTCAAGAATGCAGAGGACAGACATAAGGCAATTCTTGTTGGGGGGGTAGGAAGAAATAGGCTGTTAGTTAACTAGAATCTGCAGCTTATCCTGTAGATAGGGAAATGGGCAATCTAGGTGGGGCAAGCGGTCCTTATCTTCGTCCAAGTCTATGTTTCTATGTATGTAGACTGGAGCCCGTGGGCACGCAGCCACTGCTGGCCGAGGTCAAGCCAGTGGAGAGGCCTGCAGCAAGGGCCAAGGGCATCGCCAGGGAGGGAAAACCCTGATAATGATGGATCAGTGCCAGCCAGAATGGTCCGGAGGAGCTCCTAGCTGTGAGCCCGTGGAAAAAGCATCCGAACAGCAGGGGCTGAGTGCACAGTGGGAGTGAGAGAAACCCTGTGTCAAGATCCCACACCAATTAAGGAAAGGCGGGGGCTGCAAATGTTGACCCTGTGGAAGAGAGAGGCGTGAGTTGCAGCGGAGGTCACGCAGGGCTGATGACGACCCAGCCATGGCTTGCGCCTATGGGGAGCATTGGTCCTTGAGTCTGTCCTTCTCCTGGTGCTTGTGCTTCCCGGTCAAGTTGTCCCAGGCCTTGGAGGAGTGGGGAGCCCATGGACAGAGCCAGAAAAGCAGAGGAGCTTCTGGCCTGGAGCTCTTTCTCCACCTCCTTTATCTTCTGTTCTAGAAGGTAGTTTTGAGGTTTTCTGGCAGCAGCACATAGCAAGCGTGGTTGAATCTGTGGCAGACCTCGCAGGCCTTCATGTCATGGTCCGGGCCTAGGCAGTGTACGCAGGCATCATGGTCGTCCTTACTGGAGATTTTCTTTCTGCAGTCACAGAAACGGAAACATTTTTCAGGATCAGTAGGCATAAAAGGAAAGCATAAAATCACTTTGGAATAAAGTGATTACAGTAACTAGGGTGAGAAAAGGAAAAAAGGAACATTTTTGGTGGTCAACTGAAGCGGCAGTGTCTCCGTGGGATCAGACGTGCAACGGTCGACGGCAGGAAAGGAACTCAGGAGTGTGCGGGGCCGCCCACTTATATATATATATATATATATATATATAGGAGGAGCGATGTCGACTGACACCATCGTGGGCACCCCCAGTAGACTGCTAGCTATAGAAGTTTCCGTGTGGTCCTAGTGCCTGACGTCTACAGTTCCATAGGTGTGGCTTCCTGCAAGAGACATCCTCGTACTTCCTGCTTTGGGTGCTTCTGTATAGACAGCTGGGGAAGGGGACCCAGCAGGGGGACAGCTCTCTTACCTTGGCCTTATGGACAGAAACCAGGGCCACCTCTGACAGTAGGCTGATGAAAGTATCCCCCTCCACACCCCTTAGTAGGAGTGGGATACTGGGATTTTACAGAATTTAGAGTCATCTTAGATGTCTGATGGCCTCTTAGAGCCTTCTTTAACATCACATCCAAAAGTTTTGCCCCTCTGAAAAGGGCATTCAGAACAACCTGCTGCACATCTGTGGCAAATCCAGCAACTCTGAGCCAAACATATCTTCTCATACAAATGCCAAATGCTGCATCTCTGGATGAAGCATCAGAGACATCATATGATGAATGGAGCAAATGTTTGCCCACCTCAGCACCAGAAATAAAAGTTTTAAGCAACCCACTCTTGGCAGTCTTGGGCAAAGCCTGAGATTATAGTCTTGGTACAGGTTATTCTGGTATTTAATCATATGGGCCTGATAGTTTGCAATCCTAAGGCCCAGTGACACAGAGGTATAAGTACACTTGTCCATCACAGCCAGCCCCCTAGATTTCTTATCTGGAGGCATGACACTCATGTGTCTAGGTGCCCTGGACCTATCATGAGCAGCCGTGATGACCACAGAGTCAGTTTCTGGCTGGTTAACATAATAAAGCTTAACACATGGAGCAAGATACTGCTTATCGGCCTTTCTAGGAACTGCAGGCAGTGAGTTTGGTATGTACCATGCAGTACCCTCTAATGTGGGATATATAGGCGGAATTATTATGGAGGAGGAGCATGGCACCTCCAAAAATTCCATCAGGTTCTTCTTTCTGAAATCTTCCACAGCAAAGCCCATGGCAGTTTGCATTTGCTTCATCATGGCTTGAAAAGTCGGCTCCTAAGGAAGAGATCTCAGGATATATACCACCGAGTCCTTACTGTAGGATGAGAAGGCTGAACTAGAGTGAGGTACCTCATATTGTTCTCCCTCATATTCCTCCTCTAAATCCTCATCTAAACCCATGAGGTCAGGATTATATTCTGTTTCACCATCGACATCTCTGTTGATGACAGGAGCCTACAGTGCACTGGTGACACTGGTGGAGGCTGAGAAGCAGGAAACTGCAATGTTCTGGTAGCAGGTGTCAACGGGAGTTGAGTGATTGTAGGCCCCATCGAAGGTATAGCTGCCTCCATAGGTAAGCCAAGAAGGATGCATCATATCATTTCTGAAAATGAAGCCAACACATCTTGAGAGTCAACAACACCTTGCACATGGGCCTTGATTACTTGTGTCAATGACTGGCCTTGACCCAATGACGATGACGTTGTACAATCCACAGTAGACATGACAGCACCTAAGCCAAGCCCTGACCTTGGTGTCTAATCGATAGTGGTGGTGGGGAGTCCTCAGTGCTGTTGGTGATGATGCAACTGATTTAAGCAGATTCAACGAGGGTGATCAATGGCAGGAAAAGAACTGAGAAGAGATGGGGCTGCCATATATATATATATATATATATATATATATATATATACATACATACACACACACTGACACATGATGTCGTTGTGGGCAGTCCCCAGCTAGCAAACGTTTCAGTGTGGTCCTAGCACTGACATGGGTATAGTTCAAAGGTGTGGCCTAATGGAAGAGATATCCTCAAAGAAGATATTAGACTTTTTCAAAGAAATTGTCTTTAGAGATTTATAGCGATTTAGTTTTAATTATTGATAATTTAAATTATCAACAATGTCATAAGTTTATTAATGTATGCATTGCTATCCCTAACTTTCTGAACATTACCCTTTTGCAAAGAAAGTATCATTAGAAGAGGCCAACCTTGGAACCATTATGTCAAAAATGTAATTTTTTTTAGTTAAAAGCTTGGAATCTGTGGAAAATCATAACAGAGTAATACTGATACAGGTTTCAACTATCAGTAACCTAAATTATCGATGCTTTTAAATTACTTTTTTAAACTTTTTCTTTTTAAAATAACTTATAAAAGTTGTAGATTTTTAGTTCACATTCAGACTTCAAGCCCCTTACCTTTAGTTTGACCTGCATCACTGGAGGCCGGGTGCTTGTTCTGGCTTGTGAAACACAGAACTCCTGCTCCCCACATGCAGGGACCCCTGGGAATCCCCAGAATGTGTGTTCCTACCATATTCAATCCCTTGCCACTGAAGCGCCTATGTTCACGGCATGGTCAGGGGAAGGCACAGGGGTAGGTTCGCATCCCATTCATCGAACATATTTCGCATTGTGGAGGGCCAGCACGGGGGGGGTTATGCTGGCCTAAGGGCTTGCAGTAGCAGGTACAAACCCCCCTCTGCACAACCACAGGATGAGCTTCAGGGCCTAATTGGCCCCACTTTACCCGACCCCAGCCCTCGTTACCTCTACTGAGGGCTGTGCCACAGATAACTTTTCAGATGTGCAAACCAGGATAAGGCAGTTGGCCAACCCCTACTCCATGCAGAGTCAGGGTTCCAGAGTGTTGTCCTGGGCATCCGACTGGATGCCCAACACCACTCCATTCCGTCTTGCTGCCCCCATGCCGTGCAAAGCACTGCACTCTCATTGCTCAATGGGAAGGGGCTGTGGATGTCGTCTGGTACAGCAGGGAGCGGGGTGCGAAGTGTCACAGCCAGGATACACTCAAATCACATGTATACCCGGCCACTTTGTAGACTGAGCCCTAAATTATTACGGTCCTATTTATTTTGGTACTCATAGCCCACTGACAAAATACTGCAACCACCTAAACACTGCAAAAAAGTACAGTTACTTAAGAACTTACCATAACAGTAGATCTTCGAGAGGAGCTCTTGCAGCAGGCTATCACAATTAGGACTATGCCACAGGCACTAGGACCCTCCGGAAAACTTCTCAGCCAGCAATACCCAGCAGGGACTGCCCCCGACGTCGGCTCCACACGTCAGCCCTGGTATAAAAGGGGGTGACCCAGCTCCACCCCTGTTCCCCCGCCAAGGCCCACGAACGAGTCCTGACAGGAGAACGAGGCTAAGCTCGAAGATGAAACTCTGCACACCTCAAAGGGGGGATGGAGGGCGGGAAAGTAATGCCTGCTGCAAGAGCTCCTCTCGAAGATCTACTGTTATGGTAAGTTCTTACATAACTGTACTATCTTACTTCGAGTGGGAGCTCTTGCAGCAGGCTATCACAATAAGGACTAAATCCCAAGCAGTCCCTCGCCAAGGAGGTAATCGACCTCGGGAGATGGAAGAGATGAAGCTTAACACAGAAGCTCAAGACAGTAGTCCCTGAAGGACTGCCAGGCTGAAGCCTGCACGGCGTCTGGAGGCAATGTCCAAGCTGTAGTGCTTTACGAAAGTATGCACTGAATTCCAGGTAGCCGCCACGCAAATGTCCCTAATCGAGACGTTCTGCAGCATGGCGAAGGAAGCAGACACTCCTCTGGTGGAGTGACCCCTAACCGGGCCTGGAAGGGGCTTGTTGTGCTTCTCATAGCAGAAAGAAACACAGTGGACAAGCCATTTAGAAATGGTCTGCTTGGACACCGGTTTACCCAAGTGTTGTGGTGCAAATGCCACAAACAGTTGCTCCGATTTACGGTGATTAGCTGTTCGCTTAAGGGAATACCTCAGCATCCTGTGGACGTCCAAAGTGTGAAGGAGAGCTTCCCCTCTATTAGAGGGAGAAGGGAAATAAACTGGAAGGTCAACCAACTGGTTGAGGGTCAACTCCGAGGCCACTTTTGGAAGAAACTTAGGGTTCGTCCTCAGGGAAACCCTTTCCCTGTGGAAAATTAAATACGGCTCTTTACACATCAGAGCCTGAAGCTCAGAAACTCTTTAAGCTGACGTAATGGCAACCAAAAAGCAAACCTTCAAGGAAAGATATTGCAGCTCACAATCTGCTGCAGGTTCAAAAGGGGGAAGAGTAAGCTTCTCCAACACAAAAAGGAGGTCCCAGGGCGTGATAGGATCCCAAATGGGAGGTCTCATGTGAAGACTCCCTCGTAAAAAGGTACAGGCCACATCCAACTGGGCTAAGGCCCTGTCTCCCAAAAGGGCGTGATAAGCCGAGATGGCCCACATGTGCACCTTTATGGAGGAGTAGCTCAAGCCTTGCTGGTATAAGGAGAGGAGATACTGTAGAGCCGAGTTCATGGGACAGGTAATGGGATCCAGATGGTGAGACGAGGCACGCAAGCAGAACCGCTTCCACTTCACAGCATAAGTGGAGCGCGTGGAGGGCTTTCTCACCGACACAAGAACATCCGCCACCTCTGGTGATACCCCATACCTGTATTTTGCTATGTTCAAAGGAGCCATGCATGAAGATGTAAGGATCGGAGATCGGGATGGACCAGCGAGCCCTAATCCTGGGACAGCAACTGCGAGCGTATTGGCAGCGGGATTGGAGGTTCCATGGATAGCTGCTGAAGTAGTGGGAACCAAATCTGCCGAGGCCATAGCGGGGCGATCAGCTTCATTCGCACCCCATTGGCCTGTAACTTCAACAGAACCCTCTGGATGAGAGGAAAGGCATAAAGAAACCTCCCTGCCCAACAAAGGGACAACGCGTCTGTCCAGCAAAAAAACGCGCGGGCTCTTGCGAGCAGAAAACTGGCAGTTTGGCATTGCGTGGTGACGCAAACAGGTCCAGCTCTGGACGACCCCATGTGTTGAACAGCTGATCCACTACTGATTGCAGTAGCTCCCACTCATGCGCCTTGGACTGATATCTGCTGAGACTGCCAGCCAAGTCATTGAAGACAGCTGGAATGTGCACTGCGGAGAGAATGATGTGCTGTTCTAGTGCCCAATACCAGACTCTCATTGCCTCACCAGGTAAGAAAAAAGGTCCGTCTCCCCATACAACGCACAGGAGAAATGCCAAACCTCACCCAACAACTATCACACCGAAATCTGGCCAATGAAAAAATCATGTACACAAATGCTCACAGCCTGGGAAATAAGATCCTAGACCTGCAGGCAATAATGTCAGAGGCTAAACTGGACATAGTAGCAATTACTGAGACATGGTTTACCAGTAACCACACTTGGGAGACTTCAGTACCTGGCTATTGTAACCCCTAGGTGGCACTATCCCAAGGGCTACTACCCCTTCTCGCTTGGCTACTAACAGGTTGAGGGGCCTAGGACCAATGGCAGGTGCCTCCACCCAGATGTCAGGGTTTGCAGTGGTTAGACTAGCTTGGTCACAGCCCTCTGGGACACCGTAACCCCCTTTTGTTCCCTCTAGTGGCTCACACAGTACACAGGAGTTACAACCCCTATACCCCACATATACACACTGTTCACTTATAAAGTACCACTTACCCTCGAGACTGATTCTGCAGCATGTCTCCGAGGACCCCCTGTAAAACAAGGTTAGGCAATATGCACAAACACAATGCAATGCTCTTTCTACAGGTACTGACACCAGAGACAGCATATGGATTCCAAGAATAGGATTCTTAGAATGGGAGTGGTGTATAGGCCACCATCTCAGACGGAGGAGTTAGACAGGGAACTAGCGGGACAGATCAGGAGGACCTGCAAGAAGGGTAGTGTGGTGATTGTGGGGGACTTCAACATGCCAGGAGTGAACTGGAGCACCCCAACAACCAGGAACAGAAGGGAGCAGGTACTGCTGGATGCCTTCCAGGACAGCTTCCTGCTGCAAATAGTCAGTGAACCAACCAGGTTAGGGAACACCCTTGACCTTGTGCTGGCAAATGGGGACTTTGTGAGAGAACTTACAGTGGAGGAACCGCTGTCGGGAGTGACCACCACTCAGTATGGCTCACATTGGATATGGGCAAGGAAGGAGTGGAATCTGGCACAATAGTGCTGGACTTCAGGAGGGCAGACTTTGGGAGGATGGGAAGTGGTAAAGGGTACCTGGCCAGAATTCAATCTAGTATGGACACTAACCAGAGGTGGGAGCTCATAAAGCTAGGGATAGTGGAGGCACCAAACCTGCTACAAAGCCCAGAGCAAGAGAGGCTAGGCTAAGAAACCGAGCTGGTTGAGCAAGGAGGTCATGGAAAAGGTAAGGAGGAAAAGAGCTGCCTTTAGGAAGTACAAGAAAATGGGGAGGGGGGAGGACAGGGAGGAGTACTTGACAGAATCGAAGGAGGTGACAAGGGCAGTAAGGGGAGCCAAAGCATCTACGGAACTCAGGCTGGCGCAAGGCATTAAGAAGGGGGAGAAGGACTTCTTTAAGTACATCAGGGAGAAAAGGAGCTGTAAGGACCACATAGTAAGGATTAGGAAGGAGGGGGGTTGGGTGGAAGCAGGGTGCGATAAGGCGGAAGCACTAAATGAGTACAAGGTGGGAGAAATGGCAGAAGCAGGGTGGGAAGTGGTGACAGATGGGGAAATCATGGAGAGCAGAGTTCGAGAGGGTTTGAAGGCACTGAGGGTGGACAAGGCGCCAGGCCCAGATGGCATCCACCCCAGGGTACTGAAGGAGCTGGCAGAGGTCCTTGCAGGACCTTTGGCAGACCTATTTAATGCCTCACTATATTCGGGGTGTGTACCTCAGGACTGGAGGATGGCTCATGTGGTGCCCCTCCACAAGAGTGGCCCCAAGGGTGAACCGGGAAACTACAGACCAGTGAGCCTCACATCCATCGTGGGTAAGCTAATGGAGACTATCCTGAAGGAGAGGCTGGTGGCCCTCCTAGAGGCCAAAGGACTACAGGACAGCAGACAGCATGGCTTCATCGTGGTAGATCTTGCCAAACCAACCTGGTCGAGTTCTATGACTGGGTAACTAGGCAACTGGACAGGGGCCATGCAGTGGATGTCCTGTATCTGGACTTCAGTAAGGCATTGACTCAGTGCCACATGGAAGGCTGGGAAGGAAGTTAGAGGCACAGGGTGGGTGCAAAGCTGGTGAGATGGGTGGAAACTGGCTGCAGGAAGGCAACAGAGGGTGGTGGTGGGTGGGGGCTCTCACAGCCAAGGGCAGTGAGCGGTGTTCCACAGGGCTCGGTGTTGGGACCAGTGTTGTTTGGGATATTCATTGCAGACATATCATGGGACATCAAGCAAGATCAGTCTGTTTGCTGATGATACCAAGGTAGGCAGCGGTGGTGGATGACCTAGGGGATGGCAGGGGTTGCAGGATGATCTGGCAAAGCTTGAAACCTGGTCAGAACACCTGGCAACTGGGCTTTAATGCCAAAAATGCAGGTGCTGTATTTTGGGATGAAGAACCAAGGAGGACTTACCGGCTGGGGGAGTGCAGTTAGCCCAGACAGAGGAGGAAGGATCTGGGTGTGCTCATTACAGGGTCAATGAACAACCCGGCACAATTGGAAGAGCAGCTGCAAGGCCAACAAAATGCTGGGTTGTATTGCAAGGGGTATATCCTCAAGGAGGTGATTCTGCCACTGTATAGATCATTAGTTAGACCACACCTGGAGCACTGCGTGCAGTACTGGCATCCGTATCTGAAGAGGGACATTAAGTTACTGGAGGGGGTGCAGCGCAGAGTGACAAAGATGATCAAGGGGCTGGGGACTTATCATCGAGAGGAGGTTGAAGGAGCTGAACATGTACTCACTGGAGGAGAGGAGAGACAGGGTGACATGATTGAAACCTTTAAATACATGAAAGGAATAAACAAGACAGGTACAGAGGGGCTGTTCAAAGTAAGGGAGGGAGGACACCAGGGGCCATGATATGAGACTGGAGTGAGGAAAGTTCAGGAGGGAGATGAGGAGACACTTTTTTACAGAGAGGGTGGTGGCTGGGTGGAATGCATTACCTGCTGAAGTGGTATGCAGTAGAACAGTGGACTGCTTCAAACGAGGATGGGACAGGACAAGGGGGAGGGTTAATGAAGGGGAAGGGTGGAAGGGAGGGGCAGCTGCAGAATAAGAGGTGCTAGCTGCACATTCGAGCAGACTTGATAGACCTCTAGGCCTTTATCTGCTGGCAAATTTCGTATGTTTGTATATGGTTCAATAACAACAAATCTGATTTATTAGAGGGGGCAGTAACAAGGAGGGGACAATCAGGTTGATTTGGTTTGGAAATATTCAAAGCACAGTGCTGTGTATGCATACAGGGTCCAAAATGTCACACTCTGGGTACCCAAGATGGTGGGAGGCTAGCCAGGGTGGGTGCAGCTGGATGGGGCCCTTTGATGGAAAACACATGCACATACAAATTGTAATCCGGAGCCCTGGGGCTCAGTTCGTGAAGAAATGAAGCAGCAACAATTATATGGCACACTTGCAGTTTGATAAACAGATTGCAGGGAGCTACCCTGATTTGTACTCCCAGACTCTATACTGAAACTGGATGGATGCAGGTTGTCCTGGATTGCCAGGAGAAACAGAATAGCTGGCCCAGCCCCCATGGCAGGACTCACTTGCATTCAAGAAACAGGCGGATTCAGTCCGAATCAAGCTGGGTTGTGCTTCCAGCTTCAGCACACAATTCACAGTACCGGGGAAATAAGATTGCGATTCCCCACAAGCACTAGACACATTTATATGTTAAAAGGGAAGTACTATACCAGGCAGGCTGCTCCTCGATCCCGATCGCAATTACTGCAAAATACCCGGGAGCACACACAGCAGCTTCAGTTCCTGACAGACCGAGTGTGATTCAGTAATTTCTCCAGTCTTCTACAGGGTGAGCCTGGTTTCCTCACTTCTGGTGCTTCTTTCTCCTTACAACTCTGATGCAGTCCACACTGGCACTCACAAACAGCTGCAGGCCAAACTTTGGGGCCCCACACGAGCTTCCCGAGCGAAAACTCAATGGTGCAGGAGCACGGAGCTCCTTCCCTCTTCACAGTCTCAACTGAACTCCAGTAGACAAAACCGGGCACTTCCTTTGAGTTCCTCCCAGTCCTTGGCTGGTTTGGCTGTCACTCACAATAAACTCCCCCTGTTGGTGGAAAAAGGCGCCGAGGTCAAAACTACATCTCCCAGAGTCACTGCCCATACAATCCTCTTGTGGCTGGCTCAGCTTAAGAGTCCAAGTTCTGATTTGCCAGCAGCAGGCTCCACTCCAAAAGATCCCCACACTGATTGGTCCAATTCAGCAGTTCAGGACCAACATGAGGGAGAAAGTCCTGGCTATAAGAAAGCAGGTTAAAGCAAACTGCACTTTCATTATTATTTTAACAGGTTACAAGCAAACAATTATATCTTCTGAAAGAGCTCCCTCTGCCCATACAGTGACTGCAGAATGGAGTGATTTGCTCAGTGGCCCATATGGGGACTCGAGCAGGGAAACATACAGACCCCCCATTTCAAAGTAATTATCTGCAGTTTGGCAGCTCTTAAAGCGACAGTACATGGAGGCATTAGGCACTCTCACTCAATTATTTTTAAATCAGCTGAAATACAGAACACCAGCCTGGTGGAGAGCATTTGGGCTCACCCAAAGAAGGTTTTTTAGTGACCCCATTCGTAGGGGGGTTACACCATGTACTGTTCAGAAGAGACCGAGGTGCAAAAAGGGAGGGGTGTAGTGGCCCTGTATGTCAATGAAAATATCAAAGCTACAGAAATTCAGAATACACATAAGGAGCCAGAAGAACTGTGGGTCACCCTGGAAACAGGAAAATGGGACAGCCATAAGAACTGGGGTTGTCTACAGGCCCCCAGACCAGGGGAGGACACAGACACATTACTGTTAGAAGATATACAAAACATGACAGCTAAAGGGAGGTTCTGATAATGGGAGACTTTAACATGCGGATACAGATTGGTCAATACCAGCAGAAACATCTGCCAGAACTAGACATGTAGTGGATTTCCTGCAAGGGGAGGGCCTCAAACAACTGGTACAACAACCCACAAGAGACAGGGCTATCCTAGATCTAGTACTGACTAACAGGGAAGGGATCACAGATCTCCAGGTAGAAGGTCACCTGGGGGCCAGTGACCATCACATGGTATGGTTCAATTTGGCCACTACATCTAAATCATCCCATTCCAAGGCAAAAATATGGGACTTCAGAGGAGCTGACTTTGATAAGATGGCCAACAGAGTTAAGCTAGCACTGGCAAAAAGAAACACAGGTGAGGGGGGTACAGGCAAAGTGGGCAAGCATTAAGGATGCAATACTTGAAGCAACATCCCATTGTGTTAGACAGAAAAGGAAGTGCAAAAGAAGAAGGAAACCACTTTGGTTCTCAAATACAGTAGCAGAAAAGGTCAGAGCCAAAAGGCTGTCCTTCAGGAAATATAAGAGAACACTGCGGGATGAAGATAGGGAGGCATACCAAACTGCCCTAAGGGAAGCAGGGAAGGCAGTAAGGCAGGCAAAGTCCCAAACTGAGGAAACACTAGCACGAACAGTAAAAGAAGGTGACAAGACTTTCTATAGATACATTAGTGAAAGGAGAAAGCCCAGAGGGGGTATTGCTAAGCTCAAAGAAGAAAAGGGAGCATGTGAGGAGGAGGACCCTGTAAAAGCATCTATCCTAAATAGATACTTTTGCTCAGTATTTACTGAAGAGAAGGTAGGGCAGGGCACACAGCTCAGCACCATGGACACAGGGGGGAAGGAGGTGAGCACTACTCCCTTCACAAAAGAAAGGGTCCTACAAGAGCTCGCTAAGCTCAGGCTGGACAAGGCAATGGGACCTGATGGCATACATCCCAGGGTACTTAAGGTGCTAAGGGTGGAACTAGCACAGTCATTAGCAGAACTGTTTAGTGAGTCTCTGAGCACAGGAGAGGTCCCAGAAGACTGGAGAAGGGCTCATGTGATCCCACTCCACAAGAGTGGTAGCAGGGAGGAGGCAGGGAACTACAGACCAGTCAGTCTTACCTCAGTAGTGGGCAAGATTATGGAGGCACTCCTTAAGGAGAGGATAGTGCAACACCTGGAATCCATACGGGCACAGGATCCAAGACAGCATGGGTTTACAAAAGGAAGGTCCTGTCAAACTAATCTTACAGATTTCTTTGACTGGGTAACCAGAGTGGTGGACCAAGGGGGAGTAGTTGATGTCACCTACCTTGACTTCAGCAAAGCTTTCGACACTGTTCCACACAGAAGATTGATAAATAAGCTGGGTAGGCTCGGGGTGGGTCAGAAGTTGGTCAACTGGGTGGCAAACTGGTTGACGGGCAGAAAACAGAGAGTGGTGGTAAATGGTATACAGTCAGAAGAGATGCAAGTCACAAGTAGGGTACCTCAGGGATCAGTCCTGGGGCCAGTCCTCTTCAATATCTTCATTAGTGACATTGCAGATGGGCTAGAGAGTAAGGCTTGTCTGTTTGTTGATGACACCAAGATCTGCAACAGAGTAGATGATCCAGATGGGGTGGTCAGAATGAGAAGAGATCTGGATAAACTAGCAAAATGGTTAGAAGAGTGGCAACTGGGATTTAATGCAAAGAAGTGCAAGATCATGCACATAGGGAAGAGAAACCCTGAAGCCACCTATAGGCTGGGAGGGGAGCTGCTGGCAGTCACAAAGGAAGAAAGAGACTTGGCCATCATCATCACCGATGACCTGAAATCATTCAAGCAGACCTCTAAAGCAGTAGGTAAGGCTAGGGGATGTTAGGGTGTATTAGCAGGGGTATCACAAGTCGTAAGAGGAGGAGGGAGGTAATAATCCCCTTTACAAGACACTGGTTAGGCCCCATCTGAGTACCTGTGTGCAGTACTGGAGCACACCTTCACAAGGACATTAACCAAATTGAGGCAGTCAGAGAAGGGCAACAAAATGGTGCAGGGACTGCATCAGAAGACATACAAGGACAGATTAACGGAGCTCAATATGCATACCCTTGAGCAACGGAGGGAGAGAGGTGATATGATCGAAACATTCAAACACCTTTAGGGCATTAACAAGGTGAAAGAGTCTAACATGTTTAAATATAAGAAGAACAGCAGGACAAGAGGACACAGCATGAGATTACAGGGAGGCCGATTAAGGGGGAATGTGAGGAAATTATTTTTCACAGAAAGAGTGGTGGATGCATGGAATGGCCTACCTCAGGAAGTGGTGGCTATGAATACAGTGCAGGGCTTCAAACAGGCATGGGATAGGCATAAGAGAGCAATACAGATGAGTATGAATAGATAGGCCACCGACAGAGCAAAGGCCGATGGCACATTTATAAGGTAGAAAAAGAAATGGGCAGACTGGATGGGCCTTGCGGTCCTTATCTGTCATCAACCTCTATGTTTCTATGTTTCCCTGTATGGGGGTTAGAATGAGCACCCCCTTGCTTGTTGATATAGAAGATGACCGCCATATTGTCCATCTGAACCAGAAGAAAGCCTGATATAAGGTCCTCCTGAAAGGCATGTAGCACACTGAGGACTGCTCGCATCTCTAGGACACTGATATGGAGTTCGGGCTCCTCAGGGGTCCAAATGCCTTGCGTTTGGTGGGCCCCAGGTGTTCTCCCCACCCTAAATCTGAGGCATCCATTGTAAGTGTCTGATTTGGGGACTTCCAAACTGAGTGGATCCATCCAGCAAAGAAGTATTCTCTTTACTTGCTCTGTAACTCTGACCATGTGGTCTAGGTCGGTCGGCCTTGCAGTCCCACTGCACCCTGAGGCATCCATTGTGGGATTCTCATGTGGAGGCGGACCAGAGGAGTGACTGGAATGGCCGCAGCCATGTGCCCCAGAAGTCTGAGAAAGGTTCTTGCTGGGACCTGAGGAGTTACTAGAACCGATCCGGCTATCTCCTGCAAGCGATCGTCCCTCTCTGGGGGTAGAAAAGCCATGTCCTGGACCGAATCCAGGACCGCTCCGATAAAGATGAGTCTTTGGCTGGGTTCTGGGGAAGACTTTGGAAGGTTCAGGGTGATCCCCAGGTCTCGGAAGAGAGTATAGATGTCTCCGAGAGCTTGAAGCAGGTGTGACCTTGACAGGGCTGCTAGCTGACAATCGTTCAGGTAAGGGAAGACATAATGCTCCTGATGCCTTAGAGCCGCAACCACTACTGCCAAGCACTTCTTGAAGACTCGAGGAATGGAGGAGAGGCCGAATGGAAGAACTCAAAACTGATAATGTTCCCCCTGGAAGTGGAACCTCAGGAACTTCCTGTGAGGGGGAAAGACCCCAATATGCATGTACGCATCTTGCATGTCTAGGGAGCAGAGCTAGTCCCCTTGGTGCAGCACAGGAAGAAGACCTGGAAGGGTTACCATCCGGAACCTTTTGTACTCTATATAAAGATTGAGAGAACTTAGGTCCAGAATGGCACGAAGGCCCTGAGTCTTTTTTGAAACCAGGAAGAAGTGGGAATAATACCCTTTTCCCCCACTGCCACAGGGGGACTGGTTCTATCGTCCTTTTCCTCTCTGATGGCGTCAAGGACTCATTTGTTACTGATGATCGAGCTCCATCCCTGAAAGTACAGGGAAGTGACCCCTACCACCTCGTCTGGAACCTCCGCCCGGAGGAGGGGTCGGAAGGAGTCATTGGGCGGAGCCAGGGTGAGCAGAGAGGCCTGGGAGGACTTGGGCCCACAGGAGGCGCCTCAGGCTGCTGGTTGCCGGCTCTCCTCCAAAAGCCTCCTCTCTGGCCCTGTTGATTGCCACAGGCTTGACCACCTGTGGGCTTCCGAACTAGCCCCTTTCGCTGTCTCCGCTGGTCTCCACGGTACATTTGGCAGACCAACCAGATGGATTTGCCCGACTCTTGGAGGTCAGAGATAAGACAGACTGTTTCCTGCCCAAACAAAATCGTACCCTGGAATGGTAAGTCCCAGATGCTGGACTGCAGATCCTGGTGAAAGCCCGAGACCCTCAACCAGGAATGGCACCTGAGGCAGACACCTGACGCTGCCACTCTGGCTGCCGTATCCGCAGTGTCTTACGAGGCACGCAAAACATGTGTGCCTACGTCCAAGCCCGATTTTAGGACATCCAGAATCTCCGTTTTCTTCTCAGAATCTGGTAAGGCATTTACCAGCTCTTGTCCCCTCTCCCATAGTGCATTCTGGTACTGGACCATGTGCGTAAGGAAATTCAGGGACCTAATTGAACAGGTGGAGGCAGAATACACCATCTTGCCCACCTGGTCCAAATAACAAGACTCCGGATTGGGAGGCTGCGAGCTGAGGTGTTTGGGCTGCTTAGATTTGTCATGAGCAGCCATAATAACTGAAGAGTCCGCATGAGGGTGCTTGGCCAAAACTGGTTCATCCCTCGAGGCTCTATATAGCCTGTCCGATTTCTTTGGTACTGCCGGGACCAAAATCGGACGCTTCCAGGTAATCCGGGTGAGGTCCTGGAATGTGTCCACCAAAGGAGGCACCACCAAGGGTTTAGGCTCCTTCTGCCTCAGGTACTTAACCTATCTCCAGCGTTCCGGGTCCAGGTCCTCCGTATCCCACTCATTGGAGGCCTGGATGTGCCTCATGATGTCCATGAATGTAGGATTGTCAGGAGGCAAGCGGGGCTGGTCCTTATCTCCTGGGGAACCCCCGATTCCCGTAAAAGAAGAGGTAGAAGAGGAAGAGGAGGAGGAAGGGCTACTGGGTGTCGAGTAGCCGGACCTATCCCTGTGGCAAGCCCCACTCGAACGTCGGTGACTCACGGACCGATGGCGGTCCGAAGACCGATGGCAGTCACGGGACCGACGGCGGAGTGGAAACCGACGTCGGTCAGATGAGTGATGTCAGGAGCGGTCCCGTCTAACACAGTGGGTAAGGCTCCTGGTGTGAGACCCGACCCGGCGTCGGCTGTCCGATCTGGTAGAGCGCCGGTGTCGATCTACGGACCGTGAACGGGAACGAGCCACGGGAGGAGGTGTAGGCGGTGGCCTCTTAGGGGTCTTCCTCGGCAAAAAAGCACCTCCTGGCTGTGGTTCACCCAAAGGGTCCGGGACTGGTGACGGGGCTGGCTTTGCGGGGGGGGGGTCCACTTCTGGACCTGCCCCCACCAGAAGGAAAAAAGATCCAGGAGCTCTTCCTTCGAAAAAACTAGGCTACTTTCCCTGGAAATGGAATATCTGCAACATTGACCTTGGAAGAAGAGCCCCGGGGGGTGGAGGACTTGGCAGATGGAGACACAGCCCCTTCGCTGGTTGCGTCCAGATTCGTCGTCCCATCACCCAGCGTCGGTAAGGGGACCGACGACGGGGTACCAACCGGGAGCACCGGAGTGTCCCTCAACTTCAAGGGCGCGCTCTTGACGGGCAGCACTGAGGCCTTGGAAGTTACTGTGCAGATGATATGTTAATATTGGTTAAAACCCAGGTGCCTACATCAGTAACACAGGTTTGGGACTGAACTCAGGCCACTCAGGAGCCGGCCAGGGAAGTAGGATTGAACATACCATGGCTTGCTCTCCTCATTCAGGGAGGCTGAACAGCATGTCTTTCTACATCACTACCACCTAGTGGAGGCCAGGTGGTATGACAAGTGGGTGCCAGTAGGAGGCACCAATGCAAATGCCTGATGCATGCACTCAAGCATCACTGAACACGCCTTGGCCCTCGGAGGGAACACTGCGGCTGAAAATCAGGAGAAAAATCACCCTGTCTGACAGGATAATGGTGAGACCTTACAGGCCCCGTATTTCTGACCAAGGCACTCACCCACTACATCACGGCCCGGGAAGGGGTGATGTATGCCCCAGAAAAGGTAGATGATGGAGCTGGGGGTGAGTCCTGATGGGGGCCAGTAGGGAAGCAAGGAGAATAAATAAATAATGAGAAAAAAACAAAGCAACATTGCAACACACTGAATAGGTTCAAAGAACCCTCAGCAATACCTGTGTTCATAGTTAATTGAGATAAATTGGAAGCACTACCCACAACAAACAGTTGTTTCAGATTTGATTTTGGCAGCTACGGTTTTCAGTGGCCTCAGGATTCAAGTACCTGGCACAGGAAGGGACAGCAGTACCAGCCTTATCAGTGGGATTAAAGCTCCATAGTAACTCAATACTAGATTGGCACTGATAGAAGTCCCAGTGATGACATCTAATAGCAGGGATGGGGGAGTTAATTCTGAGACTGAAATGGAGGGTGTGTGTGTGTGTGAGTGTACGTGTCGGAGAATCAACTGTATAATAATAAAACACTAATTTTGCAGCAAGAAACTAAGTATTTTACATAATTAGAAATTTTGGGCATGTGTAAAGTCTCCCTGCCCTCCCCTTAGCTTCCTCCTCGCCTCAGGCACATCTGGGTGTCTTCTTATTCTTGCCTTCCCTTCCTGTACCACCCTGCCCACCCCCTGCTCCCTTAGCCCCCCCCCCATGTCAATTGTAGGAAAACCTCTCACCATCTCCCAGCCAAGGTGTTAGTCATGCTACTACTTCTGCCAGGGAACATTCATCCAAACCCTGGCACGGTTCCCAGGAACTCCCCGACTAGCACCACAGGCCTATGCATGGTCTCCATGAATATCTGTAGCCTCCTAAAAAAGTTTGACTCACTACAATGCCTGGTCACATCAGTTAACCCTGATGTCATCGCTCTGGTTGAGACTTGGCTGTCAAAATCCTCCCCTGACTCCCTAGTCTCCCTTCCTGGTTTCACCCTCTTCCAGTCCGACCGTGTTGGGAGGCGGCGGCGGCTGTGCTATTTATGTCAAGATCTCTCCCGTACTAGCCTGCATGCTCCATCCTTGACTCCAGGGCCCCAGGCGCTTACGCTGAAACAACCCCTGACCCTTTAAAGGGACCCCTTTATCTGACTACTACATCGTGCCCCCAGGGACCAAACACAGGCCATTGCCTCTCTTACAGAATACCTTTCCTCACTACCTCCTTCCGCTGATCAAATTCTGGTGGGTGACTTAAATGTCAACTGGCTCAGCCCTCCTCCTCCTCCTCTACCCATGACTCCTTTTCTGCAATAGACCTAATGCAACTAGTTACCCACCCTACCAGGACTAACCCCAAGAGAGGCTCCAGTACCCTGCTTGATGTGGTACTCACCAACCGCCCTAATCGGATCCCCAATGTACAAGTCCTCCCAGACTCTCTCAGCGATCACTCCCCATTCTATTCACTGGTCATCCTCAGTCCCAAACCCATAGCACAGTCCACATGCGGGCGTCTAATACCTGGTGGACTGATAAAACTTAAGGAACTTCTGTCCCTAATTGACTGGTCTCCTATACAGGCAACTCCTGACATCGACACAGCTCTCTCCTTCTTTACCCGAACTTTTAATAATGCCTGTGATATCTTTGCCCCAATGTCGACCTGCCGTTCTAAAAGGCAGAATGCCCCCTTGGTAACCCCAGCTTTGATCCACCAACTCAAACATAGGGACAACCTATGGCACCGTGCCATTGAGACTGGCCGTCCCAGTGACAGGCAGTTATATGCTGCCACCTGAAACAAGTTCACTCGGGCCATCAGAAAGGCCAAGTCTGAGAACTATCGGTCCTCACTCACTGCCTCATGGGGAACCCCAGAACCTTCTGGGACAACATTAAACAGTTAAATGGGGTGCACACTCCCCCACCTGCCAGATCAACATTAATGGTGTGATCTCCTCAGACCCAGCCCTCATAGCCAACCACCTCAACACCTCATTCACTGACCTTAGCCTCTATCCTCCCTACAAATTTTTTGACCCTCCTCCCCAGCACCTGCCGTAAATCTTTCTCACCCTTATTTTGTCTTCCCTCGTGTTTCTGCCCAAGAACTTAGGCCGCACCTTGTCACTGTCCTCAAGAGTAATAGTACGGGCAGTGATACCCTGGATCCATGTATCCTACGGCTGGTCTTAGACACAGTTCTTACCCCGATCAAGTGCCTCATCAACCATTCTCTTTGCCTGGGGAAGGTTCCAACTGCCTGGAAAGTCGCCACTGTCACCCCTATCTTTAAAGGTGGTGATAGGACTGTGGCTGGAAACTATCGGCCAATCTCCATTCTCTCTCCTCTCTCCAAGCCCTTGGAAAAAGTGGTGGCCTCTCAAATCTCTGACTACCTCTCCACCTACTATGTCCTATGTCCTGAGCAGCATGGCTTCCGAGCGGGCCACTGTACCAACACAGCCCTGCTAGAGTTCTCCAACTTTCTCCACTCCTCCTTAGACACTGGTTCTCTGGCTGGTGCAGTCTTCATTGACCTCTCTAAAGCTTGCGACACTGTCTCCCACCCCCTCCTTCTTGATGCCCTTAGTCTCTCTGGTTTTGCTGCTGGGCCTATCTCCTGGTGCACCAGTTAGCTGTCTGACCGCTCACAGCGTGTAAAAATTAATGGGACCTACTCAGACATCTGTCCCATCTTTTCTGGAATTCCCCAGGGCTCCATTCTGGGCCCCTTACTATTCTCCTTTACCTTAACACCTTCACGCTCTTGCTTGGGAACATTCTATTATGCGCTGATGATGCAGTCATCTTTGCCTCAAGTCGTAACCCTATTAACCTCCAGGACTCGCTGCAGAAGTCCTTCGCCGAAGCCGAGGGCTGGTTCAAGGAACATAGATTGGTGCTAAATCTTAAAAAAAAAAAAAAAAACATGTTCTTCACTCATCCTCAAAACAAGTCCTGCAACTTCAAACTCCTCATTCACTCTGGGTCCTCTTTCCCACTCAAACAAGTTTGTTCCTATAAATACCTAGGGATCCATTTTGACCCCTCCCTCTCCTTCCATGGACACATCGCTGCCTAGCCACTGCCACTAATATCTGATTGGGCATCTTACATCGGTATAAACACTGCCTCCCGAGGCTCTTCGACTCATGATCACCTCCTCTATCCTGTCCTAGTGGACTATGGACTGCGGTGTATGGTGCTGCTGATCAGACTGCACTCCATAAAATTAACTCTCTGAATAAGGCCTGCAGGTTAATGTACTGGGCACCTAGGCTAACACACACCTGTCTACTGTACGCTAAAAGCGCTGGTACTTGATCTTGGCAGGTGCCTCAAATATCTGACCTGTACCCTTACAAAAGACCCTCCTTGGGCTATCCCTTGGGATTGACCACCACCATCCACCGCTCTGTCCCACTAGTTCATACTCGGACCTCTGGGAAAACCTCTCTTGTTATCCCTAGAGCTAGGACCTCTCACGGCCAAAGAGCCTTCAGCTTTAGGGCCCCCTCCTGGTTCAACACACTGCCCCCCTCCATCTCCGAAGCTCCAACTATATCGTGCTTCAAAACTTCCTTACGGAACCACCTTGTTAACACCCGGAGCTGTAATTGCCACTAGTCAAAGCCGTACTCAATACTTATGACAAAGCTTACTACTAAGCTGCTAAGGACAACATAACTCTGGTATTGTTTGCATCACTCCTACCTGTACCAGCTTGTTTGTATCTATGTCTTAAGTTACTGTTATACTGTGTTATACTGTTATACTGTGTATTTTCATTTGTCTTACTGTGACAAGGTACCTTTGTAAATGAGCCTATGGCGCAAAGGTTTTCCAAACTGCTGTCTAAATAAATAAATAAATAAATAAATTTCACCTAGTGTATTGTTTTGGGTGTTTGTTTTTTAGTAGCCCTATTATTTCTGTATTTAGGGACGATTATTACTTTTACCTGCCAAATATTCTTTTTTTTTTTTTTTTTAGTAATCTGTTTTTCCGCCCCCGTGCTTCGGGCTCTGTCAAGCTCCCTCTGACCCCTTCGACCTTTCTCGGCCCTCTCGGATCCCAGATGCGCCGACCCCAGGATATCGGTATATCCTTTACCAGGCGGTCCTTCCTCCGAGGGGAAGGCACCAGGAGGAATAGCCCCAGCCACACCTTCTAGGCCCGGAATGCTGCTGGGGAACAGGAGGCACCGGAAGGCACTGGAGGCCCCTGAGGGCAGAGAGCTGTCATCCGAAGGCCAGCTAGCTTTTTCCTGGCTTTCTTAAGGTGCGTGATGTCCAGGCGTCAAAGGCAAAGCGGCGTCTATCACGCTGCCCAATAGCCCTGGCGTGCTGCACTACCACTGGCCTTCACCAGTGGTGGCTTTGATACCGGGTCGCGAACCCTTCCCTCCTGGAGACAGCGAGCAGTCGTGGGATGCTCAAGCTGCCTCCCCTCGGCCTGGCCCTCCAGCTGCCGAGGCTCGTTCCTGAACCGGTGCGCTGGCGTCGCAGCAGAAATCCAACGCTGCGCCGACGGGCCGGCATATTCTTTTTTTTTAATTAATTATGAGTTCCAGAACCCAATGACATTAGTTAAGCGGAAGCCTAAAGTGAAGGTTTCTATGGAGGTCTTCTGCTCCACTGATGTTATTAAGTTCTGGAATTGATAAGTGATTAAAAAAGGATATTCGGTAGGTAAAAGGTAGAATTAACAAGAGATCTGAAAATAAGGACAAAATAGGTCTATTTCCAAACAAACCCACAAAACCACTCACTGTGGGTATTTAAAACACTTGACAAATCCTCATTTCTACTTTTATTTAAAAAAAATGTAAAACAAAAAAAAAAAAACAGGTGTTACAGTCCCTTTAAAAAAAAAAGTGTCCTGAAATTTTTGTAGCAGGACCTGTCAGTCCCAGAAAATAATTCAGGTGGAAACTTTTCTTCACTTTAAATGTAACCACAGAGCCCTTTCCCATCCATAACAGCCATATTGTTTATTCTACTCTGGGGACTCCTCAACTGTAGTACTTGTCCATGTGGACTTGTTTTAACTCAATTATGGGGCCAGTCCTCTTTAATGACTTCATAAGCGACACTGCAGAGGGACTGGAAGGGAAGGTGGAACAAATGAGGAGGGACCTGAGCAGGCTTGAGGGGTGGTCAAGAGTGTGGCAGCTAGGATTCAATGCAAAGAAGTGTAAAAATGGTGCATTTGGGGCACAGAAACCCAGAGGAGGAGTACATGATGTGAAGGAGGTACTGACGACCACCAAACAGGAAAGGGATCTGGGGGTAATTATATCTGATGACCTAAAGGTGACCAAGCATTGTGAAAAGGCTGTGGGGAGAGTCAGTGGGATGCTGGGGTGCATAGGGAGAGGTATCACCAGCAGAAACAAGGAGGTGGTGATACCACTGTACAAATCATTGGTGAGACCCCATCTGGAGTACTGTGTCCAGTTCTGGAGGCCGCATCTCTGGAAGGACATAGAGTAGAAGCGGTTCAGAGAAGGGCAACACAAATGGTGCAAGGTCTGCACCAAAAGTCATATAAGGAGAGACTAGAGGACCTCAATATGCATACCCTGGCAGACAGGAGAGAGAGAGGAGAGGAGAGATATGATAGAGACCTTCAAATACCTAAAGGGCATAAATAAGGTACAATAGGGTGGCATCTTTCAGAAAAAAAGACGTTCAAGAACAAGGGGTCATGATATGAAGCTGGAGGGGGCAGGCTCAGGGGTAATGTGAAGAAGTATTTTTTCACAGAAAGGGTGGTGGGTGCATGGAACAGCCTCTCAGCGGAGGAGGTGGTGGGGACAGAAATGGTAGGGGAGTTCAAGAATGCATGGGGTAGGCACAAGGGAACCCTAGAAATAGGAAAGAGAGGATAAAAGACGGAGATCAAGTAGGATCTGCGTACTGCAGTAAGTAGGGAAAATGAGCAGACAAAGGTGGGCCAAGCGTTCCTTATCTACTGTCTGTTTCTATGTTTCTAACTCATACGCTCTCACCTCGAACTATGCCATAGCGGGTGGGCTGTTGTAATACTGACTGGAGTATATGGGTTTGTTGTCCTTCAGCCAATCTTTTAACTGATCAGACAACGTGTAACCATCCACTGCATAACTTACAGCACTGCATTTACTTGTTGTAGACTTTTGAAAAGTTCAATAAAAGTTATATTAACAAAATAAACAATTTAGCCACTGAAGACTTGATTTGAATTCAGCTTGATTTTACTGCCCCATATGCTGCTGTTATCTTTATCGTTAGCTATATTCCTTCAAGTAACTGAAAACTCAAGTGAGCCACCATCTGGGATGGCTGCTTAGGACTCTGACTCCAAAGAGTCCCTTTTAAAGTCTGCATAAATCTGTTATTTTCTGTGTGAAAACAAGAACAGCAAGTGTACCTGGGATCAAGAACAAAGTGGTATACTTACCGGTGTTTTTATTTTCTTGATTGGATGCTGTACTGTTAAACTATCATTGATAGAAATTCTGAAGGACAGATCAGGTGAAACGGGCAGAAATGGTAACGGCTGCAGAGCATACTATGGTCAGGGTCATGGACCTCGGCAAAATAAAATAAATGCTGAAGGCTGTGATTGAGGATATTCCTACAATCAGAAAAGTGGTTTCAGATGTGGAACAGAGAACAGAAGCCACTGAAATTCATATAGTCAGCAAGGTGCACATGGTCTTGGTGAAAGCGGACGACCTTGAAAATCGAGGTCATCAAAAATAACCGAGGATAGTGGGGGTACTGGACGGCTCAGAAGGAGGAACATGAACTTATTTGTACAATCATTAATACCAAAAGTCCTTGATTACTACTGGGACTACCTCCTGGAGGTGGGGTGCTCACACAGATCTTTGGCTCCGAAGTCAGGCAAAAGGTATGCCCCACTTTCTATTCTGGCTTACTTTCTATGGTACAGTGTGAAGGTGCAGATCTTGAGGATTGCCAGGGAGAAAGGCCCTTTATATTGAAACGGACACCGAATTTACCTGTTCCAAGATTTTTCAAAGGATCTGGCGGACAGAAGGAAAACCTTCACCCCTGTGAAAAAGTACCTTGCTCAAGAGAAAGTCACCTATAATTTAAAATACCCTGCCATCTTACAGGTCTTAAGGAATGAAAAGTGGCAAAGTTTTGCTAACCCCCAGGAAGCGGCCAGAATTCTCTCACAGGCCAAGTTGATAGGTGGAGGTCGACATGTGGCTAGCAAATCCCTGACAGTAACTGGCCACATCTCCAAACAAACAAGCAAACAAACAAACTGAACATCAGGGAAACTGAGGGGTATGTGCAAAATCGCACAGAAAATATTGCTAACACACCAAAGCCACAGACCACAGAGCAAAGGCAGGTTTCCAAAGCCAAGAGACAAAGAATAGAGACCGAGACAGAATGAGGAAAGCAATGCACTCCCCCCAGTGATGAAGAAGCTGGAGTCGGGGCAGGAGACCATCAACCCCCCCCCCGGGTAAGTCCTGCATACCTCGTTGGGAACTGAAGCCTCCGAATAAATTATCCAGGGAACCGGATACAGAAAAGGGACAGGAAGAGCAGCTTGTAATTTCACTACTGAGGAATTCATGCAGGCAAAGCTGGCCTATCCAACGCCCCACCACCACAGGATGAGATCTCGCTTCACCCAAGCTGGGCTTCCATAGTGGAAGGAGAGACACTGGGGGCACGTCCAAAAATGCCACAGCCAATGCCGTCATCTACAACAGCCCATAACACAGTGGATCATTGAAGAACAATGGGCTATAATGTTGGATTCACATGTTGACACTTGTTCTTGCTTGTTACTGGATAGTCGTGGCTACTGAACTTGCTTTATAAGGACTATGTGGGGGATGTTCTGGCACGGTAGGCTCAGTCTCCTTTTCTATATGTGGGGGGAGGGAAAAGAGGAACACTGGCAACCCACTTTGACCAGGTGGTGGTGGGGGGGGGATACAAAATATAGGCTCACCAACTGAGGGGGAGGTCAGGAGTTGCTTACAGTTGCAGCCATAGACATAAGTCAGATATTTCATGAAATTTCTGTGATATCTCTGGAGAAACTCCCTGTCTGCCTGCAGTACCACTGTGGGCCACCAGAGAGAATCTCTTCAGGTATTTTATTTTATATTTATTTATTTATTTAATTTGTTAACCGGGTAAGTATACTGATCCCAGGGACTGTTTTCAGGCACGACCCAGGCAATTAAGATGGTGCCTACAGCGGACAAATATACAAGACAAAAGCAGTTTAAATATACAGTACACAGTACATCATGGAGCAACAAATTAGGTTGCATATTCCAAGGTCCTATAATACATATACTGATTCTGAAAATACTAATGTAACCCCCCTACAAATGGGGGTTCCCAAAAAGTCTTCCTTGAGCTTGCCTAAATGCTCACTGCCAGGCTGGTGTCCTGCATTTTAGTAGGTTAAATGTGATTACCAGAGCCTGTATAGCCTCTGTGTACTGTCTCTTTAAGAGCTGCCTGATTGCAGCTTAAGTAATCTGAGATGGAGCTCTGTTGAAAGATGTAACTATTTACTGAAAATCATTTAGAGTGATAATGATAATGTAGTTTGTCTAACCTGCTTTCTTTGTAGCAAGGACTGTTTTGTTTGTCTCCACTATCTTGGTCCTGGACTGCAAATTGGACCAAACAGTACTGGTGGGACCTAAAATGTAGCCAGACTACAGGAGCTGTCTGAATTCAAAATCTGTAGGAACTTTAGTTTGGAGCTTTCTGTGCTTTTTTTGCAACTGAAGGGGAGCTCTTGCTCTGACTGACAGCCAAATCAGCCAACAGAATCTTTTGGATCTTGGGGGAAGTCCCGGGCTGCTTGCAGTTTTCAGTTAGTTCTGAGCTGGGAAGTGAAATGAGAGGAGCTGAAGTGATTCTGAGCAGCACTCCTGAGTGGATTCGCATGGGAGAACTGTGAAAAGGCTGAGTTTTTGGTTTGCAGGTCTGCCTGCTGCTCCTGAGAGGGGGAGAAGAGAATTATTTTGGACTAAATCCAAGTTTATGTGACTAAAGTAAGCTACTGAAGTGGGCCAGGCCCAACCTGAAGAAGACCAAAGATTTTGCTGAATGCGATCAGCCTGTTAGGAGTTCCAGCTACCCCTAAGCTCCCGGTGTGTGCAGAGACTTTGCAATTGTGACTGGGGAGCGCTTTGCCTGGTACAGTAGAATTCCCGTACATGTAAATGTGCTATGAGCTGCTAGTAGGTTGTGAGTTATTCCCTCACTGTGTGAACTGTGTTCTGCTTGCTGGAAGCTGTATCCAGTCCAAAACAGACTGCATCCGAATTTGTCTCCATGCGGTCTGGGCCATGCCAGACTGGCCCAGCCAGACTACCCACTGCACAGAAAAGCCATCGACGAGAGACCTGCCTGGGGATCAGCCCCCTGCTCAATGCTTGAACAGGAACAACACCTCTGCGACTCGTGTGGGCCCTGCTTCTCCTGGCATTCCAGATCAACCACCTGCAGTCTCGATTTTCGTCCAGCCTGTGTCCAGTCTTGGGTATCGTGAGTAAATACCAGGGTAGCTCCCTGCAACAACAGCTTAATCTGAGTGTGTCATCTGATTGTCTTGTTGTTTCGTTTCCTTTACGAACTGAGCCCTCTGGCTCTAGATTACAAATATTGTGTACTGTGCATGTTGCGTTTTCCATCACAGGGCCCCAACCAGCTGCAACCCTGGGCAACTGTCCTGGCTAGCTCATCTCTTCTCTACCTGGGTACCCAGCGGTGGACTGTGTGGGGGGACTCAAAGCGCATGCATAACTGCTTGATTGATATAACCTTTAAGCTAATTAACCTGATTTTGCTCCTCCCTTGTTCAAGTCCCCTGAATAAATCAGCTCTAACTTTTTCTGCATGTAATCTGACTGTGGTTCCAGTTTGTGCTCGAAGTACTGTACTGTTGCTATTTGCTGTACATAACCTTGTTTTACAGGGGGTCCCCAGGGTCGAGCCAGAGGAACCAGCCCTGGTGGTAAGTGCAAACAGTGTGGGTGCTTGTGTGGTGTACCAGAGGTACTGTGAAAGTGATTATTGTACAGTGTTCAGGCCACTAGAGGGGAAAGAGGGGGGGTTACAGTGTCCCAGAGGGCTGTGCCCAGGTCAGCTTGACCACTACCAACCCTGACCTCTGGGTGGAGGCACCCGTTTCAGAACCTAGGCCCCTTAACCCACTACTAGCCAAGCAGGCAGGGGTAGTAGCCCTTGGGATAGCGCCACCTAGGGGTTACATCTTTTTTTTTTTTATAAATTTCATTTTTATTATGCTTTTTCAATATATATACATACATGTCATCATATCACAGTTAGTTGATGTCCTTTACATTTTTGCTTATACAGATATATAAAGGTTCATAAGTAGCTTTGACATACATATTAAGCATTGCTTATTTCATTCTTTAGGTAAAGGTTAGTGTATTTTAAAAAAGCTAAGTGCTCACCCTTTTGGTAACATATAATTTCTTGGAGTTAATGAGTCTCTATCTATGTATCCCTAAGTACTATAAAGCCAGCTTAATTCAATGCTCCTTATATTATGTCTATCTGTCTAACCCCTTTTCTTATCTGTTACTATTCTAGCTCTTCAATGGGGGGATGTTCTATCGACTTGCTTCTTCCAGTTTTGGGTCATATCTCTTGGTTGGTGGTGTTTTATTTCAGTCATTTCTCTTCACTAAAGTCCCTTCGTATTTATTAGTGGGATTGGACCTATTATTTCTGAGGTTCCATAACGTAGGGTGCTCGATCTGTGAGTGCCCCCTTCCCCTACCCTCAGTACAGTGACATCCATCTCTCTGTTGGGGAGATATCCTTTCCTTCTAGGGGACGAAGCTGTAGTCCTTTAACTTCTAGTATACCTGCCATCGAGTCCATCTTGTAGTGAACTTCTCTCCCTGTTAGTTTAGATTATGTGTTATTCTCTCCATGGTATATATCTGCCTTGTGATGTCCCACCAGTTTTGTATCGTTGGAGTCTTATTAGTTAGCCATAGTTTTGTTATTGCCTTCTTTGCTGCTGTAATAAGAAGGAGGAGAAGATATCTAGTATTCAGACCTCTCAGTGTTTTGGGGAGGTTGAAGAAGAGGAACATCTCCATTGTTAACTGAAGTTGGGGGGTCAAATATCTCCTGTAATTGTGCCTGGAGAGTTGAGAGAAACGGTTTGAGGTGTGGACATGTCCACATGATATGTGTGTGATTTGCACTGGTTTCACCACATATGCGCCAGCACATTGCTGTGTTGGTGGGGGCATAGTGGTTGGTAATTAGGGGGGTTCTGAAAAACCTTATTAGGTTTTTCCACGTGTATTCACACCATTGGTGAGAGCTTATTACACGTGCAACATAGCAGCAAGCTCACTGCCAGGTCTCTGGAGTGACCGTATAGCCAGATTCTTGACTCCACTGTTGGTGTATCTCTTCTGTTTGAGATTCTCCCTGGGAGTTCAATAGGTGGTAGTAAGATGAAACTAGGTGTTCCTGTTGTTGGTTATTGTTCAGTTGAATCTGGCCATGAACCAGAGCTGGATACTGCTCAGGCATCCAAAGCTCTTTCGGGAGATTTTCAATATAGTGTCAAAGCTGCAGGTACCAGTAGAAGTCTCGGTGTGGCAAGGGGAATTTTCTTTGAATTTTTGCAAATGACCTGATGTTTCCCTGTGACATGACCTGTGGTATATATTTTAAACCAACTCTCTCCCAATCTCGAAATCCATCGTCCAAAGTATTTGGGGGAAAGTCACCCAAACCTGTGATAGGACATATGAGGATTTGAAAGGTGGCCAGACATTGGGTTTTCCTGATAGTTTGCCAGGTTTTAAATTGTGACATAAACCATGGGTTTAGGGATTGACTCACCTCTGGCTTTGGTATCAGATCGTATAATATTTGAAAATAGGTGTAGTCACTTATCAGTTCTCTTTCCAGGGGTTCAGTTAATTTATTTTTAGTGGAAGTCAAATACTTCCATGAGTCAAAATCTGTAAGTCATTCCAATATTTTGGAAGTCAAAATACTTCCTAGATCCCACAATTTGAAAGTCAGTATTCTAGGAATGATTAATTTATGGATGTTAATACAAATATTAGTGTAAGATACAGATTAGTTTAGAAAAAAATCCATCCTTTCCTAGCGCCTGTGCCTTCAGTTTTGGAAGTCATCCAATTTAATGTTTTACATTTGGAAGTCAGTGACTTCCTCCCCCTTTAATTTGGAAGTTTTTGGCTTATTTTTTAGAGTCAAATACTCCCAAAATGGTTTTTCAAGCCTGTCTCTGTCTTTCTATCTCCAACCAATGTGGGTTAGATATTTTATTTTGCCAAGCCATTATTTGTGTCAGGGTTGCTGCCTGCTGATATAGTTGTAGGTCTGGGAGTGCTAGTCCTCCTTCCTGGCGAGGAAGGGTCAAGATTTTGAGGCGGACACAAGGCTTTTTATTTGCCCATATAAATTTGGATATTAACTGATCCCATTCTCGAAAGGTTTTCAGTGGGATAAAAATAGGAATATTCTGGAACAGATATAATGCCCTTGGAAGTACCACCATTCTGACCAGGTCTATCCTCCTTGTAATGTTTAGGGGCAATGCTACCCATGAGTTTAGGTCTGCTCTTAGCTGTGCCGTGAACAGTGCATGATTGTACTTAAAACTATTTGCAGGGGTGTGTGTTAGCTGAATACACAAATATTTCATTTTTTGTAGGTTCCATCTCCCAGGGATAATGTTTTGGATATATGAAGAGGGGGTGTAATGAAATGTAAGGCTCTCGGTATTATTTAGGTTTAGTCTATATCCCGCTACCTGACCAAAGTTGTCTAATATTTGTTTTACTGCCTGAAGGGATTTTTCAGGGTTCTGGAGGTAGAGTAGAATATCATCTGCATACAGTGCTATGCAATGTTCAGTCTTTCCTATAAGGACTCCTATGTTTTGGGATTCATGGATTTGTTGTGCAAGTGGTTCAATTAACACTGCAAACAGAAGTGGGGACAGTGAGCAACCTTGCCTGGTCCCTCTATGTAGGTGGAAATAGCTAGAGTGGTGTCCATCCACTTTCACACATGCTTGTGGGGCAGCATATATCTTCTGGAGAACCCTAATAAGGGGCAGGGGGAAACCACATTTTTGAAGTGTTAAATATAGAAACGGCCATGCGACCCTGTCAAATGCCTTTTCGGCATCTAGACTCATCATGGCTGAAGGGGTCTTAGATTTGTTCATTTGATGTACCAAGTGAAGGGTCCGCTTTATATTATCTGTGATGGTACGAGATTTCACAAAGCCTGTTTGGTCCTTGTGGATTAGTAGAGGGAGAAACTGGTCTATTCTGTGTGCTAGTATACTCAAATATTTTATAGTCTTGATTTAGTACCGATATGGGTCTGTATGATTCACAGAATTGTGGGTTTTTATTTATTTTGGGTATTACTGAGATGGTTGCATAGGACCAAGATGGGGGAGGTAGGTCACCCTCCAATATTGAGTTAAACAATTTTAGTAGTGTGGGGGTAGTTTGTGTTTTGGTCACCTTGCAAAATTCAGAACCGTACCCATCAGGTCCCAGTGATTTCTGTGATTTGGCACTGGCAATGGTATTGATTACCTCACCCTGAGTGATCGGGGCTGTAAGGGTTTCCTTCTGGGTTTCCGTAAGGTAAGGTAGAGTGATTGTTTGCAGGTAATCCTTTATTTGTTGTTGGGGTGGGGTATACTCAGGGGTGTATAGAATGGAGTAATATGCTGCAAAGGCATCTGCGATTTCTTGTACTTTAGATAGTGGCCGACCTCCATTTGGATAGCGAACAGAGGTAATTGTAGCCGCCTTCCTTTGTTTTCGGATCTGATAGGCTCGGAGCCGATTGGCTCAAGGGCCTACCTCATAGTACCTCTGTTTTAAAAATGGCAAGGCAATTTCTGTTTGTATTTGTATCAGCCGGTCTAATTCTAGCTTAGTTTGTTGCAGCTGGGGTAGTAATGATGCGTCACCTTGTTTATGAGCCATTTGAAGAAAAAGGAGTGAGTCCTCCAGTCTGGCCCTTGGTGCTTTTCGTTGCTTACTCAGCTCTGCAGTGTATTTTATGATGTGGCCTTAGAGTACTGCCTTGATAGTATCCCAGGGTGTTACCAGGGACGTATCTGCTGGGGGGTTGTCGTTTTTAATCTCAGCTATTTTGTCTGTGAGAAACTCCTGGAAGTGTTTCAGACGCAGATAGAATGGGTTCAGTCTCCAACGAGTGTTCTTCACTTGAACACCCATATCCCAGGTGGAGATCAGAGGGGCGTGGTCAGAGAGGGAAATATCCCCCAGTTGCACATCTTGCAGAGCTCCTAGATTCTCCACTTGTGTGTATGTATGAACTATACGTGAATAGGTGCGGTGTGAGGCAGAATAATATGTGTAGTTTTTTGTTTGGGGGTGCAACTTTCTCCAGGCATCACACCATTCGACCTCTGCTATGAATTTATGGATGAATTTCTGTGTAGCTGATAATTTGGGAGGTCTCAGGTTAGTGGTATCTATGGTGGGGTCTAAAGTCAGGTTAAAACCCCGGCCAGCATCAGTGTTCCTTTAGCTTCTTGTATTACCCTATCTAGCAGGAATCTCAGCTGGGGGAGAGACAAGCCCGGGGGGAGATATATACTAGCCAGAGTGACTGGTTTATCATTGATTGTACCTCTCACTATAATCAGCCTACCCTCCAAGTCTGCCACATGGATTCCATTCTAAATGTGGTATGTGGTGAGACTATTATAGCTACACCTCTATGTCTATCCTCTTTATTAGATGAGTAAAAAACGCGTCCCCTGCTCAGTTTGGCAAGCTATTCATGTTCCTTGTTGTTCAGATGGGTTTCCTGGAGATACACTATATCAGATTTAGACTTTCTTAGATATGCTAATACCCTTGAGTGTTTAATCGGGGCGCTTAGGTCGTTAATGTTCAGGGATAACAGTTTAACTTTAGGGGTTTGCATTTTAATAGTTCTTGATACTGAGTACTGCCTAACCTTTCAGTTCTATTGAGAACACCCTTCCATGTCTTTACCGTTCTAATTTTTTTGTGTAGGTTCATATGTGACTCTGATGACCTTCCTACTATCATAACTAATACAATAACAATAACACAACCAACATGTCTGACATTCAACAGTTACTAACATCAAACAAATATGGATTAGCGAGATGACCAACATGATCGCCTCGCTAATTACTGTTGAACTGGTGCTTCCAACAAGAAGTAAACTCCTTATCTTTAGTCTCTTATGTGTATGAGACTCTGGGCCTTTAAAATGCCCACTAGGGAAGGGAAAGTAGGGTAGGTAACGTCTACGAACAAACCTCCGTCTCTCATCTGAGATCAAGGGCGTTTTTGGAGGATGTGGCACAACAATCAATGTCATAAGAGCCTGTCTGCGAATCATGTATATTGTTTCTACTCTACACTTGTGTATCTAATTGTAACTATTGTAAATAATACTTGAGACTGCACTGTGAATCCTTACTTTATCCCTGTATATTGTCGCTAATGTATACTGTCGTTAATGTCTATTTGTGCAACATATGTAACTACTGTAAAAAAAAAATCATTGTTTCTAAATGTCTTTTCTGTAACTAATTCCGGGTCGCCCCTGAAAAAGGGACCTCTGGTCTCAGTGGGTTTACCCGGTTATCAAAATCTAAATAAATAAATAAATAAACCTATAGGACTCTAATTTAAAGAGTTGTTATGTTGGATTCTGGGCTCACAGTCTAACGTCACTCCATCTCTGGATAGTAAGGAGACAGCGAGCTGGGGCATCCACTAGTCCCAGTATTTGGGCTCCCGCCTCTGCCTTCTTTTCCCTGTTTTAGTCTTCTCCCCCCCATTCCTCCTCCTCCCATTTTGACTAATCCGCAGCGCAGAGTCTGCGATCCATATTGCTTAGCATGTTCTATTTCCCCTCTCCATGATCTCGCATGTGCTACCCTTAAAGTTCCTTTGTCATCGGGGGTTATGGGTCTGCTGGTGGTCGCCTAAACAACTCCATAGAATAGGGTCAGACTGCATTAACTTAGGGGACCATGTAGAGATCAGCTCCACCTGACCTCTTTCCATTACCTCGTGGTACAGCTAACTCCACTGGGTCTACTTCCCCGTTGTGCCATCCCCTCCCCCTTTGTCGCAATTAAATCTACCCATGGAAGTAGCAGACTCTGTCTAGGTTCGGCATGTTTCAGGAGGTTCCACGATTCATTTCCATTCCTCCTCTCCTGTATATACTTAGTTCTGGTTTTAATCATGTGGGTCTCCTTAGTTCTAGCCTCAAGCATGCGGGTCATGTCTATCCTCCCCCTTGTCCTAAAAGAGACCAGTCAGCCTCCTAAGTTCTTGCTTCTTTTCCTGCCATCCCATGGTATTCCTCAGTGTCTCCTTTCCACTTTGGGGTAACCCCCCTCCCTTTGATCAGTGCATGCGTCAGTCCCCAACTAGATTCGGTAGGTTGCAAGTGATCCCTCAGTTGTTTATTTCCCCCCCCCTTCCCCCCATCCTATGTATTGTTGGTATAAGAATCAGGCATTCAATTCCCATCTATCCCTCCCCCAACACAGAGAACAATCAGTGTCATAAGTTCTAATATTTTTAGTGCTTAATCAGAATCAGGCATTCAATTCCCGTCTATCCCCAGCCCCCCCCCCACACAGAGAACAATCAGTGTCATAAGTTCTAATATTTTGTGTGCATAATCAGTTCTCAAAGGAGTTCTGAGTTACAGTTCCTGCAATTAGATCTGACTCCCTTATAGTTATTTAGTCATTTACTGCCGGGTGTCTTCTCTGCCTTCCTCCGTGGACTGTCATCTGGCTTTTAATGAACCCACGATCCTTTGGATTGCCTCCACTCCCTGTCTGCGTCTGGCATCTCTCTGGGTGTTGCTCCAGGCCCTCTGGGATAGTTTAGTCGCTAGCGATGCTCCTGGAGTAGGGCGCTGCTGGGGAATTTCTACCTTCTTTGTTTTCAATTTATTATTGCTGCTGTTGCACTGTCCAAGTCATGGGCCCTCATGAAAGAAGATCACCATTTTGGCTGGGTAGGGGTCCTGAAAGTGTATTCCTCTGGCCTTCAATGCTCTCATAATCAGGAATGTAAGCCTCCGACGTGCCATCACTTCTGGTGTGTAATCGTTATCGAAAATACTCTCTGGCCATTGAGCAGTACTGTACTCGTTCTTCCAGGCCGTGTGTAACACCGTTTCTTTATCCTGGTGTCGCAGGAATTTAACCAGAATAATTCTGGGGCGAGCTTCCAGTTTAGGTTTCGGGCCCATGGTATGGTGCGCACGTTCTATCTCAAGCGACAGAGTCTCTGGTAACGGTAGGATTTCCCGCAGGATTTTTTGGATGAAGGGTATCATTTCTGTGCCTTCTGTGTTCTCTGGGATCCCCGACAGCCAAATATTGTTCCAGCGATTCCTGCTCCTCAGCATTCTCAGACGGTCTTGCAGAGTTTTTAGGTTGTGGTGTAGTTGGATCAGGACCCGCCCACTTCATCCATGTGCTGGTCTGTGGTTGTATCCTGGGATTCGCTAGCCCCCTGTCTCTTCTCCAGTTTGATGTCCGTTCTAAGTAACAGTAGATCTCATTTCCTTTCGGAAATCACGGAGCTCATTCAATACTTGTGCCACTTGCCTTAGTAGGATTGTGTGGGGGATCTGATCACTTAATGCAGAGCTATGGCGGGAGGCCGATGAGGCCCGGATCTCCCGCTCTCTGAATCCTCCGCCTGCAGTCTTTCTTCATCTCGGCAGTCTAAAGGTCTGCGCCTTGTGTCTCCTCATTTTTTTGGCATGTTGCAGCCTCCCATTGGTTTTGTTTTGCTTCTTATGTCATTAAAGTAGTAATTAGGAGGCGAGAATTTGGATCTCTTCGGGAGCCTCTTGTCCTAGGCTGCTGCCTGGTTCATGATGTCACCGGAAGTCCTCCTAGGGTTACATCAACACTTTATTTATTTTATTTATTTAAAATTGGTGACCGGGAAAGGCATACTGAGCCGTGGCTCGTTACCAGGTGAGACCCGGATACAAGGTGTACACTAAGAGCTTAACAGAAAAAAATACAAGTTCTCATTAAAGGCATAAAGTACAACAGCAGTGTGCATGACAGTGCAGTTAATTTCTGAGTAGACAAGGGATGCATCATCTGGGACTTTCACTTTAGATACATAGATGACCTGAACTCATCCAAGCAGACCACTAAAGCAGTAGGTAAGGCTAGAGGGATGTTGGGGTGTATTAGTAGGGGTACTGCAAGTCATAAGAGAGAGGTAATAATCTCTCTTTACAAGACACTGGTTAGGCCCCATCTGGAGTACTGCGTGCAGTACTGGAGGATGCACCTGCACAAGGACATTAACAAACGGAGGCAGTCCAGAGAAGGGCAACCAAAATGGTGCAGGGATTGCATCAGAAAACATATGAGGGCAGATTAAAGGAGCTCAATATGTATACCCTAGAGCAAAGGTGGGAGAGAGGTGATATGATCAAAACATTCAAACATCTTAAGGGCATTAACAAGGTGAAAGAGTCTAACATGTTTCAATATAAGAAAAATAGCAGGACAAGAGGACACAGAATGAGATTAGAGGGAGGCCGATTAAGGCATAATGTGAGGAAGTTCTTTTTCACAGAAAGGGTGGCTGATGCATGGAATGGCTTACCTCAGGAAGTGGTGGATATGAATACAGTGCAGGGCTTCAAACAGGCATGGGATAGGCATAAGGGAGCAATACAGATGAGTATGAATAGATAGGCCATTGACAGAGTAAAGGCCTATGGCACATTCATAAGGTAGGAAAAATGGGCAGACTGGATGGGCCTTGCGGTTCTTATCTGCCATCAACCTCTATGTTTCTATGCTTCTATACCATACAGTACATAAGCCGTGAAACTGTACAGTACATCAGAGGGCTAACAGGCGAGACTGCTATGTGAGTGACCTGGAAAGAATAAATGATACAAACTAACGGTAACTACCTAGCAGTCCAGCAAAAGCTAGGAGATCGGAGCAATAAGAATCTTATCTGGAAATATCTGAATGTATCTATGGCTGCCACTGTAGTTGTAGTCAGACCCTTCTGTATATGCTGCAGAGTGAAAAGCTGCCCTCTTGACTACCTGCCACCCCTCCCCGGACTGAGGTAAAGACAAGTTTCAACAAAGCTAACCTTTTATAATTTCAGTCATCACCTTCTATGGCAGGGGTATTGACAGTATAATAGGTCCCCTCTGGTCATTTAGCCACACAAGGATGCTAAGGTCAAGCAGAGTATCTGGTGGTCTGGGGCTCTTATTTTACAGCACCTAAGAGCGTAACATAACTCTTTTCTTTGTTGGTTACTTACAGGGGTAATTCACAAAACGGCTGCCATGCTTGGCTGTGATGACAGCCTGCTATATTTTTGCACATGGTGGGGGGGGGGTGGCAGTGGTGGAGTGCTGGTTTCCCTTTGAATACAGCACGAATGTTTGATGAGTCGAGAGGGAAGACAGCTCATGGGAAAGTAGCGACCAACACTCGCATGACCACACAGTCATGTAGGAGTGGCTCTGCGAGTGTGTGAACTAGGGGAGGGGAGGCAGCGAAAGATGGATGCATGACCGCTTCAGAGTGAGATTTGGAAACAGCTTCTTAATCTGCCCTTGTACAAACCAAGCCAGTCCAAGCCCAAGCACATTCGGCATTTAGGGTCAGAATATAACAAAACAAGACTCATTACCAGAGCTCTCATTCAGGCTATTTAAATACATGCAGAATGGGCCAGACTACTGCAGTGACCCCACAGTGTTTTGTATACCATGCTAGACATAGAGGAAGGTACTTGAAGGTAGGGGACACGTGAGCCATCCATTCAAGTGTGGAGCAGATAATAGTGGGATAAGGTGGGTTGGGGATAGAACCATACTCTTCTGGGCTATTACTCACCCCCCCCCCCCAACTGGAGGGAAAGTGGTATAAAATTGAAAATCTGATTTTTTTTGTCCTGAACTTGCAATACTACTTCGCTATGACCCCAGTGCTTGGCACACTATGTGGCTTACCCCCTCCCATCTCTCGATTTAGCACTCCTCCTGCTCAGTTGTTCACTGTATTCAAGCCTCTGCTTCTCCACCTACCTGAAGTTCTGGCTCAGACTGGCCACGAGGTGTAAAGTCACCTTTTAATGCATGGTTCCCCCTAGGCAAGAATATGCAAGCCACTGGTAAACTGGCCATCAGGAATAGCTGGGAGAATGATGACTCAGAGTTGTTAGGCTTTTTAAAACATATGTTGGTACCAGAATGGGGAAGATGAGGAGGAGTCTTGTGATTAAGGAACAGCAGTATCCGCCTCTGGAGACGGGTCCATGTCAATTCGCTCCTGCAAATTTGCTCCGCGTCGATTAGCTACCATCAATTCGTGCCAAAGACAATGCGCCCCTGTCATTCTCCCTCCTATCTGTTTCAGTCCCGCATACTTCTCATGGTCCCGATGAAGTACATTTGTATAAGCATTGTATAAATCGGTTAGTTTTACTGGTGACTGCACTACCAATTGACAACTGATACACACTGCATACGGGTTACTCCAGGTCAAGTGCTTCATTACTGAGTAGCCTGATTTCAATTAAGTTCTCAATAAAGGTCCCTGGAATACAGTGTTATGCAGTTCCATTCTTCTTTTGATGTTTAACAACGGTGCGTTCCATTCTTTCAGAGTGGCAGAAAAAAAAACTTATAGATGAGAACAACTTCATTTACACCCACCACAAGCGTGGGTATGATGGAAAATCGATTTGGCAGTGTGAAAATGCAGTCAAAAACCAGAAAAGCTGCAATGCTCGTGGTCATACTGTCAGCTATGAAGAGCCTGTAGTAATAAGTTGATTCAGCCAGCATACACATGCGCCAGACCCTGCAGCTGTGCAGAGGGTAAAGAAAGGGGCAACAGAAACACAGAATACTGCTGCACAGGTTTTGAAACATACCGAAGAAAATGTTTCCCTAGCTGCCCAGGGGAAAATGATAGACAAAAATGTAAAGTGCACCATTCAGAGACTGCTGAGTCATGACCCCCAAAAAACCCCAGAGACCTAACAGAATTTGTACTCCCGCAAGAATATAAAACTTATGTCTCAAGCTCAGGAGGGGCGGGAGTTAATTTCCTGCTTCATGATAGCGGTCCAGGTAAGGACAGAATACTTGTTTTCGGGACAGAATCCAATTTAAAGTTTCTGCAGCATGCCAAACACTGGCATGCTGACAGGACCTTTAGTGTTGCTCCCCCGTTTTTCGATCAAATGTATGTCATCATAGGGGAGCGGTTTGGTAATATGCAGCCAGCATTATATGCTCTGCTACCTAGCAAACGCAGAGAAACAAATGAAAGAATGCTTCGAGTGCTTAAAAAAATGAACCCAGCTCTGAGTCCTGCTGTCATCATGACAGATTTTGAAAAAGCCACTGTGCTAGCATCTAAAGCAATATTCCCCAACGCTCAGCAAGTAGGTTGTTTTTTTCACTTTACCCAATGCATATATAGGAAAATTCAATTGGAAGATCTTTCAACTCGGTATGCACAGGGTGCAGAATTCGCACTGAAATGCAAGTATCTACCTGCATTGGCTTTCAACCCTCCCAACCAGGTAGTCACTTGACTCGAGGAAATAACTGATGAGACTCAAAATGTTTTTCCTCAAGAATTACAGTCTCTCATTGGTTATTTTGAGGACACATGGGTCAGGAGAAGGAACAGAAGGGGCACAGGATGCAGAAGCTTACAATTTGCTATTGAGTTATGGAACCAAAGCGACAATGTCAAAGAAAAAGGGTCTAAAACATACAACGCAGTTGAGACTTTCCATTGCAGAATGCAAAGCATACTATGCATGGCGCACCCCACCATCTGGAAATTTATTGATGGGGTGAGAAATATACAAAGAAAACGGGACGCAGAAATTAAGCAAATGATTGCTGGTAATGCCCCAGCTGCACCGCGACATGCCTACTGAGACAATGCCCTCAGGCTAAAATATATCCTTCAGAAATGTGCAGACTGCACAGCAGAGGAGTTCCGGAGAGGTGTGGCACATAACTTTGAATATTGAGGAACAGATATGATTTTAAAGTTTTTGACAAGTATTTCAATAAAGTTTCCATTTCCATTTTTTACATTGGATATGTTTACCTGGATTTGGAGAGGAGAGGGAAGGAAACATCGCATCAATACAACTGGAAAGCCCTACATGTTTTCAGATAATCCAAATGCTTTGCCTGCCAGTATGTTGTGAGAATCAAATCCAGTGTTTAGCAATGTAATGTTTTGCACCGCTACATTTTGATCGCTACGAGGCCGAGAGTTGCTAAGAAACTATATGAGGTTTCTATGTGAGGTTGCTAGGTTACTGTTACTATTGCCCTTGTACAGCCTGATTTCCTTTCTGGCACTTATGGCTGTTACGCATTCCACCAGTGTCCTCACACTGCCTCTATTCATTTCTGGCCAAAATGCAATGTAATGTTTTGCATGTTCTCTGGTATGTGAGAGAGCAGATTGTCAGGAGCGGGTTGTATCGAAAGTGACATGACGCAGGAGCGAGATGTTGGGAGTGAGTTTGGTCGGAGCGAATTAACGGGAGTGAAATGTCATGCTCCCTCTGGAGGTGGTGCACAACTGGTTGAACACTAGTGCAGAGAACCTCTGGGGCTGGTAAATCCAGTACTTCCAACCTCCCAAAAGTCAGGTCTCTGACTTGGTGGGAGGGGCTCAAGGGCTAGGGGGCCTTTGGTAAGCACACCTATACCATTAATGAGGATTCCAGAGCCTGGTGAAACATTCCCCCACTGCTGACTCTGCCACTTCCCATTGGCAACGAGTAACTAAGACTTCCTAAATTCTCTAATCCCATGTGCCTGTTTCACACCTAACAGCAGATGGCGGGAATTGATCCCTGTACAGGGGAATGCTGGGGTATGAAGCTCCAAAAATTATGCGCGACAGCCTCCCACCTCACTTTGAACATGAGTGATGACTGATGAGCTGGAACTGCTATTCAAACCACATCTGGGCAATGCTCAGGGTTCCTGGGCCCCTTCAGTCGAGTTACCACTAAAATGAGCTCACTCCGAGGACTAACTGTAAGACAAGACTCCCTGATTTTTCATGATTTTTTCCCCTACGGACTTGTATTAGCCAGAGTAAGCAGAGTTACAAGAGTATAGAGTCAGATGCCACAAATGACAGTGGTTGGGGCACTCTACAGTTCCATGGCATTAAGGAAAGCATACAGTTTATTTAATACTCTCAGGATGGACTTTGTTTTCGTTTTAGTTCTTATCATAACATTAGTCTCCAGGGTATTTTTGGTAGACTGACACAATGTTATCGTTTCTGACACCCTGGCAGTTTATACTGATAGCCTACAGGGAATCAATCAGTTTTGTATGTCATATATTAACAATCTCACTTCCATTTTACAGCTACCTCCAGCTCTCAGACTATTGTGGGGTTATGCTGGAAGCTACTGCTGTTCTGTCTATGGTCACCACAAAAAGAAGGTGCAGCGAACAAGGAGGAAAGCTTCTTGATAAGTGCAAGTAAGGGTATGCTTCCTAAATGGCTCACGTGGGTAACCGGGACTTACATGACACACCGTGGCTGAACTAAAATGGGTGTCTTCAAATGAGAAGGGGATAAACCATCTGATTAACAGAAAAAAAACTCACTCATCTTAGGGCAGCCAGGAGTGACATGGCCCAATTACAAGAAACACATTTGGTTAAAACAGAATCAGAGAAACTGGCAAAAGGCTAGGCAGGTCAACAATTTTCTAGCTCCTATTAATCAGAAAGAAGAGGGGTAACAGTAGCGAAAAGAGGGTGTTCACTCACAGCGGAAGAGTCAGAAATAGACAGGGAAGGAGATGGGTCATAGACTCATAGTGAAAGGGAGAGTGCACACAAGGGAGGTCCCTATTATGAATATTTATGCATGTAACCCCCTGAGGGAGCTTACCTGCCACCCATACAGCCTTTGTTCCTACTGTCCTCTCCCGAGTGCCTCCAGGACCAACCTGTAATTTTTTTTCAGTCCCTCCAGGTCCTTGTTCCTGCCTCTGGTGCCCCGTTCCAGCCAAAGCCCTAATCCAGCCCTACAGGACTCAAAAAGTTTAAACCACGATCTCCCGCTTGAAGTCTGCCCTCGGTGCAGCGGGAGTCGCGCAGGTACGATCGGCGCCTTTGATCTTCGACCGCCAGGGACTGCAGTCAAACCGGGGAGTAGTCTGTCAGTCTTGTGGTCCCCATCAGAAAAGTGGGACCTGGTGACCATGGACACGGCACAGAGAGGCCACTCTCCTCCTTATTAAAGGAGATCTACGAGGGAGTTTGATCGGGGCTCATTAATATTCATGAGCCAGGAGTCCCGATCATTTAAATATTCTGAGGGTCTGTTCTGCCCTCGGTGCAGCTGTTCTCGGCTATGGCCGAAAGAAAGGAGACAAAGAAATGTTCTAAATACATGTGTAACTGCTGTATGTTGGGGGATTGTTGTTAAAGGGGGGGAAGTGTTTAAATAAATACCTGTTTTCTCCTGGCTGTACCAGTTCTATTTGGGACTCAGATAAAACAGCCTGTCTGCTGCTGCATGACAGGGTCTAAAGGTGTTGGCAGCAGTGACAGGAAAATGAACTGAGCAAATGCTTTTCTTTGTGCAGCTATGGCAAGTACACCAACAGGGCTAATGGACCGTGGGGCAGTGGAGCAAAATAAATATATTATCTGGCTGCACCAGAGATTTAATGTGGGACTGCCTGTGATTCTGCTTTTGGGACTGTGGGTTAGCAGCCAATAGAAAAAGACAAAGGATAATGCCAGGACTTGTGGGACTTTTGCCTAAAGCTCATGGGAAAGTAGCAAGTGTTAATGGGGAACTGCAGGGACTAGTGTTTAGGTGCCAAAACCTGGAGCCTGTAATGCATCTAGTGAGGTTCATGCATTATTCATATTTGTGACTGACATGTGCTTCAGCCAATCAGAGAGGAAATATCAGGTTGCAGCAGCCAATCGGGGGCCTCAGAGGAACCCTATAAGAGACTGTGTTTTCTGGCTGTGCGAACAGATCCAGCAGTAGCTCCCCCTGGGGCTGTGGGACTCAGGCCCCTGCAGAGCAAAATGAGCCTAGCAGACAAGTTGGAGCCCCTCAATGTGGGAGAGGGGCTCTCCTCCTTCCAGAAGAAGAACAGTGGCAGGTTGTAGCAGAAGCCTCTAGCCTGGAGGTTGCCAGAGAATGTCCTCCAGGGCTAGATCCAGCTTTCCACGTGGTGGGAAAACATGGACCAGCAACTCGATGAAGCAGCTGTGAGACAGTTGATCCTGCCTCAATGGTGAGAGCATTGAAGAATTAATTCCAGAAAAACCAACAGCAACTAACAAATTGCTACCAAGGTCTGAGTGAGTAAACCTGTGTTAACAAATGCAGAGTTAAAGAATTTAGGAAGGCCACTTAAAACAGAGCCAAGGCAAATGTAAAGTATCTGCATGGGGCAGACAAGCCCATAGCAATCGGAGAGCGACTACAGTTAGTCATGTAAATGTGCAAGCAGTCAGTCATGTAAATGTGCTGGAGAGATAGCAATGTGTTTTTAATCAGTGTGTAACCCCCCTACAAATGGGGGTTCCTAAAAGCCTTCCCGGAGCTTGCCTGAGAGCTCTCTGCCTAACTGGTGTTCGGCATAATGCCGCCAAAATGCAGGCGTGGTGAGTGCTTTTAAAGCCTCTAGTACTGCCTCTTTAAGAGCTGCCTGCTAGCAGGCTTCAGTGGTTTGTATGGGGGGCCTTAAAATGGAGACCACCTGAGCCAGGCAGAACTTGGACTCCCTCGAGGAGCCTGCCAACAAGGGGAGTAAATGGTAGGTGTTCTGGGAAGTGTAGTTTGGACCCTGGTGCCTTTTTTGCACCAATAGGGGGCGCGTGAAGGGATGGACAGCCTGAAGCAACCAACCAGAGCCCTGTGGAGCGAAAGAAAACTGCCCTGCAACTGTCCTGGGGGGCAGAGTCGTTAGTGATCGTGAAGGGAGAAGGAGCTCTGGCTCCTGCGCTGTGCAAGTCTTCGCACAGGAAGCGCGTGAGTTAGGCCGAGAAGGTGGGCGACTTCATCGCCAGAAGAGAGAGAGAGAGAGAGAGAGAGTCGACAAGATCCATGAGGAGTGCAAGCAGAGGAGGCTGTGCGAATACAGCTACCTACCAGGCTCACCCTGTAGAGGACTGGAGAATCTGCTGAATCGTGCTCGGTCTGTCAGGACAAGTGAAGCTGCGTAGTTCACCTGGTTTGTGCAGCAAAAGCGATCGGGAGTTTGGAGCAGCTGCCTGGTATGGTACCCTTCTGCATTACATATAAATATGTGGAGCAGCATTTGAATCACAGGCTAAGCCCTGTAGTGGTGTGGAGAGGGATCTTGCTGCAGGATTCATGAGTACTAAAAATCAGGGTAGCTCCCTGTCAAATGTTCTTCCTGAGGACCAGAGTTGTCTGGCTGCTCATTGGCTGCATTAATTGTGCCTGCGGGCTATTACAAATCTAACCTAGGTACCAAATGCTTGTTTCTTCTCCAGGGCCCCAACCAGCTGCAATGAATAGGCTAGCCTTGTAAGGCCCGGGTACCCAAAGACAGTGACTGATAGGTTTGGCCTGTGCACAGTGCCCTATATAGTAGAAGTGTTAAGCTAATCAACTTGATCTCCCCCATCCTTGTTACATTCCCCCTTAATAAATCAGATTTGTTGTTGCAAGGTATATCGTTTGAACTGTGTGTTTGTGCTACCCTTTTGTGTATGGGTTATTGTATAACTGTATCTTATTTTACAGAGGGTCTTCAGCACCAAGTTGGCCATCCCGACCTGGGGGGACGTGTAAGTCATAACGGTAGAGTGGGGATTGCTGGTGAGCCACTAGTGGGAAGAAAGGGAGGCTGCAGTGACCTAGAGGGTTGTGACCAGGTCACATCTGACTGTTCCAACCCCGACCTCTGGGTGGAGGCACCCACCATTGGATCCAGGCCCCTCAACCTGTTATTAGCTGAGCAGGCAGGGGTAGTAGCCCTTGGGATAGCGCCCTCTAAGGGTTACATTTTGGAGGCACCGCTGGGATTAGCGTCCCCTAGTGACCGAGTAGACGAAGTGCCCCAACATGGCCAAACTGAAGGCGAAACTGGAAGGGGAGATCACGACTAAAATTAACTTAGACCCTGTTAAGATGATGATGCATAAACTGATGGGATGGGGTGAAGCTGAAGAGTTGGATTCCCAGAAAATTGTGTTACTACTGGATGTGCCTCTGGGGATAAAGAACGCTGACCTTGTTTCTGCAGTTCAGAGTGTTAAATATTTAAGAAAGGTAGAGGTGAAGGGGTGAATGGCCGACCTACTCTACCAGACCTTGCAGGTGCTGCTTTTATGCAGTATAATTATAGACCCTGAGAGGATACCCCCAGTGATTTACCCAGAAGGTGCTCAAAATGGGTGGAGGGCCATTCATGTCCGGAGTGGTTCCGTCACCCCAGGGGGGTCTCCCAAGACTAATAGCTTTAAAGATAAACTGATTAAACTGCTAGCTGCAGAAGGGAGGACTACTCAGGAATTACTGCAGGTGTTAGACCTTTCTAGTGATCCCACCCCCCAGACCTCCCCAGGCACTTCTCCCGGGTTCCCCAAGAGTTCTATTCTGGCTTCACCTCCTATAGTTGTTCCCCCCATACAGCTGGACTCTTATCACAGGTTGAAATTTTTTCTGGTACTGTGTCTGTGCCCTCGGGAGAAGATAATTTGGAGACTTGGATGGACTATGCTACCCCTTTGGTCCAAGAGTGGCAGTGCTTTGAGAGGAAGAAACGAAAGAGACTGATGGAGAGCCTGAGGGACCCAGCTTTGGAAGCCATTCGTTTCTTGCGGGCTACTAGCCCTCAAGCCACTGCAGTAGAGTACCTTTCTGCCTTAGAGGGTGTTTGGGAGTACAGAAACTGGGGAAGACTTGTTGTGAAGTTCAAGTCAGCTAAACAGTGGAGGAATGAGAAATTGTCAGCCTTTGTTACCAGAATGGAAAGGGCATTGCAAAAAGCTTATCGAAAAGTGGGGGTAACTGCCCCAGCATTGAGTCAGGTCCGGCTGGAGCACATCTTAAAGTCTGCTAGGTTTTCCAGTGTGAATTGTTAAAACTCAAGTTACATGACAGATGGGCTGCCCCTCCCGAATACTGCCAATTGATGAGAGAGATTTGAGAAGTTGAGACCAATGAAGAGGGGTGGGAACCCTATGTGGGGGTCGTGAATCTATGCCGGACCCCTGAGCCCAGTGAACCCGATGAGACCCACCCCTCGAGGGGATTGAACAAGGGGCCTGATGCTTTTCCTCTGCCCCCAGAGGCCCAGGGTGGAGTGGGGGTACATGCTGTTTCCTCTGATCCCCGGGTGGAGAGTGATTTGAAGGCCGAGATTAGAGATTTACGGGAAATGGTGAGAGAATTGAGACAAACTGCTGCCAGCTCCTCCAAATTTGGGGAACCTGAGTTATCTAGAAATAGACGACCTAGCCAAGAGGAGCCCTCCCGAGCTCCCGACGCCTCCCGGCAGGCGAGATATCTCCCTCCCAACAAAGACCCCCGAGATACTAAGTTCTGTTACCACTGTGAGGAGGATGGACACTTTCAGACTGAGTGCTGGTTGCCAGAGAATTTAAGGCAGGTCAACAGCAGGCTAGTCACCTGGCATCGTAAGGCCTATACTAGACCCCAGGGAGGGCCTCCTCGGAAGAGTTTTGTGACCCGGGCCAAATCCCAAGCAACATCCAAAGCCATGCCTCCTGAATGGTCTGACGTGGTGGGACCCTCAATGGAAACCACCGTGAGAGTGAATGGAGCACCCACCCGGGCTGTGTTGGACAATGGTTCCCAAGTGACCATTATGTTTCAGGACTGGTATCGGAAGCACCTGCCTGAGCTGCTTCTGCAGCCTTTGGATGGACTACATGTTTGGGGACTAAGTGATAAGGCCTACCCCTATTCTGGGTATATCCGGATCTGGTTGTCTTTTCCTACTTTTGTAGCTGGGATGGCTGAACAAGTGGAAACCTTGGCACTGGTGTGTGCCCCCACTGGACTGTATGATGGGGTGCCCTTGTTAATTGGAACCAATGCCCACATGTTTGGCCACTTAGCGCAGCTGTGCTCTGAAAAACAGATGTCCAGGACTGGGCGAGCTCTCAGAATACCCGCCTTGATTCAGAAGGCCTATGAGACTCAGAGAAAGGCCAGCCAGGCAGAACCCAAAGGCCCGGTGGGTGTCGTCTGGAAGAAGGCTCCAGAACCCTTACTACTAGCCCCAAATGCCCAGTGTGTTCTACAGGGAGAAGTCCGGATTAAAAAGGATGTTAAGAATAAAATATTGATGCTGGGTGCACCAGGTGAGGGAAAGTTGCCAGAAGGGTTGTTGGTTAAACTCAGTAGCTTACCTGCTCGAGCCCATGCCTTTGCCAGAAGAGTAATGGTTCAAGTGCATAATGTATCTGATTGAGAGATTCGAGTGAAGCGGGGTTGCACTCTGGCCACGGTGCACTGTGCAGATACTGCTGTCCTGCCCAACAACAAGACTCCCAGGAGAAGTGACCAAGTGACCCCTGATCTGTTTGATTTCGGTGATTCCCCACTGCCAGCAGAGTGGAAGAAAAGGATTAGTGAAAGGCTCGCCCAGAGGGAGCAGGTGTTCTCCTTGAAGGAGTGGGATGTAGGGTGTGTGCAGGGAGCTGAGCACCACATTCGGCCACAGGATGAGAGACCTTTCCGTGAGCGATCTAGACGCCTGGCCCCTGCTAATATAGATGATGTGAGATGACACCTGCAGGAGATGCTCGCAGCTGGGGTGATACAGGGATCTAGAAGCCCCTATGCCTAACCTATTGTGGTAGTGAGAATAAAGAATGGAACTGTTCGGATGTGTGTGAACTACCGTACTTTAAACAGGCGAAACATACCAGACCAGTATACCATGCCACACATTCAGGATGCCTTGGACTGTCTAAATGGTAGTAAATGGTTCTCAGTGTTAGACCTCCACAGTGGGTACTACCAGATCCCAATGGCTCCGGAGGATCGAGAAAAGACTGTTTTCATTTGCCCACTAGGCTTTTACGAGTTTATGCGGATGCCCCAAGGGATTTCAGGCACCCCTGCTACTTTCCAGTGTTTGATGGAGCGTGCTGTGGGGGACATGAATTAGCTCAAATGTTTAGTCTACCTAGATGATGTCATAGTGTTTGGCAGCTCCTTGAAGGAACATGAAAGCAGGTTGTTCAAAGTCCTGTATCGACTGGAAGATTTTGGTCTCAAATTATCTATAGATAAGTGCCAATTCTTTCAAACATCCGTGAAATATCTGGGGCATGTAGTATCCACTGAAGGCATAGAGACTGACCCCAGCAAAGTGGAAGCTTTGACTACTTGGCCTCAACCAAAGAATTTGAAAGAGCTGCAATGGTTCCTGGGGTTTTGTGGATATTATAGGCGATTTATCAAAGACTATTCTCGAGTGATCCGCCCTCTGCTTAACCTTACTCAGGGATATCCTCCAACCCACAAAAAGTATAAGAAAGCTGTGCCCTCTGAGACTGAGAAAAAATATTTCCGCCCAAATGATGTGTTTGGCACCCGCTGGACTGCTGATTGTGAGGAAGCTTTCCATGACATTATATATCAACTTACCCATGCCCCAGTGCTGGCCTATGCTGACCCTGCCAAGCCATATATTTTTCATACTGATACCAGTCTGCAAGGATTGGGGGCTGTGCTATATCAAGAGCACCCAAGCGGTCTAAGACCTGTTGCTTTTTGCCAGAAGAAGCTTGACTCCTTCAGAAAAGAACTATCCAGTGCACAAACTAGAGTTCCTGGCTCTGAAGTGGGCCATTGTTGATCAATTTCATGACTACTTGTATGGTGCTAAGATGTTGGTGAAGACTGATAACAATCCTCTGACCTATGTGCAGACCTCTAAGTTGAATGCCACTGGCCATATGTGGCTCTCTGCATTGTCTACCTACGACTATGCTGTTGAATACAGAGCAGGCCTAAACCATATAGATGCTGATGCTCTCTCCCAGAGGCCTGTGCCCCGAGCTGACTGGGTCCAGTTGTCAGAACCTGACATAAGAGACATTTGCCAAAAATTTGACAAGGAGGAACAGGTGTCTCCTGATGCTGTGGATTGCTTGGGGCCATCTGAGAACTGCATACCTGCTACTTACTGTCATTTTTTCTGCATTAGATACTAGTGCGCTGCCCCAATTCAACAATGATAGTCTCCAACGGGCTCAATCCAGAGATCCCATGATAAAAACTGCTTTGGAAGCTCTGCAAGTAGGGAGAGATGTGTCAAAACCATGCTCTCCACTGACCTGAGAACTGCCCTGTTATACAAAGAAGGTTCAAAGTTGAAACTGATTAATAAACTATTATACAGGGAGAACATAGACAAAGAGGGGCGAGTAGACAAACAACAACTGGTGTTGCCCACTGCTTTTAGAGAACTGGTGTTGAGGTCCCTGCACAATCACATGGGACATCTCAGCATAGACCGAACCCTTGATTTAGTGCGGTCCCGATTTTATTGGCCCAAAATGGGTGCTGATGTGGAACAGTATATCAGGACTTGTAGCTGATGTTTACAAAGAAAGACCCTGCCTCAGAGGGCTGCCCCCCTGGTTAACATCACTACTAGTGCCCCTATGGAATTGGTCTGCATTGATTTTCTGAGTCTAGAACCTGATCTGAGAAACATCAGCAGCATAATGGTAGTTACTAATCATTTTACCCGGTATGCACAGGCTTTCCCTACTAAAGACCAGAAAGAAACCACGGTGGCTAAAGTACTTGTTGAGAATTCCTTTGTCCACTATGGGGCCCCCCAAAGAATCCATTCCAACCAGGGAAGGGATTTTGAGAGTTGCCTGATTAAAGAAATGCTATCCTTGTGGGGGGAACGAAAGTCAAGAACCACCCCATACCATCCCATCCCCAGGGAGATCCCCAACCTGAAAGGTTTAACCGCACATTGCTTGATATGTTGTGCACACTGCAACCTAAAGACAAGCCTAGATGGAGCCAGCAGATTAGCACCTTGGTACATGCTTATAACTACACCAAAAGTGATGCCACTGGATTTTCCCCGTATAGACTGATGTTTGGGAGAGAAGCTAGACTGCCGGTGGATGTGTGTTTTGGGGTTTCTCCTATGGGGTTCAAGCAGCTAATCATCTCTAGTATGTTCAGAAGTTGAAGGCCCAACTAAACCGTGCCTGCCAACTAGCCCAGACCATGGCTGCTAAGTGAAACCTGGCCAATAAGGAAAGGTATGATAAAAAAGTGAAAGCACTAGAGCTGAGAGAAGGGGATAGAGTGCTATTGAGGAATTTGGGACTGCATGGCAAACATAAGATTGCTGACAGATGGCATCACCTCCCTCATATTGTTGTGGGAAAACTGGAAGATTTACCTGTGTATAAAGTGCAGCCTGAGAACAACTCAAAGATGTGAAAACCATACACAGAAATCATCTGCTGCCAATTGGACAGATTTTGATCGATGCTGAACACCCCCCCCGGCCTGTGACTAGAGCCACTGCCAAGAAAAAACTAAGACCGGTTGATTCCTCAGAAATCAAAATAAAGAGGCCTTCTCCACCCCCCTCTGTTGAAGCTGATTGCCAGTCTGTGTCTGAGGACAGTGAAAATAACCTTGAGTACTACCCCTCTTATGAACTGAGCCAGCTGTTTAGGGGCAATCCCCTAATCAACCCTGGGGATAAAGTTGGGTTTCCTGGACTGCCTGAGCCCCCAGCTTTATCTATGGAGCCAATGCTCCCGGAGGGAGAAGTGAGTGGTATTAAATCTGAAGATATGAGCTAATTGGGACTGGCTGAACTGTCTGATTTCTCAGATGAAGGAAGTGATGTGAGGGAGGCAACTGGTGATATGCCAGAGCAAGAAGAATATTTTGAGTGCCCTGATAGCACCCCAGCAGTACCAGAAATGTCTCTAGTTGAGCCAAGTAGTGTGGGTTTCGAAATAGAGGGCCCTGTCCTCGAAGGTACTATGGGCTCTGGGTCCCCTTCTCCTATAGAGGTTTCCCTGCCAACCCAAGTGGGGCTGAAATGGAGTCGGGGTCTTCTGAAATTATATCTGAGACTCCTAGATGGACTGGCCGAGAAGTACGGCCTATAGTGAGATTGAGTTATGAATCCCTGGGCCAGCCTGTGGATCTGCATCTGAATGTGGTCCATAAAGGGGTATATGTGTCCCCGAGCTCCTTGCCCAAACTAACCCTGGGGAATGATTCCAGACTGTTAGTATCGCCCTCTGAGTATGGTGCCCCTGCCCCATTTAGCCTTCAGGTAGCTGACAGGGAAGTGCCCCCTCTATCCAGGTGTCATGGGCAGGAAGCAATGACCTAATTTAAGAAGGAAAAGGTTGTCTGTATGTGTGATGTTGTATAATCAATAGTAAACTGTGTAGTACAGTACCAATGTACGTAACTAAAGGTTTGATGTGCTTTCAGTTTAAACTGTTTTGCCCTAAAGTAATTTAAGGGTAACTACTTGACGCGGACACCAAGTTCTTTCCAGGCCAGCACCACACTTGGTGAGCATGTATCAGAAGCTCAGGTATGTGAAGAGCTCCCCCAAACATTGAGGGAGGCAATAATAACTGTGCTGCAGTAGCCTAATAAGGACTCAACCCTTTGCTCCAGTTATCGGCCAATATCTTTATTAAATGTCAGTGCCAAAGTCATGGCAAATATCTTGGCCTTAAAACTAGAAAAAGTGCTCCCGCATCTGATTCATAAATCTCAACCGGGATTTATGAAAGGGAGACGGGTCGGACAACCTGAGAATGGTAGTATAACATCCTCTGCCATTACAGCAATCAATACTGAGAAAGCCTTCCACTCAGTGGAGTGGAAATACCTATTCGAGGTCCCAAGAGCAGTTGGCCTGGGCCATCTTTTAGTTCCTGAGTTAAAACATTATATGCTACACCAGTAGCCACAATCCTAACAAACGGCATAACATCAGTCCAATTTCCACTCCCCCGAGGGATGAGACAAGGGTGCCCATTGTCACCACTATTGTTTGCCCTTGTAGTAGAACCCCGATGCATAGCACTTAGTCAGGATCAGATGTTCACGGCATAATACAGCAACACTGTTTGCAAGTCCCTTTCATGCGTGAATGATCCTTTGACACTTTCAGAAGTACAACAGTCCCTGCCAAGGGCCTTGCTGCTCATACAACAGTTTGGGTATATATCCAATCAGAAAATAAACTGGAGTAAGACAGATATTCTCCCACTTAAAGATGTGGACCTGTATCATTCAGGTGAGGGACCACAAGTTATCCTGGTCTCCCAAGGGAATTAAGTACTTAGGGATCACAGTAACTCCGACCAATGGAGAACTGATAAAATCACATCTCTCTCTCCCCGACAGAGGATCTGGCAAAGGAAACTGCTAGATGGCTCAAACTAAACCTCACCCTACCAGGAAAGACAGACACATCTAAAACAATGGCGCTTCCCCACTTCATTTACTGCTTAAATAACCTCCCTGTGAACCCGCGCCAAAGATATGGACACAACTGGATAAACTGATGTATAATTTTCTTTGGGAAAATTGTCCACCCAGATTTAGCAAGAAAATCCTTAGGGCTCACTGCATGCAGGGTGGCTGGAATCTACCTTGGATGTGGGCATATTATATTACATTGGGGTGAAACAGGCACTATATGACTGGCTTGCATCCATACAATCCAGACTGCTGTGGGCAGAGGCACAGCAAGCACTCTGGGGAGCAACACCCCTTAGTTTACTATTCAGTAGCTCCTACCCTAGGGGAAACCCCTTTTTGGGAACCATGTATACTGCTCCCAGCTCGTAGGAGGTACAGTCATAGAGTCTTCCCTTTAGTGGATCCTAGAAGACCACAGCAGCCTGCCCTTACCAATGTCACGACATACATAATTGCTCTGCTCCATAGCAATTGAAGCAAAGTGACAAATTTTAATGAAAATTAGGTCATCGGATGTCCTAAGCATCACTGCATGGGAGAAAGAGCAGTGTCCAAAACAGCATCCTATATAGACTCTAGCCAAAGTCAGGGCTAGGGAACAGATCTTTGAGAAAGCATGGGAGCCTTGCATCAAAGCAATGGCAAGGGAAACACAGGGGACAGTAACCAGCCATATTCAGGGTTTGTGTAGGGACTGAAGGAGTTACGAATGGAAGCTCTGGGTAGAAATAATCCTGGTTACCCATATGATGGAGACCCTTTGGTTAGTCCATTTGCATCACTCTTGCATGCACAGGGGAGGTAAGGTAGACTATGATACATTATGACTGCATGTTGAATGAAGCATGAAACACTGTTTGAGTATCACACTGAGTATCACCCAGTAAGGGGCACTACAGGCATCCGCACTTGGACCTAGCATGCATGCAGGCGCCTAACATACACGTTACAAACTGTTTTTTCAGTGGCTGATTGGAAGAGAACAATGTATTCGCCCATATCAAGAGTGTAACTTCTGTGAGAGACTATCTATTATATAGAATAACAGTAATGAATTCCTATTATTGGCTGGTTTTAGAGTCTATTGTTTAACTATTAGCTGATCTGTATACTAAGCGAGTTTATTACGCATTTGCATGGATGTTCTGCTTGAGTATAATACACTGCAGATATTTTAGTCATAGTTGACTGTATTTGAACATATTCTACTGAAGGTAGCCATATACAATGTACTAGTATGACTACCTAACATACATTTCTTGCTATAATTGTATTTCCAAGTGAGTATTTCTCCCCAGCCAGGAATGTAGCTGACGTAAGTTCAGTTCTGTTGTGTTATAGCAATAACATTTTCTACACAAAGTTATTGAAAACTCTGTACTTGTCTTGCTTTTGCCTTTCTGGAAGCTCACTGAAAATAAGATCTGAAGTCTTGGTTTCTCCTCTCTCTTGGTCGCGACTACAAGGTGGCTTCACTTCCTCACATCTTGACAATTGGTGACTGACAGTTCAGGGTCAGTCAAAAGATTGCAGTAGTCCTTTTAAATGCCGAATACAGTATGTTTGGAATATATTTGCATTCTGAATATATATACATGCCTACTGCACTGTAAGGGTTAATACATCGAAGTTCTCTCATGAGAGCCAATGCTGCCAGAGGGCTAGGACCCATAAAGTAAATATCACACTTTATCCGCAAACTGGCAGCTTCCATTGCTGCACAGCTCCCCACATTAAAAAGATCATTTATAAGCTAGTTAACATACCAGCTTAGCTCCATCCTAGAAAAGGAAAACCATTAAGAGAAATGCAATCATTACCAACAATGTTAGTCTAATTAAACTGATAAAGCTGAGATACTGGAATCAGAGTTTACAAGAAAAATCCCTAAGGCCTAACAAAAGATGCCAGACAAACACTGACAATACGCTCTTTAGTTGCAGAGCCAGAAAGACCCTGAACTCTGCCAGTGAAAGAACAAAAATAGGACCAGTCTGTTTAAGAAATGGGTAGCAGAGCCTTTTATAACGACATCATAAAAACTAACTGAATGGTACATAACTAGCACAAAAAAACCCTTAACAAGGTTCCTAACAAATACTGTCACTATTTGACGAGGTGGATGGCAGTATCTAACATATAAAAAATCCACAAGTCCCCTCTTGCTCTCTGATTTCAAGGACAATACCTCAGTTCGAGGATCATGACCATTTTGTCCCCAACCAGGAACGCAGTGCAAAAAAATTACCAGTGACTATATGTCATGAAGAGAAAAAAAGTTGTGCTACTCATTAGCATCACGCAACCCCCCTTCTTTTAATATCTTATTACCAATGTCTGAAGTCAGTAAATATACACACTCTCCTCCGGTGCCAACACACAGGGAAACACACTGACCCACAGAGAGTGTTTTCTTGCAAGCATCAGAACGTTTCCACTTCATTCTAGTTGCAAAGCTCAGGTCCGGACAGAAATGGATCTTGTTCCCATCAACGCTGATAATCATGAATTTGTCAAGCAGCATACAGGAACTTATTTCTAAGCAGGACCGGGGCCATCTTGAAAAGCAATCGGTGGACTGCAGTGTCATTTACTTTCCTGGGAGGTAACTCTATAACACTTTTTTTTGTGTGGACTCTTTCTCCCTTTGGTCACGGTCTGCGGTGCCTCTCTCAGGCATCCTGCCTACTCCCTGCCCGCCTGAATTCCTCCTACCTGTCTCTCTCTCCCCCTCCTAACCTTAGTCTGGTGCCCCAGCTCAACCCCTCCGGTGGGGCCGATCCTCCTCTTTGGGTGCTCTCAAGCTCCGATGTGGCAGAGGACCCAGGCAGGAACCTGCAAGGCCAGACAGGAAATGGGGGCAGGTACCGTCGCCTACTCCGCAGACTGGGGTTTTCCCTGTTCAGGTGAGCTCTCCTCCCCTCCCATCCATGTGTGTGCACATCCCGACGCATGGCAACCCCTGCCTGCATCGGGAACGCCAGCCATGTGCTGCTCAGCAAGCTACAGCACTCCCGGTCTCCACCAGGAGCCGCTGATGTGCCGAGCGATCCCCGACCCCCTCCCCTGGGAAGGAGAGCAGCCCTGTGGGCACTCAATCTTTTCCCGCCCCTGCCATCCCCCAGCGCTCCGAGCTCACTCCCGAACTCGGGTCGTTGCCGTGGCACGAGGTGTGGTGTCCAGTGCCTCAACCCTCAGCGCCACCAGGCCTGCCCATAACACTTTTTAATAGTGAAGTTAGATTGCTGTAGGTTTAGCTTAGGAGCTTCTCCAATGCAAGTCAGCATGTTTTCTGCTGAAGCCGTGCCCTCAAACTCTTCTGGCAAACCAATAATTTTTGTATTTTTATCCAGCAGCTGGCTCTCTTGAGTGCTCAAATCTGGACTTCAGTAAAGCATTTTTTTCACCAGGATCACTGAAACCAAGAGTGGTCAGTCTGAAATGTTAGTTTCCCCCTTGATCTCCACATAATGGGTTTCGACCATCTGCTCAATCACCTAACAACTCTGTGAAAAACTACCAAACTTGGAGCTTAAAAATTTGCTTGAGTTATGCATTTGCTGCATAGTTTGCTGAAGAGAGGAGAACATCTTCTAGGAGTCACTGAGGCCCAGCAACTCTTCAGATTTACCCACATCTTTGTCCAGCTGCTTGGGAGATATTTTGTGGCTTTCCACTATCCTTCTTGATCCAAAATGCACCACACTGTCCATAGGTACTCCGTTTCAGTCTTGTAGACTTGACAGGAATCACTAGATCATACAATGAATTTTAAAGCAGTTTCCCTTTCTAAGGCAGGAGCCGTTAACACATCTGGAAGTCCAGGCAACTGTCTCCGCCCCCACAGTCTCACCAGTTTGTTTGTTTTTTCCTACGTAATTTCTGGGTTTTTGTGGATTTTCTCCCGATCTCTACACCCACGTGTCCCCGACATAGCGCATGCGTGTGGAGGGACGCATGCCATTCAGGACGCACCTCCCTTCCAGTCGCGCAGTTGACCACCTGCGCTGGCAATGAACCTCCATTTGGTGATGGCGGGACTACGGGCCGGTGACCCCAACCCTTACCCAGGAGAGGAGAGCCAATGCTTGATCCTGCCCCCACCCCCCAAGCCGGCACCCCGGTGACCCTAGGTCATTCCCAAACCCGGGTCGCTGCCATAGCGTGAGGTGTGGCATCAGCACTTAGTGAGTACTGTGTTTAACTCACTTACACTCTGCATTGTCAGCATTTTATAGATTGTTATTAATTTACTGTTTAATTACTGTTACTAATTTATTATGGTGCAGCGCTTTGGTTCTTAGAACTGTGCTTTATAAGTAAAGTATTATTATTATTATAACCCTCAGCGCCACTGGGCCTGCTGTCTCACCTGTTTTAACTATCCCCCATAAGGTTACTATTCGGTTGTGCAAGCTCCATTTATTTCTTTAGTAGTTTATTTAATTCCACTTGCTTTCGTCCTGCTTCTGTTCCTGCTCCCAGCAGCATCCCACTGAGCCCAATCACCAACCCATTTCATGGACTTCTGGGTTAACCACCATTTACACAGAGCCATAATTGGTGGGTGGCCTGCCATGTTGGGTCATGCTGTGACTGTGCCAGGATGCCGGTGAGCCAGGGCATCTTCCTCCAGTTTTCTGCCCTGTGTCAGTGCAAGGCGTGCATGTGTGTACTGACGCACTTGTGTGCTGGGTCAGTAAACTCCCTTCCACATCTGCTGGTCCTGTCAGGACTGCCTCCTGGCTTCCGCCAGGGGGGCATGAAACTGGTGGAACTCAGAAACCCCATTCTCCAGGGAAGAGAGGTGTTCTTGGGACACTCAATCATGGGCATCATGCAAACTCTAATTTTGGAGGGGTATAGAATCCAAACCATTCTGGAGGGGGTCCAAGGGCATGCTTCCCCACTAAAAGTTTGAAAAAATGAAACCAAATGATGCAATTTGGTGACTTTTAGCATGCCATGAAACTGCCCCACAACGTGCTAAATTTCTGTATAATGAAAAGGCAATTTTGCATTTTTTGCAGAATTTTTTTTTCAGTCTCTCCTTCCTGGCGGGGCCATCCTGCTTCCTTCCGACATTATGTACTGGACACTGGCACAGCAATCAAAACAAATATGAATCACAGACACAAAAAAAGTAATGTTCCAGCAGTTTCTCCTCTCAACATGAAGAAATCCCAGCGAGAGCCTAACTTACAGAAAATACATGATTTTAATATAACCCTAAAACATGGGTGAACCCCATCCCCTCAGACAGTCGCAAATCATCTCACATTGCTAGAGAAATCTCTCTGTAACCCCCTGCAAATGGGGGTTCCCAAAAGACTTCCAGGAGCTTGCTTGAATGCTCCAAGCCTGAATGGTGTTTGGCATTTAAGCCATTTATCAGTGAGTGTTTTTAGAGCCTCTGGTACTGTCTCTTTAAGAGCTGTCTGCTTGCAGACATAATTAGTTTGTATGGGGGGACTGTGTGCTTCTCTGAGTACCACTCGAGCTGCTGCCAATTCACTTCATTTTTGCAGTCACTAGGAGTGCAAAGGGAACCTATCTGAAAGATGTAACTGTTTGCCAGAAATTATTTAGAGTAATAATGAAATTACAGTTTGTCTAACCTGCTTTCTTTGCAGTCAGAACTGTGTCTGCTAGTTCCCATTCTAGTTTTGAACTGCTGAACTGGACCAATCAGTGTGGGGTAAGCTAGCTCTAAAATGGTGCCTTGGACGAATCAGAACTTGGACTCATAATCTGAGCCAGCCACAAGAGGATTGTATGGGCAGTGACTCTGGGAGATGTAGTTTAGACTTGGTACCTTTTGGACCAACAGCAGCAGTCTATTGTGAGTGACAGCCAATCCAGTCGAGAACTGGGAGGAACTCAAAGGAAGTGCCGGTTTTGTCGGTTGGAGTTTCAGTTGAGCTTTGGCAGTGAAGAAGGAAGGAGCCCTGTGCTTTTCAGTGTGCAGTTTAGTCCAAAAGCGTGTGTAAGGCCCAGAGTTCCGGTCTGCAGCTTGTGTAACAGCTTGTTAGGACTGAATCCGTCCTGTGAAAAGAATCAAAGGATCTCTGAAGAGTAGAAACCAGGCTCACCTGTAGAAGACTGGAGAAATTATAAAATTGCACTCGGTCTGTCAGGAACTGAATCTGCTGTGTGTTCTCCGGTATTGTGCAGTAATTCACGATCGGGATACAGATGCAGCCTGCCTGGTATAGTGCTTTCTTTTATATGGATGTGTGAAGAGGTTTGTGTACCTCAAGTGAGCCCTGCTGACATTGAAGGACCCTATCTTATTTGGAGGTCGTGAGTACTAATTCAGGGTTAGCTCCCTGTTGAATTGCCACATTAAATCCAAATGGAATTACTGTACTGCTGACTGTTTAATTCTCCTTTCTCTGTGTGAAAGGGCCCTACCAGCTGCCACGGTTTGGACTAGCCACTAGGGCTTGGGTACCCAGGGACAGTAACTGATAGGGATAGGCCTGTGCACAGAGCCATAAATAGATTATTAGAGTGATAAGCTAATTAACCTGATTCCCCTGTCCTTGTTATATCCCCTAAATAAATCAGAGCTGCTTGTTTCAGCAAAGTTATACTGCCTGAGGTATTTGTCTATGTTAAAGTACTGTACTGTGATTGTTGCACTGTATCTCATTTCACAGGAGGGTCCCAGTGCCGAACCAGACCTGGGGTAAGTGTATACTGTGAAGGTAATTCTGATATATTGTGTGGGCCACTAGTGGGAAGAAAGGGGGTTGCAGTGTCCCAGAGGGCTGTGACCAAGATTAGTTTAACTATTGCAAACCCTGACCTCTGGGTGGAGGCACCCGCCATTGGATCCAGGCCCCTCAACCTGTTGGTGGCAAATCAGGCAGGGGTAGTAGCCCCTGGGATAGCGCCATCTAGGGTTACATCTTGGAGCTCACCGCTGGGATTGTGTGTCCTCTAGTGGCCATATTCTACGAACCACTCTTAAGAAAAAATGGGTACCCCGACAGAAGTGGCTGTGCACGGCTGGTGGAGTAGTGTACTGGGAGGAGATCGACCCCAAAATGCTATGCTTATCCTGGACATCCCCTGGGTATCAATACGGACACTGTGCAGGGAGTACTTTCCAAGGTGGAAGGTTTACAAAACCCTGTGGTGGTGGAGTCGGCATGCTAATCTGCTCACCCACACTTTCCTGGCCCTAGTAGAGTTTAAGGATCCCATAGATAGCTCCAAAGTGCCACAGACCATTACCCCAGAGGGAGCCCTCACTGCTTGGAGAGTGATAACTAAGGACAGTAAAGACCTGGGGGAATGAGCCCCACCACTATCTGAAACTTTTGAGGAGAAATTTGCTAAATGGTTGCTGGGGAAGGAAAACTGTGGAGGACTTGAAGAACTATTCTTGCCACCTGGGGTGTTCCTCCCCAACACCTTCTCCCGCTCCAGTGCCCGTATGGTGGCTGAACCAATGCAGACTCCAATTTCTGCACCTGCCATTAGTCACGACTCTTACCAAAGGTTGAGGATCTTCTCTGGCACCCTCCCCACCCCAAGGGAGGATGACTGGGAGACCTGGATAGACTATGTTGCCCCAAGTGCTAGAATGGCAATGCTACAGCTTGAAAAGCGAAAAGAGGGTTAGGTGAGAGCCTCGAGTCCTGCCCTGGCTACCATTCGTGTTAAACGGGCCAGTAACCCTGAAGTGACTGCACAGGCCTATCTTGAGGCCCTGGAGAATGTGTATGGGAGCCCAGATTCTGATGAGGACCTATGGTGGAGAGTAAGAGATGCACAACAGTACCAGGGGAGTTGTTGTCTGTGTATGTATCTCGGCTGGAAAAAATTGTTGCAAGAATGCCTCAGAAAGGTAGTTTGCCAGCGATTGAACTGGACCAACCAGGCTGGACAGGATCCTTAAGTCTGCCCCTTCTCAGAACTGCTGTTGCTTCAATTCGCCTGGCAGATCGACTGGAATCCCCACCCTCCTATGATGAGTTAATGAGAGAAATTGAGAGTTGAGAAAGAGCGACCTCGGGAGGGACCTGCACCAATAGCTGCGGCTACGACCCGAGTGACTGAGGATGACCCATCAAGTGAAGTTCAGGGGCAGAGGTTGGCAGTCAATGAGTGCTCTGACAAGGAAAGATATGCCACAATGGGGCGAACTGTTGAGAGAGAGATCCGGAATTCAAAAACAGTCCCTTTATGAAGGCCACGCCTGCAAGTGCAGGCCCTGACCTATATCCGACTGCATCTGCTATGGGGTGGTACCCACCCATGTATCTCCTGCTGATAACAGCTCCAAACTCAATTCCTTGACCATGGAAGTAGAGAAACTGACGAGATGTCTCAAATGCTTATCACACGAGACAGAGATGGCACCCAGGTTTCCAGTTAGTAATACCCCGCCCTGCCCCAGTGTGACGCCTGCCAGCTCAAACCTGGAAAGTATGTTTTGCTATAATTGTGGGAAAGATGGGCACATGAAAGAAATGCCAGTCCCCAAAGACACTGACAAAGTTGCATATAGGCTACAAGGAGCTTGGAGAACAAATCAGTGGTTAAGAGGTGCAGAAATGATCCCAGTGAGGGCACCAAAATGCTAACTCACGTCCTTTTGTGGCAAGGTCAGTTGCCCAGGCCCCCACTATCGCCTCTCCAGACTGGTCCAGAATAGTGGGTCCCTCCATGGAGACCACTGTAAAGGTGAATGGAGTGTCTACAAGAGCTGTATTAGACAGTGGCTCCCAGTGACAATTATGTTCCAAGATTGGTATCAGAAGCATTTGTCAGATGTACCTTACAACCATTAGAAGGACTGCATGTATGGGGTTAAGTGAGAAGGCCTACCCTATTCCGGGTATATCCGAATTTGGCTGTCTTTCCCCACCTCCGTGGCTGGGTGGCCGAACAAGTAGAGACCTAGCCTTGAGTGTGTCCCCACTGGATGTATGATGGTGTCCCTTTGTTGATTGGAACAAATGCTCATATGTTCGGAAGGCTGGCACAGTTGTGTTATGAAAACAGGGGTCAAAGACTAGTAGAGCTTTAAGAGTTCCGGCTTTAATTAAGAAGGCCTATGAGGCACAAGAGATGCAAAAAATAGAACCAGAGGAACCGGTCGGAATTGTATGGAAGAAGGATCCTGAGTCTCTGATCCTGGCGCAAATGCCCAGTGTACCTTACAGGAGAGGTCCGTATCAGAAAGGATGTTAAGAATAAAATATTAATGTTGGATGCACCAGGCGATGGAAAATTGCCAGAGGGACTGCTGGTCAAGCTCTAGTATTTTGCCGCTAGAGCCCATGCTTATGCCAGAAGGGTAATGGTCCAAGTTCATAATGTGTCTGGAAGAGACATTCGAGTAAATAGAGGTTGCATCCTGGCTAATGTGCATTGTGCAGACACTGCAGTGCTACCCAGCAGCAAGAGTTCAAGGAAGAATGACAGAGTAACGCTGACTTGTTTGATTTGACTCCGCTGCCAGCTGAATGGAAAGTGAGGATCAGTGAGAAGCTTGCTCAGAGACCAGGTGTTTCTTTAAAGGAATGGGACGTAGGGATGCGTGCAAGGAGCTGAGCACAATATCCGCTGCATGACGAAAGACCATTTCGTGAGAGGTCTCGACGCCTGGCACCTGCTGACATAGATGATGTGAGACGGCATCTGCAAGAGATGTTAGCTGCTGGTGTAATACAAGAATCCAGAAGCCCTTATGCTTCCCCATTGTGGTAGTGGAGGAAAAGAATGGAACAGTAATGATGTGTGGATTATCGCACCTTAAACCGGGCGGACTATCCCTGATCAGTACACAATGCCCCAGATTCAGGATGCTTTGGACTGCCTAAACGGGAGCAAGTGGTCTCTGTGCTGGATCTCCGCAGTGGGTACTATCAGATCCCGATGGCCCCAGAGGACCGTGAAAAGACAGCCTTTATCTGTCCGCCTGTTTCTATGAATTCATGAGGATGCCTCAAGGATTTCAGGTACCCCAGCCACTTTTCAACGATTGATGGAGCGTGCAGTGGGGACATGAACTTACTAGAGTGCCTGGTATACCTAGATGATGTTATTGTGTTTGGCAGCTCACTGGAGGAACATGAGAGCAGATTATTTAAGGTATTGGACCGACTGGAGGACTTTGGCCTTAAACTGTCCATTGATAAGTGTCAATTCTTCAAACATCAGTAAAGTATGTGGGACATAGTATCCACCGAGGAATAGAGACCTGATCCTAGTAAAGTTGAGGCTCTTGACTACCTGGCCGCAGCCCAAAATCTAAAAGAACTGCAAAGATTCCTGGGATTCTGTGGTTATTATCGGCGCTTCATCAAGGACTATTCAAGAGTGATCCGCCCTTTACTTAACCTTACTCAAGGTATCCCCAACCCACAAAAAATACCAAAAGTCAGCATCCTCAAGACTGAAAGAGTGTATTTTCATCGAGTGAAGTATTTGGGGCCTGCTGGACTCTGATTGTGAGACTGCTTTCATGAGATCATTTATCAACTTACCCATGCTCCAGTGCTGGCCTATGCCGATCCAAGAAAACCTTATGTCCTGCACACTGATGCTAGCTTGCAAGGGTTGGGGGCTGTGTTGTACCAAGAGCACGAGAATGGCCTGAGACCAGTGGCTTTGCCAGTAGAAGTCTGACCCCATCTGAAAAGAACTATCCTGTACATAAGTTAGAGTTTCTAGCTTTGAAGTGGGCTATTGTTGACCAATTCCATGAGTACTTGTATGGGGCTAAAATACTAGTAAAACTGACAATAATCCTTTAACCTATGTGCAGACCTCAGCTGATGTTGGATGCCACTGGCTATAGGTGGCTTTCTGCATTATCTACATACGACTATGCTCTCGATACCGAGCAGGTCTGAACCACATAGATGCTGATGCTCTCTCCAGGAGGCCTGTTCTCCAGAATGATTGGGTCCGATTGGCAGAACCTGACATTTGGGCACTCTGCCGGAAGTTTGACAGGGAGGAACAAATGTCCACGGACGCAGTGGACTGCATGGTGGATTGCTTGGGACCCTCTGAGAATTGCATACCCTGCCGCTTATTGCCACTTTTCTGCAATAGACATTGGTGCACTGCCTCAGCTGGACAATGACAGTATTCATGGGCTCAATCCTTCGATCCCATGATCAAAGCAGCTTTAGAAGCCCTCTATGCAGGAAAAGATGTGTCCAAATTACGTCCACTGATTTGAGAACTGCACTGTTATACAAAGAAGGTCCTAAATTGAAACTGATCAATAAACTGTTATACAGAGAAACAGTAGACAGAGGGGACAAGTAGACAAACAACAACTAGTGCTGCCCACTGCCTTTCGAGACTCACGCATTGAGGTCCTTGCACAACCACATGGGGCACCTTGGTATAGACAGAACACTTGACTTGGTGAGATCCAGATTCTATTGGCCTAAGATGGGGGCTGATGTGGAGCAACACATTCGAACTTGTAGTCGCTGCTTACAGAGGAAAGCTTTGCTCCAGAGGGCTGCCCCTTGTTAACATAACCACCAGTGCACCCATGGAGCTGGTCTGTACTGATTTTCTAAGTTTGGAGTCAGATCAAAGAAATATCAGTAATGTGCTGGTGGTCACTGACCATTTCACGAGATATGCCCAAGCTTCCCACCAAAGACCAGAAAGCATCCACTGTAGCCAAAGTACTTTGTAAAAACTTTTTGTCTCACTATGGGCTCCACAAAGAATCCATTCTGATCAAGGGAGAGACTTGAGAGTCGTCTGATCAAAGAGATGCTTTCTCTGTGGGGAGTGCGAAAGTCCAGAACCACTCCTTACCACCCCAGGGGACCCACAGCCTGAACGTTTCAACCGCACTTTGCTAGATATGCTAGGCACCCTGCACCCAAGGACAAGCCTAGATGGAGCCAACAAATTAGCACCCTGGTACATGCTTATAACTGCACCAAAAGTGATGCCACTGGATTCTCCCCTACCGCCTGATGTTTGGAAGAGAAGCTCGACTACCAGTAGATGTGTGTTTTGGGGTCTCCTGATGGGGTTCAAGCTGACAACTATTTACAGTATGTCAAAAGTTAAAAGGCCCAACTAACTCATGCGCACTAACTGGCTCAAACCATGGCTGCCAAAGAAATCTGGCCAACAAGAAAGGTATGATAAAAAGGTGAAAGCACAGGAACTCCAGGAGGAGATCAGGTATTGCTAAGAAATCTGGGACTGCATGGCAAGCACAAGATTGTTGACAGATGGCACCATCTCCCTCACATTGTAGTGGGCAAACTAGATGATCTGCCAGTGTACAAAGTAAGGCCTGAGAATAATTCAAAGATGTAAAAACAATGCATAGAAATCATTTACTGCCCATTGGACAAATCTTAATTGAGTCTGAGCCCTAGAAGATGCCCTCTGGACCAGTGACTAGAGCTGCTGCTAAGAAAAGATCAAGAAAGTCTGCACCTACAGAAGCAAAGTTAAAGTGTTCCCTCCACAAGTCCCAGTTGAGCATGACTGTCAGTCCATATCGGAAGAAAGTGAGAGTGACTTTGATACTATCCTTCTTACTAACTGAGTCAATTGTTTGGGGCAATCCCTAGTCAATACTGGAGACAAAAGCTGGGCCTTCTGGACTGTCTAAGCCCCAGCTTCATCCCTGGAGCCAATGCTCCCCAGAAAGTGAAGTCAAAGCATCAGATCAGATGAAATGGAATCATTGTGCATGGTTGAACTGTTTGAGCTTTCAGGGAGAAAATTATAGATTGGGGCAGACTGATGATACACCTGAACAAGAAGAGTATTTTGAGTGCCCTGACAGTCCACTGCCAGTGTCCGAAAGCTCTCCATGGAGCCAAATGTTGTGGACTCAGAAACTGTAACTCCTGGAGCTGAAAGTGCCCCAAGTTCTAGCCTCTCTACCCCCATGGAGACTCCTCTGACAAGTGAGGACAATGCTGAAAGGAGGCTCAGAGTGCAGAGACTATAACAGTTCCCCTAGAAAGACTGGTCGAGCTGTAAAGCCTGTGGTGCACCTCAGTTATGATTCACTTGGGAGGCCTGTGGACTTGCCTCTCAATGTTGTCCATAAAGGAGTGTATGTGTCCCCAGCTCATTGCCCAAACTGAGCATCAGTGCTAACTCCAAGTTACTTGTGTTGCTCTTCATATGGTGCCTTGCCCCATCCAGCCCCAAGGTAACTGATAGGAAGGGCCCTCTCTTCAGGTTTCATGTACAAGAGGTAATAACTTGAGTTATGGTACAATGTATGTAATACTGTGTAAAGAGGACGACTGCAATGTTTCAGAAATGTGTTCTTGGTAAAATGATATATTGACTGATGATTACATGTGCGAGCCTAATGCAAATGTATATGGTTGCAGTTGAAACTTATGGGGTACTTGCTTGACGCTGACGTCAAGCTTTCCCAGGCCAGGAAGGGTGTAACCCCTGCAAATGGGGTTCCTAAAAGACTTCCAGGAGCTTGCTTGAATGCTCCAAGCCTGAATGGTGTTTGGCATTTAAGCCATTTATCAGTGAGTGTTTTAGAGCCTCTGGTACTGTTCTTTAAGAGCTGTCTGCTTGCAGACATAATTAGTTTGTATGGGGGACTGTATTGCTTCTCTGAGTACCACTCGAGCTGCTGCCAATTCACTTCATTTTGCAGTCACTAGGAGTGCAAAGGGAACCTATCTGAAAGATGTAACTGTTTGCCAGAAATTATTTAGAGTAATAATGAAATTACAGTTTGTCTAACCTGCTTTCTTTGCAGTCAGAACTGTGTCTGCTAGTTCCCATTCTAGTTTTGAACTGCTGAACTGGACCAATCAGTGTGGGTAAGCTAGCTCTAAAATGGTGCCTTGGACTGAATCAGAACTTGGACTCATAATCTGAGCCAGCCACAAGAGGATTGTATGGGCAGTGACTCTGGGAGATGTAGTTTAGACTTGGTACCTTTTTGGACCAACAGCAGCAGTCTATTGTGAGTGACAGCCAATCCAGTCGAGAACTGGGAGGAACTCAAAGGAAGTGCCCGGTTTTGTCGGTTGGAGTTTCAGTTGAGCTTTGGCAGTGAAGAAGGAAGGAGCCCTGTGCTTTTTCAGTGTGCAGTTTTAGTCCAAAAACGTGTGTAAGGCCCAGAGTTCCAGTCTGCAGCTTGTGTAACAGCTTGTTAGGACTGAATCCGTCCTGTGAAAAGAATCAAAGGATCTCTGAAGAGTAGAAACCAGGCTCACCCTGTAGAAGACTGGAGAAATTATAAAATTGCACTCGGTCTGTCAGGAACTGAATCTGCTGTGTGTTCTCCGGTATTGTGCAGTAATTGCGATCGGATACAGATGCAGCCTGCCTGGTATAGTGCTTTCTTTTATATGGATGTGTGAAGAGGTTTGTGTACCTCAAGTGAGCCCTGCTGACATTGAAGGACCCTATCTTATTTGGAGGTCGTGAGTACTAATTCAGGGTCGCTCCCTGTTGAATTGCCACATTAAATCCAAATGGAATTACTGTACTGCTGACTGTTTAATTCTCCTTTTCTCTGTGTGAAAGGGCCCCTACCAGCTGCCACGGTTTGGACTAGCCACTAGGGCTTGGGTACCCAGGGACAGTAACTGATAGGGATAGGCCTGTGCACAGAGCCATAGGTAGATTATTAGAGTGATAAGCTAATTAACCTGATTTCCCCCTGTCCTTGTTATATCCCCTAAATAAATCAGAGCTGCTTGTTTCAGCAAAGTTATACTGCCTGAGGTATTTGTCTATGTTAAAGTACTGTACTGTGATTGTTGCACTGTATCTCATTTCACAGGAGGTCCCAGTGCCGGAACCAGACCTGGGGGTAAGTGTATACTGTGAAGGTAATTCTGATATATTGTGTGGGCCACTAGTGGGAAGAAAGGGGGGTTGCAGTGTCCCAGAGGGCTGTGACCAAGTTAGTTTAACTATTGCAAACCCTGACCTCTGGGTGGAGGCACCCGCCATTGGATCCAGGCCCCTCAACCTGTTGGTGGCAAATCAGGCAGGGGTAGTAGCCCCTGGGATAGCGCCATCTAGGGGTTACATCTCTGTTGAGCTCCCTCACGTAAATGGTTTCAGGCCTTCTTCTTTTTCAGATACGACACTTAATGAAGGTCATTTTACCCACAATATTCCCTTTCCATGTCACACACACTGCTCCTAGTTTTCAGTAAATAGCCATGAGGCTACCCATACCATCACCATAAGCACCGTGTGGGAGAAACAGAACCAAATAGATAAAATGTCCAATATATGAGCAAGAGTCACACTGTAAAGTTAACTGGAGTTCTCCGCTCACATGCAGCACTGGAAAGATAGTCCACATCCAAAACAGGATAGTTTCCGTGGCCTCCATTGTGTGCATGGCACGACTTGACAAATCTAGGATCACAGTGAATGAATTACAGAGACAGTAAAATACAAAAATAATGTAACAATCTTTATTAGAAAATAAATGACTTGGAGATCCAGTATGGCTGTGGGCTGCAGGACACTGAATGAGTGTCCAGAATAATTCATTCCTTTCTTATAACGAAGAGTGGCAGGACTGATTAAAAAAAAAAAAAAAAAAAGATTAATTTTCATTTAGAGAAATTTCTTTGTTAAATGTGGGCCTTGTGGACAAATATTGTCGGTCAGGGACTCTTAGCCTGGGTGGTGAACGAGAGCAGTTGGCTATGATGACAGCATTGGCTGAAATGTTGCCTCAGGCTATTTCTATATTGGAGAGACCTGTGCTTATATTACAACACCAGAGTTTCAGTTGCTCACCCTTTTTTACTTTCTGACGTTCCTCCTACTATCTTGCCCTGTCTTCAGTAAATATATATATTTTTTTATTTATTAGTGTCTAGTAATTACAACCCTTTGAGTCAGGGACTCATTTACAAAGGCGCCACGTCATACAGAGAATGAATACAGTGGCACTGAACATGTACTCCCTGGAGGAGAGGAGGGAGAGAGGGGATATGATAGAGACATGCAAGTATCTTACAGGGAGGAACAGGGTGCAGGAATGCACTATTTTTAAGCGAAAAAGATGTTCCAGGACTAGAGGGCATGGGATGAAGTTGGAGGGAGGACGATTCAGAGGAAACGTGAGGAAGAATTTCTTCACAGAACGGGTGGTGGACAAGTGGAACACCCTGCCAGAGGAAGTGGTGGGGGCTGAAACAATCATGGGATTTAAGAATGCATGGGATAGACATAAAGGAATTCTGGAGGTCAGGGGTAAGGGGCAACAGACTTCCTGGAAAACATAAACTGAACTTACAAACTTAAATGGGCAGACTGGGTGGGCCATAGGCCCTTATCTGCCGACACTGTCTATGTATCTATGTAATACAGGTAGAGAGTATAACAAATACAGCGACTAAGTACAGAGGTAATAATGCACAACACATACATATAGAGCAACACCAAAGGTGTGCATAGTTAAAGCATATTAGAATCAGATACATATTCAGCAGTGGAACTTTTGAACTTGTAGAGCAATTTATCTGCAATCACAGTTGGAGTTAGATGTAATGTGGCCACGTAGCTCAGATTTAAAAGGCCCCAACCTGGGGACAGATAAGGTAGGATCAGGGATTGAGTTCATCCAGAGTGGAGCACTATAGTGAAAGGAACTTTGGCCAGCAGTGGTCTTCACAAAAGGGTTGCGAAAGGCAGTAGTGTCAGAGTATATTGTGGCCCATCTCAGCAAACTCGTTTGGAGGAGCAAGAGACAGCTGGGGCTGGGGGCTAGCCCCAGTTGGATTTTTTTGGCCAATAAGCAGGTGTGGTAGAATAGACGCCCCTGAAAGTTAAGCCATGATGAACGTTGGTAGAGGTCAAAGGTATGCGTGAGCTGATCGTAGCCTGTAGCCAGCCAGCAGGGTTTGTTGAGGGTGTGTTTAATGATGGTCAGGGCGTATCAGAGGGGGCACCATAGATGACTATGCCAAAGTCTACCAGGGAAACGATGGAGCTAGAGATGGCTAAACGGAGGGCTTCAGGAGGGAGACAGGGTCTATGTTTATACAGGAGACCAATTCTGACGTTAATTGCAGAGCATGTCGACGTTATATGCTCATGGAAGGTAAGGGCAGAATCAAGGGTGACCCCTAGATATTTAAAACATGTCACTGGTTCCAGCGTGGTACCCTGGGAATTTTGTATAGATAGTCTGGCCGCATTGTGTTTATGTTGAGGGTGGGCGAATAGCATGACCTTTGTTTTTTTGTAGTTGAAGGCAAGCTTGTGGGAGGCAAAGCAATATTCTATTTCTGTGAAGGAGCCCTGCAAGGATTTTTGGAGCTGAGTAGGGTCTGGGTGCCAACTAAAGATCACGGGATCATCTGCATAAAGGAGAAGGCGCCCAGTGGAGGCCATAGGGAGAGAGTTTAAGTACAGTGAGGAAAGGAACGGAACAAGGATGGACCCTTGGGGGACACCTGACTGGACAGGAAGGTTTGTAGAAAAGGTGTTATTGATCTTCACTTGCTGGGTACGGCCGTGGTGATAGTTGGGAAAACAGTCAGCGGTGTCTTGGGATATGCCAACAGAGAAGAAGGAGTTTATGAGCATACTGTGATTGACTGTATCAAAAGCCTTGGAAAGATCGATATAGACAGATCCAGCCAAGGCTCCCTGGTCTAGGGCATCATGGATAAAGGAGGTAAACTCTAGGAGGGCAGTGGTTGTGCTGTGCCCCTTTCTGAAACCATGCTGTTGATGACACAGTAGGTGGTGCGAGTCTAAATATTCAGTAAGTTGATCTGCAGCTATTTTTTCCAACGCTCTTGAGAGGGGAGGAGGTATTGAAATGGGCCTGTAGTTACTACTAGAGGTACGGTCACCATTTTTATGTACTGGAGTAATAACTGCCCTTTTCCACAGTGAAGGGAACTGCCCAAGGCACAGGGACATATTGAGTATTTGTTAGGGGTGTTAGGACTGCGTCAAGGATTAAGGAGAACAGTTTTGCATCAAGAGAGTCACCACGCTGCCTTGTTTTTCCAAGGAACATAGCAAGATATGTGCAGGCAACACTAGGGGAGATCGCTTTGAAGTGAAAAGGTGGAGCGCAGGGGGGTGGTGGTAACTGTCCAGTAGATGCAGTGAAGAAGTTGGGGGGAGGATAGAACTGAGGTCAGAGAATGATGCATTTAAGGCGTTTACTATCTTGCTAGGGTCTTGGGTGGAAGCTCCGTCAATAAAAAGCATGGAGGGTGGAGGGGAGGCAGACTTGCCACTAAGTTCCTTTATATTTTCCCAGAACCGTTTCCCATTGCCCCAGGTGGCAGTAAGGTTGGCATGATAATAAACCGCCTTTGCCTGGCGGACAGCCCAGGTGCATGAATTTTGGGCAGCATGGTACAGTTGGCAGTCAGAAGGGCGACCAGACTTAAGGGCATGGTGCCACAGGTTATCATGGGCCTTCATTTGGTCGAGCAAGGACCGATTTACCCATGGGGAAGATTTAGTTTTTTCTATCCACTTTACACAGGGGTCAAAGATATCACAGGTGGTTTGGAAGGAGCTTATGTAGAAGGACAGGGCAGCGGCCACCAACGACTGGTGATCGAGTGGAGACCAGTCAAGGTTAAGGAGATGGTTTTGGAAATGTGCCAGGGACCCTTTCTTTAGCTGACGATACATGGAGATCTTTAGGAGAGGGGGCTTCCAGCTGTTATTCCAGCGACAGGTAACTGGGGAATGATCACTGAGTGAGTCTGGGAGGACCTGGACATCCTGTATGTGCTCAGGATGATTCATGATGATGAGATCAATAAGAGAACTAGTGTCCCCTATATTGGTTTACTCTAGTAGGGGTAAGTGCCATTTGTGATAGATTTTGGTCTGCAGCTGCATCCCTAAGACAGGACGTCTGGGGGGCAAGCCAGTTTGTGTTGAAATCACCGAGGGCAATAATTTCTGAGAGCTGGGCGATGATGTTTAAGATAGATGTGAAAACATCCCTTTGGTTGTGAGGAGGTATGTATACTGACATTGGGTAGAGAGATTTATCTGAGCTGCCAACAGCAACCTTAAGGGTGAGGGACTGGGCACCCGCTACAGGGTTCATTGTTGCAATTTTAATACCGTGCAGGTGGTCCCAAAGGTACAGTACACTCCCTACACCCCTCCTACCCAGTCTATCCAATCTGAATAATGTATAGCCTGGTAGGTAAACAGCCGAGTCTGGGGTATTCTGAGACAGCCATGTTTCGGTTACAGCCAGGGTATCAGGGTCGTGGAGGCAGACTCTTGCTTGGAGTGGGGCAAGTTTCCTTCGGAGGCTACATATGTTTATAGTTGCCAGCCGTAGTCCTTTGGATTGCATTGATAAGCAAGGGGTGGGGACAGTGGGGCCAGGATTGGTGTGTATATTGCCCGCAAGTAGCAAGAGGATAATGGAGATCCTGGATAGGGCACTTTTTAGGATCTTTTTGTGATTATGCAGCAATGGGCCTGCATGATGGGGTGGCTTCTTGGTAAAATGAGATCAGGCGAATCACAGTATTTCTGGGCCATATATGAATCCTCAGGTTCATTTAAGGTTAGGGCCACATCTGGTCCATTTTAGAAACATGGAATTTGACAGCAGATAAGGACTGCCTGGCCCACCTAGTCTGCCCAATTCCCTACCTACATAAGCTCCAGATACTAAATGATTCTGTAGCTTACCTTCTCTTTCCCGCCACTATGGTTGCCTTCTGCCTATCTCATGCATTTGTGAATTCACCTATTGTTTTTGCCACTATGACCTCTGCAGGGAGGTTATTCCATGCACCCACCACCCTTACTGAGAAAAAATACTTTCTCATGCCACCCCTGAGCCTCCTCCAGTCTCATACTGTAACCCCTTGTTCTTGCACTTCTCTTTTTCTGAAAGATGCTTCCCTCCTGAACCCTGTTTATTCCCTTGAAGAACTTGAATGTCCCTATCATATCGCCCCCTCTCCCTTCTTTCCTCAAGGGTATACATATTGAGGTATTTCAGTCTTCCTCATATGTTTTCTGGTGCATTCTTTTCACCATTTTCACTGTCCTTCTCTGCACTGCTTCCATTCCACTTTGTGTGTGCTTTCCGGGTTTTTTCCAAATGTGTATGGGTGTATGTGGGTGAACAGTGAAACTTTGGTACAGTCAAGGTGGCAAGCCCTCTAGATTAGACCCCTAGCCTAAGGTGACATATAAGGGCTTTTAGGGCTAGAATGCAAGGGGGGGGGGGTTCCCTTGCAGTAAAAGAGTTGTGCCATAAAGAGCTACTGACGCCACAATGAATACTTTAAAATACATGATAATTAGGTAAAATTGTACTTGCATTCCATTTATATTCCTTAGATTTCTCATCCACATTATTTATTACTGTGGAAATGTGCATGAGTTTGTGATTTTTATCCCTTAGAGTTCATTTAGAGTCCATCTGCCTCTATAGCTGACTCCCTACTTGAAATCATAATCCTCTATTGTGACATCGCAGTCAGTTGCCATGAGAGTTAACTGTGATGTCACTAGCAGTGCATTATAACCTCAGGTAGGAAGAAAGAAACAGAAAAAGATAAACTCTTCAGGAGCAAAAATCCTGTTTTCCTGCACGTGACCTCAGTAATAAATAATGGGGAGGAGAAACACAAATCTAATGTGAAAAATGGTGCATACGTGGGCGCAGCGCATCTGGGATGCGCCGGGGCCAGGACAAGGTGATATTCAATGGCGATGCGCCATGGCGCAGCACAATTGAATATGGCACGGAATGCACATGGCACAGTGACAATGTGCCAGCGCAAGCCACTGATAGGGAGCACCAGGGATGAGCCAGCACGAATGTAGTTGAGCTGGGCACAGCACCCGTGATATTCAGAAGAGGGCATGCAAATGGGGCCATAATATATGCAAGGCACAAATGGGGCCATTTGTATGTCATTATGGCTCCATTCGCTTCATTCGCATAACCATGCCTGAGTAGTACAGTATGGTCTGTATGCCCATTGGTTCATGGTGTGGACCAATAGGCATACAACACATACTGTACGGTGTCATTTCGGTGGGCAGCCAGGCGGTATGTGGGTGGGGCACTGCCGCCCACCAATGATGGGTGGGGGGAGCTGGGTGGCTGGGTCCTCAGTGGTGGGATGGGAGGGGTCCACTGGGCCACCAGGTTTACTATATATCACATGCCCTTGATCCGGGCGAAGCGAGGGGGATCACTACACCTACAGGATCCGAGCTTTGGGATACTACGCCCGGTGATCAGGCGGAATGGAGAGGGACAGCTAGCACACCAGGTGCTATGAATGCATACAGATGCCAGCGTCCGGAGCGAGGAGGGGTTCCGCTGGACCACTGGGAGAGTGCAGGTGCTTGCGGACTGTGTCCCTGCTGGGCGGGTGGCCACCCATGGTTGGCAGGTGCTGTGTCGCGCCCTGCAAAGCAGCAACCCTCCTGTGGGAGGCTAGGATTTGTTCTTCCTTTTACAGGCTCAACATTGCATCCCCATATGCAGCGCACATCAGGGTTGTGCAGCATATGCACCACACATCCCGGGCTGAATATCGGGATGTGCCGCATATCGTGGACACGCCTGCATTTGCGCCATACGTATACCACTGGGCCCCAGAACATCAGGATTTGTGCAGCGCACACTGCCCGTTTGAATATCGCGCTGGGGCTCAGTGGAGGGTTGCGCATGGCGCAACCCCTTTGAATATCTGGGCCATTATGTTTTGTTAAAGTTCTGAAGGTGGCAGTTGCTCTTTAAGTTGTGGAGTTCAATGAAAAGGAACCTACAACTAGTGATCTAAGTGAAACTTCAGCTGCTAACGATACCATCAAAATTTTGGATAAATCCTCTCATCCAGAGTGGAAACATTGCCGGGATCAGTGACTAACACATGGCTGAAGGGCTATGGTTGGAGACAGCATGCAGAGCTTATACACCTGACCTAACTGCTCCTGAACTACATGTTATTGATTGAAAGAGACACAAACACACCCCAATAAGTAAAGGGTACTCTATACTACAGTCCATTTCTAAATGCAGCACAGCATACTTGCAATTAAATTTGTTCTTCACAATACCGGCCTCCTATCCAGGTTCTGCACTACTTGAGGACCGATGCAGGCGCTGTAAGCTACCTCTCCTCCTTGGCTGCTCGAGAGTAGACAGCCCATCTCGACCAGGGACCCACCACCAACCATGGCACCTTTTTAAATAACATTTTTTTTTCAATAATTTTTATTTTATTTTTTTATTTATACATCAGATTTGCAACCTTTGAGTCAGAGACTCATTTACAAAGGCACCTCATCACAGGGAGGGCAGACAACATATGACAGTGGAAGACAAAGAGGATGATACAAGTGTGGTACAGCAGAGGTAATATACACAGCAATTCCATAATTACATAGAAGAAAATAGGTTTGTAATTAATTATAGATTCGACCAAAACATTCTCAAGACAGTAAAATAGGCCTGCTCTAGTGTATCTATGGAGCAGGTACCTGGGGAGGGTGAGGACCATGACCGGGGGGGTTGGGAGGACAGTCCAAGAGGATAATAATAATTATAAGATCCTCCTGAGTGAGACAAGCCACACTGCAGCAGAGCCTACTCAGACCCCTCAAGGCTCATGCACTTCCTTCCCAACACACTCCCTGGATTTGGGTCTGGCAGCAAAGCAGCAGCAGGAAAAACAATAGGCCCGTAGGCATCTGGCTTTGTATCTCTCTGGGAGACAAGAGGCAAATGCAAAGCCCTGATTGGATGTTCAAAACACCCAATCAAGGCTTTGCAGTTGCATTTCACAGAGACAGCTGCTGCGATTGTACACAGTAGAAGATATATTTCCGTGGGGGTTTAATGGACCATCAACCACACCCCTCCCAAGAAAAGACATCAAAAAACTTATATTGTCATTCTGACTTTTAAGGTATAAAAAAAAATGTAATTTTACTAAATGGATTGCTCATATTTATTTGGGGAGGGGGGCACATGCCCCCCATGCCACATGGGCATGACGCCACTGCACTCAATCCACCCTCTCCCGGCCCGCCCACAACCGACCCTTGTCCGTTCCCAAACCCAGGTCACTGGTGCAAAAGGTGGTAAGACTGTTAGTGCCTCAGCCCACCACACCACTGGACCAGCTGTTCGAGCTTCATTTATAAGATATTGCTAGCATATTACTGACCACAAACACCCTAGCACAATCCTGATCTACATACATCCTTGATGGTGGCCTGGCAAGGGAACCAGAGTTTTTAGAAACTTCATAAGCACCTATGTATCCTTAGGGAATGTAATAAAACAGGGAATACAGAGATATGCTGATGGTACTGTTTGTTCCAACTGCTGACAGGATCATTTCAAAATGCTGTAACTAGTACCACACCTTTACATTTGAAATGTGAAGTTAAAGCTGTATGAATGCTGCATTCTGGGACACTAGATAATTGTCAGAACAGGTTATCTATATTAAGTTAGTCACCTCAGGGAAGAATACCAAACAGATCACAGCTCTGATAAGAGAAGCATGAGCAAAATTCCTGGCACTGTGGTGTAGTGGTCAGAGCACAAACTATGAAATGTGCAATCTCAGGTTCAAGTACCACCGCCGCCACTGACTGTGTGACTAAGAGCAATTTACTAGACATCCCTGAGGTGTTTTGGTCCTTTCAATTATAAACATGTGCATGAGTAACTCCCCATTGAAAACAAAATACAGCATCTTACTTGCGCTACCAGGGTAAACAGCAAAAAAATATATATATATATATATATATATATCTGGAGTCAAGTGAAACTGTTGTACATTGTATGTCAGTACTCTGTGAAGACTGTGTTTTTCTTTTGTGACCTTGGGAGTAAACTAGTGAGGTTGTGTACTTTCAAGTCTGTGCTTGAATTTCATGAAGAAGCCTAGGGGAAGGGAGGGGAGGAGGTAATGAAGAATTCATGAAATAAAAAATTGCTTGCATGTAACATATAAGTGCTGTGTAGGGTGGTAGCGCCAGGGTTACCTATAGGAAGGGAAGAAAGGCAGACTAGATGGACTAATGGTGTCCTTTTCTGCTGACAGCATTCTATGATTCTTGCTCAAGCCAATTCCCTGTGTGACTTCAATGTATGAGGCCATACAGAAAAGGGAACAGTTGATCAGAGCTTTTTTATTACCACAGTGGCTATTTCTTGATGTTGCCATGCTCAAGCTCCCATCCACAGTCTCCTCCTAGTTGTTGCGGTACCATTTTCAACAACTTCTTGCCCAACGGCTTACCCATTTGCAGCTTCCTCCCTTTCAGCATACTCCGAGATTGAGTGCAGGATCGCTGAGCCATGAACAATGGGGGGCCCGCTCTTTGGTATTCCTGGCAGCTGTGAGTGGAAACAGGCCCTTCTGTAATTCTGCCTTCAATGGTTTTTCCCCTAATTTTGTCCCCATCGACCTCCCTCTTCTTAAACGTTTTTTTCCCTTTAAGTCCAGTGGACTTATAGTACTAGCTGCCAGATTCTGAGCATCTCACCATACTGATGGCATTTGATTCAGAGGCCACCTCCACTCCCCCCCGACCAGTTTCTGTTTGACAGCATTTTGTGATAAGGTGACGTGGAGCCACCTACCAGTCTTTGTGATCCTATGAGGATTCTGATGTCAGCTGCGTAGCTGGTGAAGGTGGTATGAGGACAGTCTGTGACTGTCACTATCCCTCTCTCTGCCACAGTTCTTGTATCCTTTTGTTGCGGGGTGGGTGGAGTGTTGAGTGGGAGGGAGGAGGTGATGTGTCGTTTTCTGTTTTGCTGGGGCTGGCTGGGTGGGGATGGTGTTTGGTGTTAATGAGCAGGTGAGGAAAGGGATGTTTTATTATTTTTTCCAATGCTGAGGGGGAGAATGGAAGTGGGACTGTGTATTCCTGAGTGTGGGGGGGTTACATTATACTGGTTGGGGCTGGGGGGGAGGAGGATGGGATAGGGAGCTACAAGAGGGTGAGGAATAGGACCTTATGACTTAAGACTTTCAAGCCTTTAAAAAAAAAAAACATATTTTGCAATATAACCTGTTACTGCTTGTGTAATGCAAAGTTTGCCACTATTCAAACAATTAGCTAGCTAAGAAAAATTCACAACACTCAAAGCAGCATGTCTTTCCCCTAGTCGACTGCTGCTTTCTTTTTTTTCCTTTTGAGGCTGTCTAGACTAGAGGTGTGCAGAACTTGCTCTGCTTAACCCTAGTCTGAAGCTTCTTGGTTCGGTTCAAAAATGACTCAGTTTTTTTTATGGAAAAAAAAGTTTAGTTTAACCCCCCCATCTACCTATACTTTTTGGCAAAAGCATCTAAAGCATTCCCCCCTTGATTCCCAGTAGCTGACTGGGAGGGCTGATGGGTAGAAAGCTCAGTAGTCCTTTAATTTTTTTCCAGGCTAGCTCAGCTGTCAGATTTCCCATGAAGTGTGCACCTACTATGTCGGTGTAACCCCCCTACAAATGGGGGTTCCCAAAAAGTCTTCCTTGAGCTTGTCTAAATGCGCACTGCCAGGCTGGTGTCTGCGTTTTAGCAGTTTAAATGTGATAACCAGAGCCTGTGTACTGTCTCTTTAAGAGCTGCCTGATTGCAGCCTAAGTAATCTGAGGGGGAGCTCTGTTGAAAGATGTACAGTAACTATTTGCTGAAAATCATTTAGAGTGATAATGATAATGTAGTTTGTCTAACCTGCTTTCTTTGTAGCAAGGACTGTTTTGTTTGTCTCTACTATCTTGGTCCTGGACTGCAAATTGGACCAATCAGTTCTGGTGGGACCTAAAATGTAGCAGGACTACAGGAGCTATCTGAAGTCAAAATCTGTAGGAATTGTAGTTTTGAACTTTTTGCTCCTTTTTTTGCAACGGAAGGGGGAGCTCTTGCTTTGACTGACAGCCAAAATAGCCAACCAAACCTTTTGGATCTTGGGGAAGTCCCGGGCTGCTTGCAGTTTTCAGTTAGAACTAAGCTGGAAGCTGAGGAAGAAGGAGTTGAAGTGCTCTGAGCAGCAATCCTGATTGGATTCGCATGGGAGAACTCTGAAAAGGCTCAGTTTTTGGCCTGCATGCTGGCGTGCTGCTCCTGAGAGGGAGAGAAGAGAATTCTTTTGGACTAAATCCAAGTTTGTGTGACTAAAGTAAGCTACTGAAGTGGGCCAGGCTCAACCTGAAGAAGACCGAATATTTTTGCTGAATGCGATCGGCCTTTCAGGAGTTCCAGCTACCCCTAAGCTCCCGGTGTGTGCAGAGACTTTGCGATTGCGCCCACGGAGCGCTTTGCCTGGTACAGTAGAATTCCCGTACATGTAAATGTGCTATGAGCTGCTAGTGGGTTGTGAGTTAGTTCCCCACCATGTGAACTGTGTTCTGCTTGCTGGAAGCTGTATCCAGCCCAAAACACAATGCTTCCGAATTTATCTCCATGCCATCTGGGCTTTGCCAGACTGGTCCAGCCAGACTACCCACTGCACAAAGAAGCCATCGATGAGAGACCTGCCTGGGGATCAGCCCCCTGCTCCACGCTTGAACAGGAATGACGCCTCTGCGACTTGTGTGGGCCCTGCTTCTCCTGGCATTCCAGATCAACCACCTGCAGTCTCAATTTTCGTCCTGCCTGTGTCCAGTCTTGGGTATCGTGAGTAAATACCAGGGAAGCTCCCTACAACAATAGCGTAATCTGAGTGTGTCATCTGCTTGTCTTGTTGTTTCATTTCCTTTACGAACTGAGCCCTCTGGCTCCGGATTACAAATACTGTGTACTGTGCATGTTGTGTTTTCCATCACAAGGCCCCAACCAGCTGCAACCCGGGCAACTGTCCTGGCTAGCCCATCTCTTCTCTACCTGGGTACACAGAGGTGGACTGTGTGGGGGGACTCAAAGCACATGCAAAACTGCTTGATTGATATAACTTTTAAGCTAATTAACCTGATTTTGCCCCTCCCAAGTTCAAGTCCCCTGAATAAATCAGATCTAAGTTTTTCTGCATGTAACCTGATTGAGGTTCTAGTTTGTGCTCAAAGTACTGTACTGTTGCTATTTGCTGTGCTTAACCTTGTTTTACAGGGGGTCCCCAGGGTCGAGCCAGAGGAACCACAGCCCTGGTGGTAAAGTGCAAACAGTGTGGGTACTTGTGTGGTGTACCACGGGTACTGTGAAAGTGATTACTGTACAGTGTTCAGCCACTCAGAGGAAAAGAGGGGGTTACAGTGTTCTGGAGGGCTATGCCCAGGTTAGCTTGACCACCACCAACCCTGACCTCCGGGTGGAGGCACCCATTTCAGAACTCAGGCCCCTTAACCTGCTACTAGCCAAGCAGGCAGGGGTAGTAGCCCTTGGGATAGCGCCACCTAGGGGTTACATCAGTAGTTGAGCAGAGTGCTGAAGAGTTACACTATATACACGTCATCTAACAGACAGTAACAAGCAATAGGAGCCCATATTTTTCTTTATTGATGAAGAAGAAGTAGAGGAAGATGAGAAGGCAAATGTACTAAATAATTACTTCTGGTTCGTAGTACGGTGGAGGTCAGCAGTCCTCTGCCAAAGAATGGTAATTAGGGCCACCATGGGGGGTGGGTCCAGTGAATGAGAGGAGTACAGATCCAGTTGGCAGGGTAAAAGAGGGTCTAGAATCTCTCAAGGCAGACAAGGGGCCACACATGGATGTCCTACACCCATATGGGTATTCAGGGAACTAGCCACAGACTTAGCAATACCCTTAACCTGTCTATTTAATGACTCACAGAAGTCTGCTGTGGTGCCAGAGGATTAGAGATCTGATGGCACAGTACCACTCCACAATGTTGGAGGGGTAGGGAGTGTCCAGGCAACTGCAGGACTGTCAGGCTTATCTCCACTGAAGGTAAGTTGATGGAGACCATCATCAAGGAAAACTTGGTGGCCTATTTAAAGGACAACAGGCTGCAGGGCAGTAAACAGCATGGGTCTGTGTCAGGGAGGTCATGCCAGACCAATCTGATCCTGTTTTTTGGTACCATCACTAATGCGACAGATAGTAGACCGGGAGTAGATTTGCTCTACTTCGGCTTCAGCAAGGTCTTCAATTTGGTAATGTACAGGAAACTGCTGAAGAATCTGGAGTACTTTGGAACACAGCAGGGGCAAGAAACAGAGGGTAGTGGTGAATGGGGCTCAATCAGGGGACAAGGAGGTAACGAGTACAGTGCCACAGCCAGGGATCGGTTTTGGGACCTGTCCTATTTAATATGTTCATAGGATTGCAGAAAAAGGGAAGATATTGTTGATGGAGGACCTGAATATGCCAGATGTTAACTGGAGCAAATTTGCTGCAGCTACATCCAAGAGCAGAGTCATTCTCAATGCCCTACAGGGGGCATGCCTTAGGCACCTAGTGTTAGAACCCACTTGGGAGGGAGCAGCTTAGACCTGGTACACACAAACGGGGACGGCGAGAAGATCTCAGACTTAGAAGTGGGTAGCCATCTGGGAACAAGCGACCACCAGACAATGTGGTTCACGATAAACACAGCCGTAGAGTCAAGCCATACAAAAGCAAGGGTACTGGACTTTCGGAGGGCTGACTTTGGCAGAATGGGAGAGTGCCTAAGGAATGTACTAGCAAAAAAGCAGGAAGGAGGGGTGGAGGAACAATGAGGAAAAATCAAAACTGCCATCACAGAGACAACAAGCCTTTGTGTGAAGCATATAAACAAAACAAAACGAAGGAAAGAAACACTATGGTTCTCAAAGGAGGTGGTGGGGAAGGTTGGGAGAAAAAAGACAACATTCAGGAAGTATAAGGAATCACAGGAGGAGCAGGACAGAGAACTGTATTAGTTAAAACAGAAGGAAGCAGGGAAGGCAGTCAGAACAGTAAAGGCTCAACCGAGGAAAAGATAGCCAGCTCAGTTAAGAAGGGGGATGAAACCTTTTATAGGTATATTAGGGAGTGAAGAAAGAAAGACCAAGGCAGGGATAGTGAGGCTTAAGAAAGGAGAGGGTGGTGGGCAGAGGGTGACAGTGAAAAGGCAGAGATACTGAATGAATACATTTGTTCAGTATTCACAAAAAGAAGAGGAGGGGGACATACCTAAAGCAAACAACAGAAGCACTCTGGATGGGGGGGGGGTTCGATACCAGTCCATCCACTGATAAAGGGTCCTGAAAGAACTCCCAAAACTCAAGGTGGACAAGGCAATGGGGCCTGACGGGATTCACCCAAGAATTCTAAAACAACTAAGGGGAGAACTAGTGACACCACTGACCACACTTTTTAACAAATCACGGGAGGATGGGGTGGTACCTGAGAACTGCAGGAAGGCAAATGTGATTCCCCTTCACAAAAGTGGGAGCAAGGCAGAGGCATGAAACTACAGACCTGTTAGTTTGACCTCAGTGGTGGGTAAAATGATGGAATCACTTCTGAACATAGAAACATAGACTTTGAAGGCAGATAAGGACCACTTGGCACACCTAGTCTGCCCAGATCCTGAAAGAAAGAATTGTTGAGTGCCTAGAGACCAGCAGGGCACAGGACCCAAGGCAGCATGGATTTACAGTAGGAAGGTCATGCCAGGCGAATCTAACTGATTTCTCTGACTGGATGACCAAAGTAATGACCAGGGAGGGGCTGTGGACATAGTTTACCTACAGTAGACTTTAGCAAGGCATTTGACACAGTCCCACACAAAAGATTAATAAACAAGTTAGCCAGCCTAGGAGTGGGTCCCAGGGTGGTAGCCTGGGTATAAAAACTGGCTGGACAACAGTACGCAGAGGGTAATAGTAAATGGAGTTCACGCCAAAGAAAGGGGGATTATTAGTGGGGTAACGCAGGGTTCAGTACTGGGGCAGGCCCTCTTTAATGTCTATAAGTGACACTGCAGAGCAACTGGAAGAAAGAGTATGCCTCTTTGCAGATGACACAAAGATCTGCAACAGGGTTGATACACAAGGAGGGGTGGAAAGGATGAGAAGAGACTTGGCAAGGTTGGAGGAATGGTCAAAAGTATGGCAGCTAAGATTCAATGTGAAGAAGTATAAAGTAATGCACCTGGGAAACAAAAACCCAGGAGAAGAGCACGCAATGGGGGGTACTAAAAACAACAAAAATGGAAAGGGACCAGGGGGTAGTCATATCAGATGATCTATAGGCAGGCAATGTGAGAAGACAGTAAGAAGGACGGGGGAATACTGGGATGCATAGGGAGAGGCACCACCAGTAGAAAACAGGAAGTTGTCATTCCTCTGTACAGACAGTTGATGATGCCCCATCTGGAGTACTGCGTGCAGTTCTGAAGACCCCATCTCCACAAGGACATAGACAGGATGGAGGCAGTTCAGAGAAGGGCAACTAAAATGGTGCAGGGTCTACACCAGAAACCATATGAAGAGAGAGACTAAAGAAGCTTTACATGTATACCCTCGAGGAAAGGAGGGAGAGGGAGGACATGATAGAAACTTTCAAATACCTCAAGGGAATCAACAAAGTCCAAGAGGGTAGCATCTTTCAAAAAAAGAGGTGTGCAAGAACAAGTGGGCACAATTTGAAGATAGAGGGGGTACGGCTCAGGGGCAATGTGAGAAAGCATTTTTTCATGGAGAGGCTGGTGGACGCATGGGACGGCTTTCCTGAGGAGGTTGTGGGTCAAAAATAGTGGGGAAATTCAAGAATGCATGGGACAGACATAAGGTAATTATAGTGGGGGTAGGAGAAAATAGGCCGTTGGTTAACTAGGATCTGCAGCTTATCCAATAGGTAGGGAAATGGGAAGACTGGGTGGGCCAAGCGGTCCTTATGTGCCATCAAAGTCTGTGTTTCTATGTAAGTGACATAGGGAAAGGTATCTGGGAAAGGTTGTGTCTCTTTGCTGATGACACAAAGCTGTGAGGGAGGGTAGATCATGTGAAAGGGGTGTGGGAGCTCCAGAAGGACTTACAGATGATGCAGAGTTGGTCTACGGTCTGACAGTTGAGATTCAATGACAAGAAATGCAAAGTAATGCACTTAGAGAGATGGAATCCACGCACAGAATACTGCATGGGAGGGGTTAGATTGGCCACTTCTACAGAGGAGAGGGACCTGGGGGGGGGTCATCATCAGTCACTTTCTTAAGCAAATGAGTCAATGCAACGAGACTTTCAGCAAGGCATTGAGGATGCTGTGGTGGTATATGGTGAGGGGTTTTGACAGTAGAAGTGAGGTGATTCTGTCACTGTACAGATCCCTGATCAGGCCTCACCTGGAGTCCTCACCCAAGAAGAGATGCTGAACAGACTAGAATCACTACAGAAAAGGGTCTTGAAGATGATCCTGGGCCAGCAGGGTAGATTCTACGAGGACTGTCTAGAACAGCGATACTCAGTCCTGACTGACTTGGGAGTCACATTTGTTTGCGTCCTTCGCCAAGGAACCACAACAGTCATACACATTACATAAAATAAGACACACACACTTTAAAAGTATATTTAAAGCATATTGTATTGCATTTATTTAAAAAAACTTTTAATAGCACACTGTTTATTAATAACAGTATAATAGTATTTAGAAATATATATATATATATATATATACACACACACACACACACGAGTTCCACACACACACACACACATCTCTACAGCAGTTTACCACACACAGTACAGCACTGCACAGTTCAAGTCAGCTACCATAAAAAAACAAAGCTAGCAGGTATATGTGCCTTGCTAATTACAGTGTATGTGTGGAACTCATAACAGACATACTGCATGTGGTATAAAAAAAATAAAGTTCCACACACAGCCTAACAGCAGTTTATCACAAACAGCATAGCACTGCTCATTGCCATGCTGATTTACATTCATTTCTACTTTTTGACTTGCCATTATAATATCTGCTGTCTGGTGAGGTTCTACTCCTACAAATATGCTACCTCTCCAATGCATAACTCGCTGTGGCTTGCACACCTGCTTCTCACTGATTTCTTCTGACTCACTGCATGCCACACGGAGAGAGACAGAGAGAAGACAATGCACGATGTACCATTCACATTTCCTGTTGTCTGTCCCTCTGTCCTCTCCATCTTCGATTAAGATGTTATATCTGCTGTCCGGTGGGGTTCTGCAGCACTCTCTGTCTAGCAGACCACATGAGCGGTGCTGGGGATCTGGCCACATCAGGAAGGGGGAGGGCATTGCACTTGCATCTGAAGGCTACAGTACGGCTCAGTCTCTCCAACATGACCGCTACTTCCTGACAGTATTGCACAGGCTGAGAGACACAGAGAGAGACAGCGAGACTGAGAAAAAGAAAGCAAAACACTTTGTTACTACGCTCAGGACCACTACCTGCCGATGCTGTCCACCCGCTGGCTCTGTCCCTAGGTCTCTCTCACCCTGCTTACTGTATCTCTCTGTCTCTAAGCATGTAAACAGTCACATTTACACTTTAACAATCGGAGGTATTAATTAGCCACAATCTGATCTCTAAAGTGCAGCTTGCAGCTCGCGAGCTACAGAGTGAGTATCACTGGTCTAGAAGCACTAAATATGTACTCATTGGGAGGCCAGGCAACAGAAGCAGGTATGACCGAATCATATAAGCTTCACAAGGTTATAAACAAGGTGAATAGTGAGGACCGCTTTGTAAGGGATAGTGATAGGGGACACGACTGGAGGTTGGTGGTAGGTAAGTTTAGGAGAAATGTGAGGAAGTTCTACTTCACTAAGAGGGTGGGTAAAATGTGGAACAGACTGCTGTCAGAAGTGGTGTGGTTGGGTACACTAAATGGGTTTAAACATAGTTCGGACAGGCAAACGGCCTCATAATCCCAAGGGGGAGGCCAAAAAGGTTTAAAAGGCTGGGGTAACCCCACCAACACAGTAGGTTGTCGGGGTGAGCTAGTATAAGAAAAGGCAGACTCGATGGTCCTTTGGCCTTCTTCTGCAATTAAATTCCATGTTTCTGTCAATGAACTCCTATTGCTTAACACTGTCAACAAGAACACACGTGTACAGTGCGGAACTCCTCAGTGTACTTCTCAGCTACTGACATTGTGGTGCGCCGTAAGGGAAAGGGGGCGACTAAACTAGTTCGGAAAAAAGTGAAGTACTATTAAGCGTGTTACTTATCAGGCACTTACCCCCAATCGACCATTGGCGATCAAGGAGTTGGGGAGAGGGGAGAAGATGCTTCACATGCTCTTACCCCAAAAGGTAAAGGTGGGCAGGAGGGAGTTGCAGTCTATAAAGGTGTCGGGAGGGAGGGGAAGACTAGCAGGAGACCAGCTATATCTCTTAATTGAGAGGTAGCTTAGCCAGTTACGAACATACGAATTTGCCGGCAGGTAAAGGCCTTATGGTCTATCGAGTCTGCTTGAGTGTGCCCAGTAAAGGCAGTTTGATCTAGTGGTCACAACACAGCTGTGAACCCAGAGATCCAGAGTTGAATTCCACCAGTGCCACTTACCGGGTGACCCAGGGCAACTCACTTAACTGCACTTTTCTTAACCTCTCTGCAATCTATCTACTGTTAGAATCTTGTGCACCTAATGGCAGCAACATTATCTCCCCTCCTTCTTCAGAACTGTAAAGCATTTTGGGACAGAGACTGTGTGAAATGCACTGTAGAAAAAATTGTATTCTATTTAAAGCAGCAGTACTAATTAACCAGGAAGTATTCAGCACTTCCCAGACTTTTGCACTGCCTGCTACTTTAAACTTTTAGATTTAACTTCTGTTGTTTACTACTGCTTTCTGATAATTGGTTCTCTGAATTTTTAAGATATTTATAATGTTGTGTGGATCCACTGAAAATATGGCAGCCCCCGTACCATTTCATGTTTTTCACCCCTCGTTTACATTGCTTGTCCTATAAACACTCTGTAGGCTAAGGAAGGGGCTATGCATTCCAGCTGCATCAGACAAAATAACCAATGAGAGAATGGCAGCATCTCATTTCCCCGAGTCCAATATGGAGCTCTTGGCAAGGGTCTGTGCTAAACTGTCAGAAAAAATAAAGAATATATTTTTATTTATTTATGTAATTTTTGTTAACTGGGTAAGTGTGCTAGACAAATCCTGCCTATTTTCAGGCACGACCCGGGGGAAGGGGATACAGGTGAAAGCCAGCTGACCTTGAACCAGATTAAGCTGTTGGTGGTATTTTTAGTGAATGAGGGAAATTTGGCCAGGGCATCGGGGAAATTCCCCTATTCATCTGTAGGGGGAACCTAACTGAAGAAGGTATGAGTACAAATGTGGAGGATGAAGAAATAGTGCTGGAAAAACCCTTAAGTGAAACAGAAAAGCCTAGGCCAGTGCCTGAAGAAAGTATGGACATTGAGATTAATTCTGAGTCTTCAGACAGCAATGATTCAATGCAGCCTGATTTATGCAAGGATACTGCAGAGACTTTGCAACTGAAACAATTATTGGAAACTGAGGAATGGCAGTTTATGGTAAAAAAGATGTCACTGCAGCAGAAAATTTGTCAGCTACAGGCTGACAGAGCCACTGACACTGTCTCAGAAAATCAGCCGAGAGATTGGAACGCTTTGAAGAAGCTGTCATCTGCCGGTGACGATAATACGACTGGAACTGCAATTGCCTCAGTCAGCACGGCTGGAAAACCTGTAAGTACAGCAACAGAAACTGTTTCATTGTGCAGCACTGGTCAAACTAGAAATGTAAAACTGGGTGATAAACAAATTTCAGAAACAGCCCCGAGGTGGTCAGTGGACGCTGCCTTACAGAGAGCTGGATGGGAAAAACAGTCTGAAACAAACAAATGGGTGTCTGGGGCCTCTCCCATTAAAATGCCTAATCCAGGGGATTTCACTAGTGCACAGACTAACTTAGCTTCTCATAAGAATAAGGAAGGAGAAGCAGATGGTCCTTTAGTTGTACCAGAAGAACTACAAATGACACAGAACCCCATTCTTAATTTGCCATTGACAGAGCTGCCTCAGCCACCTCCTGCTGGGAGAGCTCCCGAAATAACAACACAAACTGAGGCTCCACCGAATAAAAAAACAGATGCCCGAAAGAAAACCTTTTCTTCTCTATTTTGCCTTCCTATTCTTCCAGCAAAACGGCATAATGCTGTTAGACTAACATATTTAGATGGCATGCAAGAACCTCTGGGCTGCATCTTTGTAGCCAGAACTTTATTAAAGGATTCTCTTAAATTTGTTTCTCATGAAATATACGCATTGATTCACATCTCAGGAGAGACATCCTTTGATATTAGTTTCAAGAGCACACATGGCTTAGAGCGATTTTGGACAAAATATCATGCCTAGAAAAATACTACTTTGTGGACTCCCTTCTTGGTAACACCTTAAACAAAGCCAGCATACAAAAATATACAATATTGTTTCATAACGAAGGTGTGGATGTATCAGATGTGCTATACTGGCTAAAACAATGTTGCACAGTCCTAGGAGATCCGGAAGCTATTCTGGACATGGAAAATATTTGGACTGGGGATGGAGGGTGAAGATTTTGTTAAAATCTACGGACAATGGGGTTATGCATTTGCCTAACTCCTTCTTTCTGGGGCGAGATAGAGGAGTACTGTTTTACTCAGGCCAGCCAAAGGCCTACTACAGGTGTGGGTGTCCTAATCACCTTAGTAGTGTCCTTGATAAGGTGAAATGTACACTATGTGGGGAATTGGGGCATACAAGTTCAGCTTGTTTAAATGAAACAAAGTGCAATTTATGTGATGAAGTAGGACATACTTTTCAGAATTGCATCTGGGCAGCACATAATCAGGAGCACCATGACGAAGGGGCTGATCAACACTTTATAAATTCTCAGGCCCAGAAATCAAAAATCAGAAATAGGCCCACCTTGGTACCTCCTAATCTTGTGGAAGAGGCCCCTTTGGTAGCTACCCCCCCCCCAGGTGGATACACAACCAGTAGAGACAGTATCAGAAGAGATCCCCTTAGCTTCTACTTCCACAGCAGCAAGGACTGAGAGTTCTGCAGGTAATAAAGACATAAACACATGCTCCCTCCCAAAGAACCAGCTCAGGCACAGTGTAGAAGGTCTACTAGGCCAAAGCTGAAAGCCGCCCCCCCCACCAAAGCAAATAAAGTCTCTCCCATTGTGTTAGCAAATCAATATGAGATCCTCCAGGGAACCTCAGCTGAGTCAGAGGAGGACACTGATTCCTCAACTATTTCCTCCTCCTCCCATCCTGAAGGAACAACAGATAAGGAGATTTGTTCCAAAGGCAGAGGGTCTCAAAAAAGGAAGGCTAGATCCAAAACTAAAGGTGGGGCAGGGGGTAGGAAGAAATAAAGTTTGTAAGCCTTAAGTTGTGTTTTATTTTCCTTGTTATTTTCTGTAGCTACATAAATCTGATGCCTGAGCAATTACACTGTCATACACTTAATGTAAGCAGTATTACGTGAGCAGGTAAGCGTCGGACTATATTTTCTTTCCTCACTTCTCTGAACCTTGGGATATTTTGTTTGCAGGACACTAGGTTGCACACTTCCCACGAAATAAGGCAAGCTCAGAGGGCGTGGGTAGTAGGACCATCTTTCTGGCCTATAGGACAGGACACATGTTCAGGAGTAGGAATACTTTTAAGTTTGCCAGTCTTTAAATTGTTGAAACTTTATGATTTGGTTCCTGGGAGGGTTTTAATACTTGATGTACTAACAGAAGCTAGGCCTTATCGAATAGTTAATCTTTATGCACCCCAGACTAAAACTGCCTGAAAAGACATTTTTTCTACCATTCAGCCATACTTACATACTTCTAAAGAAATAATACTCACTGGGGATTTTAACTGTGGTTTAATCGTTAAAGATAAAAGTGCTTATGCTGCAACTAAAACATTATTTTGTGATACCCTAGCCTTAAAAAAGATTCTGCATATGGCAAGGCTCAAGGATGCCTATCTAGAAGTAGCAAAACAACATCCTGCCACATTCCAGAAAGGAACCTTGACTACGAGGATTGATTTTATTTTTATATCACAGAATACCAAAATTGGTTCAGCTAAAGTCACCCCATTAGAATTTTCTGATCACAAGATGGTGTCAATAAAGCTAGTAAGTAACCTTGCAGATTCCAGAGGACCTGCAACTTGGAAATTCAATAAAAACCTGATGCAGGATAACAGTTTCATAGAATCATTAACTTAGTTCTTGACAGCAAGAAAATCAGTGGTGATATGTTATGAAAACTCCATTAGGTGGTGGGAGGACACAGAAACAGATCTAATTAATTTCTTAAAAATCATAGAAGCAAAAAAGCAATTCAGAATATTTAGCTTATTTGCAAAAAAGGCATCACTTACAAAATCTATTCACTATAAACAGCATAATAGGTCAAGATTTAGGACAGCAAATACAGTTAGTACAAAAGGACATGCTTGTATTTCACAAGAAAAAAGCAGTACAACTGTTCAATCAATATAAATTTGCCACACAGGGTACTGCACAAGAAACATGTCCCTTTGATCAAAATCATAAGACTACAGGTCACAAATCTATGCCTTTTTTGATTGATCAGCTGGGGGTAAACATACTGGTCACCAGGAAGTTCTAAGACTGGTTTCTGAATATTCTAGTAATTTATTTTCTCATATCTCATCAGATATATCAGAGTCTAAAAAATTCCTTTCTGATGTTCAGGTCCCATGTGTTCCTCCTCAGGTGACCACTGCAATGTGTAAGCCAATCTCTTCAGCTGAAGTACTAAGTGCAATACAGCAGTTGAAAAAATGTTTTACCCCAGGACCTGATGGCCTTCCCAATGAACTGTACAAAAAAACAGGGGAGCAACTCGGTTCTAATCTAACAGATGGTTTTAATGCCCTGTTAGAAACAGAAGATATCCCCTTGAATTTTAACAAAGGCACTTTAGTATACTTGCACAAAAAGGATAAGAAATCCAATTTAAATAACTGGAGACCGATTTGCATTTTAAATACTTGACTTCAAGCTATTGACTAAAATTCTAACTACCCGGTTATTACAAACAGCAGAAACAGTAATCTCCCCGGAGCAATCTTGTTCCATACCACATAGGATGATTCAGGACCATTTAATCCTTCTAAGGGAAGTTATTACCAAGGGCTGTATGAATACGTTGGCAGGATATATAATTTCACTTGATCAAGGGAAAGCCTTTGACTCTATTAGTCATGACTTTCTTTGGACTACCCTATACTACTATAAAGTCCCTGAAGTATTGGTAGCTTGGTTGAAAGCATTATACAGACATGCCACAGTTACTCCAGTAGTGAATAGATGACGGGGTCCGTTGATACCTATCAAGCGGGGTGTGAGGCAGGAGTGCCCTTCAAGTCCTCTGTTCTATGTAATTTTTTAGATCCTTTACTTCGTAAATTGAATGGGTGCAGTAACATTAAAAGTATTTCTAATCCAGAGACGCAGATAACTCCTAAGGCCGTGGCCTATGCGGATGATCTGTTGGCTGACAAAGTTTCAGTACATAACTCCCTGCATCAATATAAAGTATTTGGAACATGTCCAGGGGCTGCATTGCACTTAAATAAATGTTTGAGTTTCTCACTAGGGACTTTTCCTAATCCAGGAACTGAGATAGGTCTGATCCGATTAACAAGAGACCCTGTTTCTATTTTAGGGGTTAAATCTGGACCGCAGGGAATGGAGAAACTGAACTGGGAGGAGAAGCTTGTTATAGGCAAGCAAAGTGTAGCTCGCTGGAGCCAGAATACTATTGGGAAAAAGAAACGCGTATTTTTAGTAAATAAAATTTTTAGTCCCTATCTTTTTATATTTTAGCTATGTGTTTCTGGTCCCCAAGCAGTTAGAAACTTCACTGTTAAATATATTCTTCCAGGCTATGTGGGCCAGTTGCCCCAACCCCATAAAGAGGAATATAACCTCCCTACCAGTAAATGGTGACCTGTCTATGATTAATCCTATAATATTTTTTCTAGTCATTTTTTATGTCAAATTTAAAACCCCTATTAGGTAATGTACAGAAAGGGATGCATAGGAACTGCAGGACCTGGTTTCAACAATGGGAGACCAACTCGCTTACAGTTATCAGCGCTTCTGGATCTACATCTATTTATCTTAAAGAAACCTTCCAGAGGTTGAAGCAGTGGAAAGTTAGCCCACAACAAATGATTTCAGCCCCGACACATAAGGTACTATATAGACATCTTCTTTCTGAGTTATGGGCAGTACCGGTGTCATTTTTCAGCTGTCCAGTTTCATATCTACAATCACTAAGAATATTGTATAGATCTTCCAGAATTCCTGTTCACATGTGGGATTTTCACTGGCTTTCCTGCCACGGAAAAATTAACATAAAAGGAAATCAGAAGCATAAACAGCTTCAAGGGGTGCATTGCTATAGAAGAAACCACAGATTATTTATTTTTCAGTTGTTCCTTCATTATAGATTTCTGGAGATATCTAGCACAACAATGGCAGGAACCAATGTTTGCAAAAGTTATATACGAAAATATAATGTATGGGCACTTTCATCCCCAGTGGAGAACATGGAGCATTGGGACTTTAAATTTATTATTTACAATCATAAAATGGAATATTTGGATGGTGAGATGCCTATTTACTTTGCAACAGAAAGCGTGCACTTATGCAGAGCTAACTAAAAAAATTGAGAAAGATGTAAAAATGGTGTATAGTGTAACCCCCCCCCCCGTTACCAAGGGTTACTAGAATCCCAGTAAGACCTAGTGGTAGGCAGGGAAGACAGCTTGTGAAACTCCAGTTAAATGGATTTCACACTGTCTCACTCTGTTCTCAGTCTCAGCTGAGACTGAGGGATGACATTTTAGAACTGTCGCAGCTGCATAAGCCACACTGGAATGTTGCAGTTGGAGGTCAGAGTAGAACGTTGGGGAATTTAAAGTCAGTCTGTGTGCAGTCGGAGAGAGAGACTGTAGTGCAGCTGAGTGTGTGCAGGCTCTCAGAGCTTTAAGCTGTTACAGAGCTACTTTTGTTAAGGTGTGTGTTTCCACCTGAAGAGGAACACAGGAACTGGTAATTGAAGTGGTGGAGACCGCTCTCAATGGTTCAGAGCCCCATCCCTGAGGGGATGGGGGAAGGTGTTTGCCTGTTTTCCAGGGTCAAACCCCCTCGGTCCGGCTAAGGGAAAGAAGCTGCCTGTTTGAGTTGTGCTGAGGCACCAGAAGCTCTGAGAGAAAGATTCCTTGTGGAGGAAACGCCAGTGGGGCACCTGCAACCAAAGGGTGAGTTCGCTCTGCAAAAGGGCCAAGTGTTTTCACCTGAACAGAATGAATCTAAAGTGACTGTTACTGTGGGGTCAGGAAAAGACAGCCAAGTACAGTTGGAAGATGTGGGGATTGGACTGCTTAACTCAGTGGGGGGGTCTAGAGTAATGGACAAAGCCACTTATAAGTATGTTCAAGTCCAGCACAAATGGGAAGAAAGAATGTGGGGATTGGACTGCTTAACCAGTGTGGGAGGGTCTAGAGTAATGGACAATGCCACTTATTTTAAGTATGTTCAAGTCCAGCACAAATGGGAAGCAAGACAAGTAGATGGAATGTGAAATACATTTAGTAAGAATCTACACAGCAAAGTGTTAAAGGATGAGGTGTTTACAGTCCAGAGAAATGGCTGGGTATGAACAGTGGCAGCGAGAGGTGGGAGACCCCCCATCAGTAGTAACCAAATTCACCTCTACGGATTTGCTCTGAGACACCTGTTGCTTTCCCTTAGGTACTTGGCCAGTGCCTGAGGAAAGTACCAGATGTGGGATTAAAGAGGAAGATTCCCTGATGGAGCTGAGGTGCTCTTAGGTGGTTTAGGGAGCCACCAGAAAATGTTTCCATGATTTATGGAAAGGTGTCCAAGTGGCTGACAAGGGAGCCAAGCCAGAGAAAACCCAGAGCAGTGTACAAGTTTGGGCTGTGTAACCCAAAGCAGTGTACAAGTCCGGGCTGTGTGCCCAGTATATGGTAGAGCCTGAGGGCTAAAGTGATGAGGATGTGTTCTGGTCACCTTTAATCTGCATTACCAGGAGTGTAGCCCCATGGGGGTCCATCTATGCTTTGCTTATTCTGTTTGGATGTGAATAAAAGCCACACTTTAGAATCCCACTTCTGGTATTGGACATTACAGTTATTGCGTCCTGTGTTCGGAGTTACTTGGGAGCCCCTGTGCAGAGTAGCCAAACCTAGCCTTTGTGCCAAGTGGCCTATTCCTCCCCGAACCCAGCCCACCTGGTAGAGCTGTCAGATACAAACGGCATACTGGACTGGGGATACAATAGGATAGAATGTATACAGTTTTCACAACATGCATTATTAGAATTATGGAAAGGCATTCCCTGGGTAACAAATACGGATACTGCAATTACATAAACAAGAGTAAGTTCATTTTGGATAAGTGCTGTACACTTCTAATTATTTACTTTCTCTTTTTCTTTATGAATTGCAAGATTGTATATTGTGAAATGTTTTGATTGTATTCAATTTCTTATTGTTCAATACAATTCCCCTACTCTTTTCGAGAAGTGCCATTTGATCTTTAACATACACCTGAACTATTTATTTATTCATTTTATTTATTTATTCAGTCTAGGATTACAAGTACCTTTGAGCGCCAAGCAGCTCATTTACAAAGGTTCCACATCAATCGGGGGAGGGTACAGATCCATAATGGAAAACAGATGGGTTTCACAAACAATTAAGCAACTTGTATTACAAAATACAGAATAAGAGAACTACCACCAGAACAGGCAGATGGGACCTCAGTTTAACGTCTCATCCGAATGACGGCAACTCAGGAGTGCAGCACCTCCCTCATGCTGCACTACAGTGTTAGTATTGGGATTTAACCCACGTGCCTAGTGTGGAGATAGAACCCACAGTGTTCAGATCTCCCGGCCTCAGAGTCGAGTGTGCTACCTCCTGAGCCACTGACACTGCCATACAATATATATAGAATGCATATAAAGAAAACAAAAAGCAATTAAAAGCAAACAATTCAAGCTTTGTCAATTGTGGGGGCTTGTCTGTCATAACGACTGTAAAAAGAACATTTTTATGAAAACTACACCCAAAACTTGAAAAAATATATGTTGTGCAGAGTATTTTAATTTGTATGTGAAGTTCTAGTGTTTCCTTCCCTCTGACTGGTATTAGGAGTTTTTTCCAAATTAGCCTGCTAGCTTTATGCTAGTTTTACGACCCCTGTGGATCTTCATACCTGATAGCGTAATTGTATTTCTTGTTCCCACAGTGCATCTTGTCTCATGTGACTGTGATGTAAGAGAGACCCAACATTCAGCACACACATGCCAAACAAACTAAATATCTTGGAAGTTTTACAAGCTGCACAAAAATTATCAGCAGCAAAGTTTTTCAGGACAGTAAAACCTTTAGGATGAGGGTGGTCACCAAGCTGAATTCTACAGATTTTAAAATATAGCCATCTCTGTTGTTGTGAACTGATTGTAATGCAATGCTTTCTGCTGGATTTATGGGCTCTGCTACATCACCATCACATGAAACAAGGTGCATTGTAGGACAAAGAAATACAGTAAAGCTATTTGATATGGAAATCTCCTGGGGTCGAAAAACTACCCTAAAGCTAGCAGGCTAATTAACGAAAAACTCCTAATACCAGTCAGAGGGAAGTAAACACTAGAACTCCACATACAAATTAAAACACTCTGCACAACATATATTTTTTCAAGTTTTGGGTATAGTTTTCCTTTAACTAGTACTGCTGCTTTAATAGTCTCTGCATTACTAGCACAGTATACTACTCATTGCTTTGTATAGCACTTTAGGACACAGTGTGTGTGAAAGGTGCTGTAAAACTGATACTCTCCTTTCCCTTTAGGGGTGGGGTTGAGGAGGGGGTACCATTATTAACCAGGTTGGGTGGGAGGGACAGGAGACAGGCAAGAAGCTATGTATGCTGTGGAAGTGTCAGGGCAATCTCTGATATGGGACTTCTGCTCCATTTAGCAAAAAAATGGATTACAGTTAGTGAGGGGCCAGTATTCATAAAAAAGATGTGAGGGCAGGGAGACTATGGTTACCACCTGTCCTGATTTTCGTAGGACAGTCCTGATTGGGGCAGCTGCGTCCTGCAAAAAACATATCAAATACTACATGTCCTGACATTATAGTAGAAAATATATATTCAAATTTTCCTCTAAATGTTGCAGAAAAGTATAATATCTTAACTAAAGTACCCTACAATGAAAAACTATACAAACAACTAAAAAAAACGACAACATTTAGCCTTAATTCTGATTATTTAGAGAAAACAAGTAGGCTGCATTGGTCACGGCTACATACTGTCCTGTGAAAATCATGTTTCGGTAAGAAATGTCCCACTTTGGGCTTCCTAAAAGGTGGTAACCCTAAGGGAGACTGGCTTGAATCCAAAACCAGAACCAAAACTGGGGGGTACTTTGGCAAAACCAGAACCAGAAGCTGCTTGGTTTTGTCTACTTCTACTCAAGATTAAATAGTTCCGTTAAAAAAAATGGTAAATCTGAAGGGGATCCTTCTAGTCAATTGAAAAAAAGCAATGGTATATTTATTTATTTATTAGCTTTTGTTGATGAGGTAAGTACACTAGACAAACTGCCTATTTTCAGGTATGACCCGGGAGAGTACAATAACAGGGGGTACAGTAACAGATAAGGCAATGCAGGAACAATAAGAAATGCTATACATACATTGCACAGGATCAAGAGAGCACTGAAATAAGCAGTCAAGTAGTTACACATAATTAGGTAGGAGAGAACAGGCATAAAAAAACTGAAAAGAACAGTGCATCAGACAAAGGTCACAGCCCAGAGGCATAGGGTAAATACAGATCAGTGCAGTAAATACATATCAGTGCAGTAGCAGACCCACCAAAATAGTACTAGGTTTGACCTAACTAGGTTTGACGTGGACTCCTTACAATTAAGTAATAAGGCAAGACCAGTGTTAATGTTCTGTTAATCACCTCTAAGGTTCATACTAAGAATTGCTAGGAGCCGTGTGCCCACATTTGCTGCTATAAGGCTTTTAGAAATATTTTAATTTCCCTCCTTTTAGTATATGCCTATCTAAGTTCTTCTTAAATTGTGCCTTTGTCTTACTTATAATAACTTCAGTTGGCAGACCACTCCACACATTCACCACTCTCACCGTGTAGAAGTACTTCCTTAATTTGCTTACAAATTTTGAGTCTTTGATTTGTAGCGGATGTCCTCTTGTCTACATTTTTCCCTCCTTAAATTCTAAGTTCAATAAATTATTATTGGGTCTTGCATTATATCGAACATAAGTAATGTGTCTCCTCTAACACGTCTGGTGGCCAATGACATAATTGTAAGGGATTTTAATCCTTCCTCATAACTTTTGTTAGTTAACCCATTCATGGATTTAATAAATTTTCTTTGGACTTTTTCAATCTTATTAATTTATTTTACTCTGAACGGGTTCCACAATTGTGATGAGAATTCCAAATGGTGGTGGACATAGACCCTATATAAGGGTGCCATTACTCTGGTATCCCTAGTTGTTATATTACGTTTAATTGCCCAACTGATTTTTGTAGCCTTTTTGATTGCTTCTGATGTTTCCATTTTTGAGTCAAAATCATTAGCAATATTGATTCCCAGATCTTTTTCATTATCAGCTTTTGGGAGTGGGATACCTTGCATATAATAATTGATTTTATTCTTTCTTTTCCTCATATGTAGCACTTTACATTTGTTATGTTAAGTTTCATGCTCCATTGGGTTGTCCACTCTACAATGCTGTCAAGGTCCTTTTGTATTATTTCTGCTTTGCTTAGCGAGCTCACTGGTTCACCCAACTTAGTGTCATCAGCATACTTGAACACCCAGCTTTCCAAATCATTTGCTAGATCTGCTATGAAAATCTGAAAGAGTGCCAGTCCCAACCCTGAGCCCTACAGGACCCCACTTGTCACCTCCCAATACCAGATAATCTATCACTAAGCCATTCACTAATCCACCTTATATATAGTGGGTTGATATTAATCTTGTGTATTTTTTTTATGATTGCCCAGTGTGGAGTAAGGTCAAATGCTTTAGCAAAATCAAGAAAAATGATGTCACAAGGCAATTTCTGTTCTAAGGTTTAACTGATCTTTTCGTAGAAGCATAATAAGCTGGTAGTACAGCTTCTCCCTCTTTTGAACCCACGCTGTTGTTGATCGCAAATATCTAATACACTAACCAAGCTATCCCTAATTATGGATTCCAGAAGTTTACAACACACACAGTCAAACTTATGGGGCAGTAGTTTTGGATATCAGATGTTTCTCCTTTTTTAAAAACAGGCACAACATGTGCCATTTTCCATTGTGTTGGGAGTGTTCCTGTATTAACTGACTTTTCAAATAAAACGTTCAATGGCGGTGTTATGGATGCATTCATTATTTGCAGTAGTTTAGCTGATATTTTATCAGGGCCAGGAGATGAATTACATTTTAAATGTTTGATTGTGACCTTTATTTCTTCTCCTAATATAATTTTTTTGTCCTCTAGGGGTGTACGATAATGTGACACAAGGCAGAGATGAGTTAGAGGGTGGGTAACCAAACATTAACATAACCCCTGGAAATGCCTTATTGCCATTAATTAAAAGAGAACTGTACTCTTTGTTTAGGATTTAATTAGACTCTACATATATGTTTACCTATGATAAATGCAGATCTAACAGAATGTTTACAGCCAATCAAGAAGTTCTATTTCACCAACCCTTTTTATAATATGTAAAACTAATTAAAAAAAAAAAAGATCATTCTGAACTTGTGGCCTTAAAAACCAAAACAAATAATTAAACCTTTATAGTCCATCAAGGGTTTCACTGGCATAAAAAAATGAGACCAAAGCAGTGTAGAAATATTGTAGAATTATACTGTTTTGTATAATATAGGGTTAGTTACTGTTTGTCATGGACGAATACATTTGTTTTCCTGTTAGTAGACTGTTATGTGAATTATGCCACCATTGTTCACCTCAGAATGTTGAGGATGTGTAATGACATTTGTTTTGCAGAAAACAAAACATTTAAGAGGTGACAGAAAATGGCTATTAAGGTCATTAAATTGTTAGAACATTCAGATAATCTAGATCAATACAGGATCACATTAGTAATAGTGTGGGGGAAAAAAACAAATAGAATTTTGGAAAAAGTAGTTAGTGGCCTATCTCTTTTCTAGCTACCCTTGCCAAGCTTCAAGAACACTTGGTGTTATCCCAACTCTCCCCCCTTCCATGACTCCTCTTTCTTCACCCCCTTCCAGTCTGGCTTCTGGAAGAATCATTCCATTACCGCCTCCTTTCTCAGGCTCACCGACTCTGTCCAAACTGTCATGAACCAGGGTCTCATCAACACGCCTATTTTTGTCAACCTGGCCAAGGCATCTGACATTGTTTTTCAGCCCCTCCTCCTTTACAGACTCTCTGCTGCCAGGCTCTCTCATGCTGCCACAGCCTGGTTCCAATCCTACCTGGTGGGGTGATCCCAATCTGTGTGGAACAGTGACTCTCTGTCTTCCCCCTGCCTATCTGCACTGGCATCCATCAGGGCTCTGTACTTGGACAAAAGTTATTCTCCATACTTCTCAATGACCTTCCTAAGGTATGCTCATTTTCCTCTAGTCAGATGTACACAGATGGCACAGTCCTGTATACCTCTGGCTCCTCCCCTGCTGATGTGGCATCCAGACTTCAGGCAGACTTCAACAAAGTTCAACTCTGGCTACGCTCTAATCTGATGTTACTAAATATCAAAAATACAGTCTCCCTTACCTTAGGCATGAGGCAGAGACTATCTCAGCTCCCCTCCCTCCCCTTCATCCGCTCCCTGGATGGGTCTATGCTTGAGGATGTCTCCTCTTTCAGGTACCTTGGGGTCTGGCTTGATCCTCGCCGTGACTTTTCTGGGCACATTGATGCTATCCACAAAAAACAGCACCCCAAGCTAGGTGCCTTGTTTAAGAATTGTGGTTGCATTCCCTTAGCGTCCCACCACAAGACTGTCCAGAAAATGATCCTCCCAGTTTTTGACTATGGCGATGTAGCCTACAGTGCCACCCCCAGGACTTTCCTGGCCAGACTGGACACTCTGTTCCACTTTTTCTGTCGTTTCACCCTCGGTTGCCCCCACGCACCCACCATTGTGCCCTCTATCAGTCTCTCGTTCCCATTTCTAGAGGGCAGGTGCCTTGCCCACTGTGCCAGTTTCATGGTCAAATTCTGGTTCAGATCTCTCCCTTCCTACCTCTCCTCTACCCTCTCCCTCCCTACCCCTCCTTCTTACTCCCTAAGAAACATTAATTCTCGTTCCCTAGCAATTCCCTCCAGGTCTACCTCTGCCGGGCAGGCTTCTTTCTCCCACCACTTCCCTAAACTATGGAACACCCTCCCATCCCCTATTCATCATGTATCCTCCCCCAGGGCCCTCTATACCCTTCTTCTTGACCACACTGCCCCCTCTTACACCTGCTCCAGAGCCCCCTTGCTCTTATCCTCCCTTCCTCCTGTTTCATCCCTCCCATCCCCCCACCCGCTATCCCTACCTATTTGTTCTTCTCTCTTCGCTCTCTGGCTCCCCCTGCTCTTTTCCCTGCCATTTCCTCTAGCACTCTGTCTTCTTTGATGTACCTGCTCTGGCAGCCCGCTGACAATAGCCATCTCCTAAGCCTTGTACTTGTATCTGCTTCATGGCTGGGCACTTACACTGTTTCTGCAAATTGTTGAACACAACTGTGCACTTAGCTTAAAGCTGAACTTTATCATGCCCCTTTCTCTCTTTTCATGTCAGTTAGAATCTAGCTCCTTCTGGTCTCACACATTGTTTGGTCCTACATCACAAACCATTTTTTTTTTTTTATTTATTGTGCTTTTTATGAAGCATAGTAGGTGCGTGGTTGCATCTGTGCCTTGTGCACGCCACACCAACAACAGTTGTCAATTACCTTTTTTTTTCTTTTTCTTTAAAGACAACAAACTCGCTGGCAGTTTTTAAATTTGCCTGATCTGAGTGCGGCCTGCCCTAACTCCACTCCAACAGTAGTTAGTGGCCAGATCTGAGGGACAGCCTCAGGGAATGCAAGCTCCTCTGCTAGGAAAGGCTAATGGCTGAAGCCACTGCCTGTCCTCCCGGTCCTTTACTACTGCTTAATGCAGCATTGGCGCCACCTGCTGGCAATCAGGAAAAAAATGCAGACTTCTGACTGGACTATTTTTTGCTTCAAACTTTTATATTTTAAAAAATTTTGTTTTGTAAATATAATCCAAAAATAATTTTAAAATATTGTGAACCATTTAGTAACAGTGTAACATTACTCAGTAATGAACATAATATCCAGGTCTGCTTCTGCCATCATGAAACGGATGATCGAGTCATAGCAGATGTATTCTGCTTCTTGAATACTGATAATAAAGAGACAGGCACCTTATTAAGTGTTACTTTTTTAGCTAATAAACCTAACTGAAGTCTGTATGTTTCTTCTAAACAAAGCCAACCTCCTTGTTCAAGCAGGTTGCAATGGTGTGTCCTACGTGACGACTGAGTAGTGAACCTAGCAATTGAGTTAAGGAGTACTTTAACTTTAGATAGCATACCTTCCTCTGCAGAAAAATAAAACAACAACCCATAGTCAGGTAAAGGCAATAACAAGCTTTGAGCAAGTAAATGTTGAGTAGAAATGGTCAAAAGAGGTAATAGTCTATACAATGCCCCCCCCGACAGTGACACCAACACAGCGACCTACAAGCCTGACGACAAAATCGACAGTTTGCTGTGTTGGTGCTCCTGACACAGGGGCATGCTGTCTCCCGGTCCTGCAACCCCTCCCCGAATTGACTCCAACTGGAGTTGAGAATCTAAAGTATGGGGTGCGGTATGCCCCGCATGGTGGTTCAGGGCAAAGCCTGCCGATGAAAAACAAGACTTGAGAAAACAGGATCTATGTCAATCGCAACTTCAGATCGGCTATAACCTTAACACGTGATGCCGTCAACAAAACTGTTGCTGAACTGCATCGAGAGCCCAATTCCCAAGTCTCTGATGTATTACCTTTGTCATGTTGAGAATCTGTGGCTCATAGATTAAACCCTCATCAATTAATAGGCCTAAATGTTTAAATTGTTTAACTTGCTCAATGTTTGTTCCTGTAATGGTATGAATAGATAATGCAAGATCTGAATTAAATCTTTTTCTTGAGACATTATAGACTTTTTTTCCGTCAAGAACCAACCTGTGTCTTTTAAATCAATTCTGGACCTCTAAAAAGTCATCTACCAAATTATTCTGAATTTCTTCAAAATGAGACCCACTTCTGAGGACCACTGCATCATCAGCTTATAAAAAGATGTGTGATTTTTGTGCACACAAGAGGTAGAGTGTTCAGAAAAAGGCTAAACAAAAGAGGACTCAAAATAGAGCCTTGCAGAACAAGCAGTGCAACAGCAGTAGGAGAAGAAAATTGTCCGTTAATTTCTGTTTCCTGAGTACAATTGCTTAAATAACTCCTAAACCAATCTTTAACCTCCATTGATATCTCTAAGTTTGTAAAGGTAGAAAGTAAAAGACAATGGTTCCTCCCCTTGTGCCTGGCTTCTTTCTCCTCTCTTTTTTAGTAAATTTTGTTCCCATCTCCTTTGTCCTCTACTTCACTGCTTTTCCCATTATCCTGCTCCTGGGAAATTATCCTCCTTTAGGTCCTCCTTCCTGCAGCTTCAGTCTGGGTGGGTGGGTGGGGGGGTAGTTTACGCCTCCTTTCTTACTTCCACCACCCCTCAGCTAGTTAAAATGTTCATCAAAGCAACATTTAAAGGGCAACTGTCAGCTTTGCCCTCCATTTTTTACCATATCTGAGAAGCGTGCCTCTTGGCACACACCTATCAAACGCTTACTCTAGAATGCCTCCTATGTCTGAAAATTAAGCCTTTTTACCTGTGTTGCTGTTTTTTTGTATCATAAGTTGGTTGATCGGTCCGAGCTTCAATCATGCACCAACCGGAAGCATATACAGGTCGAGAATGTGCATCTGCCACTGTCCCGAACTGCATTTTTTTAGATGCACAGTCTAAAAAGAGTACATTCTGTTATTCCAAATCATTCTTGGGGTCTCCAAACACAACCCGAGCACTGAGAGTTCTGCAAATTATATTTTTAACCCGCAGCCAAATCCTATGTATATAGCAGCCTTTTAGTAGAATCTCTTGTATGTGCAAGAGTACACCACTTCTTACACATGCAAGGGATTTCGGCTGCAGGTTAAAAATATCATTTGGCTTAATAAAAAAAATAAAAAGATTTAAATTTCAGACATAGAGGTGCATTGTAGAGTAAGTGTTTGATAGAAGCGTGCCAAGAGGCACACTCCTCAGATGTGGTAAAAAACCGGGGCAAAGCTGACAGTGCCCCTTTAAACTGTCCAATGAGGGCTGTGGTTCCCATCCCACATGGATGCGGGCCATCATCTCTGTATAGGTCCACATCCTTCCAGATTGGTCCCCAGTCCCCAGTGTAGCCAAACCCCTCTTCTCTGCACCTTTCCCTCAACCACCAGCTGAAGCTCCTTGTAGGGAGTACCCTATCCTCTCACTGGTTGCAGACAGCACCTTGTAAAGCATGCCACTTGCCTTAGGACTCTCCCCTGATCCCTGAACTCCGCCTGCACGATCCCAGTCCCACCCCTTGCTAGGTTATTAGTCCCCAGGTGAACAATGAAATCTGGATAGAATCGGTCCTTTCAAGTCGAAGTTCCGCACCCACCTTGCATGCCAAATGAGGTGTACCTGTCCCACATAATGCCTGTGTTATGTCAAGGTCCTGCCCTGACCTTTCCTTGCACTTCGGTTTTACCTATGTGCCCTCTCTGCACTTATCTCAGTCCAATCTACTCCAACTACCCTCTTGTTAATTCCTTCATCTTCTCTATCCTCCCCCGTCTCTCCTACCTGCCCTCTCCTTGTCTCCTCAACCCCCTCTCCTCCATTCTACTATCTCACCCCACTCTAGCTCCACCCCCACTCTAGTCTTAAAAACTTTGGGTCTCCCCTGCTAGCCCCCCATCCTCTCACCTCGACAATGGGACTCTGCCCTGCCCATTCCCTGCTCCACCCAACCCTTGCCTACTACTCACTAAGGGAGACCCTCTGTCTCCTGCATTGCAAATCAATCATTCTGAGCTTTCTGTACTTCCACCTATAACCAAAGTCATGCCTGAATCCTGTTTTCATGTTTGTACTACCTTTGAAACCTGTTGTTATCCATATTGTACCTAGCAAATGCCTGAATCCCTTGTTTCAAGACTGCACCACCTATGTTACTTGTTGCGTCACCTTTGAACGTTACTTGATTGTACCTCGTGAATGCTTAGTGTAAGCTTGACGTGGAACCTTTGCAAATGAGTTCCCAGCTCAAAGGTTGTAATCTGAGAGTTAAATAAATAAATGAATAAGTAAGTAAATACGTAAAGATCCCCTGCCTTGCTGCCCTACTGATCCTAAGGATCCACTGCCCATCCCTCCAAGCCATGGTGCCAGGTAGGCAGTGGTCCAGATAATTTTTAGGACTCAGTAGTATTTACCACTACCACCTTCTTACACCTGGTAGTATTTTCATCCAAATGATAGTACTGTCATCCACTGACCCAATCTCGTACCGCCCCAATCTAAACCAAGTCTCAGTCCCACTGGATGACTGCAGTCACTGATTGCCTAATACTGCTGTGGAGTCATACTGTGACCTTATTTTTAACATTGTCATGCTGCAACAGCCCTTCTAACCAGCCAGTGATCAACTCCTGTCCCCACCCCTACAGGTTCCTGTACAGTGCCATGGTTGCTAGCATCTCATGGTACTGCCAACTTTGTCCATGTGTACTACATATTGTAAATTTGCAGGGTGGGGAAAAAACTTCTTAAAATCAGAAAGTGGGAGTATTTCAGTCAAAAATGGTAGTAAAATATTCCTTTACTCCCCCTTTCTGTTACCCTGCAGGTAGGCACCCTACCTCCCTCTCTCTACCCCTTCCTGTTCCCTAATCTACATCCCTAACAATCGAGTCCCCCCACCTGAAGCTGCTTCTTCTTTTACTGGGGTCCTCCACTTCTCACCTTAGGGCCTTTCTTACAGAGGACCCCCACATCCTCCACTGCAACTACCTTGGGTGCCTCCTCCCAGAAATAATGGCACAGACTGAGAAATGTGCCCTATACCTGCCACCCCCACTGTCCCAAAGCCCACAACTGTTCAGCTGGCCCTCCTTCTCTTAGGTAACCTCTGGTGCAACAGATTCAGGGGCCCCTGGGTGGTGAAAGAGGTCCTCTGGATCCTAGCTAGCTCAGCCCAGAGACCAGCAACCTCCTCTCTCGACCCAGAGAGGTGCTAAGACAGAAATCTGTTGTTGGTTGGAATCAAACCTCTGACACTCTGCTTGTAATGCCAAGACACATCCAGTGCATCACTTGAGCTAATATATATTATCCACACATATTTTTAAAATCCATTTAATACCCACTCCTGCTGTTGTTCCTCCTTTTAACAGAGTCATACCTCATTCACAATCTTTTAAAATGACACATGGCTGTTTTCTTTTTTCCCCATAGGAACCTTCTCATCTACAGCTTTCCATCTTCTTAAGTGTGACCCTATTACACAGACCAGCTACTGATGAGTTCACAGTGCTCCTCCACAGTCCACAGTGACATTACAAACAAGCATTTGTCAATGCCAAATGTTTGCTTGCTGGCATTAGAAGTGGAAGTATAGGAGTTAGAAAGATGCAGTATAGGAATGACAGTGATGTACTGAACTGACACCAACTCCACCCCCACCCCACAGAGATGGACAGGCATTGGGATGTGCCTTTGGGTCGTCACCCATAACGGTCACGACATTTCACCTCACCCTACCCTGCAGACACTGACAAGTGTCGAGGTGTGTCTTGGGGTGTTTGGGCTTCAGACTTACCTCATTCCATAAGGAAATACGCTGAAATGTGTGCAGTATAGGAGAATGGTGTGATCTCTGGGGCCAAAGAGTCCAAGGTGCACCTCGATGCCTGTCACTGGCTGCAGGGGTGGGTGGGGTTGGAATGGCGTGAGCATTACTGTTGACAATCTCAAGTTACACTCTGATGCCTGTCAATTCCTACAGGGTAGGGTGGATGCCCATCAGACCCTACAGGGTAGGGCATTATGGTCAGAAACCCTAAGGCCCTGGGCATGTCTTGGTATTTTTACTCTAAGTTTTCAACATGGGCTTTTTGTGACCCCACCGCATGAACAATAACACTATCAGTTTGTTAGCCGAAAGGTGATTTTGCACAGTGACTGCGCCATTAATGCCACAGGTGCATAAACACATTTCCAGCATGATGTGAAAAATGACAGCTGTACTGTTCATGAGGAGGTGTAAAAAAATTGTAATGCTGAAAATCTGGAGCGAAAATATAAAAAAAAAACTGGTGAAGTCATGAGCGTGCATAGAATCTGCACAACACACACCCGTAATGCAATTATTTGGGGGAATTTTTTCACCAGATTTTCAATATGGGCATTGTGGGACCTCCACTCATGAACAGTGTTACTGTGATTTTCTTCATCTGTCCGGAACACTGATTTCCCACAGCGATTGCACTATTCTGCACTGGAAGTGTGAAAACACATTTCAAATCAAATCAAATTAAAATCTTTATTTATCCAGGTGAACATCATTGAGCAGAGCTCTTTTACAAGATAGACCTAGTTAGAACAGGGTCAGGGTAACATCCATCATAAAAAAACATATAAATACATGTAAATAAGTATATAAACACAAACACAATGGTGTAGTAATAGGGGAGTCAAATGATAAAAAGGAAGACAAGGCAAGCCATAACAGAGGAGGATTCAAATACAAGGGGGCAGGTCCACCATTGAACCATGCAACTGTATATAAACCATGTTCTCTGTATAGAAGTACCAGTTAGTTCATTTACCAGGGGCAGTCACTAGTACTAGCCATGAAAATGGCTTGGAGAACCACCAACTAATGGTAGATGGGGTACCAGGAGGGGTATGTAATATGTAAATGAAGGATAAACATTGTGAGAAGTGAAGTCCCAAGGATAGGTCAGTAGAACTGATACGGCGGTGGGGGCCTACGGGGAGAGGGAAAGGGGAGTTAGGACTTTTATAGTATGATTGCGTGTAAATTGTGGAAGAGTGCTATATAGAGTTGTGAAAAGAAGGCTGGAGAAAGCGGGAATATAGACCAGTATCAAAGGGAGGACAGAGGCATCAAGGTGTTACATGAAAGCACGATGACAGACCAGGGCCAAGGAGGAGACAAGCACTAGAAGTAATTTGTTCATGGTTAAATGGTACAGGTTAGCATGATGACAATTCATGGTCATGGGATGTGAAAAATGACAGCTGTACTGTTCATAGGAATGTGTGAAAAAATGCCAATGTTGAAAATCTGGAGTGAAAATATGACATATTTGTGAAGTTACGAGGGTGCGTAGAAACTACGCAATGCACGCTCGTAAGACAGTCATTTTATGGACTTTTGAGACCAAATTTTCAACATAGGCATTTTAGGACCTCTACTCATGAACAGTATCACTGTGATTTTCTTAATCTGTCCTGAACACTGTTTTCCCACAGTGACTGCGCTATTCTGTGCCAGAAGTGCGAAAACACATTTCGGGCAGGATGTGAAAAATGACATTTGTACTGTTTCACAAGGCAGTGTGAAAAAATGCTAATGTTGAAAATCTGGAATGAAAATATTACAAATTCACGAACTTGCAGGTGTGCGTGGAAACTGCACGATGCACGCTCGTAACACAGTCATTTTGGGGAATTTTTTCACCAAATTTGCAACATAGGCCTTTTGACAGCCCACCTCATGAAAAGTGACATTGTCGTTTCGTTAATTGGTCCTGAAAGGTGATTCCACACAGTGACCGCGAAATCACCTTTCGGGACCGAATAATCAAATGACAGTCACTGAATTCATGAGATGGGATCCCAAGAACCCCATGTTGAAAATTTGGTGCAGAAATTCGGAAAAATGACTGAGATATGCACCAAAGTTGAAAAAAAACTATTTATGCCATTATACAGCTTATCAGCATTTCTTCAGCTCGTGGTCGGCTTTGAAGAGTGCAGACATGTTCCCGTTCCACTGAAGATCGCCACGCCGCCCAGAGGTGCTGTGGGGTGAGGGTGTGGGAAGGTGGGTATGCAGAGGGTGAGCACGGGTTATGGAGGGGGCAAGAGAGTCAACGAATGACCGCTTTCTTTTGTTACAGGTTTTTTATTTTTATTTTATTTTACATGGATGACGTGGGACTTTTACCACGCTGGGGTGGGCTCCCAGCGTGGCACCTGGAAGTTTTGGGGTGGCAGTGGAGCCAACAGGGGATTGGGAACTCCTGTTGGCCATACGGTGTGGGAGGGAAGACACATGAGGATGCTGGACTTCTGCCACGCTGGGGCAGACTCCCAGTGAGGCACCTGGAAGTTTCTTTTTTTTGGGGGGGGTACTGGAGCCGACAGGGACTGCGCACCCTCATCGGACATACAGTGTGCTTGGGGTGTGCATAGCTGAAGGGGATTGGGCACCCCTCGCACACAACAAAGGGGGCACGCGCATACAACCACCGCTACAATCAGTGGTGGCGATGTGGAGGCAATTTACATACTGCTGACGGCAGGGCAATATGCAAATTGCCTACACATTACCACCGCTGACTGTAGAGGTTGTTTGCTTTCAACTGTACGCCACTGCAATCTGAACTACTGTCGTATACAGCTGGGACATTCATTAGTGCGGTGCAGCCACGCCTGCAAAAACGCTGAGGGCACTGGGCAGGGATGCCACACCCACTTAAAACTCGTATGGTAGCACTATGTTTCTTGCACATGCGTGCAAGCAAACATAATGAGTCCCATATGGTAAGGAACTGTAAAAATTCTGCTGGGGGTTGTCGTTGTTCCCTTGCAAGCAGTTCTACACTGCAGCTGGTTTTATTTTATGGCAGACTCACGCTGTGTTTTACTACTTTACACCTCTGTTGTAAATCCAGGCTGCAGAAGAAATCATAGTTAAAAATGTAATTAGAACTGCAAAGGAAACCAGTTTACTAACTTTACAGTTACACAATTGGGTTTATAAAACCAAGGGTGTGCCTTTGAATATTGTTAGACAGCTGTTCTTAATGTCAGTTTTCTGGTTTTCTCCCTTTTTTGCTCTTTTATTTTCTGTTTTTTGTCCCCTTTTTCTCGGCCTGCCCCCAACCTTTTGCTGGGCCCCCAGCCCCATTACCTGCTGTCTCAGAGTACTAACCCTCACCCCACCCCGTGAATCAAAAGTGTCAACAGGGGGCAGTCAGTCGAGTCAGCAGGCTTCAAGGAAATTTGTATGCATCAACCCTAGAACGCTGGGAAACAAAATGAAGGACCTCCAAACTCTAGAGGCAGAGGGCCAGCTGGACTTGGTGGAGGTTAAGAGACCCTTGCATCCCCAAACCATGGTACTTCATGAGAAGGTCCCACTGCAGAGCAGAAGACCAGAGCCATGGCAAAACTTAGACAACATGCACTCTGCAAGCTCGGCTCAAGATCAGGAAAGCACTTAAACTATTCATTCAGTTACTGGACTGCATTTATTAATTAAAGTAACGAGATAGCAGCAACAAATCAACTCCTGTGCTGCCAATGTTTCACATGCATGCGCTTTGTCAGAGCAGCAGCTCCATATCAGTAACAGTCTTAAATATCTCCCGTAGCAAGTGCACATGCAAAAATATAAATACAAACCCACCATGATGGCATATCAAAAGACTAACAGGTAGGCTGCATAAAAAAGAACAAAAAAACAACACCAGAAGAATACATTTATAAATATAGTTCAAAGCAAAGATTAGTACTTCGTCTTGAACAGACACAGTAGGTAAGTGGGTTATATGAAAAAACAGGCAGGATGAAGGCGGGGTGGGTCCACAAAGAACAAGACAGTGAAAAACAAAACAGGTATAGTAGGTAAAAGGGACATTTTATTTCAAAGCATACAAATATCTCAATATAGCAACAAGCATTTGTCAATGCCGAATGTTTGCTTGCTGGTATTAGCATTGGAAGTGCAGGTGTTAGACAGATGCAGTATAGGAATGGCAGTGAAGTATTGAACTTCACGCCAACCCCACCTCCACCCTGCAGAGACAGACAGTCATTGGGGTATGCCCTTTGGTCATCGCCCATAATGCTCATGCCATTTCACCTCACCTTATCCTGAGGACACTGACAAGTGTTGAGGTGTGCCTTGGGGTGTTTGGCTTTACAGTCACCCCACTGCATAAGGACATATGCTGAAATGGGTGCAGTATAGGAGAATGGGGTGAACTCTGGGCCCGAAGAGTCCAAGGCACACCTCGATGCCTGTCATAGGCTGCAGGGTGGGGGTGGAATGGCATGAGCATTACAGCCAGCAATCCAAAGGCATACCCCTGACGCCTGTCAGTCTGTACAGGGTGGGACATTTTGGTTAGAAACCCCTAACGTCCCAGGCGTCTGTTGATATTTGCACTACACATTTTCAACATGGTCTTTTTGCAGCCTCCACCTGATGAAAGCATTTGGGACCTCTGCTCGTGAACAGTGGCACTGTGATTTTGTTAATCTGTCCCAAACATTGATTTCCCATAGCGACCGTGCCATTCTGCGCCAGATGTGCAAAACCACAGTTCGGGCAGGATGTGAAAAATGACAGCTGCACTATTCATAAGGAGGTGTGAAGAGATGACAATGCTGGAAATCTGGAGTGAAAATATTAAAAATTCTCAAAGTTCCGAGCATGCGTAAAAACTGCGCAATGCACGCTCATAACAGAGTCATTTTTTGAATTCTTTCACCAAATTTTCAACATAGGTATTTTGGGACCTCTGCTCATGAACAGTGTCACTATAATTTTCTTAATCTGTCCCGAACGTTGATTCCCCACAGCGACTGTGCCATTGTGTGCCAGATGTACCAAAATACATTTTGGGCAGGATGTGAACAATGACAGCGGTACTGTTCAAAAGGAGGTATGTAAAAATGGCAATGTTGAAAATTTGTAGTGAAAATATTAAAAATTCTCAAAGTTACAATTGTGTGTAGAAACTACACAATGCACGCTCGTAACACAGTCATTTTTTGGAATTTTTTCACCAAATTTGCAACATACACTTTTTGGGAACTTACCTCATGAACAGTGGCACTGTCATTTCGTTACTCAGTCCCGAAAGGTGATTCCGTGCAGTGACTGTGAAATCACCTTTCAGGACCAAATAACGCCATGACAGTGACTGAATTCATGAGGAGGGGTCCCAAGAACCCCATGTTGAAAATGTGGTGCCAAAAGTAAAAATAAATGGCTGAGATATCCACATAATTTGAAAAAAAAACACATTTATGCCATTATACAGCTTACCAGCAAATCTTCAGTTCGCAGTCGGCTTTAAAAAGTGCAGATGTGTTCCCGGTTCACCGAAGACCATCGTGCCTGGCTCGAATGAAAAGCATGGGGTGAGGGGTGTGGGAAAGTGGTCTTGCATGAGGTGGGTGCAGTTGGGGAGGGCGAGGACCGTTTTCTTTGTTTCAGGGAAAATAAACAAAAAGACGTCGCAGGAAGGTTTTTTTTTTTTTTTGGAGGTTTGCTTTGGGCACACTGGGGTAGGCTCCCAGTGTGCCACCTGTGTTTTTGGAGAGGGGGACCCAAGCTGATGGGGATTGGGCCCCAAGTCGGCAAAGAAAGTCCACCTGAGGGGGCATGATGCTGAGGGGGACTGGGGCCCCCCCCTTGGCACACAACAAACTTGGGGGGGACATTATGCCGACGGGGACTGGGCTCCCCCATTGACAAATTAACTAGGGCAGGGGCATACTGACAGGGGGATTGGGCACCCCCGTCGGCTTTTATGGGGACTGTGAGCGGACAGCGACAGCTGCTGCTATGTTCTTTTGAAATGTTACACCAGGCAAGGTACCACCCTGCAATGACGGGTTGCTCCCTCATTGCAGCTGCTAATTTGTTTCAAGTTGGTGGCACACTGGCTGAACTAGTGTCAGCAGCAGCATGCCACCACATTGGGATGTGAGGGCCAAGTCCAAGAATGCAATAGTGGCATTGGCCGCCACAGTGCTGCACCTCCAAAACCCACTTCTCTCCTAAACTGTCACATAATATTTCTTGCGCATGCGTGCAAACAAACATAAAAATTAAAATGCTGCATTCAGTAACTGGTATATGATAAAAATACCAAAATCAATTTTCAGTCAATCAATTTATTATTTGTTAGCCGCCCAATCCCAGAAGCCCTGGGCGCCGTACAATAAAAGAAAATAAAACAGTACAATTGCATACATGAAATCATATCATAGATAATTAAAATTTCAGCAAATGGGATTTTAAAAGGTATCAACAGGCAATTAAGAGATGTCAGCTGAGAATACCAGGTTAAAGAGGTGAGTCTTTAGGCCCCTCCTGAATTCTTACACCATAGGGGCCTCCCTAAAAGGTCTTGGCAGTGAGTTCCAGAGGACCGAGCCGGCCACCCCGAATGAACGATTACCCGAGGTTTTCAGCCTGATCCTCAGAACTGCTAGGAGGCCCTCAGTGGAGGAACGAAGGGAGCAGGCTGGGATGGTGGGGGTAAGAAAGTCCGACAGGTAGCCAGGGCCTGATCCATGTAGGGCTTTATAGGTGAGCAAGCCCATCTTAAAGAGAACTCTCCACCTGAACAGCAGGGCCAGTGCAGACCCCGCAGGACCAAGGACACATGACAGGACCTGGAGAGTCTCATCAGCGAACTGGTCGCTGCATTCTGCACCGGCTGCAGCCAACAGAGGTTCCCTCCACTGACCCCGAGATAAAGAGCATTACAGTAGTCGAATCTGGATGTTATAAAGGCATGCACTAGTAACAGCAGGATTCAGGTGGAATTAGGGGTTTAATCTGGGCTATGTTCCTTAAATGGTAAAAAAACACTTTTGACAGCCAACACCTAAGCTTCAAATGTCAGCTTGTCGTCAAGGACATTGCCCATATTTCTCACCCTAGAGGATGCCATCAACAGGACCGACCCCAGGACCAAGTCTGTTGTTATACCAGAGGCATCCCCATCACGCCAGCGACCCAGCTCTAGCACCAGTGCCTCCGCCTTGTCCGGGTTAAGTCTCAGCCAGTTGGAGTTCATCCAGTCCTGGATCTCAGCAAGGCGTTTCTTCAGCACATTGATGGCACCAACTGTCCCAGGTGCAAAAGACATATACAGCTGAGTATCATCTACATAGTAGAATGAAGAGGAGCAGATCCATTATGAGCTGTATATTATTCCACTACTATAAACACAAGGTAATGGTCCAAGATGGAGCCAAAAACAAAAGGGGCGGCTGCTTCCACGCAATTAAAATTACAAGTCTAATAACTGGGAGCAAGAGTATGGACTCGGTTTGACAAGACTAGAGCTCTAATTGAAACCTTACCCTCGATGCACTTTTACTTTAAATTGCCAAAAGGCTTCTATCTTTTCAAGAGTGCCCTGTCCAGTTCACCCCCTCTGGGACCCAAAGTGATGCTACTAGCCCCCATAAATTTAAATCTGTGGTCAGGTCCAAATTTACTGACATGGAGAGGTCGAGTGTTTCCTTATCCTCTCTCATGATGTCCCTCTAATGCTCTCCTAGCCACTCCTTAAACCTCCTGTCTTGCCAGTGTAAAAACACTGGCAGACACACAGTGCCATATGCAATGCCACAGGTATTACAGTCAACATGTTGGCGTATTTCATATTCTGGACTAATGTTTGGATCCGGAAAACCCTTTCCCAGTTCAGTATCAGAGCAAAATTTGCATATCCCACACTGGAAGGTTCCAATGGCCAGTATAACAAGTGGCCTAGGCACTGTAGAACTACACCATAAGTGACACTGTAGTGCAGCACAAGGGGGGTGCTGCACAACTGAGGCGCCACATTTCGGATAAGATGTAAAACCAAGGTCAGGAAAAAGGTAGGAGACATATCACAGAGTAAAATGGTACAGCCCACTGCCAACTCACCAGGAAGCAAGATCCTGGAAGGGAGGGCCAGAGGGTTTGCCAGGCAAACACTAGGACAAGGTGTGGCTCAGGTCCAGCAAGACCATGCTGGCACCTGGAACTGAGGTTTGGTGAGGGATGTGCCTGCTACCTTCTGAAGGAGATCTCTTGTATGGGGCATACACTACATTTAGGGCATCCTACTGATATACCACAATAGAAGCTTAGCGAAGTGTCCATAGTATAATAGTTTGGTGGGTGGGGGAGGGAAGAGGAGTGAAATGGTCAGATTGCTTCCTGGTGCATCAGCCATCAGGGATACAGATAGGATATGTAGGATGGTGGGGAAGGAGAGCTGGGGTGCTGCTACAGTTAGGTACCAACAATCTGGCGAACCAGCCTGTGGAGGTAATGAAGCGGAACTTTCAGAGGCTGATGGACAGACTGAAGGCACATTCGGCTTCCCTGGCCTTTTCCAAGGTTCTCCTTGTGTGGCACAGGGGGAATGGGTATGTAAGAGTAAGGAAGAGACTGAGGAGTTTAATGGGTGGTTGAAGGGATGGTGTCAGGAGGAGGGGTACCACTTTGTGGGGGACTGGGTGGGATTCTGGGACAGGAGGCTTTTCAAGGGTGATGGCATTCACCTGATGAGAGCAGGAGGCAGTACTCTGGGGCAGAAGTTTAATGGTTACATTGGACACTTAAACTGACTGGGGGGAGACAAAGACTAGCGGAATTGCTGAGAAAGGAGAACAGATGGGGAACCTAGCTAGGGAGACTAGTGGCAATTAGATGGGTAACAGTGAGGTTAAAGTTCAAAATAAGTTAGGGGAAGAGGACAACAAAGGAGGGCTGACAAAACCTATAATTCAGCATGAAAAATCAAAAAATAAAGGGGACTAGGTAAGAATAAAGTAGAAGAAATAGGAAGAAGAAAGGGATGAGAAGAAAGATGGAAAGGAAGTCTGTTTTAATGCCAGGAGCCTAAGAAATAAAATCAATGAGCTCTGGGCAATGGTGACAGACCTTGAGATGGGTCTAGTAGCCATTACAGAAACTTGGGCCACACAGAAGAATAACTGGGACCTGACAGTCCCAAGCTACACCATGTTTAAATGAGCTAGAGGGAAAGGTAAAGGAGGAGGCATAGCCATATATGTTGGAGCATAAAGGCAGTGGAGGATGGAAACATCAGGGGAGGTAATGGGGAAACAGAATTGCTTTGGGTTCAGCTCACAGCATCCTCAGGCAAGAAACTACAAATGGGGTTGATCTACAGACCTCCATGACAGGGGAAGAGAGAGAGAGAGAGAGAGAGATAAGGAGATATGGGAAGAGATAGAAAGGTTTGGTGGTGGGGGGAAGGGGAGAAAAGGTGGTGATGGTAGGAGTTCTAGACCTACCAGATATTGACTGGGTCATTCCAGCAACCAGGAGTTCCAGAAGTCATGCCCTGCTGGATACATTGCGGGACTACCTGCTGGTTTAGCTAGTTAAGGAACCCACTAGGCAGGTTGCCATTTTCGATGTGGTGCTCACCAACCTGGACGTGGTAGGAAGAATGAGGGTAGGGAGGACACTAAGGTCCAGAGACTATAACTCTATATGGTTCAACCTGGCCTGTGGGACAAGTAAGCCCTCATCAAAGGCCGAAGTCCTAGATTTCAGAAGGACAGACTTCAGCTGGATGAGGGAGCTGGTCCGGGACAAGTTAGTCAGAGTAGACAGCATCAGGGATGTGGAGGAATGATGGGGCAATCAAGAGAGCCATTCTCGAGGCAACAAGGTCTTGCATGAGAACGATAATCAAAAGAAACAGGTACAAGAGACCAACATGGTTTTCTGGACCGGTCAAGGAAGCAATGAGAGCCAAAAAGAAGGTATTCACCAGGTACAAGGAAAAACATGGAAAGGAAGAATGGGGACAATACCAAACGAAAACAAGGAAAACCAAAATGGCAGTCAGAGAAGCAAAGGCAGATACAGAGCTGCTTATTGTGGAGGGATTAAGGGTGGGGGAAAACAGTTCTTTAGATATACTAGGAAAAAGAAAGGAAGGAGGATGAGGAGGAGGAGGATTTATTAGGCTAATAGAGGGAGGTAGAGTAATTAAGGAGGATGGGCAGAAAGCAGCCATTCTTTTGTTCTATATTCACAAGGGAAGATAGATGGCCTCTGCCAGACAGTGACATTAAGGTAGCTGTATGGGGGATCCTTGTGATGAGGCATTAAGTATTTATCAGTGAAAGAGTTTGAAAGGGACTAGCAGCCCTAAAAAGAGATAAAGCCCAAAGGCCAGATGGGATGCATCAGAGGTCGCTCGAGGAATTGGCAGTGGAACTGAGTCCATGGTGGGGCTATGCAATAGCTTAGTTCAGACAGGGGTAGTTCCAAAAGACTGGAAGGTAGCAGACGTAGCCCCATTCCATAAATGAGGGGAACAAGGAGCAACCAGGTAACTATTTATTTCAGTTGCGGAATTACAACCTTTGAGCCAAACTGGCTCTTTTACAAAGGCTCCAAGTCAGCAGAACAGCAGACAGAACAATTTACATCATATGACGAGAACATACAATAGCCAAGTGACAAGACCATTTTACAAGCAAGATAAATGTGGAGTATAACCTCAACTACAAATACTTTTGTGACCGAAATATCTCTAGTCTATAGGTCTAGTTACTAAGTGCAGGTTGCTTGTAGTTGGCAGCCAAAATCGGCTTTTTCAAAGAAAAGGGGAGGAGGGAGGAGGTATGGAGAGTACTGGCATGGGTACAGAGGAGGCATACTGTATAATGTGATTAGGGGACAGGAGTGGGGGAGGAGAACAAGCTGATAAGTGCTGTATGCAAGGGGGCAGCCTAGGGGAAGTGTAAACCAAGTGGAGGGGAGGGGGTGAGAACTCATTGGGGTGAGAGAGGTAAGAAGGTGGGGGGGGTTAAGAGTTGGAAGTTTAGGGCAGAGGATGGAACTCCTATCATTGTGCACAGCAGTTGCACTCTTGGGATTCAACCAGGAGGCGACTGAGTTCTTTTTTGAATTGGCTGAGTTTCTTGAGGTGAAAAAGGGAGGATGGGCAGAAAGCAGCCATTCTTTTGTTCTGTATTCACAAGGGAAGATAGATGGCTTCTGCCAGACAGTGGCATTAAGGTAGCTGTTCAGACTCATCAGTCTTATCTCTATTGCGGGTAAACTGATGGAGACACTAGTCAAAGAGGACCTCATGAATTACCTGGAGAGCAATCGACTCCAGGATAGTAAACAGCACAGGTTCGTGGCATGAATGTCTTGTCAGATCAACCTGCTCGTATTTTCTGACTGGGTGACGAGGGTAATGGATAAGGGCCATGCTGTGGTTTTCCTCTACTTTGATTTCAGAAAGGATTTCGATTCAGTGCCTCACAGAAGGTTGCTGAAGAAGCTAGAGGATGTAAGTACAGTGAAAAGCACAGACAGGTGAGAAACTGGTTGGAAGGGAGACAGCAGAGGGTTGTGGCTAGCAGAGTCAAATCAGAAGAGAGGGAGATCACCAGTGGGGTGCCCCAAGGATCAGTCTTGGATCCAGTCCTTTTCAGTATGTTCATTAGCAACATGTGAGAAGGAATCCAGGGCAAGATGTGTCCCAGGCAACACTAAGCTTTGTGGTAGGGTAGACAATGAGGAGGGGGTTAGGGAGATGCAGAGAGACTTACAAAAACTAGAGGCGGTCTAAGGTTTGGCAGTTGAAATTCAGTGCAAAGAAGTACAAGGTGATGTACATAGGGAACAAGAACCCGAGGCCAGAATACTGGATGGGGAGGGGTAAAGCTGTGCATGACTTCTAAAGAAACAGACCTGGGGTCATCATCTCTGACTCCCTAAAACAATCAAACCAGTGTATCAAGGCCGGGTGGTCCCCTCTGCCCAACACCGAAACCCGGAAAATGACCGCTACAGCGACAGTCGCTGTAACAGTCCATTTCCGAGTTTCCCTTTTCCCCAGTGTCCTGCCCCTCCCCAGTGTCCTGCCCCAACTCTGACCTGCAGTTGAGAATCCTAAAGTCCAGGGGGGGTGCGGGGCAGGCCCCACAGCTACTGAGGGGCTGGGCGGCACAATACCTGCGTCGGTATTACGCCATCACTGTGCGGGTGGTCGACAGGTTTACTGTCGACCAAACTTGGTGCTTCCATCAAGGCCTACAGTAAGGCAAACAGGATGCTGGGGCATATAGGAAGGGGTACTGATGGAAGGAGGTATTACTACCTCTCTATAGATCACTGGCGAAGCCCCACCAGGAGTACTGTGCCCAGTTCTGGTGTCCTCACCTAAGGAAAGATAAGGACAGGCTGGAGACAGTGCAACATATGGTGACCAAAATGATTCAGGGCCAGCAGGGTAGATCTTACAAGGATCGGCTCAAGGCACTGAACATGTACTTGCTGAAGGCCAAACTACAGAGGGGACTTATGATAGAGACCTTGAAGTTCTGAAAGGAATGGACAAGGTAAACTGTGAGGAACTATTTAGCATAAGTAGAGGATCAAGAACATGGGGGCATGAGTGGAAACTGATTTTGGGAGGGGAGATTCAAGACAGAAGTGAGAAAATGTTATTTTACAGAAAGGGGGATGGAGCCATGGAACAATCTGCCAGCTGATGTGGTGGGTGACAGAACTATCAATAGTTTCAGACATGGCTGGGACACAGTAAAGGGCATAGTGGTTGCTCAGGCTGGTAGCGGTAGGGCAGGGAACATGAGGGTGGATAGCGTGGGTAAGAATCCTGTATGGAAAATGAGTCCTTGGTTTGTTAGGGATTATTGGCAAAATGGATGGCCCAGTGGTCTTTTTCTGCCATCATTGTCTATGTTTCTACAAAGCAAAGCCCATAAACTGCAGCACCTGAACTGAAGTTGAGCCAGGCAGCAAGGAACACCAAATGGGGATAAGTGACCTCCAGGCAATACCACACAAGAAATACAGAGACGCCACTCGCTGATGCCTTGCAGAGTGGAAAGAAAGGGACAGAGAGCATCAGACACCATGCTGAGGGGAAAATGCTGGGATAACGATAGGGTTAACGTGCTGCAGCAGAAGGCTGTACACGAGTGGCTTGCTGGGTCGCCTTGATAACTGGGGTCAAAATAGATACCCTGGGGTAAAATGTCAGGCATTTGGAGTAGGGAATGGTTACCTGTAAAACCTTTGTATGTACATTAAATGCTTGTTTACTAATGAAGTGAGGTTCTCAGACCAGACCCTGTTGTGCAAATGAACTTCGGCATAGCCTGTGAGCAAAGAATCAAGTGCTGTAAGGCTTTTGTCTACGTGTTTTTTAAACTACTTAAGATGCCCAAGTCCTACCAACTCATTTACAGCAGCAGTCATTACTCCAATAGCCACAGATAAGCAATGCAAACAATTGAGAGCAAGGGGCTCCCTGCTATAACACTATTACATACCCCTAGACTGTTAGTAACTCCTCACCCATCTTGTAATCCTCCCCAGGTTCCTGCGCTCCAAGTGCATGATTTTGCACTTCTTTGCACTGAATCTTAGCCACCACACTCTTAACCATTTCTCCAGTTTAGCTAGGTCCTTCCTCATTTTTCCACTCCTCCTGGAGTGTCTACCTTATTGCAGACCTTAGCATCATCTACAAAGAGGTATACCTTCTTTTCCAGCCCCTCCGCAATGTCACCAATGAAAGATATTAAACAGGACTGGCCTCAGAACTGATCCCTGTGGCACCCTGCTGGTCACCCTCCCTTCCTCGGATTTAGCTCCATTTGCCACCACCCACTGTGTTCTACCCCTCAACCAATTTTTTTTTCCCCCATAGGTACTTTTTTCGGTATTTTACGTTTTTTCTCCACAGTCCCATCCTGTATGGCCCTGACCTGGCGCACGCATGTGGAGGCATGCGCATGTCAAGCCCCATGGGACGCCCCACCGTACCAGTCACTCCATTACCGCCTGAGCCTGCCACCAGACCTCCACCCGGTGACAGGAGGACTATGGACGGATGACCTCCCTCCCGGAAGAGGAGAGCCAACACTCAATCCTGCCCCATGTCAGACCCCGGCGACCCAAGGTCGCTCCTGAACTCGGGTCATTGGCGAGCGCAAGGTAAGGCATCCAGTGCCACCAGGCTGGCCCCTCAACCAATTTCTAACCACTTCACCATCTTGTGACCCAATCCCAGGATGACCAGCTCGTTCACAAGCCTCCTATGTGGAACAGTGTCGAACGCCTTGCTGAAATCCAGGTAGGCCACATACACCACTCCCTCCGATCCACTTCCCTGGTTACTCAGTCAAAGAAATCTATCAGATTTGTTTGACATGACTTTCCTGCCCTGAATCCATGCTGCCTCGGATCCTGTGCTCTGCTGGATTCAAAGTGTTCCACTATCCTTTCTTTTAGCAGTGATTCCATAATCTTCCCCACCAGTGAGGTCAGGCTGACAGGTCTATAATTTCCAGCCTCCTCCCTGCTCCCACTTTTGTGGAGAGGGGCTACATCTGCCCTCCTTCAGTTCTCTGGAACCACTCCCATATCCAGTGATTTGTTGAACAGGGTGCCAGTGGTGCTATCCACACCCCCATAGCTCCTTTAATACTCTAGGATGTATAGTTGGTCAATTTGGACAAACATTGTTTGCAAACTGGAGTGCCCTCTCTGCCAAGGGCGAAAGAAGCAAACTACTGAGGAGACCTGCTGCAGTCCTTAGTGCGGTGTGTATAGTACCTGAGAATTCTATGCACGTCCAAAGTATGGAGCAATGTTTCCCCTGGAATGGCATGCTCTGGGAAATAAACAGGCAGGTGGACTGACTGATTTATGGTAAACTCCGACACCACCTTAGGAAGAAACTTTGGGTTAGTATGCAAAGAGATCCTGTCTTTGTGGACTGCTCACACATGAGAGCAGAAGTAATGGCAACTAAAAATAACACTTTCCACGATAGAGAGCATAGCTCACAAGATGCAACCAGCTCAAAAGGAGGCAGGGTCACCTTCTCGAGCATGAAATTATGGTCCCAAGCCAGGACCGGATTATGGATAGGAGGCTTCAAGTGGAGAATGCCTCTCCGAAAAGTATGGGCCACATCCAACTGGCCCACCGTACATCCATCAATAGGCTCACGAAAAGCTGAAATAGCTGACAGGTGCACCTTGATGGAGGAATATTTGAGTCCTGCATCTGGCAAGGATAGGAGGAACTTGATTGACCAGAAAAGTAAAAGGGTCTATGTAATGTGAAATGGTCCATATAGCAAAGAGCTTCCACTTCATAGAGTAAGTGGCCCTGGTGGAAGATTTCCTTGCAGCCACCAGGACATCAGCCACCTTCTGAGACACCCTGAACCTAGCAATGGCTATGTTTCCAGGAGTCATGCATGCAGATGAAGGGACTTGAGGTCTGTATGCACCAGGTCCCCTGAGCCTGTGTCAGCAGGTTCCAGCAAAGGGGCAGGGGAACTGGAGGTTTCATAGATAATAGCTGCAGCAATGGAAACTACATCTGATGACGCCAGAATGGCGCCACCAGAATTAGTGTGGCACCCTCCATCTGAAGCTTGATGAGCACCCTCTGAATCAGAGGAAAGGGAAGAAAGGCATAAAGAAACCTCCCATTCCAGGAGAGGAACAATGCATCTCACCAGAAAATACCAGGCCCTTGATCTAGCGAGCAGAAACATGGTAGTTTTGTGCTGAGTGGGGATGCAAAAAGGTCCAACTCTGGACGACTCCATCTGTCAAACAAGTCTTCTCCTGGGCCTACGCAATGAGGCAGTCTGCCTTGTCTTGGGGGAGAGTCCACAACCGCTCCTATGTACTGTAACCACTGGGATGGGGTCAGCACAGTCTCGGGCTGACTGACAGTAATGCCCAAGGACTGGAACAACTGTAGGATGCGCTCTAGAGTAAACAACAGGAGCTCCCTGGACTGGGATTTCAGTAACCAGTCATCCAGGTACGGGACCACATAGAGGTCTTCATACCAGAGGGCTTCTACTACAGCTGCTAAGCACTTGGTAAATACCCATGGCACAGAGGATAAGCCGAAGGGCAATACCCTGAACTATTAATGCTCTTCCTGGAACAGGAACCTCAGGCTTTGCCTGTGAGGGGGGAACCATGATATACAGATAGGCATCCTGCATCTCGATGAAGCATAGCCAGTTGCCCTGCTTGAGCAGAGGAAGAAGGTCATGCAGAGCGGCCATCCAGAACTTTTTGTACTGGATATAAAGGTTCAGCTCCTTGAGGTCTAGAATGGGCCTCAAGTTCCCTGTTCTTTTTGGAATCAGAAAGAACCTGGAGTAGAACCCCCTGTTCCTTTGACGCCTGGGCACAGGTTCTATGGTCCTTTTGTGTAGCAAGGTGAGCACCCCCTTCCTGAGCACCACTGTGAGGTCCAGAGGATAAGAGGTGGGGACTGGGGGGAACATCTGGAGGCTGTTCTAGAAGTTCTAGAGCATGGCCCTGTTTGATTATCTGCAGGATCCAAATGTCTGTACTAATGGTTCTCTATTGTGATAGATGGAGGGAGAACCAACCTCTGACCACCACCTCCTGGCTTGGAACACGAGGAGGGGGTCTGACAAGGAGTCAGTCTGAGGCTGAACCGGTGGTCAGGGCCACATCTTCTTCTCTGAAGTGCTTAGCAGAGGGACCAGAGGTGGAGGAGGGAGCAGGCAAGGCAGAGCTGGCCCTGTGTTTATCCTGGGGCTTGGTTCCAGAACCAGACTTGTGACAGACCTTACGAAAGGAGGGCCTCGGTCTACTAGACTGTGTATGGTAAAGGGAGTGGACAGACGAATAGTCCTGCCAGAGGACTGCAGGTCATTGATAATATCCTGCACATCTGGGCCAAAGAGTTTATGGCCCACAAAGGGACATCAACACCTTTGCTGAACATCAGCTGCAAAGCCCAAGACTCTAAGCCAGGAGTGCCTTCTAAGGCAAATGCAGGGAGGCAGCTGCCCTGGCAGTAGTATCAGCAATATCATAGGTGGCTCTGAGGAGATGCTTACTGACATCTTCCAAGGCAGGGAGAACTCTGAGAAGCTCTTGTCTATGGGAACCCTCAGGGAGGGCCTGAGCTGCAGCTTTGCCCTTCCTCCAGAGGGTATTCTGGTACTTAATCAAATGGGCCAAGTAACTGGCAATTCTCAGGCTGAGTGTGTCAGAGACAAACGTCCTCTTGCCCCAGAGGTCTGGCCTCCTAGATTCCTGGTCAGAGGAAGGGAACTAAGGTGCTTGGGGGCATTAGTCCTGTCATGAGCGGCCTTAATTACCACTGAGTTGGTTTCCAGCTGGGCTGCATAAAAGGGCATTTCCTGAGTGGCCTAGTACAACTTGTCAGCCTTTCTGGTCATGGCACATACCAAGTTTGGCCTATGTCAGGCCGCAGTAGCAGCATCATTCAGTGCTGGCAGCAAGGGAGGAATAATGTTGGGTGGAGATTCTGGTATCTCCAAGAAATCCACCATATTCCTCCTTGTGACATCCTCTTCCTCGGTCTAAAACCCGACAGTGGAGGACAGCTGCTTCATGATGCTGAAGACAGAGGAGTCCTCCGGGGGGGCATGGGTATGTGTTTGACTGAATCCTCACTCCTGGACAAAACAGTAGACATATCAGAGGAGTCAACTTCACTGTCTTCATGCTCAACCTCCTCCTCATGGAGGATGAGATCAGGATGGTATTCCTCCTCAACATTGGCCTGTTCTGAAGCAGGTACTGATGGCTCCCTAGAAGGTGAGCGGTGGACAGATCCAACTGGTATCGATGCCGAGGCAGCACCCAATGGTGTGCACAATGACAGCCCAGGCTGTGGAACAAACTTTTGTATGAGGGACATGGTAATGGATGAAAGAATAACATTAAGGTCCATGGCGGGAAAAGGGAGTGTCATCGACACAGGCATGGATGGAGGGGGCGTGGAACCCAGCTCCGTTGAACCACCGCTAACCACAGTGGAAGCGATGGAGCCCAGCACCAGTGGAACTCGAGAGTAAAGGGGTCTCGACAGCAGGGCCAGAGCCGATGACTCACAAGCCAACTGCTCCTACACAGCCCTGTGAAGACTAGGAGAACTCTCCTCTGTGGGTGGCCTGCTAGGAGCAGAGGCCTGCATGAAGCGAGGTACCGACACAGAAGCAGTCGACAGAGCGATCACGGGAGAAAAGGAGGGAGAAACCAATGGGGACTGGGATTGCTGCTGGGGGGATTGGTCCTTAGGCCAGTCCTTATCCTGACAAGAATGTTTCCTGAGGACATGTACCAGGCCTTGGTGGCCTTAGAGCCCGAAGAGGACACAGCGATGGGCGCCCCCCCCGAAGACCTCTGCTCTCCGCTAGATGCCTGTTGCTCCGTTAGAAACTTCTGCAGGGCTTTCTTGTGTTGGCGCTGGGTGGCGAGATTGAACTTCAAGCACAGCTCATAGATGAGAATACTGTGATCAGGCCCACTGCAGACACAAAGTTCATGGTTGTCAGTTGAAGAAATCTTCTTTCTGCAGAGGCAACAATGGACGAGAGCTGACAAAGGAGTAGTTCTCAACATAAAAAACCAAAAGGAATCGCTTCAAAATAAAGTGACTGAAAGGTAAGTATTAAAGAAAAAGATAAGAGGTTTTGGTGGTCAAACTGAGCTTCCTCAGAGTCTGTGCACAAATGGTCGATGGTGGGAAAGAACTAAGGAGGGAGTGGGGCCGCCCACGCTTATATAGGGTTTATGACATCGGAGCCTGACGTCGGCATGGGCAGCCCCTGATAGACTGCTGCAAAAATAGCTTCTGTGAGATCCTGATGCCTGATGGCCAAGTTCCATAGGTGTGACCTGATGAGAGACATCCCCAAAGAATATCCCTACTATCAGGGGTTCCCCAGCTTTTGCAACACTTTCTGTGATTCGCAGCTTGGCACCTTCTATCTCTCTCTCTCTCTCTCTTTGGTTCCCCAGTGGGACTCCTGTCTCCTATGGCCCCTGGTTAGGGAAAGAACTGAAGAGGCAGAGGGCTACTGGTGCTAATATAGGGTATGTGACATTGAAGTCTGATGTCGGCATGGGCAACCCCAAATAGACTGCTGTAGAAAAAGCTTCCATGTGATCCTGGTGGCTATGTTCCATAGGTGTGACCTGATGACAGAGATATCACCAAAGAAGATCCCTATTTTCAAAGGTTCACCAGCTTTTGCAGCACTTTCTGTGATCTGCAGCAGCTTGCATCAAACAAACGGCACTTCATGCTTTGTTCATAAGCTCAGTTTTTTTGGCACAACTGCATCCAAAGTTCAGATGCTGCTTGAGCACCTATTAGGTGTACTGGGGTCCAAACTTTGGTAACAGCTGCGAAGAAAATGGGACTACTGCTGAAAATGCTGCGCATAGTATTTTTTTCAACAAATTCTTCTGATACGCATTTACCACTGGGCATATATTTTTTTTTACCTCACTGACTCACTGCTTAGGAACAATTCTCCCTTCCCAAGTCTCCTCCTCTACCAAATCTGTAAACTAACCTGCTTTCTCCTGGATTCATATCTGGACTTATTAGAGCTGTTTCTTGGTCTGAGTTTCACCCAGCAGCACCCCCCCAATGCCATCACCGACCTTCTCACAGATTTACTGGTTATCCATCAGTTATCCAGGACCACACTGTGGTGGGTAGCCAGCTGTGTTGGTCATCATGTGTGGTCCGAGTTGGACAGACAGTGTTTTTCTCCTTTACTGGGGTGCCAGTGTACAATGATGCAGCCACACATGCAGGCAGTGGCCCACGCATTTGAGGGGGCATCCAGCAAGAACTCCTCCCCTTCTGGTGCTCCTAGCTGTACTACTGACTTGTCTCCACCAGTCAGCAGTCATGCAGCCTGAGCAGCATCAACCCTTCATGAGGAAGGACAACGATCCCTGGGACAGTCAATTGTTCCTCCTCTGGGCAGCCTCTGACGTCCCGTGCTCATTCCCGGATGCAGGTCACCAGCAAAGCAACCGGTAGCATACTGCTGTGTTACTGAGCCAGTCCATTAACACATAATTGTAAGCATTTCAGCTTGCCATGATGATGACCCAGGACCGTCCGGGGTTCTGAGCTCAGGCTGTGACATCAGGCAGCAGAGGCAGTGCTAAGCATCCCTCTCAGATGCTGTTTGCCTCAGGAGGATGAGTAGCTCCTGCCACTGCATGACTTTATTCCACTGGTCTTGTGGCTGGGAGTCATTTGGGCAGAAATACACAGCTCCAAAAAGGGGAAGGGCTAAAATTCTGCTGCCGTGCACCACACAGGACGTGGTGGTGTCATGTGTCCAGTTCTGTGTTAGAGTGTGGTGAGTGGGCCAGTCAGCTTGCTTTGGACTGTCCAGAAAAGTCTCCCATCTTGACCCATGCTCCAGTGTGTGTGTGTGTGTGTGTGTGTGTGTAGGTGGGATAGATGAAAAACTGGTGAACAAAATGGTTATCCTCAGGCAGATGCAACTGCTGTGGTTTGCCCACCAAGTGTCCGCACCTGAATATTTCAGTTCCCTACCCCTCTCTGGGTGGGAATGTTCTGGTGAGGTCTCCTCCCAGTTACCCCTCTTTCCCCAGTAGATATGTCCAGAAAAGTATAGGTGAGGGTGCAGGAATGGAGATATAATGACCAGTGGTGATTGTTCCAGTAAATTTAATTGCAAAGGCTCATGGACATGCTAAAATTGAGCCTGGCCCACACAGTTAGGAAGCAAAAAGTCGAGGAAAAAAATACATACTATGAAGAAATACAAAGTTACACTAACCCAAAACATCATAGAAAGTATATGCACTTTACCATGAAAGCATTTAGAATGGTTCTAGCTATATTATGAAATTTACTGCTACATGTGAAGCACTCACTATCAGAGCTATAAAATGCAATTTTTAATAATAACATTTCATTCACACTATTGAAAGTGATTTACAGAAGTTTGCCATAGCAAATGGGAGTAGTAACCTGTAGGAGTTATGAATCAGTCTCCTACCATTTAAACTTCTAAAAAGTGCTCTTAGTTTAAGCGTCATGACTGCTCGGCCCTGTCTCTCTGGAGGGCGCCCCCAGTCCCGTCCCCAAACGTCCACCAGATGACACTGACCATTGCCCCCAGGTCCCCCCTCCGGCAGGGCTCCCCAACACCTGCCAAAGACCAGATCCAGTGTGGCCAGCACCGTGGCTGTTCAAGGGCGGGACCTGCAAGGCGCCCTCCGTCATCCACCAAGCAAAAAAAAAAACCAAAAAACTTTTATTTCTGTGCTCTGCTTCATTTGCATAACCCTGCCCATTTTTACTCAGTGCTGCAATCCCCAATTGTGACATCATGCAAGGTAAACAAAGTTTTTAAAGGGACACTGTCAGTTTTAAGATGACTCTTTACACTGGACCCTATGCACAAATGAGCGGAGTGGCTATGCACTGCACAGCCGTGGCATGTAGCCACTTTGTACCCATTGCACCCCCGTGTGGGATGCATAAAACAGGGCACACAGCCCCAACGCACCTAATCTGTGGCTGCGTGGACAGAAATGCACTGGGTGGGGCATGTCAGCACTATGCACCATGCACTAAGGTGCGCAGTGCTGTGCACTGGGTTGCATAGGTAGGCAACTGTTATGCCAGGAGGAACCCTGCCGTAACTCCCCTAAATGCCCTGCCCGTGGAGCAGAGAGCCCACAGAACCACCCTGCGGGCACCTCCCCACACACACAGCGCAGGCCTGCCCTGCCCTGTACACTCAAGGCTAACTCCCTCACACACACACTGATGCCCTGACCCCCTATGCAGTACCCCTGTCTCAGCTCCGCACCGCAGTACACATGTAGCCCCCTCCCCACCCATGTAAGGCAGTACACCCAGTGAGTGCAGCACCCCCCCGCCCCACACAAGCCTGCAGCAGTGCTGCTCTGAGGCAGTATTTACCAACCCCCCCATACAGAGATGCCCAGAGTACCCCGACCCCATACAAATCCTCATACACGCAGTGACCCCACCATCCATGGCACTGGCACCCCCACCCAATGCCCCGTAGGACCTGCTGGTGCCAGAGTCAGAGCTGGCCAGTGGCACAGCCCTCCACACACCTTCACGGCCATCTGACATATACAGGGGTTCGAAGCTGCCGTCGCGCCCACATAGTTCAGATGGCCAGCAGCCGTGAAGATTTGTGGAGGGCTCAGCCACTGGCCATCCCCCTGACTGTGGCACCAGCAGGTCCTACGGGAACAGGAAGCAGTGCTGGATGGGTGAGGCCGCCACCATGGCAACTGCAGGAAGTACTGGGAATTGGGTGGGTTGTCAGTGCTGCAGATGGGAGGGGTCCACCTGCAAATGGGGGTTTGTACATGGCGGGGTTCGCTATGCACTACTATGTGTGTGTTTGTTTGGGGGGGATTGACCCGTCCGGGACTGGTGTCCTCTATGGGGGGGGCACTGTATGGACGGGGACAGTTTTCGGTGTGGTGGGCGTCAGCTGGAGCTGTTGGCACGGAGGGTGGGTCCCTGCACCTGTGGGTGCTATACACGCACCAGGATCCTTGCCTGCTCGTGTAAGGGATCCGCTGTGTGACCCATGCTTGGCATCCCATTGGATACCTGACTGGGTCTGCGACTCTGCCCCAGCTGCCCTGTGGAGTACTGCGCACCAGGGGGTGGGGCTGCAGACAGGTGGTGGCCAATGGTGACTGCCGGCTGTGTACACCTGTCCACAGGACAGGAGCTCCATGGATGGGATAAGCGCCTCCGGTGCATATTTTCTGCCTGGTCATGCATAGGGCCCATTGTTTGCAAGTAGCTGTATCTAGCATTTGTTATAATGTGCAGAAACATTCTAGTGATTTTACTGGCTGAAAGCATCACAGAGCCGTGTAATCATTGATCCATAATTACACTGCTGAACTACTTACAGCCATGCAAGCCCTATAACATAATGTATTCATTTATTTTAAAGTTGATAACCAGAAGAGGCACCATTGAGCTGAGGCTCATTTCCAGATGCGACCCAGGGAAGGGGTTACATAGGGATAAAACAGTGAAATAATACAACATGTGCAGATTTGCAATCACAGGTAACATAACATAAACATAGAAAAATATCATCACACTCCCACATTCTGACAGGAGCTGTCACTTCAGACCTGTCACTTCACTAGTAGGCAGTATAAGTGAAACAACAGCTACACAGAATGACAAATTATTTTTTTGGCCCACTTGCTTCACAAAAACATTTTCCAGTAGTTTTTCTACACACTGTACTGCTGTAAACACTACTGAAATAGGAGACTGCACTTTGATTAGGGAGAGAGAAAAATCAGCTATTTACTGTACCCACAATGCCTGATTATGTAAATTAGTATACAGGCTATTACATTTCTGTGGTCACTACAGAAATAGGAAACTACATCTCTCAGTAAAGAAATCTTGTCAGACAGATACTGTATGCACAATGCCTTGCTCTGAAAATAAACATATGGGAGCTTGTATGGTTGAAGCCACTACATAAATATGAGACCGCACCTCACAGTAAGGAAACTGAAAAACAACAACTTATTGTATCCACAATGCCATGCTATGTATATCTACATATTACATGCTATACTGCAGTCACCACTACCAAAATCAGAGCCTGTCACTCTAAGTAAGGAACATTTAAGTCAACTGTTTAATTTACCCAGAATTCCTTGGGCTTGTATGCAAAACACTGACCATTTTCCTTGCATGACATCATGCTGTAGGTGTGGCCGCACATAGAAAACTAGAGAGCAGCCAGAAATAAAGTGCTGATAAAACATAAAAAAAATGACTGACAGATTTGTTTTACAAAACAAATTGCAGCTTCAACATCTGAAGCATGGCTGGCAATGGCATACTATGTGAAAAAGGCATCTGGGGAACGTCCATAAATCACTTTAAAACATAGACTTTGACAGCAGATAAGGACCGCTTGGCCCACCTAGTCTGCCCATTTCCCTACCTATTGGATAAGCCACAGATTCTAGTTAATTGCCTTATGTCTGTCCCATGCAGTCTTGAGCTCCCCCCACTGTTTTTGACCCCATGACCTCCTCAGGAAGGCAGTTCCAATGCATCCACCACCCTCTCCGTGAAAAAATATTTTCTCACATTGTCCCTGAGCCACCCCCTTCTATCTACAAGTTGTGCCCCCTTGTTTTTGCACATCTCTTTTTCTGAAAGATGCTCCTGTTGCATGATAGGCCTATATCCTTTATTTGGGTTCCTATTGTATGTGCTGTAATATACTTTAGAGTAAGACACTGTCTCTTTAAAAGGCTTTTAGGAGTAAATACAAAATAGCCAGAATTTCTATAATGGCTAGTGTAGGTCTGGTACCTCTCCAGATAAGGGAGACAGGTTTAGGACCCAGGAAGACATAAACCATCATACAAAACTAAGCATGTTATTTTATTTATTTATTTATTTATTATTTAGTTTTTGCTGACCGGGTGTGTGCACTAGACAAATCCTGCCTATTTTCAGGCACGACCCGGGGGAGGGGGATACAGATGAATGCCAACTGACCTTGAACCAGAATTAGCTGTTGGTGGTATTTTTAGTGAATGAGGGAAATTTGGCCAGGACACTGGGGAAATTCCCCTACTGTGAGGACAGTAGGTGGAGCTGCTGGCCATCGTTATGGCCACTCTGCAGAGTTCATTGGAGGGTGAGGACGTATGTGAGCCAGGGGAGTGAGCCTCCTCCTCGGGGCTCGAAAGTGGAGAGGCTTTCTTTCCGGTAGCACAAACGGGAACATTTGCTTTTTTTTCAAGACAATACTGTTGTTGAGAAGGGATCGTTTGGATAAAAATATGGCTGCAGAATCTATGATAAAAGTTAACTCCTTACCACACGGATTATCAGAGCCTCCGATATCTTCTACTATTTTCAACGAGGGAGCTGGGGATAGTCTCCTTTCGAGCGAACCTCCACTGTATTCAATTGACAAGCCTGTCATTGCAGATGACGCAGTTGCATCAGTCAGCGACACCGCACAGGTGAATGAGAACCCTTCAAGCTTGCAAACTTCACAGAACAAGAGTTTTACCTGAGGAATTTCGGCTGGCAGCATAGTCGCTGGTTATGGCAAGTTCCAAAAGCCGAGTCCCGGTCGAGAAGCCACTAATTTCGGAACCTCCGTAAAAACACTACAAGGTCAGCCCTTTTGTACTACTGCTTCAAGTATTCAAAATATTCCCAGTTCTAGCGCGTTGCCTAGCAACAAGCAAACAAAGCTTTTTACTATTGGCTCCAGTTACTCGATAATGGAAGAGCCAAAACTACAAAATACTGTATGTAGTATTATTCAAGAGGAACTTGTATATCAGACGGATGCCTCTAGCCAAGCGCACGCTACATCCTTTTCATTTACAACCAGGAATAAGGTTTCCCCAGACATAACAAAAAATAAAAGAGCTGCCTTAACAGCAGCAAATCAGAATTTGCCTATTAACCATATACAGCAGGCTGTAATTAAAAATAAACTCTCTCAGAAGGTCTCTACTTCTAGATTAATTCAGCAAGCATTTTCTCTACCTGCTAAAGATGTAACTGATAATAAAGACAGGGCTCCGGAGAAAGCACTATTAGATTCAGGAGGGAAATTAAACCCCTCAGGAACATGGGTCCCAGACCCGGATTGGTCGTCAGTTTCTCCCCTGTCTTCACTCCCTTCAGAGTGGTCTCCTGCGCTCCAAAATCTCTCTGAGCCTCGGCCACTGCAACCTGGAACTGATAAATTAACAGGATCTTTACCTTCTATATCTGAGAAAGTAGGAACTGATGTTGTAGTGGATGAGATAGTCCCTAATGATCCTTCTGTGGATCCCCCCACTAGACCTCTTCTATCAGATCTTTTTCACAATCCCGTAAAGACTCAGCCCCTCGAAGGAACGCTGTCCGCATACGCTATAAAGGGGGATTAGTAGAACGGCCTAACCGTGTGTATGTGGGGAAACTTCTTCTAAAAGAATCTCTGCAGTTTTCACCTAAAGATGTGTTCACCTTCATTAATATCTCAGGGGAGAACAATTATGACGTCAGCTTTAGATCTGTCTTTCTGTTGGATTTATTTTGGCAACGATATAACCAGTTGAAGTTCTCCCCATTATGGTCTCCCTTTGTCGTTACTCCCCTTACCAAATCATTAATCAAATACGTGACTGTAATGTTCAGAAATGAAGGGGTTCACGTTGACGCTATTTCCTTTTGGCTTTCTCAGAAATGCAAAGTGTTAAGTAGCCCAGAGGCAGTATTAGATTCTGAATTATTTTGGAACAGTAGTTGGAGGTATAAGGTGAAACTACAACAGGTTAACAACGAAATTAAACACATTCCTAATTCCTTTTCTTTAGGGAGAGACAGGGGGTGTACTTCTACGCTGGGCAGCCTTGGGCATGCTATAAATGTGGGAATAGGACACATCTTTCTAGTTCCTGTGACACCACCAGATGTGAGATATGTGGGGAACTTGGACATGGTAATTTTCAGTGTGCTAACCTAGTGAAATGTGACTTATGTGAAGAATCAGGACATGGGTACAGGGGCTGTCCTTGGGCGGCTTCTAACAAAGCCTCAGTTAGTAGCCCTGAGTTAATAATAGAAAAAGCTCAGGATGAAGCCTTTTCTAAAAATCAGAAAAAAGGTCTTCACACTATGACCACAAAGGTTGCAGGGGTGGAGAAAGAGAGAGAGGTCTTGTTGTCTGAACCTGCTGTGAGTTCTAAAGCAGGGTTTGGGCCTCCTGACCCCCTTAATGTGCAAGAGTTTCCACCAGTTTGTTATCATGATCCTGTAGAAACCAAACCCCTTAGTTCTAATCCTGCTGAGAAAAGAGTTACTAGAAGTTCTAAACCTTTATCCCCGTCCCCCCCCAAAACCCTCCTCCCCCCCAACTTCAGTAGGCATTCTTAATTTTGAAATGGAAAATTCTTATGCTGTTTTAGATACTGTAACAGGGGATTCTGACATGGATACTGGTACCCCCGCTCTATTACAATCCTTTGGGAGTAAAACATCTTCTACCGATTATAAAGGGAAAAAAAGAAGAAAACCTAAATGTGTATGATTTCCTTTGATGTTGGATCTCTAAACTGCAGCAGTGTTTTGAATAATTGCAAAAGAACTGCTCTTTTTCCTTTTCTTCATCAGTTGGGCCTCGATATTTATTTTTTTACAGGAAACATGGGTCTACACTTCAGACCAGTGTCGGTTCTTAAGCTCTGAATGGATCTGGGGACCATCTTATTGGTCCTTTGGGTTGGACAGAGCTGACGGTGTTGGGATTCTTTTTGGTTCTTTTAATTTTACTCTCAAAAAATTGGTGGACCTTATACCTGGGAGATTACTTATAATTGACGGATTGTGGAAACAGGCTGATTTTCGCTTTATAATAGTTTATGGGCCACAGACAAAGGCGGGTAGGGTGGCAATGTGTAAAGCCCTCTCCCCTTTTTTGGCTACCTCTAGTTATATTATTTTGGGGGGGGGATTTTAATTGTGAAATTTCTGGGTTTAGTAGGGGTAAGGCAGGGAAGAAAAAGTATTGTGATACTATAGCTTTAGAGAGGATTATTAACTTAGCAGGATTGAGGAATGGGAGGAGTTATCAGGACAAGGGGTTGAACTACACCTTTAGAAGGGGGCCCTTGACATCCACTATAGATTATCTTTTTTTTTCAAGAAATCTCTCCCTTCCGGTCCATAAAACTCATATTACAGAATTTTCTGATCATTTGTTCATCACTCTTTCCTTTAGTGACCCCCTACACAAACCTATAAATAAGCCACGATGGAAACTTAATAATTCTGTTTTGCAGGACCCAGGGGTTATAAAAGGTATATCCTCTATATTGTTTGCCCGAGTATCTGTTTTGGATTTATATGAGGACTTATGGGACTGGTGGGTGGATACAAAAGATGATATCGGGAAATTCTTCCAAAACTATGGAAAACAACGAGTTACTGCTAAACTTTTATGATATTTAAACCTCAGAAAGAAACTTCAGGGGTTGTTTTTGGTGGCTAATACTTCTAGAGATGATCTCTCTGCCATGAGAGATTGTCAGTACGACAGAACACAGACTTTACGTTCCGAGCTTTCCTTTGGCACTCAAAGAATACCATCAGGGGATGCCTTTGAGGCCTTTAAGGACAAAATGAGTTCTTTAGGATTAGAGGTGTTACAAAATAAGGAAGGGAAATTTAAAACCTCCCAGGAAGAATTATTTTCTATTATTCAGGATTACATAAAGGAACAGGAAGGGCCTGAGATCCCAAGTTGTGATGTTCACCAGTTTTTTCAGGATTTTACTATATCTACCCCATCTGGCCAGGAAGTGTATAAATTAGCTGATTCTATATCTCAGCAGGAGATTTTGGAAGTTTTGACCTCTTTAAAGGGTGGAGTTTCTCCTGGGTTAGATGGGCTGTCCTATGAATTCTTTAAACAGTTTGGTGAGATTTTAGCTCCCTGTCTTGAGAAGGTTTTTTCCTTTCTACACGGTGTTCATTGTTTACCTGAGCAGTTTACGGCAGGATTATTGATATTTATTTTTAAGAGTGGTGATAGAACACATTTATGTAACTGGAGACCTATAACTATTTTGAACTCAGATTTCAAGATATTATCCCAAATATTGAATAGAAGGTTGAGATCTGTGTCGGCTGAGTTGTTATATCCTCTTCAGTTTTGCGGCATTCCAAATAGGAAAATTTTGTCTGCACTTATTATTATTAGAGAAATAATAGAGTTCTCAAATAGGTCTCCCAATTGGCATTGCATCCTGTCCTTAGACCAAAATAAGGCCTTTGATAGGGTATCTCGCTCTTATTTATTTACAGTATTAGAGAAATATGGTTTACCTCATGATTTTGTTTATTGGATTAAGTTAATGTATAAAAAAGTTGCAGTATATCCTGTCATTAAGGGTCATTATTCCCTCTCAGTTTCAGTTAACTTTGGGGTGCGACAGGGCTGCCCTTTGACCCCTTTATTATATGCATTTTCTTTGGACCCCTTACTTAAAATGTTAGATCAAATGGAAGGATTGCCAGGCATTTCTGGGAATTTGCTTTCAGATACAGTGATTGTTCAAGCCTATGCTGATGATATTTGTATTTTTCTGACTGCATTGGCTCAAATCCCTATTGTCCTAAGTTGTATTACTAAATATGAGAAGGTTTCCAACTCGAAAATTAATACGAAGAAATCTAGAGGTTTGCTTTTAGGGCCTATAGATCAAGATCAGTTTACAGTGTCTGATGTTGTGTTTTCCTCCTTACCATGTAAAATCTTGGGAGTAATTTTTGAAGCTCACAATCTCCCTGTGGATAATTGGGAAATTGCCTTGAAAAAGGCAGAAGGTAAGGTTCAAAGGTGGAAGGGATGGAGGTTATCCAAAATAAAAAGGATTTTTGTTATTAAAAAATTTATTATTCCTGGGCTGCTATATATAACGTTGGTATATCCTCCTCCATTAGCCCTTGAAACACGTTTGTATGCATGTTTTTTTTCAGTGCTTTGGGGGAGTAGGCTTAACCCCATTAAACGATGCTATACCTATCTCCCTATCCCTAAAGGGGGGTTGGGCATGGTGGATCCTCTTCATTTTTTTATGGCCTTTTTCTTGCTCAGAACTTTAATTTTGACCCCTCCTTTCCGTTATTGACTCAGCAGTTATGGGTATGAATAACTTCAAATCCTTTTTTGGTGTTTGGATGGCACCTCTTACCCCACGGATTCCCAACAATACATATATTCCAGGTTTTTTTAAACCATGTGCTCAGAAGTTGTTTAAATGGTCCCTTTCTTTTCAGTGCATTAAAAATAACATAAAGGTTGGATTGTATTTTTTTTTTTCTGGGAAAACTGTATCCAAGTAAACCTGCATTTGCTAATTGCCCTCCTTTTTGCACAGAATTTGCTCTTAAACAACTTAATTATCATAGGATCCCTTCTGAAATGTGGGAGGTGCTGTGGCTGTCAGTCTATGGAAGATTATATGTCAAGGTGAATGCTAAGCATAAAATGATTGACGAAAGATACTGCCCTTATATGCAGTGTCAGGTGAAGGAGGAAACTATGGATCACTTTTTATTCAAGTGTTCCTATGCTTCAGGGTTATGGGTTTTTTTAAATGCCAAGCTACAGTTCCCATGGCTACATAAACTCGACTATCAGGCCTTGGTTTTTGTTTTTTTTCCTCACCTTTTTGTCTCTTATGATTGGGGTACATTAGTTGTGTTCTTTTGTTGTCTAAAATATTATCGGTGGCAGGCTAGATGCCAGTGGGTACTACAGAAGAAAATTATGCCATATGAAACATTTTTTGTACTTATAATGGAGGCAATGAAATCTGTCTATATGAAAGATAAACAATTTGGGACTGCTGGGAAAATATTCAAATGGTGGAAAGGATTACAGATTTTTATTAAATATAAATAAGGGGGACCGTGAGTGCTATTATAAATGGTGGTGTATTGTTTGGTTGATTTCTTTTTATAATTATGGTTGTATAAAACAAAATATATGTTGATTTTATGGTTTTTCTTCTGATGTATTTTGATGTATTTTCAATAAAAACTCCCCTACTCTTTTCGATAAGTGCCATGGGATCTTTAACATCCACCTGAACTACCACCAATCCAGGTAGATGGGACCTCGGTTTAACGTCTCATCAGAAAGACAGCACTTCAGAAGTGCAGCACCCCTCTCATGCTGCACTACAGTGTCAGTATTGGGATATTAACCCAAGTGCCAGATGTGGGAACTGAACCCACAGCCCTCTGATCTTCCAGCCTCAGAGGCGAGTGTGCTACCTACTGAGCCACTGGCACTACCATTAGTAGTTCCAATGACAGGAAAAAGGTAATGTAGTGACAGAGTCTGGGGTTAAGCTAGATGCATGGACCAGATGTTACTGGGGTTGACATGAAACCTGACATGGAACCACAGTGACACCTTCAGGAAAAGGTAAACTGTTGCACCCCACTATCGGTACTTGTTTACCACCCCAGAGGGGAGATCTTAAAGATGACCAACTTGTATTTATCAGACACACATTTTGAACTCAGGGCAGTTGAACAGTTTTTAGTTTGGAGTCAGGTAGCCTGACCAAGCTGGTATATACTTTTATACCAGAAAGTATATGTGTAGGCCTGGAAAAAATCTCTAAAACCAGAACTGAGTGTGTGGAAATTAGACTTTTCACATACTGAACAGAAAATTCTAATTTTAAGTCCGAATTTTGGAAACCGAGACTTTTCATCAAAGAATCACCTGGAGTCTTTTAAAAGGATTTTTCAGAGAACTAACTTGGATGATCACAACTTGCTACAAAGTCTAATGCTTAAATGAACATTCACCCACAAGGATATTTAATCTTTCTGGACTCTAACATCAGGATAAGGCATAGCTTAGAACAACAGCATCTAGTGTTTTCTGTAAACCACCCAGTTTTATTTTTGGTATTGTCTGCAGTTCAACGCTCTTCCAAATTGTAGAATTTAGTCTATTGCTTTTATTAAGTAAACTTTTATGATTTTCTATGAACTCTGCCTGGGGTCTGATTGTGTGATCTAACATTTTAACAGAAGGGTTTTGTAAATACTGTGTGCCTTGATAACAAAGACAGTGACTGCTCGGCTATCCTACAAAACTACTAAGGCAAGAGGAAGCCAGTGGCAGTGGTGGGATTCAAACACTGAACACAGGGCAGAGTAAAGGGAACTCAAAACTACAGTTTCCACCCTCCCACTGGGAAAAGAAAGGTTGGTGATTCTTTCTGAGCCCTACAACTGCTCACAAGTTCTGTTAAAAAAGGGGGAGTCACTCTGCAAACAGGAGGTCCTACCATGCCTTGGGGCTGGGGCTCGTGACAGCTCACCTCTTGGACTTTGTTGATTCCCTTGAGGTACTTGAAAGTTTCTATCATGCCCCCCCCCCCCACACTTTCCTCAATGGTATACATATTAAGCTCTTTTAGTCTCTCTTCATATGGCTTCTGTTGCAGACCCTGCACCATTTTAGTTGCCCTCCTCTGGACTGCCTCCATGTTGTCTATGTCCTTGGGGAAATGGGTCTCTAGAACTGCACACAGTATTCCAGATGGGGTCCCACCAACTGTCTGTACAGAGGGCAAACAACTTCCTGTTTTCTACTGGGGATGCCTCTCCCTATGTATTCCAGTATCCCCCTAGCCCTCCTTACTGCCTTCTCACATTGCGTGCCTACCTTATGGTCATCTAATATGACTACCCCCTGGTCCTCTTCCATTTTTTTGTTGTTGTTAGTATCCCCCCCCACTGTGTACTCTTCCCCTGGGGTTTTTGACCATTTTGTTCCAATTAAGTGGCAATCCTCATAATCAGAAGTGCTGTTCATTTGCTTTATCTTGTGTGCCTTTAGTGTCTGAGCACCTGGTATGCTTTATGGTCACAATTGCTGGTTTTCACTTATTCTCTTTATCAGGGGCAAGAGCCAGTTTAGTAAATGCAGCACCTGTAAAGAAAATAAAAAACAATTGTGGATAATAATCCATATCTACTGAGCACAGAGTACAGAATGTACAAGCTTATGACTGGTTTAGAATTGTCAGTGACGCAGGGTCATGTGCACGCCAGCATGCCAAACCAGGAAATCCAGAAAGCAGAAGTCTGAGAATACAGTACACACGAGATTTTTATTTTAAAAAGGGCACAGTTGTAATTTACTTTTCACGAGCCCACGCACACACACCAATCTCCAGATCTCCCATCCTGAGACATGCTGACAGTATCATGGAGCGGAGAAGGCAATCTAGGCAGCAGACACAGCATGGTGTAAGTGTAAGTGGGAGTGACAGAGAATTCGGAGCAAAGAGGGCGAAGGCAAACCCATATGACAGTCTCTGTTTTTTCTCAGCACATCAAGTTGTATGAGTGCTCCTTGTCTCTTTCTCTTACCTATCTAATGCCCCAAAAGTTTGCTTCATCTGCTCTGGGTTTGTTGTGGCACCATAAGTGACTGGGGGCGGGGGGAGGGGGGAGAGGGAAGCTCAAGTCTGGATCAAATCTGTGACAGCCTGTGAAGCAGGAAGTGCAGTTCATACCTATTTACACCCACTCAGGTAAAACAATGGATAAAGAAGGATTAGGGAGGGAGGGACTAGTGGCAGGGCAAGTCAGGGAGAATTAATTTCACTAATGGTGTGGGGACAGTAAAAGGCATCCCAATCAAACCTTGACAAATACTTTAAATTTCACTGAAAAAATCTAGTTCCCAGAGAGATGTCTCGCTTAACTGGTGTGGACTGTATCCCACACATTCCATACTCAGAACAATTAGTTCTGTGCACAATTGCTACAGCACTCTGTATTATACTACTGTGTCACACTGATCGACTGACACTATCTGAAAAGTCACTGTTGATAAAACCTAATAACATGCACACCAGCTACAACTCACTGCAGGTCTACTACTGCCAGCTCTTTTGATGCCAGGCATTTTGTGTTTCATTTTATGAGAGTTCAGTAATGATGCATCTGGGACTCTTGTAAAATCCCTCAATAAAACATTCCCACATCCCAGACACCTCTGTAACACTCCCTCCCCCTCAGCTAAGGGAGGCCTTGTGTTAACAGTACTGTACTTCTTTCTGTTTTGCTACCAAAGAGTTGCAATGCTGAAACTACATTTTCTTCGTAGGGACCAAGTGTAGCCTTTGGAGCCTGAGTAGGTATCTCTGTACTAGGAAAAACAACGGATTTATCCGTTATTAGGCTCCAAAGGGTTAAAGGGGAATCTGTACTTAGAAAATGAATTATACAGAAATAATACCCTTAACCCCTCCAACCCTAGACGAATACATATCGGACCACCTAGAACTCCTACATACACATTTTAAAACTGTTAGCGCCCCCTCTATACCCCACTATCTTTCCCCAGTGGTGAGGCATACAGAAAACTACGGGCTCTCTTGATGACATCCATGCCTCACCACCAGGTAAGAGCATGAGCATGTATACACAGATTCCAGCCTAACTGGTCTCACTGCCTGCACCTATGACACGATATGAGCTCAACAACACCTACTGGTATAACAGGCACCCGCTCCTCATCCATGCAAGGTACCATTTTTCCTCCACTGGTGGAGTAAGGACAGAGATGGGGCAAAAAGAAATAAGACCATAAAAAAATGGAAGAAAATGAGTGCCAATGCCCGTGGTCTAGGTAAAAAGCTCCCTGAAATGGTGGCCTTGATGGAAGAGGGATGCCTGGATATCATGGCAGTCACAGAAATATGGTACACAGAGAACCATGACTGGGATGTCAACATACCAGGGTACACAATCTACAGGAGGAACAGGGAGGGAAGGAGAGGAGGAGGAGTGGCTCTCTATATAAGGGAAGGGATCAAAGCAACAGAACTAAAGGGTAAACAGGGAGGAGAGGAGGCACTGTGAGTCACCCTGGAGACTGGAAATGGCTCCACAATCCGCACTGGGGTAGTATACAGACTCCCATCTCAGGGGGAGGAGACAGACAAGGAAATGATAGAAGGCATCCTTGGGATGGCAGAGAAAGGGGAAATATTGCTGATGGGGGACCTGAATATGCCAGATGTTAACTGGAGCACCTTTACTGCAGCCACATCCAAGAGCAGGGCCATTCTCGATGCCCTATAGGGGACATGCCTCAGACAGCTAGTTTTGGAACCCACCCGGGAGCGAGCAATCTTAGACCTGGTACTCTCAAAGGGGGATGGAGAGAGGCTCTTTGATCTTGAAGTGGGGTAGCCATCTGGGAACAAGTGACCACCAAACATTGTGGTTCACGATAAACTTAGCTGTAGAGTCAAGCCACACAAAAGTGAAGGTACTGGACTTCAGGAGGGCTGATTTTGCCAAAATGGGAGAGTGCCTCAGAAAATCACTAGCAAACAGACAAGAAGGTGGGGTGGAGCAACAATGGGGAAACATCAAAACCGCCATCACAGAGGCAACAGGCCTTTGTGTGAAGCAAATAAATCAAAACGAAAGAAAAAACCTCTCTGGTTCTCAAAAGAAGTGGCGGGGAAGGTAAGGGAGAAAGACAGCATTCAGGAAGTATAAGGAAACACAGAAGGAGCAGGACAGAGAACTGTACCAGTTAAAGCAGAAGGAAGCGGGGAAGGCAGTCAGAATAGCAAAGGCCCAAACCGAGGAAAAGCTAGCCAACTCGGTTAAGAAGGGGGATAAAATTTTATAGGTACATTAGGGAGCAAAGAAAGACTAAGGCAGGGATACTGAGGCTGAATAAAGAGGAAGGTGGTTGGGCAGAGAGTGACAGTGAAAAAGCAGGAATACAGAACGAAGACTTCTGCTCAGTATTCACAATGGAAAAACAGGGGGAGTTACCTAATCCAGTCAATAGAAGCACTGTGGATAGGGGGGTTGATATTAGTCCTTTCACAGAAGAAAGGGTTCTGAAAGAACTCCTAAAACTGAAGGTGGATAAAACAATGGGGCCTGATGGGATTCACCCCAGAATTCTAAAAGAACTAAGGGAAGAACTAGTAACACCACTGACTACCCTTTTTAATAAATCATGGGAGGATGATGTGGTACCTGAGGACTGGAGGAGGGTGGATGTCATTCCTCTTCACAAAAGTGGGAGCAAGACAGAGGCAGGAAACTACAGACCTGTCAGTTTGACCTCAGTGGCAGGGAAAATGATGGAATCACTTCTGAAGGAAAGAATTGTTGAGTACCTAGAGGCCCATGGGGCACAGAACCCAAGGCAGCATGGATTCACAGCAGGAAGGTCATGTCAGACAAATCTAATTGCTTTCTTTGACTGGGTGACCAAAGTAGTAGACCAGGGAGGGGCTGTGGACATGGCCTACCTAGACTTTAGCAAGGCATCTGACACAGTCCCACACAAAAGATTAATAAACAAATCAGCCAGCCTGGGAGTGGGTCCCAGGGTGGTAGCCTAGATAAAACAGTGGCTGGACAACAGGACACAGCGGGTAATAGTAAATGGAGTCCACAGTGAAAAAAGGAGGGTTACTAGTGGAGTACCGCAGGGTTCAGTACTGGGGCCGGTCCTTTTTAATGTCTTTATAAATGACATTGCAGAGGTACTAGAAGAGAACATATGTCTCTTTGCAGATGACACAAAGATCTGCAACATGGTTGATACACAAGGTGGAGTGGAAAGGATGAAAAGGGACTTGGCAAGGTTGGAAGAATGGTCAAATGTATGGCAGCTTAGATTCAACGCAAAGAAGTGCAAGGTAATGCACCTGGGAAACAAAAACACAGGGGAAGAGTACACAATGGGGGGTGAGATACTGACAACAACTAAAATGGAAGTAGTCATATCAGATGACCTAAAGGTGGGCCAGAAATGTGAGAAGGCAGTAAGGAGGGCTGAGGGGATACTGGGGTGCGTAGGGAGAGGCATCACCAGTAGAAAACAGGAAATTGTTGGCCTTCTATACAGACAGTTGGTAAGACGACATCTGGAGTACTGTGGCAGTTCTGGAGACCCCACCTCCGCAAAGACATAGACAGGGTGGAGGCTGTCCAGAGGAGGGCAACCAAAATGGTGCAGGGTCTGCACCACAAGACATATGAAGAAAGACTAAAGGAGTTTAAGATGCATAGCCTTGAGGAAAGAAGGGAGAGGGGGGACATGAAATAAACTTTTAAAAACCTCAAGGAAATCAACAAAGTCCAAGAGGGTAACATCTTTCAGAAAAAAAGATGTGCAAGAACAAGGGGGCACAATTTGAAGATAGAAGGAGGCCAGCTCAGAGGTAATGTGAGGACGTATTTTTTCACAGAGAGGGTTGTAGATGCATGGAACAGCCTTCCTGCGGAGGTTGTGGAGTCAGGAACAGTGGGAGAATTCAAGAATGCATGGGACTGGCATACGGCAATTCTAGTGGGGGGCAGGAGGAAGTAAGTCGTTGATTAACTAGAATCTGCAGCTTAGCCATCAGGTAGGAAAATGGGCAGACTGGGTGGGCCAAGCGGTCCTTATCTGCCATCAAATTCTATGTTTCCATTTAAGGCCTTGGGTGGCAGCTTGCGTCAATCTTAGGGCTCTTTGAGAATCGAGCCCTCTGTGTTTCAAAAATTTTTAAAGCATGTCTTGATGAGGTTTTGTTTACTGAAACCACACTTGCAATCTGCAGTGGACTTAAGGCCTGTTTACAAGGCCGCTTCACTGTGGCTTCTGGTCTGCTCCACAGTTGCCCTGACCTCCTGAGGTGATCCTGTCCTGTGCTTACATTGCCCGAGATCTCAGCACTGACGCAAGACCCGCTGGAGAGGGGCCATGAGTCCAGGGGGTGGTTGGCTGACGTAGTAGTGTGATGGCAGAGAAGGTGGGTGATACAAAAGGTAACAAAGGCAGTGGTATTCTCTGGAACTTGTTATTGCAACCCCTCCCTTTAGGAGGGGGCTTACCTGAATTGCCATTTGCCATCTACCACCCTCTCAAGGTTCCCAAACAGGAACAGCTGCCTCAGATAGCAGTGGCCATCTCTCTCTTTCATGACCACACGTGTGACGCAAACAGCGAGCATGACCATGCTGCCAAACTCTTCGGACCTCTAGCCCCTTTTCTTTCACAGCTGCAGCCACATTCTCCATTCCCAATCCCCTGATCCTGGCAGACGGGACCGGGAAGAGCAAGCTAAGGCTCCTCTTAAGCATTCCAATGTGCCGCACCACAAAATTGCCACCACCAGTAAGCATGAACGCTCGTGACAGGAGCTTCTACCCAGCGCTCACTGCACCACCGACACTGCATAGCAGAGACTCAGACCTACTACACCCATGACTGCCAACTGACCAACCAGATAACAGATCGCAGGGGCTGCAATATCCCAGGGCCAGCACACTTGGGGGAATCAATGTAAAAAAAAAAGACTTTGGAGCACAAGGTTCCAGTGTGTCGTTGAGACACAGATTAGGAAGAACATGAAGACCAGGAGTAGTTGTAAAATTCACATGTAACCTTTAATTATTACCAATAACAGTAAAATGAAAAATAATTGTTCAGTAGAACTATTTAGAAAGTCAGCATAAAAAAAAGTCCTTCATCTGAGTGTACCTCTAATTCCAAGTTTCAGTCTCTGTCTCTCACTCCAGCAAAAGTATTGCTGCTCTTTTTATAAGTCTTTGCCTGGGAACTCATTAAGAGACATCCTGTTTCTCACAAAATGTTCTTGCCACTTTCTTTGCAAATAGAACAATGTACCAAGCTGGCCCCCTGCTGACATCTCTGCAAAAGAGTTTGCAAACAAATCTGAGAGTAGCTGAAACTGCATCTCATGTTAACCCACTAAATTCCAAATAGATTTTCTCAATAATTTCAACAGCATAACTATATACAGTCTTAAGGGTGGGTATGGCCAGCAGCCAGACAGAGAAGACGCACTATACAGGAGCTCCTGCCTATTTTCATACTAAAACGTACTTTTAAATAATAAACCTTCTAATTCTCTGGGAAAAAGTTTGTTCTTGGTGTTTGAAGAACATCCCGAGGGTCGATTTGGCCAGTTACCATGGGGAAAATATGCCAGATAACTCAACATAACTCAAATAAGCAGAGAACCCAGCAAGAAACGCCACATGGCAGTGGCCTAGCAGCAGAGGGGAAAACCTCAAAACTCTCTGTTACAGAGGTTCTCCATGCTATAAGGGATTTGGACAGAAAGGTGGATGGTCTGGGCACTCGCTTTACTCTTACGGAATCCCACTTAGATGCAGTTGCTTCGGAGGCTAAAACTGCAGTGGATTCAGCGAGTACATCAGCAGCAGCCACGGCGGGGATCCTGGCTGAAAATAAGACCACGCGACTACGGTTGGAATCACTAGAGAACAGCATGCGGGCCAGCAATCTACGGCTACTGGGGGTCCCAGAAACACAAGAGGGTGAACAGTTGCCGGAATTTATTCAATCCTTGATTTACAAACAACTAAACTTGGACTTACAGGGGCAAACAGTGAAGACCTACCGCCTCAATCCTCGATGGAAACCGGCAGCAGATGTGCCGCGCACCATCACAATCATCATGGCTGGAGCCCATATTCGGGACATGGTATTGGATGGGGCTAAATCATCAAGTCCATTGAAGTTGGAGACTGGGGACAGAATCTATTTTTTTACGGACTTGAGCTACGCCACGCGACAACGGCATAAAAGTTCTGATGCTGTGTGAACAGGTCTCCGAGCACTGGGTATTGATCATTCCCTACAATTACCGGCCTGATTGCGAGTTCACTATGCAGGTAAGGTATATATTTTCACTGACCCTACTGAAGCAGGGAAAAGGCTTGACGCCACAAAGCTGGACTTTGTCCATCATCCTAGGGACTCTGACGATGAAGATGATGGGGACTGAGGATTAAGTATAATCTTGATGGACAAATAAAAATACTGCTTCTGTGGGTGAGCTGCATCTGGGACATTTGAATAAATATATATAGTTTCCATAAATGATTGTTTAAAGCATGGGGGTTCTATTCTCATAACACCAAGAGTCTAGTACACCTCAGTTCTATAACTGCTTTTACCAGTTGAAATCTGTTGATTAATATTGCTTACACAGCAATTAATCAGTTATTCTAATTAAGATTTAGGAAGTTAATCATGTTTTGGGTACAGTTGCTGATTATCTTACTACTGAAGTGACTGTTTTTTTAATTTTTATTTTTATATATTACCAGAAGTTTATTGCTAAATGATGGGGGCGGTACTGTCTATAGGTAACTATTTTAGCTTTTAAGGGCTTATAGGAGTCAATCCCGTATAAGTATAGTCCTATACTTCTTATGATTGTACATTATCGGGTATTACATGGACTCATAAAGCACTAGATGTGTTAAGGGGTGTTTGGCTCCTAGGTAATTATCAGGATAACATTTTCAGTTCTCTAGTCCATGTGCATGCTGCAATGGTCTCTTCTAGAACTTTAATGGAGCATGTCACAAACCCACTCAGCAGGTCAGACCCTCTGCTCCCACAGTGCCAACCTCCGAGTGCAGTCTTGTTAACAGTTAACAGAAACAGGGTAACCCTCCTGTCTGTTTTGTGGGTTTGAATCAACCTTTGGTCTCAGTTCTGGAGGGATTCAACCTGTGAACCTCTTGTTAGCGTACCCAATGTACAGGCTCAGATAATTCTGCTCTTCGGGGGGGGGGGCAGATATCTTTTGCCTATGGGCACCTAACCAGGTGTACAAAATGAACCCTTAAAAACTCTATTAAAGACCTCAGATTACTCTTACCTTTCCCAATTTGGTATTACCATATAAGCTCATGCAGAGTGTTGTCACACTCTTAACCATCCACGCATCACAGGCAAAACAGAAGGACTTGGAAGACACAAATAGTCTATTAACAAAATGAGATGTTTACTTAAAAATAGATAAAAATGTAAAGTATAAATACAGAACCATATATCACAAAACAAACAAATCACTTAAAACAAAACAGGTTTAAAAGTGCAGACAAAATCTCTTACCACAGTACTCTTAGAATTGTCTTTTCTAAGGTATTCTTATCTCACAGTACAGTAGATGTTTCTTTGTCAGAGTCCAAACATTTGTGTCTTAGCGGAAAACAGAATACTGTTTTAAAACTTGCTTTGCCAACCTCTTTGCATGAGGTCACCTAGCTCCTCCCTGTCAGAATTTACAAATTATACAAACAGGATGTCATCACTTAGAAGGTAAATTAAATAAGGTTAATTTCTAAGTCCTTCTTTCATCCATGAGCAACATCCTGCTTTTACAGACATCAGAGGAACATTTATGACTTTGCGCCGGTGTAACATAACCTGGTTTTCCTCCTGTAAATGTCATAAAATGGATAGATTCTATCCTGTCAGCTGGCAAGCTATAATAAAGCTAGATAAACAGGAGATGCTTAATTTAGGACTCTTCTAGCCTGTAATTATCTCTTGGCCTTCCAGGTAACACCTTGTATCTAAAACCTGGGGGGTCATCCCACAGGCTGTTCCAGCATCTCTCATGACAGACATTCAATAACACATCGTTATATACAAAAATCATAGATTAATCAGAACCAGCTGTCTGAGTGTCACATAGCATATCTTTTTATTTTAGCATATAGAGATCCCACCATATGCTGTAACTCAATTGACAGTACATGAATCCTGTAATTGCATTGCTACTGTACAATCTTGAGCTTGCTATTACTCAAATGTACCTTTTCTTGTGTGTATTACACAGTGAAAAATGAATAAAAATAAAGTAAAAAAAAAACAAAAAAAAACAAAGGGATCCCAGTTCATATAAAGATTCACATATATTTTTATAACTGCATATATGCAACGGGAAAGAAAAGACAGAAACAGCAAGTGAAGGCAGAGAGATAGCAAGAGGTGGAGAATCGTGAGACTATCGGAGTGATCAGTTCCTAGGTCTCACAAGAAAATTTAGTTGTGCAACCAGACAGACAAGAGATAGAAAAGGAGATGATAGAACAGATACTTGTGTTTAATCTTTCTGCATAACAAATGGGACAGGGCCTTATTCAACCTTATCACATAGTGCTCAACGCACCACCAACCCAGGCTAGCAGCGACTCGGACCCGCCACACCCACAACTGCCAAATGACCGACCAGATAACAGACCACAGGGGTTGCAACAACATCTTGGGGCCAGCACACTTGTGGGGATCAATATAAAAAAATAAAGACTCTGGAGCACAAGGCTCCTTCACAGCATAGCTGTGACTGTGTTGATAACCCCTGATTCCACTGGTCAACCAATTAGAGGGCTAAAAAGCCCAGACACAGACTGCAAAGACTGGTGGGGGAATTATTCACTCACCACTGTGCCTGGTAGGAGGGGCCAATTGGAATGCAGGACAAGGGCAAAGGACAAACTGACAGCCCTGCCTGGCCTATCAAAGACTAAAGCTGTAAGAGAAATTTCTGGGCTCTCTGGAAGCATGAGTCTCTCCCTTAAGGGACGCTAAGCAGTAGGGGCCTAACCACGCCTGCTCCTGTGGATGCTTCCCAAGTCCCAGCCTTGGGAAATCCTGTGAGTCCTCTCCTAGGGTCATCCTGCTGATTCTTTGAGCCTTCTCCTGAGCTCAACTGTATTAAGTGAATAGCTGAGGGACTGTGCCAGGCAGGGCACTGACTGAAGTGAATAGCTGAGGGACTGTGCCAGGCAGGGCACTGACTGAAGTGAGTAGCTGAGGGACTGTGCCAGGCAGGGCACTGACTGAAGTGAGTAGCTGAGGGACTGTGCCAGGCAGGGCACTGACTGAATTGAGTAGCTGAGGGACTGTGACAGGCAGGGCACTGACTGAAGTGAATAGCTGAGGGACTGTGTTAGGAAGGATATTGATTGAAGTGCACAGCCTACTGTGCCAGGAAGGACACCCACTGAGTGAACAGGTGAGAGACTGTGCCAGGAAGGGCAATCATTGAAGCGAATAGCTGAGAGACTGTGCTAGGAAGGATACTGATTGACGTGCATAGCTGACTGTGCCAGGAAGGACACCAACTGAGTAAACAGGTGAGAGACTGTGCCAGGAAGGGCAATCATTGAAGTGAATAGCTGAGAGACTGTGCTAGGAAGGATACTGATTGAAGTGCATAACTGACAGTGCCAGGAAGGACACCCACTGAATGAATAGGTGAGAGACTGTGCCAGGAAGGGCACCGATTAATGTGACTTATAAAACTATGCCAGAAGGGCACCAGCAGTCTAAAGAGAGGCACTGAAGTGAGCAGACCTGCTATGTGAGAGAGCTGAAGGCCTAGCCATTCATACACCTTGTGAGCCCTCTCTTGCGCTCACCCTTCCAACATACTGCGAGGCTTACCTTGAGTTCATATTTCTGTGAGACTGTGCCAGAAGGGCACATTCTAAGCGAACCTACCAAGAGTCTGTGCTGTGGGGCACTACTGCAGACTGATGCTGCTGTGTGAGGAAGCCTGGTAAGACAAACACCCTTAGGAAAGCTGCCAAGCATGAAACTAATACAGAGACCTGCATCGACATTGAGCTGCAGCAGACTGAGGTAGGGAGCCTGCTAGCCCTTATCAAGTGGGGTAAACCGGGGAACAGGGAGTCATTGGGTGTGTTTCCTGAGTACATGGGTACTCTTGATCCAGAGGGGAGTTGGATGGGGGTTAGGAGGTGTACCTCCTCAGTCAGGGCTCCTCAAGAACCGTGAAGTCGTTTTCATAGGGCTCCTGTGACTGTGCTTTGAGAGCTGAGACAGAAGGGCTGTGCTGCTGTGAACTGTCTGAGAGAAAGAGAGAGAAAGTTCAGAGTGCTTCATCTCAGACTGCTGTGGCCTAATCCTGAATGCTGCTACATCTGCTGCTGTGTACTGGATCCTGCCTCAGCTAAGCTGCTGCATCCATGGGTCATGTGAGTGCTGGTGTTGCTGGCTGTGGTCCTTTGCATTTTTCCTGTTTGGATTACAAAGTTGGTTTTCAAGCATCTTCCACTTGAGCTCTCAAGATTCATTAATTGTGCTAGCACACCATGATCTGTTTGGGGGGTTACATGCAAACGTTCTACCTGCCAGTGAGTGCACTACCAAAAGAACACAGGTAACACAGCTACACTCAGAATGAGAATTCCAACACCACCCACTAAAGCACAAGAGACAGAATGGCAATTCAAAAAGCCTTATTTATTATTCACATAAGTGCAAGTTACCTCTTACAAAAAGGGGTTACTGGAGGAACCCACAACCTTCAACCATTTTCGCCATACAGGCATCCTCAGGTAGTAACTCCATTTCTTACCCATGAATCATTTATACAGAATAATGAACTGAATAACATGGTGACAAACATTTGATAACACCATTGCTAAAGTGCAGATGCATATAAAAGTGCAGTGGGTACTGCTGGAATTCTCGTTCTGCTGCAATGCTGTTTTCTTTAGAACACCCAACCCTGGGGCAGTCTCTGTGTCTTATTGAAACATAGCTCCCAGTCTAGCACTGGAACTCAGTGTAACTCTTGGATACCCAGAGTCATTTATTGGCATTTCATACTTGCAAGTACAGTTCAAGTTAGGGATGGGCTAGCTGTTGGGTAGCTGGATCAGGTAGGTCGGGTATCGGTGATTTCTGGCTGGGTAGGGTAGCTCAGGTAATTTACTACCAGACATAACAGTGAACTTTAAGGGTCGGGTAGTTTTGACTCAGGTAATGGGTAATGTTTTTAAACATGCATTACAGGCAGCTTGTGGGGTCCTAGGACTCTTTCCCAAGCTGGGAACAGGCAAGAAAAGGCAAACTGTGGGGTCTTTCACAAGCAGAATTAGGAGCACATGACACTGGACTGACAATGTGATTGGTCAGTGGTGTCTGTGCTCTGTCTGTTGCAAGCCCACTGCACTGATAGCAGCCGGATCTGGAGGGAGTGGAAGGAATTGGGAGCTCGCTCTGCACTTTTGTCTAAATCGCGGCAAAAACTTATAAAAAAACCCATAAAAGTAAAACCTCCATGAAGGAGCAAGGGGTTGAGTTGGGGACTGAAACAATCTCAGGAGGGAGGGGGGAAATCAGGGAATCATCTGATGATGCAGTGCTGGAGAGAAGAAGGGGGACAAAAGGTACTGGCAGCTGGTTTGTGTCTCTGCAGCATAGTGAAAGCCATTTAGGCTGTAGATTTACTCTGTCTGTGTTGGGTTCCCTGAGCCCTGCCATTTTATTTTATTACTGTGACATAGCTGTGTGTCTCTGCAGCACAGTGAAAGCCATTTAGGCTGCATTGCAGTATCTGTTAGGTGCCTTGAGCCCTGTCTGTGACATTAGCTACACGGCGTGTCTCTCTGCAGCATAGTAAAGGTAATTTAGGTTGTATTATACTGTCTGTTAGGTGCCTCGAGCCCTGCCTATGACATAGCTGCTCTGTGTTTCTACAACATAGTGAAAACTATTTAGGCTGTAATTTACATTGTGTTAGGTGCCCTGAGCCGTGTCATTTTATTACTGTGACATAGCTGTGTGTCTCTATAGCATAGTGAAAGCCATTTAGGTTGCATTACACTGTTTGTTAGGTGCCCTGAACACTGTCTGTGACATTAGCTACACTGTGTGTCTCTCTACAGCATAGTGAAAGCCATTTAGGCTGTATTACACTGTTAGGTGCCCCAAGCCCTGTCTGTGACATAGCTACTCTTCACCTCTCATACCTGCCTCAGCAATGCCCACCATGGGTACAATTTTTGGACACAGCAACAGGCTCAGTAAGAGCAGTTGCTCCTCTCATACCTGCCTCAGCAATGCCCCCTATAGGTATAACGGCTCGAGGTACCTAACAAACAGTCTAATAGTCCCCCCCAAAAAAAACAGTCTTTCACATGATTTTTGTTAGAGTCAGGGTTGGGTAATTGGGTAGTAGAACGGGTTGGGTAGTGACTACCCGACCTGACCCAATCACTCAGTTTTCATCCAGATATTTTTAAGGTACCTTACAGGTAACTGCAGGTGGTCTTGAAGGTCAGGTATTTTAGTACCCACCCATCTCTAGTTCTAGTACTGGTACCAGCTAAAATGTATACTGCACATGGTGTGGTGTAAGTTATATTATCGTGCCCCTTGACTGGGTGAGTGCCTATCACTGCTGTGGGGGATCTGAGAGGGTGCTAGTGAACCACAATACAGTGGCTCTGAGGAAGTATTGGTATAGAGTGGAAGTGCTTAACGTGACTTGCAACTGGCTTACCCCCTCTTTCATTCCACCTTCCAGACCTGTGCTGCACAATAAATTCACTGTTAATTTGTCAAAATACTTTTGTGTATGCACCCATTTTGTGTAACCTGTTTACATTGTTCATTGGTGAAGGGAACAACTATCTCATTGATCGGGGGGGGAGAAGAGACAGTCAAGTGTAGGGAGGGGGGTAGGTACTGCATCCAAGGGGGTGGTACTGCACACGACATCTGGCCTATTTATTCTCTCAGAGTGGAGGCACCATACTATTTCTTATTTGTTCTGGGATGGACTCCCCTACCACAGGAGAAAAATACAAATGCAACCCCTCAACCAGGTGGGCCCTATACAGTCACCAGGCAGGGGTATACCTGAACATGATGACCGGGGGGAGTCACATTATGGATACACCTATCCTTGCCTCAAGCTCTGTCAGTTTTTTTAACAATGATGGCCATTGCGTCATGCATTTCAGCAAAAAGGAAATCTTTCCACTGAAAAGCTTGATTTATGAAGCCAGGTCAGTGAAGCACATCAGAAAGAAAATGAGACACAAAGAAATTTGAAAATAGAAATACATTTTTACAAGCCATCCAATTTAGTAGTTTTCATGGAAGCAATATATACTTACTGTATAAGACTAGAAAAATGAATAAGCAGTGCATCAAATGCATCCTCAAAGCACAGCCACATCATGTGTAAAGCCTTCCTGACTTTCTGCTGTTTCTCCTTCAGTACATTCTGAATCTCTTTGAGAGCATTTGAGTTTTCAGGAGAATTTCCAAAGAATTTCTAAATGCTGATCAGCAATTCCTGGTGTCTGACTGGATAAGAAATGATGACATGATAGAATTCTGGATGCATTTCATTCATCCTAGTGACCATTCCGGACTTAATCTCTGTCATGGTTGCTGCTCCATTTGTGGTAACACCACACATATTGTTAAGGTTTTTGTTTTTTTTTGCCCCCCGCCCCCGATCCTCCATTCAGAGGTCAGCTCTGCCTGGCTGTTGTCCCCCCATACCCAGGTTTACCCCCTGGGCAGGGCTGCTGGGCAGTCCCCCCAAATGGACACTGTTGGCAAGCCCCGCCTTACCCCCTGGGTTGGGGCCACAGGAGTGGGATGCCCCCCCCGGACATTGGTGGCACTGGAAACAGTGGCAAAACAGGGTGTCATGCCCTGGGGGCTGACTTTTTCATGAATGTTGGATCCCTTGGGGGCAGGGATGTGCAATGATGTCCAGCGTCCACCCTGCCCCCTTAAGTAATGGCGCCATCCGCAGTGGTATCCCCAGCCTCCACCAGGGGTCCGTAAAGTGCAGGGAGCTCTTCCCCCATCCCCCCAGAAAAGGAGGGCAGTCCCTAGGATGCTCAATCCTTCTCCCCATGGCCAGCCCTCTGACTCCCGAGTCTGTCACCAAAACCGGAATGTCAGCACCGCAAGCGGACGCCTTGCCACTGTGCAGGCCTACATGTTGTTAAGACTAATTTGCATCCTGCCTTGTAATAGCTCAATAAAGCTGTTTCACAATCATATCAGCAGTGGCACTAGGGAGTTGTGTCAGAGACAAAAATGTGTTTCAGATGTATCAGAGTCAATGCTGATAAAGCACTCAAACAACGTGATTTTGTTTCACTGCAATGTCCATAGATTTCTCAAGCAGAATGCTTAGGCATGCTGCATGAACTATGTTTTAAACTGGCACTGATATTACACTCAATGACAGACTGGAAATTTCTTATTGAGGAATAGTGACTATAATATGTGTGCAAATCAACTTTTAAAGATTTCAGTTCCCAGTGCTCCCATATCGGCCAAAGATTTTCCTGTAGCAAACCTTCATTTTTCATGTATTTTTCCTGTAAAACCTTGGTGGAATTCCTGTAGATTTTCCTGTATGCACAAGCCAATTTATTTTTGTAATTTGCATCATTATAGTTGTCAATAAAATCAAAGGCTTTAGCCTTAACAACTTTTACATCTGGAAAAATGTTACTGCCTGCACATAGACTGCTGAATTATGACAACCTGCTTTTAAACTCAAGGAAAGCAACCCCTTTAATGATTTGGAATATGATTAAAATGAATCTTAAAGGCAAGCAAACATGACAGTGCATCTTTGCACAGTGATGCTCATGTTTTTTTCAAACGATGGCACCCTCTGACAGAGGATCAGCGAATATGCTGTATACAGTTTACTTAAAAGTGTTAAAAGAAACCAGTAACACTGCAGATCATTCTGCAGTCCATAGAAAACTTGCAGTGCCCCGGGTGAACTTGTCCTCTTTTTTTTTAAATCATTAATACAGCAAGCAAATGTCAGTGAATCTCAAGTGTCCCAACACACAGTCAAGTTCCATTCAAATACTTGTAATATCAACTGTCTAGTTTGTTTATATAAGCATGGGTGCGCATCTGCTGATGCACTTATTCTTCCCTGATTGATGATCAGAAGAGATCGGAAGAGATAGATGGGTCAGACTATACCGCCACATTACAACTGGATGACCGAAAAAACGACTATTGCTCCTCCCTGCCGACTGAACACAGAACCTGGGCGCCGGCGTGAAAAAACTTCTTTGTCCCGCTGCGCTCAGTGAATGTCCTCGGGCTTCCTTGCTTCAATGTTGAGTCTCTCTGTGGCTGGTACACTAACGCCGCGATCCTCTCCTCTCCCTCTCTCTCTCTCTCCAAAATTAAACTTCCGACACACAGAGCTGGATTTTATACAAGAGGGGTTCACCTGATAGCCTATCGGGGCAGGTAGATTTGTCTGCAAGCCGAGCCATCACGGCACGCATGGCTCTAGTTTTCAGCCTATCAGGCCGCATCCCAGCATGCATCACAGCTCCCAGCAGTCTCCAGGAGCACGTGATCATAGCGTGTGGGGTTCCAAGGGCATTAAGATTCTCTTGCTCGCTATGAGAGTCTCGGGTGGACATCTTAGAGCTCTGCACACTGTTTTCTCCTGTAGCACCAGCAACAATCCCCGTGGATTTATCAAAACAGTGATTTCCTCCCCGTAGCCTGTTTTAAGACTTAAATCCCTCTAAAATACGGGAATCCCCGGAGATATGGGAGCACTGAGTTCCTCAGCTCCATGTCCACTGCACTGGAAGTTTTTCTCAGGGACAACTGAATTTGGGAGACTCAATTCTGCAGCAAAATAAACATATATCAGAGCTGCTATTACTGCCATCTGTTATTTTATTTCATGTAGTCATCAGCCCTTGTTGCATTGCTTTTGGCAATAATTGGTGTTTTTTGACTAGAATATGCCCTTGATAAGTCTTATTTTATAATACTTTCTGCTTTTACTATTGAACACCTAATGGTAAATGAGTTTGTTAGTTTTACATTGAGACATAATTTGCAGTACATAATTCGACAACTGGCACTGTACAGTAACCAACACTTGTCACATTACCAAACTGGCCTAAATACCCTTTTCATGATTTCAAGTCTGAACTCGCATTCATGAGTTGGTGCACTTTGGCTTTGATTTTGTTTAAGCCCACTTTGTTCATGGACTTCAGAAATTTCTATTGAAACTACTCAAAGGAGCAAACTGGGCCATTACAACTACTAATTTCAAGAGAAGCAACACTTTGGATAGAATCAGAATTAGATATTTTGAGAGGTAACACTTTCAGAAGAAGCAGGGGTGCAGATCCTGACATATCTAGAGATGCAGTGCTTTTGGAAACAGCAGGGGTGGTTGATGTGCAAAGTACTGATGTGACTTCTAAAGATGTAGTTTTTTTGTCACAAAGGGGGAAGTTGTCTGCAGTTCCAGAGATGTGACGCTACAGTTCACGAATGAAGTGCAGCAGAGCTGGTGGAGGACACACATTCAACATTATCAACGTTCAGCTCTGTGATTGGGGTACTAGTGGTACTGCACAAGTTATACTTGCGTATAATTTACTGATTTTGCAAAATAAATTTTATTAAAATCATCATGGGCCATAAAAAAAAAAAATTCCCCAAACTGTATTTTTTTAATGACCCTAATGATTTTAATAAACTTAAAGCAAAAATGCATCTTTTAGGACAGCTGTCAACATAAAGCTGGGGTTGGCGTACAAAGTTAGACACAATCTGACAGCGGCAGCTAGGCTAATCGCTCAGGGGGTCCTGAGACCTAAAGTTGCCCATGACATGACTGCCCTTCCTGTATCCTCTAAAGGTCTTTTCCATAAGTAGGACATCTGCTATAATAGCATCTGCCACTTTGCCCTGTCTGTACCCAAGCTCACTCACCGCTGCTCCCACCTTGGCTGGCTCTCTCCCACAAAGTTCATCAATTTACCACTTATTGCTTTGTTAACAACGTCATCAACACCCAGAAACCTGACAAACTGTCTCTCCTGCTAAAACCGCCCCCACCCCTGAGATCGGCTTTTATGTTGTACTTTTTCATACCCAAGTGTAAAACCAAAATGGAAGGAGATGCCTTTTCTATGTTCGCTCTGAAATTATGGAACTCCCTACCGCTGGAGCTCAGGCACTCCCAAACTCCCTGGAGTTTTAAATCAGAACTCCGCAAGTTACTTGATAGCTCAGCCCACTCCTCCTGTGGGGGCAGCTGACACTTTCTTGCCTGCTTGGTCCAAGAGGATAACATCTTTTAAAAAAAAGAGATGTGCAAGAACAAGGGGGCACAATTTGAAGATAGAAGGGGGACGGCTCAGAGGTAATGTGAGGAAGTATTTTTTCATGGAGAGGGTTTTGGATGCATGGAGCGGCCTTCCAGAGGAGGGCGTGGAGTCTAAAACAGTGGGGGAATTCAAGAATGCATGGGTCAGACATAAGGCAATTCTGGTGGGGGGGGGGTAGGAGGAAGTAGGTTGTTGGTTAACTAGGATTTGCAGCTTATCCATTAGGTAGGGAAATGGGCAGCCTAGGTGGGCCAAGTGGTCCTTATATGCCATCAAATTCTATGTTTCTATGCCCCTCCCTAGATCTTCCCTGGCACTTGTTCCTATCACTGAGTAAGACTCTCCCCGAGCTTTTCTCAAACCAAGTTACCCCTGATACTTAGTGCTCTTTGTTTTACTATTGTATTTGTTTTACTATTGTATTTGTTGTTACGTATGATGCCACTGTGCTGCCAGTTCCTTATGTCTTCTGTCACTGTGATGCGCACATTGTAGATCAGTGCTTTGCTAGGTAAATGAACGCCGGTTGTTCACCTGTCTCATCCATGTATTTTCTGCTGCTTTTTACCCTATTTTATGTAACCTTCTGGGTCGTGCCTTAAAATAGGTAGCTCTGCTGTCTACAGCATCCACCCAGTCAACAAAAAACTAACTAAATAAATACATAAACTGTCCTCTTTCTCAAACTGCTAGTTCCTAAAATTCTCAGAAACACAGAGCAGGAAGTGAGCACCAGGATTGACGACTGTGGTGCTGAAAGCATAAAAGACAGGTTACTCACCTGTTAACAGTATTTCTAGGAGTGGTATATGTTGTTCATCCACATTCTTTGGCATGTCCCCTTCCACTTTAAATCTTGCCGGATGTCTTCAAGCTGGCTCCTCCCACCCACCTGGGTGGTATAACCCTCGGCTCCGCCCCATGACGCCAGATCTTAGCCCGCTGGAAGACAGGTGTTGTGTGTCCGCAGCCGGGGAGGTCGAGTGGGTCCGTGTGGATGAACAACATATACCTCTCCTAGAACTACTGTTATAGGTGAGTAACCTGTTTTTCTAGGCTCATGGATACGTTGTTCATCTACACTCTATGGCAGATTCCTAGCAGTTCTCTGGGAGGAGGGAGGCAAGTAACACACCCCCTACTTAGGAAACAGAGATTGGAGAATTGAAGCCGCAAAAGCAGCATCCTGGCGTGACTCAAGGTCAATGTGGTAATGGGTAATGAAGGTGTTTGCTGACTTCCAGGTAGCAGCCTGGCAGATTTACTGGATAGGGATGTACTTGGAAGCAGCCACCAATGCAGCGGTATGGCAGGCAGAATGAGCTCTTATCCCTCTGGGAGGCTTCATGCCCACAAACTCATAACACAGACTGATGCAGGATGTAATCCACCTTGCAATTGTCCATTTTGCTGCAGGTCTGCCAGAAGCGGCTTAAGCATAGGTGACAAACAGCTGGCGAACCTCTCCCTGAATTTCCGCCATCCTCTCCTCGTAATAAGAGACAGCTCATCTCAGGTCCAAAGTATGGAGCCCGCACTCAGCTTCCGAGGTGTAATTACAGTAGTAAACCAGCAGAGTTAACACCTGGTTGTGGTGAAACTCTGACACCACCTTTGGAAGGAATTTCAGGTGGGGGCATAGTACAACCTTGTTCCTGTGGAAGACCAGATAAAAGGAGTACACCGAAAGTGCCTGGAGCTCCCCTGTCCTTCTGGAAGACGAGATAGCCACCAGGAAAGCCGTCTCCCACGACAAGTGTGACAAGGCACAATTGTGCATTGGTCTGAATGGCTTGCCCATGAGCTTTGCCAGTACCAGCAGAAGATCCCATGAAGGTAGAGGTTCACGCACCGGAGGGGATACGTGATCCAGGCCTCTACAGAAGTGCCCTACCACTGTCTCCTGCGCCACCATCGGCTGACCGGTCCCACGCCCAGTAAGCAGAGATGGCTGCCAAGTGCACCCTAAGGGTCGATGACCGAAGACCCCCTTTGAAGAGAGACCAAAGGTAGTCGAGGATGTTAGCCACCGGACAGGACAGAGGGCCCAGGCCCTTGCCCTGACAACAAATTTATTTAGTTTTTGTTTACCGGGTAAGCGCACTAGTCATAGAGATGACTATTTTCAGGCACGACCCGGGAGGTTACAGGGTAAAACATTACATATATACAACAAGGTGGTTACAGCAAGGTTTAAATAACAGTGTTACACAGTTGATTCTGCAGCATTTAGAGAAATACAGTAAGAACAGAGAATACAGTGGGCAGACAATACAAAAGAATAGACATGCAGCAGGTAAGCCCCTGGAGGTAGACAAATGGACAAGTAAGATAAGGGAAACAGGGCTGCTAAGTGCTAGGGTAGATGTAGGAGATAGGCAACAGGGGATTATACATGATTGGAATAGGGTAAGCTTCGGAGATATCAGCCAAGGCAAGTAGTGGGTGATCTGGACCGGCAAGAGGGGATATATCTCGCAAGAGTATATAGGCAGATTTATACTGATTCAGAGGAAATGGGAACAGAGGGAATAAGTGCAAATGGGGATTGATGCAGAGGATAGTCGAGTTGATGATAGGTGAGGTTAGAGATATGCAGGCCTGTTGAAAAGGGGTAACCTGGTAGGGAGCGTAAGGGAGGGACATATAGTGGTACAATGCAGCGACAAGTTAAGAATTCCGGCCAGGGAGGAGGAGGATAGGGAGCTAAGGAGGTTTAAAACAGGAGCATTGGTCAGAGGAGATGAGGTGGTGATGGCGTGCTTTTTTAAAGTTGTCATGAGTGGGTGCTAGACGGACCTCAAGATGGGAGGAGTTCCACAGCCGAGAAGCGTGGTGGGCAAAAGCGCTAACACCCTTGGTGGTTGTGTATTTTGGCACATATAAGAAAGATTTATCCACTGAGCATAACCCATAGTTGGAGGCCTGTGGAGCGAGCAGTTCAGCTAGTGATTTGGGAGTTTGAGACCTCATAACACTGTCTATACTGAAGCCAAAGGAATAGAGCCTGGTGGCATTTGGGGATAGCCAGTTAAGATCAGAGTAGAGGAGGCAGTGGTGTTTTCTCCTATGGGATGAGGCAGTGTACTGGCATATATTATTATAGGCAACGTCCTACCTATATAGATTTGTTTTAGGTATGGCAGCAAATGAAGATATCCCATAGGTTAGGGTTGGTAGGAGAATGCCTCAGGCAATGGCTAGTCTTGCAGAGGGGTCAGAACATAGCTAGTGCAGTAAGCTACACCTAGCTTGGAGTTTACAGACTTACATATGCTCGTTATATGATGATCGAAGTTTAAGGATTGATCCAATGTGATTCCAAGGTACTTAAAAGAGGTGACTACGCCAATGGGTGAGCCATCTAAGCAGAAGACCTGGAGATTTTGGTAAGATTTGAGTTTAGAGGGGGTCCCAAAAAAGCTTGGATTGGGTTTTGGTCTCATTAAGAACAAGTTTCTTTTCAGAGAGCCAAGTTCGTAGGCACTGAAAGTCTGCAGAGAGCCGTAGATTGACGTCAGTTACATTTTTCGCATTGGTATAGAGGACAATGTCATCTGCATAGAGTATGGAGGAGGAGGCAGAGAGTTTGGAGGTGATGTCATTAACAAATATTGAGAAAAGAAGTGGACCCAGGATAGAGCCTTAGGGTACTCCAATATTCACTGTAGCCTTATCAGAATAGGTTGAGTTAAACTTAACAACTTGGACTCAGTTTGATAGGTAGCTCCTGAACCAGCTGACTATATTGGATGCAAAGCCCATAGATTGTAGGGTGACAAGGAGAAGGGAGTGGTTCACCAGCTCGAAAGCCTTCATCATATCAATGAAGACAGCCCTTGTTAGAAGACCAGAGTCCACAGCAGTGAGAGTGTCTGTAGTAAATTTCAGTAGAGCAGTAGAGGTGCTGTGGCCTTTGCGAAAGCCGTGCTGGGCGGTTGTTAGTAGGCCATGCTTGCAGAGAAATTCTATGGTTTGGGTGGCGACTATTTTTTCTAAGGTTTTACTTAGCACCAACAAGATGGCTATAGGCCTATAGCTCGAGGGGTCACTCGGGTCACCCTTTTTAAAGACAAGGGTGACTCTCGCTATCTTCCAAATGTCAGGTACCCTGCTTTGACACAAGGAGAGGGTAAAAATTTTGGCCAGAGGAGCTGCAATTAGAGGTGCAGCTATTTTTAGTAGCCTTGGCTCAATACTGTCTGAGCCTATGGCTGTATTATCAGAGATCGAGCTAAGAATTTGGGTAACCTCCTTTGGGGCGATAGCTCTAAACTGAAAGGGTGGGGGTACCGGTGCACTGCTAGAATGGACTGTAGATGCTTGATTTGGGGTGAGGAAGGAGGATATGAATTTCGTTAGGTCTGAGAACTGATTATTACAGAAATTTGCACTGGTCAGAGGACTGTCACAGTGAGTTCCATTAAGGACCATATCATTAGGCGTAGAAGACTGAGTGGATCCCAGGAAAGTTTTGATGTGGGACCAGAACTTCTTAGGGTCATTCGAGGATTTGGTTAGTTGGTTTTTGCAGTAGGAGCTTTTTGCAGACCTTATTGCTTTTTTGCAAGTATTTCTTAACATTCTATAGGTATTGTAGTCCTCTGGAAGTCCAGGGGACTTGAAACAGCTCTAGCTCCTATCTCTTTCTTTTATTTTGGCAAGTAGATCTTTTTCGAGCCACCTAGTATGTTTACCCTTGACACGGCAAGTTATGAGAGGGGTGTAATTTTCTTGTAGTGCTAAGAAATTAGCGATAAAGATGTCCAGTGCGGTCTGGACATCTTGTGCACTGTAGAGATTGGACCAGTCCATGTTTGCCACATCTTGAAAAAAATGTTGCTGATTCAGGTTGGCGTATTTTCAAAAGGTGATGAGTTGTGGCTTTACAGGGAGGTGGTGGGGTCGATCCCCAGATGTAGAAAATAAGGGAGTGGTCAGAAATAGCACCTGCAAGTGTTCCAGCAGACTGTATGTGCTCAGGGCGGTTTGCTAACATCCAGTCTATAAGGGTGCAGGTGTTCGAGTGAGAGGCACACCTTGTGGGTTCTGTGATAAGTTGGTGTAGGTTATGGCTCTGGATTTTGGTGAGCAAGGTGGTCTGGCATTTCCCTAGCCAGTTTAGGTTGATGTCACCTAGTAGGATTGTTTCAGTTTTGCCACAGAGTAGGAACGTTTGGTTTAACAGCTCTTCCAGGCCAGAGAGGCCACTTTTAGGGGGGTTGTAGGCACATATGATATGAAGTTTTTTATCCCCAAGAGTAAGGAGAGCATGTAGCGACTCACAGTGAGTCAGAGGATCCGTATTGAGGGCAGTGAGACGAAAGTGGTTTTTGAAATAGATGGCGATGCCCTCTCCCCTTTTGGAGGATGGTCTGTCCTTCCGCAAGAGGTTACAGGATGGTATCGCTGTGCGAAAGTGGGATATAGAGGATTTTAACCAAGTTTCAGATAGGCATAGTGTGTCTGGCTTGTAAAGGGAGATCCAGGCTTCAAGCTCAGCGGAATTATGCTCTAAGCTTCGGATATTGTGGTGGGCTATAATGAGACTTTTGGAGGTCCTTTGAAGCACATCTGAGTGGGTGAGCTGGCCTGGAGGGCCAGGATTCGTCTCTATATCCCCGGATAGTAGGATAGCCAGGAGCAGGAGGAACCATAGCTTCCGCTGGGTACACGGGGAGCGGATTAGGCAATAGTGGAAGATTTTTTTCTGATTAAATATGGTTTGGTAGATTATTTCCCTATTTACCAGGAGTGGGGTAGAATCCTGAGGTGAGTCATGGAGGAGAAGGAGGTTAGAGAAATGGAAGTAGTCAAGAGACTGGATGATGGCTGAGTGGGCACTATTAGCATTGTAACCAACCAAGGATGCTAAGTACAGTAGTGATAGAACCATAGCAGCGGTGATTATGAACTTTAGATGACCCATGATTTGGAGGTATTAACTGTGTCATGTGGGAAACCTGTGCCCCGTGTTTATCTGTGTTTAGGATAGGCAGGAAGACAACTACCTGAGATCACTGCCTAGTAGATTCTGCAACCGTAAAACAGGTCGGGGTTGAGTGAGTTAGAGCAACTGATCAGGCTAGAAAAAAAGTAGATGCTTAGACGCTAACTTGCAACTTGGGCTAGAGGGCAAGGTATGTGAAAGAAATTACAGCTTGGGCTATGTGAGAGTATCTTTAAGATGAGAGTGTAGGCTTAGAGTGGGATTGAAGAAAATTCCTAGGGACAAGAAGAGGGGAGCAGGAAGGAGTAAGGGCACTGGGGGGAGACAGAGTAGGTAATTTTGTTTAGTTTGTGCCAATAAACTTAGATTGCAGTGAAATAATTTGGTATGGCAAAGGCATTAACAGCAGGACGGGGGGGCAGTGAGTCTCAGAGGGGAGAGAGAGAGAGAGAGAGGTGTAGTTCATCAGAAAACCTTTGTCAGTCAGAAACCATGGGGAAGAGTTGGAACCAGTATCATGTCCAGACGAGAAATGTGGGAGGGGCAAGAGTGTATTTAATAGAGGCCGGTGTTGGGGTGTATGGTGTGGGATGAAATTTCCCACTACGTAGTGTCTTAGACAGCAGCTAGGTAATTTTAAAATAGGTGCGCTCAGTCCAAGGTGCCACAGCCAATCGCGGGCCAGGAGCAAATCTTACATAGCCAATGGCAGAGCAGGCAAGGTAGCAGGGACCAATCCTGTTAGGGATTTCCACACCTCGGGGAGTCGTACCTGTGCACCGGAGTTTTCGTCGGTCAAGAGAGGAGGGCAGTAGCCGATGAGCACGCCCGCAGCTGCCTGCAGCGGTGTTGCTCTTGGGTTCAGTCCACAAGAAGGAAGACAGGATAGTGTTAGCAACATAAAGGGGCTGAAACCATGGGACTGGCTCTCGGTAATCGTGGAGGGGCAGACGGAGGCCCCAGGACAAGACAAAGGAGGAGAGAAACACAGCAATTATGAAGCTGGAGGGTGATTTAGGGGTATGGGGAGGGGCTAGTGCTGAACCAGCATAGGAAGAATGAGAGGGGGAGGTGTGCAGTTTTGAGCAGCTGGGGGAGGGGGGGAAGAGAAAGAGACAGACAGACAGAGTAGAGATGAAATGGCAGTGGGGGGACCCAGAGAAAACTGAAGGAAAATCAGGTCAGTTAAATACAGCAGTGTAGCATGGAGGAGGAAAAAACATTCAGAGCAATTGAAATAAGTTAAAAGAAATCAGGGTATATTTAGACAACAGAGTATATCAGTTTAGGCAACAGCTAAGTAGAATGACAGGATAATGGCAGATGCAGGCTACAGATTAATTTCAAGCATGCAAGCTGAAACAGCAATCGAAACGTGGCTACAATAATATCCAAAAGTACAGCAGAGCAGCTCTAGTGACAAATGTAGGATTTCACAGCAAAATAATTGAAATTTCCCACTACGCAGTGTCTCAGACATTAGCTAGGTAATTTTAAAATAGGTGCGCTCAGTCCAAGGTGCCACAGCCAATCGCGAGCCAGGAGCAAATCTTACATAGCCAATGGCAGAGCAGAGACCAATCCTGTTAGGGATTTCCACACCTCGGGGAGCCGTACCTGTGCAACGGAGTTTTCGTCGGCTGTAGAGAGGGAGGCGGGCGGCGATGGAGCCTGCGTACAGCCGCCTGCAGCGGTATGTTGCCCTTAGGTTCGTCTCCTGTGCACCGAGTTTTCGCCGGGCCATAGGGAGGAGGAGGGTGGACTATGGAGCTCCATGCCGCAGCCACCTGCAGCGGTGTGTTGCCCTTAGGTTGGATGGAAAATCTTTTCCATTTGAAAGTGTACCATTTCCTGGTCAATTATTTTCTGGATGCCTCCACCACGATAAGGACATCCTCAGAAAGATCCAAAGCCTGGAACTCTAGCCGCTCAGGTACCAGGCTGAGGTGCAGGGATTGAAGGACCGGATGGTATACCTTTCCCTGATTGAGAGAGATCAGGTCCGAGCATGTGCAAAGCCACTCCAGGGGCCTGCAGCTGAGGCTGAGGAGATCTGGATACCACAAGTGGCGAGGCCAGTCTGGGGCTACCAGGATCACCTATGCCTTGTCCCTCCACACTTTGAGGAGCACCTTGTGGATCAAGGGAAATGGAGGGAAGGCGTAGAGGAGGCCTGGGTCCACGGCCTCGAGAAGGCATCCCCTGCAGTGAGCCTTGCTGAGGGGGGTGGGCATGAAACAGCCTCATCTTGGTGTTTTCCCTTGAGGCAAACAGGTCTACCAGCGGTTTTCCCCAGTGGGAGAATAGGCTTTAAGCTACCTCTGGATGGAGAGACCACTCGTGGGATGTCTCGTCTAAGCGGCTGAGAGAATCCGCTAGATGGTTCGAAGCTCCTGCCACATAGATGGCTAGGAGATCTGCCTCCAGACGGCTCATGAGTGTCCAGATGTGGAGTGCCTCTCTGCAAAGCAGATGGGAGTGTGTGCCGCCCTGTTTGTTGAGGTAGTACAAGGTCATGCTATTGTCCATCTGGACTTGAACCACTTGACCCCAGAGCTGAGGAGCGAAAGCTGACAGTGCCAGTCTGACTGCTCTGAGCTCCAACAGTTGATGTGGTATCAGGACTACTCAGGGGTCCAGAACCCGTGGCCCTGTTGTCCCCCATGTGGGCTCCCCAGTCCATGAGAGAGGCATCGGTTGTAAGGACAGCCGTCGGCTTGGGGCAGACAAATGGGATCCCTTCCTGCAATCGGTGTGGGGTGGTCCACCACTGGAGAGCGTCCCAACATCTTCTGGGTTACAGTCATCAGCTGGTTGAAATGACCGTGGCGCTGAGTCCACTGGGCGGACAGCTCCCATTGGAGGGGGCGCATGCGCAACCGGGCCCAACGGACCACTGAGATGCATGCCGCCATGTAACCCAGAAGGTGCAGAAAGTTCCAGGCAGGGCGCAATTGCCCAACCAGAAATGATTGGGCAAAGGAGGAGAGAACCTCTGCCCTGTCTGCCAGGAGCCGAGCTCTGGCTTGATGAGAGTCAAGCTCTGCCCTGATGAAGCACATCACCTGGGAAGGTACGAGCTCCGACTTGGCCTCGTTGATCAGGACGCCGAGCTGGGAGCATGTCTGGAGGGCCAGATCCCTGGACCTCTCCACCTCTTGTTGGGTGGGACTGGCCAAGATCCAATAGTCGAGGTAGGGGTAAATTCTAACCCCCCCCCCGACTCCTGAGATGGGCTGCCATCACTGCAATGTATTTGGTGAAGACCCATGGGGCCAGGGCCCCTACTTTCTCTGCACAGTGGGACCAAGTTCTGTGGCAAGATTACTTCATTTGCCGCAGAACTTTCAGTTGCTGTTTGTAATTTCAGAAGTTCTGCGGCACTAACAAACTACCACATCACAGTGTCAGCTTGTCATCCTGACTTCACTTTCTTGGCAGTGGTTATAGCAATCAGGATGGTGGAAAGCACAGTAACACTAGTTCAAAAAATAACAGACTTATAAAAATAATTTTATGCTTAAAAAGGCAAAACAAATGTCTCTCCCTTAAAGTCCTAGCCTGTTGCATAAATGACATATGCAGATGAGAGCTTATGTGATAAATAAGGTATTTCTATATGCATGCTATCTATCCAACTAATAAGGTTTCCACTGTCTATCACTTACTTACTTGTATGTGCTTTCTACACCACTCATGAGGTTCCCACTGTGTATCACTTATATATTTATATGCAATCTGTAACATACATACAAATATGTGTGTGTGTCTATGTGTGGTGAGAGACAGAGATACAGTGTGTGTGTGTGTATATTTTTTTAATTTCCATGAACTTGCATCCTCATTCATACAGGTCCCATCCCATTGGAAATGGAATAGAGGAGTTATTGCAAAACTCATTTTTCATGTCAACCTGCTTTCCCTGACACTCTGCGTAACACCATCAGGCCATGACATGCATGTGAACCGATTGTGAGATAGAGCTCTCCAGCCATCACAATGCGTATACCATGTGACAGAACACTGCACCATACCTTCCCAGGCTCCGGCAGTGACGTGTTCCACAATCCTTGTGCTGCCCAACCAGCTCCTAGAGCTAATCTCTGAACCTGACTTGCCAGTACAGAAACACAGCATGCTACCCTCTGGCCCAACAGCTGTCCCTGCACACAACATTTCTCCATAACTTTTAGATGATTCTATCAACCAATGACAATATGTAATCAATAACCCTGGCAAAAATGCGTATAGTGCAATTATTTATTTAACAGGTCTATTTTTTTCAACAGGTCTACACATTATTATATTCCACTTTTCTGGGCATAATTACTTTATTTTTCTTAAAAATGACAGTTAAATTAATTTTACCAGTTATTCATTTCAGATGGCATCTCTATACCTTAAAGGCACAAATAGGTTTGTACAAAGTGAGGTATGGGCTTAACAGGTCTGTGCTATTGACAAGGTTTTGCTTAAGTTGGCCCTTGTGCAATAATGTAAGACTGAAAATTGTATTAAGCTGTAGTGCAGGTTGAGCAAATATCACCATGCATGATGTGCTGTGCCACCGTCTCTGGCAGTGGGAGCTGTGGTAGATAAGTGACTGTTCATTTCTGTTGCAGAATGCAGCCATTTCGTTAGTTAATGTATGATGTTATAGCAATGATAACATCACATTCTGAGCATATGGGGGGTTTTGGATATAAAGAGGGGAAGGGAACCAGATTCTATGGATAAACAGAAATATTAATAAAAATTCACCAAGAAGACTGAATTCTGCAGCACTGCAGAAGTTCTACGGTAGATTGCAAGTTCTGTGCAAAATTCTGTGACCGCAGAATTCTAGGGGCCTTGCATGGGGCCAATGACAGGCCGAATGGCATGGCTCAGAACTCGTACAGGGTCTCTTCAGCTCTGAAGTGGAGGAAGCACCGATGAGACGCATGGATTGGGACGTGAAAGAACGCGTCCTGCAGATCTAGTGAACAGAACCACATGTTTCGCTCTAAAGATGGCATGATCTGGGACAGAGTGACCAGCCGAAAGGTGTGTAACCTGAGATATTGATTCAGGTCATGCAGATCTAGAATTGGGCAAAAGGCCCCCATCCCCTTAAGCACCAGGAAGTACCTGGAGATAAAGTCAGGGTCTGCTGAAGGATCCACCACTGGAGCTACTGCCTCCTTGAGAAGGAGCTGAGCAATGTCGTCTCGGAGAGCCGACTGAGTCTGGGCGGATGCTCTTTCCTTCCGAGGGGCGTGTGCTCAGCTTGGAGGGTACTGCTCGAATTCCAGAGGCAGTCCCTGACCGACCACCTCGAGAACCCACCTGTCTGTGGTGATAGTGGACCAGGCAGAAATGAAGTAGTGGAGCCGGCCCCACATGGGAGGACCCAGAGCTGGTGTGATGGGAGTGGGGGTTGCAGCCCCCGCCCCGTCACTGAGCAGGCTTGGAAGAGGAGGAGGATCTAGGGCCGGAACCTTGGCCTCCTTTATGAGCCTGGGAGGGCCAGGGCTTGGGCTGGGGGCACCAAGTTTGAGCCTGCTGCTGCTGTTCTCCTTGAAAGGAAGGCTGCTGCACCACAAGGGAAGAGTGCTGAAAAGGCTTCTTCTTTTTCTTCTGCTGGTTCTTGCCTGAAGAACCCTTGGCAGAAGTAGCGTCCAAGGTGGCATTGGACTGCTGAATACGCTGAAGATGACCGGCCACACTCGGGCCGAAAAGATCGGTGCCCAGGAAAGGCACATCAGCTGGTTTGTGCTGAATATCCGCCGGGAAGGAGGAGAGTCTCAGCCAAGCCCTGCAACGAGAGGCAACTGCGGCTGCCATCGAACGGGCAGAGGAATCCCCAATATCCAATGGCCCTGATCCTGGACCTGCTTGACTGTGGTTTGCATGTCCGTGGGGAGGTGTGGGAGTACTTCATCCAAAGACCCCAAGAGGGCATGAGAGAAGTGTGCCATGATGACGGCCAAACTTGCCTGAAGAAGGCCCAAGGAAGAAGCCGCACAGATCTTCCTGGCCGAATGGTCCAGGAGTTTGGACTCTTTCTCGGGAGGATGGTCAGTGTCGGCAGAACGGCCAGAATGCCTGAACACAGAGGCGGTCACCAGGCTCTCAGCCGAAGGGTGCTCTGTGAACCCCTGCAAGGGACCCCATGGGCACCACGTACTTGCTGGCCATGCAGGCCGATGGTGCTGGACAAGAGGCAGGGCGCTGCCAGAGTTCTAGAGCTGGATAATTGCCCCCTTACTCCTTTCCAGAGTGACCCACAGAATCTCCTCCCCTACTTGATCCCCCTAAATTTCTGTGGCCCTATGTTGTCTCTCACATACTGTAAAGAGCCACTGCACCCCGTTTTTTGCCTATCCTGTCCCTCCTGACAAGAGTGTAACCTGTTATAGTCATTTCCCAGTCCTGGTTGTCATTGCACCAGGTCTCTGTGACGGCCATTATATGTCCAGGTCTGCTTCTGCCATGGTAGCCTGTAAGTCACCTATCTTGCTGCTCAGACTATGATCATTTGTACACAAGGCTCTCCAGGTTGTGTCCCCCCCACCCCACCCCCTTTTACCCTTTTGGCAATCCCTACTTTGTCCACCTTCCTTTTTAGTAGTAACTGTTTCTTCCAGCTCCATTACTCCACATTTATTTGTGTTCTTTGTTGTCCTTTCTCCCTTCGGACTCCCATTGATGATCCTATGATTGGGGGGGGGGGCAGATTCTGTCTCCCTTCCACACTCTATCTCCCCCATTGGTTAGCTTAAATGCTTGCCAATGAAGCATCTAAACTGTTCACTAAGGACAGTGGTCCCCTCCCTGAAAGGATGCAGGCTGTCTCTTTTGTACAGGGTCTCATCCACCCAGGTGGGGCCCCAGTCCCCCATGAAGCCAAACCCCTCCTCTCTGCACCATTCCTTCAATCAAGTGTTGAATTCTTGGCCATGGAGTGTCCTAACTTCCCCCTTGCTGTGGACAGGCAGTACCTCTGATAAGGTCATGGAGCCTGCTGCCTGCTTTAGGCCCCTCCCCAATCCTCTGATCTCCTCCTGTATTCTACCTATCCCTACCTTGCCCCCTGCCAGGTCATTTGTCCCCAGGTGGACAATGACATCCAACTCCTCTTCCTTGCTATCATCCTTGCAATCCTCAGGATTTGCTCCCCATCCTGAACCGTGCCTCTTGGTTGGCACTTACTTCCCTCTCCCCCTTGCTCCCTATCCCCAACTTTATTCCCCTGACAGTCGAGTCCACACCAGGAGTTGCCTCCTCCTCCTGGGGTCCTCTGCTGCCCTCCCTAGGGGATCCATTCTGGATGCCCCTCTCATCCCTCCTGGTCACCACATCGGGTGCCACTGTGGGACCGTCCCACTCCTCCAACACTGTAGGAGTTCTGTAGCATCACTGGATGGGGGATGTGTCTCTGTGCCACCACCCTCACCCTCCGTGAGCCCACTGTAGTCCATCCACTTCTTCTGCTAGGCAATCTTTGAGCTAGTGGAGGTTGACCTGGGGGCTCATGGGTGGGGAAGGAGGTTCCCTCTATCCTAGCCAACTTGGCCCGGAGACTAGTAGTCTCCACCCTCAGCCCAGAGAGGTGCCTGCACATGGGGCAGCACTGTAGCATCCAGAATGTCCTTCTGAAAACTGCCACCCCACAGCCGTTGCACTGTACCACTCCCATCATGTTCCCCTTCTACGCTGTATAACCTTGCTTAACTGTGCTCAAATATCCCTTCTATCCTCTCTTTTTTCTTTCTTTCTTGCCTTAAATAGGGTGTACCCCCTTTTCCCTCTTGCTCAAGTTAGCCACTGTTTCCAGGTTTCCGTTCCTATTGTCTCACCTGTCCCTTGCTTAGCTCTTCACTAATCAAGCTAATGTACCTAGTATCTTGCTCCCCTTAGCACCTGTCCTCTGGTTTCAGTCCCAATTATTATTTTGCACTCCTTAGGAACTCCTAATTCCTGAAATCTTTTTTTTTTGTACTTCACTATCCTAGGATACCAATTCAGAGAATTAGTAAGCTACTTAACTGCATGGCCTGGTGATTTCTGCCCTTCCTGTTTGAGGAGGGAGGAAGATGCTAACCCCCTCTGGTAGTGTGACATATAAAGCTGGATGAGCCCAGATGGGCGGCCTTATCTGCTCCTGTTCTGACGCTGCAAAAAACAATCAGAACATACAGTACTCCACTTTTCTCCCCAACGGCTGTTGCACCCTGTAACAGTAACACAAATACAGCAACAGCCGCTGCACACCCTGTAACAGTAACAGACAATATAGAACTATTCAAAGCAGTTTAAAGCTCTCCCCTGCATTCCATTGTGGTGTCCACTCCTGCTTGTTCCCAGACTCCCTTCTTTCTGCCGCTCCCCTCAGTCCCAAGCCCAAACACAGATTCCTGAGCTCGAAATCAAACAAAATGCCTCCGTTAGTAAAAAGAGCCTCCCTGTATGCCTCTAACCTGCTGATCGGAGAAGGTGTTCTGCTTATGCATATGATGTTAATGGTGACTGGCTCATTAGAGGAGACAGATCAACTGCTTCGGGTCCCTTGAGACCAAAGCCCAATCCTGGGCTACAATAAAATGCTTTTCTTTCCGGACTATGTGTACGCAACAAGAATGTGGAGGGAAGCCTTTGAGGGGGTCACACTGAAACGTCACGCGTCAGGTATTCAATACTGCTTAAGTTTTCCTGCTCAACTGAAATTTACAATCAAAGATAAAATGTACTGCTTAAGGGACCCCCCAGGCAGCAGGAAAATCAGCAGAACCATTTACCCAAAGACCAATTGTAGAGGAAGCAGAACAGTCAGGGGAAGAGGACTCTTGGCTCCTCGAGCTGTAAGATTATCTACAGAAAAGTTACTCTACTTTATATACTGTTTTGTCATTCAGGTCTGTAATTTGGGTTCTACTTGAATATTTCCCCTTCTAACATTGTATCGTTTATTGACATGCATGGACCTGGCTCTCACAAATGACTTGTTTGAAATATGGGACTGAAGCATTTTACTTTACTTTCGGATCAACCTAGAGAGTGCATTGAGAGACTATTGCACAAATGGGATTATTGCCTTTTTGGGGACATGTTTACCAAATGTTCCAAGTTAACAGTCGGTGACACACTACAGTTTAAAGGAGTAGTACACTCTTGTATCTTGTAAATGTTATTTGTTTCCTTGTCAACAGATAACTCTTTTCGCGTAGCTGTTGGGGATCTATGTGTTTGTTTTAGTTTAACTAGCCTGGGGGTCTCTATTTTCTGGTTGTTGAAATCTCATTGTATTAACATATGAGAACATGATGTATCAGCAGCATATGAGAACATGATGTGTCAGCAGCATATGAGAACATGTGTCAGCACCCTTTAGACCCCACAGTATGCCTTTCTGCTTACTTTGAATTCAACAAAACAAGTCGCAGCTAGGTGTGAAATTCCACATTTACCTTCAAGTAGCTTTACAAACCCTCTTAGATGTAATGCATTTTTTTTCTTTTCATTGCATTTAATCTGTGTGTTTCTGGAGAGTTTTTTCAGGTTATGACTACTTTCAGCATAGAGATACATGGTGTAAATGGGTGCAGTGGCATCATGTTCTCATATGGTAATGCAGCTCTCAGGCACACTGAAATTTCAACAACCAGAAAATGGAGACCCACAGGTTAGTTACAGGGGCCAGTGTGACCACTGAAAACAAACTAAAGCAAACACATATATCCCTGACAGCTGCAAAAAAGCATTATCTGTTGACAAGGAAACAAATAACATTTACAAGATACAAGGGTGCACTACTCCTTTAAGTTTGAGTTGTGTAGTTTATCATATTTCATGCTCCAGCAGTCAACTTTTTGTTGTTGTTGTTGTTTATTAAATCAGGCTGTGCTTATTTCCCCACAGTGACAGAATCAGGGATGGGTCCAACAGGTGGAATGGGCTTTCTAAGATGGTGACGTCCACCTGTTGCTGCGTGGTAGAGATGGCCGAGATTCATCTGGAAGCACCTCGACTGCCTTGAGGACATACTTTGGTTAGACACAATGCTGGAACTTCTATCCCTCATTTCACTGAAAATATACCATTGTGTGGGATGAGTACACTGTAATCTGATAGTTTAGGACAGCTTGGTAGCTTAAACAGGAGAATGTTTTTAGTGATTAAAATAATTTTTATTCTCCCTTGTTCAACTGTGTCTCAAGGGAGGAGTCTATATTAGGAGCAATGTGAGCTCTGTTGCCAGTGGGCACAACACTTTTGTGTTTCCTACACTTACTGGGGGCTCGACAGTGGGAAACAGGAGGTACTGCTACCTCTCTACAGGCCACTGGTGAGGCCATACCTCGAGTACTGTACCCGGTTCTAGAGTCCCCACCAGAAAAAAGACAGGGACAGGCTACAGACAGGACAATACAGGGTGACCAAGATGATTCAGGGCCAGGAGGACAGATCCTATGAGGACTGCCTAAATGCACTGAACATGTATTCCCTTGAAACCGGGGGGGGACATGACAGAGACCTTCAAGTCCTTGAAAATAATTAACAAGGTGGACTGTGAAGGAGCTGTTTACCAGGAACAGAGAAGCTAGGATATGGGGTCATGAGTAGAGGTTAATAGGGGAAGTTTAAAAAGGATGTGAGGAAGTATTATATTACAGAAAGAGTAGTTAAGCATGGAATGGTCTGCCAGCAGAGGTGGTGGGTGCCAAAACCATAAATGGCTGGGACAGAGTCAAGGGTATAGCAGCTACTCAGCAGAACAAGAGAGGTGGAAACACGGAGAACAGTAGGGAGAAAAAGGTATGCGAACACTGCGCAGAAACCTCAAGTCCCAGGGTATAACAGGATAACACGGGCAGACTAAAAGGACCATCAGTCTTTTTCTAAACATAGAAAATCATAGAAACATAGTTTGTTGGCAGATAAGGATTGCTTGGCCCACCTAGTCTGCCCCTCTTTTCCCTGCCTATTTCTCCACTGAAGACGCTATCTGAACTCCGGTCACCTCTCCCCCTACTTTGATGCCAGTTTTTGTTTGTACCTATCCTATACATGCTTGAAGCCCACCGCTATTTTCACCCCCACCACTCCGTGAGAAGATTGTTCCAAGCATCCACCACCCTCTCAGTGAACAAATACTTCCTGACATCCCTCCTAAACTTCCTCCCTCCAGTTTCACTGCATGCCCCCAAGATCTTGTGCACCTTCATTTCTGAAAAATGTTCCCTTCCTGTATCTTATTCACCCGGGGGTATTTAAAGGTCTTTATCATGTCCCTCCTCTCTTCCAGGGTGTATTTGTTTAGATTCCTCAGTCTCTCTTCATAGGACATTTGGCGCCACCACTGCACCATTTTTGTTGCCCTTTTTTGGATGGCCTCTACCTTGTCTATGTCCTTTCTGAGGTGTGGACTCCAGAATAGGACACGGTACTCCAGGTGTTGTCTTACCAATGACCAATACAGGGGCAACACCACTTCCCTCTTCCTGCTGGTGATACCCCTCTCTATGCAACCCAGCATCCCACTGGCTTTCCCTACTGTTTTGTTGCAGTGTATTGCCACCTTAAGTTCATCTGCTATGATCACCCTAGGTCCCTTTCCTGTTTAGTGACTGTCAATATCCCCCTCCACCATTCTACACTCTGCCTCTGGGCTTCTGCACCGAAGGTGCATGATTCTGCGCTTTGTTTGTATGGAAACCTAGGTGTCATACCACTGGCAATTCTTCAAGCTTTTTCAGGTCTTCATTCATCCCCCCCCCCCCCGCCGACTGTCCATCCTATTCCAGATCTTGGTGTCATCTGCAAAGAGGCACACCTTCCCTGCCAGTTCTTCTGCAGTGCCACTTATAAAGACATTAAAGAGGACTGGACCCAGAACTGAGCCCTGAGGAACCCTGCTGTTCACTCTCCCTTACCCTGAGTGAGTGCCGTTAACCGCCACCCTCTGTCCTCTGCCAGCCAATTATGTACTCAGTGTACCACCTTGGTTCCTACCCACAAGCCTCCCCCCCTTTTTTAATTTAATTATGAGCCTCCAATGTGGCACTGTATCAAAGGCCTTGCTGAAGTCAAAGTAGGCCACATACCCCCCAAAAAAATCTATTTCTCTGGTCACTCAGTCAAAGAAATCTATCAGGTTTGTCCGACATGATTTCCCTCCTGTGAATCCATGTTGCCTTGGGTCCTGTAACCCGCCAGATGCAAGATAATTAACTAGTCTTTCCTATCTTTCAAGGTACCCTTTTTCAGTCTTTCAAGGTAATTTACCAGTTTTTTTTTTAAGTAATTTACCAGTCTCCCTGAGCTCTTTCAGTACCCTTGGATGTACCCCATCTGGACCCATAGCCTTGTCCACTCTCAATTTCGCACATCCCTTCAGGACTCTTTCCTCTTGGCATTTTCTGCCATCATCGTCTATGCTTCTACGTTTCTAAGAAGTCTTTATGGGTGCTGACTACTCAAATTACACTGTAAGAGCCTTCCAGCAAGGTTACTTTATTGTTGCTATGTGTTTTATTGATATTTAACTAAGCATTGGCTGCATATGGAATTTATGTGCTAACTACATTAATGGTAATCAGTGGTAGCCTCTGATATGTGAAGTACCTCATAGGACTGCATGGCACACAAAATAAATTATATTTGTGGACTTCTGTACACTGTGTATTACTGTCTGTCCCTGTTGTATACTTTGTTGTTTATTTTGTTACAATAACTAGGACCTATTTTTTTCCCCATAGGGAAAGCCAGTTACAATTTATCATTATAACCAGCTGGTTATACATCAAACACACACTGGCTTTCACTATAAGAAATGCATGAGCTACAGTTCCCTCATGCATACTGACAGATTGGCGGCTTTCTGAGAACTGCAGTAAAAACAGGCTCACTTCTTGCTCTCCTGACAGATGCAGTCTCTCTCTCTCTTAGTGTGACTGAAATGAAACTCAGATCTACGAAAATAGAAATGAAAACTGTACAAAATCAGTTTTCTGAGCTTTAAAATGTTGCTACCTCTTTTGGCAGCTACCAACGTTTATACAAGCTTGGCACTGTTATTTTGCCTGTCATGAAGTTCAACACTATTTGTGCTGCTCTGATTCATGCTAACTTTCAAATTCAAAAATATTTTGCAGCTAACAAAGAAATCAGTTAAACCAAAGTCAGTTAAAACCTTGACAACTGCCATAAATTAAGTTTTCACGAATGTGCATAAACCTGTACAGTTTCAATAATACAGACAGCATTATTATTTGTGGTCCTTGAGGGTGAAAAAAGTCCAGCAATTATATAAGATAATGTCTGAGTAGGTATTCAAAACTCGCATTTTACTCCCACCCTCCATGTGGGATGCTTGTATAAAACCCTCGAGCTTCACTGTCGGGGTTTATGTAGCATCCCACACATCGTGTACGTGTAAAATTCTCGTTATGCACACCTACCCAGGCATTATATATATATATATATATATATACACACAACCTTCTCAGGCATTATTCTATATACAGTAACTGATGACCCCCTTTATCATACTGAATGTAAGAGTGATCAAACACCGTAATAACCGGTAAGATGCCATGCCCAGTAATTATGGCGTTTGGAACACTCACATTTCACTTTCACTTACAGTACAACAGTGGGAAACATGCCACCCTAAGTCCCTGCACCAGTTATTATAAAAAATAAAACACAAGTGACTGTGAGCTTATGATTTTTTTTTTTACCACATCCTTGGTGTGTGATGACCACATACATCTCTCAAGCTTCGTTCTCGAGGTCTAGGGATCATCACACACCTCCGGTGTGTAAAAACAACTTCATAACACATATTCACCTATACATTATTCTCTACGTACAGTATATCATTTTGATAAGCAATAAAAAGAAATTAACATTTCCAGGTTGTCTCTGACCTCTTTACTAACTTTGATAGCTGTGTCTGTGTAATTTGGGAGACAGCCAATGAAAGCAAAACCAAATACAGTGTACGTTTACATGTTTCTGGCTTGCTTATCTGGTATTTACATTTCCAAATCTTCCCTAGTGAAAAAGGTTGCCCTGAACCCTTTCTAATGCATATTTTCAGCCAGAAAGAAACAAGTGTACAGCAAGTATGTGATAACAGTTGGAAGAATAGACTACAGTTAAGGAAGTAATTTCCCTCAAATCCCTGCAAGGAATGCTAGGCTGTTGCATTACACAACTCTTTTCTTGCAGGAAACAAATCTGATGTAGGGTGTTGTACAATATATGGCAGAATACAAGTACAGTAGAAAACAGGTCCCAGAAAGCAGTGATACTAAATTTTCTACCTACACACATACAAATAATAAAGAATCAATCACAATTTGATAACACTTAGGTTTCTGGCCATGTTCTGTACAAACGCGTTCGGCACTGCTAACAAAAACAAGTTATACTCAGCTTCAGAAAGAATGGATAAAGTGCATAGTTCATAGGTTTATTCTTTGGTGAGCTTTATTTATTTAAAATTTGGTGACCGGGAAAAGCATACTGAGCCAAGGTTCGTTTCCAGGTGCGACCCAGGGACGGGGTAACTACACACACACAAAGGGTTTCAAAAGTACACCAGCAGATATAAAAACAAATACAGGGTAAAAAATAAATACAGGCTTAACAAATAATATCATTAATTAAATTTGGTTGCAGGTCAAATACAAAAGGTAGAGCTAGGAACAGAAACACAAGTCAGAGTGGCTAGCAGGATTACAGAGTAAGGATGAAGGGAGACAGAGTAGCAAAACTGGATCACTTGGTGGTGCGAGTGTACTGAGGACCACCGAGACCGTCACTGAGGCTGGGGGGCGGGGGGGATACTAGATGAAGGACTGGTAGGAGAGAGGTGGCTGTAGGAGGAGGATATTTTTTTGGGGGGTGATATGACAGGAGGAGAAACTGGTGTAAACCAGGGGCCATAGTACAAAGAAGAGAGAGCAAAGCAGAGATTAAGAAAAGAACGGTAAGGGAAAGGCTGAGCTATGTTGGAGGATAGGAAGTGCACAAGGAGTGTCAAGAAGAGCAGGATAGACATAGCAGTCCCAGAGGAATGGAGATGAGCAATAGTGGCCTGAAGAGGTAGCAACATATAAACAAAATCATCTGGATGGTCTGGCGAGAGGACACTGGGCGCAAGACTGGAAGGGGAGGAGTCTGAGAAGCCTTTTGAAAGAAGGGAGGGAGGAGGATAGGCGTAGGTCAGGGGATGAATTGTTCAAGAGAGAATGGAAACGGAAGGAGAAAGCAGATTGACCAGAAGCAGAGTGGAGATGAGGAAGACAAAAAGTTTGAGGGTCTCTGTGGCGAATGGAGTAGTTAGTGGTGGCCGTCTGGGACAGGCGGGAGGAAAGGTAGGAGGAGAAAGAACCAAACCAGAATCTAGCGGTAAAAGATGCGCAGTGAATCAGCCTCCTGTGGGACAGAGAAGCGAGTGACAGGGCAGAATAATGAAGGCAGTGGTGGTAAGAGGATGGGAAGCAGTGTCAAAGTGGCAGAAGGGGTTTAGCAGAATATCAAGTTTGCTTAAGGAGGCCTAAGAAGCACAAGCATACACCATATCGGCGTAGTCAAAAGTGGGTAGTATCATTTTGGTGACACGCTCACGACGTGTGGGGAGGGTAATGCAGTTTTTATACCAGTTGAGGGCACATAGCCTGGGGCGAAGTTTAGCACAGATGGTGTCAACATGTTTGGAGAAATCCAGGTGGGAATCTAACCAAACCCCTAACTATTTGAAAGCCGAAACATTTTCGAGACAAGAACCATCCAGGGTAGAGAAGGTTGGAGGGTGCTGAAGGGTGGCTAGTTACTGTCTGGAGTCAAAAGTCATAGCCACTATTTTTTTTACATTAAGTTTGAGATTGTTTTCCACAAACCAGGACTGTACTCTGTTGAAATCATCCTGAAGGGGGGGCTTGCATGCTGTTTACAGAGGGCCCAGAGAGGAAAAGGACAGTATCATCGGTATACATGTGTATTTCGGTAGATCTGCAGACTGAGGGAAGGTTATTTATAAATAGGGAGAAATGGATAGGGCCAAGTATGGAGCCTTGGGGGACACTGAAGAGGACTGGTGGGGGGATAGTGTATCACATAATTGAACTGACTAACCTTTCATGAAGGTAGGGATGGAACCATTTTATCACAGGAACAGAGAGATCAACAGAACTGAGAGTTGGTAGTTAGAGGAGAGTGGGAAATGGAGTCAAAAACTTTTGCCAGGTCAGTGAAGATGGCAGCTGTAATCTGGCTCTTGTTACAGATGTTACAGAGCTATAGATGATGTGCCACTTTTAAACTAACCTACAGAGCAGCTAGCCCGCTGGCGTAGTGGTTAAGCAACTGCTTGCGATGCTGGCGACCCGGGTTCGGAAGCAGACTCAGGATGCTGGAGGGCCAGTGGGGGAGGAGGATGAGTGTCCAAAGAACTGCTCTCCTCCTCTGGGGGGGGGCAGTTACCATGCTCAGTGCATGCCTGGCCCCAGGGAAGGGTCACCTAGCCTTCTGAGATCTGGGTGGAGGGACAGGCAGATGCCGACATCGGCTTCTGGGTCGACATCTTGGAGTCACTGCATGCCACATCCCTTCTGAGGGAAACTACAACTAAACAAAATCCCCTCAGCCGGCCCGGTGGCACTGAGGGTTGAGGTGCTGGATGCCACACCTTGCGCTATGCTGGTGACCCAGGGTCAGAAACAGACTCAGGTTGCTCAGGTGCCAGCTGGGAGAGGAAGGATGGAGCATCCCAGGACAGCACTCTTTCCTTGGGGAAGGGGGATACTGCAGCGTGCTGCATGCTTGCTGCCCAGCGGTGGCTGGGTGGTAGCACTTGCATGCCGCAACCCAGGGGGGATCCCAAGTACAGGGCACTGAAGACGTCTCCGTGGAGACGAAGCTCGGATGTTGCACCCATTGCACGTCCGTGGGCCCAGAGAGAAAACTGCAGGAAAATCCCCTCTGAGTGGCAGGATGGCAGACCAATCCTTCGCGGGTGCTGCACCAGTGGCCGGGCACAACCACGGGTCCTGTGGCAAAGGACCATGGTGAAGGCAAGTCCCGGGGGAGCTAGGTGATGGGGCTGGCATGGGGTCGGTCAGAAGGGGGACACCAGAGGAAGCACCAGGAGATCAACAATAAGTTAAAAAAAAAAAAGGAAAATCCCCCCGTGCCTAAGGATCTCCTGGCATGTCCCGTGCATTCCCGCTGTAGGGGTACCCTGGGCATTACCATTCTTTGGGACAGCTCCACTGTGTGGCAGTAAACTCGTGGAGTTGGAAATCCTGTGGCGTTTGGCATTTGGGAACTGGGGCCAGTCAGGGGCGAAGCACCTGCTGGGGAGCTAAACAATAAACTGAAAAAAAAATACCCTAAAAAGGATGCTGTCAATCTTTTGTGAGAGATTCAAAACAAATGTCACAGCTTTGCCTGGTCTGGAACTTCAGGTATATGTATTTTTTTGCCGATAGAGTTTTACCAAATTCCAAGTCATGGCTGCCACTACACACCTTAAGAGTCATTTCACTACCAGTCTCTCATTGCTCGTAAAGTGCTTTGGGATAGAAAGTGTATGAAAAGCTAATAATAAATGCTACTTTTTCTTATTCTTCTTCAACGAATAATCACTTCTTTTCCCCGTGCCTAAGACCTGCCAGCTGTAAGACTGAGAATAGACAGGGCTCCACTGACCTCGCATCTCAGTTGTGCTCTACTTGGTAAACTGGAAACAAACCAAAGAAAAAAATTGTTTTCTTTCCCCATACCTGCCAGTAACAATATAAGGAAAACCGCAAAGAAGTCTGGATAGTCTGCCAGTCCTGGCGACTGCATTCTGAAGTATGAGCCAAAAAAATGACCAATCCTTTTTCCAAGAAGTTCATCAAAGGTGCCGCTCCATGCTCTTGCAACACTTGAGGTACCTTGATGGAAACAAATAAACTTGCCTGAGTGTTCTATAAAAGTAGTTGTCTAGAAATACAACAGGAACAGATAAACAACATGACATTCCTTATATTTTTACACAATAACATGGAATTTCCAAGCTATCAGCTCAGCTAGAGTGGTCTAGTCTTCACTGTGCGATGATACACAAGTGAAGCAGCTAGAGTGCTTGCTGGCTGGTAAGGGCGTTGGCACATGACATGACTGTAGCCTGCTTGATACTGCAGTTATATACTGTGCATCTTTTAGTACTAATTTGTTGGGTATGCCTCTTATGTCTAGCATAGACCTCTGGTAACTTCTGTGCAGCCCTGTGCCCAGACATCTCTTTTGCCTACCCCACATGAATCCCCCCCCTCAACTTACCCCTTAAAGTGGGGTCCACCTGACCTGGCCACTGCCCAGCATGGTGCTGTAGTCACAAGGTCATGCAGTAAGCCAGTGCATGGCTTTGCTGGGACCTCCTGGTGTGAGCATATCACGTCAGTGCTCCGTGAGCTGCACTGGTTGCTAACTTCAAGCTGTGTCTGTTGACCTGCAAGGGCCTTTGTGCTCTGGGCCCAGGCTACCTAAAAGCCTTCCTAGTCCCATATGCTCCCAACCGTATTCTCTGGTCTCCTGAGGTGGGTATCCTCTGTACTCACAGGCCACAGCTTTATATATCTGTCTGCAGCACAGCAAGGGTTAAATCTTTGGGGGATCATGTGATCGGGATCACAGCGCCACTTTTGTGGAATACACTACCTCCCGTGGTTACAGGAGCCCCCTCAGTGGACATGTTTAAAAGAAGTCTGAAAACCCATCTGTTTACCACCTGTGGTGGGTCTGGTGGCTGGCATTACTGTAATTCTGTAATGATTTATGCTTGGATGCTTTCATTCTGTATTATGTCCGTAAGATGCCCAGAGTCCCTGGGACTGGGTGCCACAAAAATAAAACTGCTTTGCCTTGCCTAGTGTAATTATTATTATTTTTTTTTAAAGTGCACAAAACATGTGATTTGATACCTTTTGTTGGACCAACAAAGATTTCCAGAAAAAACTTTAAGCTTTCGAGCCTGCAAGTTCTTTATCAGAAAGGTAATAGCAGGCCTTTCCAAAAAAAAAAAAAACACTCGGTTTCATTCTACATATGTATGTCACAGTTTTAGAGAACAACTTAGCTGGGAAGCACAGCTATAGATAAGGAAAAAACTCCTCGGAAATGTAGCAGTGTGAAGGTCAACTGCCACAAAAGGAATGATATACAGATGTACAAGATCCATAAAACATCCAATGTTAAGTCTTACTAAAGACTAGAAAAACAGAAGAGTGAGTGTGTGTGTGTGCGTGTGCGTGTTTGTGCGTGTGTAAGCCCTTGATGGAATTAGAGACACGCTGCAATTGCATTTTCAATCCTGGCACTGTGTAAATATGTTTCTGTCTGTGATTATGTGTGCATTTGTCTGTATTATTTCTGAATATTCAAACTTGCACTCCAAAAGTGTGATTTTTGAAACAATGGTGGATCTTCAAGAAATGCAGCAGAATAATGTCAAAAGAAGGCCACTGGTCCATCAAGTCTGTCCTGATGCCTATGATGTATTACTACCTAATACGCCCCTTAATGATGTCCCATTGTGTTTTTAAACCCACTATAGTCCCAGCATTGACCAAACTGAAATCTACCAACTACTCTGTGAAAAAATACTTCCTAGTCTCCAGCTGAAATTTCCCTCTTGCATCTTGAGACTGTGCCCCCTGGTGGATAAACAGTTCTTTAACACCTCTGTAGCATACACCCTATTGGACCCTACATGTATTTGAATGTTTCTATCATATCCTACCTCCCTTCTGCCTGCCAGAGAGTTCATAGCGAGGCTCTCCTATTGCTTGTCATAGGACCTACCCTGCAGCCTCTGGATTACTTCCTCTGCCTTTCTCTGTACGGTTTCCAACCTATTACTGTCCTTTTTCAGATGTGAACTCCTCTGTGTTCTTTTGGAAGAGCTTGAAGCCTAATAAATGGACTTAACACTCTGAGGCTCCAAGTGAAAAAAAGTGCATACTGATCAAATCAAACTTACCTATGACATAGGACAGAATGAGGTTCCAGCCAGTAATAAAGGCCAGCAGTTCACCAACAGTCACATAGCTGTACAAATATGCAGAACCAGTCTTTGGCACTCGGGCACCAAACTCAGCGTAGCAGAGACCTGCCATTACTGAAGCCAGTGCAGCTATTAGAAAAGAGATAACAATGCTGGGTCCCGAATCTCCTTTGGCTACTTCTCCTGCAAGTACATAAACGCCAGCTCCAAGAGTGCTGCCTACTCCTAGGGCAATCAAGTCTATGGTGGATAAGCAGCGGCATAGCTTTGATTCTTCAAGGCTGTCTAGGGTGACTGTTTTTCTGCGAACCAGACTTCGAGCGAATGAGTGAAGAGGGCTACAATGCATCATTTTGGATGAAGAAATCTGAAATGAGAATTATTAGAATTTTGTATTATTCTACATATGCGGTACGTGCATGAGGTTCATAGTTTACATTCTTGCTCTGCAAACATACGTATGCGGCACTCTGTCAGAAGCATTGAAGTTACCAAAACCAAAAGGAAGTCTGGCCCAGTCCTACCTATCTAATGTGAAATGTGGGAGACCTAGTGACTCTTCATTCCCCCTCACCCCTCCCTTCTTGGTACTGTCTTTACCCAGCCCATATATCTGTCCCACCCACTGCCACTGATTTCACACAGACCACCTCTTTCAGTAGCTTATTCCACCCCATCGCCACCTTTTCTGTGAAAAAATACTTCCTAGTATCCCTCTTAAATTTGCCCCCGCTCACTCTACCCCATAGTGCATGAGTTCCCACTCAGTTTGAACAATTCCCCACTATCCAACTTATTTACCCCGTGGAGTTATTTATATGTCTTAGTTGTGTCTCCTCTCTTCCTTCATGCCTCCAACACATACATGTTTAGGCCCTTCAGCCACTCCTCATAAGTCCTCTCCTGCCATCCCTGGATCATCTTGGTCACCCTTGTCTGTACTACCTCTACTCTGGCCCTATCTTTCTTCAAATATGGTCTCCAAAACTGCACATGGTATTCCAGGTGAGGACAAATCAGTGACCTATACAGTAGCAGAAGCACCTCCCCCCTAAACTGCTGGTCCTCCTCAATATACACCCTAACATCCTATCTGCCCTTTCCACTACCCTATTATATTGTGCTGTTGTCTAAAGACTGTCAGAATTTATCACCCCTCTCCCCAAGTCCCTTTTTACTCTGCTGTGTTTTCCACTACTTCCTTCCTAATGCTGTATTTGTTTTGGGTGGTTTACCCTTATGTACATCACCTTGTACTTGTTGGCATTAAATATTAACTGCCATACTTTTGACCACTTCTCTAAAATACCCAGGTCCTGTTTTACAATTTTGACCTCATCCTCACTATCCACCCAGCAGCAGGTCTTAGTCTTATCTGCAAAGAGGAATATCTTGTCCTGCATCCCTATCCCAATGTTGCAGATGAAGACATTGAAGAGGCTCGATCATAGGACCAACCCTTATGGCACACCACTAGTACCCCCCAGAATTCCCCATTAATTACCACCCTCTGGGTTCTGCCACTTAACCTGTTTCCCACTCACCTTCTGACATTGTCCCCTACAGCATGTGCATCTTCTTAACCAACCATCCATGTGGAACGTAGTCAAAGGCTGTAATGAAGTCAAGGTACAATATGTCTACCGCCTGCCCCTTGTCCTCTACCTTTGACACCCAAATGAAGAAATCTATCAGGTTTGTCTGACATGACTCCCTACCTACCACACCCCTGCAAACCTAAGCTGTTTTTTGTCCTGAAGTCCATTTGCCTCTAGGAACCCTACCACACTCTCTCTTATCACTGGCTCTAGCAGCTTTCCTACTACAGACATTGGACTGACAGGTGTAGTTCCCTGGTTCATCCCTGCTCCCATGTATGTGCAGGGGAACTATGCTCTCTGTCTTCCAGCCCCTGGGTAATATACCTGTCTCCAGTAAGCTACTGAAGTGCTCAGACAGTGGCTTAGCTAGGACCTGCCCCAGCTCCTTTAGCAGAGAGGGATGCAGCCGATCTGGGTCGACAGACTTTTCTGCCTTCAGTGCACTTAGGCCCTCTAGTATCCTTTTCACTAAAATGGGATAATTAATAATCTCCCTTGTTCCCTTGATGGCACAGTCTGACACTGATCACTTTTCTTCTACTGTGAACATTAGACAGATGTATTTGTTCAGGATGTCTGCCTTTCCTTTATCCTCCCCCTCCCACTTATCTCCCTTCTTCAGTCTGACTAGTCCTTTCCTTGTTTTAGCTTCTCGTATGTAATGAAAGAAGGGCTTGTCTCCCTTCTTCACACCCTCTGCTGTCTTCAACTCCATGTCAGCCTTAGCCTTCTTCACGGCCATGCTGGTCTTTTTCATCTTGTTATGAAACTGTACCCTATCCCCCACTGGTCGACTGCCTTTGTATTTTTTAAATGCCTTTTTCTGTTCCATTAGAGACGCCTCCACCTCACTTGTGACCCACATTTTTTTTAATCCCTGTTTTTCTTCCTTGTTACCTTTGCAGAAAGATTTATGACTTTTGATATATCATTTTTTTTTTTTTTTTATCACTTCTCACTTTGCTTCCACCTTCTGCCGCTCTTCTAGTTTCCCCTGCAGCACCTCCTTCATCCTATTCAAATCAGCCCTCCAAAAATCCAGGACTTTAATCTTGGACTAATTTCACTTTGCTTCAAGTTTGATAGAGCATTATGTCTGATGGTCACTGACTACCAGTGGATCCATGTGACACATGGTGTTCTGGGCACCCCTGTGGGCTGTGTCCACATAGTTAGATTAGAAGGCACTGTAGACATAACGTGCAAGTTATTTTTTTTTCTGCTGTATTTCTACATGGAAGACTGGAGGCCTGGGAAAGTTTGCTGTTGGAACAATCATACAAATAAGGTGTCACAATTGTCCCTTAAGAGAGGGACACCAGGAACTTTAACCAGCTGTGGGGTTGGGGGCTTGTATGCGGACCAGTAAAACTTCAAAAATATGCTTTCACACCCCTTGCTGGATGAAACATTATTTATAGGAGGGAGAGGGTCAGTTTGAATGTGGGAAGGCTGTGTGAAACATTGCTTAATAAGACTGCACCTTGTGCTCAGACAGTCCTCTGAAAGAATACAGCAAATTCTGTGACCATCTGCCAGCTGGCTTGTACTAGAACCAACCTCTGTAAATACTTAATAAAGAGATATTATTTTCATATAATATCTGTGGTGTGTGGCTTGAATTACATATTTGAGACAGTAACTGCTACCTATCAAGGACAAGACTACTGAAGGCAGCCTGGGGCATCCAGAGGAGAGAAATTACGGGCAATGTGGCATACAGTTACCAGGCCAGAGTGAACAGCCTACAAACCATCCCATTGGTCTGTACCATAAAAGCGTGGCAGTGTACCACTGCACAGAAAGCTTGAAAGGGAGCACGACCATCACAGTCCAACACTGTGACCTCCCCTATACTGTCCCTGTCTGTATGGATTAACATAGAAACATTGTTAATGATGGCAGAAAAAGACCCTTGGTCAATCTAGTATTTCTGTAACCCCTAACCTACCCTGAGACCTCGTGTCTATATGGATGGTTGTTTGCTCATGATACCCCCCTCCCATGTTTCCTGCTTTACTGCTACCTCCGGGCATTATTAGGCTTTTAACTCTGTCCCAAATGTGTGTGAAGCCACTGATGGTGTTGGCGCCCACCACCTCAGCTGGCAGGCTGTCCCATGTTTCAACCATTCTCTCCGTAAATTAGAACTTCCTCGTGTCCCTCCCGACTCTCCCTCCCATCAGTTTCCATTCCTATCCCCGTGTTCTAGATTTGCTATTTCTGTTGAATAGTTCCTTGCAGTTCACGCTGTTCATTCCTTTCAGGAACTTGAAGAACTTTATCATATTGCCTCTCTCCTTTCTGCCTTCCAGTGAGTACATGTTCAGAGCGTAAAGTGGATCCTCAAAGGATCTGTCCTACACGCCATGAATAATGTAGCTTACTCTACACTGCACTGCTTCCAGCCTGTCTGAACTGGGCACAGTGCTCCAGGTGTGACTTCACCAGTGATCTGCAGAGAGTTAGTAACACCTCTTTTCTCCTGCTATCAGAACTGCTCCCAATACACCCAAACATCCTGGCTGCCCTGCTGTAAGCCTTATTAGATTAGCTAAACTCTTTAAGGGGGGTCACCTATAATGATTCCCAGGTCCATCTCCTCCGTATAGTGCCCAGCATAACATCTCCCATCCAATATTCTGTCCTGGGGTTCTTGTCCCCTATGTACATCACCTTGCACTTTCTGGTGCTGAATTTCAACTCTCAAACCTTTGACCACCCATTCAGCCTTTGCAGGTCCCTCTGCCTACACTACCACAGAGCTTAGCATCATCTGCAAAAACACGCATGTTGTCCTGAATTCCTTCTCTTATGTCACTGATGTACATATGGAAAGGGACTTGTCCCAGGACTGAACCCTGTGTCACCCCCATTAGTGACCTCCCTGTCCCTGAATTTGACTCCATTTACCACTACCCCCTGCTGTCTCCTTTCTAACCAACTACCCACCCATCTAACTATGTCCTTTGCTGCACCTAGATCTTCTGGCTGCTTCAGCAACCTTCTGTGTGGCACAGAGTCAGCTGCCTTCTGCATGTCCTTCTCTATTATCCTGCCCCCTCTGCCAGCCTAACAATTCCTCCTTTCTTCCTCCTTTTTCTCCTACTATATTTGAAAAAGGTTTTCCCCGGCCTTGAACCGCTCTGCAATGTATGCAGCTCTGTGTCGGACTTTGCATCCCTGAGTGCCCTCTTTGCTTCCCTTGGTTTTACTTGGACTAAGTCGAGGATGACTGCCTCTCTTGTAGGCTCCTCCACTCTCTGTACTAGGAATGCTTCCTGAAAAGAAAACTGCCAGCTGCTGACGTCTTGCATTTGCTGCTACTAGGATCCTCCAATCCATGTCAGGAATGTTGAAGTCATTTAGTAGCAATACCTCCGACATTTCTCCATCCTTCTGTCACTACCTGCACTCGTACTGTGTATGTGTACTCACCTTTCTCCATATCCTCAATCTATGTAGCCTTTATGCTCTCCCTTACATACTGTATAATGCCACCCCTTCCCTCTCCTTCCCTCTCTATCCCTCCTACAGCGGTTGAAGTGAGGAGGAAATCAGGGCGTACAGTGTACTGATACTGTTTCAAAATCAAGCCATACATTTAATATACGACCTTATATGATCTCATGCAGAGTACCACCACTTTTCTTTTGAACACTTCGACCCCTGCTCCTGAATACTGCATGCTCTGACATGGTCATGTCCCAGTCATGACATCTGGTAGTTTAAAGACCCTTTCATGTGCTCTTTAAATGTGCACATTAGCATCCTGGTACCCTCCTCATAGGGGTGAAGGTCATCCCAATTGTATAGCCTTTTATCCCTCCAAGGGTAGCCCCAATCTGTCAGGTACCCCATCCCTCCTCCCTGCACCACTCCTTCAGCCATGCAGTGAAGTGAGCAATCAGAAAACTTCTCCCCCAACCCATCAACATTTCAATGCGATACTGGGTTGCCCATGTCTCTGCGATCGCCACCAGGTCCACCTGTGATTCTTCCACCACTGTCTCCAGATCACTGGTCTAATTTCCGAAGTTTCAGACATTTGTGCACATATCACCTCTTGATCACTTGCTTCCTTTCTTTTGGCCCTGTCCCTTACCCCTCACCTCATTTCCAGCCTTGCTGCTGCCTCCCTTCTCCCACCTCCTTTCCAGATTCTCTGCAGCCCTTTTCCTGTAACTTATCTCAGCTTCCCCTGTCTTCACAGTCGACATGTCCTATCGCTCCTTTCTTGTTTTCTAGCACTGGGGGAGGCCATTCAGGCCTCCCTCAATTGAGTAGATGAACCTATCTGTATCTGATCTGCCTCCCCTAGCACTGAAGGAGGCCATTCAGGCCTTCAATTGAGTAAATAAACCTACCTACATCTGATTTTCCTCTCCGCCCCTCCCCCGTTACTTTAAAGGCCTCTTAATATGCTCTTTAAACATGCATCATAGCATCCTGGTGCCCTCCTCAGAGGGTGAAGGCCACCCTACCTGAACAGCCTTCTATCCCTTCAAGAGTGGCCCTAATCCCCAGGTACCCCATCCCTCCTCCCTGCACCACTCCTTCAGCCACGGACTGAAAAGCAATCAGAAAACTTCTCCCTGCCCTCTGTCAGGAATTACCTTGTGGTTTTAAAAAATATGATGCTCAGCTGAAGAAGTTGCTGTGTGGCAAAGCAAAGAGCAGTTATGCAAGAACTTACTGTAACAGTAGATCTTCAAGGGGATATCAGTCATCAGGTCACACTGTAGGAAATTCACCGTTGAAGAAACAGGATACACATGGAAGACTTTCCCAGCAGTATAACTTGGGCCGCCCATGCTGACATCACCTGCCAATGTCATCAACCCTATAAAGGCATGAGCAGCCCCGCTCCCTCCTAAGTTCTTTGCCCCTGAGATGAACAGAGCGAACTCCTGCCACGGGGGACCGAGGAGAAACAGAGGTTCCCAGGCTGAAATAAAAGGCTGGAGATGTCAGATAGCCAGACTGAAAAGAGGACCCCAAGAACGGGGATGGTGGAAGGGAAGGCAGAACTGATGATGGACATCCCTTAGAAGATCTACTGTTACGGTAAGTTCTTACATAACTGTTATTTCTTCTTTGGGGGTATCTCATTCAACAGGTCACATCACAGAACAAGTCCCAAGTAGTTACATGCACATTAAGCCAGTCTGGGAGGCAGGCAGACCAAGGCCTAAGACAGAAGGCCTTGAAGAACAGCACAGCCAAAGCCTACAAGGGCTCTAGAGGCAAAGTCCAGACTGTAGTGCCTGGTGGAAGTACTCCAGGTAGCAGCAGCACATATATCAGCTGTGGAGACCCCCTTGAAACAAGTCACAGAGGGCGCCATGCCTTTCGTGGAATGAGCTTTCACCATCCCTGGCAACTCTTTGCCATGCTTATGGTAACAAAACACAATACAATTGACCAACCACTTAGACACACATTGTTTGGAAATCTTAACGCCCTCTCTCCCTTGGGCAAAAGAAACAAAAAGCTGCTCTGACTTTCTGTAGTCCTTAGTTCTCAGCAGGTAATACCTCAAAATCCTGCACGTGCCTAAAGTACGGAGCAGTGCTTCCCCTGGATTGGCATGCTCTGGAAAAAGCACAGCTAGGTGGATAGATTGGTCCCTGGTAAACTCTGACACCACCTTAGGAAGAAACTTAGGAATCATGCGCAAAGACACCCTGTCTTTGTGAAAAATCAAATAAGGCTCCTCACACCACAGCACCTGAAGCTCGGAAATCCTTCAAGCAGAAGTAATAGCAACCAAAAACAATGCTTTCCATGAAAGGAAGTCTAGCTCGCAAGTCACGGCAGGTTCAAATGGAGACAGGGTTAATTTTTCCAAAACAAAATTAAAATCCCAAGCCCAAAATCCCACAGGATTGCAGATTGGAAGCTTCAGATGCAGGATGCTTCTGAGAAAACTATGGGTCACATCTAACTGTGCAATGGTCCAGCCCTCCACCAGCTCGTGGAAGGCAGATATAGATGAAAGGTGCACCTTGAGGGACGAATACTGGAGGCCTGAGTCTGACAATGAGATCTGGTAGTCCAGGATTTGACTCAACAGACAGGTGAAAGGGTCAGATGGTGCTTGGCAGCCCAGATGGTGAATCTTTTCCACTTCATGGCATGGGTGGCATGAGTGGAGGGCTTCCGAGCCGCCACCAGGATGTCAGCCACTTTCTGTGAAACCCCAAACCGGGCATGCAGACAAAGTGACTTAAGGTGTGATTGGACCAGGGTCCCCTGAGCCTGCGTCAACAGATCCCTGCAGAGAGGCAGGGTAATCGGAGGTTCCATCGCCAACTGTTGCAGTAATGGAACCGTATCTGCTGTGACTAGTAGGACACTGCCAGGATCATGTTGGCCCCCTCCATCAGCAGCTTGATTAATACCCTCTGAATCAGAGGAAATGGAGGAAAGGTGTACAGGAACCTCCTGTTCCAAGAGAGGGAAAATGCATCTCACCAGAAAACTCCAGGCCCTGGATGTAGCGAGCTAAAACTGGTCAGTTTTGCACTGAGTAGGGGTGCAAGAAAGTCCAACTCTGGATGGCCCCACCTGTCAAACAGGTCTTCTGTGATGGATGACAGACACTCCCATTTGTATGTCCTGGATTGAGTCTGGCTGAGGCTGTTTGCCAGCACCTTCAACATGCCAGGGACATGGACTGCTGATAGTTCCAGGCCATGGTCCAGTGCCCAGTATCATACCTTCATAACTTCCCTGCAAAAGGGGTACAAATTACTCCCCCCTTGTTTGTTGATATAGTAGATCACATTAGAGACTGCCTGACTGAATCGACAACTGGCCTGGAAAGAGGTGGTTTTGGGAGGCCTGCATGGCATGCAGAACTGCCCTCATCTCGAGGATGTTTATATGGAGGACATCTCGACCTGGGACCAGGTATCCTGAGTCTGAAATGGGACCCAGATGTGCCCCCCAGCCCAGGCCAGGGGAGTCCATATCGAGAATCTGCTGGGAGACAAGATCAGGAAGGGGACCTCTCAAGAGATTTTGGGGTTTCATCCACCACTGAAGGACTTTGTGGACCGAGGAGAAGACCAGCACCAGTTGCTCCAGATCATTGGTGAACTGGTCCCACTGCACCCGAAGGGTCCACTGGATCCCTTGCATGTGCAGGCAGACCATAGGGGCAGTAGCAATGGCCACTGCCATGAGCCACAGGTAAATTCATGGAGGTAGTATAGCGCAGTGGTTTAGGGCTCTGAGCTGAAAATCTGGTGACATCCAGCAGACCAGACCTGGGTTTAAATCCCACAGCTTCCACTTGCATACTGTGTGACCCCGAGTAAGTCACTTAACTTCCCTGTGCTCCCAGGTCGCGCCTTTAAAAAAGCCTTCAGCTTGATGTGCTACTCCTGGTTAAACAACTAAAAAAAAAAAATTCTTGTGTAGACATAGCAGTTATGAGCCACCACCTGTGCTTGAGATATGAGGCATGCCAGTCTGTCCACTGGCAGGAAGGCCTTGACCTACGCTGAGTCCAGGACCGCTCCTATGTACTGCTGTCTTTGAGCGGGGATCAGAACGGACTTGAGCAGGTTGACTGTAATGCCCAAAGAGTGGAACAACTTGAGGATCCTGTCCAGAGTCCTTAGAAGCTGATCCCAGGATGAAGCCTTGAGTAGCCAGTCATCCAGGTAGGGCAAGACGTACGAGCCTTCCCTCCGAAGGTCGGCAGCCACTGCTGCTAGGCACTTTTTAAAACCCATGGAACAAAAGACAAGCCAAATAGCAAGACTCTGAATTGGTAGTGCTCGTCTTGAAAAAGAAACCAGAGGAACCTCCTGAGTAGTGGGCACACCGAAATATGCAGGTAGGCATCCTGCACAGAAATATCGAAACATAAAATTTTAAGGGCAGATAAGGACTGCTAGGCCCATCCAGTCTGCCCTTTTTCCCTACATATCAAGGAAACACTGCCAGTCACCCTGTTTGAGCAGGGGCAACAGACCTGGCAGAATGACCATGCAAAACTTTTTGTACTGGGTGTAGAGGTTGAGATCCTTCAGATCTAGAATAGGCTCATATCCCCAGTTCTTTCGGGAACCAGGAAGAACTTGGATTAAAGCCCCTGGTTTCGCTGCTGCCTGGGCACTGGCTCTATCACCCTTTTTTGCAGAATGGAGTGTACCTCCTCCTGAAGCACCGCAGTGTGGTCTGGAGGATAGGTGGAGGGCACCAGAGGAGTCTCTGGAGACTTCTTTAAAAGCTCTAGAGTGTGACTCCCCTCTAAAATCTGAAGAATCCAAACATCTGAGGTTCTGATTCTCCACTGATGGTAATTGAGGGAGAACTGACCTCTGACCACCACCTCTTGGTCAGGGAGTGGAAGAGGGAGGCCTGGCAAGGAGACAGGTGGAGGCGGATTTGGCCGCTGGGGCTGACCTGTTGCCTCTGGATCATTTTGCAGCAGGACTGGAGGAGAAGGAGGGGCTAGACAAGGCAGAACTGGCTTTCTTTTTACTCTGTAGTCTGCAGCCTGTACCGAATTTGTGAGACACCTTCCAAAAGGGTGGCCTCTGCCTGCTCTGGGGCTAAGTATAGTAAAGGGAGTTGACAGATTTGATGGCCCTGCCCGAGGCCTGGAAATTACTGATTATGTCTTGGCCATCTGGCCCGAAATGTTTTGAGCCATTAAAAGGGGCATGAAGAACCTTTTGCTGGACATCTGACACAAATCCAGATACCCTTAACCAGCTGTGCCTACACAGGAAAATGCAAGTGGCAGCCGCCCTGGCGACAGTGTCTGACATATTATACAAGGCCCTGAGAAGGTGCTTACTGATATCCTCGGTGACTTGGAGGGACTTAAGGATATCCTGTTTCTGTGAACCCTCAGGGAGGGACTGGGCAGTTGCCCTGCCCTTTTTTATATGCTGTTTTAATACTTGACCATATGGGAGAGGTAATTTGCAATCCGGAGTCCCGGAGTGGAGGAGGCATAAAGCCTTTTACTCCAGAGGTCAATCCTCCTGGATTCCCTGTCTAGGGAGAGGAAGCTGAGGTGTTTTGGCACCTTGGACCTATCATGAGCCACTTTAATGACCACGGAATCGGTCTCAGGCTAGGCAACAAAATAGGGCAGGCCCTGGGGAGCAAGATAGAGCTCATCGGCCCTCCTGGGCATGGCACAGACCATATCTGGTAGTGCCATGCTGCAGTGGTGGCATTCCTTAGCACTGGCAAATGGTAGGAATGATTTTTGGGTGAGATTCAAGGATCTCCAAAAAGTCCACCGGGTCCTTTCTGGTGGCATCTTCTTCCTCAGTCTGACGCCCCAAGGCAGCAGACAGCTGCTTTATGACATTACAGAAGGTGGGGTACTCATTAGGGGATCTGGGAATGTTCTTCACAGCATCCTCACTCACTGAAGAAGCCGTAGATCTGTCTGAGGAAAAGACCTGAATGGTACTCCTCCTCAGTGTCGACCTGCTCTGGCTCAGGGTCTAACAAATAAGGGACTGATGGCCCTTTGAAGAGCACCGCCCGATGAGGTTGAACAGGCACTGACGGGGCACGCGATGGTGCCAGAGGCAGTGGTCTTTTTTTTTCTTTTCTTTTTATTACAAGTTTTCACCACATAGTTACAGAAGAATTTAGATACATATTTGGTAAATCTTACGAACAACATTCAGTACAGGTCAGTCAGTACAGGCATTTAATTGCTGAGGGCAGAATAAAATAAAATATATGTCTGTTGGTTAAAAAATTAATTTATGTCACCAGAAAAAGTCCATCCCCATGTTACCCCTGCTCAAAATGGTGTTCCCCAATTAAATGTAGGCCCCCACCCCACCCCTCGCAACTATTTGGGCAAATTTAAAGTTCAATTTGCCCATGATAACCACTAAGGCTCCACTCCCTGATCTTCTTCAAGGGCAGAAGGTGGGTTCAACTAAAGAACAACAGTTGACCCAGCCCTGCCACCTCTGCATGGGAGATAAACCTTTACCCATCAATTCTATGCTAAAGCGCTCTGATAGATCTCTAACATAATTTTTCTCCATTGTGTAGTGTTGGAATCTGTGGAGACATCCAACGCCGAGTAATTGTCTTTTTGGCTGCTAAAAGGCAAACTGGTAGTCAAAATACCCCTCCAAGGAGGAGCATGGTCCGAGAGAATTTCCAGTAGGAATTGTTCAGCTGTAAGTTCAATAGGTTCATTAAACAAGGTTGATAGCTCCATTTGGAGAGAAAGCAAATAGGGCATGAGGTAAGGGCAGAGCCAAAAAACCTGACCCAAGGTGGCGACCCAACATCCAGAGAGTCTACAACAATGCCCACATTGTTAAGGTAGGAATTTGATAACTGCTGGGGCCCGAAAAATTGGGAATGGCACCTCCACACGAACTCCCTCCAATGGGGGGACACCTTTGACTTGACATCAGTCAATGATGAACACGACCATGTTTCCATTGAAATTTCTAGGTTGAGATCCTTATTCCATTCACTGAGGATGGATGCAGTAGATTCTAACTTTTCATTTCTCAGCTCTCTATATATCTCACCTATAATATGTGACCCCAAGTTGCCCTTGGTTGACTCGATAAATTGCTTTAGTAGATTGGGGTGGGAGTGGGATACTAGGCTGGATAATTTTATTACATAGAATATGGTTACGAATTTTAAAGTATCAAAACAAATCAGAGTTTCTAAGTAAGAACTGGGACTGTAATTTTTCAAAGGGAATGATGCCCAGAGGAGAGAGGAATTGGAAAACATGTGAGAGGCCAAGTCCTCTCCATGAGATAAAAGCTTGGTCCATGAAACTGGGAACAAAGGTTTTATCTTTGGATAGAAGTTTACAATATTCATAAACCTTAATAATAGGGACTGTTCTTCTCAACCATCTCCAAAGCTTGTAAGGTTGAGCTGTAACATTTGTAAGTCAGCGGTCAGGACTGACCTCTCGTCTGAAGAAAACAATATCTTCTTGATATCAAAAAGGTCATTCAGGTGAAATTCTATAGTTTTCCAGGGGGAACAGTATGACTCTGTCAACCACAGTATCAATATTCTTAAAAAGGCTGCTTGGGCGTATAGGCCAAAATCCGGAAGATTGAGACCCTCCTGGGACAATGATAACTTTAGGATGGATAGCCTAATTCTTGGGCAGTTTTTACCCCACAAGAAACTTGAAATCAGTCTATCCCAGGATATAAAGTAGTATTTTGAAGGGAAGATAGGGACAGTCTGCAGTAAATATAGTATACGAAGGAGAATATTAGTACGGATGATCTCGATTTTTTGATGAAACAGAAAGAACCCTGTCGCCCATCAATCGAGGTCAGATTGGATCTGCAGTGTCAGTGGTTCATAAATAATTATCTCCAGTACACATACATCCAGAGGAAGTTGGAGACCTAAGTATTTTATCTTAGTTGACAACCACTTAAATGGATAGGCCTTCCTCAGTTGCTGGGTCAGTGTAAAATTAAATGTAAGGATTTCAGTTTTGGCTGCATTTAATTTAAAGTCAGATATGTTTTCAAATAGGGACAAAATTCTCCATGTGGCCAGAATGGACTGCGAAGGGGTCACTAGGGTCAACAACACATCGTCGGCAAACATGCTGATTTTGTACTCTTGTTGGCCAATTGGTATCCTCTCAACTTGGGGAGTATTACGGAGGACAGTTGCCAGGGGTTCGAGAAATAGAGCAAAGAGGTACAGAGACAAGGGTCATCCCTGACGTGTCCCTTTGCCTAGAGGGAGAGGAGGGGATAACGAACCGTTGGTACGAATATATGCTAGCAGGGATTTATACAGAATAACCAGATTGTTTTATAAATGAAGGGGGGGGGGGAATGGAAAGCTCCCAAGGTATCCCAGAGAAAAGGCCACGAAACACGATTGAAAGCCTTTTCTGCGTCAAGGCTAATAAAAACAGAAGGGATTTGTCGAGAGCATACATATTCCCGCAGTACCAAGGCACATCGAATGTTATCAGATGTACTTCTATTTTTTAATAAAGCCTAATTGATATGGGTGTATGATTTGAGGGATTATAAGCTCTAGTCTAGATACCAATATGGCCATAAAGATTTTATAGCCAACATTAAGAATAGAGATGGTGCCATAGGATCCCAGATATGAGGGATCCTTGTTTGGCTTGCGGATAGGGCAATTGTGGCAAAATCCCAGGATCGGGGAGACAGGCTACCCTGAGAAATATGATTAAATAAGGAGTGTAGTTTTGGAGTAAGTTCTTTAAAATATTTCTTGAACCGCTCTGAGGTGTAGCCATCAGGCCCAGGACACTGTCCCGATATAAGATTTTTAATCGTATCCTCTATTTCTAAGGTTGAGACAGGAGATGTCAATGTTTTAATCTGGAGGAGAGACAGAGTAGGAAGGCCAGCTCTTTCCAGGAATTATTTAGCTAGCTTGTCTATAGGGCGGGCTCGGGGAGTATAGTTTAGAATAAAAGTCGGAAAAGGCCTGTTGAATATGACTGTCCGAGTGATATATTTTCCCTGTAGAGAGATTTTTAAGTTTAAGAATAGTGGCGGACCTTTTCTGCACCCTTAATTTGCATGCCAATTTCTTAGTACCTCAGGGGCCGCCCTCAGGCACTGATTGACGGAGGTAATATAGGGATTCCTGTACCTTATCAATTATTCATTGTAGGGCCGCCTTGGTATCTCTAATTTGTTTCTGGAGATCATTGTCACCCTTCTTGGTATAACATCTGGTAATCTAGTAGTAGACCTGACAACCTTTGGTATTCAGCCTCTCTTTCTCTATACTTTTTAACAGAATATGCTATTATTTCCCTTCGGATGGTGACCTTCATCACATCCCATTGCATTGATTCTGAAACATTCAGATCTGCATTCTCCAGGAAAAAAGGGGAAGTCTGGATGAAATGTTCTCCTGGAATTCCCTGTGTCCTAAAATGGATGGATTTAAGCTCCAAAGAGATTTCCTTTTCTCCTTCCCATATCTAGTTTTAAAATTAGAGGGTGGTGCTGAGGGTTGAGGCGCTGGATGCCACACCTCGCTCTACACCGGCGACCCGGGTTCGGTAGCAAGCCAGGGTCGCTGGGGGTCGGCAGGGGAGGAGAAGGATCGAGCGCCCACAGGACTGCTCTCCTTCTCCGGGGAAGGGTGGTGTACTGCTGCTGGTGCTCGGGCGGCCCCTAGTGATGGCTGGGGATTGCTGGTGCACTGGCAGGATCTGTGGGGATGTACTGTGGCAGACGCCAGGATCAGGAGGTGTGCGGACGCGTGCGCGTTTGGGTCCTTGGAGCATCATTGCACACCACAGTGGTTGGGGAATGGGGGGGGAGTGGAAAAAGGTGAGCATCAGACATGGCGGCTTGATGGCCATCTCAAGCAGGGAGATCGGTTTGACTCTGTGGATGTGCGGTACACTGGATCCTGGTACCGGGGGTTGAGCTACGGGATAAACGCCCCTCCACCCCGCCGCGGGGGTAAACCGTGGGATCACAATAGGAGGAGCCAGTGGACTCCCAGAGATGGTGACTGGAGACCTGAGGGGGGATGCCTGACGAGATAAGGTAGGCAGTCTGGTGGCTCAAGGTGGATAAAGTATAGGGAAAAAAAAAATCAGAGGGTGGTGGTCTGATAGCAGCATAGGGCCTATGACAGTATCCTGAACGGTAGATAGATTTTCACATGTGGTCAGAAAATAATCTGGTCTAGAGTAAGATTTAAATCTTGGGGAGTAGTAAGTAAAGCCCAGAGTAGAAGGAAATCTACGTCTCCACACATCGACCAAGCCCAAATGTTAAACGGTGTTTTTGAACTGTTTGGTTGTTGAAGTATTTCTGTATTTTTGTGGTTAGAACAGTCCATGTGTGGAGATGTTAAATTCAAATCACCTCCCATAATCATCTGACCTTGAAGGAGGTCAAGTAGGGTGGATAAAAAGCACCTAAATGTGGGGAACTTTGTATGTGGGGGGGGGGAGTATACATTGGCCAGTGTTACCTGTTTGCCATTTAATAATCCCCTAACCATTACAAAGCAACCCTGGGCATCGATAAGTTGTTGTTGTATCTCCATAGGCGCAGTCTGTAGAATTAAAATTGCCATCCCTCTCCTTCTTCCTCTAGGATACGACAAGGCCACCACCCGATATTTTTCCCCAGTTTAATTTAAGATGTTCAGATTCCGAGAGGTGAAGTCTCCTGGAGAAAAATAAGATCTGAGTTTTTTTTTTTTTTTTACTAAGAATTGCTTTAAACGTGTTCTTTTAATAGGGTCATGGAGACCATTAATATTGCGTGACTTAATTGTAACTGGGTTTACGGACGTCATTTCTTCGGGTCTTGGAGAACGGACATTCTTCCCTTCTCTCTAGCCCCCCTTCCCCGGAGGACATACAGGAAATCAACCGGAGCAAAATCTCCCATGCAGCCGAACCAGACCCCTGAGGAGAAGTCTTCAACTAACCTGAATTTCGCAATTTGTTCAATAAAGCATATTTAAAAAATATATTTTCTCTGTATGTGTGGTTTTTTTACACCCCTCCAAACTTATAGGATTTCTAAATAATAAACTCACACGAGTAACCATTTCATGGAATAGTATAAAAATAACTTGCTGACCAAAAACCAGGTCATTGAGCATTTTTTGCCTTGAAATAGTAATAGAAGAAAAAGCAATTATTAGTTCATATAAAACAAAACTCTTAAAGGTAGAACTTTTATAAACAGTTTTCAAATATACTGAAACTATGTACAGACTGACTCCCATTTGGGAGGTGCTCATATAGAGCTCCACCCGAAATATCCTGTCCTGGAGTCCACTAGGGATAGGAGAGGAATGTGGGGCTCTTGAACCAGACCCATGGAAAATTATTCCTAGGATCAGGAAAAAAGTCCCAAGAGGAGTGAATAAAAGACCACTCCGTTGAGGAACCGGAGGTGTCGAGGTCATTGTAAAACCCACTTCACCTCAGAGGCATGCCGCCTGTTAGTGAAATTTATAGGCCAACATAGTAGAATGTGGGGAATATGATTCAGAAAATAAAATATAGCATTAGAGCATAGGGTTTGTATCAGGAGAAAGGCCCCAACCATCATATATAAGAGAATGGCCCCCAAACACAACTTGAGAGCCATCGTTTCCCTTCTTTAAAAGTTAAAAGTTTTATACTCATTAGTGGGACCTCTTTGTAACCCAAGCCCAGAGAGAAAACTAGAGCAATCCCAGTTTCCCCCACAGTTCTGAAATTCGAATCTAATCTCAATAAATCAAGGTCTGAGTGTATAAAGAGTGGTTCCAAAGAATCCCCAAGTCCTGATACTACTCAAAAAGTGTAGGGATTGCGACAGAGATCCTCTTAGACACCACCGAGCCCGTAGGAATAACCTATGGAGGTAACCAATCGAAGACCTATTGGATACAATGAGGGTCAATCAATGCCAGTAGAGGACCAGAGATCTCAGACCAGCTCCCCCACCTAAAAAAAACGCTCCCACCCAGGCCCCCACCCCATGTATAATGAAGGGGAAGCACTCCTCAAGTGCCCGTAGCAAGGAAGGGGCCAAAGGGGTCTCAGAGAAGGCGAGGTCCAACTCTTGTAGTGAAGGAGGGGTCAGGGTCTCATTACTCCAGGCAACTCTGGTTAAGGGGAATTCCCCAACCCTTTAGAGCAAGCATAGGTCTAGAATGCGACCTCAGGAGAAATCCCACAGAGATCAATGTGGTGACCTGGTTGTTAATTTGTTATTTAAATTATTAAGGAAACTTTTCTCTTTCCTACACCCCCAATCCATCGTCTCAAGTTCCCATATAGGTTGTTAACCTCGTTCTTGTCCCTGATTAAAATATAGATAGAATTATATTGTCCATGTTTCAGCAAAGATCAAAAACAAAGTTTTTTTTCAAATCAGTATGCAAAACACTACTGAAAAGATATAAGTTCCTTTAGCATCAAGGATCCAGCGTCGCTGTGTCCAGCCTTCTGAAAGTGAGACCAAGATCAGGAGGTGTCTCTCCCGGTGTCCAGAAGAGCTTGGGGAGCCTGCCTCAGGGCACGGGGAGAAGAGTAGGAACACCAGAGAGGGACAAATTAACCATGGGGGCACAAGAGACTGGAGGCCATAGTCCTCAAATAGTGACCCCGGTTTGGTAATATCCCACCATCTGGGAGCTCATTAACGGTCCAAATGGCAACTCGTTGCCAAATTAGCTTAAAAGAAATGTATTTAGCTGCCTCAACCTGGTGAAGACGCACCTCCCTCAGTCCCTGGCATCCCCCATTATCCCCATCCCCCGCCCTGTAAGGCAGGAACCCACACCAAGCCCTAAGCGATGCAGTAAACAGTACACAGAACTGCATTCCACTGCTCCTCTTAGTGCTGTCCACCTGCACTCCCCTTCCAATGCAGGTTGCTTCTTTTTTTCCCTTTTTAGCAAAACATCACTCATTGGGTATTAATAGTTTGCAATCAAGTACAAATGAAGCGATATGAAGCCATATATAAACACAAATTGTTTTCAGTTATAACTGTAATATAACTATCTTTGGATTCTTAACGTTCAAACAAAATGAGTTTTTTTTTTAAAACACGTTAGTTTTAAGCACATGCTAATGAAAATATAAACTATTAATTAATACCCAATGAGTGATGTTTTGCTAAAAAGGAAAAAAAAGAAGCAAACTGCATTGGAAGGGGAGTGCAGGTGGACAGCACTAAGAGGAGTAGTGGAGTGCAGTTCTGTAAGCTTAATTACCCTGCCACATATGCACCCAAAAACCTTTAAGCCTGGAAAGAAAGGGTAATAGAGCAACACTAGCATGGGAATGTGGTTTTGGAACTTAGAGTAAACAGTACCTCAAAGATCTTCAGGGAGGCATTGTAGGGTTGCAGTATTGTTGTAAACGCTTAAGAATGGCTGCAATCGGTACATCTGTGGCTTGGGGTATGTTAGGACGCTCCGATGAGTTAAACTGTTTCTGGTGTAGTCTCACCATCTCAGCTGCCTTCTCTGTGAGGATTCCTCTAAGCAGGAGGTCGGATGTGGCCTCAGTAGCTGAAGTGTATGTTTGCTGCCCTGTTGACAGGGTGACCACCAGTTTGGCAGGGTAAGGGGTTCGAAAACATATTGTTTGAGCCCAGAGGATGGGAAGTATGGGGCTGTATTCCCTGCGTTGCCGCTGGTTGCAGGGAGCATAATTATTGAACAGAAGTCTCTGTTGGCCCCACATTACCTTGCCCTTCTGCCAAGCTTTGTTTAGTAGTGTTTCTTTAGTCTGGTAGCTTAGGAGGTGCACCACGAAGGAACTGGATCTGGTTTCAGGGTGGGTGGGCTTTGGAGCCAACGCACGCTGGGCCCTCTCCACGTCGAGCTGAAAATCTGGGTCCAATTCGAGTGATAAGCGCAGAAAATAATCTGCGAAGGCCCTTGAGTCATTTCCCTCTTCCCCCTTTGGAAGTCCAAAAATTTGTAAATTTCTTCTTCTACCCCGGTTTTCTGAGTCCTCCTGTCTGATGCAGATTGCTTGTTGTTCAGCCACTAGGGTCAACTGTTTCTTCAAGATCATCTAGCCTGGAGGCACTCAGTGAAACTTGGTGGTCTGCCTCAGAGACTTTGCTTTGCAAACTATTTATATAATTTTGGATATCTTTTAGCAATTCACGGACCTCTCCATGGAAGTCCATGATCACTTGTAGGATAGTTTCAGGGGTCGGCTCTGGGGGTTTCCTCTGCCCCTTGGGTTTAGCAGTGATCTTTTTTTCCAGAGCTCGGAGTAAGCTTAAGCTGGGCCTCCTCCTCATCCGACACAGGATCCTCTGCTTCCATGAGTCCTGCAATGGGCTGAAATCTGTTGCAATGCTGTTTGGCCATGCTGTGAGTTATCGGAGCACAGCAATGAGATAGTTGTGGGATGAAGTCGCCTATTATATTTAGATAAGGGTTTAGTTTACTCTTTTTTAATTTATTTCAGGCGGGAGCCACATGCAGCACGTCTTCACCCGGGCAGAACCGGAAGTCAGAGACAGTGGTCTTTGAGCACCAAGCTGGTGCCCTAAGGCCAACTGAGTTAAAATGGAATTGAGATTGACAGTAGGCTCAGGCTGTGGCAAAAAGGAGGAATCACTGGCTCAGAGCGTGACGAACCATCCATCGGGTCTTGAGAGCCCAACAGCCCTGGAGTCTGAGGGCCTGGAGAGATATCAGGCCTCAACGGAGGGACGGGAGTTGATGACCCAAGGGTCGATGACCGAGAGGCCGATGATCCAATAGCTGAAGGCCGGCTTCCCTGTGAAGTGGGATTTGGGGCCATCTGTATAGGCCTGGTAGAAGCAGAGGTCTAGACAACAGAGGTCATCGGCATGATAGCAGCCGACAGAGTACCACCAGAAGAAGCCGCTGGGGGGTGGGAGCACCTCCAGGGGGAGTGGTCATGGTCCTTTCTGTGTGTTTTCCCCAAGGACTTGTCTCGGGCCTTCGAGCTCAACAAACCCACCAGTGATTGGGAAGAAGGGACCCTGGTGGACCCCTGCCCAGAACTGGCTACCTTTTGTTCCATAAGGAATTTCTTCAGAGCCTTTTTCAATGCCTTTGGGTTGCTACAGTACATTTTTTGCAGAGCTCATAGGCAGGAATGTCGTGATTAGGCCCACAACAGCAGACGCAGTGGTCATTGTCATTTGAAGAAACAATCTTCTTTCTGCAGTGGCGGGGATTGAAGGGAGATGTGAAAGGAGCGACTCTTGACATAAACAAGGTAAAATAAACTCTTTATTAAAAAGAGATTCCCAAATAAAATGCTAAAGAAAAAGGCGTAGGCAAAAAGGCGCAAACTGCAACAGAGCATTCGTACAGACCCATGTAAGTGGAGTCAACAGTGGGAAAGAACTGAACTAAAGAGGAAGCCTGGAAAAGAGCTGCCTTTAGGAGGTACAAAAAAACAGGGAGGGGGGAGGACAGGGATGAGTACCTTAAGGAATCTAAGGAAGTGACAAGGGCAGCCAAAGCGTCTTAGGAGCTCAGGCTGGCGCAGGGCATTAAGAAGGGGGAGAAGAACTTCTTCAGGTACATCAGGGAGAAAAGAAGCTGTAAGGACCATATAGTAAGGCTTAGGCGGGAGGGGGGTGGTAAGCAGGGATGATAAGGCAGAAGTGCTAAACATTACTTCTGCTCAGTATTTACTAAGGAGAAGGGGGGAAGGAGTGTAGGAATGGAGGGGGAGGGCATGACAGATGGGGAAATCATGGAGGGCAGGGTTCTGGAGGGTTTGAGGGCACTAAGGGTGGACAAGGCACCAGGCTCAGATGGCATCCACCCCAGGGTACTGAAGGAGCTGGCAGAGGTCCTAGCGGGACCATTGGCAGACCTTTTCAATGCCTCCCTACACTCAGAGCGTGTACCTCAGGACTGGAGGATGGCTCATGTGGTGGGTGCCCCTCCACAAGAGCGGCCCAAAGGATGAACCAGGGAACTACAGACTGGTGAGCCTCACATTCATCATGGGTAAGCTGATGGAGACTATCCTGAAGGAGAGGCTGGTGGTCCTCCTGGAGGCCAAAGGGCTACAGGACGGCAGACAGCATGGATTCATAAGTGGCAGATCCTACCAAACCAATCTGCTGGACTTCTATGACTGGGTACCTAGGCAACTGGACAAGGGCCATGCAGTGGATTTCCTGTACCTGGACTTCAGTAAGGCATTCGACTCGGTGCCACATGGGAGGCTGGGAAGTAAATTAGAAGGCACAGGGGCGGGTGCAAAGCTGGTGAGATGGGTAGGGAACTGGTTTCAGGGAAGGCAATAGAGGGTGGTGGTGGGTGGGGAGGTCTCATCCCCAAAGGTAGTGATGAGCGGTGTTCCACAGGGCTCTGTGTTGGGACCAGTGTTATTTGGCATTTTCATAGCAGACATATCATTGGGCATTAATAGCAAGATCAGTCTGTTTGCTGATGACACCAAGATGGGAGTGGTGGTGGATGACCTAGGGGGATGGCAGGGGTTGCAGGATGATCTGGCAAAGCTGGAAACCTGGTCAAACACCTGGCAACTGAGGTTCAATGCCAATAAGTGCAAGGTGCTGCATTTTGGAGAGAAAAACCAAAGGAGGAGTTACCAGCTCAGGGGATTGCAGCTAGCCGAGACAGAGGAGAAGGATCTGGGGGTGTTCATTACGGGGTCAATGAGCAACTCAGCACAATGTAGGAAGGCAGCTGCACAGGCCAACAAAATGCTGGGTTGCATTGCAAGGGGTATATCCTAAAGGAGGGGGGGGAGGTGATTCTGCCACTGTACAGATCATTAGTTAGACCGCACCTGGAGTACTGTGTGCAGTACTGGTGCCCGTATCTGAAGAGGGACATTAAGTTACTGGTGGGGGTACAGCGCAGGGTAGAAAGATGATCTAGGGGCTGGGGGTCTTACCATACGAGAGGAGGCTGAGGGAGTTGAACATGTACTCGCTGGAGTACAGGAGGGAGAGGAGGATATGATTGAAACCTTCAAGTACATGAAAGGAATAAACAAGGAAGGTACGGAGGGGCTGTTCAAAGTAAGGGAGGCGAGGGGAGGGCCACCCGGGGCCATGATATGAGACTGAAAAGAGGAAGGTTAAGGAGGAAGATAAGGAGATACTTTTTTACAGAGAGGGTAATAACTGGGTGGAATGCATTACCGGCGGAAGTGGTATCCAGTAGAACAGTGGGCTGCATCAAAAGGAGCTCGGACAGGGCAAGGGGGAGGGTCAAGAGAGGGGGAGTGTGGGAGGGGCAGCTGCAGAATAAGGGGGGGTGCTTGCTGCACATTCGAGCAGAATTGATAGACTGTTAGGCCTTTATCTGCTGCCAAATTTCATATGTTTGTATGTTTGAGGCTGCTCATGGCTTTACAAGGTTGATGATGTTGGCAGGTGACGTCGGCATGGGCGGATCCAGTTTTACTGCTGGAAAATTCTTCCATGTGGATCCTGCTTCACTGATGGTGAAGTTTCTACAATGTGACCGGATGACTGAGATACCCCCAAAGAAGATTTGGGGTACACAATTACAATTTTAGAAGATTAATATTAGTCAAAATGCCTGAAGAAAAGTCCTTTTTATGGTACTGTCCATGCCACAAAGAAGTGCTGGCAAACATCTCTGTGCAACATACCATCCAGGCTAATGCTAATTAAATAAGTTACTCTTCTCTAGCAAACAAAGTTTGATTTCAAAAACTAAATGATTTGCATACAGAAATATTACAGCAAGCAAGTAAACACAACTTCAGGCTGTAATGGTCATCAGCTTTGTTTTGAAATTTCATTAATTTCTGCTGAGACTCTTCAGACTGAGCCTTTTCTTTTTTTTTTACATTATTTCATTATTCCTCCTCCAATGTGCCTGCTGTTGTCCTCTCCTTCAGGCGGCCAAGTCCTGCCATTGCCTCCTCTGACTGATCCACCATCCAGCTGCTCCGTGGCACCGGTTGTCCCGGTCGTATCCCTTCGCTGGGGGGAGGGGCTCTCCCATATCCCACCTGACCATCGGGAGGAGAGACCAGAGCACACGTAGCGCTACCTTGCAGCTTTACCGGGGCACGGAAATGCAGCCTGGAGGTTTCTCGGCTGGGAGACGTAAGGAGGCGGGCCGCCGTCATCCGGACAGCATGCGTGCATTTTTCACACATTTTTTTCTGGTCCCCTCTTGCGCTGTTTCTTGTAATACCCCCTGGTCTCCACCGGGGGAAACTACAGAGTGAGGCTTCCCACCAAACCCACCCCATGCCAGGAGAGAAGAGCAGTCCTCTGGATGCTCAATCCTCTCCTTCCCCTGCCAGCTCCTGCCTTTTCTTTTTTAAAGCAGAGGTATAAGTGCCTACTAAAGAATGCTGATTTGTTTACTCCTCAGCCATAACTTCTCACAGCACGATGTTTGAAACAGAGAAGTAATTTAATTGCTTAGTATTCTGGCTACCTTATGGTGTTGAGAAGCTTTGTCAGACTTTTGAATAACAAAATAAACTAAACTTCTGGTAGCCATTTACTGTTCACAAGCCTGTTAATGACAAGACACTGAAATGTGGGAACATGTCATTCTGCGATTGCTGTGTAGGAGATGCTGGAAATTGCTGTCAGTTTTTTCATAATTTAGATTTTTTTTTTATTCATCATTTCTTTATGCCCCCTTCCCCACAAGCCCACTCTTCCCCCTGCTCACCCAGCCACGTCACAGCCACCATCCCTGGGACCTACCTGGCTCTAAGTCCCCAATGGATTACCCCCAGTGATAGGGACGAGGGGGGGTTGTCCTCCCCACCCTCTGGTGACCCCATCCAGATGTGCCAGGGCCCAGTTGGTGGTGCGAAGCCTGCAGCGAGTGGGAAACTCATCCTGCTGGTGAGGTCAGCTTTTTCCTGTGTTTTTCCTTGTCCCACCCACCTCCAGTGCTGGGCATGTCCCTTCAGACCTCGCACACACTAGCATACTCCTGCGGATAAAGCAAGCTCCATGGCTTGCCACGGTGGGGGGGGGTCACTAGTGTTCCCAATGTCTTCCTCCCTGGCTGGGAGCACTGCCATGCAGCAGCATCAACACAGACCTCTGACTACCTGACCGGCTTCCCAGGCTTACTTCCGAACCCGGGTCAGCAGCATGGGAGTGTGCAGTGCTATCCATTGGACCAGCGGGTGGCCTGATAGCTTTGATTTTGACATGCAATGGTACGCTCTGAAGTAACCTTAGAGCACCAGGCACTGTACAGTGAAGCCCGCCAGAAGGATACACCATTCTGCTGCTTTCTGCAGCAGTTACTGTAGGAAACAGGGCAATGTCAATGGGACTTAATCCCTTTGCCATGCAGGGAACTGTGATACTGCGTTTCATCCTGGTGGGCTCCACTGTATGTTCCTGAAGCATTACTGGTAACTAATCAGTAAAGATTATGATATAAAAACCTTGGACCACTATATAGCATCATCTGGTACTTAAATGGGATGTCCAGATCAAGCAGTAGTAGTAGTAATAAACTTTATTTATATAGCGCCCAATCCCAGTGAGGCTCTGAGCGCTGAACAAAAAAATTACAGATATTCCAATGACAGTACAAAATTCATAATAAACATTAAAAATCAAAAATATACATAATAATGAATATTAAAAACATTTAAAGCAGTAGCGCAATGCTGGTCAGAAGGTGCATTTCCAACAGAAAAATACATAGTGCCTTAAGCCTCCTAAAAAGGGAAGGATTTCAGGCCCCTTTTAAAGCCGTTCAATGAAGGGGCTTCTCTCAAAACCCTGGGAAGCCTGTTCCAAAGGACAGGACCAGCAGATGAGAAGGCCCTATCACCAAAGCATAAATCCTAAGCAGCACTGGCCCTAGCTATTCCGGGGCCCTGTGCGAACCTCCTTGCTGGAACCCCATATCAGAACTCACAAAGCCCCCAAGAAACATCCTCATCCCTATCATGGCCTCCCTGCAGCTTCATGTTCAGCTTGTTATGTGCCATTTTTTGCACTTTACCTAAATTAGTACATACAGGACCAGGAAGAAGGAGGCCAACTGGACAGCTGAGTTTTTTGGGGGGGCCCCTCTGCTCTTGGGGCCCTGTGCGAATGCACAGTTCGCAACCCCCCCAAGGCCGGCTCTCAAAAATTGGTGTACTCCGAAACCACTGATTATGTCTATCTGTTCAGTATTGGACAGCATACTGCACTGCTTTGGTTACTCTCCTCTAGACTTAGACTGATTTCATATACCATTTGCGAAAGCTTCTTACTCTTTTTTTCAAACCTGACACCCTGTGCAACCAGCTAGCCAGAGTTACCCTTAATGCCAAGTGGGGCACTCATCATCAGTCTCTGCTTATCCCTTAGTTGAATGTTGCTAAAAGTTAGTAAGCAATTTCATCTGGTCCAACTGACATTTAGATGTATGTCAGATAAAGCTCCATCTTGTCTTTTATCATTAAATAATATCAAATAGTCAAGATTTGGATTACAGCACTCTGGCCGTATATTGCTTCAGGTTTTTAAATCTAAAAGCAGTTTTGGTTGCAACACCTTCTCAAGCGCTGGACTGCAAAATGTGCATGTCTTTGTGAGCAAATCCTTTGTGCACCAATTGATAAGACAATGGTTTCTAGCACAGTGAATACGGTGTGACAGGGTTGAATAGGGCCCTGTCCCAGTTGTTCTAGAGAAAGAGTTTAAATGCAATGATCTGTTCTATTCTCTCCTTTTCTGTCTCTTCTCTGTCTGGTTGCGCAACCAAATTTTCTTGTGAGACCTAGGACTTGATCACCCCAACAGTCTTGCAGATCTCTGCCTCTCACTATCTCTCTACCTACTCTTGCTGTTCTGTCTTTTATTCCCCCTTGCATATCTGCAGATATAGAAATATATGCGAATCATTATGTGGAAATGTAACTGATACTGGGATCCCTTTGTTTAGAAATGTATGTAGTTTTACTGTTGAAATGTATATAGTTATACGGTTGAAATGATTGCAAAAAGCTGTTTGGAAACAAGGGGTTAACCTATTTGCAAACTCTCTGAGAAGCAGTAAACAAGAGGTCAGTTCTGGATCACAATGTTCTTTTTGCTACACCTGCTGAAACTGACAAAAACACTGGAAGCTTACAAGAACACTGTGTGAAACGCATGCTATTTCCTTAATGTGCTCATGAACAGACTTATAAAAAGAAGGTGCAATGTTTTGTGAGAGAGAGATACAGAGACAGAGAGACTGAGTTTGGAAACGGAGAAGAAACCCAGATGAACTTTCTCTGATTATACTGCCTTTGTAAATAGTTATATTGAACAATTACGTTTTTTTTATTTTACTGTTATTAATAATAAATCACTTGTTGTGAATCTTGCAACTGCTCCTGGTTTTTCTATGCTTCCTGGCCTGTGCCTCAACGATACAGGGTTTATTTATTTATTTTAAACAGACTGGAATTAACCTTTGAGTCAGAGACTCCTTTGCAAAAGCTCCACTGCATGGTATCAAAGACAATATAAAAGATACTACAATAGAGGATTAAAACAATATATCGAATACTAATCAAGTGACAGAGTTATATCACAGGTTAGTCATCGTATGTCCACACCAGGTACAACAGTCAAATTCAGTAGAAGACAGCAGTAAAATATACATAGGAATATACAGTATAGTTAGGTTGCCCAGGACCAGACTGAGCAAGGTGTAAAAACATAGATCAATATAATTTAATTTGGCGAAGTAAGTTTCACTAACTTCTGCAATTAAATAATAGGGAGTGCTAGGAGAGAGGGGGTTACAGAATAGGAGGCGCACTCAGAGGAGCCATTCCTCTAAGGAAGGAGGGTGGACGAGGTTGTTGGAGGGCAGCGGCATGTGCAGTCACAGATAGAGGAGGAGGAGAGGAGTAGTTCTTTGAGCCTGGCTTTGAAGGGGCCAAGTTTAGGTTCAGCAGAGATGTCAGTGAGCATTTCATTTAGCCATAGTGGGGCCCTATAGTAGAAGTCACACTAACCCAATTATGTCCTGCAGTGAGGTACTAACTCAGGGGCTTTGGTGGATCTTTAAGTGGCACAGAGCACTACGGCAGGTTGTATAAAGGCTATTGAGGGCAGGGGGTAGGAGGCCATCGGTGATCTTTTTGCTTGTGAGGCAGATGTTATATTTGAGCCTCCCATCAAAATTCAGCCAGTTGGAGATCTGATAGAGGTCACACAAGTGGGTCCATCTGTCACACCCTGTCACAAGCCCGCAGGTTCTATTCATAGCAACTTTAACCCTCCGGAGGGCAGTGTGGTCATCAGACCTATAACAGATAATCCCATAGTCTACCAAGGAGAGGATGGAGGAGGTTACGGTCAGGCAGAGTACCTCAGAAGGCAAGCACTGTTTGTGCCTATAGAGAAGGCCTGGTTTATTTATGCCCGAGCTAAGGTGGTGAATGTGATCATGGTAAGTAAACAAGGAATCAAGGGTGATCCCCAAGTATTTAAAAGAGGTCACTTTTTCCAGAGAGGAGTGCTGGCAGTTCAGGAGGTGGAGAGGGATGCTACTCCGTTTATTTTGGCGATGTGCGAAGAGCATAACCTTGTATTTTTTGTAGTTTAAGACTAGTTTATGTTCAGTGAAGCAGACTTTGGACTCGGTGAACAAGGTCTGGAGGGCACTTTGTAGACGGGAAAGGTCAGGGTGACTGCAATAAAGTACTACATCATCTGCATACAGGAGCATTTGACCAGAACAGGCATTAGGAAGAGAGTTCAGGAAAAGGCTAAAAAGAAGTGGGCCTAAGACCAATCCTTGGGGAATGCCGGGTCGGACAGGCAAGCAGGACGATAGGGTGGTATTTCATTTGACTCATTGCGATCTTCCACCGAGGTAGTTTTCAAACCAGGCTGCTTGGATTACGAGTCATGGAATGGGATTCGCTGGATTCAGACCTGATTTTTGGAATAGTCAAAAAAGCCTAATTCCAAAATTTAAGGTCAACATTTTTTACATAAGAAATTAGGATTCCAAATATGAGGTCCATTTCAGAGTCAATTAGAAAATGATATGGAATCAGAAATTTCTTAATAGTCCAGTAAGATCAGAATTGATTAATTCCAAACACCACTAGTAGTCAATTACCCAAGTCCAAATTGTCTTAATGGTTGAACCATATGTTTATGTCCTTGGCTGTTGCACACTTTGTCTATCTATGATGTAAAAAAAAAAATACAACAAATATGTTGCAGATGATACCTTTTATTGGACTAACAAAATTATTTTTAAGACTAGCTTTTGAGAGATAAAGCTCTCTTCCTCAGGTCAAAGTGAAAACAGCTGAGCAGTATGACAGTTATAAAGATTGGATGTGGATTTGAAACCTAGACTAGAAGTTTACAGATCAAAGCATTGCAATCAATTTGCACCTCTTACAAACAGGAAGACTAATTTTCACTGGAGTGTGTCCTTATACAGCAACATCCCTCACAGAGATGGCATAATGGTATGCTATGAATACCTGCAAAAAGCCACCACAGAGAGCAAATATCTGCCAGATATGATAGCCAAACTTATGGAATACATCCTTACACACAATTATTTCAGCTTCAACACCGACATTTTCCTTCAAAATATGGGAACGGCTATGGGCACCAGGATGGCACCACAGTACGCCAATCTGTTCATGGCAGATCTAGAAGAAAAATTCCTCAGCACACAACATCATAAACCATTACAACACTATTGATACATTGATGATATCTTTATCATATGGACAGCAGGAGAGGAAAACTTAAAACATTTTTTTTTCTGACAGCTTCAATAACTTCCATCCTTCCATTAAATTCCAAATAAATTACTCTAAGTGTGTGCACTTCCTGGATACCAGAGGTGCAGTAAAAAATGGAACACTGCAAACATCTGTGTACAGAAAACCTACAGACAGATGCAGTTACCTGCACAGCTCAAGCTACCATCCCTCTCATACCAAAACATCCATTATACACAGCCAGGCCATCTGGTACCACCACATTTGCTCTAATCAAGACAACAGGGACAGACACCTTATTACACTAAACGAAGATTTCAGACAGAAGGGATATAAAACCAGCTCCATTGACAGGAATATCCACTCCGCAGGCCTAGTGAAGAACTACTACAGTACAAGCCACAGAGAACATCTGATCACATACCTCTGGTAGTAACCTACAACTTAGAACTGGAAAGACTATGGAAAATAATTAAAGATTTACAGCCACTACTGTCTGAAGATGAAACTCTAAAAAATATATTTCCAACTTCACCAGTGCTTACCTTCTGCCAGCCACCAAACCTGAAGCAGAAACTGGTGCGAAGCAAATTTCCTTCTGAGCTCAAACTAGGTGACAAATGTACAAAACCATGCAAAGCATCTCGCTGCAAACTATGTACACATATCTCTCTTGAGACATGTGTCAGTCACAGTGGACAAACATTTACAATCCAAAACTCATATCTGTTCTTCTAGCAATCTAGTATACATTATACAATGCAGAAAATGTGAGGAAGGCTGCTATACTGGTGAAACTGGACAGCAACTCAAAACAAGAATGAATCACCACAGATTCACAGTTACCCATAAAAATGAAAATACACCAGTAGGGGAACATTTTTCTAGACCAGATCACTCCACCAGTGATTTTATTGTTACTGTGTTAGAAGGGAACTTCAAAAATAGCCAGGATCAGCGAACATTTGAAATAAAAATTATGTAATATTTTGACACTAAAGAAAAAGGACTTAATAAAGATACACTACTAGTGATTGTGCTTAAAGAAGTGCTTCAGATTTTCTTTTTAAACCCTCACGTCAGCACCCTCTGGCTGTTTTAACAGGTGCCTTCTTAAGACAATGTTATGTATTTTCTTTCTGTCTTTACTTTTTAGAAATGTTAATTATTTGTAAGAGGTGCAAATTGACTGCAATGCTTTGATCTATAAACTGCTAGTCTAGGTTTCAAATCCATATCCAACCTTTATATCTGTCATTCTGCTCAGCTGTTTTCACTTTGACCTGAGGAAAAGAGCTGTATCTCTCGAAAGCTAGTCTTAAAAATAATGTTGTTCGTCCAATAAAAGGTATCACATACAACATATTTGTTGTATTGTTTTTCTTTACATTGTTAACTGGACTAACACGGCTACCACATTTCTATCTATGATGCTAATTTATTTTGTATTGCTGTTAATTGTATGGTTATTGCTTCATATTTAGATTTTTATTTACTTTTGTGCAACACCCCTCCCCCCCACACTCGTTTTGCTAACTGACATGACTGTGCACAATGGGGGTGGGCATGACCCAGGGTACTCCTGTGTTTAGGGATATCTTGACAGTTTTCAGCTTACCAGAAGCCCCTTTTAGACAATCACAAAACAGACCAGGTCACCCTTTCTCCTTTAAGTTAGGTTCTGTGGAGACAGGCATTATATTCAGTGGAAACAAACACTCAGACACAATATAATCCTTGACTCTCTTTTACTAAGGCAATTGTTATGTGGGGCACCACAGTTAATTCATCTTGTCATATAAAACTAATCAGTTTAACATATATACAATTACAGCACTCAGATGATTCCTTGAACCTAGCACTGCAACATTTATCCTAAACTCTACTGGTTCTTGTTTTCTTTGACATAGCTACATCTTTGGACACGTCCCTGGTGCCACTTTAGCTACTGCACTGGGACCTCAGTTCCCCAAACTCATACAGTTTGTTTCTCAGCCCTTAGTGAAACTTTGAATAAATTGTGCAACAGCGCTGGCATACCAAACAGGTGCCCCTAAATTGATTTGAGGTAACATACAGCTTAACTGTAGCATCCAGAATTCCTTTGCTGCAACCCAGCTCTTAACTGAAACTTCTTACACCTTGCAACTGTCAGCATAAGTAATCAGCTGTCAGTCAACTGTAGAAATGCCTCACTCACCAGGATAACTGTAACATCTATTGTCCAAATGGTACCAGTACTGCTTTAGAACAACCGAACCTAACCCAATGTTTTGAGGAATTATTCATCTTCATCAGGGCTTGCAGCTAATATCTGAATTACAACATAAAAACATAACCACTGGAATTTATTTTTATAAAAGAGTATATTAACACTACACGTCTCAAATTTGTTTATAGCCAGTATGGTATAGCACCCAAAATGGCCTCTGTCTCAAGCAAAACAAAAAAAAAAAATATTTTATTTTGTGTTTTAAGCTCTTAATTTTGCATACCTGACATTACAACAAAGATAGCAGGATCAACACAGATGATTACTGGCCCTTATTATATTACCAGGTTTCAAAACTATAGTCAGAAGACAGCATTTAGACTGGGAACAGTGTACGCAGGGTGCTAACTTTTATGAACCTTTGTGGGTGCTCACTGCCATTAGGAAGCATTTTTTCCTATGGCCAGTTTTCCTGGTAGTCCTTTTTTGCAGGCTGCCCTCAAAACATTGATGGTGCTTAAGTCAACTTTGTGGGTGCATGAGCACTCCAGCACCCATGCAGTCAGCACCTACGAGTGTATGTAAGGACACGTGCAGATGCAAGGAGTCTTGAAAATAAAATCCCAGACCTAGAGACCATCATGACGGAGGCAGACCTAGATATTGTGACCATTACTGAGTCATGGTGCTCAGGCAATCATGACTGGGACATGGCCATACCAGGTTATATATACTCAGTTCAGGAAAGATAGAGAGGGAGGAAGGGAGGAGGTGTGGTGCTCTATGTAAGGGAGGGTATCAAATGATGGAAATGCAAGGAAACTGAGGTGGAAGGAGGAGGAGGAGTTGGAGGTACTGTAGGTCACCCTGGAGACAGGAGCCGGAGCCACTATTCATACTGGAGTGAGCTACAGATCTCAAACACAGGGAGAAGATCTGGATAAGGAACTGGGGGAAGCCATCAGCACAATGGCAGAAATGGGGGAGGTGCTGCTGGTGGGAGACTTCAGTGTGCCAGATGTAGACTGGAGCCTCTCAGTCATGGCCTCAGCTAAAAGCAGGGAGATCCTAGACTCCCTGCAGGGGGCATTTCTCAGGCAAGTAGTCAGAGTGTCCACTCATAATGGGGCAATACTGGACCTGGTGCTCACACATAGGGACAGTATTGCAGATGTCAAGGTGGGAGGCCACCTGGAGACAAATGACCACCTCACAGTGTGGTTCAACATAAGGGCAGCAGCAGAAGCAAACCACAAAAGGGTGGGGGTCCTGGACTTCAGGAGGGCAGATTTAAAAAAACAACGGGTGAATGCCTGAGAGATTACCTACAGGTGGGGATGGCCTGAGTGGGGTGGAGGAGCAGTGGGCCAAGTTAAGTGATGGCACAGCGCAGGCAACAAACCTCTGCGTAAAAGATGTGAGCAAAAACAGGAAAAAACAGAGACTGCTATATTTCTCTTGGGAAGTGGTTGAAAGGGTTAAGACTAAAAGGGTAGCAGTCAAGAGGTACAAAGAGATGCACAAGAAGAGGTTAGGGAAGTATACCAGGAGAAGCAGAGGGAAGCAGGGAAAGTGGTGAGGAGCGCAAAGGTGCAAACTGAGGAAAGGATAGCCAAAGGGGTAACCAAAGGGGACAAGTCCTTTTTAGGTACATGAGTAAAAAGAGGAAGACAAGGGGAGGGATTGTGAGTTTAAGAAGGGCAGGTGAGACTATGCAGAGAAAGACCAGGAAAAAAGCAGATATCTTGAACAGATACTGTTTTTCAACCTTCACAGTGCAAGGGGAAGGGGGTGGACCACATAAAAGCAGCAGGAGCATGGGGAGGGGGGTAGATACAAGTCCATTTACAGAGGAGAGAGTTCTGAAAGGATATGCAAATCTGAAAGTGGACAAAGCAATGGGGCCAGAAGTTGTACAACCAAGAGTGTTGAGGGAGCTCAGGGAGGTTATTGGCTGCACCTCTGACAGCCCTATTCAACAACTCACTGGAAACAGGAGTGGTTCCAGAGGCCTGGAAGAGGGCAGATGTAGTCCCACTTCATAAAAATGGAAGCAGGGAGGAGACTGGCTACTATAGGCTGGTCAGTCTGAGACCAGTGTTGGGGGAAGTGATTGCAGTGACTTTCAAAGAAAAGGATTGTGAATTACCTTGAGTCTAGCAGGTTACAAGACCCGAGGCAGCATGAATATATGGGGGGAGGTCATATCAGATGAACCTGATCGATTTCTTTGACTGGGTGACCAAGGAAATAGATCAGGGTGGAGCAGTAGACATGGTCTTCTTATACTTTAGCAAGGCTTTCAATGCCGTACCATATAGGAGGCTTATAAGGAAACTGGGCAGTATGATGGTGGGTTCTAAGGCAAGGCAACTTTATTTCTAAGGCACCCAATCCTGGAGGCTCTGAGTGCCGTACACAATAAAAACACACTACAAAATACAGAAATAACATTTGTGCAGTAGCAAAATCTTTAAAATGACATTCATGAAAACATAAATGTAAAATATAAAATATGCAATAGCTGAGGGTAGGGTAGGGAGAGATGGCTTAATCCCCAAAAGCCTGGCAGAAGAGATGGGCCTTAAGCCTCTGCTTAAAGACACCAATCGAGGAGGCCTCCCGGCCTGCAGCTGGAAGTGGGTCCCACAGGGTCGGCCCAGAGACACTAAATGCTTGGTCACCAGAGGTCTTGAGCCAGACCCTGGGAACATCCAGGAGGCCTCTCGAAGTGGAGTGGAGGGAGCGGGCAGAGGTCACACGCATCAGAAGCTCAGACATGTGGCCAGGACCCAGCTCATATAGGGCCTTTTAGGTGAGCAAGCCCACCTTGAAAAGGACCCTCCACCTGACCGTCAGCCAGTGCAGAGCACGCAGGACTGGGGTCACATGGCATGACCGAGATAGTCCCGCCAATAACCAGGCTGCCACGTTCTGCACCAGCTGCAGCCTGCAGAGGGTCCCTTCCACGACCCTGAAGTACACAGCATTACAGTTGTCGAGTCTGGAGGTCACAAAGGCATGTACTAGGGTCAGCAGATCTTCGGACAGAATGAGGGGCTTGATCCTGGCGATGTTCTGTAAGTGGTAAAAATCACTCTTCACAACAGATGACACATGATCTTCGTAGGTCAGTCTGCTGCCCAGGATCACACCTAGATTTCGAACCCTCTGGGAAGCAACCAATGGAGCAGATCCTAGGAAAAGACCAGTGTCCGCTCAAGGTAGCAACCCATCACACCCATGACCCGGCTCGACCACCAGCACCTCTGTCTTGTCCGGACTGAGTCACAGCCAGCTGGAAGCCATCCAGTCATTGATTTTAGCCACACAGGTGTTAAGCATATCAACCGCACCGGATGTCCCAGGGGCAAATGACAAATACAGCTGGATGTCATCTGCATAGCAGTGAAATTGCACGCTGTACTATTGAATGATCTCACCCAGGTGCAGCATATACACCGCAAACAACAGTGGAGACAAGATCGAGCCCTGTGGAACTCCACAAGACAGAGGTATTGGAGAGGAGGAGAAATTCCCCATCATTACCCGCTGCATCCTGTCTGAGACATAGGACTCAAAGCATCTGATGGCAACACCAACAAGTCCACAAAATTCACAGAGCCAACCGAGAAGCACATGTGGTCCACGGTGTTGAAAGCTGAAAAGAGATGGGGAAGCACAAGAACTGACCTGTCTCCTCTATCTCTAGCTCTGAGTGAGTCATTATGCACCCTGACTAATGTGGTTTCTGTGCTGTGTCTAGCCTGAAAATCCGACTGAAAAGGCTCATAGATGTTGAAGGACACGAGCCGATCCTCAAGCTGCTGTGCTACCAGTTTCTCAAAAACCTTGCTCAGAAAAGGCAGGTTGGAGATAGGGCAGTAATTCACTAGGATGTCTGGGTCGAGGGAAGGTTTCTTTAGTAGGGGTCTCACCAGCGCCTCTTTCAGAGGAGCTGGGAACACCCCCTCTGCCATTGAGCACCTGGCTATCTCAGCGAACACTGGGCCAACAGCCTCGGTGCATCCCATCAAGAAACACATCAGGGCTGGGTCCAGTTCACAAGATGTATGCTTCAGCTCTAAGATCACCCGAGTCACCTCAGACACCTCCACTGGCCTAAACTCTTCCCAGGCAGGCAGAGTTCCTCTGCTCCCAACAGACTGGCAACTGTGAGGCAGAAGCCTACCTGACGGAATCCCTGACCAGATAGCCGACACCCTGTCAGAGAAGAACAGAGCAAACTCCTCACACAAGGCGGATGAAAAGGCTTTTTTCGGCGCTGAAGACAGGCCAGATGAAGAAGCCTGTCCACAGTCCGAAAAAGCTAAGCAGGTCTGTTCCTCTCTGCACAATCTCCCTGGACAGGAACTCTGCCTTCTTATGGGAGATTTTCTCCTGGTACTCGTGCTAGTGGGAGTGCAGGACCAGTTTGTCAGTCTCTAGCCGGGACATCTGCCAGCAATGCTCCAACTTCCGACCCTTGATCTTCATCGCCTTGAGATCCTCATCAAGCCACGGTGATCTCAAGTGAGAAGATCTGAGTCATACACAAACTGGTGCTATGGCATCCAGAGCTTCATACACCACCTTATTGGTGGCCCCTGCCTCCCCGGAGCCAATCGCACATGCCGCATCAATCCCACATAGGTCAACCACAGCCAAAAGTCCTTCTGTGTCTAGCCCCCTTAAAAGGTGATAGCTAACCATCTCCACAGGGACAGGACTATCGGGGGGATCCCCAAACATGAACGCCATAGTGCAGTGATCGGACCAAGAAACCAGATCAATCCTGAGGTTATCAACCCCAAGACCCAGCTGGAACACCAGATCGAGTGTGTGACCGTGCTGGTGGGTCACAGAAGGGGGTAAATTGGGTATGAAATTGGTTGATGGACAGGTGACAGAAACTGGTGGCAAACAAAACTCACTTGGGGGAAGGGAGCTTGACCAGCAGGGCACCTCAGGGCTCAGTACTGGGACCAGTCCTCTTTAATGTCTTTATAAATAACACTGCAGAGGAGCTGGAAGGAAAGGTATGCCTCTTTGCAGATGACACCAAAATCTGCAATAGAGTGGACACTCCAGAGGGGGTGGAGAGGACATGTAGAGACCTATGAAAACTCAAGGAGTAATCAAGGGTATGGCAGCTGGGTTTCAATGCAAAAAAAAAGTGCAAAATCAGCACCTAGGGCACAGAAACCCAGAGGCAGAGCATAAAATGAGGGAAGAGGTATTGACGGTCACCAAACAGGAAAGGGACCTTGGAGTAATCATATCTGATGACCTCAAGGTAGTGAGACAGTGCAACAAGGCACTGGTTAGGGCCAGTGGAATGCTGGGGCACACAGGTATCACCAGCAGGAGGAGGAGGGAGGTGGTGTTGCCGCTGTACAGATTGTTGGTGACACCCTACCTAGAGTATTGTGTCAAGTTCTGGAGACCATATCTCAGGAAGGATATAGATAGAGTGGAGGCTGTCCAGAAGACAGCAACCAAAATGGTGCAGGGGCTGCATCAGAAGCCCTATGAGGAATGGCTGAGGGATCTCAATATGTACACCCTGGAAGACAGGAGGGAGAGGGGGACATGATAGAGATCTACAAGTACCTCACAGGGTTGAACAAGGCATTTTCGGAGGAGAAGGTGCAAGAGAACACGGGGACATGCAATGAAGCTGGAAGGGGGAAAATTTAGGAGGGATGTGAGGAAGCACTTCATCACTGAAAGAGTGCTGGATGCATGGAACAGTCTTCCAGTGGAGGTAGTGAGGGTGAAAACAGTGGTGGGCTTCAAACATGTTCATGAGATATACACAAGGGAATCCTGGTTGGGAAGCCGGAGGGGAGGCAGGCGGAGATGAGGTAGGGTCTGCGGTGACAGCACAGGTAGGGACAAACCAGCAGACAGGGTGGACCAAGTGGTCCTTATCTGCTGATAAATTCAAAGTTTCAACAGATCATACCTGTCCCAAATGGTAGAAAAAAATCCTTTCTCAGACCTGCTTTTCAATTCTTTTCCTCAATAATGTCTAAAGGAACAACAAAATAGCTGACACTCGTCTGTCCACTGCCATAATCAATAAAGCATGATGCAAGTCAAACAAGCACAGTGCAAGTGAACACCACTGCTTGTTCTTGCACAGCCTCACTAAACACTGTATCATAAAAACAACATGTTTAACCGACGCACTGCAGACGGAACATGCTCCTGACACCACACCATGTGTGTTAACTAATGAGTTAGTTAACTGTGTCTCAGGCTATAATAATTTTTCTCCACTGAGAAACTTACGTTAAAAGAGCCAATGACATCTCAAGAGCAATACTGAAAAACGTAATATTTGGACACAAAGCAGCTTATATTTCTCATTATATCAGTATTTCTTATCCTCATTATTTAGTTCTGAGCCCTTATGCAGAAAAACAGGAAAGTTGTTCCTTGAAGGCTTGAGGGTTTATTTATTTATTTAAAAGTTTTACCAGGAAGGCACACTGAGCAGACAGGCTGCTCGACTCCAGTTGCGGCCGGTGGGGGGAGACAGGAAACAGCACAAATAATATACAGCAAGCAGTGAAGAGCAGAACAATGGTCACAGGCTTTGGAGACATTGCAAATAATATACAGCATAGCGAAGAAAAAGTACATTGTGCACAGGAACATTAGAAAATCATGATACTAAGCACATAGAATTTAGTAAATTACTTATGATATAATTAGGCACAGATGAGGATTAGGAAATTATTTATGATGTAATACAATCTCAGATGAGTAACAGCGAGTCCAGAGTACCCAGTCTGAAACATTCAATCCAGCAGCAGTAGGTGACACCTCTGCCAATCAGGATACTAAGTGCTCAGGCCTGCGTCAAGGAACAAAATGGGGAATTAGGTGCAGGAGCATGTGGAGCTGAAGTGGGCATTGATGAGGGCATTGAGGTAGTGCATGTTGGAGATGTGAAGAATGGCCGAGGGGAGCGAGTTCCACAATTTCAGCATGTGGTGGGAGAAGGCTGCTTGACCTGCAGTGATGGACTTTCGTGGGATAGCGAAGGAGCAGGTGTCGTAGTGCCCGAGGCTGTGCGTGGGGGGGGGGGAGGCATGGATAGGGTTGAGTGGAGATACGGAGGCAGGGACTGTGTCCAGAACTTGGCTGTGAGCCTGGTGCAGTGGGAAAGCCTTCTGTTCTGAAAAGAGGGGCAGCACAGGGATTGGTACAGGGCACAGTGGTGGGTACTGGGAGGACAGTCAATGGCGAAAACGGCAGAAGGAGTGGAAGAGGGTATCCAGTCTGGTTACGGAAGTTTTGGGAGAGGCACTGTAGACTACATTGCCCTAGTCAAAAATTGGGAGAATCATTTTCTGTACTACTGCGCGGTGAGCCAGTGGCGGGATATATCCATGGTTGCGATACAGGGCACCCAGCTTGGGGTGCAGCTTCTTGTGGATGGTATCAATGTGACAGAAAAGTTGAGGTGCTGGTCAAGCCAGACCCAGAGGTATCTAAAGGAGGTGCAGTCCTCCAGTTTAGTCCCATCCAAGGTGTGGAAGGTGGGAAGATTTGGGAGCTGAGAGAGTCTCTGCCTAGTGCTGAAGGTCATGGAGACTGTCTTCTTGGAGTTCAGGAAGAGTTGATTAGAGCAAAGCCATAGCTGGACATCATCGAAGCTTCAAAAGCTCCTATAGCTTTTTCCAAACCTGATGTCATGATGCTCTTCTTGTAACATCATAGTAATTCCCCTGGCAACAGACTGTGCTGTCACAGTACAAGATTATGACATCAAGTGAGAAATACGTTATAGAGGCAGTTGAACTCTAGGGGGAATAAAGATCTTGTTTTTGTGGGAATTTCTTCAGTAATAAACAATGGAGAGGAGAAATCTATAGAAGACATATGTAATACAAGCTGAACTATGTCTAAATATTATGTTTTCCAAAGTTTTCCAAAAGGTGTCAGCTGCTCTTTAAGCAAAGCACCTTAGATTCAAGCATTTTTTTGCCTTGTTGGCGTCTCAGAGGATCCTCCTGTCCTCTATGTAAGCTAGCGTGTTGGGTGGTAATATTGCACTAAGTCTGCCATAGCAGGAATATTTAATTCAAATACAATAATATACTGTTTCTTATTGTCAGTAGTGTCACTATCAAGAACACTTAGCTCACAGAGTCTATGGAAACTTGTAGCATCCTGTTTGCCAACTAGCAGGGACACTATCTGATTAACTTTTACTCTGTTTTAAAGGCTTCACTGTCTTCAGGGTCGCACAGAGGCCAGTCTGAGCACTAATGTCAATTGCCATCATCACTGAGCGTGATGCGTCAAACTAGCAGACGTCATCATGTTCATGACGCGACGCGCATCTCTCACATACCCCTACCTGCCATGCTCCACTGTCTCCATGAAGACAGCAGACCCACGCTGGTGAAACAGGATGGGGGCACCTAATGGGATCTGGGTCTCTATGTCTCATGTCACTCTGTGTTTGATTCTGTGTTGGTATTGTACATAACAAGTATTCATTTCATCATCAATTGTTATCCTTTCTTGGACATTGTTTGACTCCACCCCTTCTGGATTTGTTTCAGTCCTGATGACCCTCAGCTTTTCATCTGAGCATTGTTATGTTTTCATCAGTATGTCAAATCATTCCATTTAAATATGTCCATTTCATGTATTTCTAATAGCCCACTCTGATACACTTTTTTCACTCTGTTACAGCTTATTCAGTTTTGGTTCAGTTCACCATCCTTAGTGGGCCCCACTTGGTTGACAAATGAGCTTTCTGGCTATTCAGCACACTGCTGTATATTATTTTAAACCCATCCTGTCAGAAGGCTTCAGTACATGTCTGTTTTGTAAGCCTACTGAATCTCGTTAGGTCCCCCTACTCTGATTCACCAGAGTTGGTCTCCTGTCACCATGAAGACAGTGGAGCAGGCCAGGTGGGGGTACGTGGGGTTTCCCACCATATAGAGATGTGTGCCATATCATGGATGTGACAATGTCAATCAGTTTGACACATCACACTTGGTTATGATGACGCATTGATGTCAGCACCCAGGCCAGCCTGTGTGTGACTGTGAGGTGAGTAAAGCATTTAAAACAGATGAAAAAGTCAATCAGATAGTGTCCCTGCTAGTTGGCAAGCAGGACGTTATAAGTTTCCATTACATGAGGTAAGTGTTCTTGATAGTTACACTACTGACAAGAAGAAACAGTGTATTATTTGAATTAAATATTCCTGCTGTGGCAAACTGAGTGTAATATTACTACCCAACAGGCTAGCTGACATAAAGAACAGGTGGATCCTCCAAGATGCCAACAAGGCAAAAGACATTTGAATCTAAGGTACTTTTGCTTAAACATAAGTTTCTCCGTGGAGAAAAAAATATAATAGTCAGAGACACAGTCAACACTCATTAGTTAACACACATGGTGTGGTGTCCGGAGCATGTTTTGGTTAAACTTGTCATCTGTATGGTACAGTGTTTCGTGAGACAGTTTGATAACAACACATAGTAGTGATGTTAAAATGTACACTGGCAAGCTGCTCATTTTGTTACCCCAAATTTGTTTTATCCTCCCGGTCACAGGTGGGACCTCCTTCCATCTACTGCCGGATGCCCAGTTCCGTCCAGCAGAAACTCCACAACCGAACCTCATGGGACCATCAGCCCACCTATAATACACTGCTGTGCCCCCCCTCCAGGCATGCCTTCAGCTCCACAGCATTTCTTCCCCGCATTAATCTGACCACCCACTGCAGAAGTGAAGACTGATAGTGTCTCCGGGGGATGGTGGCATGAGTCCAGTGTGAGACGTGGTGGGCCAGTGGAGATTTCATCCTCACAGTCCTGTCCCATTTTCCACTGTTCTCCCCACCACCCACCAGGAGCACACGTCAGGATCGGCTGCTGATGAGGCCTGATGCAGCCAACCCGTGGATGCGCTCCAATGGGCCCTTCCTAACAGTTGCTTATCCCCTGCACTACCACCTGTGGTCACCCAGGTGTCAATAAAGCAGCGGGATGTGACCCCTTCCCTTCCCCAAGGAGGAAAGCATCCTGTGGGCTGCCTGATCCTCCTCCCCCTGGCCGGCCCTCCAACGGCCCAGGCTTGTTGCCAAACCACAACAATAGTGCTACCATTGGCTGGCTGGCTGCAATATGCTTTTTTGACTTACATCATGCTTTGAGTATGGCAGTGGACAGATAAGGGTCAGTTGTTCCTTTAGACATTATTGAGAAAAAAGAGAAAAAGAATTAAAAAGCAGGTCTAAGAAAGCAGTTCTCACTACCATTTGGGAGATGTATGATCTACATGCTTTATTCTTTCTGACTACAGTTTTTAAACCTGGCAATATATTAAAGGGTATTAATCATCTATGTTGATCCTGCTATCTTTGTTGTATTGTCAAGTATACAATATTAACATCTTAAAACACAAAATAAAAGAAACATTTTTTTTTTTGCTGGATACAGCGACCATTTTGAGTGCTCTCTCATACTGGCTAAAAACAAATTTAAGATGTTCTTGTGAGCTGCTTCTAGTGCCCCCCTTAGGTCTCAGATCTATGAATATTTGCATATTCATGGGTAATTGCCTGAGCTCCAGGCGATGTTAACTGAGGGAGCAGTGGATGTGGCAGCGGTCACTGAGACTTGGGCCACTGCAAGACATGACTGGGACCTGAACCTGGAGGGTTACACTATGTTCAGGAAGGACAGGGGGGAGGGAAGGGGAGGAGGGGTAGCAATGATAGTAAAAAACTGCATTGGCATAGGGGGAGTTGAGGAGGCGGAGGGAACCGTGGAGGCGATTTGGGTCACCTTGATAACAAGGGGGGGCAAGAGAGTAAAAATAGGAGTGGTGTATAGACCCCCTGCCCTGGCGGAGGAGCTGGAGGACAGTCTGGTGGCAGATGTTAGGAGACACTGCAGACTGGGCAGAGGAAAGGTGGTGGTGTTAGGGGACTTAAACATGCCAGGAACAGACTGGGAGACTATGACATCCTCTGTGACCAGGGAACAGAGGTTGTTGGATGTCTTTCAAGACGCTGCTCCTAACTCAGCAGGTGAGGGAACCGACCAGGAGAGCCGGTACTGGATGTGGTCCTGGCAGACAGTGACCAGATTGGGGGCCTGAGGTAAGGGACCCATTGGCGGGAGTGACCATGCCACGGTCTGGTTCTGCCTGGACCTAGGAGGGTAGAAGGCTGCACAAAGACAGAAGTAACACGACTTCAGGGGTGGATTTAAGGAAATGGGAAGGATCCTTAAGGAGCATTTGGATGGGATTGGGTCAGACATGCGCGCTGATAGTAGGTGGGAAATCATCAGGAGAGGGGTGCAGGATGCTACCAGCACCTGTGCAAGAGTATAGAAAATGCGGTAGGGCCCAAAAACCCTGTTGGTGGACCAGGGAGGTCCAGGAGGTGGTCTTGGGAAAGAAGCAGCCTATAAGAAATTCAAGTGCTCAAGGAGTGAAAGGGATCGAGGGAGTATGAGCTGTTGGCTAGAAGGGCCACTAGAGTGGTGAGGCGGCTAAGGCAAGGAAGGAGCAGAACCTGGCCAGGGAAATTAGGAGAGGGAAAAAGGGGTTCTTTAGATACATTGGGGAAAGACGAAGGGTGAAGGGGCAGATTAGCAGGATTAAATCAGGGAGAGATGGGCACAAGACCCAGAGGAGCAGGCTGAGGTACTAAATGAGTACTTCACCTCAGTTTTCACCAGGGAAAATGGGGATGCTGCATTATACATGGGAGGAGACAGAGATAATGAGGAGGGGGCCCCTTACCAATCGGCAGGTCTGGGAGAGGGGGGCATCACTGGCAAGTGGGGGGAGGGCTAAGCAGGGAGAAGAGGTACTGGAAGTGGAAATCACAGCAGAGAGAGTGAGGGAAGCCCTCAGCTCCCTTAAGACGGACAAAGCACCGGGGCCGGATAAATTACATCCTAGAGTGCTGAAGGAACTTGCAGATGTCCTGGCGAAACCCCTGGCAGAGCTTTTCACCATCTCTCTGAGGACAGGGTGGGTGCCCCAAGACTGGAAGGTGGCGCATATGGTGCCTATCCACAAGGGGGGATCAAAGGGCTGGCGGGGAACTACAGGCCTGTCAGCCTGACATCAGTGGTGGGCAAGGTGATGGAGGGCATTGTCAAGCGAGAGGCTAGGGGGCCCTGGATAAGTCAGGGTGCCTGGACGATAGACAGCATGGATTCATCCCGGGAAATCGTGTCAGACAAACCTGGTGGAGTTCTATGACTGGGTGACAAGTGCCTTGGACCTGGGTAGACCAGTGGATGTCCTCTTTCTGGACTTCAGCAAGGCATTTGACTCTGTTCCTCACGTGGGCCTGTTGGATAAACTAGGAGAAATGGGGTGGAAACCAGATGATCCGATGGATGAGGCAATTGGCTCAGGACCCGGACCAGAGGGTCGTAGTTAGTGGGATAATCTCTTCCCCAAGGAGGGTCATTAGTGGGGTCCCACAGGGATCAGTCCTTGGGCCCCTTCTGTTCAACGCCCACGTATCTGACATAAGGACAGGAATCAGGGGTGAGATGAGTCTCTTTGCAGATGACCTCAAACTGGGGCAGTGGTGGATGGGGAGGAGGAGGGTGGCCCTGCAGGGGGACCTGGAGGCTCTGGAAAGATGGTCTAGAAAGTGGAAGCTGAGGTTTAATGCAGGGAAATGCAAGGTACTCCACCTGGGGGCCAGAAACCCAGGCCAAGTGTACACCCTGGAAATACTACAAGTCTCAATGGCTGAGAGGACCTGGGGGTGGTGGTGGATGTCAAGATGAACAACTCTGAGACTTGTGGGAGGGCAGCAGCCAAGGCCAACAGGATGCTGGGATGCATCGCTGGGGGATCACCTCAGAAGGAGGGAGTGATACTCCCTCTGTATAACTGCTTGGTGAGGCCGCACCTGGAGTACTGCGTGCAGTTTTGGAGGCCACACTTAAAGAGGACATTAACCTCCTGGAGAGGGTCAGAGGAGGGCAACCAAAATGATTTGGGGCTTGGGGGACAGGACCTATGAGGAGGGCTCAAGAGCTAAATATGTACACTTTGGAAGAGAAGGGACGGGGGACATGATAGAGGTCTTCAGGTACATGAAGAGGGTAAATAGGGAGGAACAGTGAGGGTGCTTGAAGGAAGGAGGAAGGGGCCACTGGAGGGCATGGGTGGAAGCTGGAGGGGAAGTTCAGGGGAAAGGAGGAGTGCTACTTCACTGGAGGGTGGTAGAGCCATGGAATGCACTACCTAGGGGCTGGTGGAGGCAGACACAGTGGAGGGGTTCAAGAGGGGGTGGGACAGGTACAGGGGAAGGGTTCAGGAAGCAAAATTCAATGCAGCAAGAATATCCAGAACTGGGAAGGGAGAAGCCAGAGAAGGCGAGGGGGACAGCAAGGTCAGCACCCAGGGTGGGGGCTGACCAAACGAGCAGACACGAAAGACCATTAGGCCTATTCTGCTGGCATTTTAGTATGTTAGTAGTATGTTAGTAATTAAGTATAACCCCTAGGTGGCGCTATCCCAAGGGCTACTACCCCTGCCTGTTTGACTACGGACAGGTTGAGGGGCCTAGGTCCTATGGCGGGTGCCTCCACTCAGAGGTCAGGGTTTGTAGTGGTTAGACTGGCTTGGTCACAGCCCTCTGGGACACTGAGACCCACTTTTATTCCCTCTAGTGGCTCACACAGTACCCCGGAATTACAGCCCCAATACCCCACGTATACACACTGTCCACTCATATAGATACCACTTACCCTCGAGACTGATTCTGCAGCATGTCTCTGAGGACTCCCTGTAAAATAAGGTTAAGCAACATACACAGCAAAACACAATACTGTTTCCATAAGTACAAACACCACAGACAGTATATAGTATAACAACAACAAATCTGATTATTTAGGGGGCGTTAATACGGGGAAGGGGGATCAGGTTAATTGGTGGCATTAAATCACAGTACTGTGCACACATACAGGGTCTGAAAAGTCACACTCTGGGTACCCAGATTGGGGGCGGCTAGCCAGGTCAGTTGCCCGGGGTTGGCCGGCAGGTGCAGATGGATGGGGCCCTGTAGAAGAAAATATATGCACAACACCCAATTGTAATCCGGAGCCGGATGGCTCAGTCCATGAAGCAGGGGAACAACAAGAATTAGATGACACACTTGTGATTGAAAACAGACTGCAGGGGAATACCCTGATTTGTACTCACAATACCCAAGCTGAGGACCGGATGGTAGATGTTCTTCTGGATTGCCAGAACAACAGGGCATGGAGACAAGGTCCTTGTGACTGGACCCCACTGCAGTTGATAGCAAACGTATTTAGTCCAAGCTAAGCGAGGGTTTGCTTCCAGCTTCAGCACATAGCACGGGGGATTGGAAATAGCGATTCCCCACAAGCACTATGCACATTCATATGTAAAAGGAAAGTACTATACCAGGCAGGCTGCTCCTGGATCCCAATCACAATTACTGTAAAATACCCGGGAGCACACACAGCAGCTTCAGTTCCTGACAGACCGAGTGCGATTTAGCAATTTCTCCAGTCTTCTACAGGGTGAGCCTGGTTTCCACTCTTTAGACTTCCTTCTTTCTCCTCACAATCGGATTCAGTCCGAACTGGCACTTGCAAAGGCTGCAGGCCGAACTTCAGGGCCTCACACGCGCTTCCCACGCAAAACTATACACCGCAGAAGCACAGAGCTCCTTCTCTCTTCACTGTCACAACTGATCTCAGCTTTCCAGTCACAGAGCAGAGCATTTCCTTTAGCTCCACACCATTCTGTTGGTTGGTTTGGCTGTCACTCACAATAAGACTCCCTCTGTTGGTGGAAAAAGGCGCCAATGTCAAAACTACATTTCCCAGAGTCACTGCCCATACAATCCCCTTGTGGCTGGCTCAAAATTAAGAGTCCAAGTTCTGATTCGTCCACAGGCTCCATTTTAGGGCTCCCTTAACCCAATTGGCCCAGCACAGCAGTTCAGTACAAAAATGAAAGAGCTACACTGAAACAGTTTGTGCTAAAATAAAGACAGGTTAGACAAACTACATTTTTCTCAGTTACTCTAAATGATTTCTGGCAAACAGTTATATCTTTCAACAAGGCTCCCTCTGCACATGTAGCGAAGGCAGAAACGGAGTGAATTGGCAGCAGCTCGGGCGGGATTCGAGCATTAATTACACAGTCCCCCCATACAAACTAATTAAGTCTGCAAGCAGACAGCTCTTAAAGAGACAGTACGTGGAGGATCAAATAGCACTCACTTGGAACCACATTTAAACAGCTCAGACACCGAACACCGCCCAGACTTGCAGCATTCAGGCAAGCTCCTGGAAGACTTTTGGGAACCCCCCATTTGCAGGGGGGTTACACACGTTACACCAACATGATCGATGTAGGTGCTGTTCCAATAATGTATATTTCCTTTTATATACATAGAGCAAGGTGAGAAGGCGAGTCATCTCTTAGCCTTGCGCCTGAAGAAATTAGAGGCGTCAAGATTTATTCCCTCCATTAATGATCCTGACGGAATTACTAAAACACACCCTAGGGACATTGCTTCCATTTTTAGACACTTTTACTCTTCTCTTTATAGTCAGTGTCCCGCACCCCCGTCGCAAGGGGAATTACTGGAATACTTGTCTGCCTCATCTCTGCCCACTCTCTCTCCTACACAGCAGTCCTTTTTATCTTCTCCTATCTCTCTCCAAGAAGTGTTATCGGCTATCCATAATCTCGCAATGGACAAGGCCCCCCGGTCCAGATGGACTTCCTTCAAACTTTTACAAAGTCTTTGCCAAAGACCTTGCACCTAGTCTGTTGCATCTGTATCAATATGTGCTTTCCGGGCAAACCCAGGATCCATCCCTGTTGGAAGCCTCTAGTACCCTTCTCCTTAAACCAGGCAAGCCACCCCAGTCTCCAGTGAGCTACCGCCCAATTTCTCTACTAAATTGTGATATCAAAATTCTTGCCAAGATACTTGCTAGTAGAATTGAACAAGTCTGGACTCATCTTCTCAGTCCAGAGCAAATAGGATTTGTGTCAGGCAGAACCCCTGCTGATCACCTTCGTAAATTGTCGTATCTGGTTCAGGTGGCAAAAACTTCTCCTATCCCTATGGCTCTGATATCTCTAGATGCAGAAAAAGCCTTTGACAGGGTGGACTGGAATTTCTTGTGGGCAACGCTACAGATAATGGGCTTTCCCAATAATTTTATTAAATGGATTCAAGCTCTATATTCCTCCCCTCTAGCTAGAATACACTGCAACGGAGTACTCTCTGACGTCTTCCCTCTCTTCTCGGGTGTACGGCAGGGATGTCCGCTTTCTCCTTTTCTCTTTAACATATATCTCGTACCCCTGATCAGGCGATTGAAATCCTCTCCCATAATCTCCGGCATTCCAGTAGGCGATAGAGTCCCTTTGCTCTCGGTCTATGCAGATGATATATTGCTTCATCTCCCAGATCCGGTCTCTTCTCTAACAGAGGCACTGAATATCATTGACATTTTTGGGAAATTTTCGAATTACAAACTCAATATTAGCAAAACTGAAATTTTCCCCCTCAATTACTCAACATATAGCTCAGTTTCAGCAAGTTCGGTATGAAATGGACCCTCCGGTCCATTAAATACTTAGGTATCCATATTACCTCGGATTTATCTTTATTGCGTAAACTTAATCTGGAGGATTTGTGGTACAATATTCAGCTGGACTTATTAAGATGGAAAAAGCTCCCCCTTTCGTTATGGGGCAGAATTAACACCGTCAAGATGAATGTCCTACCCAGACTGTTTTACCCATTAAACATGCTGGATATATGGTTACCCTTGTCCTTTTTTCAGCATATTCATTCCGATGTTAATTCCTTTATCTGGCAGGATAAAGCAATCAGAAGATCCTATCTTAAGCTGTCCCTACCCAAGGAACTAGGAGGCTTGCGTCTCCCTAATTTTTTATTTTATTACTGGGCTTGCCATCTGTACAAGTGTGGGAAGTGGCTCTCTTTATCTGAACTCCTTGCTCATCATGAGTGCGTCCCAATCTGGTTGCACATTGAATCGGACATTCTTGCTGCCCATGATCTAGCTCCATCCTCACTTTTTTATATGCCTATTAAAAATTTACCAAAAGCCCTGCAGTCTCTCCTGATTGGTACTTCATTAAGAGTCCTCTCTCAAATGTTTAGCTATTGTAAGGTATCCCCAAACTCTGATTTTTCTCAGCCAATCTATGCCAACTTGAATCTCAAAATAGGTGGTGCTCCTATTTCTCGAAGTTGGTTACCACTCTCTCCTGAACACACTGTGGCCAATTTTAACTCACAGGACTCTATTTTGTCCACTGAGGAGATTCTTGCCAAATTTAATTTAACGTCACGGGCAGCCTTTAAAATTCTTCAGCTTAGGCACATACTAATCAAAGTGTTTGGGAAAGAACCCAAACCTTCCTATATTGGTGCCTTTCTCCAGCAAATTAAGATCTCAGCTAGTAAACCGCATGGCATCTCTACTTTATATAAACTGGTTCTCACATACCCGCAACCTCCCTCGGTTGCTGGATCCAAGATCTGGCAGGCTCTTTTCCCTGACGAAGTGATTAATTGGCAATGTATATGGGCAGGTCTATATAAATACCACACTCAAGATCGGTACAGGCTTACGTAATACTGTATTTTAAATAATATGTATTATACTCCTATCAAACTGGCTCAAATGAAGCGCCTTTCTTCCAGCATGTGCTCTAGATGTAACTAGGAAGAAGGCTCGCTCCTCCATATATTGCGGTCATGCAAAAAAATATCTCCCTTGTGGAAACAAATTGAATAATCTCTAGACCCATTGCTGGGGCTGCAGGGCCTCTTCTCCCCCATCATATGTATTCTGGGAGATTACTCCGGAATTTCTGTGAAGGAGAGAAGATTTCCACATGGCCTTAATCTCAATGGCAGTCAAAAAACTAGTGCTTAGACACTGGATGGATCAAGCTACTATTTCCTACACGGAATGGCTGCATGAAATATCATTTGCACTCCGTGTTGAGCACCTAATTGCGAGTGTACGTCACTGTCAATCATCTTTTAACAATAAATGGGGGAAATTATACGCCCTCTATTTGTCTTGATAGGGTGACGTAAATAGTTTGCGAGCCTCTCTTCTTTCTTTCTTTTTCCTTTGGCTTTCTTCGTTTTTGCAGGGGATTACCTAATGTCTTTGTTATGGCCACTTATTGTTCCTTAATAATTTATATAATTGTTAATCATCCTGATCCTCTTTTAGTTCTGTTGTGTTAGGGTAAGGGAAAGTGCACCTTGGAGTGGGGGTGTGTGTGGGAGGTGTAGTTTACTTTAAGGTAGTGTTAGTTATTATTTTCTCCGAATGTCTTCCCATTTCCTGTTAATTATGTTCAGTTCAATATGTACTACCTGTTGATGTTAGTGTATGCCATGTTTTTGTTACCATGCGTTTTTGTTATACTTAATAAAGTATGTTAAATTAAAAAATATATATTTCCTTTTAAAGGAAATATGCATTATTAGAACGGCACATACATTTTTCCAGATCGAGTACGTGGTCCATATACTGTAGGTATTATCCTGCTCAGCTCATCTGAACTTCGTATTTGGTAGTCACTGGACTTAATACCATTGAACTATCTACTGATTTGACAATATTACCTTTATATGATCAGCTGAGGCATGAGAAGTGGCAAGATGGCGGCGGTATGTGTGAGCTGCCTGAGCTCTGAATAAATGTGTTTTCTGAGCTCTAGTTCGTTTTATTCATTTTATTTTGTGTTTTTTAACAGTTTATTTGTTTTGTGATTTCCTTTTCGTTTAGTCGTTTTGTTTTGTTTTGGCTGTTGCCGGAAGCGTGTGGAGCGAGCACTGAGCTGCTGTTTTGCAGCCGCTGGGGTGTAGTGCTTCTCGATTTTGGCGGCTCTGTTTTTCATTGTGGCACGTCTGGAGGAGGTAACATCGTCGGTGGTTCTGGCTTCTGTGGGATCTGAGTGTGGAACCCCGCGGTCTTGCGCCAGCCGGCTTGTTGCATTTTGGGGAAACTGCTGGAGTTGAGGAGTTCCCCAATGAGTGTGAGTTCTCGGACTTTTGCTCTTGTCGGACTGGCTTTTGGATTATCGTTGGTGTATTATCTGGGCACTTTCTACGGACTTTGTGGATTGACTTTTTTGGAAGGTTGAGGAGGAGGTCTGCTGATCGGGACTCTAAGAACTGAATGGTGATCTTCCAGAACTAAAAACTGGGATCGTGAGTGGAGATCTCTTTCATTTTTCTCATCCTGATTCAAGATGGGAGTGTTTGTAGATTCTGCTGACTGTTAACTGCCCCTAAATATTGGTCTGGGTGGTGAGAGCACCCAGGGCCCGGGGGACATCATACAAAATCTGTTCCCTGCTTCTGGATTCTGGACACTTTTCGTGGAATACCATTGTCATAGGGAAATCTTCCTGATTATTTAGGAGAACGCTCCCTCTCCCCTGGTGTGGGTGATTTCTAGGGAATTCCTTGGCTGTCTTAGGAGGAATCACGGGGACTTTGGCCGGAGGGCCGCTCTCCTCTGTGGTTGTTGGCTGGGGGATCTCAGCGGCTGGTGGGCGGCTGGGATCTCAGGTTCCCCTCCTGGGGTGGCCTGCTTTTTCTGTGGGTCTTATTCCTGTTGAGGGTAGGGGGTTCGCATTCTCCTTTTGGGTCCTTTCAGATTACAGCCCTCTGACCTGATCTTAGTCTAGGTATCTGGACCTGGGTTTTGAGGATACAGCTTATTGGAGTAGAGTCGTTTTTTAAAGAAACCTTTTCAGTGATCAGAATAAGAGTGGGCGAGAGCCCCTCTTGCTGTCAGCTGGATTCTGAAATGTACTAGTAATTTGTTCGATAGTCTGCTGGTTCTCGATCCTTCACGACTTTTGGATTTAATTGGTTTATTTGAAGCTGCTGTTGGATTTGCTATGACTTCTCCTACCATTGGTTGGCTTCTTTCCCAGACCTTTTATTTTTTCAGTCTCCCGGTTGGTGAGAGGACCAGGACACCTGCATTTATTTTTTCTTTTATTTTATTGTGCTGTTTTAGTTTATTTCTATTTCTGATTGATTATTGTGTATATTTTGGGTAGTGGGAGTGCCCAAAATTCTCCCTTTCCCTCGGCTGTGAGAGGGTGGGGGGGAGGTGAATTTATATTTGTATATGTATTTTATCCTATGAGAGAGGATTTTTATTTATTTTATTTATTCTGTTTTTCTGGGTTTGAATTCTATCCAGTTGGGGAGGAGGGTGGTTTTGCAGGTTTTGTGGGGTTGGGTTTATTGTTTAAGTTATTATTGTTTTGGAGGATTTCAGGATTTTAATTGTTAGTAATTTTGTTACAGGTATTCAAAGTTTTTAGATTAGTTTAGTTAGATATTTGTTGTATATTGTCTAGTTTGAGCTAAATCATGTGTTGGCCGGCAGGCTCCACGGTGGTGCGCTATTCATCCTCCTCTCTTCACGCCCTCCGCCCTTTTTATACTCCTCCCCTAGAGTTCGAGACATACCAGCACTGTAGAGCGCTGGGGATTATTCGTAGGAGAGTGAGGAAGGCGGGGGTGGGCGAACAGGAGAGGATGAAAGAGCAGGGCCACCGTATCAGGGTTATTAAGTCCAGAAGGCGCCCTGGGGCGAAATGGAATCCAGACCTGGGTTTCCCGTGTCCGGTGCCCATACCCAAGGGCACTACTGAATTTGGTGGGCAGATAGGCCGGACAGCTTCCGAGGTTTGTCCAACTCGGGCGGTGTTATGCAATGCCAGGTCTGTTAAGAATAAGACCGCTATTTTAGCCGATCTTATTGGTTCGACTGACCTGACTTGCACCACTGAGACCTGGCTGGATGAAAATTCAGGCCCCATATTGGAGGCCATGATTCTGGTCAGGTACTCGGGGATGCACCGCCCGAGATTGGACCGCGGGGGGTGGGGCTCAGTCTGTTTTAAGACTAAATTGGGCCTCACGAATGTGGTAGTAGGTGAGGCTGAATCCTTTGAGTGTACAGTTGTAGCAGGTGTAGGTGTTCGAATCGTTCTCATCTACCGTCCACCCGGAGATGGGAAACGCTTCTTACAGGAAGTAGCAGACTTCCTCGTCGATATGTTGTTTGAGTCGCCCAGATTGATGGTTCTGGGTGACTTTAACGCCTGGGTCGACTATGAACTCTCACAATTTGGTAATCACTTCCTCCAACTTATGTCTTCTCTGGGTCTTACACAGGTAGTTTCCACTGTTACACATAAATCTGGGCACTCTTTGGACTTAGTCTTCCTCTTAGGGATTGACTCATCCGACGTGGGGGTGGAACCAGTCGCCTGGTCTGACCACCACACCGTGAGGTTCAATTTCTACACCCCCCTGAGAAGGCCTTCCCCTGTGGAGATGGTCAGGTACCGCCCATAACGGAATATTACTTCCCAGGGCCTTGTAGTGGTCCTTGACCTCTCATCCCTCGTGTTGACTAGCAGTAACCCACAGGCACTGGTGGCGGCCTATAATATGGCCGTTACGGGGCCCTGGATCTTATTGCTCCTGTTTGTGAGCGCCCCTATCCCTTCACCCCAGGTCCCCTTGGTTCGATGGGACATTGAGGGAGTTGCGGAGACAGGGGCGAAGGTTAGAGCGTTGTTGGTGCAAATCCGCCCTTGATGCCGACCACCTTAGATTGATGGAACATTATTCTATCTATCAATCTGCAATCACCCATAAGAAGGCAGAATTCCTGTCCAGGGAGATTGCAGTTGCACAGAATCGACCGGCTCAGTTGTTTCGGACTGTAGACAGACTGTGCAACCCAGCCTGTCTGCAAGTCCAAAAAGCCTTTTCCAAAGTAGAGTGCGAGGAGCTCACTCGGTTCTTTGCAACTAAGGTGGCTGACATCAGGGCGGGCTTGCGTCCGGCAATCTCTAAGGGTGATGTTGTGGAACAGTGCAAGTTCACAATACCTCAATTCTCTCGGAGTTCCTTTTGCCGACTGGAAGTCGTGGATATTATGACGATCATCCATAGTGTGCAGCCCACGAGTTGTAGTTTGGACCCTGGACCAACTCCCCTAATTTTGGGTTGTTTTGAGACCATCGGTCCAGTTATGGTGCAAATAGTCTGGTGCTCCTTAGAGTCTGGTGAGTTTCCTAACTTCCTGAAAGAGGCAGTGGTGACACCCCTCTTGAAAAAAGCTACGCTGGACCCAGACTGTTTTTCAAACTACAGACCTATCTCTAATCTTCCCTTTATTGGGAAGGTTATTGAGAAGGTAGTGGCAGCCCAATTGGAAGACCATTTAACCATCCATAATGTCTAAGAATCCTTCCAATCCGGTTTTCGTAAAAGACACAGCACCGAGACTGCGCTGGTTCGGGTGCTTAATGATCTTTTGAGGGCAAGAGATCAGAAGAGACGTCCCATTCTAGTTCTTTTTCATCTCTCGTCAGCTTTTGACACAGTGGATCACTTGGTGTTGTTAGCATGCCTGAGGTCAATCTGTGGAATGTCGGGAACTGTTTTAAAATGGTTCACTTCATTCCTCACTGGGAGATCACAAAGAGTTGTGTCGGGGGTTCATTCCTCCGGCTCAACTCCTTTGTTGTGTGAGGTGCCTCAGGGTTCAGTACTGTCACCCATGTTATTTGCAGTATATATATGCTGCCCCTCGGAGACATTATAAGACGGTATGGGCTGAGGTTTCACTGCTATGCAGATGATACTCTGCTATACTTGTCTTTTGCACCTGACCAGGATGGAGCACTCTCAATGTTTAATAACTGTCTGGAAGAAATCCAAGGGTGGATGGATTCTAGTTGGTTAAAGTTGAACTCAGAGAAGACAGAGGTGTTAGTGGTGGACCCGGGTGGTCAGATAGCAAGGTCACATGATGGCGCGCTCTCTGGAATTTTTCTTGGCGGTGTGTCACTTTTGACCTCTGAACAGGTGCGTAACCTTGGGATTGTCCTAGACGATAGGCTGACCCTTCAATCTCAAGTGTCGGCTGTTGTCAGGACTTCCTTTTACCATCTTAGGAATATAGCCAGGGTCGTCACCTTGTTCTGTCTGACTCCTACCAGCGCTGGTCCATGCTTTTTGTGTCCTCACGCTTGGACTACTGCATCCTTTACTTTGGGCTTTCTGGGGTTGAAATCCGTCGCCTTCAGCTGGTGCAGAACGCTGCAGCCCGGGTTTTGACTGGGACAAGGCGATCCAGTCATATTACCCCGGTGCTGCGTGAACTGAACTGGCTTCCTATACGGTGGCGGATCACCTTTAAAGTAATTTTATTGACTTTAAAGCCCTTCGTGATCAGGGTCCGACCTATCTGAAAGAACTTCTGGTGCCTTACTGCCCCGGCCAATCGCTCCGCTCAGTCGACGAGGGGTTGTTAGAGATTCCAAGAGTGAATTTAAAATCTTCTGGTAGTAGAGCATTTTCTTATGCCACACCCACTCTTTGGAATTCTCTACCACGCCGGTTAACGGAGTGCACCTCCATGGAGGTATTTAAGAAAGATTTAAAAACTTACTTATGGGATTTGGCTTATCTGGATGATTAATGGAAACTATTTGTAAATATCTGCTGATCGTATGGATGATCACATGGTTTGTTTTAACTAAGTGATATTTTAATGTATTTATTTTTATATGTTTAAAATTGATATTGTATATTGTGTTTTGATGTAAAGCGCCTTGATATTTTTGAAAGGTGCTTTAAAAATAAAGTTATTATTATTATTTATTATATAGTTGAAATGTTTAACAATAATTAAATTATTTATCTTGAATATTTGATGAAGAGCATTTTGTAATTTGTCTTGTATTTATCTCAAGGGAATCAGTATTAAGTGTTTTTAGTCTTTGCACTTTGTGTGCTTTGTGGTGTTACACTTCTTTTTGAATCACAAAGAACCCTTTTGGTGATTTCCTTTAACTAATTTTGGTGTCTTGCCCCTTTATTTTTATTTCATTTATTTATTAGATCATCGGTTTACAGACCTCTGAGTCAAAGACTCATTTACAAAGGTACCTCGTCAACAGAGCAATACATCACAGCAAACTAAACAGTACAAAGATACAGTACACAGAACTTAGATTAAAAGAGCAACCAGTGTTACAGAAATTCACTGGTGGTACAAGCTTGGCAATAGGTGGGTCACAGTAGACATAATGTAGATACACCAGTACCATGTCAGGTAAACAACCAGAGATATTTTTTATTACATTACACTATTACATTTAAATAATTTGAGGTTTGTGCACCTTTAAAATTGTTTATATATGGAACTAACTTTTGGGGTAACCAGCTCTTGACAAACTACCCTGCTACTGTCAGTAGAAAATGTTGAGTACTTGTGGAAGTGTCCTTCTGCACAATGTTTCTGTACTTGTTCTGCTTTTTGTCTATGTAATAAACAGTTTTGGGGAAACTCTGATATCTTAGAGGGTTGCATTTATGGAAACGTCTGCTGGGCCTTTTCTACTTCTGCTCAGAAAACATTGCCAGAGAAGACATGAAACTGTGTTCTGACTAAGATAATTTATTTTCATACTTTTCAGATTTGATCCCCAAATAAAGGACAGCGTCAGTAATTTTATGTGGGATTTTTAACATAGAAACATGGACAATGATGGCAGAAAAAGACCATTGGTCCATCCAGTCTGCCCATAAACTCTTAGAAACCCATGACCTATTGTCCATACAGGGTTCTAACTCACACTATCCACTCCTATGCTCCCTGCCCTACGGCTATCACCTTGAGTAACCACTAAGCTCTTCACTCTGTCCCTGCCATGTTTGAAACCACCGATAGTTTTGGCGCCCTCCACATCAGCTGGTATACTGTTCCACAGCTCCCCCACCCTTTCTGTATGTAACTCCCCTGTCGGAGGCTCACCTGTTAGCCCCCCCAAGGCTGCCTCAGTTCTGTTTCCCCCCATTTCTGGTCCCCCTATTGCCAGAGTCCCCATTGTGTCCTTGAGTCACTGTCTGGCCCCTAAATCACTTTTTGGCTTTAACCAGGGCTGGAGGATTGATGCGCAGAACTGCCAACCTGCTTTTGCACCTCAGTACAGAGTCGGCACCTCACGCATGCGCAGTATGAGCTTGGTGTTTCGGCCATTTTAGCAGCCATCTGAATGCTTCTCCAGTGATCCCGATCCCCCTGCTTAGTTAATCAGTGACCGGAGACCTGGAGAGGCAGTGGAGAAACCGTAACAGTGTTTCTTGTAGAAGTGCCAATGGCGCTTCAGCATCTGGGGAAATATATGAATACTGATGAGGGGGGTTCATGAATATTAATGAGCCAAGCCTGTCCAGTGCCTGGGGGCTACGTAAATCTGTGCTAGCGACAGGCAGGGGGCTGATAAAAGTTATTAATCCTAGCAATGGTGTGAAAAGGTAGGGGGATGGCTATCTGCCTGGGGGGAAGCTGTTAACTAAGAATGTGTATCTTGCTTGCACTAGATCTGGAAAGTTGGTACACAACATGTGGACTGCAATGGGACTATGTATGAGCTGCCTGGGGACATTCTAAAATGGCAGCAGCGACAGGAGGAAGGCTAAATAAAAATATTAAATTGTGCAGTCGCTTTACAGGGCACAGGGAGAGTGCTTCAAGACTGTGGGGGCAAAAAAATATAAAAGTATTCTGTTTGGATGTACCAGGACATTGAACTGGGACTATAGTGAGACGGAGCATAAACTGTTTTGCCAGCAGCCATGATAGGACATGTGACCACTGTACAACCAATCGGAGTGCCAGGATTTGCCAGGAGGACTTATGGGACTGTTAAAAAGACTTTTGGGGGAAAAAGCTGGAAAAAGTCTAGGCACCTTTTTCCACAACCATTAGGCATTGAGGAAGCCTCACACATATTAATTTTTGAAAGGGACAGTGATTTCAGCCAATGGGGAGCTATGAGAGAGCTCCCAAAACCCAGAGGCTGTTGGTTCTGGAGTCAGTTTGGCGGGAGCCCATCCAGAGGGAAGGGGCTCCAGCCCCTGTGCAGAAGATGGGGCTGCAAGGCTTGAAGAGGACTGCCTGGGGGTTGCCAGCCACTTGTTCCCCGGGGCCTAGGTATGCCTTTTTCCCCCATGGTGGAGGAATGTGTAAAAGGAGTGTGGTTTTGCAGCTCTGCTGAGACAGAGAGATAGCGCTGTAGGTTTCTGCAAAAGGCTGCTGTGGGAAAGGAGCTACACTACAGTGGTGAAGGTTTCTGATCTGAGGTTCTGGAGAGAAATGGCAATCTATTTCTGCACCTAAACGGCGAGAAGCCACAATGGAAGGAAAAGAATTAAGGTTCAAGTGAAGGAAAAAGGTTCTGTCTGTACCTGGGTGGACTCAGCATCACAAGAAAAAGGGGAAGGACACTGGTCTAAGATAACGGAAATGTCAGGTTCTGGTTTTTGGAAAACAGATCTGGTTGTGGAACACTTGTTATTGGAGCCCCCCCCGACTCGTGGGGGCTTGGCCAGTAAAACCAAGTAGGCTGAAAAGGAAAAAAGGATCTATGAGAAGAAGAGAGGGCCTCTTCTGGTTAGTCCAAGGTTAGTGTGCACCTGCACAGTGGAGAAAGTCTTTTCAGAGTCAAGGGACTGGCTGAGAAAAGGTGTTGTTTAGAATCTGCCCAATGTCTCACTGAGACCACATGCTCAGTGAGAAACTAGAGACTGAGTTCTGATTGAAAAGGGCCACGGCTGCCACGATGATAGTGAGGCTAAAGGATATTTTTCTTTCATAAACTTCTGAAATTTGAACATTTGCCAATCGGAACTGAGCCTAAGAGACTGAGAATCTGCTCATATTTCAACCTGGACTCAGGTAGGGAACCGGCCAACTCCTGCCAAGTGGGGCTGACCGGGCCACAGGGAGTCACAGATGCATGCCCGAGTGCTAGGGCACTCCAGCCCACTGAGGAGCTGGACCGTGGGGTCACTCCTGGGTCTGGGATCCTTGGGGTTTGGGAGGCCTTGCGTAGTGTTCTGTGTCAGGCCTGGAAAACAGGCTGAAGGGGACAAGCTGCAAGACCTAAGCGGAAGAGTCAAGCTGCAGAGTGTTTGCTCCACATCTTCAGTCTCTTCAGATCCAAATCTCTGAGTTCTGCTGTTCCATCTTCCCCAGAGGCACAGTCACCATGCCATCAGAGACTGTCAGCAGAACTATGAGTAAAGGCAGGAACTGTCCTGCTCCTGGGGGTTGTGTATAGTTATGCCCAATGGTGAAGCAAAGCTAAAAGTAATTTAGTGGAATGTAAAAGTTAATGTTGATTTAAAGTAAGTACACCAACACCAGCCACCCAGCTGCACCACAGGCCTGCAACGAACACCTGGGTCAGAGGACAAAGGACAAAGTCAGAGGACAAAGGGGGTTAACTGGTACCAGCTGGGGTTATGTAAATGTAAAGATCTGCAGCAGTTAGATAGTTAGAGGGCTGGTGCTGCAAGAATTAAAATATGGGCTGTATTCAAAGGGGAAAGGATTTTTTGAAGATGCTAAACCTTTACGTGCAAATTTACAAAATGTTTGCTTAACCTCTACCCCATCTACCCCTTCCTAATCCTCCCCATGTAAATAAATGGTGCTATCTGTTTGGAAAATCCTGACTCGTGAGCATATTATTAGCTGAAGCTATTAAACACAAAATGCTGAATTTGGGTTTTGGTAATCCATATGTTGGGGTGACTGTGTGGGGAGCGGGGTTGGTACAGTATCCAAGGGGGTTATACTGCGAAGATCTAACCCACTTAAAATGTACTCTGGGTGGAGGCACTGAGCTTTATATTGTTCATTTTGCGAAAGAACCCCCAGTAACAGCAAAATAAGAACCTAGGCCCCTCAACCTGGTTAGTGGCCACCTAGGCAGGGGTAGTAGCCCTCTTGGAGGATGGTGCCAGGACTACATGTAAAATATGATTTTCTCACTTCCCTCTTAAATCTCCCCCCCCCAGTCAGTCTCCACTCATGCCCAAGTGTTCTTGATCTGCTACTTATGCTAAATAGTTCTCCACAGTTTACCTTGGAACCAGGAACTTGAAGGTCTCTATCATATCTCCCCTCTCTCGTCTGGCCATCAGCGAGTACATGTTTAGTGCCCTGAGCCTATCCTTGTAAGATCTGCCCTGCTGGCCGTGAATTATTCAGGCCACCCTATGCTGCACTGTCTGCAGCCAGTCCTTATCTTTCAAGCGCATTAAATAAGCTGAACAAAATGATTAGCAGTTTTACACGTGAAAGTACTAATCAGCTGTAAAAATGCATCACACTTGACACAGAATGGTTAGCAAAGTTTAAAAAATATATATAATTTTATTCATTCTGTCTACTGTGCCATAGACTCACTGGAAAAAAATTATTTGCAGTCTACTGCTATGCATTTTTGGAAATGGTTAGCATTACCCTCCGTTTTGCATAGCATTTTGCTATGCTATACCAGCTATGTAAAACTCAGCTTTCCTTAGATGAGGACTCCAGAACTGGGCACATTACTCCATGTGGGGCCTCACCAGTGATCTACAGAGAGGTAGTAATACTTCTTTCTGCTGTCAATACCCCTTCCTATACACCCCAGCATCCTAGCTGCCTTACTGTAGGCCCTGTAACACTGGTTTGATTGTTTTACAGAGTTATGTTTTACAGAGTTATTGATGATGACCCTTAGGTCTCTTTTCTCAGAGGTTGAGCAGCCAATTAACTCATTCTGGCACAGAGCTGGTTTTCCTGCTGACAGCTCTGCAAACAAGCTTATGGAAAGTCAAAATGCACCTCATGGTTAACCTCCTGTGTTCCAGATAAACCCAAACAGCTTTCTGCATTAATTTCAACAGTATAACTATTTACATTTGCAAACCAATGTATCTCAGTTTCACATTAAGATTCACATATAGATTGTAACCACAGAGAAACAAGGGGAAAAGAGAGAATAGAAACAGAAAGTAAAGGAAGGGAGATAACAGGGAAATTGTGGGACCATCGGACTGGCCAGTTCTAAGGTTCCACAAGGACAATTTGATTGTGCAAACAGATAGGCAAGAGATAGACAAGTGACAAAGTAGAAGAGGACAGAAAAACAGATCCTTTCTTTTAATTCTCCCTGCATAACAAATGGGATAGTCTCTTACCCAATGCTGTCACCCCCAATCCAGTACTCTGTCCTTGGGATTCCTGTTCCCTATGTGCATCACCTTGCACTTTTTGGCACTGAATTTCAATTGCCAAACCTTTGACCACCTCTCAAGCTTTTGCAAGCCTCTCTGAACCTCCCTAATCCCCTCCTTGCTGTCTTTCCTGCCATAGAGCTGCGTGTCATCTGCAGAGTGATGCATCTTGTCCTGGATTCCTACTCCCATGTCACTAATGAACATATTGAAAAGGACTGGACCCAGGACTAATCCTTGTGGCATCCCACTGGTGATCTCCCTCTCTTCTGATCTGACTCCGTTAACTACAACCCTGTGCTGTCTCCCTTCTAACAAGCTTCTCACCCATCTACTGTAACTGTGTCTTTTGGTGCACCCAGATCCTCTAGCTTCTTCAGCAACATTCTGTGAGGCACAGAGTTGAAAGCCTTGCTGAAATCAAAACAGAGTAAATCCACAGCATGGTCCTTATCCACTACCCTCATTACCCAGTCAAAGAATGCTATCAGGTTGGTCTGCAAGACCTTCCTGCCCCAAACCTCTACTGGTTACTATCTTGAAGTCTATTGCTCTCCAGGTAGTGTATACAAGGTCCTCTTTTACTAGTGTCTCAATCAGTTTGCCCACAGTTGAGGTAAGATTAACAGGTCTGAACTCACCTGGTTGCTCCAAGCCCCCCTTCCTTTGTGGAGCACAGTTATGTATGCTACCTTCCAGTCTTTTGGAACTACCCATGTCTAAATTTAGCTACTGAATAGCCCCACCAGGGGTTCAGTTTGTCCGCTTCCAATTCCTTGAGCACCCTCGAATGCATCCCATCTGGCTCTGGGACCTTATCTATCTTTAGGGCTGCTGGCCCTTTCCAAACCCTTTCACTGGTAAATACTTGCTGCCTCATCTCAGGGATCCCCCTTACAGCTGCCTTAATGCCACTCACTTGCAGAGGCTCTCTGTCTTCCCTTGTGTATAAAGAGCAAAAGCAGTCATCAAGAATGGCTGCTTTCTGCCTGCCCCCCTCAATTACCCTACCTCCTTTTGTTGGCCTAACAATTCCTGCACCCCCTCCCTTTTCCCCTAATGCAGCTAAAGTACTGTTTTTCCCTATCCTTGACCCCCTTCACAATATGCATCTCTGTGTCTGCCACTGCATCTCTGACCACCCTTTTGGTTCCCTTGTTCTCATTTGGTACTCTTCCCCATTCTTCCTCCCTTATTTTTCCTTGCACCTGGTAAATCCCTGTTTCTGGCTCTCACTGCTTCCCTGACCTTTCCAGGGAACCATATTGGTTTCTTGTATGTTTTTATTTTGATTACTGTTTTTATGCAAGACTCTGTTGCCTTGAGAATGGCCCCCTGATTGTCCCCCATCTATCCTCCACATCCCTGATGCTGTCCACTCCGACTAACTTGTCCCTGTCCAGCTCCCTCATCTGGTTGAAGTCTGCCCTTCTGAAGTCTAGGACTTCAGCCTCTGATAAGGGCTTACTTGTCCCAAGAGCCAGTTTGAACCATACAGAGTTATGGTTGCTGGACCCTAGTACCTTTCCTACCTTCATTCCTTCTACCACTTTTGGGTTGTTGAGCATCACATCGGGAATGGCAGCTTACCTAGTGGGTTCCTCAACTAGCTGCACCAGCAGGAAGTCCTGCAATATATTCAGTACTCGACTTCTGGAGCTCCTGGCTGCTGGAATGACCCATTTAATAACTGATAGGTTTGGATCTCCCACCAACACCACCTCCTCCTTTGCCACCCCCTTTCTAGTTCTGCCCCTATCTCCTTATCTCTCTCTTCCCTCTGTCCTGGAGGTCTATAGATCACCCCCATTCATAGTTTCTTTTCTGAGGATGCCACCACTTGAACCCACAGAGATTCTGATTCTCCATTACCTCCCCTGATGTTTTCGTTCTCCACTGCCTCCGTACCCTTGCTGATATATAGGGCTATACCTCCTCATTTACCTCTTCCTCTATCTCATCTAAACATGGTGGAGCCTGGAACTCTCCAGCCCCAATAATTATTCTCTGTGGCCCAAGTTTCTGAGATGGCTACTAGAGCCATCTCAGTGTCATCACCATTGCCTGGAGCTCACTAATTTATTTCCCAGACTCCTGGCATTAAAGCAGACCCCTTTCCATCTTTTTCCTGATCCCTTCTTGCTCTTTCCTATTACTTCTAAGTTCTCCCTTATTCTTCCCTAGTCTCATTTTTTTTAGCTTTCATGCTGAATGTAGGCTTTGTCACCCCTCCTTCATTGGCCTCTTCCCCAACCTAATTTGAATTTAACCTTACTGTTACCCACCTTTCTGCTATCAGTCCCCTGTTCAGGGGGAACCCTAGCTAGGTTCCCCACCTTCTCACTCTTCTCAGTGGTTCCCCTAGCTCCCATCTTCCTCACAATCAGTTTAACTGTCCAATGCAAAAGTCAAACTCTGCCTTAGAGCACTGCCCTCCTTTCTCATCAGGTGAAGGCCATCAGCCTTAAAGAGCTTCCTGTACCAGAAGCCCCCATCCCCCACAAAGTGGTAGCCCTCACCCGACACCATCCCTTCAACCACCCATTAAACTCCTCAATCTCTTCCTTCCTTAATCTATCATAACCATTCCCCTTATTCCATAAAGGAAGGACCTCGAAAAAGCCTAGGGAAGCTGAGTGCACCTTCAATCTGTCCCCCCGCCTCCTACAATTCTGCTTTACTACCTCCACAGTCTGGTACTGCATTGTATCGCATCCCACTGCCCATATCCTGCTTTTATCTCCCTGCCTCTTGGAGGCCACAGAAGTTGTATCTCTGCTCCAGCTGGGAGGATTTGTTTTTTAATTTTATTAATGTGTTAACTATGTAGGCACACTGAGTCAAGGGCCCTTTTTAGGACAACCAGGGCCACAAAAGCAATATACTGTACAAATACAGCACTATAAAATAGAAGATTATACTGATGCAAATTGAGTTAACAACAAATATACTTATTATAAAAATAATAACATGGACATGTAAAGGATGAGAGAATGACTGCATTTCAGATGACTTTCCCACCTCGGTTTCAGTCCTTCCAGCTGTAAGGCTGGCTACAGGAACACAAGTTGCTTCATCTTTACTTTTCTGAGCCAATAAGGTTTAAACTAAGGTTTGACTCACTAACAGACTAAAGTCCTGCCACCAAAATGTTCTGCAATCAGACAGCTCTCTCCCTTTCACAATGTCACCGCAAGGGATGTCACAGTGACCCTTTTCCCACTGTGATGTCTGTCACACAAGTTATTGAAAAAACAATTTTCACGTCTAAGAATATCACAATATTTGGAATTATCGTATCTGTAGAGTACTCATCAGCTCAGTTTCCTTTTAAAAGTGCTTGGTGTAGCCAAAAGCAGGCCTTTTGCTAAAGTAGTATATACTAGTGGAGGTGGAGTGGTCAAAACAGCATGAGGTAAATCACTCTATTTGTTCCCTCCAAGGGATAGCACCTTAGCCAGTGACCTGTGTGCAGCTGTAATACAATGACATATGTAACAGGGCCTCCAACTGTGGCAGGCCCTTCTATGCCCTGGGGCCCTCAGAGGCTTGTCCTCTTCTTGCTGTTACCATCTAAAGGGGCCTGACTGCAACCTAGGTTTTGTTTCATGTTTAAAATGATGTGGTGCCTCCACCTGGGGTAGTGATACGGGCAACCTGGCATGTCAACGGAAATGAAAAAGTGGTTGATGGACATCTCCACTGTGTGGCAGAGATGAACACGGTGGCAGGGTCAATTGTGATGAAGGCTAGAACTCCAGTCTCTGTCAGAGTCTCACTCCTCAGAGGCCATGATGATTCCCTCTGGTGAAGTGATGTCTCACAATCTCTCTCTCTCTCTCTCTCTCTCTCTCTCTTCCAAGGCGGGGGCAGGAATCCTGCCACACCTCTACTGACGTTGACGTGTAGACTTTGCACAAGTGAAGGTGATGGATGTGTGGACTCTGCACAAGGGAAGGTCACAGCCATAGCTTTGGGCCCTCAATACAGGATAAACCTACAGAGAAAAAAATGTCACCTCATAAGAAAAACTGAGGCAAGATGTTATTATCTCACACCCCAACCAATATATAGCCAGAGTTCATTAAAGCCCAGGGAGGAAGATCCGAGTGAGTACAACCATCTAAACCAACCAACAGGGGTCCCCAGCGAATCAATGCTCATAGGCTGAAATGTAGCAGTCAATTAGGAAACATGGTTCAATACCATCAAAAATACTTGCAGTTATTCATAAAGTAGAGGAGCGAGGCATCCTCCAGTAAATTGCAGCATAGGATCCCTGCAAAACTGCCAGGACATTTCACCATAAACAAATATCAGTAGCTAAGCCTGATCATTTATGCCCAGGGGGTGGGTTACAAATTAAGCAGTAAGGAAGGGAGAGAGATAATAACTGAGAGCAGGAGTGTGACACTGCCGGGATGCACACCTGGTGTAGAAACCACAAAAATTGCTATCAAGGCCCATCGAGTATCTGCTGGGTCAAAGCAGAAGGGAGTGTAACAAATCCTTTAAGTGATATAACCCTGGTCTGGATGACACAGGTAAGAAGAGTTGCTCAGAAGCAGGAGTTAGTAACAATCAGTGGAGGTAAGCTGTGCAGTAAAGGGGGAGAGGCGTCAAGGTTGTCCAACTCTAAACAGAAAGACTGCTGTCTGAGGCCCCATATCCTCATGCACTCATGTATTTTATAGAAATAGATGCCCATATGGGAGCAAAAACTGAAAACCGACTAACATAGGTTCAGAGCAACTTCATTTGGATGTCAAGTTATTCAGTCTTGAGGAACATCCTTACAGCACAGTATGCACAGGCATGTGGAGACCTACCAATCCAAAGAAAGGCCTCCAGCCCCAAGATGCCAGCATGGGTCATATCTGCTGCGCCCATTTTAAAACAAAAAAAGAAAAATACAGCATCCCACCATTGGTCAGCCTTCTCGCAAGGTGCTTTACCGTAAAGAATATAACTGTCCCCCTGTGCAAAACTTAGTGTCTCATCCAGGAGGCTCTCTCTGCCTCCCCCATTCCCGCCCTGTCACCCCACCACTCAGACCAGACCCCCTAATAAGCAGAGTACCTGTGATTACATCGCTGACAATCTTTAAAGTGGGGATAAATGGCTAGCCCAGTGGCGTGGAGGGCTAAGGCACTGGTGCCTTACCTCCTGCCACACCGGTGACCCCTGTTTGCGGTGCAAGTGGGTTGCTGGGGGTCATCTGGGGAAGGAGAGGATCGATGCCTGGAGGACAGCTCTCCTCTCCTGGGGAGGGGTGGGTTCAGAGACCGACATTAGCCTGGCCCCTAGCAGTGGCTGGGGGCTGGCATGTTGAGTCCTGCACAAAGAGGGGGTGGAGACGGAGCATACGCCTGGCATGCTGCATGCAGAAGTGTATGCAATTCAGTCATTGGCATCATTGCATGCTGCTGCAGCTGCACTCAGGGATGGGGGAAACAGAAAAATGGGAAAATACCCGGAGGCTAGATAGCGGCAGATGCTCGCAGGTCCCGCTCCCCAACCAGCTGTGGTCACCAGACAGAACTGGATCCAGTCCTCAATGGGGGGATGCCCCCCCGACCCTGCTGGGGAGCAAGCCTGGGGGAAGAAGGCTGGTGATAAGTCCCGGTAGACATTGGGGGATGGGGATGAGGTAACCTCCTGATCATGGGCTGTCTGGGATGGGGGATAAAGAAATTAATGTAAAAAAATAAAGTGGGGACAAACAGACATCAGTTGGTAAAAGTGGTTTACAAGCCTATTCAGGATAACCACTACAACTGGCTTGTGCTTAGCATGTCTGATTTTGGAATTGTTTCAGCAGGTCCCTGATCAACTGAAGGGTTTCCTGTGAATGCTGTGTACACTGGTCATGGATAGAGGTGCAGTGTTTAACATCCCAGGATTCTGGTGCAGCTCGAGGTGGTTGACACTGCTCATGACAGCAGACATGGGTGCACTGCTGAGCCCAAGGAGACTGTGGGCTGATGATTTCTCGCCGCTCCAAATCCACCCTTGCTTTATCTTGGGTGTAATACAGAATGTCATCGTCTGGGCACAAGACTCGCAACTTTACAGGAACAGATGTATGAAAGCAGATTTCTGCCTGATGCAACACCTGCATATACAGATCATATGCTCTCCTCTTTTGCTGGATTACTGGATCGTAATCATGATCGAGGTAAATCTGTTCATCACCATAATGTACCACCTTCTGCCGTCATGCAGTGAGTAACACCTTATTCTTAGTTTGAAATGGTAAAATCTTCATAATAATGGAGAGGAGTCACTCTCCCGGATCAGGTTTAGGACCCAGCACTTGATGGACTGGTTCTAGCTCTAGGTCCAAGACATCTGACAAATGTAATAAGTGGCGGAGTAATTGCTCTGTAAATCTGGTTGCATTCTGTCTCTCTTGCTCCCCTGGAATGCTGTATATGTGGAGATTCTTTCTCCTTAAGCATCCTTCCAAATCTTGCTGCTTGTTTTCCATCTGCACTTGGCGGTGGTGCAGATGAAGTAAAAGGTCCACCATATTACCTAAACACTCAGACAGCTCTCTGATTGCTGCCTGGAGCTCCCAATTCTCTGCCATCACTGATTCTATGTCAGTGCGCATAGCCACTAGGGAATCCTGCACTTCTGTTAGAAAGGAATGTAGTTTGTGTAGTATGTGATCATTTGTTACTACTTGAGGAGAAGTGCCGGACAGATTGCCACACTCCTTGAGGCAGACGAGGGAGAGCTGTGGCCACTCATCCAACTGTGGGGTCAGTTGAACTTTTGAGGTTTTTTGTTCCTCCCATTATTGCTGCACACCACAGGCACTAGAAATCTGCAGTTATTAACTAAACTCTGTTTTCTGCGCTGTAGTAGTGGTTGGGGTGTCAGTGACCACTTTAACCAACCATACTATTCAGTGATGTCACCCAAAGTTCACAGCCTCTCTCTATTTCTCTCCCCCCACCCCTTTGATGAGACTGTGTTATCACGCCAAAACCTCTGACCTGGTGATGCACCAAAGCTTCCCCCTAGGTCATGCACCACTCCTGCAAAGAGGTTGTAGGGTTCCATCCACTGTGGACACAGTTGTGGTGAGAGTCTGAGGATGCTCACTCTTGGATGCACCTGGCTGAGTCGCTGGTATAAGAGGTGACCTCCAGTACGTAGGTCTAATAGTTCTGGAACACTCCCCTTGAGGAAACCAAAGCAGATGCTGATTCCAGTTGATGCCAAGTCTCGGTCGCACAAGTAACTGTGTAGTAGCAATGGATAAAATTAAAGTCCAACTTTTCAATCCAGCAGTGATCCACCTAGCCTGCTGCACCAAAGTGATCATAGTTAAAAGTGTTTCTCCTAGGGCAGCCTCGATGGCCCAGCGGCTGTGGTGCTGGAGTCTGGGAGTGAATGCTGTTTGCCGTAAGGGGCGGGACAGGCTACAGATAGCTAGCAGTAGATAGGGACTTCTAAAGGCCATTCTGACATTTTGTAATATAAGCCTGGTAGTTTGACAATACAAAGGCCAAGTAAAGCAGAGGCACAAGTCCATTTGCTCATAACATTCAACTTCCTGGATTCATTATCAAAAGGCAAAGAGCTCATGTGCTGGAGGACCCAGAAACTAACAAGAACAACCTTAATGACCACTGAGTCAGTGGCAAAACAACTCTTTGTAGAAGGGGCACAGTACCGTTTGTCCACCTTGCAAGGGACAGCCAGTAAATTATTGGACTTGTACCAAGCAGCCATCCTGGTTTCCTCTAATGCATAGTAAGTGGGAGGAATAATCACAAATGGCAAAGCGGGAACCTCCAGGAACTCTCACAAATTCTTTCCATTGCAGTCCTCATCCCCAGCAGTGAAGTACAGCTTGTCGTACATGAGGCGTAACAGAACTTGAAAAGAGGCCTCCTTAAGGGGAAACCTAGGGGTGTAGACCACAGTGTCCTCACTACAGGAACAGACAGTGCAGCTGAAGTCAAAGCCAAATACAGGCTTCTCTACCCCTCCTTCATCCTCTTCATCCATATCCAGAAGGTCAAGGTTATAGTCATCCTCCTCTTCCTCTGACTAAGGAAGAGGGACCCCAGGAACCAGACAGCCTAGACAGCAATGGAGGAGACAAAGGGTAATGACAGTGGTAGGCCCTAAAGGGCCAACATCAACAGAAGTGACAGCTGGGAAGGCAGGGCCATTGACGTGGTAATCCTCGATGATAGCAATGGGAGCAAGCACTGAAGCAATATAGATACAGTTCGTAATTATTGCATATGCATGAATGGCGCCAGCCAGCAGAGCTGAAACCAAAGTCCACAACTGGACAGAGCCTGTCATCGATGGCTGTACACCACTGTTAATGGGGGAAGCCAGGGCCAGTTCCCGACCTTGGCGTCAGGATGATGGTTGGGGTGGGATTTAACAGAGGTCGATGATGTGGCATCAGACTTCACCTGTTTACAAGAATTTTAGCAGTGACCAGAATCTAAAGGAAGATTTTTCCTTGGAATGCTTGTTTTTGACAATGAAGCTTTTTAGGCTTGTCCTTTGATCAGTGTTCCCAGAAAGACAACAGCATGCACCCAACGAGGAGACCAGCAACATTCCCCAGGAACCAAATTCATAGATCGAGACAGTGATACTGGGACAGATGCAGGTGCTGACCGCTGAGTGTTCTCCATTTCTGCAGAAAACTCTCTAAAGTTTGCCTACGATGTTTCCTGATGGCCTAATTAAAGCCCTGGCAAAGGCACAATCCTTCACATAATAGGAGAGGCAGAGGCAACAAAGTGTATGACCATTGTCTCTGAAGATCATCACACTACAATGACAGAAACGAAAAAGTGGTTAATGCTTTTTCGCTGGATTTGATCACCTCATGCTACAAAGTTATAGAATTACACACTCACTCAATAATATATTGACTAAAATCGACATAGGCATGTTCCCATCATCCAACAAACAGTTTATGGGGGGGGAGACAATGGTTACCCATGTTATATGGGTAGCCCCAGCTATGTAACAGGTTTGTGGGCACTCTGGGCACCGATGGCTTACAGTTCCAAAGGTGTGACTCTATGGAGGGAGATGTGCTGAAAGATTAACAGTTGTCACATACATAAAATATATAGTGCAAAAATCTGTACATAATACTGTAACTGGGACATTTAAATTACATCAGCTGCACATCACACAATCAAGATAGCTATACTTACAAATATATGTATACAAGACAGATCATCTGACTATACAACATTTTTGAGGTTCCAATGCACATGCTAAAAGCCACATTTTTCTTAGTGGAAATGACGGAAGCTTAGCGTTATGCAAATGCCAGGCCACTGAGAGAGCATTCCAACACCTCAGACTCAAAGACGCAGTGGTTCTTTTGACACCACATAAAGCATGAAACAGAAGTTTTTAGTTCTGCCTTAATTTGTCTTACAAGAAACTTTTATAAAATATTACCCAAAACATTACCCCCCAGACACTAATTCATCAAGAGAACAGCATATTAATTGCACCTGTCCCCTAGGGATTCCCAGGCAGTTGTGCAATAAAGCTTGCAGTGATAAGTGTCCCTGGTGCGTCTAAGACTCAGAGCATTAAGCAATGATAAAGAATATTCAGTTTCCTTAAAGGAAAAACAGAAGCACCTCAGCAGATAATACTGCATAACGGGTGCCGGAATATGGGGGAATTGGGGGTTGAAGTTTAAAAGGACACAGGGTAGAAAAGATTGTTTTTGCAAGCAAAGGGGCACTTTGAATGCTCATGGGCAAAAGTGTGTGTGTGTGAGGGGCTGCAGCACACCCACAGGTTCTGGCACCTATGTACTGCACAGTCAAAATAGGGCACAATCATGGAACTAGAAAAGAAAGGCCTACAACTCTTTTATTAAATACTGATGATGCTGAAACATAAAACCAATTTTGTGGGTAATCAACTTAGTCAAGTAACCAATCTGGTTATCTTAAATTCCTCAAACAAGCCACAGGTCCAAATATTTATACTGCAGAACTAGATCTAGACATCTATTATCCAAAGTAATAATCGTTAAAGGTTTCTCAGTCAAATCTGTTTGGCCGCAAGTGACAAAAATGACACACTTTGTCTTGTTAATATTTAAGTAAAGCCAATTGGAATTTAAAAAATGCTGCACTACATTAAAATTACTTTGGAGAGCCAACTGCAGTACATTATTATTCTCCGTACTAGCATATACAACAGTATCCTCTACATAGGCTTGTGTAGCTATGCCGGCAAACTCCTTTCCAAACTTCTGACATACATTATAGGAAGAACAGCAAGTCCCAGTATTGATCCTGAGGAATACTCCTTTCTAGGGGGAACAAACTTGAATTTATCCCCTTAAAATTTACAAATTTCCCAGAGACAGAGATGCTGGCAACTCACTGCAGCGACACTCCACAGAACCGCAGAACCCCATTTCAGCCATTTTAAGCAGCATTACATTATGATTGCTAGAATCAAAGGCTTCAGATGATAGATCAAGAAAGATGGCACTAGAATACAAACCTTAATCCACAGCCAACTGGATGTCACTTGGAACTTTAGCCAAAGCAGTTACCAGGCTATGTTTTGCTCCAAACTCAGACTGATTAGGGTTCTGTAGAGTGTAACGCTGCAAATACCCAGTAATTTGAGAAGCTACCAGCTTCTCAACAACCTTTGACACTGAGGACAGTAGCAAAATTGGGAAATAATTATTTCTGGAATTCAAGTGTCCAGTTCAGTGTCTGATAACAATCAGAGCAGTTTTCCAGGGGTCTGGAAACACTCCTCATTACAATAACATACTGTATACAAACATGGAAAGTGGAGATTGCTGGGGCAGTCAACTTCAGCCACTTACCAGCTATACCATCTAGACCTATAGATTTGTAAATGTTTAGCTCGAACACCTTCAACACATTTATGACTGAATTTGTCCAAATGAAAAATGCCATAGCCCTCTTGCCATGCCGTCGTGGCCCTTGAGAATTGGTACAGCATCACAATATCACTTGAAAAACTGGACATACTGGTATAATTAAGTGATAACATTCATCTTGTAGTAGTATACAAAGCAATAACCAACTTGTGGATGATTACGCCGAGGTGAAGCGAGCGATTCTTACAGAAGCTAATTATTGATCTACTACAAGATGAATATCATATACTCAATAGGAATGTCAAGATTTTTTTTATGACAGTAGTAGTAAAAAATGAGCTATGCTACAGGTTGAAATTAGGGAAAGCTGTGGCTTTGGGCATGCGCATTAGTGATGGTAGTAGTATGGTAGTTAGTCCTAGTTTTTAGTTTCGGATGTCTGTTTTCGCACTGTTAAGTTTGCCGCTGCTGCTGCTGAGGTAGTCTGTGCTGAATACACAAAGCTTTGTGTGTGTGTGTGTGTGTGTGTGTGTATCTAAAGTCTGCGTCTGTTTGTGCCTTAATCTTCGTGCCATGCAGTGTGAAGTTCAGCAACAAAATTATGTGTGTGTGCGCCTTTCGACTCAGTCTGCTAGGTCTGTCTGTTCAGTACAGTTGAGCTGCAACATTCTGTGTGGCTGGTCGCTCCATGTCCATCTGCCATGGTAAGCGTTTGTGATAATACTTATGGAGAAGTGAATAATAAGGTTGCCTGTACTGCTGAAGTGGAGGGGGGGGGCGCGAGTGCGAGTACATTTTTACAGTGAACAGGTAGTGTGGGCAACAGAGGACACTATGGATAATCTACTGTGGGCGTGGTTATAAGTGAATAAACTACTCTGGGAAAGTGATTAAACTACTGTGGGCATGGTCATAGGTCAATAAACTACTGTGGGCATCTTGGTGGTAGTTTGTGGGAGGATAACTGTCAGCTTTCCTGTGTTCTGATTGGCTGAGACTGGATAAATATTATACCTAATATTAGATTTAGGTGACATTCCATTGGCATCACTAACTTTCACGTCATCCAACAGCGTGGGACTGAGAGACAGAAACTTGATAGGGGGTATCAAGGAAGCAAACTATCCCCCCTCCCCAAAAAAGGCAATAATTGAAACCTTTGTTTTGCACCAGTTGCTGCTTGAAAAATCTTGCCCTGGCCTCTCTGACTGTAAAAACAGTCCATTTCTTCATATATGAAATAAATATGTCCCAATTATTTGTAGTAGTTTATAACAGTTGACCTCTTAATCTGCATTCCTAAGGTTCTGCTGTTTTACTAGAGACTACATAGTATCTAGTATTAGAAAACTTCCCCCAGTGAGTATGAACAGGAACATGTCTGTTACAGATGCATGAGAATTCATCCATAAAAAAAAATACAGGCATGCTCGAGAATTGATAAAAGATGTAACCTCTCCCAACAGACATTTGCCATATCCAGCATTAAATTAATTTTATTTATTTATTAAAATTTTGGTGACCGGGTAGGCCCACTGAGACCGAAACAGTCCCTTTTTCAGGGGCGACCCGGAATTAATTACATACATCTATAAACATAAAATACATACATGTCATTTCACAATTAACTGTCAATATAGACATACTGTACTGACCTAGTCAAGGATACAGTGGCAGGTTAATTACAATCGACATCAACAGGAGAAAGTACTATTATGCACAAGACAGTTGTGTAATCAAACCCCTGAAAGTGTCTATAATTACAAACTTTGTCTGCTCCCTTTACCTTATCATGGTTGCAAATGTAAAAAATAATTTTTTTGTTTGTTTATAATTTCTCTTTATTGAACAAGAGCACATTATTTTTTTTCCCAATTCTATTTATTCTCTCCCACACCTGGGCATCCTTCAGGGGTGTACACCCGAAGTCAGCCTCTACTCCCTTGCCTGAACCTTGCTACTGACTGGAGGGACTCCCCCCACCACCCAGGCAGACCTAGCCCCCCGGATCACCCCCTTGGGCGGGCCCATCCTCTCGTGACGGCCTTTCTGGGATTAGAGAGGTCCTACCTCGGGTGGTGGGTCGGCCGTGGAGTCCTCTGGTCACAGGACCGACAGATGGGATGTGGGCCGTGTCCCTCGTACCCCCATCATCTCTGCGATGTGTGGCAGGGTTTTTCTGCCCCCTGCGGAGCATGGCCAGCAAGGCAATGTGGTGCTGCAGCTCCGCCCCCCCAAGCATACACCACGTAGCTATGTTTGGCAACCCCCAGCCACCGCCAGAGGTCATTCAGTGAGCGGACGCTCCCCAAAGCTCTCCCCAGGAAAAGACAGCAGTCTGCCGGATGCTCTATCTCTTCCCTCCCCTGCTGACCCCCAGCAACCTGGGCTTGCTTCTGAACCCGGGTCGCCGGCGTGGAGCGAGGTGTAGCGTCCAGTGCCTCAAACCTCCGCACCACCGGGCCAGCACAAGAGCACATTATAACTTTTAATGTACAGCAATCTATAGATAATAAACATCCAGTTGCTGCATTCATGACTACGACTTATACAGTTTCCATTTTTAAATGTGACTTCTACCATTTCTTGCTGAAGTACAAATATAGCAAAAGCAAAATTAGGATGTGATTACTGAGGAGTTCACAATTCTGCAATACCATTTCATGATGATAATTTCAGGGAACAAATTCCTTGTCCTGCTTCATTATATAAAGTATGCAGGGTTCCTATCAGAGATTGTGTACTATGTAGGTAGGCAGTTCCATCTCATATATATATATATATATATATATATACACATATATATATATATAGTATATATATACATATATATATATATATATACACACACACACACACACACACACACACACTGTATATATATATATATATATATATATATATATATATATAATTGACTATTTTTGGCCAAGAAGATCTAGTTGGGGACTCAGTTTGCCTCCATCTTCTAATGCTAGCTTTTTAGCTACCAATATATAGACCCAAGATCATAGATCGGAGCGGCAATTCTGTGGGAAAATCGGCACACAAGTACCATCGTGGGGGGTCCCATGTCATAACAGTCATTGCAGAATATGATTGCTATTATGGCGGTGTATATCGCCCGAGAAGCAAGTCGGTGATATATACTTCAAGCGACCCGACACCTGGAAAACAAAAATGTTTTCTTGGTGGGGGCAGCTACCCTGAATATAGATTATCAACTCCAGGGGGGTACATGTCAGGAAGGGGGCAAAATCATGTTTCAGAAAAAAATTAAGTGCTGCAGCCGGAGGCAGTGGCAAACTTTGTACACACCTAGTCCTGAATCCTGTACCTGCTGCACCAGAGCTAGCCACCCACACCACCACACAACATGACTAGCTTGGCAGCAGCAGGTACACCCGTCCCTCAAAACCCCTTCCCTGTCACTCCCCTTTCCCTCACTATCTCCCCCTTCCTGTCGCCATCCACTACCCTCGCAGTCATATACCATCGCTACCCTTGCAGGGTAGCCCACGAGTATAGAGCTGAATATGAGTCGCCGTTTTGACATGGTGCCCATGTTCGGTCGCTATACTCATGGTATACCCCATGGGGGCAAATCAGATCTGGGTGTATGGAAATTTGTTCCATTTGAGCTGTTAAGTCTGAGCAAAAGGTAAAGAGTAGGGGACAGAACCAGAAAATATGGGCATGGCCTGCATTTTGGACCCCACAATTGCGCCAACATTCACCAAGGTAGAAACTTCACCATTTTCACTGGAGTACAGAAATATCTAGAAAGACACTTCTGAAGGACACTCTGTCTGCTGTAGCTGAGAAAGAGAGCAGCTACCAGCTTCTTTATAGCAAGGAGATGATTTAATAGAGTACACTGAATTGAATTCTTAATTTTGGGGCCTGTGTAAGTAAATAGAAGTCAGTATTTTGGTTCTCTGTTTTTGGGGTTGACTTTTCTTAGTGTAACTTTTATTTGCCAGGGAGTAAATCTAGCTGGGAGAATATCTGTGGTCATTTGTGACTAGACCCATTACTTAAACTCTGTGAAATAGGAGTTCAAAAGGAAGGAAGGAAGGCACTCACCAGGGTGCTGGGTCAGAGTTGTAGTTGATTGTTTCTGGAGGACACAGGCTTAGTCCCTCCTATCTGCCCCAAGCACATAATTTCCTGTATAGCAGGGGTTCTGACATCACCTCCCCAAAAGTGCAAAGGACATACACCTGTTCATATCCTTAAAGACACAGCACACTGAATAGGGCAAACACACTCACATGCTTGCACACACTAAAAGGAAAAAAAAAAGAAACATCTTAAACAGGAAGGGAGACAGACATGTGGGGAGTAGTACAATGCACTGGTTGTGGAGCGGCAGTCTTCCGGGAGACGTTCTGGAGGCTACATTGCTGCCCTATTTGCAGGCACCTCTCTGGTCTGAGGGACAAGGTTGCCCGTCTCCATGCTGACCTGGAAAGGATTCAGGAAACCTCTTCCCCCACCCAGGGACCACCTAGGCCACCACCACTGCCTCAAAGGTTGCCAAGAAAGAGAAGCGGTTGGACCACAGTGGGCTCAAGAAGGGTGACGGAACAGAGGCACATTCCTCCAGTTGTGCCTCTTCACAATTAATTCGCCATTCTGGTGGAGCGTGGTTCATCTATGGAGGAACCCACAGTGGAGACCAAGGAGGATGCTGGGAACCTCCACAAAGGAGACCCACAGGAGGGTGCCACAGGACCCCAAAAGGGAAGAAAACAACTCCTGGTGGGGGCCTCAATCATTAGGGGACAGAACTGGAGGAGGGAAGGGAGAGGGAGGTAATGTGCCTGCCCAGCGCCATGGCTTAGAGGGACAGGATTTAGAGGGACAGGAAGCGAATCCTCAGGATCATGGGAGCAGCTGCACGGAGGAGGGAGCTGGATGTCATTATCCACCTAGGGACAAATGACCTGGCTGGGAATGGGATCAGAGCAGTGCAGCAGGAGTTTGTGGAGTTGGGGAGGGGGCTTAGACAAGTGGCACGCATGGTAACTTTCTCGGAAGTGCTATCTGTCTATGGCATGTGTCAGAGCTAGGGTACTCCACACCATAGGATTCAATGACTGGTTGAAAAACTGGTGCGGAGCTCAGGGATTTGGCTTCAATGGGGACTGGGGGTCCACCTGGAGGGATACAGGCCTATACTGGTGTGATGGTCTGCATCTGTCCGGTAGGGGAACTAGGATCCTAGGTGATAGGTTTAAATGCTTCATTGACAAGCATTTAAACTAGCCACGGGGGGTAGGCACTGAAGAGAAGCAGGGAAACCCCAGCCCCTTCCCACAAAACAGGGTAGGTAGCAAAGCAGACACATAGGTAGAGAAGTCGATAGGGAGCAGGACAGGGGTAAATCCAGAAAAAGGCAAAGGCAGTAAGGACAGGGATGGGCCTAAAAGGGGTAAGGCCATCAAAAAATGGAGGGCGATGAGTACCAGTGCCCACAGTCTGGGAAGCAAGCTCCCTGAACTAGTGGCCTTGATGGAAGAGGGACACCTGGATATCGTGGCGGTCACAGAAACATGGTACACAGAGAACCATGACTGGGATGTCAACATACAAGGGTACACAACCTACAGGAGGGACAGGGAAGGTAAAAGAGGAGGAGGAGTAGCTCTCTACATAAGACAAGGAATCAAAGCAACAGAACTAAAGGCTAAACAGGGAGGGGAGGAGGCACTGTGGGTCACCCTGGAGACAGGAACTGGCACCACAATCCGCACGGGGTGGTTTACAGACCCCCTTCTCAGGGGGAGGCAGTGGACAAGGAAACGATAGAAGGAATCCTTAGAATGGCAGAAAAAGAAGAGATATTGTTGATGGGAGTCCTGACTATTCCAGATGTTAACTGGAACACCTTTACTGCAGCCACATCCAAGAGCAGGGTCATTCTCAATGCCCTACAGGGGGCATGCCTCAGACAGCTAGTGTTGTAACCCACTTGGGAGGCAGCAATCTTAGACCTGGTACTCTCAAACGGGGATGGAGAGAGGATCTCAGATTTATTTATTGAGGTTTCGGAAAAGTGCCTTTGAGTCAGAGACTTCTTTACAAAGGTTCCACGTCACAGAAATCAGATACAAAACAGACATTATGTGGCAATTCACCTTCACCAGGGCATGAAGCAAGCTCTATACATAGAGCAGGAAAAAGGCAAACAGATTGCTACTAGGAAAAATAAGCACAGTTCTTAAACAAAACATTAATAATACTCAGAAATCAAGCTGAACCTGACAGACTTAGGCTGGAGACTCAACGGGGGTGAGAAATAAGCTGGCCAGAGGCCTTAGTCAGGGAGGGATGGGGTTCAGTGGCAATCACAGTAATTTGAGGACTGGAGTTGTTCCTTAAGCTGAGTTTTGAAGGTGCCAATTCGGTTTTCGTTAGCAAGAGAGGTGGGTAGGCCATTCATCCAAGATGGGTCTCTGCAGCTAAAGAACCCTTGGAGTTGGGAGGTACAGCAGTAGGGTACTGTGAGGAGCTGCTTAACAGAGCTTCGGGTGTGCTTAAGTGTTGGGGCCGAGTGGATTAGAGGTGTGAGCCCAGGGCGGGCGAGGCCAAGGGTAGCCTTTTTTGCCATGGGTAGGTGTGGTACCTGATTCTATTTTCGAGGTTGAGCCAGTTGGTGGTATTGTATAGTGAGCAAGTTTGGGTGAGACGGTCACAACCCAGGGTAAGGCGGCAGGCTTTATTAGGGGCAAGGCAGAGTCTGGAAAGGGCTGAGGTGCTCGCCGCGCTATAGATAAGTAAGCCTTAGTCAAGTAGGGAGAGGACCGAAGAGGAGACAGCGAGCCTAAGGGCGTCTTGAGTAAGACAGTGTTTGAAGCGATGCAGTATCCCAAGATGAATGTTGAGGGCAGTGGATAGGAGGTGTATATGTTGATGGAAGCTTAGCGCTGGGTCTAAGGTAATTCAGAAGTGGGTAGCCATCTGGGTACAAGTGACCACCAAACAGTGTGGTTCACAATAAACACAGCTGTAGTGTCAAGCCATACAAAAGCAAGGGTGTTGGACTTTAGGAGGGCTGACTTTGGCAAAATGGGAGAGTGCCTCAGAAAAGCACTAGCAAACAGGCAAAAAGGATGGGTGGAATAATAATGGGGAAAAATCAAAACTGCCATCACAGAGGCAATAAGCCTTTGTGTAAAGCAAATCAACAAAACAAAATGAAGGAAAAAGACACTACTGTTCTCAAAAGAGGTGGCAGGGAAGGTTAAGGAGAAAAGGGTAACATTCAAGAAGTATAAGGAATCACAGAAGAAGCAGGACAGATAACTGTATCAGTTAAAGCAGAAGGAAGCCGGGAAGGCAGTCAGAATAGCAAAGGCCCAAACTGAGGAAAAGATAGCCAATTCTGTTAAGAAGGGGGATAAAACCTTTTATAGGTACATTAGGGAGCGAAAAAAGACCAAGGGAGGGATACAGAGTCTTAATAAATAGGAGGGAATGTGGGCAGAGGGTGACAGTGAAAAAACAAGGATACTGAACGAATACTTCTGTTCCATATTCACAAAAGAAAAGGAGGGGGCGGTACCTAAACCAAACAAGAGAAACATTCTGGATAGGAGATCAATACCAGTCCATTCACAGAAGAAAGGGTTCTGAAAGAACTCTTAAAACTGAAGGTAGACAAAGCAATGGGGCCTGACTGGATTCACCCAAGAATTATAAAAGAACTAAGGGTAGAATTAGTGACACCACTGACTACACTCTAACAAATCATGGGGGGATGGGGTGGTACCTGAGGACTGGAGGAGGGCAGATGTGATTCCACTTCACAAAAGTGGGAGCAAGGCAGAGGCAGGAAACTACAGACCAGTTAGTTTGACCTCAGTGGTAGGGAAAATGACGGAATCACTTCTGAAGGAAAGAATTGTTGAGTACCTAGAGGCCAGTGGGCACAGGATCCATGGCAGCATGGATTCACAGCAGGAAGGTCGTGTCAGACGAATCTAATAGATTTCTTTGACTGGGTGGCCAAAGTAGTAGATCAAGGAGGGGCTGTGGACATGGCCTACCTAGACTTTAGCAAGGCATCTGACACAGTCCCACACAAAAGATTAATATACAAGTTAGCCAACCTTGGAGTGGGTCCCAAGGTGGTAGCCTGGGTAAAAAACTGGCTAGACAACAGGACACAGTAGGTAATAGTAAAATGAGTCCACTCTGAAGAAATGGGGGTTACTAGTGGGGTACCACAGGGTTCAGTACTGGGACCGGTCCGCTTTAATGTCTTTATAAGCGACATTGCGGAGGGACTGGAAAGAAAAGTATGTCTCTTTGTAGACGACACAAAGATCTGCAACAGGGTTGATACACAAGGTGGGGTGGAAAGGATGAGTAGGGACTTGGCAAGGTTGGAGGATTGGTCAAATGTATGGCAGCTTAAATTCAATTCTAAGAAGTGCAAAGTAATGCACCTGGAAACAAAAACCCAGGGAAGAGTACACAATGGGGGTAAGGGGGAAAGGGGAAATTGTTTACCCAGGAAAGGCACACTAAGCTGGAGCTTGTTTCCAGGTGCGACCTGGGAGCACAAGGAAGTTAAGTGACTTGCTCAGGGTCACACAGTATGCAAGTGGAAGCTGTGGGATTCAAACTCAGGTCTGGTCTGCTGGATGTCACCAGATTTGCAGCTCAGAGCCTTAGACTACTGCGCTATACTGCCTCCTGGGGGTGAGAGACTAACAACAACAAAAATGGAAAGGAACCTGGGGGTAGTCACATTAGGCAACCTAAAGGTGGGCAAGCAATGTGAGAAGGCAGTAAGGAGGGCTGGGGAGATACTGGGATGCACAGGGAGAGGCATCACCAGTAGAAAACAGGAAGTTGTTATCCCTATAAACAGAAAGTTGGTGAGACCCCATTTGGAGACCCCATCTCCGCAAGGACATAGACAGGAAGGAGGCTGTCCAGAGGAGGGCAACTAAAATAGTGCAGGGTCTGCACTAGAAAACATATGAAGAGAGACTAAAGGAGCTTAATTTGTATACCCTCAAGGAAAGGAGGGAGAGAGTGGACATGATAGAAACTTTCAAGTACCTCAAGGGAATCAACAAAGTCCAAGAGGGTAGCATCTCTCAGAAAAAGAGATGTGCAAGAACAAGGGGGCACAATTTGAAGATAGAGGGGGGACGGCTCAGAGGTAATGTGAGGAAGTATTTTTTCATGGAGTGGGTTGTGGTACACAGAATGGCCTTCCTGAGGAGGTTGTGGAGTCAAAAACAGTGGGGGAATTCAATAATGCATGGGACAGACATAAGGCAATTCTAGTGGTGGGGGTAGGAGGAAGTAGGATGTTTGTTAACTAGGATCTGCAGCTTATCCATTAGGTAGGGAAATGGGCAGACTAGGTGGGCCAAGCGGTCCTTATCTGCCATCAAATTCAATGTTTCTATGTAAACACCAACACACCTCAGTTGCTTCTTATCAGGCTTTATTCTTAACATCAACTCAGCTCAACTTCTGCATACAGGCAGAATTCCTGTGTTTTGAACACGGGGAACAGAAAAAGACAGTATCGGGTTTCCCCTAAAGGGACTATTTCTAAATATCATTATCATTACACAGTGAACATTAACTAGAGAACAAATAACAAATACAATATGCAGACCACTTTATAACAACTTCCAAGCAAATTCTCACCAGCCATTTGAAGAGGTAACCTTGATTGTATGTTAATATGTCCCCCGGAGCCACTCTTTGATGTATAAGAGTGGTCAGGGCCGGTGTTAGGGTGGTGCAAGGGATGCCACTGCACCAGGGCCCAGAGCTCGGTGGGGCCCAGAGACCTCTCCGACCCATCTACCAAAAATTGCCATTTTTAAATGGCAATCGGTGCTGCACCGTGTTCGTTGGTTTGCTGTCCCTACTCCTTATTTGTCACTGACTCAGGCTCAGCTCCGGAATCCAGTCTCCACCCTGCCTGCACCGCCCTGCCCCTGCCTGTCATGATCTCAGCCCCAGCCCCCTTTCAATTAAATTAAAATATCTAGCGGCAGCGGGGATGTACCACGCACGCTCGTGAACCATACCTGCTGGCACTGGATGGACTGCTCGCCTGGCTCCTCCTCCTTGAGTACTGATGGACCGGACCGCTCTCGCTGATTCTCCTCCTCCCCAAGATGTTCCCGCTATGATCACTCCGTGTCAGTTTGCGCCTGTTCTGCCGCCCAGCCCAATGAGCCCATCGAGCCTTTCTGGATGCCAGGCTGCTGGCATTTATTTATTTAGCTTTTGTTTACCGGGTAAGTACACTAGACAAGTAGTATGCCTATTTTCAGGAACGACCCGGGAGAGCACAAAACATACAGTATACATACATGGCAACATTGGAGAAACAGCATGATACAGTAAAAAACAGCTATAACAACGCTTGTATAAGGGCAGAGATACTGCCACACATAGTACAAATTGTTACAGGACATAGATAGACATTAGAATCACTAAATACATATTTCATAGACCATCATGGACTCAGAGTGGACAATAGTGGACTGCAGAGTATTACATTACAGAGACTAGGAGCAGTCACATCTTGTCGTTTGTTTTAGGTGGGACCACAGGGAGGAGTGAAAGGTCCCATGGGAAGGGGCAGAGCGAACAGAGTCCAGAATGGAGTTCCAGAGCCTAGGCACAAAAGCGGCAAAGTCAGGATCCCCCATAAGGGTCCGAGTAGGGGGAACTTTAAGCAACTCAGCGGTCTGTGACCTGAGCTGGTAGGGGATGGCATCCAGTTTTGGGAGGAGATGCGCCAGTCCCGACGGGATGCCCGTGGCAAGCACTTTCCTGGTGAAGTTTCCTACACCAAGGATCAGGAATTCCGCAGGGGGGAGCCAGTTGAGTTTGTCATAGAGCTCACATCGGTGGGTGAGTTTGGGAGCAGCAAGTGCAAACCGACAGATATCATTATATGCCATGTTCCACCGATTAAGATGGATTTGGCGTGACCTGGCAAATAGGTGGTATCCATAACTGAGGGAGGGGAGAAGCACTCCCCTCGCAAGTGCCAGCCTCGCTCCCGGAGTCAGGTTGTATTTGGCCCTGTAGGCAAGGCCAAGCTTACACCTGGTGGCTCTGCAGATGTTTTGGATATGGCTTCCCATGTCAAGTTGTGGGTCAAGGGTGACCCCAAGATATTTAATTGAGCTCGCTGTTGGCAACAGGGGGCCTCCATCACAAGCTATTTTGAGCATAGCTGATGGGGCTTTTAACTTGGCCGTGGAACCAAAGAGCATGGCCTGAGTTTTGTTAGGATTCAATACCAGTCTATGGTTGGTAATCCAGGCCGAGACTCTGCTGAAGTCTTCAGATAGGCAGTGGTTAAGGTCAGAGCATTACGAGCATGGGCCACTAGCACAAGGTCATCTGCATAAAGCGTGACTTGGCAATGAGAGGTCACCCGTGGGAGTTGATTAATAAAAAGTGAGAATAGGAGAGGTCCAAGTACCAATCCCTGGGGAACTCCCATGGTCACAGCCCTAGGCTCCGAGAGGACCTTGTTAAAGCAGGTGCGCTGCTTTCTACCCGTTAGGTAGCCCATCATCCAACTCATGGCATGCGGAGAGAACCCGAGAGCCCTGAGCTGCTCCCCCAGTAGGTCATGGTTGACAAGGTCAAAAGCTTTTGACAAGTCAATAAATATAGCACCTGACAGTTTGCCCTGATCCATGGCGGATCTAATACTAGAGGTTACAGTAATCAGGGCAGTAGTGGTACTATGACCCTTCCGGAAACCATGTTGGGCCCCAGAAAGCAGCTCATGGGTATCCACGTCCTCCGAGAGTTGCTCCATACAACCTTTCAGGGTTTGCAAGGGATGGGAGAATAGCAATAGGCGATAGTTGTCAGGGAGTTTGGGATTTCCTGCTTCAGAACAGGGACTATCCTTGCCTCCTTCCAGATGTCAGGGATTATCCCGAGCTAAGGGATAGGTTAAAGATATGGGCAATCAGAGGGGCAATGTAAGCTGCTCCCAGCTTGAGAAGCCTGGGCTCAAGGTTGTCAGGCCCTGCACTGGAGTGCTGGGAGAAGGCAGCCAAGCAGTTCCAAACATCAAGGACAGACACGGCCTTAAGATTAAATACTCTCCGAGGAGGATGTTCACTCTGAAATGGCATAACATGGAGCCATGAAGGATTTCTGGCTTGCTCGCTGCTGTCAGGTCAGTCACGTTTATTTGGGGGTACTGATACATGGCAAGCTTAATGAAGTGTTCCTGCTCTCTGCCTCATGTGTGCTTGTGGCCTTGTGTGCTCTTGGACATGTACTTTGTCTGAGTCTCAGCTTGCTCTGACTGCTGCCAATAATTGTTTTTACAACCAAGTTCACTGTTGAAATTGAAAAAACATTACAAAGTCACTGGTCTAATAATTCTGGCAGTAGTAGTAATAGTACTGAGCGTGCTCGGCCAGGTTGGTGGGAAGTTGGAACCGGGAGAAGGTGTGGGGTCGGGTCCAGAGACCGGGGAGCCCACTCGCAGGACTCAGGAGGAGGAGGAGGAGGAGGAGAGTTTAATTCATTCATTCACTGGGACGACGGGGACACACATTGGCACACTGGCCTTGGCTCGGGGGGTTGGGGTCGGGGTCTGGCAGCAGGTCCTGGAAAAGGGAAGGAAGGAAAAAACAGGCCCAAGACTTGACTGCCAGTGGTCACTTGTCTCAGCTGAGATAGCTCAGAACAAAGAGGAGCAAGTTCTGCTGCTAAACTTCGTGTTAACTGAAAAAAAAAATATGTTTTTGTTCTTATTGAGAGTTATGGGGGAGATGGGAGGGGGCCCACTTCACAGGACAGGAGTGAGGCGGGGGCCCACTTCACAGTCTTGCACCAGGGCCCAGTAAATCCTAGTGCTGGCCCTGAGAGTGGTTTCACATGCATTCGGCTTGCGCGAGAACAGTGAACCAAAGCTGAGCTGTTCTGGCTCAAGATGAGGGCAAATGAAACCACTCTGATACAGAAAAGAGTGGCGAAGGGGGACATATTAGTATAGTTTTGATCGAGCATGATCATTAATATAATTCTTTTTAGAAACCATTCCCTGAAGGCGCCAGTTTCCAGGGCACCTACACATGAGACACTCCTCATGGAACAAGAATGTCTCATGCGCGAAGAAAGGAGCGCTCCGACTGGTTGAGAGCGCTGCCTCGATCTATAATGCTATCTGTGAATATTCCACTCTGAGCTGGGTACTGAAATAGAGATTTTGATATCAGCTATCTAAAATAGATTTGGCGGAATCTGAAAGATATTCCTGAAAGCCCCAGTAAAATGACCTATTAGGTGTTCCCAAAGTGTACCTGCCCGCAGCTAGTAATAACTGCAGCAGTATAGGCATAGGATCTGGTAATGAGGCACAATATGTAAACAATAAACCCGTACCAGTTTGGTCCTAACAACTTGTTTCCTGTATAAAAATAGACTTTTTTTTTTTTTTTATGACAGGGTATGGGGTTATGGTGATTTAATGCATGGCTGGGTGCATTGTGAGGGATGATGCCGCAGGCCGAGTGTCCTCACAGCACCCCAGCCATACATTAAATCACCATAACCCCATACCTTGGAGTGGGTTATTTCACTTATAACATGGATTCTGAAAAGGAAAAAAAAAACTGACACAAAAATATGTTTTCCCTGTCTGGAAAGACAGAAATAGGGACTGTATCCTGAAACCTGGTAAAACAGTTCCTGAGATGAAAACCATGCTGCATGTCTATTCTCCACATAGAAATGTCACACACACACACACATGCTGCTGTTGTGATCTGTGACTTCTCTTGTGGATAGCACTGCTCTCACTGTGGCACACAGCTGTGTTGGAACCCCCCCCCCCCCAACAATGGAGCTTGACCTGTAAAGCTTACACCTGGACTGAGTCTGTGCTCCTCCTTGCCGCTCTCTCGTTCACGCTGCCTCAGTCTGTGTGGCACTGTCCATATGGGTGCAATGCTGTGCCCCAACAGACAGCACACACCAAAACATGCATTGTCCATGTGGCAAAAAAACAAACAAATCGCTGTCCTCATCACTGCAGCTGTGTCATGACTGCCTCTACGCGACAACACAGTCTCCAGGACACCCACAGACAGGAGAGAAAACACTGCTGAAGGAACGGTCACTTGCCACTCTGTCTCTCTCACTCACTGATGGCAACATACAATTCCCTTACAGACTGCAGGTCACTCAGCTGACAACAGACAGCCAGAGAACCAGACAGCAAACTGCTGTATTTCCTCATCTGAGCGTTCGTGCTCTCACTGTCGCTGGATTGGGAAAAACCAAGTATCGCCAACAAACGGCAGTGTACCGTGTTTATGGAGGGTGCCAGAGGACAGAGTCAAACCCACTGGAGTCAACACACAGACAAGACTGCTCACACTTGTGTCCCTCTCTTCACTGCAGCCGCTCCGCTGTCACACTCGGGGGACTCTGCACCACTTGCCTCTTGTGGACAGCTTGACAGACACAAACACCACAACACTGAAGACAGGCAGCCCGCCCAGACTTCTGTCTCTCCCTACAGGGTTTGGCTGATCGGTGACGGGTGTCACGGTGAGGTGGGGGTGGGGGCTGTGCTCCACGCACAGACAGAAAGACAGAGACAACCACACACAGTTCCCCAGTTCCATTCAGTGCTGTGTAACTCCCATCCCAGGGCTGGTACCACAGCCTTGCTAGGTCTCTTGCTCTCTCTCTCTCTCTCTCTCTGTGCCAGGACGGCGGTTGGAACAGGACCATGGGATACAGAGTATTACATGTCCACAGCCAGGTACAGACAGACAGCTACACTTTTGCTTTACAACCTGCCATTTCTCCCAATCAGCAGCGCACCACCTGCTGCATGAGCCACAAGGATAGTCTTGGTGCACTACGACAGGCACTACCTATGGATAGGAGGAAAAAACAGCAATAGACACTTTGTGTATCACTGCCTTGCCGCACTGTCGCTGGCACTGTCTCGGCTGCGATCCCTTGCCTAATGTACACTTCAGCAGTGATCACTTGGAACCTGTGACGATCCTCAATCTGGGATACAGTGGGCACAGGAGCATGTCACAGTGACAGTACCACACCAAGCACCAATTGCCAGCTGGGGATCTCCCGTGTCCCCACATCTATTAATGGCTGCTGGTTTCGCTTGCCTGTCTCAGCCAATGGCACTTTCCCTGAGTCCCTCCATGGAACCGTTCATTAAAAAGGGCATTTTTATTTATTTATTTCAGTTTAGGATTAATACTTTTGAGTCAAGAACTCATTTACAAAGGTTCCAAGTCAGACAGATACAGGATATGACACAACATTTCATTGGTTACATAGGAAACATGACAACTCTAACTAGGTGACACTAGCAAGGCAGTAGACAAACATTTCATTGCTCACTTAGGAAGTACGACACATTAAAATTGGTGGCACTTGCTAAAAACAGCAGACTAGGAATTTTAAAACACTGATAACACTTCTAGTGTGCTGTGCAACATATTGCTAAGTGCAGAGTGCACCCGAAGGACAGAAGCCTCCAGGCAGCTGTATTTGGGGCAGCAGCCAGAGAAGGCTTTGTCAGGGGTGGGGTGGGGAGGGGAGTGGTGGTTAATGATGGATTGGGGGGATGGCAGATGCTATTGGTCAGGTTTAGGCTACATGTTATAATTGGTTTTATGCAATAGGTATGTTCAAACTTGTAGGTAGCAAATATTTTCTCTACCTGTGCAAATACAGAAAAACATTTGATGCTCACTAGCTGTTTCGGGTCAAATCCCTGACACAGTAAAGTATTCAGGTCTACCAGTGAATATGAAATCTAGAACCACAGATGCAGAGGGAGGCTTCACATTTATTCCTGTAACTTCATTAATCAACTGTGACATGCCAAGATACCCTACATAGGAGATACCCAGGAGTTCTGACTTTCCCAGTTCTAATTTATGTCCCCCAGCTGACCTATCCATGCCATGGTACAGCTATCTTTTATGACACTGGCAACTGCATTTGCAAATGAGCCTGTGTCGTTGGGAGCCTAACGGGGGAGGAGGATCAAGCAGATTATGCTCGCCTTCTCTGGGGAGGGATGGTAGCTGGGTTCTGCTACCGAACTGCCATCTGGGTGACAACAGGTCACAGTGTGTTCGGAGTGGCTTTGTGGGCGGGGGTGGGGTTGCTGGCTGGCGCCATGGTATTCCATAAAGCAAGCATAGCCAGAGACAAGGGGGATACATAGAATAACATCCCCCAAACACAAAAATGTAATTGCCCTATTACCAGAATTTCATGAAAAGATTTATAAGGGCCCAGGACAGCACACACCTCATAAGCATTTTTAAGGGCTGCTTTTGGGTTGCCTATAGCAGCCCAACAAGCAGTTGGGTTCCAATTTACACAGCAAAATCACTACTGTATAATAACTCCCACCAATCCTTCCAAGTCAGACATCCCAGCCAACCTCTTAACAGAATATTCCTTACTAGTGTAATTAATTACATCATTCTCCCCTTTTTCGATCCTCTCACCACAGGAGGTACCCCTCAATACACAGTAAAAGCATCCTTAATCCTGGGATTAAGCCAGGCTTCTAAAGTAATAGAAACAGTATAAATAGGAAGTATGCAGTGGCGCCACCAGAAGAGTGATGGAAGCCCGGTGGCTCCCCTTAAAGAATGCAATCCAGTGGCCAACTGGGCCATAGTGAATTCAGTGGAAGACATCAAGGGAGACCCTGGCTGGGGGCATACTCAGAGAAGTGCCTGTGCAGAAGTTCAGCACCTAAAGATAACACGTGAGACTCTGGCAGGAGGAAAAGCTGCCTAACAATGTAAGAGACTTGTCTCCAGTATGGATGAGATGACCCTAAAGTACGGGCTCCTTAGCGTGACTGCTTCTCTTCAGCTTCATGGGAGAGATGAACCATGAGGGCATGGCAGTTGGCGTAACGAGGTACTGCACACAGCTGTGCATGGCTCCTCAAAGCTCATGCCAGGGCAGGGAAGTATTGGTGAGTAGCCATGCAGGCAGGCACTGGGCCCCTAATTACTTCACCTAGGAATCAGAAAGTGGAAGCAGGTGAATATGTGGTTCACACCTTCACAGCCTGGCAGTCTGGACAAAAAAGGGAAATGGAACTGCAAGAACCATAGCTAAGGCACCAGTTCTGTAAACGTGGCAACCATGGGGTACAGGATCTGGGAGCTCAGTGGCGGGAAGGACAGCAGTTGGAGGAAGATCAATGATGTGGCTGAGTTTGGGTGGCCTGGTGCTCCAACAAGCAAGGTATGGCAGTGGGGCTGCCGTGGTGGTGGCAAGGCCATGGCAGGGCTTCCCTGCAGGTGGCAGTTCCAAGGGGCCAGTACATGGTGTTGCACACTGTTTCAGGATGGCGCGTTTCAGGGATTATTTTGTATCGGGCCTGAGGTGCCTGTGTCTGGGGCAGGACCAGCGTTTGACTCATTAACAGAATGCACAATGAGTGTAACTGGGAAGGAGGGAGCCGTAGTTGCCCATTCCAAATGAGATTCTGGTATTTTCCCAGCACGAGAGAGGGTGATGAGCTTGTGGTTATGGGATTGTGTGCAGGGCAGCCATGGGAAGGTATAAAGGCAACAACTCTGGTGTTGGTTAAGCCGGGGTCGGGGGAGTAAGACATCCCCCGGTAACTGGGTGGTTTGTAATTCGCATCATGTAAGGTCCTGAGCTATGAAATGGCTTTGGGTATCTGCATGGAGTCTGCGCTTGGTCTAACTGTCTTAGGCCTGTGTAAGCACTGTTATCTTCTAATACTGCTAATGCCTCTCAAGTGTTGCCTTCTTATGCTTTGGTCCTCCGGCTCCATGGAGCTGAGCAAATTATTTATTAATTTTAAAATTAAGATCAGAATTACATTTCTTTTCTTGTTTTCACTTCACGAGTGCTGAAATTTATTGAATGAGCTCCTTGAGTTCTTCCTTGGATGAAGCATGCTGTTTAGACTTTTATTTCTCCCTCCCGGCTCGGCCTGATGTTGCAGCAAATGGTGCACGGTAGGTTGTTGGAGAAGCTGTACTCTGCATTGTGCTGACATAACCAAGTAAAAGTAAGGTCTTGCTTTTTATACCTCTAGCTTTACCTTCCTGGAAAGTTTTCGGTCTGTACCCCCCCACATTGCTTACCATTAGAACCCCTAGACACAAAAAATGGGTAAGGGGGGGTTACAGAAGTGGGGGCTCATCTGGCATTTAATTTGGCATCCAGATTGAGTGTTTAGGGGAACTTATCGAGATTGGGGTCCCCGCTGCTTGCAGGCCTGGATTTGGTGGTGTGTCACTGAAGGCTGCCATTGTGGGATGTTTGGCACCTTTTTCCACTTTCCTAAAAGAGAAGTCACCTGGTAGCAGACAGGGAAGGTCAGCTGGTTCAAAGCGGTGCTGCTGATTGATGCGGGCATCGGCTGAGTGGAGAATGTGCAGTGGAGATGCCATTTTCTCCTCAAACACATGGCAGTAAGACACATTCTGTGGAAGGAGAGGGAAAAAAAAAATGAGTTAAAGGAGTAGTTATGGTGGAGAAGGCACCTTCTAAAGAACCCCAGGCCACAGCGCCTGCTTCCCTTCTGTCCTGGCCGTGGAAGTCAGCAGGAAGAGGGGCGGCGGATGATAGTTGCGTAAAGTGTGGATTTCGAGGCGAGGCAGTGAGACATCTACTATTGTGCACTGGCTGTTCCAGGGGCCCTGTCTGGGACCACCTTTGAGTACTCCATTTAGCTTTACTTAGCCCTATCCATCCTTGGTATCGGTGGGTGCTGCCTCCTTCGCCTCTCAAGGGAGCCTGGATGTTTTTGAAGAGACAAAGCCACTTTAGTCCTCGAGGATGTGAAGCTGCCTATCTCTCAGGAGAGAGCAAGTGAGGGGGCAACAGATGTAGTCATGGAGGCTATGGAAGAGGACACCAGCGAGAGTGCTGTGGGGCACGGTCATCTGCCCAGCCCCATGGTACCCACCACCGCCGACTATCCCTGTGGCAGAGTGAGAGGTAGGGGATGGGGAATTAGAGCTGATAACCCCCCAGGGCCCAGGGGGTTGTCTGCCAGTCCCCTGCCTGAAAACAGTGGTGCTGCAGAAGCTACAGGTGGAGAGGTACCCTATTTAAATTCAAATCATAAAGGTAAAAGTGAAGGAACCAGAAGAGGAGGCTGTGTGGGAGCTGACAGCTGCACTGCCCCCTGGAGAGGTCCAGAAGTCCTATACATTCGTTGACCAAGAAGTGTACGGAGCCATTCCTTATCGTTTCCAGAACCCTGTGTTAAGGCTATCAGACAACACCCCCCACCTTCCAGCGCTATGCAAGGCTACCCATAGTTGGTTGGGTGGACTTTTGAGCAGTGATCCCATGAATGTGCCATACAGGACGCAGGTGTGGCTGGAGTCAGGAACCGCCCGTCAAATCAGTGTTACAGAGCTGCCCCAGTGGTCGCAGGCTGAGAGGTGGGTGAGGCAAAGGATACATACTGAGTACCCATCACCTGAGTATCCTTACGTTCCGGAGAGATTATGGGACATCATTGAAGAGAAGCAGCCTGACTGGATGTTTTGGGGCATGGTCCAAAAGTTACAGCAGCAGTCTGAGTTGTCTGACCCACCCACCCACCCAAATCATCTAAAAGGCTAGAACTATGTGTTATTCTCTCCCTGGGCAGGTTTGAGACTGTTTAAACACTTTACTCTTATCTAGAATGTGGCTGCTGGCTGCCGTGTAAAGTACTATTTCATATCCATGGACTCTTTTGCTAATGAGACCACCAAGCCAGACCCGGTTTTCTATTTTCCCTGTGGCAGAGGGCCCACCATCTAAGGAAGACGTTCATTACCTGTGAAGTACCAGGACTGTTCTTCAAATTTGTTCAACTGTTCCTAGTTTAAAAGTAACAAGGAAAAAATATTAAAGATACTGTGCCCATTGGATGATGTTGCAGAACTGATCCCTAGAGGTTGAGATCGGGAACTGTGGGAACTGCCCCACTGTGGCTGTTTTATTGCTCTAATTTTTAGAAACAAAAGTTTTGCTATTCCTGGTTGGAACTTAATCTAAACAAGTCAAAATGCTAGCCAAGAATCTACCTCATGCTGTGAAGGCTTGAGAGGAAATGTGTATAAATTTTGAATGACAGGGTGAGTGCGGAAGGAGTGGGTTTCTAACTTGTAAATATTTTTTTTTCAAGCTAAAACAGCTGTTAAGAACAGCCTGGTTTTCGTCTTTGAAAAATGCTTTTGAAAACAATTATTTTTTAGACATTCCTAACATTGTTGCTGGACCAAAGCAGCTCAATGGGGTGTTTGTTTAGAGTAGGCCAGGGAGCATATTTTAAATTCTCTGGTGCACCCTAGGGAGGAGCTGCTGGGTGGGAAGTATGCATACCAGCCTGATAGGCACTTTCCTGGGCGGGTGCAGATGCCCCATTTCCAGGAGGAAATGGTTTTGGGGGTGGGGGGAGAGTAAGCCACCCATCTCAGGGCTGGCTTACTAACCCATGCTCTTTCTGGTTGGCTAGGGCCCCGCCTTGGGGCATCTGTGTGTCCCATCCCTTTTGGGGAGGCGTGGCTCCGGGTTCAGATTTAAAAGGGGGAGGAGTCCTTTTTGGCAGGGAGCCATCAGGCATTATATAGGACAAGTAAGGTTGGGGGCTAACACCCCTCGTCCCAGAAGGTCCGGCCTTTGTGAGCATCGAGGCTATGTGGTTTTCAATCAATTTCCGAAGGGAAAGGTGGCAGGATTGCGGCGACCATGGGGTCCAGAATCTGGGAGCTCAGTGAAGAGAAGGACAGCAGCTGGAAGATCATGATGTGGCTGAGTTCAGGAGGCCTGGTGCTCCAACAAGCAAGGTATGGCAGAGGGGCTGCCATGGTGGTGGCAAGGCTACGGCAGGGCTTCCCTTGAGGTAGCAGCTCCAGGAGGCCAGTACACGATGTCGCACACTGTTTCAGTGTAACCCCTAGATGGCGCTATCCCAGGGGCTACTACCCCTGCCTGATTTGCCACTAACAGGTTGAGGGCCTGGATCCAATGCGAGTGCCTCCACCCAGAGGTCAGGGTTTGCAATAGTTAAACTTACTTGGTCACAGCCCTCTGGGACACTGCAACCCCTTTCTTCCCACTAGTGGCCCACACAATATAGCAGAATTACCTTCACAGTATACACTTACCCCCAAGGCTGGTTCAGGCACGGGACATCCTGTAAAATAAGATACAGTGCAACAATCACAGTACAGTACTTTAACATAGACAAATACCTCAGGCAGTATAACTTTGTTGAAACAAACAGCTCTGATTTATTTAGGGGATATAACAAGGACAGGGAAATCAGGTTAATTAGCTTATCACTTTACTATCTACCTATGGCTCTGTGCACAGGCCTATCCCTACCAGTTACTGTCCCTGGGTACCCAGGCCCTAGTGGCTAGTCCAAACTGTGGCAGCTGGTAGGGGCCCTTTCACACAGAGAAAGGGAAAATTAAACAGTCAGCAGTACAGTAATTCCATTGGATTTAATGTGGCAATTCAACAGGGAGCGACCTCGAATTAGTACTCACACCTCCAAAGAAGATATGGTCCTTCAATGTCAGCAGGGCTACTTTTGATCTCCAAGAGACTCCTCACACATTTATATGGTAAAAAAGAAAGCACTATACCAGGCAGGCTGCATCTGTATCCCAATCGCAATTACTGCACAATAACCAGGAGAACACACGCAGATTCAGTTCCTGACAGACCGAGTGTAATTCAACAATTTCTTCAGTCTTCTAAGGGTGAGCCTGGTTTCTACTCTTCAGAGATCCTTTGATTCTTTTCACAGGGCCGGATTCAGTCCTAACAAGCAGTTACAAAGTTGTAGACGGAACTCTGGGCCTTGCACACGTTTTTGACTGAAACTGTGCACTGAAGGAGCACAGGGTTTCTTTCCCTTCACTTTCAGATCTCAAACTGAAACTCCCAACAGACAAAAACCGGGCACTTCCTTTGAGTTCCTCCCAGTTCTTGACTGGATTGGCTGTCACTCACAATAGACTGCTGCTGTTGGTCCAAAAGGCACCAAGTCTAAACTACATCTCCCAGAGTCACTGCCCATACAATCCTCTTGTGGCTGGCTCAGATTATGAGTCCCAAGTTCTGATTCGTCCAAGGCATCATTTTAGAGCTAGTTTACCCCACACTGATTGGTCCAGTTCAGCAGTTCAAAACCAGAATGGGGAACTAGGCAGACAGTTCTGACTGCAAAGAAAGCAGGTTAGACAAACTGTAATTTTATTATTACTGTAAATGATTTCTGGCAATCAGTTACATCTTTCAGACAGGTTCCTTTGCACCTCTAGTGACTGCAAAATGGGGTGAATTGGCAGCAGCTTGAGTGGTACTCAATCAAAGAAACACACAGTCCCCATACAACTAATTATGTCTGCAAGCAGACAGCTCTTAAAGAGACAGTACCAGAGGTTCTAAAAACACTCACTGATAAATGGCTTAAACGCCAAACACCATTCAGGCTTGGAGCATTCAAGCAAGCTCCTGGAAGTCTTTTGGAACCCCCATTTGCAGGGGTTACACCCTTCCTGGCTGGGAAAAGCTTGACGTCCAAAGGCCAAGCAAGTACCCCATAAGTTTCAACTGCAACCATATACATTTGCATTAGGCTCACACATGTAATCATCAGTCAATACATCATTTTACCAAGAACCATTTCTGAAACATTGCAGTACGTCACTCTTTACACAGTATAACACACACATTGTACCATAACTCAAGTTATTACCTCTTGTACATGAAACCTGAAGAGGGACCTTCCTATCAGTTACCTTGGGGCTGGATGGGCAAGGGCACCATACTTAGAGGGCAACACAAGTAACTTGGAGTTAGCACTGATGCTCAGTTTGGGCAGTGAGTCTGGGACACATACACTCCTTTATGGACAACATTGAGAGGCAAATCCACAGGCCTCCCAAGGGAATCATAACTGAGGTGCACCACAGGCTTTACAGCTCGACCAGTCTTTCTAGGGGAACTGTTACAGTCTCTGCACTCTGAGCCTCATTTTCAGCATTGTCCACACTTGTCAGGGGAGTCTCCATGGGGTAGAGAGGCTAGAACTTGGGGCACTTTCAGCTCCAGGAGTTACAGTTTCTGAGTCCACAACATTTGGCTCGCATGGAGAGCTTTCGGACACTGGCAGTGGACTGTCAGGGCACTCAAAATACTCTTCTTGTTCGGTGTAATCACCAGTCTGCCCTAATCTATCTATTTTCCTCCCCTGAAAGCTCAAACAGTTCAACCATGCACAATGATTCCATTTCATCTGATCTGATGCTTTGCACTTCACTTTCTGGGAGCATTGGCTCAGGGATGAAGCTGGGGCATAGACAGTCCAGAAGGCCCAGCTTGTCTCCAGTATTGACTAGGGATTTCCCCTCAAAACAATTGACTCAGTCTGCAGAAGGATAGTATTCAAAGTCACTCTCACTTCTTCTGATATGGACTGACAGTCATGCTCAACTGGGACTTGTGCAGGGGAACACTTTAACTCTGCTTCTGTAGGTGCAGACTTCCTTGATCTTTTCTTAGCAGCAGCTCTAGTCACTTGGTCCAGAGGGGCATCTTCTGGGGGCTCAGACTCAATCAGGATTTGTCCAATGGGTAGTAAATGATTTCTATGCATTGTTTTTGATCTTTGAATTGTCTCAGGCTCACTTTGTACACTGGCAGATCATCTAGTTTGCTCCACTACAATGTGAGGGAGATGGTAGCATCTGTCAGCAATCTTGTGTTTGCCATGCAGTCCCAGATTTCTTAGCAATACCCGATCTCCCTCCTGGAGTTCCTGTGCTTTTCACCTTTTATCATACCTTTCTTTGTTGGCCAGATTTCTTTTGCAGCCATGGTTTGAGCCAGTTGGTACGCATGAGTTAGCTGGGCCTTTAACTTTGCATCATACTGTAAATAGTTGTCAGCTTGAACCCCATCAGGAGAGACCCCAAAACACACATCTACCGTAGTCCAGCTTCTTCTCAAACATCAGGTGTAGGGGAGAACCCAGTGGCATCACCTTTTGGTGCAGTTATAAGCATGTACCAGGGTGCTAATTTGTTGGTTCCATCTAGGCTTGTCCTTGGGTGCAGGGTGCCTAGCATATCTAGCAAAGTGCGGTTGAAACGCTCAGGCTGTGGGTCCCCCTGGGGTGGTAAGGAGTGGTTCTGGACTTTCTCACTCCCCACAGAGAAAGCATCTCTTTGATCAGACTACTCTCAAAGTCTCTCCTTGATCAGAATGGATTCTTTGTGGAGCCCCATAGTGACAAAAAGTTTTCTCTGAGTGCTTTGGCTACAGTGGATGCTTTCTGGTCTTTGGTGGGGAAACTTGGGCATATCTAGTGAAATGGTCAGTGACCACCAGCACATTACTGATATTTCTTTGATCTGACTCCAAACTCAGAAAATCAATACAGACCAGCTCCATGGGTGCACTGGTGGTTATGTTAACAAGGGGGCAGCCCTCTGGGGCAAAGCTCTCTGTAAGCAGCTTACTACAAGTTCGTGATGTGTTGCTCCACATCAGCCCCCATCTTAGGCCAATAGAATCTGGATCTCACCAAGTCAAGTGTTCTGTCTATACCAAGGTGCCCCATGTGGTTGTGCAAGGACCTCAATACTGAGTCTCGAAGGCAGTGGGCAGCACCAGTTGTTGTTTGTCTACTTGTCCCTCTGTCTACTGTTTCTCATATAACAGTTTATTGATCAGTTTCAACTTAGGACCTTCTTTGTATAACAGTGCAGTTCTCAAATCAGTGGGGTGCAATTTGGACACATCTTTCCTGCATAGAGGGCTTCTAAAGCTGATTTGATTACAGGATCGCGGATTGAGCCCGCCAATACTGTCATTGTCCAGCTGAGGCAGTGCACCAATGTCATTGCAGAAAAGTGGCAATAAGCAGCAGGTATGCAATTCTCAGAGGGTCCCAAGCAATACCATACAGTCCACTGCGTCCGTGGACATTGTTCCTCCCTGTCAAACTTCCGGCAGAGTGCCCGAATGTCAGGTTCTGCTAATCGGACCCAATCATTCTGGGGAACAGGCCTCCGGAGAGAGCATCAGCATCTATGTGGTTCAGACCTGCTCGGTATTCGGAGCATAGTCATATGTAGATAATGCAGAAGCCACCTGGGGCCAGTGGCATCCAACTTAGGCTGAGGTCTGCACATAGGTCAAAGGATTATTGTCGTTTTACTAGTATTTTAGCCCCATACAAGTACTCATGGAATTGGTCAACAATAGCCCACTTCAAAGCTAGGAACTCTAACTTATGTACAGGATAGTTCTTTTCGGATGGGGTCAGGCTTCTACTGGCAAAGGCCACTGGTCTCAGGCCATTCTCGTGTTTTGGTACAACACAGCCCCAACCTTGCAAGCTAGCATCAGTGTGCAGGACGAGGTTTTCTTGGATCGCATAGGCCAGCACTGGAGCATGGGTAAGTTGATATATGATCTCATGAAAAGCAGTCTCATTAATCAGGAGTCCAGCGGCCCCAAATACTTCACTCGGATGAAATACACTCTTTCAGTCTTGAGGGACGCTTGACTTTGGTATTTTTGTGGGTTGGGGATACCCTTGAGTAAGGTTAAGTAAAGGGCGGATCACTCTTGAATAGTCCTTGATGAAACGCCGATAATTACCACAGAATCCCAGGAATCTTTGCAGTTCTTCTAGATTTTTGGCCGTGGCCAGGTGGTCAAGGCCTCAACTTTACTTTGGGTCGGTCTCTATTCCTCGGTGGATACTATGTGTCCCACATACTTTACTGATGTTTGAAAGAATTGACACTTATCAATGGACAGTTTAAGGCAAAGTCCTCCAGTCGATCCAATACCTTAAATAATCTGCTCTCATGTTCCTCCAGTGAGCTGCCAAACACAATAACATCATCTAGGTATACCAGGCACTCTAGTAAGTTCATGTCCCCCACTGCACGCCTCCATCAATCGCTGAAAAGTGGCTGGGGCACCTGAAATCCTTGAGGCATCCTCATGAATTCATAGAAGCCAAGCGACAGATAAAGGCTGTCTTCTTCACGGTCCTCTGGGGCCATCGGGATCTGGTAGTACCCATGCGGAGATCCAGCACAGAGAGCCACTTGCTCCCGTTTAGGCAGTCCAAAGCATCCTGAATGCGGGCATTGTGTACTGATCAGGATAGTCACGCGTTTAAGGTGCGATAATCCACGCACATCCTTACTGTCCCATTCTTTTCCTCACTACCACAATGGGGAAGCATAAGGGCTTCTGGATTCTTGTATTACACCAGCCGCTAATATCTCTTGCAGATGCCGCCTCACATCATCTATATCAGCAGGTGCCAGGCGCCGAGACCTCTCACAAATGGTCTTCGTCATGCAGCCGGATACTGTGCTCAGCTCCTTGCACGCACTCCTACGCCCCATTCCTTTAAAGAAAACACCTGGTCTCTCTGGGCAAGCTTCTCACTGATCCTCACTTTCCATTCAGCTGGCAGCGGGGAGTTGCGAAATCAAACAAGTCAGTAGGTTACTCTGTCATTCTTCCTTGAACTCTTGCTGCTGGGTAGCACTGCAGTGTCTGCACAATGCACATTAGCCAGGATGCAACCTCTATTTACTCGAATGTCTCTTCAGACACATTATGAACTTGGACCATTACCCTTCTGGCATAAGCATGGGCTCTAGCGGCAAAATACTAGGCTTGACCAGCAGTCCTCTGGCAATTTTCCATCGCCTGGTGCATCCAACATTAATATTTTATTCTTAACATCCTTTCTGATATGGACCTCTCCTGTAAGGTACACTGGGATTTGGTGCCAGGATCAGAGACTCAGGATCCTTCTTCCATTAAATTCCGACCCGGTTCCTCTGGTTCTATATTTTCAGCATCTCTCTGTGCCTCATAGGCCTTCTTAATTAAAGCCGAACTCTTAAAGCTTCTACTAGTCTTTGACCCCTGTTTTCATAACACAAATGTGCCAGCCTTCTGAACATATGAGCATTTGTTCCAATCAACAAAGGGACACCATCATACAGTCCAGTGGGGGACACACTAAGGCTAGGGTCTCTACTTGTTCGGCCACTCCAGCCACGGAGGTGGGGAAAGACAGCCAAATTGGATATACCCAGAATAGGGGTAGGCCTTCCCACTTAACCCCATACATGCAGTCCTTCTAATGGTTGTAAGGTCACGTCCGACAAATGCTTCTGATACCAATCTTGAAACATAATTGTCACTTGGGAGCCACTGTCTAATACAGCTCTTGTAGACACTCCATTTACCTTTACAGTGTAGTCTCATGGAGGGACCCACTATTCTGACCAGTCTGGAGGCGGTAGTGGGGCCTGGGCAACTGACCTTGCCACAAAAGGACGTGAATTAGCATTTTGGTGCCCTCACTGGGATCATTTCGTTGCACCTCTTAACCACTGATTTGTTCTCCAAGCCTCCTTGTAGCCTATATGCAACTTTGTCAGTGTCTTTTGGGATTGGCATTCCCTTTCATGTGCCCATCCTTCCACAATTATAGAAAACATACTTTTGGAGTTTGAGCTGGCCGAGGTGCACACTGGAGCCAGGGCGGGTATTACTAACTGGAAACCTTGGTGCCATCTCTGTCTCTGCGTGATAAGCATTTGGAGACATCTCGTCAGTTTCTCCACTTCCATGGTCAAGGAATCGAGTCTCGAGCTGTTATCAGCAGGAGATACATGGGTGGGTATCCCCACCCCATAGCAGATGCAGTCGGATATAGGTCGGGACCCGTACTTGCAGGCGTGGCCTTCATAAAGGGACTGTTTTGAATTCCTGGATTCTCTCTAACAGTTCGCCCCATTGTGGCATATCTTTTCCTTATCAGAGCACTCATTGACTGCCAACCTCTGCCCCTGAACTTCACTTGATGGGCCACCCTCAGTCACTCGGGTCCTTAGCCACAGCTATTGGTGCAGGTCCCTCCGAGTCGCTTTTTTCTCTCCTCGAATTTCTCTCATTAACTCATCATAGGAGGGTGGGATTCCAGTCGATTTGCCAGGCGTAACTGAAGCAACAGCAGTTCTGAGAAGGGGCAGACTTAAGGATTCTGTCCAGTCTGGTTCGTCCAGTTCAATCGCTGGCAACCACCCTTTCTGAGGCATTCTTGCAACATTTTTCCAGCCGAGAGACATACACAGACAACTCCTCCCTTGGTACTGTTGTGCATTTCTTACTCTCCACCATAGGTCCTCATCAGAATCTGGCTCCCTACACATTCTCCAAGGCCTCAAGATAGGCTGTCAGTCGCTCAGGGTTACGTCTGCTTAGCACGGATGGTAGCCATGTGGCAGGACCTCGAGGCCTCACTAACCCTCTTTCGCCAAGCCTCCCGAGTACTGGGCTATTCTAGCACTTGGGGCAACATAGTCTATCCAGGTCTCCCAGTCATCCTCCCCTTGGGGGTGGGAGGGTGCCAGAGAAGATCCTCAACCTCTCGGTAAGAGTCGTGACTAATGGCAGGTGCAGAAATAGGAGTCTGCATTGGTTCAGCCACCATTACGGGTACTGGAGCAGGAGAGGTGTTGGGGAGAACACCCCAGGTGGCAAGAATAGTTTCTTCAAGTCCTCCACAGTTTTCCTTCTCCCAGCAACCATTTAGCAAATTTCTCCTCAAAAGTTTCAGATATGGTGGGGCTCATTCCCCGGGTCTTACTGTCCTTAGTTATCACTTCCAAGCAGTGAGGGCTCCTCTGGGGTAATGGTCTGTGGTACTTTGGAGCTATCTATGGGATCCTTAAACTCTACTAGGGCCAGGAAAGTGTGGGTGAGCAGATTAGCGTGCCACCCACCACCACAGGATTTTGTAAACCTTCCACCTTGGAAAGTACTCCTGCACAGTGTCCGTGATTGATACCAGGGATGTCCAGGATAACATAGCATTTTGGGGTCGATCTCCTCCCAGTACACCACTCCACCAGCCGGTGCACAGCCACTTCTGTCGGGTACCCATTTATTTATTTATTTATTTTTTTTCCTTAACAGTGGTTTGTAAATATGGCCACTAGAGGACACACAATCCCAGCGGTGAGCCTCAAAATGTAACCCCTAGATGGCGCTATCCCAGGGCTACTACCCCTGCCTGATTTGCCACTAACAGGTTGAGGGGCCTGGATCCAATGGCGGGTGCCTCCACCCAGAGGTCAGGGTTTGCAATAGTTAAACTTCTTGGTCACAGCCCTCTGGGACACTGCAACCCCCTTTCTTCCCACTAGTGGCCCACACAATATAGCAGAATTACCTTCACAGTATACACTTACCCCAAGGCTGGTTCAGGCACCGGACATCCTGTAAAATAAGATACAGTGCAACAATCACAGTACAGTACTTAACATAGACAAATACCTCAGGCAGTATAACTTTGTTGAAACAAACAGCTCTGATTTATTTAGGGGATATAACAAGGACAGGGGAAATCAGGTTAATTAGCTTATCACTTTACTATCTACCTATGGCTCTGTGCACAGGCCTATCCCTACCAGTTACTGTCCCTGGTTCCCAGGCCCTAGTGGCTAGTCCAAACCGTGGCAGCTGGTAGGGGCCCTTTCACTGAGAAAAGGAAAATTAAACAGTCAGCAGTACAGTAATTCCATTTGGATTTAATGTGGCAATTCAACAGGAAGCGACCCAATTAGTACTCACGACCTCCAAAGAAGATATGGTCCTTCAATGTCAGCAGGGCTACTTTTGATCTCCAAGAGACTCTCACACATTTATATGGTAAAAAAGAAAGCACTATACCAGGCAGGCTGCATCTGTATCCCAATCGCAATTACTGCACAATAACCAGGAGAACACACAGCAGATTCAGTTCCTGACAGACCGAGTGTAATTCAACAATTCTTCAGTCTTCTACAGGGTGAGCCTGGTTTCTACTCTTCAGAGATCCTTTGATTCTTTTCACAGGACGGATTCAGTCTAACAAGCAGTTACACAAGTTGTAGACCGGAACTCTGGGCCTTGCACACGTTTTGACTGAAACTGTGCACTGAAGGAGCACAGGGTTTCTTTCCCCTCACTTTCAGATCTCAAACTGAAACTCCCAACAGACAAAAACCGGGCACTTCCTTTGAGTTCCTCCCAGTTCTTGACTGGATTGGCTGTCACTCACAATAGACTGCTGCTGTTGGTCCAAAAAGGCACCAGTCTAAACTACATCTCCCAGAGTCCTGCCTATACAATCCTCTTGTGGCTGGCTCAGATTATGAGTCCCAAGTTCTGATTAGTCCAAGGCATCATTTTGAGCTAGTTTACCCCACACTGATTGGTCCAGTTCAGCAGTTCAAAACCAGAATGGGAACTAGGCAGACAGTTCTGACTGCAAAGAAAGCAGGTTAGACAAACTGTAATTTATTATTACTGTAAATGATTTCTGGCAATCAGTTACATCTTTCAGACAGGTTCCTTTGCACTCTAGTGACTGCAAAATGGGGTGAATTGGCAGCAGCTTGAGTGGTACTCAATCAAAGAAACACACAGTCCCCATACAAACTAATTATGTCTGCAAGCAGACAGCTCTTAAAGAGACAGTACCAGAGGTTCTAAAAACACTCACTGATAAATGGCTTAAACGCCAAACACCATTCAGGCTTGGAGCATTCAAGCAAGCTCCTGGAAGTCTTTTGGGAACCCCCATTTGCAGGGGGGTTACATCAGGATGGCAGGAGGGTACGTTTTGGGGATTTGCTTTTATCGGGCCTCCCGTCTCCGTGTCTGGGGCAGGACCCATGTTAGACCCAGAATGCATGTTGAGTGTAACTGGGAAGGAGGGAGACACATTTTCCCATTCCAAATGGGAACCTGGCATCATTTTCCCAACAGGAAAGAGGGTGGTGAGCTGGTGGTTATGGAATTGTGTGCAGGGCAGCCATGGGAAGGTATAAAGGCCACAACTCCAGTGTTGGTTAAGCCAGGGTAGGGGAGTAAGACACCCCCCCTGGAAACTAGGTGGCTTGTAATTTGTACCCTGTAAGGCCCTGAGTTTTGAAATGGCTTTGAGTATCTGCGTGGAGTCTGCGCCTAGTCTAACTGTCTTAGGCCTGTGTAAGTACTGTTATTTTCTAATACTGCTCATGCCTCTGAAGTGTTAGGGCCGGCCCAGTGACGCTGGATGCCATACCTCGCACTACAACAGTGACACAGGTTCAGGAACGAGCCTGGGTTGTCTGGGGTCGGCAGGGGAAGGAGAAGATCGAGTGTCCAGAGGACTGCTCTCTTCTCCTGGGTGGGTTCTGGGGATTTCTCCATTTGATGGCAGCTCCTGGTGGAGGCTAGAAGTGCTACATCTGGAGAGGGGAAAAAGCGGATGGGGTTTGGTGTTGGTGGGTGTCTGCGGGTGAAAACAAGTGTAACCCCTAGATGGCGCTATCCCAGGGGCTACTACCCCTGCCTGATTTGCCACTAACAGGTTGAGGGGCCTGGATCCAATGGCGGGTGCCTCCACCCAGAGGTCAGGGTTGCAATAGTTAAACTAACTTGGTCACAGCCCTCTGGGACACTGCAACCCCTTCTTCCCACTAGTGGCCCACACAATATATCAAATTACCTTCACAGTATACACTTACCCCAGGTCTGGTTCCGGCACTGGGACCTCCTGTGAAATGAGATACAGTGCAACAATCACAGTACAGTACTTTAACATAGACAAATACCTCAGGCAGTATAACTTTGCTGAAACAAGCAGCTCTGATTTATTTAGGGGATATAACAAGGACAGGGGAAATCAGGTTAATTAGCTTATCACTTTAATAATCTACCTATGGCTCTGTGCACAGGCCTATCCCTATCAGTTACTGTCCCTGGGTACCCAAGCCCTAGTGGCTAGTCCAAACTGGCAGCTGGTAGGGCCCTTTCACACAGAGAAAGGAGAATTAAACAGTCAGCAGTACAGTAATTCCATTTGGATTTAATGTGGCAATTCAACAGGAGCAACCCTGAATTAGTACTCACGACCTCCAAATAAGATAGGGTCCTTCAATGTCAGCAGGGCTCACTTGAGGTACACAAACCTCTTCACACATCCATATAAAAGAAAGCACTATACCAGGCAGGCTGCATCTGTATCCCGATCGCAATTACTGCACAATACCGGGAGAACACACAGCAGATTCAGTTCCTGACAGACCGAGTGCAATTTTCAGCAATTCTTCCAGTCTTCTACAGGGTGAGCCTGGTTTCTCTTCAGAGATCCTTTGATTCTTTTACAGGATGGATTCAGTCCTAACAAACTGTTACACAAGCTGCAGACTGAACTCTGGGCCTTACACACGTTTTTGACTAAAACTGCACACTGAAAAGCACAGGGCTCCTTCCTTCTTCACTGCCAAAGCTCAACTGAAACTCCAACCGACAAAACCGGCACTTCCTTTGAGTTCCTCCCAGTTCTTGACTGGATTGGCTGTCACTCACAATAGACTGCTGCTGTTGGTCCAAAAGGCACTGAAGTCTAAACTACATCTCCCAGAGTCACTGCCCATACAATCCTCTTGTGGCTGGCTCAGATTATGAGTCCAAGTTCTGATTCGTCCAAGGCACCATTTTAGAGCTAGCTTACCCCACACTGATTGGTCCAGTTTAGCAGTTCAAAACTAGAATGGGAACTAGCAGACACAGTTCTGACTGCAAAGAAAGCAGGTTAGACAAACTGTAATTTCATTATTACTCTAAATAATTTCTGGCAAACAGTTACATCTTTCAGATAGGTTCCTTTGCACTCCTAGTGACTGCAAAATGAAGTGAATTGGCAGCAGCTTGAGTGGTACTCAATCAAAGAAACACACAGTCCCCATATAAACTAATTATGTCTGCAAGCAGACAGCTCTTAAAGAGACAGTACCAGAGGTTCTAAAACACTCACTGATAAAAATGGCTTAAATGCCAAACACTATTCAGGTTTGAGCATTCAAGCAAGCTCCTGAAGTCTTTGGGAACCCCCATTTTGGGGTACACCTTCCTGGCTTGGGAAAGCTTGGACGTCCGCGTCAAGCAAGTACCCCATAAGTTTTAACTGCAACCATATACATTTGCATTAGGCTCACACATGTAATCATCAGTCAATATATCATTTTACCAAGAACACATTTCTGAAACATTGCAGTACGTCACTCTTTACACAGTATTACACACACATTGTACCATAACTCAAGTTATTACCTCTTGTACATGAAACCTGAAGAGAGGGGCCTTCCCTATCAATTACCTTTGGGCTGGCGGGCAAGGCACCATACTTAGAGGGCAACACAAGTAACTTGGAGTTAGCACTGATGCTCAGTTTGGGCAATGAGCTCGGGGACACATACACTCCTTTATGGACAACATTGAGAGGCAAATCCACAGGCTCCCAAGGAATCATAACTGAGGTGCACCACAGGCTTTACAGCTCGACCAGTCTTTCTAGGGGAACTGTTACAGTCTCTGCACTCTGAGCCTCATTTTCAGCATTGTCCACACTTGTCAGGGAGTCTCCATGGGGGTAGAGAGGCTAGAACTTGGGGCACTTTCAACTCCAGGAGTTACAGTTTCTGAGTCCACAACATTTGGCTCTGCATGGAGAGCTGGACACTGGCAGTGGACTGTCAGGGCACTCAAAAATACTCTTCTTGTTCTGGTGTATCACCAGTCTGACCCAATCCATCATTTTCCTCCCTGAAAGCTCAAACAGTTCAACCATGCACAATGATTCCATTTCATCTGATCTGATGCTTTGCACTTCACTTCTGGGAGCATTGGCTCCAGGGACGAGCTGGGGGCTTGGACAGTCCAGAAGGCCCAACTTTGTCTCCAGTATTGACTAGGGATTGCCCAGAAACAATTGACTCAGTTCTGAAGAAGGATAGTATTCAAAGTCACTCTCACTTTCTTCCGATATGGACTGACAGTCATGCTCAACTGGGACTTGTGGAGGAACACTTTAACTTTGCTTCTGTAGGTGCAGACTTTCTTGATCTTTTCTTAGCGGCAGCTCTAGTCACTGGTCCAGAGGGGCATCTTCTAGGGTCTCAGACTCAATTAAGATTTGTCAATGGGCAGTAAATTATTTCTATGCATTGTTTTACATCTTTGAATTATTCTCAGGCCTTACTTTGTACACTGGCAGATCATCTAGTTTGCCCACTACAATGTGAGGGAGATGGTGCCATCTGTCAGCAATCTTGTGCTTGCCATGCAGTCCCAGATTTCTTAGCAATACCGATCTCCTCCTGGAGTTCCTGTGCTTTCACCTTTATCATACCTTTCTTTGTTGGCCAGATTTCTTTTGGCAGCCATGGTTTGAGCCAGTTGGTACGATGAGTTAGCTGGGCCTTTAACTTTTGCACATACTGTAAATAGTTGTCAGCTTGAACCCATCAGGAGAGACCCCAAACACACATCTACTGGTAGTCGAGCTTCTTCCAAAACATCAGGCGTAGGGGAGAATCCAGTGGCATCACTTTTTGGTGCAGTTATAAGCATATGTACCAGGGTGCTAATTTGTTGGCTCCATCTAGGCTTGTCCTTTGGGTGCAGGTGCCTAGCATATCTAGCAAAGTGGGTTGAAACGTTCAGGCTGTGGGTCCCCTGGGGGTGGTAAGGAGTGGTTCTGGACTTCGTACTCCCACAGAGAAAAGCATCTCTTTGATCAGACGACTCTCAAAGTCTCTCCCTTGATCAGAATGGATTCTTTGTGGAGCCCCATAGTGAACAAAAAGTTTTCTACAAGTACTTTGGCCACAGTGGATGCTTTCTGGTCTTTGGTGGGAAAGCTTGGGCATATCTCGTGAAATGGTCAGTGACCACCAGCACATTACTGATATTTCTTTGATCTGACTCAAACTCAGAAATCAATACAGACCAGCTCCATGGGTGCACTGGTGGTGATGTTAACAAGGGGCAGCCCTCTGGGGCAAAGCTTTCCTCTGTAACTAGCGACTACAAGTTTGAATGTGTTGCTCACATCAGCCCCATCTTAGGCCAATAGAATCTGGATCTCACCAAGTCAAGTGTTCTGTCTATACCAAGGTGCCCCATGTGGTTGTGCAAGGACCTCAGTACTGAGTCTCGAAAGGCAGTGGGCAGCACTAGTTGTTGTTTGTCTACTTGTTCCTCTCGTCTACTGTTTCTCTGTATAACAGTTTATTGATCAGTTTCAACTTAGGACCTTCTTTGTATAACAGTGCAGTTCTCAAATCAGTGGAGCGTAATTTGGACACATCTTTTCCTGCATAGGGCTTCTAAGCTGCTTTGATCATGGGATACGAGTTGAGCCCGCGAATACTGTCATTGTCCAGCTGAGGCAGTGCCAATGTCTATTGCAGAAAAAGTGGCAATAAGCAGCAGGTGTGCAATTCTCAGAGCTCCCAAGCATCCACCATGCAGTCCACTGCGTCCTGGACATTGTTCCTCCCTGTCAAACTTCGGCAGAGTGCCCGAATGTCAGGTTCTGCCAATCGGACCCAATCATTCTGGGGAACAGGCCTCCGGAGAGAGCATCAGCATCTATGTGGTTCAGACCTGCCGGTATTCGAGCATAGTCATATGTAGATAATGCAGAAAGCCACCTATGGCCAGTGGCATCCAACTTAGCTGAGGTCTGCACATAGGTCAAAGGATTATTGTCAGTTTTACTAGTATTTTAGCCCCATACAAGTACTCATGGAATTGGTCAACAATAGCCCACTTCAAAGCTAGGAACTCTAACTTATGTACAGGATAGTTCTTTTCGGATGGGGTCAGGCTTCTACTGGCAAAGGCCACTGGTCTCAGGCCATTCTCGTGCTCTTGGTACAACACAGCCCCAACCCTTGCAAGCTAGCATCAGTGTGCAGGACGTAAGGTTTTCTTGGATCGGCATAGGCCAGCACTGAGCATGGGTAGTTGATATATGATCTCATGAAAAGCAGTCTCACAATCAGGAGTCCAGCTGGCCCCAAATACTTCACTGGATGAAAATACACTCTTTCAGTCTTGAGGGACGCTGACTTTGGTATTTTTGTGGGTTGGGGATACCCTTGAGTAAGGTTAAGTAAAGGGCGGATCACTCTTGAATAGTCCTTGATGAAGCTACGATAATAACCACAGAATCCCAGGAATCTTTGCAGTCTTTTTAGATTTTGGGCTGTGGCTAGGTGGTCAAGGCCTCAACTTTACTTGAGTCGGTCTCTATTCCTCGGTGGATACTATGTGTCCCACATACTTTACTGATGTTTGAAAGAATTGACACTTATCAATGGACAGTTTAAGGCCAAAGTCCTCCAGTCGGTCCAATACCTTAAATAATCTGCTCTCATGTTCCTCCAGTGAGCTGCCAAACACAATAACATCATCTAGGTATACCAGGCACTCTAGTAGTTCATGTCCCCCACTGCACGCCCATCAATCGTTGAAAAGTGGCTGGGCACCTGAAATCCCTTGAGGCATCCTCATGAATCATGTAGAAGCAAGCGGACAGATAAGGCCGTCTTTTCCCACGGTCCTCTGGGGCCATCGGGATCTGGTAGTACCCACTGCATGGAGATCCACAGAGAACCACTTGCTCCCGCTTAGGCAGTCCAAAGCATCCTGAATGCGGGCATTGTGTACTGATCAGGATATCCGCCCGGTTTAAGATGCGATAATCCACACACATCCTTACTGTTCCATTCTTTTCCTCACTACCACAATGGGGAAGCATAAGGGCTTCTGGATTCTTGTATTACACCAGCAGCTAACATCTCTTGCAGATGCCGTCCCCACATCATCTATGTCAGCAGGTGCCAGGCGTCGAGACCTCTCACGAAATGGTCTTTCATATGCAGCCGGATATTGTGCTCAGCTCCTTGCACGATCCTACATCCCATTCCTTTAAAGAAAACACCTGGTCTCTTGGGCAAGCTTCTCACTGATCTTCACTTTCCATTCAGCTGACAGCGGGGAGTCGACAAATCAAACAAGTCAGGCGTTACTCTGTCATTCTTCCTTGAACCTTGCTGCTGGGTAGCACTGCAGTGTCTGCACAATGCACATTAGCCAGGATGCAACCTCTGTTTACTCTAATGTCTCTTTCAGACACATTATGAACTTGGACCATTACCCTTCTGGCATAAGCATGGGCTCTAGCGGGCAAAATACTAGGCTTGACCAGCAGTCCCTCTGGCAATTTTCCATCGCCTGGTGCATCCAACATTAATATTTTATTCTTAACATCCTTTCTGATCGGACCTCTCCTGTAAGGTACACTGGGCATTTGGCGCCAGGATCAGAGACTCAGGATCCTTCTTCCATACAATTCCGACCGGTTCCTCTGGTTCTGTTTTTCAGCATCTCTCTGTGCCTCATAAGCTTCTTAATTAAAGCCGAACTCTTAAAGCTCTACTAGTCTTTGACCCTGTTTTCATAACACAACTGTGCCAGCCTTCCAACATATGAGCATTTGTTCCAATCAACAAAGGGACACCATCATACAGTCCAGTGGGGGACACTAAGGCTAGGGTCTCTACTTGTTCGGCCACTCCAGCCACGGAGGTGGGGAAAGACAGCCAAATTCGGATATACCCGAATAGGGTAGGCCTTCTCACTTAACCCCCCATACATGCAGTCCTTCTAATGGTTGTAAGGTATGCTCTGACAAATGCTTCTGATACCAATCCTGGAACATAATTGTCACTTGGGAGCCACTGTCTAATACAGCTCTTGTAGACACTCCATTCACCTTTACAGTGGTCTCCATGGAGGGACCCACTATTCTGGACCAGTCTGGAGAGGCGGTAGTGGGGGCCTGGGCAACTGACCTTGCCACAAAAGGGCGTGAATTAGCATTTTGGTGCCCTCACTGGGATCATGTCGTCACCTCTTAACCACTGATTTCTTCTCCGAAGCTCTCCTTGTAGCCTATATGCAACTTTGTCAGTGTTCTTTGGGGACTGGCATTCCCTTTCATGTGCCCATCTTTCCCACAATTATAGCAAAACATACTTTCTGGAGTTTGAGCTGGCGGCGCTACACTGGGAGCCAGGCGGGGTATTACTAACTGGAAACCTGGGTGCCATCTCTGTCAGCGGTGATAAGCATTTGGAGACATCTCGTCAGTTTCTCCACTTCATGGTCAAGGAATTGAGTTTGGAGCTGTTATCAGCTGGAGATACATGGGTGGGTACCCCACCCCATAGCAGATGCAGTCGGATATAGGTCAGGGCCCGTGACTTGCAGGCGTGGCCTTCATAAAGGGACTGTTTTGAATTCGGATCTCTCTCAACAGTTCGCCCCATTGTGGCATATCTTTTCCTTGTCAGAGCACTCATTGACTGTCAACCTCTGCCCCTGAACTTCATTGATGGGTCACCCTCAGTCACTCGGCGTAGCCACAGCTGTTGGTGCAGGTCCCTCGAGGTCGTCTTTCTCAACTCCTCGAATTTCTCTCATTAACTCATCATAGGAGGGTGGGATTCCAGTCGATCTGCAGGCGTAACTGAGCAGCAGCAGTTCTGAAGGGGCAGACTTAGGATCCTGTCCAGCCTGGTTCGGTCCAGTTCAATCGCTGGCAAACTACCTTTCTGAGGCATTCTTGCAACAATTTTTCCAGCCGAGATACATACACAGACAACAACTCCCTTGGTACTGTTGTGCATCTCTTACTCTCCACCATAGGTCCTCATCAGAATCTGGGCTCCCATACACATTCTCCAAGGCCTCAAGATAGGCCTGTGCAGTCGCTTCAGGGTTACTGGCCCGTTTAGCGGATGGTAGCCAGGGCAGGACCCGGAGGCTCTCACTAACCCTCTTTAAGCGCGCCTTCCGAGCATTGCCATTCTAGCACTTGGGGGCAACATAGTCTATCCAGGTCTCCCAGTCATCCTCCCTTGGGGTGGGGAGGTGCCAGAAGATCCTCAACCTTCGTAAGAGTGACTAATGGCAGGTGCAGAAATAGGAGTCTGCATTGGTTCAGCCACCATTACGGGCACTGGAGCAGGAGAGGGTGTTGGGAGGAACACCCCAGGTGGCAAGAATAGTTTCTTCAAGTCCTCCACAGTTTTCCCTCTCCCAGCAACCATTCAGCAAATTTCTCCTCAAAAGTTTCAGATAGTGGTGGGGCTGATTCTCCCGGTCTTTACTGTCCTTAGTTATCACTCTCCAAGCAGTGAGGGCTCCCTCTGGGGTAATGGTCTGTGGCACTTTGGAGCTATCTATGGGATCCTTAAACTCTACTAGGGCCAGGAAAGTGTGGGTGAGCAGATTAGCATGCCACCCACCACCACAGGGTTTTGTAAACCTTCCACCTTGGAAAGTACTCCTGCACAGTGTCCGTATTGATACCAGGGGATGTCCAGGATAAGCATAGCATTTTGGGGTCGATCTCCTCCCCAGTACACCACTCCACCAGCCGGTGCACAGCCACTTCTGTCGGGTACCTATTTTTCTTAACAGTGGTTCGTGAATATGGCCACTAGAGGACACACAATCCCAGCGGTGAGCCTCAAGATGTAACCCCTAGATGGCGCTTATCCCAGGGGCTACTACCCCTGCCTGATTTGCTACACTAACAGGTTGAGGGGCCTGGATCCAATGGTGGTGCCTCCACCCAGAGGTCAGGGTTTGCAATAGTTAAACTAACTTGGTCACAGCCCTCTGGGACACTGCAACCCCTTTCTTCCCACTAGTGGCCCACACAATATATCAGAATTACCTTCACAGTATACACTTACCCCAGGTCTGGTTCCGGCACTGGGACCTCCTGTGAAATGAGATACAGTGCAACAATCACAGTACAGTACTTTAACATAGACAAATACCTCAGGCAGTATAACTCTGCTGAAACAAGCAGCTCTGATTTATTTAGGGGATATAACAAGGACAGGGGAAATCAGGTTAATTAGCTTATCACTTTAATAATCTACCTATGGCTCTGTGCACAGGCCTATCCCTATCAGTTACTGTCCCTTGGGTACCCAAGCCCTAGTGGCTAGTCAAACCGGTGGCAGCTGGTAGGGGCCCTTTCACACGAGAAAAGGAGAAATTAAACAGTCAGCAGTACAGTAATTCCATTTGGATTTAATGTGGCAATTCAACAGGAGCAACCCTGAATTAGTACTCACGACCTCCAAATAAGATAGGGTCCTTCAATGTCAGCAGGGCTCACTTGAGGTACACAAACCTCTTACACATCCATATAAAAGAAAGCACTATACCAGGCAGGCTGCATCTGTATCCCGATCGCACTACTGCACAACACCGGGAGAACACACAGCAGATTCAGTTCCTGACAGACCGAAGCAATTTTCAGCAATTCTTCCAGTCTTCTACAGGGTGAGCCTGGTTTCTACTCTTCAGAGATCCTTTGATTCTTTTCACAGTCGGATTCAGTCCTAACAAACTGTTACACAAGCTGCAGACAGGAACTCTGGGCCTTACACACGTTTTGACTAAAACTGCACACTGAAAAGCACAGGGCTCCTTCCTTCTTCACTGCCAAAGCTCAACTGAAACTCCAACCCACAAAACCGGCACTTCCTTTGAGTTCCTCCCAGTTCTTGACTGGATTGGCTGTCACCACAATAGACTGCTGCTGTTGGTCCAAAAGGCACTGAAGTCTAAACTACATCTCCCAGAGTCACTGCCCATACAATCCTCTTGTGGCTGGCTCAGATTATGAGTCCAAGTTCTGATTCGTCCAAGGCACCATTTTAGAGCTAGCTTACTCCACACTGATTGGTCCAGTTTAGCAGTTCAAAACTAGAATGGGGAACTAGCAGACACAGTTCTGACTGCAAAGAAAGCAGGTTAGACAAACTGTAATTTCATTATTACTCTAAATAATTTCTGGCAAACAGTTACATCTTTCAGATAGGTTCCTTTGCACTCTAGTGACTGCAAAAATGAAGTGAATTAGCAGCAGCTTGAGTGGTACTCAATCAAAGAAACACACAGTCCCCATACAACTAATTATGTCTGCAAGCAGACAGCTCTTAAAGAGACAGTACCAGAGGTTCTAAAACACTCACTGATAAATGGCTTAAATGCCAAACACCATTCAGGCTTGGAGCATTCAAGCAAGCTCCTGGAAGTCTTTTGGGAACCCCCATTTGCAGGGGGGTTACACAAGGAAAAATCCTGCCTCCTGGTAGGCGAAGGGGGGTATAGGGGCCAACCAACCACGCCCAGTGCCAGGTCCCTCTATCCATGCCTCTGGCTCTTCTCCCTGCCTGGTCGCTCTGCTAGATTAAAGACAGAGTGCCAGGAGGAGTAGGAGTTCCCACCTTGGGGGACTCAGAGCCAGGGGGTTGAGTGGCCAAGTAGTGGACGGAGAGGCTGCCGATGGAGAGGAACGGAGGACTTCAGGCGGGCAGGATCATGGCCGAGCCGAGTGACCCCTGGAGTTAGGCAGTGAAAAAAATAATTTGGGGGGGGGAATGTCTTTTAAGTGTTGCCCTACATATGCTTTGGTCTCCTGGCTCCATGGATCTGAGAAAATTATTTATTTACTAATTTTAAAATTAAGATCAGAATTAAATTTCTTTTCTTGTTTCCACTCCATGAATGATGAAATTTATTTAATGAGCTCCTTCAGTTCTTCCTTGGATGAAGCATGCTGTTTAAACTTTTATTCTCCCCGCCCCCCCCGACTCGGCCTGATGTTGCAGCAAATGGTGAGAGGTGGGTCGGAGGAGAAGCTGTACTCTGCATTGTGCTAACAGAATCCAGTTAAGGTAAGACCTTGTTTTTTTATACCTCTGGCTTTACCTCCCTGTAAAGTTTTTGGTCTGTAACCCCCCAACAGCTTACCATCAGGACCTCTAGACACGAAAAGGGGGGTGGATTACAATGGGTTCAGGGCAATATATGGGGCCTCAAAGGAAATGTATAGTACTCTAAAAGGGTAGTGATGATATGCTCAAAATGAATCTTTTGCCACTTTTTTCGTTCCTTTTTTTAAACCCTTCCGGTCGCTATCCCAGAAATGTTTTAGGTAAAGTGTTGAAGGATATTAGTAAATTAATTTGGGCCGGACATAAGCCAAGAGTTAAAAGTACTTTTAATAATAATGCCAAGAGATAATGGAGGCCTTGCCATGCCCGATTTAAAACTGTTTTATTTAGCCTCACAGACTGCCTCTTTGATCACCTGGATAAAACAAAGACATGCCTCACAGTGGTATGCATGGTGAATTGGCAGGGATATCTGTCCCACTATTTGCATTACCACTGAATCCAACATCTACTGAGTACGAGGGAGAATCACTAATCCCTCGGTAGGGCACTCTTTGGTGTTACTGAATAATGTCAAAAAAACACTTTAAAATAGCCACATCAATGGGCTGCTTTAATTCACTACATGGAGACCTTCACGCCTCCAATCAAAGATCACAGCTTTGCTCTCTGGGAATCCCACGGCCTGCCTAAACACATTAGTCCCATACATGTATAACTGCAATTATAAATCGAGGGAGTGCTCCCGACCAATCGGAGCACTCCATTCCTCTGTGCATAAGACACTCTTATTCCATGAAGATACTGTATAAGATACTATACGTATGTTTAGACAGCCCCCCTTCCCTAATTCAACTGATCTCTATATACAGCCCCTTTCCCTATCTCGCGTCAGTAAAAATTATTTTGGGGGGGAGGCTGCAGCGCTGTTCAGCTGCTCAGCCCATACACAGAAGTTTCAAGACAAGTCGGCCAGGTGGCACTGAGAGTTGAATGCCATACCTCATGCCACATTGGCGACTCGAGTTCGGGAGTAAGCTCGAGCCACCAGGGGTCAGCCGGGGGCGGGGTGCAGAGTTGGATTAAGTGGCCCGCAAGGCAGCTCTCCTCTCCAGGGAGGGATGCGTAGGTTCCCCGGCACTTGGCTGCCTCCCAGTGGAGGCTAGGTAGCAGCGCCAAGCCACTGGAACCCAGGCACTAGGCCAGGGGTGAGTGGAGGAGATCATTACTGAGGCCATGGAGCGCATGTGTGATCACGATTCGGGGTCCCAGGATAGAGTGGAGTAAACAAGAAACAAATATCTCCCCCGTTGCCAAGTAAGGTGGAGGTGGCAATAGGAGAGCAAAAATCTATAAAGAAAAAGGGAAAAAAAAGAAGTTACAAGCCAGGCATTAAAATGTAAGTAGTACTTTTAATCACTAACAAAAAAATTCAGAAATGGGCTAAATTAGTTCCTTCGGCAGGCAACTCCTTGCTAAGAGTTGCATGCCTGGACCGTGTCAGCAGCTCTTTAAATATTGGCATGCATTATAGCCTTTTTGTTAAGAGTTGCAGCCCATTTACTGACACAGCTGCCTACTTTTTATTCTTTTATGAAAAATAAAGATTGACTGATTGAACCTGAGGCAACCAGGTACTAATGCTACTATACTAGTTTATCAGAGAGACTAAATGTTCTCTAAACTGTAACTTACTGAGCAGGATTTTCAAACTAGATCCATCTGCCCATATTTTCAAAGCAGACCTTTTTTTTTTCCGTAGGTACTTTGTGTGGTATTTACGTTTTATTTCTCCCCAGTCCCATCCCGCGCGTCCCTGATCTGGCACACACGTGTGGAGGCACATGCATGTTAAGCCCTACAGGACACCCCACCCTACTAGTTGCTCCGTTGCCGCCTATGCCTGCCACCTGACCTCCATCTGGTGACGGCGGGACTGCAGTCGGGTGACCTCCCCTCCCAGGAGAGTAGAGCTAATGCTCAATCCTGCTCCCCCTTCCCTCCCGTGCCAGCACCCCGACGACCTGAGGTCATTCCCGAACCCGGGTTGCCAGCGTAGCATGAGGTAGGGCATCCAGCGCCTCAGCCCTCAGTGCCACTGGGCCAGGCTTCAAAGCAGACTTCTGACTGTTCTGTTACACAGAGTATTAGATGGTGTAGCAGTTTATTTTATTTTTAAACTATAAATTTTGCAAGCAAAACTTACAATGAAATCCCACAAAAAGATACGAAAGTTAATACAGTAATGTCCTCTTACACAGGTAATAGCAAACACCTTTCCTTTACTTAAAACAAAGGGGGAATACAGTACGCAAGTTAACTGCGAAACTATTGCCAACAGCTATACACAGCTGAGAGTGATAACCGGGTCACAGGGTTGCGTAAGCTGCACTGGCTGCCGGTCAGATGGAGGATTACCTTCAAGGTGGGCCTCTTCACCTACAAGGCCCTATATGGGCCGGGGCCTAGCTACCTGTTGGACCTTCTGACATCTGCTTGCCCTGTGCGCACACTCCACTCTGCAATGGAGGGCCTGTTGGTGGTTCCCAGGGCATGGCTTAAGACCTCCAGTGACCGATCTCCCTTCCTCGCTCCTTACAAGAAGCGCCCTCTGTGAAAAGTTTTAAGAGCAGTCTAAAAACACTCCTGTTTAAGCAAGCCTTTCATTTGATCTGATATTTAATAGGGTTTATTTATTGTTTCATAGCAGTATGTTTACCTGCTTTGATGTGCTGAGTCAAGAAGGGATTAATTGTGGCATCCTGCAGGTTCTATTTTAGACCCCCTGCTTTTTCTCTCTTCATTAGTAAGCTCCCAAAAATCTGTCAAAACACCAAGATAGTTCTCTATGCAGATGATGCAACTCTATACTGCAGTGATAAAAAACCCCAACACCATGTTCTCTAACCTGCAAACTGACTTCCTAAGGCTCCACTCTTGGTTTCTTCACAGAAACCTAGTTCTTAACTCTAACAAAAAAAAAAAAAAAAAACTAAGTACATGGTCTTTGCAGACCCCAGAAAAAATGTAGAATTAAACCTTACCCTCTCTCTGACCTTCATGGGAACAGTATTGATAAAATCAAAGATTTTAAATATCTGGGCTTGGTTCCTGACCCACACCTCCCTTTCCAAGTACACATTACTAATCTTGTCAAGAAAATAAACATGTGGTTAGGACTGGTATTCTGGATTAGAAAATTCCTTCTTCCAGCCTCGAGATCTCACCTTGCCTGCTCCTTGCTCCTTCCCCTTCTTGAATATGGCTCCACAGTCTACTCCCCCACCATCTGTTCTTTTTTCCAAACTGAGAACCTCTTACAACAACATTGCGTGTTTCGTCACTGACCTCCCCTGATCTACCCAGCACTGCTCCCTTTACCCTCCTCTCTCATGGCTACCCCTGGAAGGAAGGTTTCAACTTAAACGCTTCTTTTTCTACACAAGTTTAATCTTAACTTATTGCCACCAAGTGTTTTGGACCTTTTCCCCAAATTAGCCCCCAAGCATGGCACCAGAGGGAGCACTAGCCACATTTCTGAGGTTCCTTTCCTTCACACCACGCATGCGCAAAACTCCATCATCTGGTGTGAAACTTTACAACAACCTACCTACTTGCACCCAGTCCTGTGGCTCCATCCCCTTATTTATTGCCTCTGCAAAAAAATTGCTCCTGGAGAGTCACTCTTGTAAGCACCCCCTGCGGTAAGTTTTATATTACAGCTGTGAGGTTCCACTCCTGTCCCTTAAGGGCATCCCTTACGTCGCCTTCTTTTTCTCCATCCACACTCCCCCCAGCTCTATGTTTACGGTCTCATCTTTGCCCCTCCCCCCCACTGTCTACTTCCCTCATCCTCACCGATATTTGTGACCTAATTTTTATTTAAATTTGTTGTAAATATGGTTATTTCTGCGCTTGTAGTTTTCTTTTGCTGTATATGTTGTGATACTCTGTAATCTGGATGACTGTGAAAATGGGCATGTTGGCTCACATTCTTTCCAGTATAAAATAAACTTGATTAATTGATTGATTGAGAAATGTTTTTGTTTTCCTACACCTCTGTAAAGTGCCCAAAGCCCCTGGGATTGGGCACTGCTAAACAAAATTTACTTACTTACTAAAGAATAATTACAATCTACCTGCCCTATTACTAGCTTGCTTTAAAAGGCACAATTAACCCTCATAGGTAAATAACCATACTTGCTGACAGAACTTCTACCCCAAGGTAGAGCCATTATAACATAATATAAAAGAACTAACGTAAAACTTAAAACCCACTCCATATACTGATAAACTTATAAAGAACCAACTCATTGTTGATCCAGTAGTTCAGCTGGACCACACGTTCCCTCTGTCACTCAAACTCTCATATCCAGGGGTCAACCTTAACTTTTTTTTGCGCTTGCCAGCCGGACAAGTCGATTAAAAATTGCACTAGCCCGCAGACGGTTGCACTAGCCCACAATAATAATGGTCAGTTTTGATTGATTATACAGGAAAAATGCAAGCCAAGAAATACTCTGATTATTGCATATTTATCCTGCTCCCACACTGCTTTCTGCCCCAGCAAAAAAAAAAAGACTGCAGTCATATCACTGCGCAGTGTGCTTACCCCCTTTTTTCTTTTTTTTTTTTTTTTACAATGTGCCCTTGCTTCCTTTTCTCACTTCTCCCCGCCAAACCAGAGAATAACATAATAGCAAATGTTCAATCAGGCAGTTCTAGTTCTGCACACACATAGCAACATCATCATGTATGTCACCACAGTCCCACCCTGATCTGCAGAGCAATGTACAGAATCAGGCAGAGAAAGACACTCTCATCCCCACCTTGTGATTAACCAGAACTGCACTTCTGGAAGTTTTCTTACACTGCGAAGTGAGCCGGGGCAGTTCTAGGATTTCTTTGGAGAGAGTTAAACGAACACAGGGGGCTGGGAGGTAAGAAACTTTGACATATCTGTTTATATATACCAGGCACACAAATATTGATTTAACATGCTCTGCCCTAACAAAAACAGATTTTTCATAAGTGTCCTTTCATCAGTCAAAGGGGAGCAGTATACAGGCATGATGCTGTGCTGCATCTCTTTCTATATAGGATGATCTGTGCACACCAGGAATACCTATTTTAACCTTTCAAATTATGTATTTTACTAAGGTTTTGCTTTGTACCATGCATGCTCCAAAGCATTGTTTTTAGGATGAAATGACATGCTGGGCGGTACTGCACTGATGGCATTGACTGGTGTGATCCATTAAGAGGAGCTGTGAACCATACACCAGTCAGTAATGGCAGCTATTGGTCTATGGATGGCCACTTCAGAGCCTAGTCTGCAGTGGTGTCCTGAGAAAGTATAGAGTGGACAGACCACCTGGCTGCGCAGACCGTGTATACATGATAGCATTCTGTCACTACAGTGTTGGATACAGGCACTCAAAAGGTTGGGAAATGAGGCCCACTGGTTTTAATATTGTGGGACAAATCAAAGACAAGTTCAGCAAACTGGAAGTTAGTTACTTAACAGCACTCTGCCCTTGATCACAGCATGCACACTAGCTGAATGTCCTAACAATTGAGTGATAATGACTCACATTGAATCTTTTGTTGGATCCCCCTCTTAAACTGCCAGATAATTGCAGCTCTTAATGAGCTGTTAATCACACCAGGATGCCTGGAACACTAAGGGAGATTAGCAAAAGGACTACAGCCTGCTAAAGTAGGGACTTTTTCAACTTCATTAACAGGCATGAAAAACCTGCACTAATCAAGACGGACAAGTAGAGGGTTAGCTGCACTAGCCCTGGCCAATTTGCACTAGGTTTAGGGCTAGTAAAACAATGTTAAGGTTGAACCCTGCTCATATCTGACATTAGCGATTACCTGAAAACCGACAAAACAAGTTTAGATATCAAACCCCCCTGAGAAGTGGAAAGAACTGCTTGACGGACCTGCATGGGCAACCTGCGCACTAGTAAACTTAACCAATGCACCATTATTCCACCATGCATTTTCTACCTCAAGGTCACCATTTTAGAGTAAAACTCCACTGTAAGCAAAAGGTAATCAGTTATTACAAAAGTAATAGACACTGCTGTAATACTGAGTTCAATGTCTGGTATAGATGTCGAGTCCAAATGCAACTCCCGATAGGAGTTGCTGACATATAAAAAGGTCAGTTTAATACGTATGTCCATAGTTCAAAGTAGTTCGCGGAGAGCAGGAGTCAGACAGACGTTAACTATAACAAGTAGTACAGCGTAGTTCCCAACCCGGAAACTTCTAAAAACAGCATCAAGTTCAAGTTAATTATTTATTTTGTACTGAGACATTCCATAAATTGCAATGGTGGTCCAAACTGCACTCACGAGTCAAGGAATTAGGAATATCAACCGGCAGGATGTCAGTCCAGTCCCAGCTCTTCATCCAACTCGATCTCTTCTGTTCCCACTATTTCACATTCAATTCATTGAACCAGTTTAGCTGCTTCACTGGGGTCATTAAAAAGATAACTATGTCCATTCCAGACAACCTTACGTTTTGCGGGGACAAGAAGCTGGTGTTGGAGCTTCAACGTACACAAGGCACAATGCACCTTATAAAATGTCTTGCAACGCTGTCTAGTAGCATATGAGAGGTAGGGGAACAAGGAAATCAGTGAATCCCCATACTGGATCTCTCATTTTTGCTTGACCAAACTGATGATTCTGTCCCAATCTCCCACCTTGTAGCTTATTAACAGAGTCCATGGTCCCACGCTTTCTGCCACGGCCCTGTGCAGGGTGATCCGTAGATTTTCTCGAGGGCAAAGGCTGGATCCTATTCTCAGAACCCTAGATGTTATGGCAGCATGTGGGCAATAATGTCCAAGGACTCCTCATCTTCCACATTCTCTGGCAGACCAATCAGTCAAATATTATGTTCCCTCAACTGATTCTTAATGGTTTCCAACCACTGCAGGAGGCGAGTTTTCTACTGAGTTCTCCTTTGTTAGTTTAGCCGTTGCATCCACAGATTTTAGGATAGAGCCATGTACCCACTACATTGTTTGTTCCACACTATCCATTCAGGTTTCCAGGGTAGTAACCCGTGGGGTCAGGGCATCCAGTTTTTTTGTCCATCTCCTGGACCATCTTGACAAGCTGCACGAGGGCTGATTTACTGTTGCTAACGATACCTCATCTGAACTGATGTCACCTCCACCCATGGCTTCATCTTGCTGCTGCAGCCTTGTATCCAGTGGTTTGCCCATTTTTGGTGTGAAAAAGTCAGTGGTATGTGGTGCATTCTGCAGTTTGCCCATCTTCTTATAGCAGATGTCACACAGCAGTCTTAAGGGCGGATTGTGTTACGAAAAAAAAAGAGTTAAATTTAGTTTTATAAGATTTTAATTTTAGCTCAGGAGCTTTAAAAAGGAGCATCTGCTCTGATCTGCTGCTAAGCCATGCCCTCTGATGGTCCTGCTTTGATCCGCTGCTAAGCCATACCCCAAGATGGTCTAGCAGTTCAGGTGCACCTCCTGGAGCGTGCATCAAAAACGAAGTATGCGCCACTGGTGGATGCATGCACCATTTTTTAGCATACCCATAATTTTTTTTCCTATAGAGATTTTTATCCCTCTCCCTGACACTGCCTTAGGGATTTGCTCTGTGTACCAGGGATATACCATGTTCAGGTGATTTATGTCATCCTTCAGATGGCAGAGGATTTTACTTCCCTGGTTGTCTCCCTTAACCATTTACGCATGCCATGCCCTTTAGCCTCAGCAATGCAGCATACCCGCTGAGGAAGGAACAAGCTTCCTGGCCCAGAGGCAGGGGTTGCTGTACATCAAAACCCACCACCAAACCTCTCTGGTTGAGGCCAACTGCTTTCTGGTGGCTGCCTGCAGCTTGCCCTGCCTCCCAAGGCAGTTACACCAGAGTCCGCTCCCAAACCTCATCACCATCAGGGCTAGGCCAGTGGGGGTGGCCTTCATGCACCGTTTTCTGATGCATGCACCATTGTTTTGATGTATGTGCCTTTTTTTCCAGAAGCTGCCGTAAATCACAGAAACTGCTGCAATAACTCAGGACCCTTTCAAAAAAGGGGTCCCATGTTTTGGCACAATCGGACAGACGTAGGCAGAAACTGCATTTGAGTCTGCATCTGCCCTTTTGAACCCCCACCCCCACTGTACACATCTCCAAACTCGCAAACATCCTATCTAGTTCCAGTTTACATTTACCTTTACCCACACAAACACTCAACATGTTCCAACTGAAATACACATGTCTGAATTCAGTACACTTTGTACCTTTCATAACATATGGAAATGTTCAGGCACCATGATGGGACTTTACTACCACTGCGCAGAATGCTAACCTAGACCTTCTTAACTAGTTCTCTTGTTGTAAATTGCTATAGTATGTGGCACTTGTAAAGTTGATCAGCTTTCAATTTTAGGATCTGAAAGTTACAGTAATTTAATTCTCTGACACAACCATTAGGTAGTTCTGAACATAGCCTAAAAACAAAACAAAAGCTATGAACTCGAAAAGTAAGTTTTCTATATAGTGCACCCAAAGACCTGGAAGACTAATATTTATATCTGATCATGCTTTGCACCAGGAGAAAGATTTTCTGTTTTGTTTTGGGGGTGTCTGGTCATCTTTAACGTATCAGCCATTGCAACTCATTTCTGTATGCAGCAGTACATGAAAAAACAAACAACTATTTCTCTACACCAAAACAGCTCATAATAGGATGGCCAAATGTCAGGCACAAGTAGACCAAGAGTAAGTTTCGAACCTAAAGGGGGATATTTCTGATGTAGAGTTTTTCCGTCAGACATTTCAGACATCTGACACCATCTTGCCCATTTAGAGAACATAGTGGTAAGCTCATATTTCACAACTCACATATTCATGCTATACGTATGTTTTATTTGTGCTATAGTATATTTAGTTTCAATTACATAAATCATGGCATAAATACGTTATTTAGCTAAGTCAATTATCAACAATCATAAGTGTCCTTAGACAGTAACTTGCAAGTATAAACATGACTTCTTTCAATAAATATGTTCTGCATGGATTCTATTGTACAATACCTTGCTGTTCATTATATGCACCAGTATTTCAGCCTCTGCTTTCCTCTGTGTTTGAACTGTGCAGTACTATGTCCTGGAGTGCATTCAGCAGTGTCAAGGCTGCTTATTTAAAGGGATAGATTTCATTGCAATGTCATTCAAGTGCAAGCACTGTTTCTGGGGGGTGTGTGTGTGAGAACTATGCATAACAGGGGTGGAGGCAAAAAGTCCCAAGTGATTGGATGTCGACTGTCTATACTGTAGTAGTAGTAGTTATCCAGAAAAAAGTAACCACATGGTTTCTGTTTGTTTCAACTATAAATCACAGCCTTCTAGTGGGAATACAGCTGAAGTATCTACTATATCTGGCTCATCTGAGCAAACTAGTATATTCTCATCTACATTCATAGGGCGTTGTGTTAAGCAAGGTAAGCCAATTTTTTATAGGGTGGGTGCTCTTCCAGTTTGTTGCTTGGAGTACAATACAGCAACAAACTTAAAAACACAATTAATTACACACAAGACCAAAAAAGCAGTCTCTATAAACAGACTGCTGTTAAAAGATTCAAAGTATGTCTAGATAAATGAGTTTTAAGAGAAGCCTAAAATTTGAGATGGGGACAGGGAGAGCTGAGTTGGTGCTCTGAGGCAGAGAATTACAGCTCTGTTGAGTCACAACCACTAAAGCACAGTTTCCAATCAATTTCAGTCCACCGTATAACTACGCAGAGCTAGAATTATCCTCCAAAAACTGACGGGAGCTTTTGGAAATGGAGCTGGTGAAACTGCCAAGAGCCTTATACTGCTGGTCTACATAGAAACCTTAAGCTGATCCTCCACCTCTCTATAGCCAGGACAAACTGGGGTCCAGCATCAGCAGACGTTGTGGCCCTGGCTTCGGCAGTCTCCAGTAGCTGCAGGATCTCAAATCAGATGTCCAGGAAGGTCCACACATATTACGGTTCAGCAATCACACCATGATGTGACACAAGCATGGATGAGCGAGTGGTCACATCACAGGGGAGGGGATACTCTTACTTTGATAAACACCACAGGTACCCAATCAAAGTCAGGATCTCTAAGGACCAACATCCTCAAACCAAAGGTCAGAATTAACTGACAAAACATCAGCCTTTTCTGAGTTAAAGGGACACTGACAACCCCTTTGTGCCTCAAATAGTCCTTAATTTAAAAACTCACGTAATGATTGCTCACATTTTGCAGACTTTGATAATGTAGCTGGTAGTTTGATTCAGTTTCCTTTTTTTCTTTTTTAAAAGTGCAAACAGAATGCCCACCATACTGGTGTTACCACACAAAATGTGTTTGTTCACATTTTTTGAACAACTCTCAAAGAATCTTTCGGGAACACCCCATCACAGTCTAAACACTCAAGATGCAAAAGAAGGAGAGAAGGCTATTGCATCATGGTGGCTGCATTATTTCGGGGGTGTTCTTAACGTTCAGAAAGTATGTACTAAGAGTAGATCAAGGATTTGAAACAAAACAAGGTTGTGCATAGAAAACACAACTGCACATATCCCAATAATGCAAAGCATCATGGGAAACAAATGCAAATCCCCATGAGAGAATTTGGACTGGTTCAACTTTAAGCAGAATTGCACGGTGCAAGAAGGCCTCACAGTGCAATCAGCAAAGGCTAAGAACAGCAGACACATACACATGTTTCGTCCTCACTTGGATTCATCAGTGTGCCGTATCTGTGTCTTAGCCCAGGAAGAGGGAGCCGGCTACTACAAAAGAACCCCAGAGCAAATGCCCTGAGGCATGGGTGATCCCGGATGGCCAATATCCTCCGGGATAACCCATGCTTCAGGGCATATGCTCTGGGGTTCTTTTGAAGGTTGTACATAAATACACTATTAGCATGCATTTTGGTTCTAAGAAAGGAAGCAGATATAACAACCAGTGCAGCAGTGCATTTTAGAAAATGTAAGCAATCACACACTAAGGGTTTTCAACTAGAAATAACAAGATGCAAAAAGGGATGACAGTGTCCCATTGAGCCTCAGCCAAATTAAAGTCATACAGGACTGTAGTTTTTAAGCAATGTGACAAGCAAGTGGCCAAGAGGCCAGCAGCAGACAAGAAAGAAGGGTATACCTACAGTATAGTACAGTTCACAGTAAACTTATTGTCAACCATTTAACAGCCTGTTAGCATCAGTGCTGTTAAAAACATTCCCTGATGTTTTAGATTCGCATTTTTCTGAAAACCTGAAAATATTCTGAAGGCTTATAAGCACAAATCCATTCATTCATATATATATATATATATATATATATATATAGTCATTATTACATTAACGATTTATCCAATGATCTTACGTCCAGCCAAGCCCAGAAATCGGATGACAGTGTGGCAAGAAGCTCCCACAATTGTGGCCACTGGTATCTTTTAAAGGAGAACTTTGCTGAACCTGAATGTCATTTTTCCCAGCAGAAGCCGTTTGTAAATATTGCTTCCAGTTCTGTTATTGTTCCATCTATACAAGCCTATTGGCAAACTTGATTTACATTCTGACGTTAAGTCCATTCTACAACTGTGAGATGAAGTTCATGTACCTTTAAAGCACAGAGTTATACAGTGGAACATGGATGCCTTGTGCCAACAATGAACATGTTGAGCAAGAGCATATGCTACACCATGCAGTTCTAAAATGGTACTTATCAATAGAGTGCAACTCAGATAAAGGTCACTAGAATAATTAAAACGCCTGTGGAGATAGAACAGTAACAGAACTAGAACCAGTATTTAACAAGCATTTGTCAAAGCTGAATTTTTGCTTGCAGTGTAAAAGGGCAAAGAACCCCTGATGTTGTTGGGACAGCTCTGAAAAAGATATTTGGTATCTTGTGGATGTTGTTTCCCCACAGCTGTGGAAAATTCTTACGGCTGATAGGACCAGGTGTAACATCTCCTGCAGATGTCGGGGACTGAAAATACTTTCGGTCCGCCACTGGAGTTGTTCAGCGGGACTTAGTTCCGATTCGGTTTGAGAATCTTGCTCAGGATCTCTGCCCTGTTTGCTCTGACTGCTTGTCTACTTCTGCAGTCATAATTATGTTTATGACATCCCAATCTGTTACTGCAGAGGTAATAATTATGATGTCATAAACAGGGCATTATGATGACTTGTGTAGACAAGCAGCCAAGGCTAGTAAAGTTCAAGGGACAGTAATCTTGTTTTCATGTCACTTACCTCAGTAATAATGGGAAAGGAGAAATAACTGCAAAAAATAGTTCTGGCTGAATGGTACAGAAAGTAGAAGCACAGAACCGTAAAACAGCTGGTTCAGACCCTCCAACATTTGACAGACGAAAATAGGTACATGTCTGTTGTTTGGGGGGGGCCTTGCAGTGAGCGGGGGAGGTTGGGGAGCATTGCACTGAGCGGGGGGGGGGGGGCAGCCCAACTATTTGCCAGGGTCCCAGGAGCAAGAAAGAAACTTATTTTTAGACTCAATCAGATGTGGGACATAATTCATTGCCTCTAAATATGCAAGTCAAAGAAGAATGTTGGCTATATACATCATCAAGAACATCAGTATCCTCATATGCTATGCTGCAGCTGTGGTCAGGTACCCCAGTGAAGACTGTCTGATTTATTTCAGTTTCAGTGTCTACACTGAAGTCATGCCCTCAAGTTACCCCTTTCAACATCTAGAATCTTTAACTCCTCTGCCAGTACTCTGTCTGTGCACACTTCTGTTTATCACCTTTCCCTCTGACTCCCACTTGTCCCTCTGTTTATTTTATTTGCAGACACCCCCCTGCACATAGCACACTGCTTTCCACTCTCTCCACTGTTCCCACTGTCTCACCACAATGACCAGCCTTAGCCTAGCAGCACACATTTTCACTAGTGTCTGGGGACCATAACTGACTTGCACTGCACTGTAATATGAAGTCAGATCAAGGAAAACCTGGCCCACCTTGGCAGAGCTTTAGTATAGTTTAAACAAACTTGAGTATGCCAAATGATCTGTTGATCTGTAACTCACCATTTGTACGGTTCCTGGCTGAAAAAGGCCCCATGGTGGTAGTACTTCAGTTCTGCAGTCTGTCACAGTGACAGACACTCCCCGCGGATCAATCCGGCACCACAATGCATCCGTGACCTGCTGCTGCAACAGTGACCAGTAGGTCTGACCAACACCAGTGAACAAAGGACAGAAAGGCCGGGGAGGATGTTGGGTCCCATCTGAGGGCCAGGCGGCCACGCAGGATGACTCAGTCTCAGCACTCTCACTAACATTTCAGATGAGATGCAGACCCGACCGTCCGGACAGTCAGTGCTTGAACCAAAATTAAGTGCCACAAATTTGGCAGTTCTGCTCACGGTTAGGGGAGACAGTGCTGCTGGACATGGAGTGTAAGAAGATGCCACACTGCTGAGATCAGGCGTCGATCAAGACTCTGCACAGGATGTTCACTCCCGCCAATAGCTTCTGCACACTCAGAGCTGCTAGTGCTTCCGGGGTATTGGTAAAGTACAATTCAGCATGTTGAGCCCTGATCCTTGCCGGTGGCACCACAAATCAATGCAACCACCAGAACAGTAATCAGTCGGTGGTTACCATGGGGACCGCAGATGCTCCCCGGCCTAAGTGTGCCGGCGCACATGGCAACCAGACTGTAGAAGATACTCCACATTTGGGGGGAAAATTATTAAAAGCAGGACGGCGGCTGAAATTCAGTACACGGTACAAAGTTGGCAGGAGCCGGTACCAGTGCTTAAAATGTGGTAGTGTACCAGCAAAAATGGTACAGTTGGAGGGTCTGCTGGTTGCAGGTTCAGCCACCCCCTGGGGCAGAAAGGATACTGTGTAAGGAAATCTGAGCTACAGCAGACTTGTAGGCAGCTCAGCAGCATGGAGGGCTGAGGTGCTCGATGACTCTCCTTCCACCAAACTGACAACATGGGTTTGGGACTGGACCAAGGTCGCTCGTGGGCTGGCGGAGGGGAGTAAGAGATAGCATCCACTGACGGATATCCTCTTTCAAGGTAGAGGGACAGTATGTACTGCTGCTTTGCTGCCATGGTAGTAGTCACCAAACTGAAAGCCGAAAGTGGGCATTGAAAGCGTGCGCCATCTTCACAGTCTGTGTGTGACATGGCATGCTGCCAGATGACTCAAGGGGAGTAACAAACAGAAAAGATCCCCTGACACACACACACGACCGAGGCTTGATGTTTCTCTTCAAAGCCTGATTATGTCTGTTAGTCGGCTAATGGGCAGAAAACCAATGTAATTGGTGATGCTTTATTCTTTGAACTACAAGAAGATTACACCCATCAGCCAGCTGAACAGTGTCATCATCACCCTCCTGAACACTGGTTTTTGAGAGCCAAGCCTCCTTCATGTCTGCACATCCCCTACACTACAGTACCAATATGTTTGCTTTGCACGCAAGCAAATACGAAAATCAGCTTCTAGAGGGGAAAATGGCTTACAGGTTCAGTGCAGTTCTCCTTTAAAGGCCTGTTTACACTACCCCTTTTGGGTTCTATGTAAAAATCACTACCACATAATCGTGAACAGCAGTATTGTGCCTTTACAATAGTGACAGAATTCTCAGCGGCAGCAGAATTTAGCATTGGTCAATTTCATCACCACGTAACAACAGTGATCAGTGGCGTTACATTCCTGTAACATTCTGTACAATTTTTACTCACCCCTTGCTCCCTGTATAATCCTTAACTTCCTTGTCCCCAGGGTTCACTTCCTTGTTCCCATGATTGTTCTTTGCCCTGCCCAATAGCAAAGCAGCATGTTGCAGCTTGATCTGAGTGCTGTGCATATTTAATGCACCTGTTAATGTTCACTCTCAATAGTGCTCCTGTTACTCTGACTGTCAGCATGGAGTTTGAGCTAATCAACAGCCAAAAAGGTAGGCCAGTAGCTGTATATGGAGGTTATGTCTACCGCAAAGATAAGGAGAAAGGGGAGAAAGTGTACTCAAGATGTTTAGAGTCACATAAATTTAGTTGCCTCGCAAGACTTCATACCATTGGCAACACAGTTACAGCACAGTTAAAGGAACATACACATGTTCCCGATACTGGGGATGCAGGTGGTCGAAAGATAATGGCAGACGAGAGTGAAAAGGCAAGAACAAGTGTGGAGACCACCACCCAGGTCATTGTTCAATGTACCACATCAGCCCCAGATGCTTTGGCAGGCCGTTTGCCGGGGGCACCACCAATTAAAAGGGCAGTTCAATGTATTAGGCAGGTTGAACGTGGTTGTCCAGCCACCCCTACCTCAGCTGAGGATCTGAAGATACCATCCAATTTCTCTGTAACAGCTGCTGGTGTTCCATTCCTGCTGTTTGACAGTGGTAAAGAAGAAGATGGGTTCTTAATGTTTGCCTAACATTAAAATGCTGCAGGAATGCACAGATTGGATGCTTGATGGGAATTTTAAGTCCTGCCCTTCCTTATTTGACCAGCTGTACACTGTTCTCTGCATTAACTCATTGCCACCACAGGAGCTCTCTGAAGTTGCACCACTTGTCTCCTGTATACTGTTAACAGTAAATCCTGGGCCTTTCTAAGAAAAATCAAGCTATAGTCAGCATGCCACAAACAAATCCTAATAGCTCAAGAACCGTAAGTGCTAGACACAAAGTGTGAGTGGCAAAGTTATTCAGCACAAAATTTCCTTTCTAATGGAGGTATGCAAACAATAATACGTAATTTTGTTTTTTTTCTATGCTGGTTGAAACAGCAAAAAATTTTTTTTTCACTAAAACAGGCATAATAAGCCATACACACCATACCATAAACAAATGCGAATAACTCCTAAAGTATACATGATATACACAAAATATCAGTGGCAGAGTTGTTCAGCATAAGATTACCTTTCCAACAGTGCTATGCAGTCAAATATATATTATATTCTGTTATACTATATATTAAAATGTATAAGTGACTTCTCCAGACGTTGCAAGGGCACACTGGGAGTCAGTTGCCGACTTCTGCAGGCGTCCTCAGGACACACCCAGTGTATTTTACTGACAAATACAGGCGTCAGCCAGGAGACAATGAGTTAAGTCTAGGCAGGTAGTGACAGCACTTTATGTGCTCATGTGCTCTCGAAAAACAGTGTCATATTCGAGGGTGTACTCAAAGCTACATGAATTGTGCACCACACTGAATCCGAGATCAGCTATCTTGGACTTGGAGAAGTCAGCATGGAGAGCATTTAGTGCATTCTTCCCTAACACAGAAACCAGAGGATGTTTCTTCCATTATGTTCAGGCTGTGTGGAGATGGATACAGGAGTATCCAATGGTCCAAGAGAAGTACAGCTCAGACCCAGATTTGCACTCCACTTACGTATGTTATCATTGGCGTTTGTCCCAGTAAGTGATGTGATAAGTACCTTTGAAGACATGGGTGAGTGGGAATTTTTCACTACGCATGCACATATATTAAAACCTCTGCTTGACTATTTCGAGTCCACATGGATCGGTACACCCAGGGGATGCTCGAGGAGGAGAAGGCCAGTGTTTCCACCACAGCAGTGGAACTGTCACAATGCTATCACCAGGGGACTCATGCGCACTAATAATGCAGTGGAAAGGTGGCATCATGGATTCAACAGCCGCCTTGGAGCTTGTCACCCAAGCATATGGAAACTACTACAATGCCTTCAGGAGGAATAGCACAGGACAGAGCTCAAGATTAAACAAATGGTGTCTGGTGCAGGCGTTTTGGGAGAAAAAAGAAAATACAAGGATATGAATGAGCGCATCGTAGCAATTGTGGCAGAATATGCCCACAGAAGCAGATATGATTATCTACGCGGTCTAGCGTACAATTTTCAGTTCCAGGTTTGAAAGAAGCTGAAATATCTTATTCCCTTTATGCATTGTGTTCTCTTTTACCCAATAAAGAAGTTGTCTGTGGTCCTACATGTGCAGAAGCACACACAAAGGCTGGATTCTATCACAACTTGTGATTGTTTTTTTTTTTTCTTACGTATAGAGTCACTATTTTGGACACCGAGGAGTGTAGCTGTAGCTATTAAATACCGCTCGCTATTTTGTTTAGTACTACTATGGCACAGTCTGGTGCTATTATTGCATAACTGCTACTGTGCATATGTCGCTGTTGTTGTAGTAGCTATTTTTAATGCGCGATTTTGTAGTTGCTTAAATTGAGTCGCGATTATCACGGGATACCCCACATTTGCACCGCAGCAGGCCAAGTGCTCGGGCTGCTGCAATGCAAACAAGGGAGTATGAACCCTTACCAAATCAAGGTACTGTACGTCAATTCCTTTTCCTCTCCCAGAGTAGTAGCAGAGTAAGGGACACATTCTGCAGCAAGCAGTGTAAACTGCATGTGGACAGGCTGCATAGCTCTCTCTAATGCACAGCAGATGCTCCCAGCCTCCCCCTAAGTAAATGCATGATGAGTCATCTGTTCTAGTAGTAAATATGCCTACACAAGCAAACTACAGACCTGATTGCACTGTACTGTGGAATTAGGTCAGGGTAGAATGCAGCTTTTTATTAACCAAAAAGAGAAGCTACATATTCCACCATAAATTCCATGCATCTTTCAGCCCAGATGGGTTCATGGAATAAGCGTAAAATTATCCTGCGAATACTGTTCTCAGGTTGCTATCATCTCGAGACTGTAGCGGTTTCAGCAGAAAATGTAATATCAACATAGTTGCTACGTTTTGGTCTCTAGCATATACCCTCTAGTCAGACCCACTCCCTGCCCCAGACTCAGAGCCCCTCTCCAGCGCAGCTTGCATTAGTGATGAAAGGGGTCATTTAAACATACAGCAGCATTGGTGCATGAGGCGGAGCTAAAGCTGGAGTGGGTCGCTTGAGACATCAGTGTGACAATGTAAACATGGTTTAAGCTGCCCTATGTACACCTCTGTCTTGGGTCACTTTGTTTCTGTTATATTTAAGTATTTGTCATTATGTACTATATGTTTCTTTAAACTGTTTGAATTCTGCGCAGATTTTATTTTTACTGTTTTTTAGTTATATTTGCTCTGACCTGACCAGCTCTGAGCCTGCCACTATGAACAGATACATTCAAAAACAGTACAGTAACCCCTATATTTCTTTCTTTTGCAACATATGCAATCATATTCTTCATCTCACAAAAATGTTTTATTAAGATGATGTGGACTTTACACAGTTTTATGCACAAAACATACACAAATGTTTATATATTTTGAAATCTTGGTACAAGCTAATTTTAATAGTAATTTACACTTTATTTTAACAATGGCTGAAAAAATTAAGCAAACATCGTGACACATTCTGCCTCGTTTTATTTTTTTTCACTTGCACTTATGTGGATACATAAAACAATCATGTCGACACTAATAAAAAACTAGTTAAGAATGTGCTTATTCTTATACAGAACAACTATTGATATCTTTTGACTATATCCAAAATAATTTATATTTTCTAATCCTTGACATTATAGTATAAAAGCTGTAACATTTAAACTGTTAGTTTTAGAAACTAATTTAGATTAGTTTTATTTAATGAAAGTTTGGAGTCCAGTCAACATGAATAAATCATAATGATGCAGGTTTCATGTGTTGACACATGTTCATGCTTGTTATCAATAAAAGAATGTTAAAAAGTTTTAAATCCATTTCATGTTTTTATCTGTCGCTTTGTGGAAGATGTAGCAGTATTATGTACTGATGTATCAACTTAGCTGACTAAGCTTTTACTTAAAACGTTTCTTGCTCTAACAGTTCCAAAGTTATCCCACTTTAAAGACATTATCTTTGGCAAGCTACCACTTTAGTAACTAATTTTTTTTATATGAACGTTTGGAGTCAGTTCGAGAAGATATAGATACAGTTTTTATGTGCCAATACTATATTTAGATACGATCTGACACCACTTTTTGAGTGTATGAGTATGCACAACAGTTAATGTGTTTTTTACTATTGCACTTTATTGTATTGTCTACTGTACCTCACCCACTCCCCCTCTCCCCTCGTTGCATCTTAAAATGATCTGTAACCAGCTCAGTATGTATTTCTTGGTAAAACATTTGAAATAAATCAATAAATGGAGAATAAATGATCACAAACTGTGGTATATAAGGAAATAATACCATCTATGGGTTGAACAAGCCATAAAGCCATGAGCCCGAAGGGTGAGTGGACTTTATGAGCTTGTTCAACCCCGAGATGTATTATTTTTGATAACCACACTTTGCCATTATTTGTTTTAAATAATACATGTGGCTGGATACTTTTTGCTGTGTCCTGTATAGGCAGCTAGTTAGGATCAGAATACCCTACTAGGCTACCATCATATAGCGGGAACTAAATGATGGCTTTTTCAATGGGGAAGAGGGCCCAACCATGTATTATATTATCAATATGCGCTTTTTAGTTGAGACATAGCCAAAAAACAGCAAATACATAATATCAGTACTATTTTTGTTGAATCGACAGATTGTATCAATACTGTTTTCTTATACTGATGCATAAAATTGCACGACAGTTTAAAAATGTTTTTATAACTCTTTTTTTTCTGAAATTTGGTAATGCAACACATGATTTAATTAGAAACCTTGTACTGTAGATAGGGGAACTGGATGGCTTAGTGGATTGTAGCAGGTTAAGGAGTCTTTCACCTGTACGTCACTGGTTCATATCCAGCCCAGGTCAGTAGTGCCCACTAGTCATTACCACCCAAGGACTGTTCAGTGGCCTATGTGAAATGAATGGGGTGGTCTCAGTCCAAATCCCCAGAGGCAGGTGCCTACCTCACAAAACAGCCAACATAATTTTGGACAGCTGGCACCCTTGTGGGCAGTCTCACATGAGAGGCCAAGGACTGACTGGACAAGGAGTATGAATTTCTCACTCACAGCAGTGTCAGTGGCTCAGCAGGTTGCAAATTCGCCTCTGAGGTCAGAAGACCAAAAGGTTGTGGGTTCTATCTAACCCACCAGGCACTTGGGGTAAATCCCAATACTGACACTGTAGTGCTTCAAGAGGAGGATGCTACACTCCTGAGGTGCTGTCTTTCAGACAAGATGTTAAACCAAGGTCCCGTCTGCCTGTTCTGGTGGTTGTTCAGGTGGACATTAAAGATCCCATGGAACTTCTCAAAAAAGAGTAGGGGAATTTTTTATTAGAATAAGAAAACATAACATCAGGTAAGAATCACAAATAAAACAACATTTTCATGAAAACAAAGGGAAAAAAATTATACAGGAAATCAGTTATACGAGTCCCCAAAAAAGAACAAAAAGGAAATAATTAAAAAAAATCAAAAGTTAAAAAAAAAAAAAAAAAATCAGTCCAACCAGGACACGTCTCCATAAATCATGAAATTTGCCCCTATCAAATATCGCATATTCCTTCTGCATGAGTTGTTTCGAAGATGCCTCAACATTAGCCAATAAAACGGACGGTAGCGTAGTAACATGTTGCCGTGAAAATTTGCATCGGGCCTGCCATAGATGATATTTAAGGCAGGCAAAAATAATATTCAAGGTACCTGGATTATATTTCCTATAAAACCCAGTATATTCCCCCAAAATCAAACATTCATATTGAACATGCTGTACAGAACCCCAATTCCATTTAAGAGCACAAAACCTCCAAAAGTCCTGTGCATGCAGACAAAGAATATAAAAGTGTTCCGAAGTTTCCTCCTGCCCTACACATTCAGATCTTAAACACTGTCGCTCTGTTAAAGGTTTATGCTTCCAGTTTCCCTTAACTCCCAGACTACCGTGACAACTCAACCATTGCACATCCCACATATGACGTGGGATCCGCTTATCACGTAAAAGCTTTAAAGCGGACTCTAGCCTAGTGGGAAGACATTTAGGGAATCTACACTAGGGGCATGAGCTTTAGACATGATATTAACATACATCACTTTCCTAGGCCAAATCATATAATAAGCTTTACAAAAGCCCCATATCTTGAACTTCCTAACAGTTGCAGATGCAAAGCTTGGAATAGAAATTGGTCTATTAACTTTAGGAACCTCAGTAACCCAGTTGCCCAAAAAAGTCTGAAAAAGACCCCTAGTCCACGGGCCCCAAAAAGCATGAGCACCAGAGGAAGGACCAAAAATGGAAAAGGATTGAAAAAACACAACAGGATTAATCATACCAAGTCCTCCATGTTTGACTGGGAGATAGGTAAAATCTCTCTTAACCGTATTCAACCTGCTACCCCAGATCAATTGAAAAAAAAAAAATACTATAAAGCCTCTTTTCCAACACACAAGGAACAGGAAAATTATGGGCAACGTATAAAAAAAGAGGCAACAAAAACTGTTTAAGCCGGCCCGGTGGCGCTGAAGGTTGAGGTGCTGGACACCATACCTCGCTCCACGCCAGCGACCCCAGTTCGGGAGTGGACTCGGGTTACTGGTGGGTCATCCGGGGGGGAGATAGGCTTGAGCGTCCCATGACAGCTTGCCTACTCAGGGGAGGGTTGAGGCCACAGCCCGCGCACTTGTCTGACTCCGAGCAGAGGCTCGGAGTACTACAAGCCCCTAGTGGAAGGGGATGGGCGGCCGCAGTGCAGCGTGACGTCTGCACTCAACGCCTTGACATCAGGGGTCTCACGCTGCAGGGGTGGGAGAAAAAGGAGAAAATGCCTGCCATCGCCGGGAAGACTGAGTCCCGGAGACGTGCCCTCAATGTGCCTTCGCCCGCCCAATGGACCCCAAACTGATGAAATGTAAGTGATGGGGCATAGGGGCTCTGCCCCATCCCCGCTCGGGGGGTAAGCCAACGCTCCATGGGGATCAGGGGGTCATTCGGGCAGGGTGGAAGATAGAGGGATGTCTGCCTTGGGGCTTCTGAAGGGTTGGGGATGGCAGGCTGGGAAGGCACACATAACAGAAATTTCAAAAAAAACAAAACTGTTTAACAATCTGGACCCTCTTCAGTTTGCCAAAGGTCCAGGATTTCCACCGAGACACTTTTTTATCCCCCACCGCAGTTTGTCATCCCAATTAAGAAAAGCCAGGTCCCCTTCTCCAAATAAAACATCCAAAATTCTAAGGTGCCCTTTCACTACTCCAATACCAGCAATAGTATCTATACTTACCCCATCACCAACTTGAACTGCCTTACTTTTCCCATAATTCAACCCAACACCTGAAAATCAGGCAAAAGCATAAAAATGCTGTAAAGCTTTAAGATCAGATGAAACGTCTGAAACCAAAAGACAAACATCAACAATTTCTGCGCAGGTATAGCTATATGAGGGGATAAACCAACAATGCTGACATCACTCAAAATGACCTGTAAGAGAGGGTCAAGACAAAAAACACAGAGCAAGGGGCTAAGTGGACACCCTTGCCTAACCCCCCCTCCATAACAACACAGGATCCCCCAATGAATTTTTAATAGAGGGAAAAGTAGCAGGCGAATCCATTTTTGTAAAACAGAAGGAATCCCATATTTAGACAAAAACTTCAAACAAAAAATCATAAGAGATGTTGTCAAAGGCCTTGACCTGATCGAGAGCCAACACATACCCTCTCAACCTGCCGTGCCTACTGTATTCAAAACTATCTCGTTATAACTCCAAATTTAGTTAAATTTTTCTCCCAGGGACAGAACAAGTCTGAACAGGGTATATAAGTTCCACAGCCACCTTCTGCATCCGTCTGCACAAAACATAAGCCAAAATTTTACAATCAGTATTTAAGAGGCTGATAGGCCTCCAGTTCGAAAGCTGACACCTATCACCCCCTTAAATATGCAAATCATAATGGCATTAGTAAAACCCTGAGGGACTCGACCAGAAAGTAACATGTCGTTAAATGTATGAACCAAAATCTCACCAAGGTCAGTTTTAAAAACTTTAAAAAACTCATTCGTCAATCCATCCTCACCCGGTGAGATCCCATCCCGAAAACTAGATATAGCTTCCAGAATTTCTGAAAGCGTAAGCGGGCCATCAATAGCAGTAGAGACATGCGTGGAAAGGTAAGGGGTAGGAGAGGTCACTACCTGATCCCAGGTGAAATCTGAAACAAAATCTGACCCTAAAGAGGCTTGTAAGGCAACTTTAAGAACTTTCAATAATTCCACATCCGTATGCTTTAAAACTCCAGTGGCACCAAAAAGTCCCTCCATCACTTTATGTTTTGCTCAAAATTTACAAGCCTCAAAAGGATCAAAAAATGGTTGGTGTAAAGTTCCAAAATTTAAACTCAGCATTTAAAAAAGCCACCCTAGAGTAATGGTAAGTTCTCATTTTCCCTTTAACAACATCAATTTGAGATGGAATCCTACAGCCACAAACATTCGGAAGAGATAGTAGTTTGTATAACTGATCTCTGTGACCCAAATACAAAACATACTTCTCATTACCGATACATTTCCCCAGTTTTAGAAAAAGAGCTTTAAGAACAGCTTTGATATCCATGCACCAGCTACCCTAATCTTCATACAAATCAGCAATTGATTTCCTAAAAAGAAAACATCTAGCAACTTGGAAGTTTTATAGCTGCTTGTGGCAATATGGAGGAATTCAACTTCCATTGTCGGGGGACAGAAGGAAAGCTGAGCGGAACGTCCCCCATACTCAGGGTGCAATATAAAATATTATGGTCAGTGAATTCATTACGGGACACTGACACCTGGAATGCATGTAAATGTCTAGAAATGAAAAAATAATGTATTCTGGTGGAAAAAGCGCTTCTCCGATACGTATCCCCTCCAGTTTTATATAATAATCTATAAGCATCCAATCACAGAGCCGTGTCTAAGATATCTTTCAGAGCATGGGAATCACAGTAATTTTTTTCTGTACATTATCTTTGACCTTAATATCCAGACTACAGTTCATATCACCCCCCCCCCATATAACAGATCTAGTGGTAAACAAAAAGGGCTTAATCTTATTAAATAAGTCTATTCCAGAGCTCTTGCTCTGAGGATCATGAGTATTAACGAGACGAAGAAAAAACCCATGAAGAGTACAATCAAGCAGCATGGCCCTCCCAGGGACCAACTCTATAAACTGATGGACCCGAAGTTCAGAAGTGCGAAATAAAATGCCCAAACCATCTGCCGTATCACAACCAAAGGACCAAAAAGAAGGGCCCCAGGGCCATAACTTTTTTGATTGTACAATATCATGCAGAGAGATGAACCTGGTCTCTTGCAAACAAAAAATATCAGATGTCAGGGTGGAAAAAAGACTAAACCAAGCCCGACGTCTTGCAGCGTTTTTAATGCTACAAGTGTTACAAGAGACCAAGGATAAGGAAGCCAGGAGAAAGAAAAAAGTTAAAGTAGAGATCAACCAGGTTCCTTATCCTTTTTCCGTTTTTTCCCTTTTTTCTTCTTTAAATCTTTAGGCCCAACCATGTCTTCCTCATAATCCATTTCCGAAACCACTCCCGAAATGGAAGAAGCATCGGAATCTAAACCCCCATCAACATCCCATAAAATATCATAAGAATTCACAGTAAGCACGGGGCAGGAGATACAGTAGCCTTACTAGAGGACCTAGTAATGTGCTTGGAAGAGACACCAGCACTAGAGTGTGTGTGTGTGGGGGGGGGCATAATGGGTTCAATACCACCTTCAGCGGACGTACTAGGACCATCAGAAGAAATCGGCACAGAAGGTTCACAGAAAGCAGCTTCTTTACCCAGGCCTGAGTCATCTCCCCCAGAAGACTGGGGGGCATGTAATGGAGGAGAAGGGGTGGTGGGTTGGGGGGGGGTCAGGCCTAGCAGGCCGAAAACGGTCCGGAGCCTCAGACACCAAATCATCCTTATTAAGGCCTCCCTGATGATTTTATCCAGCCCAGAGACACTGGTGATATGCATGGCCATCCTCTTCACACAGATTACATTTGTGCACGTTCCTGCAAACATTGCTAGTGTGATCATAATCACCACATAAAGCACAGATGACACTGTCACATGTGCTGCTTAAATATGTACTGCTCCCACACTTATAACAGGTCTTAGGCTGCCCCAGGTAGAATACAACACCCCTGTCTTTCCCAAGGAAAAAACTATTAGGAATATGCTGAACGTCATCACCCAGCATCTGTAGTTTAACTTTAAAACGCCAACTACCCATCCAAATACCTTCGAGTCAATAATTGTAGAAGGTGGGCCTAAAACTTGGCATTTTCTTTTCTAACCAAAAGTAAATATCACTAACATTAACCCCCTCATTTCGAAACATGATGTTGATGGTTTAAAAGAGGGGTTTAGTTAGGGGAATGGCCCAAAAAGGAACCCACAGTGGTGAATACTTTAAAGTCTCGTATTTCTTCCAAAAAGCATCAAGTCCAGAGAAAGTCCGGAAGCTGACATCGAAAGTGTTCGCTCCCCTAATGTTAATTAAAGCATAAATATCCGGAGCAATAAATCCCATAGAATCCTTTAAAAGTCTCTTAACCATGTATTGCCTGTCAGGGTGATCTTGTAAACTTCCCCTGTAACGAAGGCGTACAGCATTCATTCTGGGAGCCTGGTCCACTCTGTTATTCTTAAAAAGGTCTGAGAAAGTAGTGCCAGTCTGACTCCTTTCCTGCCTAGGGGAATGTGGAGTGTCCTCAGCCCGTGAAGAATTAGCCAGTAGACTGTCAGAAATCACCGTCTCGGGTGCAGCAGAAATCATAGAAGGGTTAGACACAGTTTGCTCGGGAGCTATAGGAGCAGAATCAGAAACCAACGGTGTATCAGAATTGGGTTTAGGCAGCTCACCTGAGGAAAATGAAGTCCAATCTGGGTCAGGCACCCATCTCCCATCAGACGTCTGCATCCAGCCCGAATGTAGAAGGGAGCCCTCCTTCAACCAACTCTCTGACTCAAGTGGAGCATCCACAGTGGGAAGCCAAAAAGACTTCCGCATTCTTACCACCATGGTAGCGCCGACGTCAGCCTGAAACAGTTGAGGCGCTACCCGCGGTCTGACAGCAGCTGAAGCAGAGCCTGACAGAGGCGGCTTGGCAGAAACCACATCAGAAGCGAAACTCACTGCATGCTCCCAAATGGCGCCTCGCGCCAGTGCCTCATCATTTGACTCTAAAACAGGGTCCAAGGTTGCCAGATGGGCAACAGAGGTAGGAATGTCAGAAATAATCAAGTCATCCACAGAAACATCCTGGGACTCAACTCCGACATCTCTCACAGCCACCAAAGGCTGCACACAAACAATCTCCATAGGCACTAGTGAAACTTCAGGCCGTAGCTCCGGCCCCAAAACACAACCATTCTCCTCAGACGCCAGCTCCAGACTGAATGCAGCCCACACACCCAACAGCAAGTCCCCCTACAGGAGAGTAGGGGAATTCGTTATTGCAGAAACCAAAAAACATCAATACAGGATGCTCATATAAAACAAAAAATATAAAATGAAAACATAAACATCACTGTAGAACTATCAAACAAGAATAAACTGAAAATTACACAAAATAATAAAAAGACCATATTAAATCCAGTATACATGCTTCCAGTATTCGTGAAATAAAGAAACAGGAAAATGACGGGATTAAAAGTCTTTTTATGTCCGTAAAGCTGATTCAATATGACGTAACACCACTGACGGTAAAGTATGAGTATGCTGTAGGGAAAAAGAGCATCTCGCCTGCCAGAGATAAAACCTGATGCAAGCAAACATCACATTAAGGGTACTGGGATGATAACGGGGAAAAAAAACCTGAATAATCCCCCAAAACCAAGCATTCATAGGTAACATGACATGCTATCCCCCACCCCCACTTAACAAACAAGGTGGACCAAAACTGAACAGTATACGAACAAGCATGAAAAAAATGAATCAAAGTTTCTTCCATGCCCGCACATTCAAAATGAATACAGTTCCGTTCTGCAAGAGCCTTATGCTTCAAATTTCCCTTAACCCCTAACCTGCCATGACAACTTAGCCATGTCACATCCCACATCCGACCAGGAATCCTCCCGTCGGTCAGAACCGTTAAAGCTAAATGTATTTTCATAGGAAAACATCTGGGAAAATCAACCCGAACTAAAAAATTCATAGACATTATGCTCTGATATAGGCCCTTCCGGGAAAGCCGATAAACCTCGCTTTTAGCCACACTCCACAACCGAAGTTTAGCAGTTACTAAAGGTAGAAAGGAAGGCAGTTTATAATTAGATTTCACAATAGGCACTTCAGCAGACCAACACAGCAGAAAATCTTGAAGCGAAAACAGAGTCCAGACATCCCAAGGATGTAATTGATATAATGGCACCTCTTTAAATGTAGCTTTAATAAAGAAAGAGAAATAAAAAACAAGCAGATTAATCATACCAAGACCACCTGCCTTAATTGGAAGATATGTGAAATCACGTTTAACCGGGTTCAATCGGCTTCCCCACAACATTTGAAAAAAAAAAATACTATATAAACGGGTTTCATATTGCCTAGGTATAGGAAAAACTGGACTGAAGTAAAGAAACGGAGTAAAAATGTTTTGATAATCAAAACACGTTTTTGTTTAGAAAATGACCAGGTTTTCCACAACTGTACCTTTGTTTCACCTAAAACAATACGCGGTTGCCAATTAAGATCATTCAAATCTCCCACACCAAAAAAACAACCTAAAATCTTAATAGGTCCCGTAGAGATGGTTATCCGTCCAATCATGAGATCAAAACCACCCTCCCCCAAAAAAATACTGGCACTTTTTCATAATTCACAGATGTTCCTGAAAGCAGACCAAACTGGGCCACAACATGCAATGCAGCAAGGCCTACAGCTGCATTGCGAAGCAGGAAACACATGTCATCTGCATAGACCGCCAAAATCTGTGGCGGAACCTCGGGAGATGGAGACAATCCCAGGATGTGAGGATGATGAAGAAGTTCCCGAACCAAAGGGTCCAAAACAAAAGTATATAATGAAGGACTAAGTGGACATCCCTGACGCACTCCCCTACAAAAATCAATCCCTCCCCAACAATCTATTAACAAGGGAACATTTTGGGCTTTGCTATATAAAAGTGACCCAAGTTCTAAGTTTATCGGAAAACCCATACCGCTTAGAACATCAAATAAAACCCATGTCTACCTTATCAAAGGCTTGGGCCTGGTCCAAAGAAAGTAAATAACCGGAAAGTTTCTCAACCGCCAAGCTCACACACATTCCTCAGTAGGGCCAAATTTTGATGGATATGTCTACCCGGAATCGAGCATGTTTGAACAGGATGTACTAAGGAAGAAGCAATATGTTGGAGCCGATGGCACAAAATAGCCGAAAAAATCTTATAATCTGTATTTAATAAAAAGATCGGCCTCTAATTTTCAATTAGGTGTTTATTTCCTTTTTTAAATAACAAAATGGTTAAGACATCCGAGAAACCACCAGGCAGCCTTGAAGATTCTAGAATCTCATTAAAAACAGAGGTCAGCATGGCACTTATATCATCTATCAAGGATTTGTATAATTCATTAATTAAGCCATCCAGGCCAGGTGATATCCCAGACTTTAAGTGAGTAACTTCTGACCGAACCTCATCCAGGGTAATGGGCCTATCTAAAAAGAGGGAATCAGCGGACAAAATTTTAGGCGGTTGAAAGGAAAACCAATTGTCCCATTTAGTAGTGGGCTGGAAAGCCCTACCATGTTGAGTCTGTAAAAAAACCCGGACAATTTGTAGCATGTCAATATCCACTGTGTGCAACACCCCCCTGTGATCATAAAGGCCATCCATAAGTTTTTTTTCCAAGGCTTGCTTACAGGCCGAAAAAGGGTCCGAACTCAGCGAAGATTTAAGTCCATAAGACAAATCATCATGAATTTTACAAGCCTTCCCATAATGATAATTTCTCATGCTTTGTCATAGCACAGCTAGTTGATCTTGTATCCGAACATCAGAACCAGAGAGAAGTGACATTACTTTATAAAACTGTGCTCTTTGTTTCAAATAAGTAAGATAATCGGCTGACTGAGTACTATGATGGTAAGCCATGGAAGTCATTCTAAACTCAAGTTTAGTATCCATCCACCAATCACCCCAAGAATCGTACATCCCAGCAACAGAGCACCTTCTGTCCAATGCCTGGGATAAACATAACTGAAACTGCTTGGTAGTCAGAAAAAACTGGTTCATCTTCCATCGAGCTGGCATGGCAGGAAAAGAAAGTGGAATTGTAGACAGTGAAAATCTTACTGTCAATAATAAATGATCCGAAAATTCACAAGGGGTCAATAAAAAAGAGAAAGGCAGTAAATATTTGGAAGTAAAAACAAAATCAATCCTTGTCGTAAAACTGCCACGTTTGGAAATGGACCCTGGATCGGAATGAAGCGCTCTATAAGCATCCGTCAAGGAGGCCGTCTGAATTAGTTTAAACAAAGCATGGGAATCACAATACACCTTACGCTGCAATTGATCTTTAAATCTCACATCCAGGCCACAGTTGAAATCGCCTTCCCAAATGATGTGTCATGGGGTAAAAAGGTACTGCTGAATTTCTCCAAACAAAGCAATCCTGGCAGATTTGACCTGAGGAGCATAAATGTTGATGAGACAAAGGGAAAAACCACGGCAAACACAATCCAGGAGCAAAACTCTTCCAGGAGCTAAGTCTACCAAACCAGTTACCTGTACAAAGGGATGACAAAATAAAATCCCCACCACATCTGCTGCATCAGGACCAAAGGACCAGAAGGAAGGTACAGAATGCCATAATTTCCTAGTATAATTTACTTCCGTAAGAGTAGAAAAACGGTCTCTTGCAGAAAAACGATATCCGCAGACAAGGATTTACAAAAATGTAAAAGCCCAAGATGTTTTTTAGAATTCTTGATACTACAAGAATTCAGGGAAACCACCGTTAAAGAAGCCAGGGAGTAGGACTAAGACTTGTCCTTTTTACGCTTCCTTCCCGACTTCTTCTTAAACTCCAGTAATTCAGAACCTCCTTCATCATCACACTCCATACCAGACAAAACCCCAGATGCAACTGACAGGTCAGATTCAGAGTCTCCATCTGCATCTTGCAGTACCTGAAAAGTGTTATGCGTAGGAGTAACAGTCGGTACAACAACCTTTTTAGCATGAGACCAAGTTACATGCCTCGGGTGAGGTGCCTGAAACTCAGGAGCTGGGGTGGGGGGCTAGAATAGGCAGGGTGGGAGCAGTGAGCCCCAAATCTTCTGGTGGTTGTGCAACATTGGAGGGCTCACCAACGGGGCAGGGTACACTCCATCAGGAGTCGTCGAGGCAGAAGGGCTAGGACCAGGGGGGTTAGGATTGGGGGCCACCTCAGTGTGCGACCTAAACCGGTCCTGGGCATCCGAGATCAAGGTCTCCTTATCAAGGCCCCCTGAATTATTCTGGCCAGCATATGGACACTGGTGGTACTGGGTATCACAGAGATTGCAGCGAAAAACATTTCGGCAAGTACTACTGTCATGGTCCAGTTCTCCACACAAAGCGCATTTGATTTTATCACAGGCACTACTGAGATGGCGTGGGCTACCACATTTATAACACGCCTTGGGTTGGCTTGGATTAAAGCAGACACCCCGATCCCTCCCTAAGAAAAAACTATTTGGAACATGCTGAACCAAATCCTCCCCAATACGCAGTTTCACCTTAAATTTCCAACTGCTTGTCCAAATATCCTCCCCATCAATGACTGGCTCAGGAGGCCCCAATACAGTGCATTTACTCTCCAACCAATACATAATGTCCCCCACATTTACCCCTTCATTCTGAAACATGACATGCATAGTTGTAAATAGTGGTTTCGTAAATGGGATAGCCCAGAATGGAGTCCATAAAGGAGTAGCTTTCAGTGAATCATACTTTTGCCAGAATTTATCTAGGCCCACAAATGATTTAAAACTGACATCAAAAGTTTCTTCCCCCCGAATATTAATTAGGGCATATATGTCTGAGGCCTGGAAATTCATGGAGCCTTTAAGTAGCCGGCAGACCACAAAGAAACGGTCAGGTTGCCCCTGAAGACCCCCCCCCGTACCTGAGACGGACAGCGTTCCGTCTGGGGGCCTGAGCCAGACGATTTTTCCGAAAGAAGTCTGAAAAGCGGGGACCTGTATTAAATCGCTCCCGTCTAGGAGAAGAAGGGGGAGAAACATTTGGTGTATCAGTAGAAAACCCCAGATCTACCCCTGGAGTAAAAGTTTTCAAAGACTCACCAACTGGAGCATCAGCAGCCACAGTCTGCAGCTCCGAGGGCTGTACCCCCGCTGAAGTCCCTGCAGCAGTCGTGTCCCCTGCCAAAAAAGAAATCCAATTAGAATCCGGAATCCATCTGCCATCCTGTCTCATCCATCCTGCATACAGCAGGGCCGTTTCTTTGCTCCAGTCCCTCGCTGGAAATGTGCCTGCTTCTGTAGGTAACTTCCGTGTTGCAGCACGCTCCTCCCCAGATACGGAAGCCAGCACTGGAGCCTCAGTAGTAATTGAACCTGCTGCCACTGTGAGCGCTGATCGGTACAGATCCCGTACGCCTGTACCGTCACGGAGCTAGCAGCAACACCAGACTGGTTGGGCAAAGAGAACTCCTCGGTCCTGCACCTCGTTGGAGCCTCAGCTACCAGATCTCCTGTTGCACGGTATGCACCGCACACATCTCCTGGAGGCACCCCAAGTGCTACTTCTGAAACACACTCCATACCACTCTCAGCCTCAGCCGGCTGCACTGTATCATCCTGCCATCTGCCCGTAAGATGTCCGTTTCCATTGCAAACTGCACTCAGACTGCCAAAATGCAAAATAGTCAGCAGGTCCCCCTACTGCCAGCATGCAGTAGGGGAATGTCCCCTGTGTCCTGGCCAAGTTTCCCCCATTCACTACAAATACCACCAACAACTTAATCTTGTTCAATTTCAGTTGGTTGCCCTCTATATCCGCCCCCCTCCCCCCGAAAAAGGGACTTCTAGTCTTAGTGGGCCTACCCAGTCAACAAAATTCAATAAATAAATAAATGGTGGTCCCTGCATGACAGGGTTGAGGTACGTTAGGTGGGCAGTGTGGGGGAACCTGCACTGTGATTTTCTGTGCTGTATCCATCCTATGGATAAACAGGGGGTTTCAATTTCTAGTGCTGTCAGTCTGGTACCTGTCATGAGCACGAAATGCACAGAAAGTGAAAACAAATCTGGAAGAAAAAGTGCAGTTTGCAACTTAATTTTCATTCATGTTGTGCCCTTAACTGCACTGTGAACATTTCACTCTCCCCTCTAGCAATCCCTACTCTTACTAGCTTTTGCAGGCATTGCCTGGAAAAGCACTGGAAGATAATAATCTGACCCCTTACTGATTTATTTCCATCAAGAGGAATTAAGTCTCACCATGTAACTCAAAACCAGCATGGAAACCTATGGTTAATGAATGTCTGGATGGCCATCATGTATTAGATAAAAAATTAGAACTTAGACATGAGGTGCAGAAACATCAGGAAATGTCCTTCATGCTCTGCATGAGACATTCCACAATCACGTATACCTGTTTGTTAGTTGCAGTTAGTGAACTGAAAATGATTAGGTGAGGGAGCTCTCATATCTACGTTTGTAGGTGGGGGAACTGTCATTTCTAAGCAGTGGAACTAACCTGTACATACCAATCAAACTTTTTTCACTGAAATGTGGAACAGAGACTCTCAAAATGTGGAACAACATGGGGTACTGCCTTAATAATGTGAGACACATCATCAAACATGGACACTCAAGCTCAGAACACTGTGGAGTCTAGTACATTTATTAGTGCAAAGTCTAATTTTGATTTAGCATCTTTGAATATCATTAATTTCTTTTTTTTCAATACTTTGATTTTTATTTAAGCTTTGCAAGATAATTGATTACATCTTAGAGAGTCAATGTTACAAAGTGAGTACATTATATTGGAATACAGTACATTTCCTCTCCATACCTAGGGGAAACGCTCCAACAGTCCTGGAGTTAGAAACTTCTATAGAGACATGAATAAAACCTAAAGTCTGTAATAAATTTCTTTCAGTGAAGTTGAGTTGTCAAGGTTTTAGTTTACTTCCCTGAATCGTCCTCGCCCAGGGGAAGGAAAGAGGGCCCAACCTCACACCCTGGTCAGGCTACCCCAACTGACTGCTGCCAGACCACCCACCTCGACCATCTTTGAACATAAAGTGAGGTCTTGTGGTTTATTTTAAAGGTAAGTTCCTCTAATTCAGCAAGGACATTGACAATCGAGATCCAGTCCTGTGTCTGTGGCAATGAAGGACTAAGCCAAATCCTGGTTATCGTCTTGTGAGCTGCTGTTGTTAGAATTGCCCAGAGATACAGTGAGTCTGGGCCCCTAACGTCTGAAGGCAGCGCCCCTAAAATCATCTCCTCCCAGTTTAAAGGTTGGGCAATTGTAAAAATTTCCTTTATTGCCAATATGATGTCTGCCCAAAATCCAGACAGCCTTGGGCACGCCCAAAAAATATGGAGGTAACCTGCCTTGTCCTCCCCACATCCCCTCCAGCAGCTAGCTGGGACATTTGGGTTTCTTTTATTTAGCACTGCGTGAGGAAAAAGAGCAAATCCTTACCTTCCAAGCAAATTCTGCACAAAGGGTGACCTGTTGCCATACTGGCAGTGCTGAAGATGAATTTCCAGTTAAGGGGTACAGAGCCCGGTCCGACCTCCTCCTCCTGCCATTTGTTTTTGATCTTGGATAAGGGGTCTGTTCTTACCTTTCTAAGAACCTTATACAGGGTGGAAATCTGGCCCTTTTGGTCTCTGGATGATTTTATCTGTAGGATGGCTGGTAAGAGAGGTGCTGCCTTGTCAGGATTCACCTCTTTCTTCTGGAGAGAAGTGATATATGTTCTTACTTGGAGGAACCTAAAATAATCTGAGTTTTTGAGATTAAATCTATTCTTAAGTGAATTAAAATCTTGGATCATACCCCCCTGGGCAAACTGCCCAAAGTGTGCCAGACCCATCCTACTCCACTGTGTGTATGTAAGGTCTAATCGGTTAGGGGGGTAGTCCTCAGCCCAGGCCAGGCTTTTTAGAGGCCATAGCAAAGGTAGCAGCTTATATTTTTGCCACAAACGGTGGACTGAGCGGAGGGTCTCCCCCACCACACTAAGCCTAGGCATTGGGTGATTTCGAGTTAAGTAGGGAGTTACTATTCGGTCCTCAAGAGGTAACCTACCTCCCTCCTCCTCCTCTCCTCTCTCCAGCCGGAGGCGGAGCTGGGACCGGCCCACTGAAGTGCATGCTTCAACTGTACCACAAGAAAATAATCTTCCAAGTCTGGGAGGGATCTACCGCCGGCTTCATGGTGGGCCTGTAATATTTTGAGTCTTATTCTGGGTCTTTTATTGGCCCAAATGAATCTAGAGATCATTTTGTGCCACAACTGAAAGTTGAGTCTGTGAATGTATATTGGTATACATTGAAACAAGTATAGAAATTTAGGTAGTGCATTCATTGTTATAGCTTGAATTCTAGCGTGCATGGGCATAGTGGTCAAGGACCATCTTTCCATATCCTTCTTGAGTAAGGCCGTCAAGGGTAAATAATTTGCTTTAAATAATTTGGAAGGGTGCTTAGTGATCTGGATCCCCAAGTATCTCATCCTCTCAGTGGACCAATTTAAAGGGAGGAGTTAGCAGATGCTCTGAGGTGGATTAAAAAAGAAGCTCAAGGCTTCCGTTTTTGTTTTATTTAAGGAGTGTCCCGAATGTTTCCCAAAGTTTTCCAGAATGGGCCAGACCTGCTCTATAGATTTGTGTGGTTGGGAGAGGGTCAGCAAAATGTCGTCTGCATATAGCAGGATTTTTTCTGTACACCACCCACCTCAATCCCTGCTACGTCCTTTACCCTCCTAACTGCCTCCGTCAAAGGTTCGATATACCGGGCGAATAAGAGAGGGGAAAGGTGACACTCTTGACGGGTACCCTTGCCCAGTTGGAGTCTATTTGACAGACCCCCATTCACCCTCACATATGCCTGAGGGCCCGTGTACAGGGATCTCAAGGTGTCTATGAAAGATTCAGGGAATCCCCTGCGTTCAAGCACAGAAACAGAAAGTCCCAGGAGATCCTGTCAAAGGCCTTTTTGGCATCTAAGCTTAACAGGCATGCTGAGGTGTGGGTGCGTTGGATCTTATCTATCATGTCTAAGGCGGAGCAGACTCCATCAGGTGCCTGTCGGCCCATAACAAAGCCAGATTGATCTGACTGAATTAAATCTGGTAAAATGGGGTTCAGCCTCGAGGCTATTATAGAAGTAAAGATCTTGTAGTCTTGGTTCAGTAGGGATATGGGGTGATAGGATTCACATTTCAAGGAGTCCTTTCCGTCTTTGTGCAGGATTGTTATGGTCGCGTATTGCCAAGAGGGGGGCCCTTCTCAGTCCGGATGTTGGAAAAGACTTTGAGAAGTAAGGGGACTGTTTCAGAAGCTAAGGTTTTATAAAATTCTGCCCCGAACCCGTCGGGGCCAGGACATTTGGCTGGCTTAAAGTTTTTAATTGTGGAGATTATTTCTTCCTGGGTGATGGGCCTGGTCAGCAATCTGGCAGTATCTGAAGGGAGGAGAGGTAGTGGGATAGAGTCCAGATAATTTTGCTTGTCTTGTTGAGAAGTTTTCTCTTCTGAACTATATAATTTTGAGTAGTATTCCACAAATGATTCTGCTATCTGTGTGGTTTGTCTGACCACTTGGCTGGATCGAGGTGATACTATTTTGGTTATTGTAGCTTTTGCTGCATAATGACGCAGTCTACAAGCTAAGAGTTTAGTGCCTCGGGGCCCACCTTCGTAGTATCTTTGTTTTAAATAGAACAGGGTTTTTTCTACCTCTGCTTTTTGGATGTTATGTAATAAATTCCTACACTTTAACAATTCCCTATTCCAGGGTTCCTCCCACTTGATTTTTTGGGCATCCTCCAGTTCTTTAATCTGAGACATTAATTTCTGATGTTTTTGCCTCATTTCTCATTTTTTACGAGATGCTATTGAAATGAGATTACCTCTAAGTGAGGCTTTAATCATGTCCCATAATATTTGTGACGAGGTTTCTTGTCTAGTATTTTCCTCGAGGGTTACTTTCAAGTAGTCTTTAAGTTCCTTCAAGACCCCTTTATCTTGGAGGAGGGAGGTGTTTAATCTCCAGTGGGTGGTACATTTGGGCAGTCCCAGCTCCACCTCCAGGTAGACAGGGATATGGTCCAAGAGGATGGTCTTGCCCAACCATATGGAAGGGAACATATTTATGTCTCCTTTGAATGTAAAGAACATGTCAAGGTGAGAAAATACTTTAAACCTGGGAGAGAAGCAAGTGTATTCCTGTGCTCTGGGGTATTTCTCCCTCCAAATATCAGTCAGGCCCAGCTATTCTAACTGAATTTTAAAAGATCGGGCCTTAGCTGCATCCAGCTTTGGAATCTGGGAGGTTGAGTCTAGGGCCCTAATTAAAACTATATTCCAGTCTCCGCCCATTATTAGAATGCTTTTAGCTTTTTCTCCCACCAGCTGAAGGATGTTTGAGAATACTTTAAGTGGCGACCCAGGGGGAATGTAGATGTTGGCCAGGGTTATTTGCGTGTCCTGAATAGACCCAACCACAATAATATACCTAGCTTCGGGGTCTTCTACCACCTCCTGCTGTTGAAAATGTAAATTTGCCGACAGCAGGATTGCAATCACCCTCTTTCTACCCACAGGCAGGGAAGAATGATATATCACCGGAAAGGATTTTGATTTAAGTTTTTGAGCCTCCTTGGGGGAGAGATGAGTCTCCTGCAAGAACACACCACCACATCCCTGAGATGCAACAAACTGTTGGATCCTTTTCCTCTTGACTGGGCTGGACGATCCGTTCACATTTAAAGATATAAACTTAGTAGTACAGTTAGCCATATTCCATCCAACTAAGATTAATATTCCATCTCTTAAACTTAGACTCTCCAAGTGCTGTCAGTTTAAACCTGTAACAAGTCTGCAAAGCATCTAACTTTTTAATACAAACAGTAACAAAACCTAAAAAAACACTTTCTTTTAACTATTAACAATTGCTCTGGCCTCTTCCAGTTTCGAGCCATGAGCTGAATTAAGTGTTGGACATCCTCGACCGGGACTCCTCTCGGCCTGGTTGTCCAAAGTTCAGTGAATAGGCTTCCAAGGGAAGGCTGATCGATGCTTGTCAGCACAGGGGTGTCTCAGTATACAGACCAGAGCAAAGCACTCAGTAGTGCAATGAGTGTTCTCTGCAGAGCCCTGGAGTGTCCAGAAAGAATGCCCCCCTCCATTTATCAGAGTTGAACAGCATATAGGCACAGTTCCCAACACTTTTCCCATTACCCATCTTCTCCAAAGTAAGTAAAAAAGGAAAAGACTCCGAGAAACTCAGAGTCTTGTAGTGACCCGGCCCCCTGTTTGTGCTTAAAGCATTACATTTTTAGCGACCCCAGCCTCTTTTATTCTGGATATCCGTCTAACCCCCCACTCCCTATGAGATTGGATCTACTGTGATGTCTATACGAGGGGGTAGAGTCCCCAACAAGAGGTGTCTCCCCACTCCCCCGTTCTCGAGCCCTAATAAGTGTTTGGGTCCTCCATATAGGAGATGAGCCCTGAGGAAATCTCTGACTGGAGCAGACAGGGGCCACGTGGCCTAGCTCTCTACAACCCCTTGTTCCCGGGATTCAAAACTCCAGTTTGAGCAATCTGGCCTATTTCTGCCAATCAAGATCAAAGATCCAGGGATGGAGAGCAGTTCAGGCATCCAGGCCTGTCTGCCTCTGCCCCCGCCCCAGGGTAAGTCCAGCAGGAGGAGAGACAGCTGCCTCGGTCTCTCGGTCCCCTCCCCCCGCTCTAAGCCCCGTCCTCCCGGTGTAAAGCCATCCCCATCCATAGAGCAAGGCCCACAGTCGAGGACGAGACTCCTAGACCCCTAGTCTCTCTGTATGTAATGGCTCCACATGGGGCAACATGTCTAAGGGAACATGTTCTGGGCTATCATCTTTTAGAAAGGAGACCAAGCTGTGCCCTTCCGGTTAAGATCCAATATGTCTCCCCCCCTCCCCCCGAGAAACCACCAGGCATAACAGTAGTAGTACCATGGTGGACCCGGGGTGGGGAGTTGACTGAGCCCGAAAATCGGGCCCAGCCAAATGATGTAGTGGCACAGTCAGTTCGTCTTCTTCGCACATGTCCAACCCTCCCCCCCGACCCTAACCCTCAAAAGGCCACTGCGGTCATGCCGATTAAGATAAAACAATGGTGGTAGGCATATTCTGGGTTGAGACCCTTCAAAGAATGCTCCCGTTGTTTCGATACCGGCTTGCACATCTCACCCCCCCCCCCTCAGAGTTCTGCTGGGTAGGCGGGAGCACAGGAACGAGAACTGCCCAAGGGAACTTGTTGAGGGAGTAGAAGAACCAGGCCTCAATGTATTACAGGGAGAAGAAAAAAAAAGAAAAAAAAAAGGGTCATCATCATTCCTCCTAGTGTCCAGGAGAACTACCTCCCATCCTCCTCCCTCCCCTCAAAATCCAAAATAATTGGCAACTGCTCCTATAGCTAAGTAGACACCTGTACGTTAACTTATTACCCTCTAAAACAGTTAACTCCACGTATTTAGTTCCACAAGTCCCCCCCCCCCCGAGACACTACCCAGTAAGGCAGCAAACAGTCCTGGATTATACATGAGGCTGGAAATGTGGGGAGAAAGGGGACGAGGAGCGAAACAGCAGTGTTATTATTAATGTCACAAGTAAAAAAGGGGTGAGTCAATCAAGTTCTTGTGCGGCCATATTACAGTGAGCTGATATTGTTACTCACTGTGACCCCAGAGCAGCCGGAAGAGAAGGGGGAGAAGGGAGTTAGACTGCAGGTGAATTGTTTAGGAGAACCCCGTAGGATCGATAGGGCTCAACAGTCCTTCGTTGTAGGGTAGAGAACGCCTCTGTCCGAGATAGTTGATCAAGGTGCACACTTCGCCAAGGGGTTGTATCACGTGTCCATGGCTCGCGATGGTCCTGGTTCTCCTGCTTCATTGGTCAACATCGCCAGCTTCAGATGGGGAGCATTTTTATTAATCAAGGCGGGGTCCCCGAGTCTTCGAAGCACCGCGCCGATATCTGCTCGGAGGGAGGTTTGGGGTTGCCGCGCTGAGGAGCCCTTCTTGGTGATTCCCTTCTGGGCCATGGACCACACCGATGCTAGGAGGTCTCTCTCTAGCTTTTCCTTTATCAGGGGAGGCGTGCTAATCCCCAGTTCTTCAAGGTAGGTAACAGCAGATAGGAGATCTTTAAAAATGTTGCTGCCTTGCTCTGTTGAGATCTTCAGCCTTGCTGGGTGTAAAATTTGGGTCTTGATATTCTTGGCTCTTAATTGTTTTACAACAGGCCAAATCGCCTTTTGGGCCTCCTGGACTTCCGACGTGTGATCATTGTCGATGGCAATTTTATGGCCTTCAAAGTCCAGCGGGCTCTGTTGCCAAGCTCTCCGCAGCACCTCCTCCTTACTGCTATACCAGGTAAAACGGACTACTAGGGATCTGGGCCTGGCCTCTGGATTGCTTGGTCTTGGTGCCAGAGAACAGTGGGCATGGTCAAGGCTCAAATCCAGGTCCCCAGGGAGGTCGATGGCCTTCTTGAGAAGCTTTTGAATGAATTCAATGGTGTTTGAGGCATCCCCCTCCAGGCCCTCAGGGACCCCGTGAATTCTTATGTTTTGCCTCCGGCTTCTGCCCTCCAGGTCATTCAGCTTATGTGTTAGTTCCCGATCCCGGGCCAGAAGGTACAACAACAGACTATCTTGCCTGTCCGTCTGCTCCGACACCGCTGTAAGGCATAACTCCATCTGCTCCGTTTTATGCTCGATTCTGCCAAGATCAGATCGGAGCTCAGACAGACTCCGATCTATTTTCGTGACTGTGCAGGCTGTTTGCTTAATAGTTTCTGCCAGGTCATCATCCCGGAGGCCTCCATGCTGTTCGGCCTGCTGCGCTTCTCCAGAGGTCTCTATTTCATCGGCAGTTTCAGCCTCATCTTCTTGCAGCAGGGCCTCAAGCTTTTGGGCAGGGGTTAGGTGGAGCTTCCCTGCTTTGTTTCTCCGCTGCTTGACTGGGGATGCCATCATATTGTGGGAGATTAATTGCAATGTAAGTCGGTGAGTAACGGAGCGGGTGAATCAGACCACCATGTCGGACCCTGATGTCACCGGAAGTCCAGCGAATATCATTAATTTCTAATTTAATGTCTGAGTTTACAGCACATTTTCTACGAGGGTAGTGCATTTTCCACATGCGACGGATGTGGGACAGAGAGATTCTGAGAGAGTAAAATGATGGACATCCCTTGTAATGAGAGACAGATGAGTGGTACAATCCTATACTATTAAATGGAGAAAGTTGACAGAGATGCAGGAACTCACACAATTTTGTAAGAGGTAGGGGACCTGAGTTCCTGTGGGTTCCTACCCAATTTAAGTCCTGGTTAGTTTGTTTCTGCTACGCACTGAATGAGCTGCCTGAACACACTTTCAGCTGATAGCTGTATTCTGCATCTGAGGAGTAAAAATAAACCAACTACAGTAGTTGTTAACTCACTGCAATCACATTAAAAGAATAAGCTGCTTACTTGCTGCACAACAAGTTTAATATGAACTTCAGTGAAGGTATCAAGTGCATAACAGTGAAAACTCAGGATGTACTCCTGAATGGTCTCCACCAAAGGGGTAGCAAGTATACCTAAAATAAAGCTGCGGTCAGAATTGAGCCCACACTCCACAGCTAATATCAAAGTTATAGAGGAGAATATCTCCATAACAACACATTGTACACAGTATGACATTATCTGAACCAGCTATATGAGGCTCCACATCAGACCTCTAAATCAATCAATCAAGTTTATTTTATACTGGAAAGAGTGTGAGCAAACATGCAGTTTGTGCAAGTCGTCCAGTTACAGAGTATCACAACATATACAGCAAAAGAAAAATACAAGAGCAGAAATAACCATATTTACAACAAATTTAAATAAAAATTAAGACAGTGATAAATAACGGTGAGGATAAGGGAGGCAGATAGTGGGAGGGGGAGGTAAAGATGAGACAGTAAACATAGAGCTGGGGGGTGTGGATGGAGAAAAAGGAGGTGTTAAGGGATACCCTTAAGGGAGAGGAGCGCAACCTCACAACTGTAATATGAAACTTACCACAGGGGGCACTTACAGGAGTAACTCTCCAGGAGCAAATTTTTTGCAGAGGCAATAAATAAGGGGATGGAGTCAAACAGGCACAGCTGCTTAATCAGGATATGAATGGGCGTCCACCTCCAACTTCTCGCATGGGAGCTGCGCCTTCTATAGCGGTTCTTCCATGGCGACTCACCAGACTGCCAGCCAGCCCAAAGACCCACAGGTACGGACACAGCCCAGCCTTTGGAGTCACCGGGCTTATATCTTGGCGCTTTCTGTGTCCACTGGCTGATTTGGTTCTGTATCTCAGTTCCTCAGCCTTGATTGGACACTTCGCCTTTCTCCTGCCCTCTTATTCGCTACTGCTTTCATCTCCCTAAGCTGCTTACTTTGCACAAACTTTATATTGCTGGGTTGAATTTACTGCTCTGTATACTTTTATTGAATTCAACATTCTATTTTGTTTTTTTAATTATGCTTAGTGTCTACCCTACTGTCATATAAGTTGCCAAATATTGTTAGAGCTACTGTATAGATTGCATGCTCCTTTCCGCCCTGTAACCCTGCCTGAGCTGACAGAGTTTTATTTATTTAAATTTTGGTAACCGAGTAGGCCCGCTGAGACCCTGACAGTCCCTTTTCCAGGGGTGACCCGGAATTAGTTACATGTACCTAGAGGAAGGAATAAAACAAAGTGGATACAGAGAAAAAAAAAGGAAAACAGTACATGGTGTCCAATTACATACAATCTAACAATAGACACTCTACCGATCAACAATCTTTGCTAGGTGCATACATTCACAGATAGCTATCTACAACTTTAAGTGCATGCCAGGACAGGTTAGCCTTGTTGAAGTCCCATCCTATCCTAAGACTGTAATTTATTATTTTCGTTACTTAGCGCTAAGCGCGTCACGGTAAATTTCTACTATCTGAATTGTGTCCTGCATTTTAGCACTGCTACCTATCTCTGTCCTTGTCCTGATTTTTCTTTCTTTTTCCCTGTGCCTTTCTTGCACTTATAATCGTCCCTCTGTAGCCCAAGGTGTTACAGCTCTTTTGGCTTACTTTTTAGAGCCCTTTGTGCAGAGCCTTTGTTATGCAACCCACCTTCCCACTTACCTGGGGCCAAAGGGCTTGGCTGCCAATGCTTTTGTATTTTTTGCTTTAAACTGACTGTCCTTCTCCCCTTCGCAGGCCACTTACCCTGAACTGGTGTCTGCCTCCAACTTCTCCTGTGGGAGCTGTGCCTTTTCCAGCAGCTCTTCCATAGTGACCCACTCGACTGCCAGCCAGCCCAGCCACCCGCCATGCTCGGTGGTTTTATTTATAGGCACAAGGTGCCATGTGTTTTTTTTTCCATTAGTAGCTTATAACTTCTAGCCACTAGAGGGCTATATTTTCTACCCTTGGCTAATTTGCCTCTTATAGTTTGTGGGGATCATGTGACTTAAGTGTCGATTTCTCCACTTGCAGATTATACTTTACTACCAGCAGAGGGCATCTGCCTCATGTCTTCTGGTGGTTACCTGCTGACTTGGCTCACATTATGAAGCCCAACCTGTTCCCTCAACTGGCAGCCTCTCTGCTTGGCACCCTGCTGTGTTTTGACTTCTGTCCCTCTGTTCTAGCGACTGAGCAGAAGTATCTTACTCACTGCTTGCCCTCCTTATCTCCAGATGTACCCTCCCCCCCAACCTCACAGATGGGAACTAACTCGAACTGGCACCCTACTTTATGCTATTCTCTCCAATCTAGAAAAGCAACAAATTGGCCTTTTCTTGCACTCTCTTTCACTGTCACCATCGCTGATATCCCTCCCTTACCACCCATTTCTATCCTTGCTGCTTCTGGCAGGGGAGGTGGAGACAAACCCTGGTCCCTTGAATGTTCCTATAGCCTGTTCCCATACCATGTGGGCCTACTCCCTGGGGCTTAAGATAGCCAACCTAAACATATGCAGCCTACCTTCCAAATACCCTGACCTTGAAGCCTGGATAACCTTCTATAAGCCTCATGTCCTCGGTCTCACTGAGATGTGGCTTAAACCGCACATCCCTGATAATACCTACAAATTACCGGGTTATTCCTTACTGTGTTGCAATCATCCTGGGAGAAAGAATGGTGGTGGTGGCGGCGTTGCTCTTTACATCAGAGAACCCCTAACAGTCACTCTTTTGCTCTCATCAGACACAGTATCCCCTAGCGAGTGGCTCATCTCCGAGTTAACTCTAAGCTCCACAAAAAAAAATGTACCTCGGCTGTTGCTATAACCCCTGAAAGAGGGCACACCTGGTCTAGTAAATCACCTGACTGGCCTTGGAACTCTTTGTCCTCAGAGGGATACAATTATTCTGGGGGACTTTAATCTAAACTAGTTAAGCCCACGTGAACTTGAATTTGCCAACCTTCTCGAGCTTCATAGCCTGGTGCAAGCTGTCACCATCCCCACTAGGCAAAACACCCGTACCCCCGAACCCTGAATCACTCACTCCTGGACTAGGTGGCCACAAATAGGGAGGAAAAGGTTCTGCAGGCAGGGACCTTGTCCGACTCCATCAGTGACCACTCCCCTACTTATATTCTTTGGTCAAACAAAAATGTGCGTCCTCCCCCTAAGTACCTGTCATTCTGTAATTTCCAGGACACTGACTCCAAAAACTTACTTTGTGACGTTTATGCAGTAAACTGGTCTGCCCTCTACCCACTGATGGATGTGTCCATGGCAATGAACTTAGTCACTGAAGCCCTCCTGATGATTTGTGATAAACATTTACCGATTACTACTAGAAGGGTGAGGGATGGGTGCACCATATGGGTCACAAAGGAGCTCTTGGCCCTTATGAAAAAAAGGGATTCAGCATGGATCGCCTACAAATGATCATCCACTCCCATCCTCTGGCACAATTTTAGGAACCTGCATAACAAATGCAAGCAGTCTGCCAGAGCCAGTAAACACGATTTCTACCAACGGCTACACACCGAAAACCTCGCTAAAACTCGACAATTCTGGAACACCCTCAGCTCTCTCCTTACTCCTTCTTCCCACAGCCCTATAGTCCACCTAAATTCCCCCACCAGCCTACTGACTGACCCGTCGGAGATTGCACAAGCATTTGACTTAAAGTTCACTGACCTCTCTGCTCACTTTTGTAAATTACCCTCTCAGCAACCTCCCTCTCCAGTAGCAGGCACTAGCAACCCCCCCCCTTTTCTATCCCTTCCCCATGCTCCCATCCCACCTTCCTATTTCAGAGCTATCACAGAATAGCTCACCACTAAGCTCCTTAGGAGTCTCCCCTCCCGCAGTAGCCCTGGTTCTGATGGCCTCTACCCCTCCTTGCTTAAGCTTGTAGCCCCTGCCATCTCCCAACCTCTGCTGTTCATTTTTAACCTCACCTTGGCCTCATCTACTATGCCTGCGCCCTGGAAGATTGCCAAAGTGGTCCCAATTTTTAAAGCTGGGGACCCCCTCTCCTTGGACAATTACCGGCCGATCTCCATTCTCCCCAACCTTAGCAAACTTCTGGAAAATGTAGTCCACCATCAACTCTCTGACCATATTGATAAGTATAACCTCTTATGTTATTAGCAACATGGGTTCAGAAAGAATTGCAGCACCTCCTCTGCCCTTGCCCTATTTACCAATCATGTCCTCAGAAATATGGATCAGGGTAACGCCACTGGTGTGGTGTGGTGTTTGTGGACTAGATGAAGGCTTTTGACCTGGTCAACCACCCTCTCCTCCTTACCAAACTCCACCAGTTTGGCTGCTCCCTTGAGACTCAGCAATGGTTCCACAGTTACCTGACTGGCCACTCCCAATCGGTGACTATTGGTACTGCCACCTCCTGAGGTCTGCCGGTCACTATGGGTGTCCCACAGGGCTCTATCTTGGGACCACTGCTTTTCTCCCTATTCATTAACTCCCTCCCTGCCGACAGCCTAAATTGCTCTGCCCTACTGTACGCCGATGACCTGGTCCTCTACCATAGTGATAAATCCATCTAAAACATATCCTCTGTGCTGTCCCAAAATTAAGGCCACACCCACAACTGGTTCATATCTAACATGCTCCTGGTGAATGAGAAGAAAACCAAGGCAATGCTCCTTGGATCCAGACCCTACCTAGCTAATGCTGCTAAATCCAACTCCTCCCTTTCGGTGCTCTATTCATCTGAATTCCCACTGCAAGTAGTCTCTGAGTTCAAATACCTGGGTGTAGCCCTAGACCCATCCCTTTCTTTCACTGTGCACACAAACACTGTAGTACACAGAATCAACCAAAAACTTGTGGCTGCTTATCGTGTAAAAAACTATCTTACCCCGCTGCCCAACCTGCTCCCCACCCTTGACTACTGCTCTCTGATTTACTCTTCCTCACTGTCTGCTACCCTTCACCTCAGACTTAACTTGATTTATAATAGTGTCAGCTGTTTCGTGCTGATGGTCCCCTTCTCTACCCATCACTGCAACCTATACAAATCTCTTGGTTGGCCGTCGCTCAAATGTCGTTTGACTATGCCCTTGGTAGCATCATTGATTGCATATTACATGACGGTATCATGTCCCCACATGCTTCTCTCCTTAAGACACGTACCATCTCTAGGTGTCTGCCTAATACTTTGGTCCCCCTGTTGGAAGTCCCCAGAGTCTCCCACTGTTATGGGGAGAAAAGCTCTATTGGTTGCCGCACCAATTCTATGGAACAACCTCCCTCCAGTTATCCACATGTCTGCCTGGCACAACACCTTCAAATCCAACCTAAGAACCTGGTTACTTCTGGAATCCACCTGCTCATGCTCCCTAGGGTGACCATCCCACTCTGGGGTGCAGTTACCTCTACTCCCCCTCCCTCACTCCAGCCCCACCCCTTTTATTTGGTCCATTTGTCTTTCCCTTTCCTCTCTCTCTCTCTCTCTTATGTACTTGCTCTGCCACCCCTCCCCATCCCTACTTCTGCCTCCACCTCCCCTCTCCCCAGCTCTTTCCCTAGATGTCCTGCCTCGTCTTCCTACTCTCTTTCCCTCCCCCTCTCCATATTATCTAATTACTTAGCAACCTGGTGTGTGCCTATGACTCCACTGGCACTTAATTTCACTTCTTTCCCTCCCTACCCTACTATAGACCCCTCCTAGGAATCTCGCCCTGTCACTTGTCTCAGTATCTAGTGCACTCAGTGGATGACTGAGCTGAACTGGCTCTGTTGTTCCCTACCTGCACTCAACTCCCCTGGTTCTCCTTGTTTCACATCCACCTAGGTATTGTTCTGCTTGCGAACTGTCTACCCTTCTAGATTTTGTTTGCCATGTCTCAATTTAGTATTTACTGTTAGTACCAAATTTTTGGGCTACTCAGTTTTGAAACTTCTAACTGTATATCATGCATCATCTCTCTGTACCATTGCTTACTCTGTCATATACTGTTTCCTTGTGATTTATCTGTCTTGCCTGTAACCTGCTACTACTATTACTATTTAGCTTGTATTAATATCTTAAATAGTTTCTTCTGTGCCACTGTTTGTGGCCCGGATCGTGCCCGAAAACGGTCCTTTGATCAGTGCACTTACCTGGTAAACAAAGACTTAAATAAATAAATGGTGGTGTGCTGTATCAAATACTGCAAAAAGACTTACTGACACTGTACAACTACGGCCAGCAGGTCATCCAGTTCTGAGTGCTGTATCATATTTTTTTATATAAAATAAATGACTGAATGTCTCTGCTGAAAAATCAAATGCTCTAGGAATGACCTCACCCCCCCCAAGACTTCAGCTGACAGATGCAAGCCAAGAGAAATGCTGACAGCATGTATCAAACGCACTCAGTTTTAAGAGACAATGTGTTACATGGAAGACTTTAATCAAGGATCCTGTTTCTCTGAGTTAATTACAGAGTTGTTTTGGGTTAACTATGTTAAGAGGGAAATCATAAAAAAGGTTTATGACGTTGAAGAGAAAACACAGGTTATTACACAGAGGTGAGAGGTTGTAAATGCTCATATGAAGCCTGTGAGAGGAGGGTGCAGCATGAATCAAAAGAGGTGTCATTGAAATTGAGTTATACTAAGGATGCAGAATTAATACTTTGAAATTACATCCTGTGGTTGTATAGAAATATATATATTTTTAGATATTTTGACAGGGAGGAGCTAGATGACCTCATGCAAAAGAGGTGGGCAAAACCAGCTTTTAAAGATTATTCTGTTTCACTGCAGACACACTTTCATCTGACACTGACCAAGAAAACATCTGAGCACTGAAAAGAGGTATTTAGAAAGCTAGACAAAATCTAAATATTGTTGCAGGAAATGCACTGTTTTAAGCCTTGTTTTGTTTAAAGATATGTATGTCTTGGGATATAAGAGTTCTGTATTATATGTTTGACATATTATTATATATTTTAGCAAAAACTCTAATTTTAGAGCATACCTGGTCTGTCTTTGAATTGCTTTCTTTTGTTAAGAAATATTTATGGTTATAGCAGACAGCAGACATAAGCTTGTATGGTGGTACCAAACTGGAAAGAGAAGCGTTTTTAAATCTGAGGTCTTTATTAAAGTTTTAAGGGTTCATCTCTGAATAGCTGGTTAGGTGCCCATAGGCAAAGATATCTGGCCCCCTGAAAACAGATATATTTGAGCCTGTGCATTGGATATGCTAGCAAGAGGTTAACAGTTTGAATCTCTCCAGAACTTGAGACCAAAGGTTGATCCGAACTCACAAAAACAGACAAGAGGGTTACCTTGTCTGTTACACTGTTCACAAGCTGCGCTTCAGAGGTTGGCACTTGGGGAGTAGAGGGCCTGACCTGCTGAGTGAATTTGTGATACACTTACCTGGTAAACAAAGACTTAAATAAATAAATGGTGGTGCGCTGTATCAAATACTGCAAAAAGACTTACTGACACTGTACAACTACGGCCAGCAGGTCATGTCAGGCTTTAGCTGGCTGTGATGAGATCACCCAAAACCTGGGCCAGAGCTGTCTCAGTGCTATGGCTTGGAGCGAAGTCTGACTGACAGTTGCAACAGATATTATAATGTGCAAGATGAGTACTGCACTGCCACTACCTCCCCCATCCTGTGCTATTCGAGAATGGCTAATAAGTTGGCAGGATGCCAGCTGTAGGGAATGTTTCTGAAGGAGCCTCACAGCTGCCTTTTTTAAGGGCTGTGGAACTGTACCTTCAGATTCAAGAAGAAAAACTAAGCTGCAGTACTGTGCCAATGACTGTATGGGCTCTCCCCCACCCCCCGCAAACTATATTGTGGAGCCCTAGCTCCCCAACAATAAGCAAAAAATAACCATTAGCACATATAAAATATTTACAGCTTAGGTTCTTTAGTTATTTTGTATCAGTCGTGCTGAGAATCTGTAATTTGTCCATACTGCCCCCTTCCTCTTGCCGGCACCACGATTAAGGAACTGAAAAATTTAATTTTCCCTGCTCCTCCTGGGGACATTGGCATCCAGATCAGATCTTCTGAGTGAACCGCTTTATTTCTTGTTTGTTCTGTACCCCAGTGAAACTGGAGTTGGGATGTGCAGTACGGACACCACTGCCTGCACTACTGTCAGACCCAATTTCAAACGGATTAACAATGTATAGAAAGAAAACTGCAAGCTTGTCTTCAAAATGCTGATATATGTGGCAGTGGGCCCCCTGACAGTGCAGGCCCTACTGCAACCGCATCTCTTGCACCCTGCTGGTAATGGCCCTGCTGAGCTGCACACAGTTGTATTATCTAGTTTATTAAATCAGAAACATATTTAACTCTGTGTGAAGTGTGAAGAAAGTACTCATCATGCAAGTCAGATGCAAATAAAGCTTATGCTTTCCCTTTTATGTAAGAGTATGGGAACTGCTGGCACTTGTTACTTTATACATGATGAACACACTTTCTTTAGGCAGAGTTATTTTATAGTAATTATCACAGTCCACCTAATAACAAATACACTACAGAAGGTCATAAATACAGCAGTACTGCCTCAGAGAAATGAAAAAGATCATCAGAAGTTCCTAGTTCCATCAAAGTGAGTACACATGGGAATATTAGTGCATTTTTATATAACATTAGCAGGCAAGGAGGTTGTGATGTACTCACTGCATGCAGCAAGAACAAAAAACTTTTGCCAGGATTTCCCCAATTGTTTAACCAGGTGAGACTCACTAAGCTGAAAGCTTGTTTACAGGTGCAACCTGGGAGCACAGGGAAGTTAAGTGACTTGCTTAGGGTCACACAGTATGCAAGTGGGGGCTGTGGGATTCAAACCCAGGTCTCCAGATTTGCAGCTCAGAACCTTACACCACTGCGCTATACTGCCTCCCATTACAGCATCTCTGCATTTACTTATTTTTTGTGATTCTATTCAATCGTCCGTTTTATTCAATTGTTGATTCAATTCATTCAGCTGTAACATTTGTACTATTTATACTTTAGTTTTCAGTCTCGCACTGTTCATCTATCCGTATCGTATTTAATTCGCACTACCTTTGTCTGTATTTTATACTCCTATATCCTTCCCCCAGGTCGCACCTGGAAAAGAACTTTGACTGAGTGTGCCTTTCAAGGAAGAAAGGAAGGAAGGAAGGGAGGAAGGGTATTTACTGACTATAATGATGCTAATGCTAATTTAGATAGTCATACTACAGTTTGCCACAACTTGAGAAAATGTATCTGCAACAGATCTGGCTCAGGAAATGAGCTTCACCCAAAGAGTCTGGAACAATAACTTCCAAAGGATTAATAAATGTCATTGATTTACTCATTGTGAAATATATTAGTACAGATTATATGGGCAATACTGATAGAAAAGGCAATTTAGCAGATTCTATTTAATGTTGAAAACGAGTAGCGCACACCAAGCCCCTCAAGGTGCTGCTGACAATATCAGCAAAAAAATTAAAAATAGTTACGGCGATATGTAGAGGTGTTCACAGTCTGCGTTTTGTACCTGCTTGCTTGCACTTTAGCTATTAAAGCTAACATCAATCTTCTATGTGTATCCTGTGCTCCTTTTTTTTTATTTTATTCACCCTACTTGATACTAACCAAGAACAAGTGAGTCTGAAATATGAACATACGAAAATGCCAGCAGAAACATGCCTAACGGTCTATAGAGTCTGCTCGATTGAGCAGCTAGTCCCTCAACTTGCAGCTCCCCACCCTCCATCCCACTCCTCTTAATTACCCCTCCCTCTGTCCCACCCCCTCTTAAAACCCCACACTGTATTACAGGCTACCATCTCTTCAGGCAGGGCATTCCACTTATCCTCCACCCATGCAGTGAAAAAGTGTCTCCTGATTTCCCTCCTGAATCTTCCCCTCACCAATCTCAATTTATGCCCTCTCATGTCCCTCTCACTTCTAATCTGGAGGCTCCTCTCTGTGTCAGTTTTGTTAATCCTCTTTAAGTATTTAAAAGTTTCAATCATATCCCCCCATCCCTCCTCTCCTCCAGTGAATACATGTTCAGCTCGCACAGTCTATCCTTGTAGGACACACCCTCCAAACCCTGGATCATTTTTGTCACCCTGTGCTGTACCCCTTCTAATAATCTGATGTCTTTCTTCAGGAATGGGCACCTGTAATGCACACAGTATTCCAGGTGCAGTCTGACCAGTGCCGGTACGGTGGAAGGATCACCTCCCTATTCCTGGAAGAGATACCTCTCACTATACACACTGGCATCTTGCTGGCTTTTGCTGCCGCCTTCCAGCACTGTGCTGAGTTGTTCATATTCCCCATTATAATCACCCCAAGATCTTTCTCCTCCCCGGTGCTTTCCAAATTAACCCCTCTGAGCTGATAGCTCCTCCCCTGGTTTCTAGTTCCAAAGTGCAGTACTTTGCACTTCTTGGTGTTGAACCCCAGCTGCCATGTTTCTGACCATTCCTGAAGTTTAGTCAGGTCACCTTGCAGCCCTTTCCACCCATCTATGTCTTCTACCACAGCTCCCATTTTAGTATTGCCTGCGAACAGACTGATCTTGCTCCGGAGTCCATGTGCGATATCTGCTACGAATATCCCAAACAGCACCAGTCCCAGTACCAATCTCTGTGGCACTCCGCTCATCACATCCCGTGGTGATGAGAACCCCCACCACCACCAACACCACCCTCTGCTGCCTTCTCTTCAGCCAACTGGTGATCCATTTGACCATTTTTTTTAATTTTTTTTTGAAATCTCTATTTATTCCACTAATCCCAGCCTGCCATCTCTGACCCATCGGGAACCCCTAGGCAGACATCCCTCTGCCATCCACCCTACCCGAGCGACCCCAGGAACCTCATGATGCTTCAGTTTACCCCCCGGGCGGGGATGAGGCAGAGCCCCAGTTACCCCATACCTTGTGTTTCCTCGGTCCTGGGCCGTCGGGCGGCTGAAGGCACACTGAGGGCACATCTCTGGAGCTCTGTCTTCCCGGCAATGGCAGGCTATTTTTCTACTTTCTCCCTCTCCTACAGCGTGAGACCCCTGACTTCAAGGCGCAGGGCGCCGATGTTACGCTGTATATAGTGGCCGCCCATCTAGGTTTACTAGGTTTATATATGGAAAGTAAAGGAGGCCGAGGCCCATCTTGATTCTCCCCCTCCACACATGTGGGTTAGTATAAGTTAGACTGATTTAGTTTACTCCAATTATCAAAGTGATTTTTAAAGGCATTAACATTTTGAATATTCACCATTTCTTGAGGTAATAAATTCCAAAGTCTAGATGCACGTACAGTTATGTAATTATTTCTTTTACTTAAATTTGCTTTCTCAATAATAATCTGTTTGTTATGAGACCTAAGTGTTTTTTTGTTTGAACAAATAGAAAGATTGCAATGAGCTAACAAAGATGGAGATTGTAGCACTTTAAGAATAAACAAAATGTCACCCCTACAACATCTAGCTTGGAGAGTCTGGAGGCCGGTGGCATCTAACCTCTCAGAGTATGATTTATTAGTTAACCCAGAGACCATTTTTGTAGCCCTGCGCTGAACCCGCTCCAATAAAACTATATCACCAACAAGATAGGGATTCCAAAAAGGAGATCCATAGTCCAAATGGGGCCTAATATGTGATCTGTACAATGGAATCAAGCACTCCTTAGTTCTTGTTACAAATGAGAGCTTGATTTGGCTCAATAATGAATGTGCCAGATTTGTGACTTTCAAACAGTGATCATGTGAAGTTAATTTGTTATTAACACAAATTCCTAAGTCTCTTTCTACTGAAGATGATTTCAGCGGGAGATTATTTATCTTATATATATTCTTTTTGTTTGTTCTACCAAAACAGAGAACAACACATTTATCAATATTAAATTCCATAGAATTCAATTTAGCTCATTGTTCAATAGAGAATAAATCAGAAGCTAAACATTTTAAATTAGTCTCGGAGTCCACATAACCGAGTTTTGAATCATCTGCAAATCTGGACAGCCAATTTCGAGATGAAATTAACATGTCACTAATATATAGGTTAAACAGTGCAGATCCCAGAACAGAGCCCTGGGATACTCCACTAGTGATGAAACATTGGCTAGAAACAGAGTTATCAAAATTTACCCTTTGGGTTCTATTTGACAGCCAATTTCTTATTCACTTTGTAAGACAAGATGACAACCCAAATAGTTCCAATTTATGGACCAACCTATTATGTGATATTTTATCGAATGCCTTACTGAAATCCAAAAGTACGACGTCTGATGGAATATTGTTATCTAGATTGGTATTTATGTTATTATAAAAGGCCACCAAATTAGTGGTGCATGAATACCCAGTTTTAAACCCATGTTGGAAATTATCAGTCAAATTAAGATTTACCATTTCTCTTTCAATTAACAGTTTAATAATCTTCTCCATGATCTTGCAAACAAAAGATGTAAGGCTAATTGGACGATAATTTTGCACGTTTGCTTTATTACCTTTTTTATAAACAGGTGTAACTAATGCTGTTAACCAGTCAAGGGGAATCTGACCAGTGGTAAGGGATTTATTGAAAATTTATTTTAAGAGGGACTACAATTGCCTCAGCTGTTTCAAGTAAGAATCTTGGTGTAATATTATCAGGCCCTGGACTTGCTGATTTTTTTATAGAACGTAGAGCAGTCAAGATCATTTGCTCAGATATAATATAGTGTGTGGATTTATTTGGCTGCTACTGAAGACTAGAGATTATCTTTAGAGGAAAACACAGAAGCAAAATACGAATTAAATATGTTCGCTGTTTCTAAGTCTGAACTGATGATATTATTATTATGGACAATAGGTCCAATCTTCCTAGTGGTATTTTTCTTACTGTTTAAATGAGAATATAAAGTTTTATGAGAATCTTTAGTATGTACTATTTTAAATTCTAATGTCTTTTTAGCTTTTTTATGGTATGTTTAAGCAAATGCAATGTAGATTTGTATTTTAAAGGGGCACTATCAGCTTTGCCCCTCGTTTTGTAGTACATCTCAATAAATGGCTCTATGGGCACATAATCACAAGGCATATGGTGTAGAATGCTTCTGCATTAAGAAAAAAGTGTCCAGCTTACCAAATTTTTTCTAAAATTAGATCATTCGCTAACAGTAAGTGCATTCGCGCGATGCGCATGACATCTTTAGTCCTGCCCGCTATTGTGCATGCGCGGGATTTGGGCACCAGCATGGGGAAGTATTTTGCAGCTAAACTAGTCCACGGTTTGTATCTATAGTTACCAGGAGCCTTTCTGAATAACACGCTCTAATGGAGGCTGTGCTTCTCCACAAGTGGATAGTGAAATGTGTATGTTGTGCGAGCGCTCCCCATAGACGTGCGTTCTCGAGCGCGTTCTCAGCACTGATCAGCTTCCAGTGGCAGGACAGACCACCAGCAATGGCAAATGATCTAATTTTAGAAAAATTGGTAAGCTGGACACTTTTTTCTTGACGCAGAAGCATTCTACACCATATGCCTTGTGATTATGTGCCCATAAACCTATTTATTGAGATGTACTACAAAACGAGGGGCAAAGCTGACAGTGCCCCTTTAAATAGATTATTTCCCTATTTGGGGATTCCTTCTTTTTAAGTTTTCCGAATAGTCTTAGATTTTTTTTTTAATTAAATATTGAATATTTTTATTACACCATCTAGGTATCCTCCCCTTTGTGTTGTATTTTTTAACTAAGGGGACACATGCCTTCTCAATTTTGTGAATTAGAGTTTTTAATAAAATTCAGGCATCATTTACTGATAGATGCAGCATAATGGCTTCCCAAGATTTATTTACAAGTAATTTGTTTATATTATTAAAATTAGTTTTATCATAATTTCTAAAAGTAGTGAATTTCGGCTAGGATGTACGATCTGCAGGGAAAAAAGAACGGCCGAATGGTCACTTGTGCCAAGTGGCGCCCTTATATGAATATCTTTTATATTAGATATTACAAGATCTAAAATGTTAGGACCTCGGGTTGGAGTAGTAATAAATTGTGAGAGGCCGTGTTCAGAGAGACAGGACAAGAAAAGTTTGTCTTGACTGGTAGTGCCCCTTAAAGATATCCAATCAATACTGGGGAAATTAAAATCATCCAATATAATAGTATCCCCTTTTTCAGAAAAATAAGACATATCATTTAAGAGGGCTAGATCATAATTAGAATCCAGTGAGGGGGGCCTATAGCATGAGCCCAGAAATATCGGAGATAGCCCTTTGAATTGAACAGCAACCCAGATACTTTCTGTCATAGTAGAATATTGAATTTCATGAGATTCAATATCATCTCGAATATATAAACACACGCCACCACCCTGCTTATTCAGTCTATCTTTATGATAAAGTTTGTAGCCTTGCATGGATTTCATTAGAGTGGATGAATTGTCCCACCAGGTTTCTGTAACTGCTATAATTCCTATATTGTGAGTGAGTATGATTGTTTCTAATTCAGATATTTTAGACAGGTTTAAAGATTGAGCATTTAATGACACAACTTTACAAAGTGCTGGAATTTTAGTGTGTTTCGGAGACTTGGGACTAACCCCATTCTCCCCCTTGTTTTCTAGTTTAAAAGAGCATTAATTTTTTTTCAGCAGAGATTTCCCAACAAGGGAACTACCACATCTGCTGAGATGGAGTCCATCCCAACAGTACAGTGAAGACTTATCATAAAAATCTTCCCAATGAGTAATACAGGGAATGCCATGCTTAAAACACTATTTACGTAGACATTCGTTTATTTTTTTGATTTTATTAGAAATAGTATCGGTAGCCCTTGGGATTGGTAAAATTTCTGAAAAAACTAACTGTACACCCTTTATTGATCAGTAAGTTGCTTAAAGCAATAATATCATGCTTAATATGTTCAGAATTATCATAGAATACATTATTGGTTCTGGCATGAATGATTGCCAAAGGATTACTACCTGCTTTGCTTAAAACATCAGGCAGCATAGTAGTAATATCAGAAATCTTTGCACCATGAAAACTGGAGCATGTGCGATTTCATTTGGCAGGATTACATGTGATGCGGTCAATGTGTTTAATCACTGAATCCCCATGTATAAAAGTCTGCCTAGGTTGTGGGTTGGGGGAGACTATAGAACTACTGTTTGTATTTTGGTTTAATGACAAATTAAAAGTAGATGGTGAAGTTTCTTCCACTGAAGTAGTAATTAACTTCTTTAGTGTATGAATTTTTAACTGTGTGGAGACTGATTAACAATCTCATGAGGTGGGGAACAGGTGGGTATGAAACAATCTTCCACCTCCAAGGGAAGAAATTTATTGTGTAATGTAAGTGGTGGAACTTTATAAATCTGGCCTCCTCGATGTTTTGTTTTGTTTTGTTGTTACTGTTGCCCAATCGTTTGTGGTAACCTGATTTGTTATAATTTCAGGAACAGACCCTGGGGGAATAATCTGGGATGTCATATTATCTATGAACTTTTCCAGCAATTCTATTTCCTCATTCGGTGGTCCAAAAGTGGACTTTGTAACCCCAGAGTGAAGCAGCCTGGTACCGTAATTTCTTCCTGAAGAGTATCTATCAGGAGGCATTTGTCACAAATAAAATGATTGGTGTTGTCTCCTGAACAAAACATCAGGCAACTAGAACACATTTTGATAGACCTTCCATATTAAAAACACCAAATTGGATATTTTATAAACAAGGGGAAACTCACAGTAAATATAGGCAGTAGCTCAAGTATTATCAACAGCTATTTTGTAGATATAAATACCTGCATATAATATTACAATTTGTTTTATCATGCTCCAGTACACCAAGCACGCACGTGACGCCGTGCGCACACCCTGCATGGGCTCGCCCTGCTTCGCCGCAGGCCCTGTGTTAAATACCGGCTAGTGACCCAGAAGTAGCAGCTGGGTCACGCTGCAAGGCCAAATATATAATCTTTAGAAATAAGAATATAACTGTACAGAAGCACAGAATAAGGTGTACTCAGTATGCAAAACTATGCCCAAGATGTAATTTGGTGCAAGAGTACTTGACTAGCAGGCAGCAGATCACTGAATGTAGCCAAATAACTGCTTGCTCTCTTCCTGATTAAAACAAACAGGGATCAAGACAATCAATAGCACAGTGTATCAATGTTTCATATAATGCTAAAAACATGTTCTACATGCATATAGCAGTTCCCCAGGAGATAGGGACACCTCACTAGCAGCTCACAATAGGGTATTATTACCTACCATTAGGGGCTTGCAGTACTCCGAGCCTTCGCTCGGAGTCAGGCAAGTGAGCAGGCTATGGCCTCAACCCTCCCCGGAGTAGGCGAGCTGTCATGAGACGCTCCAGCATATCTCCCTCCGGTTGACCCACCAGTGACCCAAGTCCGCTCCCGAACCCAGGTCACCGGCGTGGAGCGAGGTGTGGGGTCCAGCGCCTCAACCCTCAGCGCCACTGGGCTGGCATATTTTTTTTTTTTATTCATACTTTATTAAAGTTTTACAGTTAAACCTTAACATGGGTCAAATATGATATTTCAATACAAAGAAAAACATAAGAGTCAAAGATCCACGTCAAGGTCCCTCCCCACCTATCCCCCAGCTTGCACAAAAACTTTGCAACATTCAGGTAACACAGAAGCTTTAGCATGTACTTCTCAATAAGATTGCATGGATACCAAAATGAAAAATGGCATGAGCTGCCGAACCTATAAATAAAAGCTAAAAAAAAGGGAAAAAACTACTTATTTACTATGGGGGCACACCAGTCTGAAGAAGATACAATGTATGTAAACCCTTCCAGGTACTTTTATATTGGGGTATGGAACTTCGAAGACTATCCTTGAGTTGTTCAGCCCGGAGATTAAATAGGAGATCTCCCAACCATTCAGTATATGTTATACTATAGTTATCCAACCAGTGTCGTAATACCATTTTCTTTACCGTAAGGGATATCCTGGCCATATGGAATCTACGTGATCTATCCGGTATTCAGGAAAAATCTCCCAGTAGACAAATTTCAGATGTAAATGAGTCTTCAAGGCCCAGCAAAGGGTCCACCCTTAATCTGATCATGTCCCATAGGGTTTTTATTGTGGAGCATTTCCAGAAAATATGCCTGAGGTCCCCAATCCGCTGGCGGTATCTGTTATAAAGGGCATCCTGAGATTCTCCCAGGAGCTTAAGTTTGCTGGGAGTCCAGTACATATTGTTAAGAAATTGGTATTGGGTGAGCTTCAATCTGTCTTGCAAAATGCATTTGTGCAAACACATCCAGATAGAACCACAGTTCTCTAAAGCAGAAGGGAATTGGGCAGCCCATTATCTAGGAGGTTCAGATGTTGCATCAAGTACTTTCTCCCAAAAGAAAGCATACATTAAAGAAATGGCATGGGGCTTTCCACTAAGAGGAATCAAGAGAGTTAAACCAATGTTGGCCTGTCTCCAATTCTCGCGGGTTTGAGAAATATTGCACCAGTAGGTGACGTAATTGAGACACCTTGAAAATGTTACCTCTATCCAGTTTGTATGTTGTCATTATTGTCCCAGAATCTAAGCAAATTCCCTCTACAAAAAAGTCTTTCACTTTGAGATTATTGATTTTGGGGAGCCATACTCAGGAGATGAACTTGCCACCCACCCTAAGATTAGGAAGAAAAAGAAGAATCAGCATTTATATAGTGCTTTTCATGCACAGTATCCCAAAGTGCTTTACAAGCAATGCTAGACTGGTAGTGAAGTGACTGAATGTGTGGTGGTGGCCATATCGCACATCATCACCCACACACAGCCTGGATAATTGCATGAACCAGTTTATGGGAAGGGGAATGTTGGCCAGGACACCAGGAATGTTCCTGCTCTTGCGAAGAGTGCCTGGGTTCTTTACTTCCACCTGGACACCCACCAGGACAACACCAGGATGGGCAGAAGGGACCTCAGTTTAATGTCTCATTCGAAGGACGGCACACCCCAACAGTACAGCACCCCCCAATACTGCACTCGGATGCCAGCGATTTTTAAGTGCAAGTCCAATCCCGGTGTGGGACGAGAACCCACGACCTTCTGGTCCAGAGGCGGATGTGCTACCAACTGAGCCACTGGTTGCTCAGGATCTCTTATATTCCAATATTTAAGGAAGACACATAATTGTGTATGAATTTGTAGAGAGGAAGATAACGGAGATTTATTCAGCCTGGAAGGGAGAGGCCTAATAGGAGTGATATTCGTACTAGATATTAAATCCAATTCCAGAGTTAGCCACTCCGGGATATATGGGTAGGAGGCAAGCACATCTGGTGGAATAAACCATTTGAGATATTTGTCCGCTTGACTATCCCAAAAGTATAATCCGAAATGTGGGAGTTTCAGTCCCCCAGACAATGGAGATGCCGCTAATTTTGAATAGGCACGTCTAGGGCATTTCCCTTGCCATATGAAGGATGAAATTAAAGCATGAATCTTTTTAAAAAAAGGTTAGCGGTAGCCAAGCGTTTAACATGCTGAGTGGATAAAAAAATCAAGGTAATACGTTAATTTTAATAATACTGATACGGCCCCACACTGATATAGGGAGGGACTGCCACCTTTTAAAGTCCTGTTGGATGGAGTCCAGGAGGGAGTCAAAATTCAGTTGTCTCATCAATTTTTCACTCCTGGACAGTGTCAGACCCATATTCTTTAAAGACTTAGAGTTCCACTGAAAGCCCAGTTGGGAGACAACACTTTTCTGAAGCCTTTGTTTAAGGGGAAAGACTATGGTTTTAGATGGGTTGATTTTATAATTCGGAAACCTTCCATATTCTGTAATAAGAGACAAAACCACAGGAAAAGAACTGGGTGAATCAGGTGGAGAAGAACATCATTAGCATATGCATAAAGTTTGTAAGTATGATTACCAATGGGAATTCCCTGAACCCCTTCATGAGCTCTTATGGTAAATAGTAGCGGTTCAAGATAAATATTAAACAGGAGTGGAGAGAGGGGACAACCTTGCCTGGTTCCAGAACGTAGGGGACATCTGTCGGAAAGTACACTGTTACAATAAATTCTGGCATGCGGAGGAGCATTATATAAGGAGTATACCCATCCAATGAATTTGGGGGTGGAGGGGAGTCCAAACTTTTTCATGGACAAGAATAGAAATTGCAAGTCAACCCAGTCAAGCACCTTCTCTGCGTCAAGGGAGAGTAAGACAGCCGGAATCTCCAACTCCCCAGACAGTTTTTGAAAATGGTGTGCCGAATTCCACCCCTCCATAAAGCCCACTTGGTTAGCATGGATAATGTAAGGGAGCACCATCTTCAATCTACTAGCAAGAATTTTTGCAAAAATTTTAATGTCACAATTTAAAAGTGAGATAGGGAGATAACTACTTACTAATTTGGGATCTTTGTCAGGCTTATGTAATACAATGATTAAAGCGTCTAATAGGACATTCTTGGTAGATTTCCCATCTAACATCCACGCATATAGGCGATACAACTAAGAGGCAATTTGTTTACTAAATAATTGTAAAAAATTAGGAGAATAACCGTCTGGCCCCGGGGCTTTGTCTGCTACTAAAGTGGTGATAGCCGCCAGAATATCCACTTCCTATATAGGGGTAATTAACAACTCTTGTTGAACCTGGTTGAGAACTGGGAGATTTAGGGGGTGGACATAATCCTCTACCTGAGAAGAGTCCGCAAGATTGAGCATAAGACCATATAGGCCTTTGTAACACTCAACAAATTCTGCATTTATTGCCCTAGGGGTAAGGCAGATAGAACCCTGACCTTGGGGCCTGATAGCTTTTATATTTCTGGAAGATTCTACCTTTTTTAATCATAATGCGAGAAGGTGACCAGCCTTTTCCCCCTCGATCGATATATCTTGCTCCTGTTTTTAAGATTGCATACTCTGCTTTTTCTCTTAGGAAAGAGTTGTATTGATCGCAGAGTCCAACTAACACAGCTTTATCTGCATCTGCAGTTGCAGGAGGCATTGAAGCCTCTAGACTACGTATCCATGCCAGTAGGGCTAACAGCTTTGCGGTCCTCCTCTCTTTTCCTTTGTGAAGTCACTTTAATGAAAATTCCCCATAGAACACATTTCAGGGCCCCCTATTTTAAATCAGGTCTCTTGATGGAGTTCAGGTTAACCTTCGTGTATTCCTCAGTTTCCTGGGCTATAATTTTGGTAATCTTCTTGTCTTTGAGAAGCTGGTTATTTAATTTCCAAAGGGACTCTTTAGGCTCATCTAATGAAATGTCTGAAGTGCACAGTACTACTGAATGGTCGGAAATCATCCCTGGTTCAATCCTTGCTTCCCTAAGGCCTCTTAGTAAGGATTGGCTAGCTAAAAAGCAATCTATCCTACATGAGGAGCCATGGACACTAGATCTAAAGGTGAACTGCTTTAACATAGGATAGAGTATCCTCCAAGGATCACATAAACCTAGACAGTCCATTAGATCCCTAATGGATCTCTGTGCAGGGGAGAGGCCATGCTTTTTTAAATCAGATTTGTCTATTTCAGGGGAAAAGGGAAGGTTCCAGTCCCCACCAAGTATGCATGGGAAGGATGAGCAGGGTGCCAAGACCTGCAACAGGTCTGTGAAACAGGAGGAGGAGTCTGCATTCGGACCATATATGGATCCTAATAATATTTCAGATCTATCTAGTACACCTTTAACAATAATGTATCTACCTTGCAGATCCCTGAGGATTTGTTCAGAAGTAAATGCTATGCTCCTGGGTACCAATATAGCCACCCCCTGCTTTGAGAGCTGTTGCCTGCACTAAAAACTTGGCCCCCATATTGCCTCCGTAGTAAGCCTCCCTTCGAATCCAGAAGGTGGGTCTCCTGGAGGAAAGAAATTCCTCCCTTTAGTAAACTGATGTGTTTCAATACCTGGTAACATTTAGTCTTAGTTCTAAGCCCTCGTATATTCCACAAAAGAAAATTGCTAAAACATGCCATATACAATAAAAATACTATCAGTCATTGTTACATACCATTTACCCTTTAAAACTTTAACAAGAATTCCCCAAGTGCCAAGCCAGGTTCCCTTCCCCCCTCCCCATCTCCCAAGACCCTGCATTACCCCCTTACATATCTGTTTACAAATTTCCAGATACAGACAGGAGAACGAATGAATACCCCCCCCCGCTTGTTTTTTTTTTTTTACATAGTACGTGATAACACCCACGTAATAGCTTCCAGCCTCCCTCCCACAAACTTCCCTGAAAAGCCCACTTATATCCTGACAACCTTGGACCTCCTATATGTACTCAGTTCCCTAATTATAAACAAAATTTAAATACCTGTTAGACTTTACTCCGGGATTCCTAAATCACAATTGCGTACCAGCTAATTAAGCCTCTTAGTGAGGCCAGTATCCTTCACTGCCATTAAAGTAGTGGTCGAAATGAAGTGGTTGAGTAAGCTGTTCCCAGAGGACAGTAGTGAAAGTATCTATAAATGGAGCCTCATTCTGCATCATATCCATATAAGTGATCCCCACATTACTATGGTACTAGCTGAAATAACACCCGGAAACATCATAACATAACAAAAACCACTAGCCCCAGATGGTGGCACTCGCTCCTAGGAAAGTAAACTGGGAACAGGGAGAAATAATCAGTAGTACCCACATTACCTGGAGGGGAAAAAACAAAAAAGAGGACGTCCAGAGTTAAGATTTCCTGGAATATATATAAAGGTCCCAGAAAGCAAGAGTACTTTAAGAATATTGCTGCAAGCTGTTGTTGTAGCTTCTCACAAAAAATTATTCTTTTCTAAAACGTTGAGGACCTTCGCGGCCTGTGAATTGAGTCCAAACTAGTAGTGCTATCCAAAATCAGCTATAGGAACTCTGTGACGAACACTGTACCAAGTACTGCCATACACTCTCCATACCAACAGTCTAAAATGAATGCTGTATTCCACATGCGACTACTATAGTGTCAACGATCTTGAAAGAGGTTAGGCAACAACTTCTTCAACTCAGACACTGCCGTTTTCGAGTCCTCCAAGGGTATCCATTTTCCGTCCATAGAGACCTGAAGGGTCACAGGGTATAGCATTCTGAAGTGAACATTTGCTGCCAAGAGCTTAGCGACTACCCCATGGTATTCTGCCCTTTTCTGTCTCACCGATAATGGAAGATCCTGTGTAATACGTATCGGGAACCCCTCCCACAAGACCTCCATTAATTCCTTAACCTTTGCAAGAAGATGTTGACGTTCTTAATAATTTAAGACTTTAAAGATAAATGTTCAGGGTGGGTCGCCTGGTGGAGGAGTTGGTCTCAGTGCACGGTGTGCCCTCTCGACTATATACTCTAAGCCGAAGGGCGGGGCCTGCAATTTTTGCTACCAGTCGTTGTGCGAATTGGACAGGGTGGGAGCTTTCTTCTCTTTCAGGAAGGCCAATAATAACTACGTTATTATGGCAACTCCTGCCCTCCAAATTTTCTATCTTGGCTTCCATTTTAGCTATCCGTTGTCGGGTGGCTGCCATGGCAGGATCAAATTTCTCAACTCTTTTTTCTAGCCAGATGATCCGTGTTTCCCAGTCTCCCGTCTTTGGGGCATGATCTTCTAATTTGTTAGATATGTTTTTGACCTCGTCCGTCAACATTCTAACCTCATCCCTGAACGGGTGGAATTCCTCCAAGAATCTGTCCAGGGGGAGGAGAGGTTGATCCGATGCCTGAGAGGCTTTCCCAAGTAACTGTGTAGTATGGGCCTTGACTTTTTTGCGGGCTTCTCCAGCATAGCAGGCGGAGTGTGTTGGGGAGGAGCGGAGCGCATTTCTGCTTCCATGCTGCGAGTAAACACTCTGTAGCACTGTAATTATTGAGTCCTCTTGTTCCGACACCCTAATTTACCACTGTGGGATTCTGGGGTGAAGACAAACTGGTAGAGAAAGTGATTCTTTCAGGTGAAGCCACGGGAGTTCTCCAGAGCACTGCTACCCGATCAGATGCATCAAGTGATCTCTCATTTGACCATTTTTGTTCCCACCCCGGTATCCTCCAGCTTCCCCCCCAGCCTCCCATGCGGCACCGAATCAAAGGCCTTGCTGAAATCCAGATACAGGGCATCCACTGCATGGCCCTTGTCCAGTTCCCTGGTCACCCAGTCATAGTACTCAATTAGGTTTGTCTGGCACGATCTTCCCGAGACAAACCCATGTTATTGAACATCCTGGAGTCCACTGTCCTCCAAAAATGCCACCAGCCCCCCCTTCAGGACTGTCTCCATGAGCTTTCCCACAATCGATGTTAGGCTCACTGGTCTGTGGTTCCCCAGCTCATATGAAATTTGATGAATTTAAGAGTTTGTAATATGTGATAATTTTACAGATTACAGTATTGTCTATTAGCAACTCTAGGATGTATCTGTTATACAGTAGCAAATATTGAAACTTGTTTTTAATCAATGAATAAATCTGAATTATTTGTTGTAATAGATTATTTGTCCAATTTGCAAGCTCTTCCAAAAGTTGAACTTTACAATTCTAAGTAGAACCATGAAGAAAAACTTTTCAGAATGTCCAGGATGGCTTGGAATATGCATAACGGAGTTTCATGATGGCCATGGAAGCTCTTTGAAAGTGGTTACCTGTCTCATAACAGGTGCACCGAGATGGGTCTCTCATGGTATAAGGATGTCATATTTCACTAGGCTTTCTTTTGCAATTTATTTACCTGGATAGCCCACTTAAGATTCAACATGTTGTTTCCAATAGGGTCCTAGGTTACCCATTTCTGCATTTGGGTGAACTGGAGAACTGAGCACTGAGTGACTTGCCCAAGGTCACATGTACAGTTAGTATTTGACTGTACTAGAGCTTGAACCTATGATCTCCAGGTTCCCAAGTAATGCTCTAACCACCAGACCACACTGCCTCTTGCATGTCTGAGCAGATCTTCACTCTGTGGTTTTGGCTGCCCAAACTGGTGTGAGGTACTGCACTTGTACCATACGAGATATATCCTAGTGGTCCACATAACTTATTATAAATCAAAAAAGAAGACGGAAACACTTCCTTACTTCAAAAATAAAAATGTTCATTTTCAAACAATTTACAGATTACTCAAATGAAATCTCCTCTTTTAGGGATGAGAGCCAGCACACTCCAACAGTCTACACAAGAGTACTGCTGGACACAGATGAGACTGGGGAGTGTTTTAATTATTTATTTATTTACCTTTGTTGACCGGGTAAGTATACTGACAGTAAAAGCCTTTTTCAGGCATGACCGGGGTGCAAATGCACAAATAAAGTATACAGTCATAATAATATGTAAAGAACAATACTGACATGGTTACAAGTAATCTTGTACAACATGGAGAGGTAACAGCATATACAGGGCAGGTCCTGAATCCTGAGCCCTGATGGGCAGGTGAACTTGAAGTGATTTATCATTTTTTAAACTGCATGTCATTTAGTAGCTTTTATTATATGCAATAATGTCCCCAGTTACCAGTTGCACACATCTGTCACTTATGGGAGTATTCCTTGTTTTTTATTAAAGAGCTGTTGATGTCATTGCACCCTGGTGAAGGCAAGTCACCCCAAAAAGATTCCTGCCCCAAGGTCAAGAAAAGGTTTTTGTAAATCTGGCAGCCATTCGTTATGCCTTAACTTCCTTTTCAGAATCCAAGCATAAATCTCAGATATACACAGGGATAGAACATGTAAGGCACAACAGAATTATTTAGAATAAAAGGTCACAGGAACATCAGGAGACACCCAACCTCAGACAAGCAGGGGGAACTTCACAAAAGTTATATGGAAATTTTTCTTTACAGACAGGGAAATTCTGTCCAAATAAGTGGTTAATACTAGCAATATCTCAATGTTCAAACTCTAAAAGGATAGCTTCAAGTGAGTAAAGAAACAAACAAGAGTTTAAAAGGAGCTCTGGAAATAGGCCTGGGTAAGAATCAGTCATAGAATCATAGAAATCTGACGGCAGAAAATGACTTGCGTGGCCCATCTAGTCTGCCCTCCCCCCCCCACACACACACTTTACTCATCCCATATACCTCGAACCCTCCCCTCCCCCCACAACTTACCAACCCCATATGTCTGTCCCATGCCCTCTTGAATCCCTCCACCATTTTAGCACCCACCACTTCTTCCGGTAGTTTATTCCAGGCCTCCACCACCCTCTCTGTGAAGAAATGCCCCCACACATTTCCTTTATATCTCCCCCCTTCTAATCTTAAAACTATGCCCTCTTGTTCTAGACCCTTCCTTCATTTTGAATAAGCACCCTTCATTCACTTTGTTAATCCCTTTAACGCACTTAAATGTTTCAATCATGTCCCTCCTTTCCCTTCTTGTCTCTAATGGGTACAGACCGAATTCCCCAAACCTCTAATCATATGGCTTCCCCTGCACGCCTTGCACCATCTTGGTTGCCCTGTGCTGTACCCTCTCAATCCCATCTATGTCTTTTCGCAGATGTGGTCTCCAGAATTGGACCCCATACTCCAGGTATGACCTCACCACGGCCTTATAAAGATGCATGATTACTTCTCTTCTTCTGCTGGTCATGTCCTCCTGATGCAGGTCAACATGCCATTTGCCTTCCCCACTGCCTTGCTACATTGGTTTCCTACCTTCAGGTTGCTTGATATTAATATCCCCAGATCCCGCTCCTGTTCGGTTGCCTTAATCTCCTCCCCCCCTCAAGTGTGTAAGTGGCTTGTGGGTTTTAATGGCCCATGTGCATCACAGCACACTTTTTGGTATTGAAATTTAGCTGCCATGGATCCGGCCATCCTTCCAGAGTCATTAGGTCCTTCCTCATGGCCTCCACCCCCGGGTGTCTACCCTACTGCAGATCTTCATGTCATCTGCAAATAGGCACACCCTCCCCTCCAGCCCCTCTGCTACATCACTCATGTATATATTAAAAAGGAGGGGTCCCAGTACCGACCCCTGCAGTACCACACTCATCACCCTCCCCAACCCGGAGTGCACGCCCATTTACCACCTTCCTCTGGCTTCTGTCAGCCAGTTTTCCACCCACCTAGTTATTTTCTGCCTCACCCCTAAGCTTTCCAGCTTATTTATTTGACTTCTATGAGGGACGGTGTTGAAGGCCTTACTAAAGTCCAGATAGGCCACGTCCACTGCTCCTCCCTAGTCAACCACATGCGTCACCCAATCAAAGAACTCCATCAGGTTTGTCTGACAGGCCTTCCATTTTGTGAAGCCATACTGCCTATTATCCTGTAGGCCGCTGTCCTCCAGGTAGTCTACCACCCTTTCTTTCATTAGTACTTCCATCACTTTTCCCACCACTGATGTGAGGCTGAGCGGGCGATAGTTTTCCACCACCTTTCTGCTGCCCCCCCTTATGTAGTGGCACGACAGCAGCCCTTTTTCAGTCGCTCAGCACACACCCTGTATCAGGGACATGTTAAACAGCCCCGTCAGTGGGGTTGCCATCTCTCCCCTTAGTTCCCCATGCTCTCTTGGGTGTAAGCTGTCTGGCCCCATTGCCTTGTCCACTTTCAACTTTTCCAGTTCCTCCCTTACCCTGTCTTCACTGAACAGGCTAGGCTCCACCCTTTTGCCTTCCCTTCAGTACAGGTCCCCTACCTACCCCTTCATCTGTGAATACTGCGCAAAAAAAACTATTGAGCACCTCTGCTTTCTCGAAGTCTCCCTCCAGTATCTGTCCCTCCTCCTCCTTCAAGCGAACTATCCCCTGCCTTGCCTTTTACCTTTCTCCTACATACCTAAAAAATGTCTTATCCCACTTTTTGGCTTGTCTTGCAATTTTTTCCTCTGTTTCAGCTTTTACTATCTTTATCTTCCTCCCCGCTGCCTTCAGCTTCTCCCTATAACAAGGCAGATTGGATGGACTTTTCTGTATCTGTCTGCAACCTTGTAAGAATAGGCATAAGTGTTCTACAGAGACACTAGAATTGGGGGAGGGATACAGTTTACATTAGCATTATGTAACTTAGCAAGCCAATGTTCAATGGGGGCACTGGAAGATATAGTGAACTACTGCATGAATACACTAAAGAGTAACTGGTCTGTTTCTCCCAGCAACAGTGATCTCATAGAAATAAATAGGTCTTGCTGTTTTCAATGTTTCCTGAAAAATTTTCTAATACTGTATTCCTGTAAGATCAGCTTTTCAGAGACATAGCAGGATGTCACCCATCTATACCCTGGTGTCTTTTTTTAATACTTTTATTTACTCTCCACTTGGTCGGCTGTGCCCCCCTTTCAGATTGACCCCCCTGCCCCATCACCCATTTTATCGTGGACTCAGCAACTGCCTCCAATATCTACCCCCATGGCTTCCCTCCATAGCGGGGGCATCAGTGCTGCAACTGCCATGTTATGGGCTCTGGCTCTCAGGAGGGCCTCAGTATCAAAGATGCAAGGCCCGGAAGGGGTGCGTCTACCATATTGCCCTAGGTGGGCTACGTTTTTCCCAACTTTCATTTTCTCTCTCCTCTGAGATGCTGACTTTGAAGATTTACTGCAAGGTCATTGCATGGAAGTGTGCAGAGCACGTCATCTGTCAGCATATCCCCTGCCCTCTGAGCTGCTCCAAATGCACTGCCACCTGTAGTCACCTAGGTGGCAGTAGTGCTCCAGAGCTGGCCGCCCTCACTCCCAGTAAGAAGACGTCTCACTCTCTGTGATGTATGATCCTCCTCCCACTGGCCTGCCCATGATGACTCAGGCTGGCTTCCAACCCTGGGTCCCTGGTGTCACAAGCGGCAGAACTACCGCCACTGCACTGATGGTCTGGCTCTAGTGTCACAGTCTGTCACTGAACCATGGTGATTTCTTTCAAACTGCCACAGGGCAGACATGGAAGGACATCGGGGTAGACAGCAGTGGGTAAATTCACACTGCTAGCATCCACTGCTTGTTAGATACCCAGGGTGCATACATCCAGCACACTACAGACAATGAGCAGTGTCCAAGAATAAATCGGATCCAGGCGATGTTTAAAACAACATAAACTCATATTAGTATGCAGAGGAAGACTGCAGGGCCACCCAGTCAGGAAATGTATAATATGCTGTCTCACCAAGCAAAAAGATCAAGTAAGAGCTCCTCAACATTCAAACCCACCAAAAAGACTAGGTCCAATATATGGCTCTTCTCATAAATAGGCAAAACAGATGCAAGGTCTTGTTAAGGGGGTGGCTTTCCCCCATAAAAAAATGTGAAGACTTCCTTGTTAAAACTTAAATGAGGCTGAAACCACTCTGATGGCTGGCTCATCATGGAGTAGCAGTTGCTGCGTTGTAACAACTGGATCCACTGTGTGAGTAGCCAATGATGCACCTTGCCAACAGTATGTCCGGCACAAGTTGGGAAAAACTCAGAACAATGGCACACATCTCACTGATCCTCACACTGGAGTCCCTAAGAACATAAAATTTTAGTATTCCAAAATCAAGGCCAAGAGAAAATCAACCTAACATTAATGGTATGACTGTCTTACAAATTGCCTATATTGGTTTGGGGGATGGTATACCTTATCACAGGATGCTCGAGTTTGTAAGAACACTGCGTTGGTAATCCCTGCTCATGGCAGTAATGGCTGTTTATCAGTCCATTGTTCAGGAGAATTATAATTGATTCTGAAATCCCCTGTTTTGTATTAATATATGTAATAGATAGGGGCATATCAAATCCTGACTAACAATGTTGTATGTCTATGTTATTACTGTGTGCTCACCTATGGGAACCGAGTACTGTGTATTTTACACAGTTAAAACTAATATAAATAAAGTTTCAAAAAATTGCCATTAAAGATAAATTATTTTTCTCAAATTCTATCAATTTCACTTCAGTTTATACAGTATATCTTTGTTCAGATAGAAATATACAGCATTATGCCAGTCTTTTACAGAATCTCAGACTATTATGGTGCTTATTAAAGAAATGTTTTTCTTTTTTTTTTTTGGTTCAATGATTTCTTTATAACCCCTTGCACCAGCACCAGTGCCACCCCCTTTAACCAGTCTCCTCTAACCCTATCCCTACATATCAATTACACTGACTCTTTTGCCCTCTCCCCAAGCTTCAGCCATCCAAGCCTGGCCACAACCTGTCAGGGTCTTGACTCTCCTCCGAGAGTCTCCGTGGTGGGTGGCAAGTTCTCCGAGGTGGGGCCCAACAGCATCAGCATCCTCCTGCTTCACTGGGGTTTTCCTGCTTTTTCCCAACCCCTGAGGGCACCGGCAGACTTGGAGCTCCAGGCATGCACACACTGGCATGCCTATGCAGAGCTCAGCCATGGTCCTTCTCTCCCCACTATGCCTCAGCTGCACTGTTGCCATGGTCACCCACATGGCAGTAATGCAGCAGCGGCAGTAACTCTTCCTCCCCAAAGGAGGACAGTACCTGCTGGCATGCTTGATCCTGCTCCCCACCATCCCTTCAGTATCCCAGGCTCATTGGGGCTGCTGGAGTTGTAAGAGGAAATCCTGCCGCCGTGCTAAGAGGCTGGCTTTAAGAATTTTCTTCTTTAATTTCTATTTTTTGTTTTTAATGGAAATGGGCAGAGGTTCAAACAGGGCTCAAAGTGGATATGGAGGTGACCTGTCCACTGGGCTGCTTAACAATGCAGTTTATCCATGTTTCCAGCTAATTTTCTTGCTACTAATCTATTTTAGGCTGTTTGTTTTTCTACCACAAGAGGAACTGGGAAACCGACCATCTTAGGAGACTATGAGCTGCAAGAGGCAGGTTATAGAGACGATGACCAATCGCGAGGGACCTGGCAGGTGGGAAGTATACACAAATTTAAACCCCTCAGCATGTCCCAGTGCATGAGTGGCACAGCACAGAAGCAGGGACTTCCATAGAGGCCTCTATAAGGCTTCTGCAGACAGTCTGCGGTCTGCAGGAGACTGCAGGGGGGGGACACCAGACCAAGGTAAGGAGGTATAACATTACTGCTTACTGTTTACAACAGCTAAACAAAAGGTAACTGCAGGTTGTAACAACAACTACAAATGGGAAAAGAGCTGTGCACACCCAGAATAAGGTAGGTACTGGGAAGAGGGTTAAAGGATGGAATACAAGACACACCCTACCTAGGATAGGACAAACAATTTAGTTTCAGGAAAGCAAAAAAGGACAGGCAGGAGTACTATGGGAGTACACAGAAGGGCAGAGTAATTTAATCAGACACTAAACAAAGGAAGGAAAGATCATGGGAATGGTGCAATGCAATGGGTGTAGAACCACAGTCTTTTTAGGCACCTTCTGGTGAACTGAGGAGCTGCACCATTTGTACTCACCACCCTGGGTTGTGGGCAGAGGTGGCTGGACTCTGTGCCAAACTGGCAAGCGTACAGAGCACCTTCTGCCCCCCCCAGGAGCCACCAAGTCTGCCACCACTCCCCTAAAGAATGCTTAGGCAGACGCAGAGCAGAAGGACCTGGAGGGCTCTGGAAGGGTGGGGGTGACAGAAGGGTACACGCTTCCTGAGCCTATACCACTGCAGAATTTCTTTCCCATACTGGAATGACAAGGCAGCTAGGAGCAGGCACCTGGCACAGTGGAAAGGGAGGAAGCTGGGGTGCTCAGAAGAAGAGGCCCCCAAGGAGGAAGAAAGAAACTCCAGTCGAGGAGGAAGCAGCTGCTAGTGGGAGACTCTACTGTTAGGGGGACAGACTTGGAAGCAAGGGGAGGAAGGGAGAGGCAAGTGAAGTGCCAGCCTGGTGCTTCAGCTTGAAGTGATGGAGAGCATATGCAGAAGATTGCTAGGGCAGCAGGAGATGGAAGGGAGTTAAACATCATTTTCCAGCTGGGGACAAATGATCTGGCAAGGGACAGGGTAGGGGTAAGTGCATGGTAACGTCAGGGAGTTGGGGAAGGGCCTTAAGAAGGTAGCATGCACAGTGGATTTTTCCGATGTGTTACCTGGGTATGGCTAGGGAGAGACAAGAGTACTCCACACCAGTGCATTTAACAACTGGCCAAAGGTATGGCTTATGGAGGAGGGCTTCAGCTACATTAGGGACTGGGGGCCATCCTAGGAGAATATGGGCCTCTATTAGGGAGAAGGCCTGCATCCTTCTGAGAAGAGGACTACAGTCCCTGGTGGGAAGTTTAAATGCTACCTGGATGAGCATTTAAACTAATCGGGGGGAGGCATTAAAACAAAGGGAGGCAGCAAGTGCCCCCCCCCACCCCTGATGATGGATCAGTAGGGAGAGGGGGAAAAACTCCTCTAGGGCAGAGGCGCAAAAAGGCAGGGACGGAGACAAGACAGAAGAAAAGGGTTGTAAAACACACATAAGAGAGGATAGAGGTTTGAAGGAGTCAAGGAATGAGGAAATTGAAAAGGTAGGAAAAAAGTCAGGAGGAGCCTTCAGGGAAAAACATACTCAGGAATAGGAGGGGGAAGCAGAGCTGCAGGCAGAAAGGTGTGGAGAGCCATGTGCATCAAATGCAAGGCATCTTGGAGAAAGAATTCCAGACCTGGATGCTATCATGGCGGAGGCTGACTTGGATTTAGTGACCATTATGGAGCTGTGGTGTACTGCTGTGGCTCCCTTGATAGACTCACTGTTTTTTGTTTTTTTTTGCATGTGGCATGTGTAACATATATTATCATGCATTATACAATGGCAAGAAAATTTCTTGTTCCCTGATTGCTCAGCATTTGCCTGGCACAGTGAGGTTATTGAACAATAACATCACTGTATGAAGTCCAGCACACACAATTGTATGACACATAGAAAAATCATCCCACCCCCCCCCGCTTTCAACCGATGCTGAATCTGTCACATCTTAACCCCCGCCCACCCAACCACTCACTCAACAGCTATTTTGTCTCTCTATACAGCAGTAACACAAAATAACACAGCTCAGCCTCTGAACTCAATTTAATTTGCAGTTATTTTCTCCTTAGAGCGAGCGGCTTCACTTCTTCCTGAGGCTTCAGTAAACCGTGCTGACCATAACTACCAGTCATGCGGTTCTGCTTCAATGAGAAAATGCCATGCACAAAATTCAGTTTCAAACGTGACCCCCCACTGAGCCATTCACTGCTCCAACTAGTGCAAGAATGTTTTATTGCTGAAACTCTCACAGGCTCCAACATTCCCGCTGTTCCCTCGATCTTCCTTCCAAGTCCCCACAAAAAAAAAAAAAAACAACCTGAAACCATGACAACTTCTGTGCACGCATGTGGTATTCAAACCAAGGAGCTCCACTTACCAACTGACGGCTCCGTTTTCCTTTCCTACACAGACGTAGTGTAACACTTCAGAATGCTCTGATGAGATGTATAACTGAAAAAAAAAATAATTAAATTGGGAGGGGGGATGCACAGTAAGTCACAGTCAGAAACATAGAATCACAGAAACACAGAAGGGGGGCGTGAAACAGGAGCACCACCTACTGGACTACTTTTTCTTATCTCTCCAATGTATGCCTCCCATACAAAAAAGAATAAAAATCTCACAAAGAAAAACTATTTTTAAAAACTTTTTATTACTATTTTAAAATGAGCCATTGCATAATAGCAAAAAAGGCACTCCAGGGATGTATGTTATTGTGTAATAACGTCACTCCTGGGGTGGTGGAAGCACTCGGCTTTCGCCTTGTGCTTCAACCCACCACAGGAATAACGTTGTTACATAGTAACACACACTCTGTCATGTCTTATTGCTCAATTAACTTGTAATAAATTCCAACATCCAACAAAAAGAGTACAGTGTGAGATTCACAAAGTTATCAGTTGCAGGACAACTTTTGTGATCTACTGTGTACAGTGTTCCTGTACTGTATATAGGTAGGACTGTGAGAACTCTCAAAGAACATATGCAGGAGCATGCAAGAAGTATCACAGGGGAACAAGCTGATCCCGGATGCACTTTAAGGAGAAACATGGGTCTAATGTCAAACAATTTAAATTTGTGGCATTACAGCATCTTAGAAGGCCAGACCGTGGTGGGGATCGAACCCAGTTATTACTATAAAAAGAATCCTTTTGGATTTTCCATATTTATTTATTTAATTAATTAATTAAAAGTCGGTAACCGGGAAAAGCACCATGAACAGAAGCACGTTTCCAGATGTGACTTGGAGAAGGGGTACAACAGTAAAGCAAATACAACAAGGGTACAACAAAATACAGAGAATATACATCAGAACTGTTATTTACAATATGGAATAATCAAATAAAAACGCCTGAAACCCCAAGGGTTAAACGAGGGCTGTGACTTAAAACCATTCTTACGACTTTAATAGTGTTTGTTCAGCCTGGTTGTGTAATAGACACAATGAGGCACAAAACTGTTATAAATTATTTTTTCTGTTTTTTTTTCATGTAAAAATTTAAATGACAGATACAAGAACCATATGAGTTTGATCCTCACATCTTGAAAGAAGCCATATATTTGAACTTCTGCTGTAAGCAACCCTCAAACGTCGTAATGGGTATTCACAAACTAACAGAATTCTGAGCAGAGTTGAAGCTGGCTTCTACTAGTGTACTCTTAACCTCACTCTTGAAGTATGTGTCTTTGGGAGGTTTTTTCACTTGACATATAATTTAGTGAGCAGAGAATCTTTGTGTGTTGTGATCTATTAGACTGATACATAGTATAATATATGTGGGTTGAACTCTCTGCCTGCTGTTATCTCTGGACAACCTTTGACCTTTAAGTTTGGTTCAGCTGAAAGCACACTTAAGATATTCAAGCTCTCGGACATCACTTTAATTATGTTCTGAATGCCTGTTTTAAACCAATGAGAATTAGTTCTGTTTTTTTCTGCATGTTCTAAGTGTTAATAATATGGGATTTTCTAAATAACTGTCATTAAGCTTCCGAAGAAGGACTTGTTGGTCCGAAAGCTAAAGCTATTTGTTCTTTGTGTAACATCCTTGTGGGTCCAATAAAAGATATCAAACCATTTGTTCTGGATTTGTTCTTACTAGGACCAATACGGCATTAAACAGTTTGTTTGGAAACTATGTAGAATCATGTGGACCTTGTTATGGACAGTCTGAAAGCACATGGAACACTGCTTAATTAGTGGCATGGACTTTGCTTGATTTGAATTGATATGCACAAGTTGTCTTGCCTCATTTGATCTGTATTAAGTTGTTAAAGAGGTGCTGCTTAGATTAGACGTTCTATTATATAGTGACGGTAGTAGTGGTTTGGGGATATATGTTAAAATATTTGTTTTTAGTATAGTTGCTTAAGGCACTTCAATATTGAGTGATTAATTATTTTGCTCCTGTGGACCCATATGTAACAATTTAATGAATGGGGAATGCATTTTGCACTTTACTGGTAGTGTGCGCTTGTGCAGCACCAAGAGAGGTATTAAGTGATACAATTAAATTGAATGGAGCTGTCTAATCACACGATGCTTTAATTGGGCCGCCACCTATATAGAATCAGAAACTGTATGCCCTATTACATCCCATGAGAAAGATCTGTGATTGAAGCACTGTGGCAGGACGAGGGGACAGCTACGTGAGAGGCTTTTTCTGTCTGCTAATACAGTTTGTTAAAATGAATGAAATTTCAAGCACATTTTATGCACATCTGCTCAGAATAGTGTTAGTCCTAAGACAAAGACAGAACAAAAAATATTTGGGGGCCTGCTCTGTGGCGCCGGGCGAGGGGGTTCACTCGGCACGCTGGTGACCCAGGTTCACGCCCTGAGCCTGGGAGCCAAGAGTGGAGACCACCAGGGAGGGATTACAGAGTGTCCATTGGATGATTCCCTCCCAGGGGGGCAGAGTCTCGGCACCTGGAGGTGGAATGGGTGACATGGCTTGGAAGTGTGAAGCCTTGACACCCCCCCGTACATCCCCACCCCAGGTCACTGCCACACTCTGCCAATTAAGGCAGAGGGAGTGGGAGGGCTAAAAACACCCCCAAGTGACCAGATGACGGCCTCCAGTCCTCCGACACCATGAAGCCCTGGAAAGTGTCCAGTCAATCCCGCAATGCCCAGGATATAAAGTTGCGCCTAATGGGCACTTCCTGACCCTCCCAATGAAACAATATGTTAGGTTACCCGGGTGGCTGGGGATGGTGGTTGGCAGAAAGGGGTCGAGTAGTGCTGGGGTGCACCTTGGAGGCCCGAAGGAGTGGCCTGGGGAGGAGCATACAAAAAAAAAAAAAAAAAAGACAGAAAAACTTTTTGAATATATTTTTTCTGTGGCAACTTGCTTGACTAATTTTTGTCTCCGAGTTGCACTTCAAACCCTTGAGTAAGTGGATGATTTGATCAGGTCTAACCAGCCCAATTAAAGTGCACCGACCCTATTAAGAGTTGCGCCAATTTTTGGTATGGATACATGGCCACACCAGGCTACTCCATATTCAGGAGAAGGAGAGGACTGGAAGGAGGAGTTGTTTTATATGTGAAGGAATGAATCAAGGCCATGGAGCTACAAGGGCACCAGGAGGAACAGAAAGGATGGGAGGTGCTGTGGGTCACCCTGGAGATGGGATCTGGGGCAGCTATCCATACTGGGGCAGAATACAGGTCTCCAGCACAAGGGGAGGAGTTGCATAAGCACTTGGGGAAGCCAGCATCAAAATGGCAAGTAACGGGAGGTGCTGCTAGTTGGTGACATTAATCTGCTGGACATGGAGTGGCACCTTCCAAATGCAGCTTCTGTAAGGAGTAGGGCCATCCTGGACTCCCAACAAGGGGCTCTTCTCAGGCAGGTAGTCACAGAAGACACTAGGGATGGGATATTGCTGGACCTGGTACTTTTTTTCATTTTTCTTTCTTTTTTCCCATTTTTTCTTTTTCATCTCCAGGCCTCTGTCTCTTTTTTTCCTCCCACCCTTTCCAATGCTGTCACCTCCCACTTATCCTGCTCGCTGCTCTCCATGCCTTACCACTCTCTCTCTTCCGTATACTATTGATTACCCGAACTCCACTATCCTGATCTCCTCTCTCCTGAACCCTGCCTATCCTGGTAGATTCCTGGTCTACTTGTAACCCTACTACATACTGTCAGTACTTCCCTGATCACCTCACTTACCCTGATATTGTTCCTTATCAGCTGCAGTGTCCTAAATCTGCACACATGCGTACTATACCAAGACCTTCCTCTCTTGGGATTCTCCTCTGCATGCATGTGCATGTATGTATGTACATATGTAGATATTTCTACATGTGTATATTTATTTATTTAGTTTTTGTTGACCGGGTAAGTGCACTAGACAAATTCTGACTATTTTCAGGCACGACCCGGGGGAGGGGGATACAGATGAATGCCAACTGACTTTGAACCAGATTAACTTGTTGGTGGTATTTTAGTGAATGTATATATATAAAAAATATATGTTGTCTTTTGTTGCTGTTATTGCTGATTTTGCTCATCACCGTGTTATTCTGTGCTACAACTGTATGTGCTCTTTGCGTATGTTGTATTGTAAGTTCATTGCACATCATTGCCTCAGGACCTCCTTGTAAATGAGCCTGCTCAATGGAGTTATTTCCTGCCAATAAACTTTGACTTGACTCATCCAAGCAGGTTTGTGAACCATTGCAGATGTCAGAGAGGGCAGTCTATTGGGTACCAGAGCTCAATGTACAGTGTGGCTTAACATTAAGACTGGAACAGAGACTAACCACATGAGGACGAGGGTACTGCACTTTGACGGAATGCCTCAGAAATTGCCTTGGGGTGGGACTGCAAGGGAGGGATGGAGGCACAGTGGGCAAAAATAATGGTGGCATCATTTCATTTCATTTTTATTTATCATACTGGGAAGACCTTAATAGACAAAGACTCTTTTTCATAAGTGCCCAGTTAAAGTAACTAACCTCTGAGTAATGGATATGAGTAAAAGCAGAAGGAAAAAGAGACTGTTAAGGTTTTTTTTTATATATGTGTTTATTGATTTTACTACATACAATACACAGAACAATTATCATATAGGCAGGTGTACAATATAATCTCATCACATTCCATCAATGCAATACATCAGTTTTACAGTACAAGACTGGGAGAAACCCCTATAAGGTGTTACAATAATGGGGGGTAAGCTAACACACTATACATTTCTAAACATCACTTATCATAACTGGCCTTATGTTGCCATGAACAGAGATTAACCATCACATCTTTTTTAACATCTGGTTCCCTATCATTTAGATAGATATGTCTCCCATCTGCATTGGAAAAACAACAGTAGTTGTTTACCAGCTTTTTACTCCCCTGTGCTCACTCTAGTCAGTGTACAATTTGACTAAACCTCTCAAACAGAACAACACATTAAATAGTTTTTTAAATTTTAACTGACGTCAGGTTACATTACTCATTTTGGGCTGCTAATAGAATGCAATATGATGTTATACCTTCAAATAACATTATAGTCTGGTATTTCCTGGAGATTTCTTAACCTCATCTACCTACCTTATTCATGCAACAATCATAACTAGTATTGTCCAGTTAAACTTCATACCCGACTTGCCCGACAACATAAATATCTAGAAGGTGAGATACAACATTTACAGCCCCTCTTTACAGACCCATATAACTGTTAGCAAAAAGAAGGCATGTTAGTCCCAATGTCAGTATCTCGTTCATTGCCCTAATCTTCATTTTCAGCATCAGTATCCTTTGATTTAAACTCTTTTTCGGCTCGGTCGGTAAACTTGCCGGTTTCTATGGGGTCTGCAAATTGATAGGTTTTTCCCCCATAGAAAATCTGCAGACTTGCTGGCATCAGTAGAACATGCTGGATCCCCAACTGGCTCAGGCGGGCCCACACCACGTCAAAACTTTTCCAATGTTGCCTCATGGCATAACTCAGATCGGGAAAAATATGAATTTTATTCCCTTCCCAGTCCATTGACCCTCTCTTCTTAGCATGGGCGATGATTAGGTCTCTGTCTCCAATGGAACCCAATATTACCAGGAGGGTCTGAGGCAGTAGCTGACCTGTAACCATGTGTTGTCTTGAGCCACAAGGTGTAATCTAGTAGGCCTTAATTATTGGATACTCCTCTGATGTTTGTAAAATATCCTTGAAGAAGTTCATTAAGAAAGTGGAGTAATCTTCTCCTTTGACACCCTCAGGAATTCCCAGGATCCGGATATTTGTAGCTCTGGAGAGATTTTCCAAATTCTCGAGGTGCCTCCTCAGCACCCCGTTTTCTTTCACTAGCCCCGATGTGGCCGCCACTGCTGCCATTGCTGACTTCGCAGCTGCTTTAGTTTCCTCTTCCAGCTTATCGACTTTGGTGTCCATAGCCTTAAATTGTGCTGTAAATTCCTCTATTTTACCATCCATCTTTTGGATCGCCTTAAGGAGCTCAGCATTAGATGGCTGGTTAATCTCCTCAGCCACCCCTGCACCAGATTCCTTACTTGGCCCAGCTTTAGTGTCTTTTAAGCGGGCTCCCTCTCCACCTGTTGCTGCTTTATTTGTCCGGCCCACAACTTTGGATCACCAGTTGCTGGCCCCAGATAAGTGCTATCAATCTGCTTAGGGCGATGTACTCTTTTGATATTGAAAGCTGAATCATTCTGTTTTTGAGGTCTTGCTGTTAAATTTATTCAAAAACTATATTGAGTGCAGAGCCTCTCTAAAAAGCTGTTGTTAGCTCAGCTGCTGGCCACGCCCCCCGTTAAGGTTTTCTAAGGAGGTGGCAAAGGTGGTGAGGGAAAAAAGGGCAGCATTCAGGAGGTGTAACAAAACAAAGTGGTAGGAGGACAGGGAGGTATACCAAGTGAAACAGAAGGAAGCAGGCAAAGCGATGAAGGGAGCAAAAGTGCAGAGGAAAGAATCACCAAAGGAGTCACGAAAGAGGATAAGACTTTCTTAAGATCAGATACATAAGTGAAAAGAGGAAAGCAAGGGGAAGGATAGTGAGGATTAGAAGAGCAGAAGAGGGAGACTGCACAGAAGAGGACCAAGAAAAGCTGCCATCCTGAACAGGTATTTCTGCTTGGTCTTCCCAGTGGAGGGAGGAGGGACAACTAACCAGGGAATGGCATGAATGATCTGTGTTTGGAGGTCACGTGATGTCTGCTTGCTGAGCAACAGTAGGAGTTTGGTGCTCTCCCTTCCTACCAGCTATTATTGCAAATTTCACGTTTGTATCGACAAATTCAGCGAGAAACAAAGTCTATACTATTGCAGGATCACTTTGCTGGACGGTTTACGCGTGTTCCAAGAGGAATAGTTTGGAATTAGTGAAAGATGGATGTAGATAAAAAGCAGGCCGCAATCCGGCATACGCCGCCTGCTACACCGGAGAAGCTCCCGAAAAAGCCGCGCAACCAACCTGGATCTACCTCCGATAGATCGGGGGACAAAAGCCAAGCAACTTGTCCATTGTCCGAAGAGAGATTCCTGCAGGAGATTGCTCCTTTGAAGGACGTGCTGCAGTCAATCACTGCCGACTTGAAGTCTATTCGGGGTGATCTCTCGGCGCTAACTATTAGAGTATCTGATGCGGAGGCCAGGGTGCATTCCCTTGAACAGTGGAAAATTACCGCGGAAGCCGAGATGCTGTCTCTAACCCACCAAGTTAAGAAGCTTCAGAATAAAACGGTGGATTTAGAGGGCCAAAGTCGACGCAATAACCTGGTGGTCTTGGGTCTCCCGGAGCTCGAGGAAGGTTCTGATGTTATGGCATTCCTTCAGAAGTTCCTCAATAAATTAGTAGGCCCATCGCCCCTCAATCCCCATTACCAGTTGGAACGGGCACATAGGGCTCTTAGACCCAGACCTCCACCGGGCTCCCCTCCAAGACCCATCATTATAAAATTTTTGAGCTATGTGGAGTGACAGCACGTCTTCGCTAAATCCCGGGAGCTACAATCCATTACCTGGGGTTCGGCCAAACTACGCATCGCACAAGACCTGCCTAAAGAAGTTAGAAATAAAAGATCTGCCTTCCACCCCGTCGTGCAGAAGCTGATTGCTGCTGGCATCTCCTTTCGGATGAACTATCCTGCCATCCTAAAAGTGTCCATTGATGGTAGTTCCTACACTTATGAGACCTCGGATCTGGCTCTCAAAGATTTGTCAATTAGACTGCCTAACCTGTTCAAATATAATGGCTGACTGAGAGACTCTGATTGGGAGTGTCTCTGTTTGGGCTTTCTTTAGAGTGCTGAGAATGTGCGACTGTTGTTTGCCTTCCCTTAAGTATATTCCTTGTTGCTGTTTTGTTCATCTTTACCTGTTAGGCCGCTCCTGGGGCCGCCAAGTTGCCTGCTGCCCTCGGGTGACTGGCGGATGCTGGGCTGAGCCACATTGATCCCCCCTTGCTTTCCCTTTCCTTTGATGACACTATCGCCCGGAACCTCTTTCGGTTGGAGGCTGTTTCCCGGTGGGCGGGTTTCCAACTGGGCCGGTTTGGTCCTACTGTTAATAGCTTCCCCTGGGAAACAATCTGGACCTCATCGCGATGGTGCCTCAGAAATACTTAGTACCCTAGCTATCTTCTGGTCTCTCTACCCCCGGCTTTTTTGAGGGTGAGTTAATCCCCCTGTCTTTATTCTGGCTCTGTTATGCTGGTGGGGTACTGGGGACGGCTTTGGGCAACTGCAGATCCCGCTGTCCTTAACTGAATGGTAGCTGGTGGGGGAGACGCTGCTCCTGAGCTTTTGAGTGCTCGTAGGCTGCATTGCGCACTGGGAAATAAGGGGTATGCAAACCCAACCTTAGATTTAATGATTATAATAATTTTTCTGAGATGGAGGGGTTCCGCCCACCTGTCGGGGCTTAGCAACTTCTGGTCATCTTCTATTACTCAGTTCTCCCTTAGCGGGGTTAGATATGGGTTTGCAATGGGGTACTGGCTGCCAGGCATTCATTGGTACTGCATTTTTCTTAGGCTTGTTCGTGTCTGGAGCTGTATTGTATATAGTTGGTTGAATTTTGTGGTGGGTACTAGTCGGGGGGGGGATGGGGGCTCCCAGCCTATTTGGGTTTGTATACAGTTTTGATACGATTGCATGTACTTCAATTGCTTACAGGATTTTTCCTTAGGCGGGTTTTCCATGATAAGCAGCTGGGGGCTGGGGCTAAGGGGTATAAGTGTGCCTATGGATTTGTTTCACTATCGTTGGAATCTTTATTTATTTTATATGTGAAATGGCTTTAAAATCTCTTAAGTTTGCTTCGTGGAATGTACGTGGACTCAGAGGGAAGGTCAAGAGGACACAGGTGTTTAAGCATTGCGACTTTTTTCAGGTAGATATTTTGTTTATACAAGAAACCCATCTTACTAACGTTGAATCGAAATGGTTGGTTCGATCTGGATTTTCCCAGGTATTTGTTGCTAATGGGTCCAATTCTAAAGGTGGGGTGGCGATACTTATTAAAAAATATGTCAACTTTTCGGTAAATAATACGATAACAGACCCTGAAGGGAAATTTGTCCTAATTAAAGGGTTGCTTAATGGGGATGATATAGTTTTGGGATCAGTGTATGGCCCAATAGGGGGAAGCCCCACTTTCTTTATGTCCCTCGTTGATAAAATTAGTGTCATGCTCCCCTCCCCAATTGTGTTAGGTGGGGATTGGAATCTCCCACCTTCTCACTTGTTGGATAAAGACCCTAACTCAAACCTTCCACCTACTCCGGCTCAAAGATCCTTACTGGATTTTATCCATATGTTAGGTCTTTGCGACCCCTGGTGTCTTTCCAACCCATCCCTTCGCTCCTTTTCGTTCTTTTCTCAACCCCACAGATCCTGGTCTAGGATTGACTATATTCTGGTTAGCAAATCCCTTTTTCCGGGTCTCCTCCAAACTGGTATTGAGCCGATTATTCTTTCCGATCATGCAATTGTGTGGGCAAGTATTTTTCCTGGTCCTAACTTTCAAAGAGATACTGCTTGGAAATTGAATACCCAGCTCTTAAAAGATACCCAAATTGTGGCTCAGGTCAAGACCCTTATTTCTGCCTTCCTAGAGAATAACCTTGGATCCACTTCTAGATTTGATAGCATTTGGTGCTCCCTGAAATGCTATCTTAGGGGTGAGTTAATCAAGATAGCCTCAGCTCGGAAAAAAGCCAGACTGGCTCGGGCATCCTCTCTGATGGCCAAAATCGAGGAGCTGGAGAACTCTTACTTTTCCTCCTCTTCCTTGCCTTCCTTTGAGGCCCTTTTGGCGGTCAAAAATGAATATACAGACCTTCTTAAGGATAGAGCTGAATATTGCCTCGTTAAGACACAAGCCAAATATATTGAGTACGGGGAGAAATCTGGTAAACTCCTGGCACTGAGACTTCGCACGATGGAAAGCTCTAGACTGATCCTGTCCATGCATTCCCCTACTGGCTCTGTTGCAACTTCCCCTAGAGATATTGCTGAGACCTTTGAAAGATATTACAAAAATCTTTACAGTGCACCCTCTTCTCCTGTTCCTCTATCTGATATCTCAACATATTTGAATAGTATCGATATCCCGACACTTTTGCCCTCTCAATATCTACCTTGATTGCCCCTGTTTCACTTTCTGAAATTGAAGCGGCTATTGCATCCATGGTCCCGGATAAGACACCTGGTCCAGATGGATTTCCTCCAATTTCTACAGGACTTTCTCCAAAGAACTCGCCCCTATTCTCCTTAAATTATACCAGTACCTTTTCTCTGCTACCAGGCTAGATCCCTTGCTTCTTGAAGCTACTATCATTTTAATACTTAAACCGGACAAGATTCCCACTGATCCAGCGAGTTACAGGCCTATATCCCTTCAGAATTATGATATGAAAATATTGGCCAAGGTGCTTGCTGAGCGAATTAAGAACATTTGGATCCATCTTCTTAGCCCCGAACAAGTTGGTTTTGTTTACTCCCGTTCTCCTGCTGACCATCTTAGAACCCTCTCTCACATATTTCCCATTTAGCCCAGTCCTCCCACTTTCCTATGGCTTTAGTTTCTTTGCATGCAGAGAAAGCCTTTGATCGTGTCAGCTGGCCCTTTCTTTGGGCTACCCTGGCAAGGATGGGATTTCCAGTTTCTTTTCTTAAATGGATCCAGGTTTTGTATGATTCCCCCTCGGCCAGGATATATTGTAATGGGGTCTTCTCCTCGAAATTTCAGCTGTTTACTGGTACCAGACAAGGTTGTCCCCTTTCGCCGTTTTTGTTTAACCTCTACCTTGAGCCTCTCCTTATCAAGCTTAAGACCTCTCCACTTGTTAGAGGGTGTTAGGTGCGGCAGCAAGAACTAGTCCTTTCAGCATATGTGGATGACATACTTTTGCATGTACTCACCCTGCTGCTTCCTAGCCAAACAATACAGCTCATTAACCAGTTTGGTAATCTCTCTCACCATAAGTTGAATATATAGAGAGTCTGAATTTACCCTTTAAATGTTCATACACATAAACACAGTCTCATGAGAGTTTGGTATGCAATGGTCACCCAAGTCAATTAAATACTTGGGTATCCACTTCTCTTCGGACTTAACTTTACTTAAAAAGCTCAATCTAGATGCTATCAAATCCTAAGTTCAGCAGGATCTGTCAAGATGGTCCAATCTCCCTATTTCTCTCTGGGGTAAGATTAACATTATTAAGATGAATGCCCTCCCCCGTATCTTTTACCCTCTTAACTTATTGGGTCTCTGGTTACCGCTCTCTTATCTGCACCAGTTCCATGTGGCCTTCTCTAATTTCCTTTGGCGTGGGAAGGGGGTTAGGCGATCATTTCTCAAGTTATCTCTTCCTAAAGATAAAGGTGGTCTTAGGCTTCCTAACCTCCCTTTTTACTATTGGGCCACTCACTTATCCAAGTTAGGGAAATGGATTTCAAATAACACTGACTCCTCTTCCCCGATCGCTTCAACTTGAGAGGTCGATCCTTTCGGACTCCAAACTAGACCCTTATGCTGTTTTTTATACTCCCATCTCTACCCTTACACAATGGGTTACGGACCAAACAATCCTTATGTCCCTTAGGTCCCTCTCTCAGTGCCTGCAATTTTTGGGGATCCTGCCTAAGACGGACCTAGGACAACCTGTTGTTCTCAATCCCAATGTTAAATTGGATAATTCGATGATTGTCCCTAACTGGCTTCCTCAAATTAGTAATACTAATCTAGAACAATACTATGGTCAGGGTTCTCTCCTTTCGTCACCGGACATGCTTGCTAAATTTGATATTCCAACTAGCAAGATTTTTAAGGTATACCAGTTAAGGCACCTCATTGTTGAGAAGTTTGGCACTCAGTTTAAGGAATCCAAGGTCCTACCCTTCCTTTCGCATATTTCTACCCTTGCCTCTAAACCACACTCTATTTCGTCAATCTACTCCTTTTTGCTGGATTATAAATTTCCCGAGCCTACGGCGGGATCTAATATCTGGGTTTCTCTTGTTTCCGAGGGAACCTTGAACTGGTCTCGGATATGGAGGGATCTACATAGATATCACACTCAGGATAGGCTCAAACTTACCCAATATTATATCTTAAATAACATGCATTACACTCCCAGAAGGCTTTTCCGGCTAAATAGGTTAGCCCTCCCTTCGTGTACCAGATGCTCGCTTGGTGAAGGGAATCCCTTGCATATTTTCTGGCATTGTACTAAGGTAGCCCCACTCTGGTTGGCCATCCAAGCCAACCTGGATCCCCTATTGGGCCTTACCACCTATTTTACTCCGGAAATATGCATTTTAGGGGACTTTAGGGCCATTGACTGTGTTGAGCGTCGATACCATATTGCCCTTATCTCTGGGGCGGTTAAAAGGCTGGTTCTCAGGCACTGGACCGACCAATTGGCCCTGACCTATCCGGAGTGGCTGACTGAGCTTTCAGCCTGTCTCAATGTTGAGAGGCTATCAGCCAGTGTCCGGAATCATATGGATCTGTTCCAGAAAAGGTGGGGTAAGTTAGATGCCTTATACTTACACCGATGATCCCTTGGCCTTTCCCCTGGTGTCCATGGAAACTTGATTACCTCTTCTTGGTTGTATCTTTATTTTCTGCTCCTTTGAAAACAGATTCTTTTTGGCTTATTTGTAACTTTATTGGTATTTTCCCTCTAGCAATGTGACTATCTGGCACACTTAGAGGGAGGGAGTGTAGGGAATGGGGGGGGGGTTTGTGGGTGGATGAGGAAGTTGGAGGGGTTTACTTTATACCATATGTGTTTAATTGGCTCACTTTACCTTGTGAAAATGGTCATGTTTTATTCTGTAAAAGTTAATAAACTTAAATTTAAAAAAAAAAAAAAAAATGAATGATCTGTGTTTATGGGTGTGGACGGTAGACAACAGCCCATTTTCAGGTTCCAGAAAAAGTCTGATAGGGACCTGCAGCTCTGAAGGTGGATAAATCTATGGGACCAGAAGGAATATATCCAAGGGTTCTAAAGGAACTCAGGGAGGTCCTAGCTGCCCCATCGACAGCCTTGTTCAACAGCTAACTGTAAACAGGTGTGGTTCCAGAGGACTGGAGAAGAGCTGGCGTGGTCCCTCTACATACGAGTGGCAGCAGGGAGGAGGCTAACACCTATGGGCCAGTCAGTCTTACTTCAGTGGTGGGAAAATTAATGGAAACCCTGCTAAAAGAAAGACTGGTAAATGCAATAGGCTGCAAGACCACAGGCAGCAAGAATACACTGGGGGGGGATCATGCCAAATGAATCTGATAGATTTCTTTGACTGACTGACCTGGGAAATAGATCAGGGGAAGGTACTGGCTGTGGATATCGCCTATCTGAACTTCAGGAAGGCCTTCAACACTGTACTGCACAGGAGGCTGATAAAGAAAAACTGAGCAGCCTGGGGAGGAATGAATTAGGTTGGAAACTGGTTAATATGGGGGGGGGGGCTGAGATCAATATGAACATTTGTTTCTTTGCTCTGCTGTGCTGTAAGTTTAAAGCTGCTGTTACCAGTGTTTGCTGCTGTTATTTATGCTTAAAAGGCCGCACAAAATCGTTCAAAGCTAAAAGAAGGGGCAGAAGTTCAAGCTGAACTCCTAGATAAGTTCTTTTCCCCCAAAATAAGGAAGCCAGCCTGGCAGCGGGGGATGACTGGTTCTCCGCATCTAAACGGGGCAATGGTTTGCCCAATACCTCCGTGTCCTGAGCCGGGCGCTAAAGCAAAGACCTCAGCAAAGTCTATGTTGGGTACAATTCAAGCTTTCTTACTAGAGTTTCAGGGGGACACAAGGGCATCATTTCTGAAAAGACAGAACTCACTTAGTGGCATAAATACTTGCTGTCACGTAACTGAAGCAAAAATGGCTAAAGTAGAGGAAAGAATGAAGTGAGCTGAGGAAAACACCGAAAAGCTCTTGCAAAGGGTCCTGACTGGAGGGAGCTGTTAGTACTCCCTTACATGAGCAGCTGAACACAATAGCAAAACAGGATAAATTAAGAACACTTTATTTATGAAAAACCTCAGGCTGATCAGTTTATCTGCGCAAGTTCCAAACTCTGAGTTAAAGTCGGAGGTGGAGAGGATTCTCACACTGGCATTTTCACCTGATCAGCATGTAGCTTTGGAATGTGTTTTTCATCCTTCAGCAAGACAAGACTCTGTAAAGAGTCAAGAAATTGCAACAGCAGCAAGATATGTGATATGCACTTTTTCCTCTGTCTCTCAATGAAACAAAATCTTGCAAGCTGCTAGAATTAAGAGAGGCTTTATGTATGAAGGCACTAAGCTATACCTTTATCCTGACTTTTGTCGTACAACTCAGAGACGGAGAAAGCATTTTCTGCCAGTCAGGACTTAATTTGTAGATGCAGAGTGACTGCAGTTTTACAGTTCCTGGCTAAGTTGAAAGTTATTTTCCAGGGCAAAAAGAGTATTTTTTCAGTGATGTAGACACTGTCAAGACATTCTATGAAAAAAAATGTGTCTCTGCATACAGACTTAGAATCCAATTAAAAAGAGGAAGAATCAGCAGATAATATGCAGTATATTCCTTTGGCTACCTGAATTATGATTATGAACTATAATGCTTATTTTCTTTTTCAAACTCCTCTATGTGAAATAACTAAAAATTAATAGCTTTTAGTGTTTACTTTTGTTTACCCCACGATGGATATATCTTTGTGGGTTATTAACATACCAGGGAACACAACCTACAGGAGAGACAGGGAGGGTGGAAGAGGGGGAGGAGTAGCTGTCTATGTAAGGGAAGGGATAAAAGCAACGGAACAAAACAGTGAACAGGGAGAAGAGGAGGCACTGTGGGTCACCTTAGAGCCTGGAAATGGCACCACAGTCCACACAGGGGTTGTATACAGACCTCCATCTCAGTGGGGAGGAAATAGACAAGGATATGACAGAAGGCATCCTTAGGATGGCAGAGAAAGGGGAGATATTGTTGATGGGGGACCTGAATATGCCAGATGTTACACTGGAGCACCTTTGCTGCAACCACATCCAAGAGCAGGGCAATTCTCGATGCCCTACAGGGGGCATGCCTCAGAGGGCTAGTGTCTGAACCCACTTGGGAGGGAGCAATCTTAGACCTCGTACTCACAAATGAGGACGGTGAGAGGATCTCAGATCTAGAAGTGGGTAGCCATCTGGGAACAAGAGACCACAAAACAGTGTGGTTCACGATAAACTCAGCTGCAGAGTCAAGCCACACAAAAGTGAGGGTACTGGACTTTCAAGAGGGCTGACTGTCAAAATGGGACAGTGCCTTAGAAAAGCACTAGCAAACAGGCAAGAAGGAGGGGTGGAGCAACAATGGGGAAACATGAGAACTGCCATCACAGAGGCAACAAGCCTTTGTGTGAAGCAAATAAACAAAACGAAAGAAAAAGCCACTATGGTTCTCAAAACAGTTGGTGGGGAAGGTTAGGGAGAAAAAGATAGCATTTAGGAAGTATAAGGAAACGCAGAAGAAGCAGGACAGAGAATTGTACCAGTTAAGGCAGAAGGAAGCAGAGGAATCAGTCAAAATTGCAAAGACCCACACTGAGGAAAAGACAGCCAACTCGGTTGAGAAGGGGGATAAAACCTTTTATAGGTACATCAGGGAGCATAGAAAGACAAAGGGAGGGATAGTGAGGATGAACAGAATGGATGGTGGGTGGGAAGAGAAGGACAGTGAAAAAGCAGGGATACTGAATGAATACTTCTACTCGGTATTCACAAAAGAGGAGGAGGGGGGGAGGTACCTAATCCAATTAACAGAAGCGCTCTGGATATGGGGGTCGATACCAGCCCTTTCACAGAAGAAAGGGTTCTGAAAGAACTCCTAAAACTGAAGGTGGACAAAGCAATGGGGCCTGACGGGATTCACCCCAGAATTCTAAAAGAATTAAGGGGAGAACTAGTGACACCACTGACTACCCTTTTTAACAAATCATGGGAGGATGGTGTGGTACCTGAGGACTGGAGGAGGGCAGATGTAATTCCCCTTCACAAAAGTGGGAGCAAGACAGAGGCAGGAAACTACAGACCTGTCAGTTTAACCTCAGTTGCAGGGAAAATGATGAAATCACTTCTGAAGGAAAGAATTGTTGAGTACATAGAGGCCAGTGGGGCACAGGACCCAAGTCAGCATGGATTCACAGCGGGAAGGTCATGTCAGACAAATCTTATTGATTTCTTTGAGTGGGTGAACAAAGTAGCAGACCAGGGAGGGGCTATGGACATGGCCTACCTAGACTTTAGCAAGGCATTTGGCACAGTCCCACACAAAAGATTAATAAACAAATTAGCCAGCCTGGGAGTGGGTCCCAGGGTGGCAGCCTGGGTAAAACACTGGCTGGACAACAGGACACACAAGCTAATAGTAAATGAAGTCCACTCTGAAGAAAGGGGGGTTACTAGTGGGGTACCACAGGGTTCAGTACTGGGTCCAGTCCTTGTTTTTGCATAAAAAGAGTATTCAAAGTAGAAAACATACACACATACATTTGCAGTCAATTACAACTATTCCTTTGGCACAAATCAATGACAGTATATTACACAGTTATCTATAATCACAAGGTAATGTATCTTTCCAACATATCTCTGTCACAATTGACGACCATGTACTATTCAAATGAATACACAAAAACTCAGGTACTCAGCTGTAACAGCAGTATACCCCATTCTCTTACATACCCAACCCACCCCAGAGGAGTACACTTTCTTGCGGGGTTAAATCCACTAGTAAGGGAGCCCAGTCTCTAGTGAAGTAATCTAACCTATCCTTCATGAGTAGGGTTAGTCTCTCCAAGGCCAGGGTGTGTATCACCAGAGTGTGCCAGCTTTGTACTGTAAGCAGGGCACAAGATACCCACGTATTTTGAATACTATGTGCGGCCAGAATTAAAAGAATCCTCACCCATCTTGGTAATGGCTCCCACTCCTCCCCTTCTTCTGTATCTACACCAAATAGGCATGTCAGGGGGTCCAGAGAAATCACCCTGCCCCCCTTCCTCCCCACCTCCAGAGCCACTGCTCTCCAAAACAGCTGTAGTAGGGACAGGTCCAGAAACAATGGATATATGTGCCTATGTCCCAGTCACATCTTCCACATATTGGGGACGTGGTAGGATGATATTTATGAACTATCAATGGAGGGGTATATATCCTATGTATAAAAAGCATCCTTAAATTTGTTACAAAGTAAAAGCCCCATATGCATACAGAGCGAAACCTCCCAGTCCCGCTCTTGTATCTGAACACCAAAATCCCTCTCCCAAGGTTTTCGGGTTTTAAGTGAAAGATCCGGCATACAATATCTAAAGTCCCTAACAGCTCTCCCTATGAAGCCTTTTGCTTCCTGTTTTGACCCCTGCATAAGTAATTCTATCTTTTTCATTTCCCCCATTCCAGGCCCTTCCCTAATCAGCCCGGCCATATAGGCCCTTACCTGGAAGTACCTAAATAGGTGCCCCATTCCCAAGTGTAGTCGTTGACGTAAATCTTGGAAAGAGGAAAGCCCTCCCCTGCCACATAGGTCCTCTAGATTTCTTATCCCCCTATTTTCCCACGTCTTGAAACCCGAGTCTTCTAATCCAGGCAAGAAGTAGGGGCTGCCAGCAACTAGTACCATGTATATATCCACTGTAATTGCCCCCCTCCTTTTTAAAATCTTACCCCAACTGTCCAAGGCTGCTAATACCATTGGATTCCTAGCATACTGCCCCCTGTACGCCCCGAGGCCCCGCCTCTCTAAGTAAGCAGAAAGTCACACCTTATATCCCCTCTGCTCCAGGTCCAGCCAACGAGCGGCTCAGGGCATATGTATCCAGTCACATATATATTTCTGTTGCACCGCCAAATAATAAGTTCCGATGTCCGGGAAATTAAGCCCTCCCCTTTCCGTGTCTACCTTAAGGTGCTGAAGGCTAACCCTCGGACGCTTCCCTTTCCACATAAACGAAGAAAACGTGCTCTCCAGTCTCTTAATATCCCTCTTAGAATCCCCATATGTAACATCTGTATAATGTATACTAACCTAGGAAGGATGTTCATTTTGATCAAATTGATTGGTCTAAGCCAGGAGATCGGAAGTGCCATCCATCGTCTTAAGTTGGCCTCTATACTCTTAATTATAAGGAGATCATTTAAGTCATACAGGGAGCCCACCAACCAGCCAATTTTAATCCCCAAATACGTGAAATGGCCTCCTACCTTCTTAAACCCCATCCCTGATCCCTTCCCAATGTCTTAGGAAGTCTCAGGAGCTCCAATTTGTCAAGGTTGAGTTTATACCCAGAAAATCATGCAAATTTTTCCACCAATTACACCACAGTGGGTATAGAGACCTCAGGCTCTAGGATGAAAAGCAACATGTGGTCAGCATACATTGCAAGTTTATGCTGCTCCTCCAAGGTCCCTTGCACTCTTCGGATTCCCTCTTCTTGCCATATCGCTATCACCAGTGGTTCCACCACCAGGGCAAAGAGCAGTGGGGACAGCGGGCATCCCTGCCTCGTGCCTCTGCCCAGGCCAAAACCTTCCGAAAGTGCGCCGTTTACCAATATCCTGTCACGGGGGGAACTGTAGTGTGCCTGAACCCAAGCCACAAATGTAGTCCCCAGAACAAACCAGGTTAGCGTCTCAAAACAAATACGCCCATTCCACTCTATCAAAGGTTTTTTCCGCATCCATAGATATGACACATGTATCCTCCTTCCGCCCTTCTGTTCCCCAGATCACATTTAATAGTCTCCTCACATTATGATATGAGAGAAGTCCTTTAATAAACCCGGTGTGGTCTGGGTAGACTATGTCAGGCAGCACCACTTCCAATCTACCCGCCAAAACCTTTGCCAAAATTTTGGCATTGCAATTCAAATGCGATATCAGCCTATACGAGGCACATTCAGAAACATCCTTCCCAGCTTTGGGGATTAAGCAAATCACTGCACCTGAAAATGTGTCCGGAAGCTTCAGAGCCTTTCCTTACACCTGCTGAAAGTACTACACAGTGGGCCAGCAAGCTGCCCCAACAAACATTTATAATATTCTACCGGGTAGCCATCTGGCCCACTCATCTTCCCACTCCGCAGTTTCTGAATGGCTTGGGCCACCTCCTCCCTTGTACTGGGGCCATTTAACAGCACTTTTTGCTCCTTTGTCAGCTGAGGTAGCCTTGAAGCATCCAGAAAACCCTATCCCAGCTCCTTCGCCCCCCCGTCATATAGACTTTTTCATAAAACCTCTGGAAGCATTCCCGTATCCGCTGTGCCGACTTATGTAGCACACCCTGCCTATCCTTAATCGCCATAATATGAACAAGGCACCTTCCAAATGCCCATGCCCTTCTAGCTCCCTCACTGAGTAAGGCGTTCAACAGCTCCCTGGTTACCTTTAACTAATCTCTCACCACATCCTTCTCCCCATCTGCAGCTCGTCTTTCCAGTTCCCCCACCTGCCCTTCCAGTTCCAATCTCTTATTATTTATTTTCCCTTTTAATTTTAGCAACATATTTAATAATCATCCCCCTCATGAATGCCTTTCCTGCATCCCAAATGACAGCTTTACTGGTGGGGGAGTCCGCGTTCATAGTCCAATATACCTTCCACTGCTCCTCAAGATATTCCTTAAAGGCTTTGTCCCCCAACAGATAGGTCGGAAATTTCCAAGGGGAGGGGGCCCTCTATTGGCTTATTCATGATCAGGGACACAACCACCATGGCATGGTCCGAGATATGAATAGGACTGTGCCACACATTCTTCATCCTAACAAACCAGGGCAGCGGAAGGAACACGTAATCTATCCTCGAACAGGTGCTGTGTTGATTACAGTAAAAAGTGTATTCTTTGGCTCCGAGATTCGCCTCCCGGCAACCGTCTAGCATTTCTAATTCTAAGAGCCCCCTATGCCACTCGCAAATCCCCTCGTGCTATCGACCTTTACCCCGTGAGTGATCTAATTTGTAGTCCAGGGTACAATTCAGATCCCCGCCCAAAAGCAGACCCGGGAATTGTTCCTTAATCAGAATGGAGAGGATAGTACCATAGAATGAAGCGTCAAATACCGCTGGGGCATATATATTACCAAACGTTATCTGTTCTTCCCACAATTCTCCCACAACAAAAATATATCTACTGCATTTTGATCTTTGACCACTCTCTGCACCCGGAAAGGGAGGTGCTTATGCTGAAGGATAGCAACCCCACGTTTATGAGCCTTAAATGAGGCTGCAAAACAGTTTCCAACCCACCCTCATGCCAATTTTACATGCTCCGCTGCCATGAGGTGTGTCCCCTGTAGCAGGGCGACTTGCACCCCCTGTCTATGCAAGACAGTAAGGAGACTAGTACGCTTCACGGGGGTCACTATCCCTCTTACATTCCACGAACATATAGTGAGGTCCTGTCGGTTAGCCATGAGAAATAAATAGCCATTTCACCTTTACCCCCTCCAGCATTGCAACGTAGATTTCCCGCACCCAGCCAGCACTACCCAGAGACTCTTTCCACGTCCTTCCATTTCTGCTGCATTCCTGGTACACCATATTGTTAATGCTATGTGTGTGTGTGTACTAAAACATGTAAACAGTAAAAAATTAAACACAAACCAAGTTTAAACAATTTTAACTTTACCCATGATCCCATCCCACCCATTTCTCATAAACATCCCCTACCCTCCCCAATACCTCCACATCCATGTCTTTCCATACCAGTATTTCTCTTTTTGTCCCAAAATTCAATCTTCCCATTCTTGACTGTCCCTCCCCTCCTCTTTGACACTATCTGCCACACCTGCGTAAGTGTTAATGAACACCCACACCTCGATCATGTTCACCCTCCGCCCCCTCCAACTAACTCACTCAATCAAGAGTCCCAATTTGACTGCGTGTGATTTCATATATGATTTCCCCCAGGAGTTCACCCCAGATGGTACCTAATCCATCCATGTCAGGGCCAGCAGGCCATTTCCAGCCACCCCTACATATTTATTTACCACCCCGGACACCACTAGGTCCACCCAGTCAGCTAACCACAGCACCAGGAGGCACCTCGCCATCAAGTCTATGTGTGAGTGCAGGGTATTCTTCTCCCGGCTGCCTGTAAAGCCCCCCTTCTTACATTCGGGGGGAGAAAGTGGAAGGGAAAAAGAAGAAAAAAGGAGGAGGAGGAGGAGGAGGATAGGGAATTTGACCGCTCTCCTCCTTCGCCTGGGCTTCCAGTTATCCTCACACCCTAAAATCATGGCAGCTGGCCAAGACGTCACCCCTACGCTTCCACCCTCCCCACGCACTCTCCCACCCATCCACAACCAAAACCTCCCCCCCTCCCCACTGGAACCCTGACTATTGAGTGTGTGTCCCATACCTCTCTTAATTCCTAGGAAAAAAATCAAACAAGCTGTATCGGTAATAAGGGCAAGAACAACACCCAATTTAAAGAATATAACCACCAGGTGGCAGTTACAATAGTCCTCAGACGTCCAACCAGCCCCATGGGGCCATGTAATGATACCCTGCACCTCCTCTGAGCGGAGCACGAGAAGGTGGTGCAGGAGTCTAGCCAGAAGTGTAGTCCAATATGGGCAAAGAGAAAATACCACATACCTCTGATGAACTTCCCTGCACCGTAGAATTTAGAAGCTAGTACAACACCTCGGTGTCTCACCTCCAGCCGTTCCACTAGTTTCCATGTACATATACCTCCTGCAGACCTCATTTTAAAAGTCAATCTACTCTGTTCTGCAGGTCCTCCGCGATGTTCCACCCTCTCCGCCTCCCAAAACAAACAAACTGCCCCCTCATGCTTCACCCTTAGGGTGGCAAAGTAGATCAGATGATTTTTCCACATTCAGGGTCCGAAGTGCAGCCATAACTGTATCGGCAACAACGGCAAGAAAACCACTCAATTTAAAGAATGCAACCAACCGACGGCAGCGACAATAGCCCTCAGAAGTCCAATCAGCCCAACGGGGCCATACAATGATACCTTGCACCTCCTCTAAACGGAGCACGGACAGGAGGGGGGCAGGAGTCCAGTCAGAGGTGTAACCCAACATGAATAAAGAAAATATTCCACGTACCTCCAATGAGCTTTCTTGCACCGTAAAATGTTAAACCAACACAACATTTCCGTGTCTTACCCCCAACCGTTCTCTTTTATTAGTGTCCATGCACATATACCTTCTGCAGACATCATTTTTGAAACAAAACAAAAAAAAAAAAGTCAGCCCACTTTCTTTTTCAGGTCCTCCGTGAACTTTGCCGCCTTCTCTGCTTCCCAAAATGAATAAACTGCCCCTTAATGCTTCACTTTTAGAGTAGACGGATAGATCAGATAATTTTCCACCTTCAGGGCCCAAAGTGCAGCCATAACTTCGTTAAACAGTTTCCCTGTTTTTCAGGAGTCTCACCGAGTAGTCATGAGATAGAAAGAGTCGGTGCCCTCGCACATCAGTCGTCCCTTCTCCCGGTAGGCTTGGAGCATGGCCTCGCGGTCCAGAAAGTGATGAAACCTCATTATTATTTGGCAAGGTGGCTGTCCTGCAGGTGGCCTGGGCATAAGTGCCCGATGTGCCCATTCTAGCTTAAGGTGCCCATTCTACGCTTCTAGATCCAACAGCTTAGGCAATGTCGCAGCACAAAAATCCATCACACTCCCTCCTTTCAGCCCTTCTGGCAAGCCTCGGAGATGGAGATTAAGTCTCTGATGATAGTTCTCCTGATAGTCTGCTGCCTCCTTCATATTCTCTAATTCTTTTTGCAATGCAATGAGTTATGCCAGGACCCCATGCAGCTTGTCTTCCAATCCAGAGACCTGTTCTTCAGCTTCTGTAATTCTGGTAGCCTGATTCACCTGCTGGGTTAGCACCTCCTGCAGCCGGTCATCAATGTGGGACTTAGTTTGCATAGCGTGGCTCCAACACCGCCAGGACCTACGGCATCAGCTCACGCCCAAGGCACTTACTCATGCTATTAAAGATACCACTTGGTGGCTGTCAGCTCGCACAGGCCGCATTTTTCTTGTGGCTTTTTCAGCTGCTCTTTGACTCTCCCCACACCCGAAGTCGGATATTCGTCCATGGTGCAACAATATACAACCTGTAGCCAAAAACAACCGTAAGTTCGAGCGAAATATAAATTGTATTACTTTATTTTACTCTGGTGGAGAGAAGCAAGGTATAAACATGTCTAGCCACATCTGTTGTTCATTAGCACCCCCGGTCCAGTCCTTTTTAATGTCTTTATAAGTGACATTGCAGAGGGACTGGAAGGAAAAGTATGCCTCTTTGCAGATGACACAAAGATCTGCAACAGGGTTGACACACAAGGGGGGGAGGTGGAAAGGATGAGAAGGGACTTGGCAAGGTTGGAGGAATGGTCAAATGTATGGCAGCTTAAATTCAACGCAAAGAAATGCAAAGTACTGCACCTGCGAAACAAAAACCCAGGAGAAGACTACACAATGGGGGGGTGAGAGACTAATAACAACAAAAATGGAAAGTGACCTGGGGGTAGTCATATCAGGCAACCTAAAGGTGGGCAAGCAATGTGAGAAGGCAGTAAGGAGGGCTGGGTTGATACTGGGATGCACTGGGAGAGGCATCACCAGTAGAAAACAGGAAGTTGTTATCCCTCTGTACAGACAGTTGGTGAGATCCCATCTGGAGTACTGCGTCCAGTTCTGAAGACCCCATCTCCACAAGGACATAGACAGGATGGAGGCAGTCCAGAGGAGGGCAACTAAAATGGTGCAGGGTCTGTAAGAGAAGCCATACAAGGAGAGACTAAAGGAGCTTAATATGTATACCCTTGAGGAAAGGAGGGAGAGGGGGGACATGATTGAAACTTTTAAGTACCTCAGTGGAATCAACAAAGTCCAAGAGGGTAGCATCTTTCAGAAAAAGATAAGTGCAAGAACAAGGGGAAACAATTTGAAGATAATGGGGGGATGGCTCAGTGGCAATGTGAGGAAGTATTTTTTCACAGAGAGGGTGGTGGACGCATGGAACCGCCTTCCTGAGGAGGTTGTGGGGTCTTAAACTGTGGGAGAATTCAAGAATGCATGGACAGACATAATGTAATTCTTGTGCGGGTAGAAAGAAATAGGCTGTTGTTTAACTAGGATCTGCAGCTTATCCGATAGGTAGGTAGGGAAATGGGCAGACTAGGTGGGCCAAGCGGTCCTTATCTGCCGTCAAAGTCTATGTTTCTGTGTTTGCCTGACTTAGACGATTATTCTTTTTATTTTTGGATTCTGAATGTTGGGATGCTTAAAGCTTGGAGCAGGAAACAGAATGCTGCTTTTTTTTTCTTTTTAACCCCTCAAAAATGAATTATACTTTTAATGTTATCTTCTGAGATTCTGCATATGAAATATTTTTCAAGATATGGTAATTGATTATTACACTATATGTGAATTATTTTTTTCCTCTGAATAAAAATAAAGTATAAAAAATAAAAAACTGGTTAACAGATAGGAGACACTGTGGTGGTAAATGGCACTCGCTAAAATGATGGAGAAGTGACCAGTGGGGTGTTGCAGGGCTCAGTATTGAGACCGGTCCTCTTCAATATCTTCATAAATGACACTGCTGAGGAACTGGAAGGAAAGGTGTGCCTTTTTGCAGAGGATACCAAAATCTGCAATAAGGTTGACACTCAGGAGTGGGTGGAGAGAATGAGCAGAAATCTGGGGAAACTCAAGGAGTGGTCTCAAGCATGGTAGTTGAGGTTAAGTGCAAAATCTTGCACCTAGAGCAGAGAAACCCAGGCACTGAGTAGAAGATGGAAGGGGAGATACTGACAGTCACCAAACAGGAAAGGGACTTTGGGGTCATCATATCTAATGACCTCAAGGTGGCAGGGCAGTGTGACAAAGCAGTGGCTAGGGCTAGTGAGATGCTGGGGTGCACACGGAGAGGTATATCCAGCAGGATGAAGGTGGGAGGTGGTGTTACCATCGTATCACTTGCTGGTGACTCCCCACCCAGAGTACTGTGTCCAGTTTTGGAGGCTGCACATCAGGAAGGACACAGACAGTGCAGAGGTAGTCCAGAGAAGGGCAACTACAGTGATGCTAGGCAGTAGTGTCATTTCACCAGAATCATAGGGGTAATAAAAACCATTTAAGCAGAGTCAGAGGGATTGCAAACTTTCCCACTCACCACATTTGATATAAATAAATACTAGGGAAACCATGTTTTAGGGGTTCCTAGGGGTTGCAAAGAAATTATAGGGGCCTCAACTGCAACCCAGGGCTACCCTCTAAATGATGCCCCTGGTGCTAGGGTTGCACAAGAAGCCCTATGAGGGGAGACTGAGGGATCCCAGCTTGTACACCCTGTAAGCGAGGAGAGTGAGAGGTGTCATGATAGAGACCTACATGTACCTCACATGGGGAGAATGGGCATGGATGCTAAGTGGGCTGTTTTTGTTTTTCTAATACTTGGAAGAGGGGTTGAGATGGGTGCATGTGGTGTGGGGTGGTGCATTTTGTACTTTCCTGACACCAGAATTGGGCACCCGGTGTCAGGAACCCAATGGGGTTTTGTAGTGAGCCTCTGTGGTTGAGCATCCAAGGTAAGGAACACAGTAGTGGGGGTGAGGGGGTTCTGTAGCAAGCAAAAGAGAAAGTTCAGTATTAGACACCCATAGCAAGACTTAGTTTACTTCAATATTTCTTTTATTTAGTAGATTCCATGCTTAAAAGCAGGCTGGATGCATTCATCCTTTGGCAAACAATTCTACCACATATCAAATTAGACTTCCCAACATTTTAGTTCATACGAACATACAACAAAGGCAGCAGAATAAGGCCATTAGGTCTATCGAATCTGCTCATATTGCAGGATACTCAGCATCAGCTACTAACCCTGCCCCATCCCAATCCCTCCATCCACCCCGGTCTTAACCCTCTTTTCCCCTAACTCTGTCCCAACCTCTCTTGAAGCTGCTTTCCCTCTTCAATGAAACCACCTCTCAGGAAGCCCATTCCAACCCACCACCACTCTCTCCACGAAGAAGTATCTCCCAGTCTCTCTCCTAAGCCTCTAGCTTGAGACTGTGCCCCCTGGTGTTTCAGTTCCCACTAAGCTTGAACAGATCCTCCTTGACGACACTATTTATTCCTTTCAAATACTTGAAGGTCTCTCTCCTCTCCTCCAGGGACTACATGTTCAGGGCCTCCAACCTCTCCTTGTATGTGCTACCCTGCTGGCCCATAATCATCTTAGCTTCCCTTCTCTGTACCCTCTCCAGCAGGTTTATGTCCTTTTTAAGGTATGGTCAGCAGCACTTTACGCTGTACTCCAGATGCGGCCTGCCTAAAGACCTGTATACGGGCAATATTACCTCCTCTCACCTGCTGCTGCTGATCCCCCTGACAATGCAGCCCATTTTATCTGCCTTTGCTGCTGCTTTCCTACATTGCATGAAGTGCTTCAGGTGACCAGTGATCATTACTCCCATGTCCTTCTCGTCTTCTGATGCAGATAACCAGACCCCCCCAAGGCTGTACTCTGTCCTTGAGTTCTTGGTTCCAGTGTGCATAATCTCACATTTCTTTGCATTGAAGCCAAGCTGCCAAATCCTGGACCACCTCTCTAGCCTTTTCAGTTCTTCCCTTAGGTCTTGTATCCCTTCTGCTGTGTCCACCCTCCCACAGAGCTTGGTGTTGTCTGCAAATAGGCAAATTTTGCCCTTAATACCATCCTCAATATTTATTTATTTACTGAATTGATTCACCAGGAAAGGCACACTGAGCAAAAAGATGCTCGTCTCCCGGTGCGACCTGGGGGAAGGGTTACAAAGGGAGGAAAACATGCAGGTTATCACAATAACAAATTAATCAGGTATACAGAGGAAAATGGAACAATTGGTTGCTACACTAGTTAACAGTCAGCTAAAAGCGTATACCAGAGGCATACATACATACAGTACAGCTTGTTGTGGCAGATTAACACTTAGGGCTAAATCTAGGGAGGACAGAGAGAGATAGAGACAAGAGTATGCGAGTAAGTGCCATGGGTGGGTTTATAAGCCAGCTTCCAAGGCTAGGGCGGTACCACTGGTCAGGCAATGGGAATTTGGAGGGTCAATCAAGATACTGAGGTGCAGGCACAGTTTACCGCGGAGGTAGTTGGCCAACGACGGATATGGAATGAGTGGAAGAAGAGTGGCTAATTAGAGGGGAGAGCATTCCAGAGTTTCGGGAATCGGTGCAAGAAGTCTGTCTGTCCAACAGAGGTCTTTTATCTGGGGATATTTAATAGACTGGTGTCAAGGGACGGAGTGCATGGGGGGTGGTGGGAGCCAACAACAGTGTGGAGGAGAGGTAGGAGGGGAGGGGAGGGTGCCAAGCCAGAATTTCCTGACAAATCTGGAGCAGTGCAGTTGTCGACGATTTTCGAGAGATGGGAAGGCGAGGGAGCGGTAGAGGTCACAGTGATGGGAAAGGGGGGGCATCGAGAGCGAAACGGCAGAAGGCATTGAAAAGGGGGGTCTAGTTTAGATAAGGTGGAATTAGGTGCAGCGCTGTAGACTATGTCACAGTAGTCTAAGGAGGGAAGGAAAATCTTCTGCACTAGTTCCTGCCTAACCAGAAAAGGGAGGCAAGAGCGGTTCCTGTACAGGGCACCTAGCTTGGGCGCAGTTTTTTTATGATTGCATCGATGTGGTCAAAGAAGGTAAGGTGACAGTAGAGCCATACCCCTAGATAGTGGAAGGAAGCGACGTCCTCCAGAGTTGTCCTGTCCTGAGTGTGGGAGGAGGGGAGGGAGGGGAGGGAGGGGAGTCAGGATAGCCGCTGTCTCATACCGAAAGTCATGGTGACAGTTTTTTTGGTGTTGAGAGAGAGCTGGTGCGAACTGAACCAAAGCTGAACTTTATTGAAATCGGACTGGAGATTGGATGCTACTTCTTCTGAGGAGGAGCCAGAGGCAAATAGGATGGTGTTGTCCATGTACATGTGTATAGATGTGGTTATGCAGATTTGAGGCAGGTTGTTGAGGAAAATGGAGACCAGGATGGGGCCAAGTACTGATCCTTGGGGGACACCAGTAGTCATAGGGAGGGGGGAGGAAGTGGCGTCTGCATTTCTTACTGATTGTGTTCTTCCTGAGAGGTAGGCACTGAACCAGTTAGTGGCTGAGATAGTGAGGCCTGCATCCAAGAGGCTTGTTAACAGCAAGGGGTGTGAGACAGTGTCGAGTGCTTTAGCAAAGTCGACAAATACTGCCGAGGAAATCTGCCCACTATCCATACCGGAGAGGATGGTGTCAGTGAGTCTTAACAAGGAGGATGCAGTGGAGTGGCCCTTTCTGAACCCAGACTGAAACAGCATGAAGAAGTTAGAGTCGGAGAGAAAGGAGGTAAGTTGGGCGAGCACCAGGTGTTCTTGCAGTTTAGCAAGAACTGGGAGGAGAGAGATATGGTGGTAGTTTGAAGTGGAGGAGGGGGAACCCTCTTCAAGGAGGGGAATGACAACGGTGTGTTTCCAGGCCTGGGGGACAGCAGCAGTGGTAAAGGAGAGGTTTAGGAGATTGGCAAGAGGAGCTGCTATGGCTGGTGCAGATAGGTGTCCAGCCTGTCGGGGGAATTACCTTTAGATAGATTTAGAGCAAGTAGGGCCTCAAGGGCTTCAGTTTGTGTGATAGCTTTGAAGGAGAAGGGGCAAGGCCCTAGTGAGTTTGAGGCACCTGCAGTGGAGTCGGGTGGAGCAGTGGGGGGCAGGGAGGAGAGGAGAGTTTAGGCACATGAGGTAAAATATGTGTTGAACTCGGCAGCCACCGCCCCTGGCTCAGAGAGGAGTGAGTTGTTTACTTTTAGGAGCGGTATGAGATTTGCAGCCAGAGGGGAGAAGAGGGAGTGGATGACCTTCCAGAATTTGGATGGGCTATTTAAGTTTGACTGGAGGGAAGAGTTGAAGTATTCCGTTTTAGCGAGCCGAGTTGCTCTGGTGCACTTGTTATGCAGCATATGGTATGTGGTGAAATCTTGTGGGAAGCAAGAAGATTTATGCACTCACCATGCTTTGTCATGGGCATGATGGTAGGCTATAAGTTCTTGGGTAATCCAAGGCAGGTGGTTACTGCGTACCCTTGAGCGACGCAACAGGGTATGCATATTCCAGACATTGAGGAATGTGTCTTGGAAGTGTATGAAGGCATCGTCTATGGAGCAGACTGTAGAGGGTGTGGTCCAATTAGCGAGGGCTCAGTCTTCGAGCATGGTGGCGAGGTTGAGGGATTTATAGGACCGTTGGATTAGAAACTTTGGGGCAGATGTGGGGCAGTGGATTTTTCTGACTAGGTATATAATGTGGTGGTCACTCAGGGAGTCAGGGAGCAGATCAGTTGGATAACCCAGTGAGGGTGGGTGGTGAGTGCCCAGTCTATTAGTGAGTGGCTCCCAGATCTGAGGTTTAGGCAGGTGGGCTCAGTGATGGATTGTGACAGGTTTAGTGCCGAAATGTCAGTATGGGTTTTGCTGAGAGAATGAGATAACCTGTTGTGGTTAAAATCCCCCAATATGTACAATTCCCCCGTTGATGTTAGGGAGGAGATTTGCGTGAGTAGGGTGGTGACAGATGATGCTGGAGTTCCCGGCCGGCAGTATACACCGGCGATGTAAATAGGGAGTGAGAAAGGTTGATCCAGTTGAACCAGTATAAGTTCATGGGCTTTAGGTTCGGACTTGGCTATGACTACAGAGAAGTGTAGTTTGGCATTTATATAAATGGCCACACCACCGCCTCTGATAACCCTATCCTTGTGGGTTGTGGTGTAACCTGGGATTGAGACTGAGGGCTTAGAGATATTTTTGTTTAGCCAAGTCTCGGTCAGGATGATGATGTTGAGGGCATAGTGGGCTGCAAGTACCTGTAGGGAGTCGAGTTTTAGGGATAGGCTTCTTATGTTTAGGTGCAAGATGCGCAGACCACGTGGGAGGGGGCTGCCGCTGGGGTTTGAGGCAGTAGATGAGTCTGGAGAGGGTACAGGTGAATTTAGCAGGGTAGGGGTATGGTGGGGACCTGGGTTTGGATGTATGTCCCCAGCTGCGAGGAGCAGGAGGGCAATAGTAAGGTAGTGTCCTATAAAGTGTAGCCACCTATAAGTGGCTGAGCGCTGTCTTGTATGTGCATGTGGGCGGCTGTGACAGGTTTGATGGGAGGTAAGAAGTTGAAGAATTATCCAAGTGTGTGAGGGATGGAACAGGAAGGAGCAGGGGTGCACGTTTGAGTGGACCCACGTTTGGTTGAGGGGAGTGGAGGTCGCAGATCTTGGTGGGTAACAGGACCTTATAAGATCAGGCAGGATAGGGGGTTGAAGTTTAGTGGATGTTTGTGGTAAGTTGGAGAGGAGTGGTGGGTGGCAGATGATTAGGATAGCAAGAAGGGTCAGGTAGCCTAGCAGTAGGGACATGGCCAGTGGCACACAGGGATCAGTACACTAGCAGTTCAAGTTGCACCAGTATTTAGTGAGCTAACTGGCTGGAGGAAGGAGAGGGAGAGAGGTTTTGGGGGAAAAAAAAAAGTCTTGGCTGAGCACTGAGGCTGGGAGACAGTGAATCAGAAACGAACCAGTGACCTCTGCTGACTAATTAATATAAGGTGCAGACAGGAAACCAGGGAGATAGGAAACTGCGTCTTGTGAGAGGAGCCAGAGAGAAGTCACTATAAAAGTAATACCAGCTAAGGGTGGGAGGGTATTGGGGGGCGGGTAGGGAGCAGTCGTGAAGCGACTGCAGAGAACAGCTAGAGCTGCATTCGACTAGCATGCTGCAATAGCTGCCGGAGCTCTTGCATACCTGCTGTGATTTGGGTGGTAGGAAGGGCAGTTCCTGCATGGCCCTCACAACCTGGGACCCTCAGTGGATCCTGAAAGATATGGAGACAGAAGGGGAGGTAAGAGGATTTATACAGCCCAGAAGGAAATGGCTTCACTTATTAGCATGCGAGGCAAGCTGATGAAGATACTGAATAGCACTGATCAGAGCAGCGAGCCCAATGACACTACACTGGTGACCTCTGTGGTGCTGGAGTACTCACTTGCCGCCACCACCACCATCATCATGTTCTAGGTCCTGCTCCTCAGCCAGTTACTTCCTGATCTCTCTTGTGGGGTACAAAGTCAAAGGCCTTACTGAAGTCCAAGTAAAGAATGTCCACTGCTTGGCCTCTGTCTGCTGTTTTAGTGACCCAGTCAAAGAAGTCAATCAGATTTGTTTGACACAACCCCCCCCCCAATAAACCTATGCTGCCTCTCAACCTGGAGATCATTCTCATCCAGATACTATATTAACCTTTATTTAAGTACTGTATGGGCTCCATGAGCTAGCACATGATTGTGGTCAGACTGACTGGTCTGTAGTTCCTTGAGCTGTCCTTGAGACTGCTGTTATGGAGGGGCACATGTGTGCAATTCTCCAGTCCAGCTATGCCACACCCAACTCCAGGGAACTACTTAACAGGTCAGCCAAGAGATCTGCAAACTCCTTCACCAGCTCCCTCAGCATTCTTGGGTATATGCTGTCTGGGCTTCGGATTTATCTACCCTCAATGCTAGCAACCCTGTTCTCACCCTATCCATCTCTATCAAAACATCCATGTACCTGCTGGATTCATTTATTTGAAGCGTTCTCTAGGGATGTGGTCCATTAACAGCCAGTAGTGTTTCTTTCAACAGAGCTATGCTCCCTGCAGTGGCATGTGTGTGCAGGCTTGCTGTGGGTGTCTAACACTGAGCTTTCCATTTTGTTTGCATAATGTTCCACTCAGTGTGTGACTCTGGCAATTAAGGAGGGGATGTACAGGTGCTCCTCCGAAGCTGGGTTCTGTACCGAGCCACTTGTGTTGAGCACCCGGTGTCAGGAACACAATGGAGGATGGGGGCTCTGTAGTGAGCCACCGGGGGTTGGACACCTGGTGTCAGGATCACAATGTGGGGGGGGGAGGGCTCTGTAACGAGCCACCAGGGTTGGGCACCTGGTGTCAGGAACACAATGGGTGCTGAGGTTTCTGAAGTGAGCCACCGTGGTTTGGAACCTGGTGACAGAAACACGATGGGGGGTTCTGTAGCGAGCCACTGCGGTTGAGCACCCAGTGTCAGGAACACAATGGGGGATGGGGGGTTCTGTAGCAAGCCACTGGGGTTGAGCACCAGATGTTAGGAACACAATGGGGGATGGGGGTTCTGTAGCGGGCCAGTAGGGCTAGGGCACCTGATGTCAGGAACACAATGAAGGATGGGGGCTCTGTAGTGAGCCACCAGGGTTGGGCACCTAGTGTTAGGAATATGGTGGGGGTTCTGTAGCGAGCCACCGAGGTTGAGCACCCAGTGTCAGGAACACAATGGGGGATGGGGGTTCTGTAGCGAGCCACCGAGGTTGGGCACATGGTGTCAGGAACACAATGGAGGCTGAGGGTTCTGAAGCGAGCCACCGTGGTTGGGCACCCAGTGTCAGGAACACGATGAGGGTTCTGTAGTGAGCCAATGGGGTTGGGCACTCGGTGTCAGAAACACAATGGGGGATGGGAGTTCTGTAGCGAGCCACCAGGGTTAAGCACCCAGTGTTAGGAATACAGTGAGGGGTTGGGGTTCTGTAGTGAGCCACCGGGGTTGAGCACTCGGTGTCAGGAACACAAAGGGGATGGGGGTTCTGTAGCAAGCTACTAGGGTTGAGCACCCGGTGTCAAGAACACAATGGGGGATTCTGTAGTGAGCCACTGGCATTGAACACTTGGTGTCATCAGAATGGGGAATGGGGGTGGGTTCTGTAGTGGTCCACTGGGGTTGGGCACCCAGTGTCAGGAACACAATGGGGGATTCTTTAGCAAGCCGGAGTTGGGAACCCGGTGTCAGGAACACAATGAGGGATTCTGTAGTGAGCCACTGGCATTGAACACCCGGTGTTAGAATCAGAATGGGGAATGGGGGGAGGGGGTTCTGTAGTGGTCCACTTGGGCTGAGCACCCAGTGTCAGGAACACAATGAGGGATTCTGCAGCAAACCAAAGTTGGGCAGCCGGTGTCAGGAACACAATGGAAGATTCTGTAGTGAGTCACTGGGGTTGGTCACCCAGTGTCAGGAACACAATGGGTGGTGCTTTAGCGAGCCACCGGGTTGGGCACCCACTGGCCACCACTGGTTACGAGCACTGCTTCATATGCAACCACTGTGATGATCTTTTACTGTCATGCAGCTTGCATGAAAACTCAGAAATGGATTTGTCATGAAAAAATGTTCTGTAGTCACAAAAGCAAGACCTGTTTTGGAGTTGGAACAGCATAATTTCATGGATATTTTAAGAACTTTTTGTTATGTACAAAGACAACAGTTGAAGAATAACATTACACCCTACTCTAACCATCAGGCAGGTTTAGACAACTTCAGCTCATTTTCCTGTTTTTGATGTGCATAGGTTTCTACTTTTCCCCACTTTCCTAACCACTGAGGCTCATGAAAACACGGGTATTGACTCACAAAAATGATGTACGTCAGTTTTGCAAAAATACAGATATGAATATCGTAACTAACTAACTGCACCCAGCGCGGTTGTGCAGTGGTAGAGCCACTACTCACTACCATGGTAACATGAGTTCGGGAATGGACTCGGATCACTTAAAAGTCAGTCGAGTGTTCTAAGGATAGCTCTCCTCCCACAGGGAGAGGGGATGCTGTGTCCTGCTGCTCAACTGCTACCTGGTGAAATCCAGTGGAAGCAGACTTAAGGGGAAAGGGGCAGCAGCCAGACACCAGGAATGCATGTCTTCCACTGCACACATGTGTATTCGTCATTGCATGTTGGCACCCTTGGGGAGAAAATCAGGAGCTGAAGGTAAAAATGCAGATCTGCCGCACCCCCTCCCATCAGCCCATGTACAACTGAAATGGCAGGCCACCCACTGCCGTCATGGTCCTGGGTAAGGGGGGATAACTAGTAACTCCATGAGAAGGCAGGTTACAGGACTTGGGGAAGAGTTGTAGGGATGGGGGGGCATGAAAAATATGAATTAAAAAACTGCATGTGCACTTAAATTACACTTTATTTTTTAAACCATTTAAAATCTACACAAGTCAAACTCTAGCAATTTGTTGCCATCTATGCTATCGGTGGGCACAAAAAGTATTTCTTTTCGTACTGGTATATATTTTCCACTTTCCAGAACTTTTAAACCGCTGAACTGATCATTACTAAATGTATATAATCAAGAGATCCCAGCACAGATGACGCAAGTCAAATTTCAGGCTATCTTGTCCAGGGACAGCTACATTATAAAGGTGCAAAAATCGAGGTTGATCGCTAAGCTATAGAACAGTCCTTATTCAGCGCTTATAGAAGGATAGTGCCTATACCTAGACCTAGATCTACCTGGGTATAGTTAGATTTAGCTGATGACCTCCTCCAATGCCCCACCTCCCTAGTTGAGACTAGGGCCTGCCTGACAACCACCAGCTAGATTAAGTGCAAGATTCCCTGCAGGTGCTGAAGGGGAGTCCCCACTAAACAGGGCAAGTTCCAGAGGATATGGCGTTGGTGGTGGACTTGATCACCAGAGTGTTTCCAGGCTCTCAGGTCTGGGGTACTGTGAACAGGCACAGGTCAGGAGACCCGTGCTTCCCATGGCAAGTCCAAAATATAGAACTCAGAGGGGTGGGGGAATCATGCGTTAAGGTTAAGTAAAATTGCAAGAGATCTCTAAAAAGAAAACTGAGCTCAAACAACTTGACCCTTTGTAATGACACTCCAACAAGTTACTATTTTAAAACAGTCCAGTTGATTCTAGTTTAAAAATGAGAAAAGCTCAACAGCACAAGACTTTCAAGTGATTTTCCACTTCATGCACACAATCTGCTTAAACAAGTCACTCTACATACTTGGAATGAATCTTGTTTAACTGGTTTTCTTTCCAAATAATTAAAAAAAACTACAGTTATTTCAGGCCAACAGATGGAAATGAGGTCTTAGCTGCTGTACAACATCCAAATGAAGGAGGATTCCACTCCAGCTAAATCCTATTTTCTCCTTGTATATGTGCTTTGTTCAGGGGAGTTTATCCTGGTAAACCAACTTTCTTGGCAGTGGAAAGAACCAAAGCTTCGGGGATCACTATCATATTGCTATACTCTGGAAAGAGGCGGCAAATACACTTTAAAGAAGGGTGACAGCTAAAGGAGAGTTACTTACTAGAATTCTTGATTTTCTACAGTATCCTCTTCATAGAGGCACACTCCTTGGTCCATAGCTGGAGGCGCTAGGACCCTGCAGAAACTGGAATGTTAAGGGACTGCACACACTATGCACATAATACAGAGATATGGTGCCATGCTGGATCCAACCTTCTTAGTACCTTTTTTTTTGTTACTGAGGAATGGAAACTGCCAACATGGGGTATGAGCCCAACCCTAAAACCCACAATCTTCAGGCCCAGGGGCGAATATGCTACCAAATAAGCCAGGCTGACACCCGAGGCTACATTCTCAGTACCAAAACTGTAGTGTGGAGTCCATACTGCTATAGCAATGTGACTGCAAATGCACTACGCGAGTAAATGCCATTCACAAATGGGTTAGTCTGCACTTTTACAAAGCAACAGGACCACATTTCAGCAGTGCAACTGCAGCCACAAAGTTGGTCATAAATATGTAAATAAACTGTCCTCCAAGAAGGGCAAATATCATCCATTAAGTCAAAGTGCACCATAAGAACCACAAATTACATTCTAGCAGTTAAGTAAGCATTAAGCCATGACGAAGGTGGCATCTAACGCTGGATTAATGCATGGCTGGGAGGGTTGTGGCCCAAGGCCGAGAGCGAATAACAGCCCAACCATGCATTAATCGCATTAGATGCCACCATCGGAGTGGCTTAATGCACTTGTAACATGGGCCGCGCAAGGACAGTATTTCCTATCGTAAGAACAACATTACACAGGGAGTCGGTGTGTTTCGGACAGATTTTTACTGCACTTCCAAATCGTGTAACACAACAGCATTAATATGCTGATGCGGTGAAAACATTGACTAGCTCTACTAAAACAAAACAGTGCAGCTCACATGGCAGTCCAAATAATGTTGCGGTCTACGCGGCTATTTCTGTCATTCCGGCCGTTGGAGGTCTGCGGTGGACGGCTGCCTTGCCGCGGTGTGCGGGTCGCTCAGAAATTAACATGTTGGCTAGCTCACTTGCCCTTGCCTCCGTGAGACTCCTCCGATGTCGCCCCTTGGTTTCCCTCGCTGCCCACAGTACCTGCCCATCCGAACTTCAGGTCGACCCACTCTTCCACCCCAACACCTCCTGTCAGTGAGAACCGTGTGCCACTTCCCTGCATACTATGTCTCTATCGGACTGTGCTATCTATTGCTCCTGTACACGGCTGCTTCTTCTCCTCCTCCCATTTCCAACTCTGTCTAGCTAGTCTCCCTGTCCCTGTCCCACACTTGCCTCTCTGACACTCGTTCCCCACCTCTACCCAGTGCTGCTAACCTACCTGTCTGGCTGCTGCTGGTACTTCACTTTTGATATGGTGGTTTTGCTGGATTAATACCCGCTCCGACTTTGCCCTCGTGATGCACTTCACCCGATCGCGGCTCCCGATTTCGGCATTCCAGTTATTGCCATGTTACAAGAACCAATATAAACTGTTCTGCAGCAGCACCTTCATGCACAGGTGCAAACACTTAAAGGGACATACCTTAGTGCACAGGTGCACACGTACCATATAGGTCAGGCTGTAGAACTGTGTAGTTAACTGTGGTGGGGTAAGGGGGGCTACATCCTGTAACTCTAGATATTTAGAAAAGATATGCTGAATAAAAAAATGACCAGGTGTCCCTTGTGAAAAAAAATAAGGAAGGGACAGAAACTAGTCAGCGAATGGCAACAGAAATGATCCAGGGCAGCAAGACACTGTAGGACCTATCAGGAAAGGTAAGACAGCCTAAATATATACTCAGTGGAAGACAGCAAAGAGAAGGGGACATGTCAGAAACCTACAAATACACGCTGGGACACAACACAGTGGACTCTTTCATTAGCATTTATATAGTGCTTTTTTTTGTACTTTCTATTTTTGCCCTCATGTCTCCTCACCAGCTGCCAGGTCCTCCTTCAACCCACTGCAGGAGTCCTCCCATATTCCAACCTGACACCAACCAGCCTCTGCTTGAGATTCTCTTCAGATACCCCAACTGTACACACAGCTTGTCCCCTGCGTGCAGACCCCCCCCCCCGGTTCCAAAAACCAGGACGAGGATGCTTCACTGGATGGTCCAGGCTGGGAAGTAGGAGCTGCTAAGGCATGGGAGGAGTCAGAAGGACCCTACTATGCCATGGGGGGGGGCTGCTGTTGGAGTATTTTTCTCACCTAATGCTCTTCCTTATCCCTCATCAGAGCATGGTCCTGAGAAGTGACCCAGCAGAGCACCTATCAAGGCCGTCGGAAGGGTAGGTGAGCTCTGCCCTACCTCTGGAACTCCCCTGCCGACCCCACATTGGGTGTGTGATGCCACAATGAGCAGGTGCATGCCAATTTAACACCACTCCAGAGGGACTGCTTGTTCCTTCCGGCATGACACCCCCTCCCCGGGGACCAACAGAGACAGTCATGCTGTGGAAGGAGGTAACCTTCCTCCCCAAGGCAGGAGTTTTCCAAATAGAATGCCAGAACCCCATCTCACTGGTCGGCACCAGAGGTCCCAGACTTGGGGCATGAACCCAGATTGTTTGTATGGCAAGCGGTAACTCTACTACTGCACTAGCCGGCCAGTCTATATAGCGCTTTTCAATACTCTTTGTATTCCAAAGCGCTTTACAAGCAATGACAGACTGCTGATTGATTGACTGGAAACATGCAGTGGCAGCCATTTCACACATCAACACTCACATACAGCCTTGGGCAAAGGCATGAACCAGTTTCATGGGAAAGGGAATGATGGTCAGGGTACCAGGAAAATCCCCTACTCTTGTAAAATGTGCTGCAGGTTCTTTTACTTCCATATGGACACCAACCAGGACATCACCAGAGACTGGCAGAATGGACCTCCCCAGCATTTATGGTATGAGCCCAATCCAAGTGTGGGACTAGAACCCATGACTTTCTGGCCAGGAGATAGATGTTCTACCAGCTGAGCAATGCTGACACCTAATTAAGGATTAATGGAACCACCAGGGGCTGAAAAGTCAAACTAGCGAGGGTGGGGGGATTTCAAGAAGGACTCAAGGAAGTACTTCTGTAAAGAGAGGGTGGTGTGACAGATAAAACCTGCCCAGTAATGTAATTAATACTGGAACTATCTCGGAGTTCAAACCTTAACTGGATATATACAGTACAAGTGGGTGATAGAACCAAAAGGGAGGATGGGGGCTGGGGGAGCTCTGTAAGGATTGAGGTTATTTTAGGTTAAAAATAAGCGCAGACTTGATGAACTTCTCTTTTTTTTCCCATACCATCTGCAATATGTATGTATCTAAAAACCAGTTGTAAAGTTAGTAATTCTTTTAGAAAAACACAACAGGAAAATTACAGTCCAGTAACTCTCAAAAGAGAGGATGAAACACAACTTTAACTTCCCAGTCGCTAGCTATATGAAGTAACCATAGACACATACATACTTACACAGGGAAGAGTCCTACGAATGCTGGGTAGGTTAGTGTGGCGCTATAGAGAAGATACTTTAAAAGATCAAGAGTTACAGCAAGTAACTTTCAAATCTTTCTAGAGTCAGGTGCTTCCATAGAGCCACACTGTTTGGTTGCTCAACCAGCTGTACAGAATCCTGTGGACTAGGGTGGCTGGAGACAACAAGACTCAAAGTGCAAGCCCCGTGGTGCAGCCATTCCAAAATCTGCATGCTTCCTAGACTACACATCTTAGGTGTTGTGTTTTGAGAATGCGTAAACACTACTCCAGGAGTCTGCACTACCTACTGTATACAAAAATAGGGATCTGTCTACATTAAATGACTATAGCCCAGGGAACACGGGCACTGACAGCACCTCCAAACTACTCTCCGGTTGGGGTACAGCAGAACAGAGTGAAACTGACAACCCAGTTAGAAGATAGTGTTTAGAAAGAGAGGAACATCTTTACAACTGATGAAAGAAGACAAACAGCTGAGGAGCTGTTGGTTCTACCGAGGTTGAAGTTAACGATCATTTATACTGAAGGACAGGAGCAACACTCTCCCTGGATTTTCTGGTTTAGGGAAAACAGTAAGTAACACGTCAACACCACCCTGGGCAGAAATCTGGTGTAGCAACCTCCCAGAGCCCTCAGGATACACCTCTTCCAATCCTCCAAGGAGACCAACCTGGGTTGCCTAAAGTTGTGCTACACTGGGTACTCAGGACTAAATGTGGCACAATGCCAACACCTGGGGTAGCACTACGCAGTACCTGAATGCTGACAAACGAGACTATCACCCACCCCAGGAAACGGTAAGTAACCAGTCCCACCCCCAAAGTAAATGACATTATAACAAAAATAACAAACCCCAGCAAAGAAATGCAGTTCAAACAAATAATTTAAAAGGGAGGGTAAAGAAAGAACAAGGGGACAGTAGGAAAAATGGGAGCAATGGGGTAGGAGTTCAAGCTTATAACCTATACTTAAAACAGTAAAACTACCCTACACAATCTACCCAGCCCCGTCAGTCTCCAAGCAGTTGCACCCAACTTAATTCTCCCCAAAGACCATAGGTGAGAGCTTGCTTTTTATTACAGTGAGTACCTAACTGAGGACGTTTACTCCGGCAAGCAGGCTTCGGAATGTTGGCCCAGCCCGCATGCAGACTCTGATGCAAACTCGCTTGATGACTGGCTGAAATTTGCAAGCAAATTTCCTTCATCACCTTTGACCCTTCTCAGCAGTCTTTACAGGGTTGAAGGCTTAGCAGACTCAAGACTGCCACCATCTTTATATATATATATATATATATATATATATATATATATATATATATATTTGTGCCCCAGTCTTTTGGCAATCTTCTATCACTTTATTATTTGCCCGAGGGCTGCTGTTCTCATGTCCTGAACCCACTGCCTTCCCTAGGGCCAGAAAAGTTGTTGGGATTGTGGACCACGTGCATGTAGATGTGTCTGGGCTGTGGGAGGAGAGACAGCAACATAGCCTCTCTCACTCTGTGGTTGCACATGCCCACATGGTGACTTTTCCCCCTGGCCCCATGGTCTGCGGTGGGGCTGGGAAACACTTTTTTCTACACCCAATGGCTCTTCTGGCCTTTGGTCCTGACTCTACTGCCTGCTCTGCAGTCCAGGACCCACTATTGCAGCTGACGTGTGGCCTGGTACTGCCTTGGAACTCTGGCTCCACTTCTCTGCAGCCTCATGTGTGTGGCCATAACGGCTCCTCTGCCATGCATTTTTCTTCATTCCTCAAGCCCACTGCTTGTCCTGACGTTGAAAAAACATTCTTCCAGTACTTGGTGGCTCTCTTCCTGCTGTCTTGGTCCCAACCCACTGCCACTCCTGGAGCCACAATCATGCAACCACCCAGGTGGCATCAGTCACAATGTTTCAGGAGCTCAGGCTTGACTCAGTCTCTGGGCTCCTGATGAACACTGCATCCTGCCCTGCCGGTCCCCGATCCTGCAGTCCCTGGGGATCAGAGGGTGAAGTCTACTTGGGTGGCTGAAGGAGGCAATGCTGGATCCTATGAGCCCAACTGCTAAGCCCCAGAAACTGGGGGACTTACACTAGAAAGCATACAGAGGACCACACTGTCACTGTGCAAGCTGATGGAATAATCCTTAGGAAAAACTATTTTCCATGGAAAGAAGTTCCACTCAGATGTACCTGATTGAGATGCCAGATAGCTACTGGCTTTCTTCTTGGTGGTCTCACGTGTGCCAAGAAACTTCCTAAAGAGTAGCAGTTGTGCCATACAATGTCTGTCGACCAGTACATGGAAAGTAGAGATGACCACTGGTTGGACTTTGAGCTGCGGGTATAGCAGGCAAGTCGAAGATGTCCAAAAAGTATTCCAGTACTTGCTGTGGAGTACAGGTAAAGGGATTAAGGGGTATCTTAGAACACTAAAAGAGAAATGTTTTGTCTGTGCCGAAGGCATTTCTAGCGCAGAGCAGAGGTTGTCGACTACTATAGTGCTATACTAATGTTGTGAAGTCACAGTAGAATTAACTAGGTTGGAAAACTACTGTGCATTGTAACAACAGGTATACATGCTGCAGTCTCAGAAAGGCAACTTGTGTTAGATCAGAGACATCTGCAGCTACTCCTGATCCCATGGTAACAATCCATTGCCGCTGGCACCAAGGGATATGGAAAAAAACAATTAATGGTAAGTAAAGGATAACTGGAAATTAAAACCTATGAGTAGCATTTCATTTTTAGGCTGCAAGCACGGCGTGAGGCACCTCTTAGAGTCATACATACCCTTCTGTGCAGATCGTCAAGATGACTGTTACATCTCATGTGCGAAAATCACCTGTGTTGAGGTCTTAGTGACATGGCCTGCAGAATGCAGTGCCTGTTGAGATTTCCGATACAGTTTGTCCTCCTCACCCACACAAAAGGAGTTGCATGCTTTGTATCGGGTTGTATGAGTTTTAAAATGCAAGCATGAGTAATGGGTAGGAAAAATGGGCAGACTAGATGGGCCAGGTGGTCCTTATCTGCTGACAAATTCTATATATCTATGTGAGTCTTAGATTTAAAAAAAAAACTGACAATTACCAGTCTTCTTTTATTGTGTATGCATGCTAAATACTGATCTTCAAAATGCCTCTGTATTATGCTGCTTCTTGGATATGTTACTTCTGAATGTTTGTTTATTTGTTTATTTGAATCTAGGATTACAAGTACCTTTGAACCAAGGCTCTTTTACAAAGGTTCCACGTCGACAGTACAGGCAATCGTCAGTCAGGTTTCAGAGTGACAGATCAAGAACATAATAATGTTAACACTATACATGGTACAAGACAATAACATTTGGTTGACAAAATAAAGGCATTGTGACAAGTTCATACAAGAGAGATGAGATGCACAGGGAACAGTAGGAGGGAAGTGGCAAGAGGGGGGGGAAGGAGTGGGACTGGGGGGTGGATGTGGCAGCGGAGGGGCAGTGTGGTGCAGCCAAGTGGCCTTGTCAGGACAGACACAGCACAAGTGCTTGAGTGGTTGTAATGGAGAAGTGAGTGATAGAAGAGCGGGTGAAAGACAGCCAGACACCTGTGGGGTCTGAAACAGAGTAGGGGACAGAGATGATTAAGTGGCGCAAACACAGGTGTTTTTGTCAGTTAGAGAGAGGTGGAACTTAGTTTTGAAGGCTCCAAGAGATCCAGTGGAGGAGATGTCACTTGGAAGTTCGTTCAGCCAGCTTGGGGCACTATAAGCAAAAGACCATTGCCCTTTGGACGTGTGGCAGCGTGGGATTTGAAGGATAAGGGACTTAGAACTCCTGGTGATGCGGTTATCGATTTTGAGATTTAGGAGGGCGCTGGCTCCTGGCAGGGATCTTTCCATCATGATTTTCTTGGCTGTTATGCAAGTTTGGTATTTGATTCGGTTGTTCAGTTGCAGCCACCCTGATTTGGAATAGAGGTCACAGGTGTGGGTGAGGCGGTGTAGGCCAGTGACCAGTCTCCAGGCTTGGTTGAAGGAGGTCAATACCCGCCTGAGGGAGGAGGTTGTGGCAGATCCATACATGATGAGACCATAGTCGATGATACTGATAACGGAGCTCTGGACAGCAATGGACAGTGCTTCAGGGGTTAGGTGTTTCCTATGCCGGAAGTGGAGGCCCATCCTGGAATTGGCCACTTTTGCCGCATTGTTGATGTGTGGGACATAGGAGAGATTACTGTCAAGGGTGAGGCCAAGGTACGTGAACGTATGAACTTGTTCGAGGGTGAAACCTATATTTGTTCTAATAAGGAGCTGATGGTGTTTGAATTTGCTGTGGGAGCTACAGAAGAGTAGGGACTTTGCTTTTTCCTGGTTAAGGATAAGTCTTTGTATTTCGAACCAGTTTTCAACTGTGAAGAAGGCCTCCTAGAGTTTGCTTTGTAGATGCACTGGATCAGGGTGTGAGGCTAGGATGACTGTATCGTTATCGTATAGAAGGATCTGTGCAGGGCAGGATTCAGGTAGTGAGTTCAAGAAAAGACTGAATAGAAGGGGGCCTAGGATTGAGCCCTGCGGGACACTGATCTGACTGGTCTTGGATCCGAGAGCATGCCACCGATTTTCACTCTCTGGGAGTGGTTTCTAGGTAGTTTTAAACCAGTTAATAGAGTTTGGTGAGAGCCTTGCTAGTCAAAGCTGGGCAAGTGGGAGATGGTGGTTGACGGTATCAAAGGCTTTGGTTAAGTCAATAAAGGTGGCTCCAATGAGATGACTGTTATCAAGTGAGTGATGGATTGCACCAGTGAATTCGAGTAGTGCTGTAGTGGTGCTATGGCCCTTTCTAAATCCATGCTGCTCCATGCACAGTATGTTGTGTTTGTCTAGGAAGTCAGTGAGTTGGTCAGACACAATCCGTTCTAGGGCTTTGGAGAGTGGAGGCAGGATGGAAATAGGTCGGTAATACTCAGCAGCTGTTTTGTCACCACTTTTATGGACTGGGGTTACCGCTGCAAATTTCCACATGTCAGGGAATTGGCTGTTGCTGAGGCAGAGGTTAAAGACCTTGGTAAGAGGCAGGAGAACCTCTTCAAGGGTTAGTGATAACAGCTTGAGATCGATGAAGTCGCTGCTGGATCTGGAGTTGCGAATGGCTTTGGTGACGTAGCTACGGACTTGGTGCATTTTTACTGCTTTAAAGTATAAGGAAGGGTGGCTGCAGGTGGTTGGGGTGGCCGGGGTGTCAGTGACGTCTAAAAAACCTTGAGGGAGAACAGCACTGAGGTCTGAGAAAGTGTCACTGAATGTGTCAGCAATGAGCTTCTGGTCAAGGGTGATTACTCCATTAATGCTGAGTACTGATGGGGGCAATTTAGCTTGCTTCCCAGTGACTTCTTTGATGTTATTCCAGAAGTCCCTATTGTTACCCCAAGTGGTAGTAAGTGCATTGTGGAAATAGGTGGACTTCATATCCCGGATAAATTTGGTGCAGTCATTTCGTGCCAGTTTATAGTTAGCAATATCAGCTTGTTTCCCTGTGATTCTGGCAATCTCCCAAAGGTGGTCACGAGATTTTAGGCGCCGTAGTAGGTTACCTGTGAGCCATGGGTTACAAAGGGCTTTGGCCTTCTGCTTCTTGATTGGAGCAACTATGTTGCATGCTTGGTTGAAAATCAGGATGAAGTGCTCCAGTGCAGTGTTCACATTGGTTGCAGTGAGGACTGGGGACCAGTCCAGATGACGAAGGTGGGTTTTGAGATGAGGTAGTTTGCCTCTAGGTAGAACTCGGCTAGTAATGGTTTTTGGGAGGGGGCTTAATGAATTTGTTGGACCAGGAGCAGCTTACGGGGGGGTGGTCACTAAGAGCATCTGGGAGAACAGTGGAGTCTGTGATCCTCGAGGGGTGGCTTGTGAGGATCCAATCCAGAAGGGTGCTGGTACCTGCTTTATAATTTGTTCTGGTAGGGGAGCTGACCATTTGGGTGAGGTTTGCTGCCACTATTAAGTCCTTGTAGACCCTGCCTCTGTTGCATTCCAGTTTATATTAAAGTCACTGAGGAGGATGCATTCAGCGTTAGGTGCAAGTGATTTGGTAAAGTCAAGGACTGCGTTAAGCCCATTTTCTTACCCCTTCCCAGTTACCAATCACCGACTTCATGATAAATGGGTGTCTCATTCATTGGTTTCTAGTGAACAACCAGACAGTTTGCCAAAGGACTGATTGTATTTTCTGCAGTACTGCTTTGGTCTTCTGGAAGCTGGCAGTCATCAAACACATTTGTTGCCTGAAACACAGTAGCATGTTGCTGGGCTGTTTATGTGGAAATAAGTGCTGCTGTTGGGCTGCTGCTGTGGGAACAAGTGCCAAGGTCACTGAGGAAATTGAGAAGTATTTATTTTGAAGCACTTACGACCACTGTAGAAAAGTATGGCATTTTCCCTTATCTAGCACTTTTCATACACTACATCCCAAAGTGCTTTACAAGCCATTTATTTACATATAATAGCTGAGGTACTGTAAGATGCCACATCTTGACCAGGATTCACAAAGAAAGGCAAAGTGCTGTGCAAAACTGTGCATCTCCTAGCCGTACTGTAGACTGTATGCTCTCCATGAGGGCTCAGTCGGTGGCCAGCCATGGTGGTGAGAGGTGGGCTGTGCTGGTCACCGATTATGGACTGGGATGGAGGAGAAGAGGGTGGTGGGTCACACTGGATGGGGTGGGGGAAGGACCCTAGACTACCAGGGAATAGGGTTTTGGGTTCCGGGCATGGCGATGCTGGTGACTGTGGGGGTGGGGGGGTGTGGAGGGACCACTACACTACGGACACTGTTCTAGGAGGAGGCGGTGATCGGGGCGGGGGAAGGCACCACTACACTATGGAAAGGGGATATTTATCATGAAGTTGGTGATCGGTGACTGGGGAGGGGTAAGGAACCACTACACTACAGAAAGGGGTCATTTGTCATGGGGTCAGCAATCGGGGAAGGACCACTACAATGCGGAAAGGTTTTTTTTTTTTCATTATGAGGTCGATGGGGAGGTACCCCCTAGACTACCAGGGAATAATTACTGTATTTAGGATGGCGATCGCAGACCGGGGCATTTATTTAGTCGGGAGGATCGGAGACAGGGAGACACCACTACACTAAGGAAACATTTATTTTTTATATGAGTCAGTGATCGGGGTGGACCCTCGACTACGAGGGGATTGGAGATTGGGGAGAGACCACTACACCATGGAAACATTTATTTTTTATATGAGTCAGCAGTCAAGGGCGGGGGAAGGATCCTAGACTACCAGGGACTGAATTTCTTTATTCGGGGAAGAGATCGGCGACCAGGAAGGGAGTTGGGGGGGGAGCTGCAGCACCTCCACCAGCCACTAGAGTTGTGTGGACTACTGCCAGGTTTTTGTCAGCGGTAATTTCTCCAAGCAAGGAACTTTGCAAATGGCCCTTGTGTATAGCACAAACTTTGAGGCTTGTATTACGGGGATATGCAGGTCCTCTCCCCTTCATTTGCACTGCGATCCCCCTCACACCTTTGCCTGGACGCAAACACAGTTTGCATGGGCAAACTGGGCTTTGTGAATATCAACTCCGAGCAAAACCCAGTTTGCCCCAGGCAAACTGGGTTTGCACCTGAGCAAAATTTTGTGAATCTGGCCCCTCATGTTGAGTGGGGTCTTGCTTCTGCTTGGAACAACTTGATGCCTCTCAGTACCACTGATTCTTTTTTCTTTTCTTTTTTTTTTCCTCCATATTCTCTTCTTCCTCCTTGTGGCCAGGACAGGCTGGCTCCATTTAGCTCTTGCCCTGTCGATCCCAATGTCCTGCACCTTCACAGAGACTTACCTGAGTGCTGCAGCACCCCCACAGATTCTCCCCCCCCCGTGGCAGGGTCAGGAGGCGTGCAGGGCCATCCACCCCCCAAAGCACAATTCAGTTCTCTGGCTCCAGGGTCCACAGCGATGCAGCGGGTGAGGACTGGTGGTTAGCCTTCATTAATGTCTGTCCTGCCACCATTTTCCACCACTTTGTGTTCCATCCCCATGCTGAAGCATGCTTGTAAACATGCATGTGTGGAGGCACACGCATGCTACAGAGTCCTGCAGCACTTTCCTGCTACTGCTCTCCTCAACCTGCACTGCCACCAGGCCTCCACCTGGTGGCAGTCATTCGGCAGAGTGTGCCGTCCGCCCTCCCTCCCTTGGGAGAGGAGAGCAGCCCTGCAGGTGCTCAATCCTCTCCCTACCTGGCCATCCCCCAGAAACCTGCGCTCATTCCCGAACATGGATCGCCGGTGTGGTAAGAGGTAAGGCATGTAAATGCTCCTCAGCCCTCTGCCCGGCTAGTACCATTGGTACTTTAGTATGTGTGTAATGAGGGTAGGATGGGTGAGACTGGGAAACAACTTTTAATGATTTATTTTTAAGGGGAGTTTTAATTTTCAATACCTAGTTGAAGGTTTTCAGTGAAGGGAAAAATGACTGCCATTTGAAAGTTTTTAATATGTGAAAGTTCTGAGAAGTAAGTGTAAAGATGTTAATGTGAGTAATGAGGCTGACTAGGTACTTCTGCTGCATGTTGTTATGATATTTACTCACAGGTAAAGACTCAAACTGACCAATCGGACTGCAGGATTTTACTTTCCCATTTTATAACTCACAATATACAACAGGTAAAAGAAATAAAGCAACCTGATTGTCTGAGGGCAGCTAGGATATCCCAGCACACACCCATGGAGAAAAAAGTCCCAGGCAACAGGATACTGCACTCATGACTCATGAAAGCAGTCTGTCTACCTGCTAAAACATTTCCCACAGGCAGTATGCCTTCCATAGGCTCACTTTGTTGCTCTGTGCATCACCATCTCATTCACACATGCTCACATACTCACAACCCTCACTGGCCTCCAACCTACATTACTACAACATGGACTGCATTGCCCACTCTTACACAGACTTCATTGAAATGGTCACTCCATTCATATTACTTAACCCTGCCCACCTGCTCATACCACAAATCATAATTATTCAGCTTCCTCAACTACTGCCACTCACTGCATAGTTACTCATTCTGACTGTAACAGCTACCGTAATACCCTGAAACATAATCCATCGTAGCCTGAATGCATCTTGCCAAAAAGCACCACACTTGTGAACTGCTAAACTACTGTTCTGCTGCATGTGACAGGGTTGAATAGGACCGTGTCCTAGTTGTTATGGAGAGTTTGAATGCAGGGAACTGTTCTGTTCTTTCTTTTCCTGCCTCTTGTCTGTCTGGTGGCGCAACTAAATTTTCTCGTGAGACTTAGGATTTGATCACCCCGACAGTCTCGCAGTTTTTTGCCTCTCACTGTCTCTCATTCTTCCCTTGCTGTTTCTGTCTTTTCCTCCCTTGTATATCTGCTGGTATAAAAATATATGCAAATCATTATGTAGAAATGTAACTGATATTGGGATCCCTTTGTTTAGAAATTATAAAGTGTTACTGTTGAAATATATGTAATTATAGTTTGAGGTGATTGCAAAAAGCTATTGGAAACTCAAGGGGTTAACATAAGAGAAGGTTTTAAGCCCTTTTTCAGAAGTTGTGGAGAAGGGGCCTCAGTTCTGGGACATTGTGTTCTTGCTTCACTTGTCTGAAACATACAAGAACATTTTAGAAAAACACAGGATGCTTGTTAAGAAGGGGGGTTGCAACGACTTATAAAACAAAGAGAGAGAGAGAGATGCAACGTTTAGGGAGACACAGAGACTGAAGGAAAACTCAGATGGATCTTCTCTGTTTATTCTGCCTTTGTAAATATTTATACTGAACAAGTTTATATTTGTATGTTACTGCTAGTACTAATAACCACTTTTTGTGAATTTTACAACTGCTCCTGGTTTTCCCTATGCTTCCTGACCTGTGCCTCGACGACACTGCACAATGCAATAAGGTGTATTTTCGGCATGCCCTGTTAATGGAACAGGGACTGTACCATGTCTTCTGCCACAGACCCCTCATGTGGAGCTGTCACTGTGTGGCCCAAACCGTCAGATAGCTCATTTTCCATTCCTGAGAGATGAGTGCCTTGAATTTCAATATTCATCTCCAATATCTACTCCCAGACCTTCACTGTTTCCCTACACAGAGGGTGTGTGTGAGCCACCCTTTGTTTGCTGAGGAAGAACATGATATACCTGTCCATCTGGAGCTGCACTACTGTACTCTGTTTTGGATATCTGCCAGGACTTGAAACCCATACAGTACAGCACACATCTCCAGTATGCTTATACAGCGATCCTATCCATGAGTTGACCATATCCTTTGGGTCTGAAACCCTCAACAACGTGCTCCCAATCCTAGACAGGATGCATCTGTCATCACTGTCACCTGTGGACAAGGGGAGTCAATGAGAAATCTCCAAGGATGTCATTTTTGTTTCTCCATCGCAGGAGTGCCTGTTTGAGGGGAAATGACACTTGAATGGAGAGAGCTAATGGCTGGAATGCCTATGGCCGCTCAGTGCCGGACATCCACTGTGAAGTTCTCATGTGCAGCCTTGCAAAGGGTACTAAACAAAACTGGCCACCATGAGACTCACTGTCTGTTGCATGGAATGTGCTGTTGCCTTACCTTCTGTCCTAATGTAACATTTCATCCGCACAACTGAATCCTGCTTAATTCTGTGTAAACCTTGTCTTTTGTCTGCATACCCCATGTAATCTTCCAGGTCGCACATGAAAATAGGCATATGTTTGTCTAGTGTGCTTACCTGGTCAAGAAAAGCTAAATAAATAAAGTTTTCTGGGAGTCCAGAATGGCTCCTACAAAGTGTAGTCTGTATTTGTATCAAATGAGACTTGAGGAAGTTCAGAAGAACATCCATAGGATGAAAGAAGGAACAGGCCAGAGAGACTGCTCTCTCAGATATTTGGATGGGCTCCTTATCAGTCAATCATCCAGGCATGGGAACATCTGAATTCCTTGCTTCCTGATGTGCACCAAAGAACTGTGAAGCACTTGCTTAAGATATGCAGAGCTGATGCAAGCCCAAATAGAAACACTCAAATGGAAATAATCTAGACCCACGCAAAATCTGAGATATTCACAAAGGCCTGGTGTGACAGGAATGTGTTGATAAATAATTTTTTGTTTAAAGAGGCTAACTAATCCTGATCATTTATGTATGACAGGAGAGAATCCAAAGGAAATAACTGAATGTCTTCTGTTTTATCAAAATTACAAACAGACCACTTCTCAGTGCAGCTCAGATCCTGCCAGGCAATTTTTAAATCCTACATGGAAATGAGAAAGGAAAAGTGTGTCCCGCTTGGAACTGAAGCCAGACCCCTGGTAATACCGTTACAGTACTCTAAACATTAAGCTATGGGTTCTCATGGTTAGCAGGCCTTAGGCTTTTTCTTAAATCCACACAAATTCCTTTCTCAAGTGTTGCACAATCCTACAACTTGGGAACATATTAGAATTAAAAACAGACCACTTCTCAGTACAGCTCAGCTCTGTTTTATCAAGACATTCAGAAGCCTGAGGTCCAAGACAGGGCATACTCCGTTTCTCTTCTTGGGCACCAGAAGTTATCTGGAATAGAAACCTTTGTCCTTCTCTGATTCTGGCACTCCTTTCCCTTTGTGTAAAAGATAACTAATCACAGCTGATGCTTGCAAAATGGCTTATGTTCAGTGCTTCCAAAAAATCAGTACTCGTACAAGTAAAAACAAATAATTACGAGCACTCTAGGAGACAAAAAGCTTGTTTAAAGTGCTAAGCTGCACACCGTTATTCTTTTAGTGAACACATGAATGTACGAGGTATACCGGGGTGTCAGTACATTCACGTATTCACTGTAAGAATGAAGGCGTGTACCTCAGCCCTATAACCAAGGTGTTTGTTTACTTGACTGTTCTGATTTTATTGTTTTTGCCTGTTCTGTAATGGCCCTGCTACCTCTAATGAGAGCTGCTTGCCTTTAGGAAATTGAAGACTAAATAGACCCACTGGCAGTTGTTTGGGGGGGGGGGAGCATAATTTTTCTAGGACCAACTTGTCTGTTATGGTAGACTTCTATTGCTGGTAGAACATCAGATGGCCCCCTCCAAAATCTACTTAGGGCAGTTGAGCAGGACCCAGGGCTGGCAACCTATCAGAGGATCATGCTTGGTCCTTGTGTCAGTGGTGCCAGATTTTGCTAGGCCTTTTTGTACCTTACGAAATTGTCTGACTTACTGTGGTGGCCAAAATCTCTGGTTAGCTAAGCAGTGAAATGCCCAGTGGATATGGGTATATGGGGAAAAAATTCTCATCCAAATCCTTCGTGGGGGGCATAAATATTCTTCAGGCTTTTCAGAAACAACTTCTTTTGATTGAGCTCCTCAAAAGAATCTTTTGGCAAAACAGAGAGAAAAGCTGTCAAATGATGCATTCATCCCTCTCTGTTGCACACCATTTGCAAACCCATCAATCCCAATCCAGGAATGTCTGTGAACACAGATGCATGATGCCACCCCTTGGGCTGTTGCATCTGAGACGTCAGAAGCTGTCCTCAGCTGGTGCTGGTTCAGTACAGTTCCATGGGCCACTGCCACCAACAAATGAAAATTACGTACATACTGTTATTGTTGATTTTCCTGAATATCTTCATCACTGAGTCACACTTATGGGCCTAGGGCCAGAGGCACTAGGACCCTGCGGGAGCTGTCTTCTACAGGGAGGAAGCCATCATCAGTTACTGACGTCACCCCCACACTACGAAGTGCTGTGTGCGCTAGCCAATAAAAACCACAGGCTCCCTCATGCACCTCAGTTCTGTTCAACAGAAGAGAAAAAAGTGTAGGGAAAATAAAAGAGAGGACTAGATCCCTTAAAAGGATACAGCAAATAAAATAATCAATCAGAACCTGACTACCAACCTAGAGACTAAGGGTTGGGCCTACCAGATGGCACAAGGGTAGCGGGTCATGAAAGAGCCATAGCCTCTTACAACTAACAAGAGTGTGGATACCAATACGTAAAAAGACAGGGCAGCAGCCCTGAGCAAATGGCTCTGGCAGAAGTAGCAAAAGGGGAAGTGCAAGTGTGGATCCCCTTGCAAATGAGATGGCAAAAATGGAAAAATGCATCTGGACTCCCAAGAAGTAATGCTGGAAAAAGGACATCTGGACTCCCAAAAATTAATAGCTCCATGCTACCAGACAGAACTTGAGGAACCTCACAACCTTCTTTCCTCTAAGACAGCTTTACACCACTTCCTTGTAGATGTGTGGCCTTTCGTGCCATTACAACCTACCTCGTCCTTCCCTCAATGACCATTATGTCAGGTTAGGCTCTCTTTATATCTTATGCTATGGCAACACGATTTCTACATGGGACCCCCACTCCAAGTGTCCAGAGTATCTCAGTCATCTTCATGACATTCAGCTTTGCTCCAACTCTCTGGTATAGAAACTTAGAATGTGACGGCAGATAAAGGCCCACCCTATTTTATAAAATCCAGATCCTATTTGATCTGCAGTTTACCTTCTCCTACCTACCACTAGGGTTGCCTTCTGCTTCCCCCATGCTTTCTTGAATTTGCCTATCATTTCTGTTCCTACAACCTCCTCAGGGAGGCTGTTCCATGCATTGACCACCATTTCTGTGAAAAAATACTTTCTCACGTTGCCCGAGTCTCCCCCCAGCTTCATATTGTGACCCCTTGTTCTTGCACATCTCTTTTTTTAAAGATGCTGCCCTCCTGAACTTTGTTAATCCCCCTGAGGTACTTAAAGGTTTCTATCATGTCCCCCCTTTCCTCCAGGGTATACATATTAAGTTCCCTCAGTCTCTCCTCATATGGTTTCTGGTGTAGTCCCTGCACCATTTTATTGTCCTCCTCTGAACTGCCTCTATCCTGTCTATGTCCTTATGAGGTCTCCAGAGCTGCACACAATACTCCAGATAAAGTCTCAACAATTGTCTGTACAGTGGCAGCACCAACTCCTGTTTCTTACTAGTGATGCCTCTCCCTATGCACCCCAGCATCCCACTGGCTTTCCTCACTGCCTTCTCACATTGCTTGGCTACCTTTAGGTCATCTATGACTACCCCCAGGTCCCTTTCCAGTTTAGTTGTCGCTAATACCTCCCCTCCCATTGTGTATTCCTCCCCTGGGTTTTTGTTCCCCAAGTGCATGATTTTGCAATTCTTTGCATTGAATCTGGGACTTCCGGTGATGCCACGGCTCTGAGTTGAGTGTGAAACCAGAGCTCCAGACCCCCCAGGGCCTTACATCACCTTCTAACTCAACCTAAAATACAGTGGCATCCCCCAGGATGAAACCCAATTATGCAGCATTTTGCAGCGCTCTGCAGAATGCTGCAGCAGACCTTCAGAACAAAGCAATGTAATTTCAATAGCAATTAGTCCCTTTTGTCATTCAGGAAAATGTGACACTGCCAGGATGAAATGAATGCCAGTTTCCTGCATGACAAAAGGGACTAAATGCCACTGAAATTACACTGCTTTATTTAGTAGGACTGCCTTAAAAGTGGGTTTCATCCCGGAGGAACCCACTGCGCTTGAGCTAGAAATGTCTGGAGGAGGTTCCAAAATGGACAGAGGCACAAGATGTAGCAAAAAATCGGCAAAAAACTCAGAGGATGGAGCAGGACTAGACCGTGGAGTTCAGCACAGCACCAGAAGCGAGTCTCCAGCCAGCCTTCGTGGCTTAGAATACGACATGGACAGGGAGATTGAAAACTTGTCCCTGAGCCGTTTTGAGACATGGTTAACAGAAATACAAAGGTCCCACTATGAAAACAGAAGGGAATTCAAAAATCTATCACAAAAACTCTCCAAACTGAAGAAATGGATCGACTATGCAGAGGAGCGCATCTTACAGGCAGAGGACGTGGCCTTGCAGCTCAATCGTGCAGTGAAAACCCTCCTGCATCACATATCGGTCCTGCACAACAAATGTTTGAACTTAGAGGGATAGTCTCTGTGAGAAAACCTGAGACCGTACTAGTTTGTCAGAGGGAGCAGAAACACAACCTATGGCTGATTTCATCCAATATTTGTTTAGCAATATTCTGGAGCTACCGACAGACAACCAACTACATACTGAACGTGCACACTGGTCGTTGCTCCCCAAACCCATGGACCCAGCAGCTCGGCCCAGGTCTGTAGTCATGAAGATATCTAGCTATAAAATGAAGGAAGACATACTGAGGCAAGCATGGGTTAATAAGGAACTGATATACCTGTCCTGCAGACTAACTCTGGGCCATGATTACCCACCTGAAATTCAGCAGGCATGGTTGCAATACACTCCTCTTCTCAAGCAGCTCAAACAGCATCAACTTCGGGTCCAGACCTCCTATCCTGCGTGCCTCAAAATTGTTTGGAAAGATGATCCAGTCACCTACAACAATGTAGAGAAGGCTCGGGAAGCACTTGCTAAAAATGGAATTCCCATACCAGATCAAGCACCAGAACTGGGACAGCAGAAGCAGCTGTGTCAGGCGGACTGACAGCTGGCAACAACTAGGAAGAGGAATGGTTCACCTTTGATGTCACCCAAGAAGCCTTACAGCAGATCGCAGCATTTCTTAACAAGGCCAAATGACCTGATTCTGGCAAGCCTTCCATGCAGAACACCTGAGCAGCCCCAGGCAAGACTTTGTGTCCCCAAAATGCACAACCCTGACTGGTGCTCGTTGAACTGACTGTTTAAACCTGATGAAAAAGTTTTGTTTAAACTTAAGCCCTAGCCCCAAATGGTACACTAGCTGTCAGGGGAAGGGTGGCAGCACAACTTCTAGGGTTGCTCTAGTATTGGCGCCTTACAATACTATCCTGGATTTTACAAACTTCTTGAATCTAATGCTACACAGCAGGAACTTTTTGTTGTTCCAGAAATATGAAGACTTCAGTCTGGGATGGGTATGAATGGTTTTAATGCTTGGGGACAATTTGCTTAACAACAGCCAAAACTGTTATAATGGCATTGCAGACTGCTTTAATTATGACTGGGGGCTTAGTTTTTGTATGTTCAAGCTCATAATCTTTATGTTCGCAGTAACAACCCATTTTTGCCTCAGGTTTTTTGAGCTTTCAAGCATACTAGATACATAGATACATAGATACATAGACAGTGTCGGCAGATAAGGGCCTATGGCCCACCCAGTCTGCCCATTTGAGCTTGTAAGTTCAGTTTGTTTTCCTAGAAGTCTGTTGCCCCTTACCCCTGACCTCCAGAATTCCTTTATGTCTATCCCATGCATTCTTAAATCCTGTGATTGTTTCAGCCCCCACCACTTCCTCTGGCAGGGTGTTCCACTTGTCCACCACCCATTCTGTGAAGAAATTCTTTCTCATGTTTCCTCTGAATCGTCCTCCCTCCAACTTCATCCCATGCCCTCTAGTCCTGGAACATCTTTTTCGCTTAAAATAGTGTTTTCCTGCACCCTGTTCCTCCCTGTAAGATACTTGTATGTCTCTATCATATCTCCTCTCTCCCTCCTCTCCTCCAGGAGTACAAGTTCAGTTCCTTCAACCTGTCTTCATAGGACTTGTGATGCAATCCATGCACCATCTTTGTTGCCCTCCTCTGAACCTTCTCTACCCTGTCTATGTCCTTACGTAGGTATGGTCTCCAGAACTGTACACTGTACTCCAGGTGGGGCCTCACTAGTGTCTTGTATAGCGGAATTATGACCTCCCTTTTCCTGCTGGTGATGCCCCTGCCTATACATCCCAGCATCCTATTTGCTTTACCTGCTGCCTTGTCACACTGTTTCCCTACCTTGAGGTCATCAGAGATGACAACCCCAAGATCCCTTTCCTGCTTGGTGCATGCTATATCCTCACCCCCCAACTGATCTATTGTGTCACGGTTTTTGTGCCCCATATGCATTATCTTGCACTTCTTTGCATTGAATTTCAACTGCCAAACCCCTGACCATTCTTCAAGTTTCTGCAGGTCGCTTCTCATTCTGTCTACACCCTCTGGTGTGTCTACTCTGTTACAGAGCTTTGTGTCATCAGCGAACAGTGAAATTCTGCCTTCTAGGTCCTGCGCAATGTCACTGATGAAGATGTTGAATAGGACCGTCCCAGCACTGATCCCTGTGGTACCTCACTGGTCACTCTTCCCTCTGTGGAGTGACAGCCATTTACCACCACCCTCTGTGTCCTGCCACCCAGCCAGTTACCTACCCACCACACTACTGTCCTGCCCACACCCATATTCCCCAGTTTGTGTAATATTCTTCTATGTGGCACAGTGTCAAAGGCCTTGCTGAAGTCCAGATAGGCCATGTCCACTGCCCTCCCCTGATCCACCTCCCTAGTCACCCAGTCAGAAAATTCAACGAGGTTGGTCTGACATGACCTCCCCCTGGTGAAACTATGCTGCCTTGGGTCCTGTAGTCCATTGACAACTAGATGTTCCACCAATCTCTCCTTCAGTAGTGCTTCCATGATCTTCCCCACTACCGAGGTGAGGCTGACTGGTCTGTAGTTCCCTGCTTCCTCTTTGTTCCCACTTTTGTATAAGGGGACTACATCTGCTGTCCTCCAGTCTTTGGGTACCTCCCCTGTTTCCAGTGATCAGCTAAACAGGATAGCCAGAGGTTCAGCCACCACCTCTCTTAGTTCTTTTATGGACCCTGGGTGCACCCCATCTGGCCCCATTGCTTTATCAACTTTATTACTTCCAGTTCCTTCAGGACCCTTTCTCGTGTAAAGGGACTTGTGTCCATTTCTGCACCATTCTCACCTTGTATTCCTTCAGACCCATTACCCTCCTCTTCCCTCAGAAGACTGAGCAGAAATACCTGTTCAATATGTTAGCTTTACTGTTGTCATCCTCCATGACCCCCATCCTCCCCCTTCAGTCTCACTATCCCTCCTTTGTCTTTCTTTTTTTCACTTATGTACCTGTAAAAGGGTTTGTCCCCTCTACCCACTGATTTTGCAATGTGTTCTTCTGTCTGAGCTTTGGCTTCCCTTACTGACCTCCCTGCCTCCCTTTGCTTCTCCTGGTACTTCTCCCTATCCCCTTCTGCCTGTGTCTTTTGTATTGCCTGAATGCAATCTTTTTGGCTTTCACTTTCTTTGCTACCTCTTTGGAAAACCATAATGGTCTCCTCTTCCTTTTTCCTCTTGCTAACCTGCTTAATGCATAATTCTGTTGTTCTTGTAATCCTCATTTTAAATACTGCCCACTGTTCCTCAACCCCTGATTCCTGTCCCATTCCCCTTAATGCCTCTTTCAAGTATCTCCCCATTTTCCCAAAGTCTGCCCCCTAAAATCCAGGATACGTGTTTTGTGTGGTTTGGTTCTGCTCTTTTGTGATTTCAAACCACAATGACTGGTGGTCACTGTTTCCCAGGTGCTCCCCACTGTTACCCCATCACACTGTCCCTGTTTGTGAGCACAAGGTCCAGTATTGCCTTCTGCCAAGTTGGTTCCATGACCAGTTGCTTGAGGAAGGCACCCTGAAGGGAGTCCAGAATAAATCTGCTCCTAGTTGATGCTGCTGCTGGGATGCTCCAGTCCACGTCTGGAATATTGAAGTCTCCAACCAGTACTACCTCACCCTTGTCTGCCATCTTTGGATGGCTAGCATCAGCTCCCTATCTGTTTCTTCCTCCTGGGCTGGTGGTCTATAGCCCACACCTGTGCGGATGGCTGTCCCCATTTTCCTTTCCAGCTTAACCCACAGTATCTCTCCCCCATTTTGTTCCTCCTGGATCTCTGTGGCCCTTATGTCATTTTTCACATACAGTGCCACTCCTCCTCCCTTCCTGCCTGCTCTGTCTCTTCTGAATATGTTGTAGCCAGGTATGGCCATCTCCCAGTCGTGGTTATCATTACACCAGGTTTCACTGTTCTACTCCAGCCCCTTCCTTGGTTGTCATTTATCCCTGGTTCTCCTTGCTGTCTGCCCTTCTGCTGAATTTTGCCCCTTTTCTGCTTATCCACCTCTTGGGCACTAATCTCCATCTTTTGCACACTGCTTTGCAGAGATAGCCACTCCTCTGGTTCACTGGTTCCACTGCTAGCTGTGGGGGGTGAGCAAGTAGGTATCCTCCTTGCTGGCCTGCCACCCCCCTTTGCTAGTTTAAATGCTTGTCAATGTAGCATTTAAACTTATCATTGAGTGCTTGGATTCCCCTCCAGGATGGATGCAGGCCGTCAGGCTTGAACAAACCTCTATCCCTCCAGGTGGGTCCCCAGTCACCAATGAATCCAAACCCTTCCTCACAGCACCAGTTCTTCAAACATGAGTTAAAGTTCCTGGTGCATGCACTCCTATGCTCTCCCTTGCCTCTCACAGGTAGTACTTCTGAGAAAGTGACAGAAGTAGCTACTTGCTTGAGACCCCTCCCCAGTTTCCTAAACTCTTCCTGAACTTCCTTTCGCTCCCCATTTGCCAGGTCATTAGTACCTAGGTGGATAATGACATCCAGCTCACCCTCCCGTCTTGCCTTCCCAGTGATCCCCAGGATCTTCTTTCCATCCCTCCATGCCGTGGCACCTGGTAGGCACCTCACCTCCCTGTTCTCCCCCTCCTGTGTTCCTAGCTGGATCCCTCTTATGATGGAGTCCCCCACCAGGATTTGCTTCTTCCTCCTCTGGGGTCCACTGCTTTCCCCGCTGAGGTCACCTCCTTGGCTAACCTCCACATCCTTTCCTTCCACTTCTCTGGGTACCTCTATTTGGTTGTCCTCATTTGCCAGTGTGGCATATGAGTTCTTGAGTGGAATAGGATCTGGGATGTGCCTCTGCCTGACTGCTCTAACCCTCCCTGAGCCCACTGTCATCCAAGTGCTCGTTCTCGGCATCCTTTGAGGCAGTTGCATTGGACTGGGTGGTCCCTGGATAGGGGTGATGGTACTCCTGACCCAGTTTACTTCCACTCTGAGTCTGGCTACCTCATCCCGCAGTCCAGAGAGATGCATGCAGATAGGGCAGCACCTCAGTGTCCAGAAGGTCTGCCTGAATATGGCTGCCCCACAGCCACTGCATTGCACCACTCCCCACATTATACTGCAATTCCACTACTTGTCTGCTACTGAAGCTCTCCTAGTTCCCTTTTTATTAATTTACTGTACTAAAAATCCTGCCACTGATCCTCAGATAATTTTTTTTTTTAAGGAAAAGAAACCAATAAATAAATAAATGAGTCAAAACACTTGTCGTGCTGAGGGTGGGCTTCTTCCCCCTTATGCCCCTCCTACTTCACAACTCTTACTATACCCTGTGTTTAGCTCCTGTCAATCAGATTTAACAGGGCATATAATTAAGAGTTGGGGGAAGGGGAGGGGGGGGCGAAAATTTGCAGCAATTAAAGACCGCACAGAATTACACCACCACTATGTTTTAAATTTTCAACAGCCCAAAAACAATTATAAGTAAAGACAACAAAGAAAGAAAGTATAGTGTCACTAAAAGCCCACAATTTAAGTTTAAAAGAAAAATAGCAATTACCAATTACTCTAAAGCACTGAATTGAATATGTTTCCTTCCTTCCCCTTCTGGCTTCTTCTGGATACTACAAATGCCTATCATTTATTAGATATGTAGTGAGCATTCTATCTATACTATCTATTCTATCTATACCGCAATCGCTATGTGACCTCTGATATACAGTGGCTTTGGGTGGTGCTTAATTTCCTAACATACAAACATAAGAAACTGCCAGCAGAAACAGGTCTCTTGGTCTGTTGAGTCTGCTCAAGTGTGCAGCTAGCACCTCATCTCGCAGCTGCCCCTCCTGCCCCCCCTTTCCAGTATCTCTTCCCCTTCCCCTGTCCCAACCACTCTTGAAACTGCCCACTGTCTTACAGGACAACATGTCATCTGGTAAGCTGTTCCATTTGTCCACCACTCTTTCAGTGAAAAAATGTCTCCTCATCTCCCTCCTGAATCTTCCCTCCTCCAATCTCAGTCCATGCCCTCACGTGTCCCTCCCCCTTCTCGTCTGGAAAATCCCTTCTGTGTTGGTCCTGTTTATCCCCTTCAGATACTTAAAGGTCTTGATAATATCCCCCTATCCATTTTCTCCTCCCGCGAATACATATTCAGCTGTCCCAGACTGTCCTCGTAGGGCTTGCTGTCTGATCCCTGGATTATCTTTGTGGCTTTTCGCTGCATCCCCTCCAATAATCTGATGTACTTCTTCAGTAATTCCTCAGGAATTTGGGTATATAAATCACAAATGCCTCGCTAGTTATTTTTTCTGTAATTTCTACTAAGGCTCTTGTAGGGAGAGGGGCAATGTTATATTATTGTTTGAAAGACCTTCCACTGCACTCTGGTAGCGCATGATGTTTACATTCCAAGAGCCTGTCTGGTACTGACTAGGCTCTAGAAGAGGGCTCCTCATAGAAGGAGCGACACTGCACCCTCTTCTTCCCTTCCCTAGAGAGTGCTGCCCATTCTATCTTCACGGAAAGGGGCAAGAAGGGGAAAGAGATCCATCATAATGGACCTCCTCCTTTGGAAGTCGTTTAGTTTCACGCGCTCTTATGCCCGTTTGGCATTATTAGTTTACTGTTATATAAGGGTCTTTTGTTTTTTCTGGTCCTACGAGGGTGGTGTCTTGATGTCTCCACAGCTTCCTTATGGGCATATGTTGTAATTTTGCAGCTGTTAGTATCAATGTTTTTTTTTAATTATATAAATGGATAAGCGTTATACAGTAATTTGTTCCTACAACGTTCATGGCCTCACAAACCTGTGAAACGCAGCAAAATTCTCAGCTTTCTGAAACATTCCAATGCAGATTTCCTCTTTTTACAGGAGATCCAATTGTCTGCTTCAAAACATCAGAAGCTGGCTAAGTTTGGTTTCAGTTCCACGGTCACCTCATCCTATAAGAAGGGGAGGAGGCGGGAGTGACCACCTTAGATCCCTCAAGGACTCAGTTTGAACAGATGGACACCCTGATGGATAAAGATGGGTGTTATGCTTTAATAAAAGGGTGTTTTCAGGGGGTCTATGGTTATGTTGGCCTAAGTCTATTCCCCCCCAGGATCTAGCTTTTCAGTATACCGCTCATTTCCTCTTACCCTTCAGGGATGGACTGAGGGAATCCTGTTGTGTGGAGGGGGTCTTTAATTTAGTATTCAATCCACAGTTGAATATTACCTCTAGAATACCACATACAGAACACAGAGTAGCACGAGAGGTCCACAGACTACTGGGGGAGATGGGGGCTCATAGATACGTGGCATTATCTGCATGGGCAGAAGAGAGACTATACCTTCTACTTGGCCGCCCATCAGACGTATTCACGCATAGACTATTTCATCCTCCCCAAGGAAGAGATAAGTAAAGTTAGGGACAGCTGGGTGGATAATATCACTATGTCAGATCATGCCCCGCTGTTTCTCAAAATGGACCTGTGGTCTTTCGTAAGACTACCTTTTGGTGCCTTAACGTTTCTCTGTTGCAGGACCCGGAGGTCAAGGAAGCTATTCAAACCGTATATAAACAAACATTGAAGGATAACTCATCCCCTGAAATAGCACCTTCTCTACTATGGGACACAGCGAAAGCTGTCATCCGTGGGAAGTTTACTGAAATATCCATTAGGAAGAAAAAGAACAGAGAGGCAAGGAAAAGTAAGTTAATAGAACAGATTCAACAATTAGAAGCACTTCAGAAGATAAAAATAGATAGAACACGTTCAAAAGCTCTCTAAGCTCTTAAAAAAGAGTTGGCAGGGCTGCTGGATTATGATGTAGAGCAAAAATTGTTATTTCCAAGACAGAAATATTTGTGTGTGGGGCGGGGGGGGCGTTCTTGAAAGCTCTTGGCGGGGAGGTTGTGTATGCAGAACGCCAGGGAGGCTATTACAGCACTCCAACATCGGAAAATGGCACAGGTGCTACAGAGATTACTGAATCCTTCCGGTACCTTTTATTATGACTTATATACTCCTGACTCCACCCCACCTGAAGACTCTGTCCAACGGTTTTTGGGTAAGCTTGCCTTACCGACACTTGCAAAACAGCAGGGGGAAGAGTCTGATGGTACCCATGACAGCTGTGGAATTCTTGGCTGAGGTGATCAGATTAAAAACTGGAAAATGCCCTAGCACTGATGGCTTGCCGGACAACTTTTATAAATGCTTTAAATGAGATATTAAGTTCTTACTTCTCCAAACATGTGCGGAAGCCCTTAAAGAGAAGGGGAAGATTCCAGTATCCTGGTCCCAAGCCATAGTACCGGTGATCCCCAAACCTGGGAAGGACCCTACAAGATGCGTATCTTATAGACCAATCTCTCTCTTCTATTTTTGCATGTAATGTAGATTACAGCAGTTGCTTTCGGGCCTGATCCACTTAGACCAAACCGGTTTCATCCCAGGTCGCCAGGCTAAGGAGAACCTGTGAAGAATGATGCATATAATAGACCATATCAACAACAACAAGTTATTAGCACTTTTGCTGAGCCTAGATGCTGAGAAGGCTTTCGATAAAGTCTCTTGGGCATTCTTGCGGTCCATCCTTTCCAGGTTTGGGTTCCCCAGGCCTTTGTGCACTGTCTATTTAAGCTCTATTATAAACCACTGAGATACATTCCAATAGACATATTTCCACTAGCTTTCAGTTGGGGCAGGGGATGCATCAAGGTTGCCCACTGTTCCCACCTTTATTTGCCATTTATATAGAGCCTCTAGCTCAAAGTATTAGGCAAGCTCCTAAGATAAAGGGAGTCCAATTGGGAGGTGTGGATTTGACCATAAGTTGGCGTTGTATGCGGATGACATTCTACTGCACTTAACCAATCCAGAACATTCCCTGCTCACAGTCTTTGTCCAATTGGAGAGGTTTACAGTGTTATCTGGATATATCCTGGACAAAACTAAAACAAAACCCCTTAGTTTTCATTATACTGCATCCGACCAAACACGCACAAATTTTCCGGTGAACTGGGATATGCCCTCCATGAAACACCTGGGGATACATCTGGGTACTAGTTCCTCCCAACTGTATACTTTGAACTATAGCCCCTTGTTAACCCAGCTTTGTGCAGATTTTAGGAGGTGGTCTTTGCTCCCCATATCTCTCTCTATGCTTCCATGCAGTCCTTAGAGATGAATGCCTTGCCTCATCTCCTCTATCTGTTTCAATGCATTCCCTGCCTTGTCCCCCACAAAAAAACGTAAGTTGTGGCAATCACAATTCTTCTCTTTTTTATGGGGAAAGACTAAGACTAGAATGCAGAGACAGTTACTATTTCTCCCCCCAAAAAACAGGGAGGACTGGCAGTCTCAACTCTCCAGGGCTACTGGGTAACAGCCCAAATGCAAATTGCTCTTTTGTGGGGAAATCCTCACTACTACGCACTTTGGAAAACAATAGACACGGCTCAGCATCATAATCACCCACTTCAAGCCCAGCTATTCCAAAATCTCCACCTTGCTGAAGTCTCGGGTACGAGGGCAGTGTTTGAAGGATGGTGGAGAGGTAACCTTAGAGGCTCTACAAAAGTCCATCTGTGGAAATATAAGTGGTGGATAATGGACCCTCTGTTTGCTCCTGCAGGGATGTACCCTTGGTTTGCACAGCAGGCCAATCGGGGTGCCATTGCCTCATGGCAACTGCTTCAGGCAAATTCAGTCATGTCTTTTGAGATGGCCCAACAAAGGTTTGGATGGACCCCAGTAGACAGAATCAGATTCTTCCAGCTGACAGACTATATTATTGTCCAGATGAGGAGGGAGGAATAGGAGTCGCAGGATAGTTCACGTAATATACTGTACCATTCCAAAAATATAGGCTTTGCAAAATGGAGAGCAGGCTATTTCATTGCTGTATCTAAATTACTTGAGAGATCGGGCTCTTTCATCTACTGTACTTCTAAAAAACAAAAATGGGAAAATGATTTAAACATTAGCCTAACTGAGCAGCAGTGGTCCAATACATGGAAAACTACCTCCTCGCCCATCTGGAGGAAGTTCTTTTGGAAGTTGAGGGTGCGCTATTTTCTGGTTCTGGCTCGGGTGGCCCATTTGAACCCCTCGGTATCTCCAAGATGTTGGAGGGATTGTGGGGAATCCAACTCCTCACAGGCACATATATTTTGGTCCTGCCCAATCATTGGCATATTTTGGGTTGATCTGGTGGCACACCTGAATCAAATGTTTAGTATCACGGCACCTCTGGGGCCACTGCACTTAATATTGGGAGTTCACCCCGAAGAATTGTGGTGGAGGTTAGGAGAAATACTTTTGGATGGTTCTGACAGCGGCTGCCCTTAAGGCATTAACCAAGAAATGGTTGCAGATTGATTCACCTCTGCTTTTGGACTGGGTCGCCATAGTCCAGCACATAAAAAAGTTTGGAAGGTTCACCTTTGGCCTCCAACAGCAATTACCAAAATATCAAAATAGATGGATGAGGTGGGACCTCTCTGAAGACCTCCCTACATAGGAGGACCTACCCCTATTTTCAATCTTTTTATAAAAACTGTCAATATTTACTAACAGATGCTGCTTATATTAACTATACTTGTAAATGATTGAAAATATACATGGTCCGTGGAATGGTGGAAATGATTATGTATTAAATATTATGAAACTTGAAGGGCCACTGGTTTTAAATAATGATACTGAAGCTGGTGCAGCCTCAAGAAGGCCCTTGAATTGTACACTGCCCTAATTAGGATCCAAAGACTCAGTTATTAACGAAGACCCTTGCGTTCGTAGAATGATGTAGTTGTTGATAATTAATACTTTATTATTATATTTTTATCTATTTTTCTGTAGTTTTTTTCTTCTCCAGATTTTTATGATGTTTATAACTCATGGTCTGTAACAAGTTACTGAACTGAATCTCTTATGCGTAAAGCGAGATAAAAACTTCAATAAAATGAGTAGAAAAAAATCTGAGCTGCCACACTCTTGACCACTCTTCCAACTTACCTAAGTTCCTTCTCATTTTTTCCACCCCCCTCCCGGTGTGTCAATCCTATTGCAGATCTTAGTGTTGTCTGCAAAGAGGCATACCTTTCCTTCAAGACCCTCCGCAATGTCACTTATAAAGACATTTGGCAGTTACCAAACAGGTCAGAAAAGACAGACTTGCCAGAATACAGTCCATCTCATGGAGCCATGACAAAAAGAAGCAGAGATCCAGGTCCCAGTCATGGTCAACAATGACCTTATCATTGTCTTATAAGAAAAAGCAACATTGATCTTTTAATTTAAACGTTTTGAATTTACAGGATGAGTTTAATGAGATCAGGTCTTGTTTACAGAACGTCCCAAGTCCATTAAATACAAACATGACAAAGTTAATAAACATAATAATACACGCTGGGTACTGGCTCGGCCCCTTCCACCCCACCCCTGGCTATTGCCGCCACACCCTCAAGCCTACGCTTCCCACTGGACCTCCAGCCGGTGGGAGCAGAACTAAGGAGGGTGCGGGCTTCCATCCCGGGAGGGGAGAGCTGCCTTGCGGCTGCTCAATCCCACTCCATCCCTCCCTCACCCCATACTGGCTCCCTGATGACCCGAGATCATTCCCAAACCCGGGTTGCTGGCATAGCGCGAGGTAAGGCATCCAGCGCCTCAGCCCTCAGTGCCACCGGGCCGGCTTCACTCTTTTTGAGTCGCTGAAATTGATTCACTAAAATCACAGAACACCATTTGAAGGTCTCTATCATATTCCCCCCCCCCAGGGTATAAATATTGAGGTCCTCTAGTCTTTCCTCGTATGACTTTTGGTGCAGGCCCTGCACCATTTTCGTTGCCCTTCTTTGAACTGTTTCTACCCTGTCTATGTCCTTATGGAGATGCAACCTCCAGAAATGGACAAAGTACTCCAGATGAGGCCTCATTAATGATTAGTACAGAGGCATCACCACCTCCTTTCTTCTACTGATGATACCGCTCCCTATGCACCCCAGTATCCCACTGGCTCTCCCCACATCATTGGCACATTGTTTGGCCACCTTTAGATCATCTGATATGATTACGCCCAGATCCCTTTTCTGTTTGCTGGCCATCAGTATCCCCCCCCATATCATGTAAGCCTTCCCTGGGTTCTTGTGCCCCAAATACATGATTTTGCACTCTTTTGCATTGAATCTTAGCTGCCAGATTCTTGGGCATTCCTCTACTTCACCTAGGTCCCTCCTAATTTTTCCACCCCTCCCAGAGTGTCTACCCTGTTACAGATCTTAGTGTCATCTGCAAAGAGACATACCTTTCCTACTAGCCCCTCTGCAATGTCACTTATGAAGACACTGACTAGGACTGGCCCCAGAACCGATCCCTGTGGCACCCCAATGGTCAACATCCTTTCCTCAGATTGAGCTCCATTTACCACCACCCTCTGGTGTGTTATCTCTCAGGCAGTTTCTAACCCACCTTACCACCTTGGGACCCATTCCCAGGTTGCCTACCTTGTTTACAAGCCTCTTATGTGGAATGGTGTCGAAGGCCTTGCTGAAATCCAGGTAGGACACATCCATCGCTCCACCCCCGATCCACTTCCTGGTCACCCAGTCAAAGAAATATAACAATGCAACATCCACCTCGTATTGCACTACAGTGTGTTATGGCTATTTTTCCAAGTACCTGGTGCTGGACTAGAACCAATGACCTTCCAATGTTCCAGCCCCAGAGGTCAGCATGCTACTTATTGAGCCACTGATACTGTCTCTCTACTCCTCCCCCTAGTCCCTCTGACCTCCCCTCTCTCACCCTACCAAATCTTCCTAACTCTGCAACTTCTACAACCTCCTTACCTAGACCCTTCATCCTTCTTCAGAGATCCCCACCATTTTTCATCTTCTACAGTACCTTTATCCTCTCTATTCACCCACTTCCTAATCTTGCACTCTCTCCCCCAGTTCCTGTTCTCCCAAGCTTCCCATACACTCTCTCTCCTTCATTTCCTTGTCCACACTGCCCCCTCGTAAATGCCCTTAAACATAGCCCCCCAACACACTTTCTCACTTTGTCTTACTACTTCTCCTCCCGCAGCTCCTCTCCTAACTTTCTCATGGCAGACCTGCAAACCAGAACATGAACTGGGTGTGCATCCAGCTGTGTCAGGCCCTTGTGGGGTTTGCACCCCAGAGGGATAAAGGTTTGCGCCTCCTTCTTTACCTAGTTCCCCTTCATCCCCTTCCTTTCCCCTGTTGCACTAGTGCTCTACTCTCCTCTTCTTTCCCCTTTCTGCCCCTGCTCTAAGGGACTTGCCTCCCATGCCCAGTTTTGGAATATCATTATTTCACATATGCTGGTCTTAAACATATGATTCCAACTGTATATATCTGTTTATTGTTATTTTATATTACTGTACGAAGCTTATTTTATTGTATTCTTGTTATGTACAATCAACGGTATTTATCCATTTCCCCCTCCCCCCGGATGCATCTGGAAACTAGCCATTTTGGCTCAGTATGCCTTTCTTGGTGAAACTTTTCAAATAACACAAACAACTAGCATCCAGGCTGTGATCAAGGGTAGAGTGCTGTTAAGTCACTAGCTTCCAGTTTCCTGAACTTTCTTTGTCTGATGATTTGTCCCACATTATTAAAACCAGTGTCCCTCATTTCCCTATATTTTGAGTGTCTGTATCCAGCATTTCAGTGACAAAATGTTAAGAGGTATACAGGGTCTGCCCTGTGGGTGCTGTCTTTTATTACAGCCTCACTATAGCTGCTCCCACTCCCCTCCCCTCTCGCAACTCTGTACTTTCCCTGAACACCACTGCAGACCAGACTCTAAACTGATCATCCATAGACCCATAGCTACCATTACTGGCAGGTGTAGGGGTCCTCAGCTCTTCCTAATGGACCAGTCAATGCCATCCATGCAGTCCCACTTGCATCCCATACAACATGTCCTCTCATCCTAAAAAAAAATGCTTTGAAGCACGTACTGTATGGTACAAAAATAAATCTTATTAAAATGTATCATTTGAAAGGTTGAAATAGGCATTTCCCAATCCCCTTAGGTTTGTCCAGCCCCCTCCCCAAAGAAATCCTAGATCTGCCCCTGGCTCACATGACACTGTGAAAGTCTCCGGCTGATCACAGGATGGGGGCTGAGTTTGTCTTTGTCTGTCTGACTCTGTTCAGTGCCCTGTGGCTGGGGGTGAGAGTGTGGTGAGGTGCGTGATGATGTCAGCTATTGTGAGTACAGAGCTAGGACTGCTTGACCGAACATTTGCTTTTGTGGTGTCCTCTGGTTCAGTTGGGGGAGGGCACAGAAAGAGGAAGAGAGGGGGCCATGGTACAAAAGAATGGGGGGGTACAAAGCAATGTAGGAGCAGGATAAATGTGCAACAATCAGAGTACTTCTAGGCTTACATTTTTTTCCTGTATAAGTCATCACAATTTACCATTATAATTGTGGGCTAGTGCAACCATCTGTAGGCCAGTGCAATTCTGAATCAATTTGTCCAGCTGGCTAGTGCAAAAAAAAGGTTAAAGTTGACAATTACACATGATGTCCAAATTGCGTGACGTGGAGGCTGAGCAGAACTTCCTTGATAAGCTGACAGAAGATCAATGTTGCATTTTCTTATGAGACAATAAGGTCAATGCTGACCATGACTGGGACCTGGATCTTGGCTTCTTTTTGTCAGGTTCCATGAGATGGACTCTATTCAGGCAAGTCTGTCTTTTCTGACCTGTTTGGTAACTGCCAGAGAGTCGGAGCAAAGCTGAACATCATGAAGATGACTGAGACACTCTGGACACCTGAAGTGGAGGACCCAAGTAGAAATCGTGTTGCCACAGCAGCAAGATATAAAGGGAGCCTTACCTGACCTTATGGTCATTGAGTGAAGGATGAGGTAAGCTGTAATGGCACCAAAAGTCACACATCTTTGAATACAAAAATTACAAGGAGGCGGTGAAAAGCTAACATCAAGACTTTACACAAGAAATTTTAAAAGAAAAACAATGGAACAACTTCAGGGTAACAATGAACTAGACAGAAAATCTAATCAAAGCATAGGAGGTTCTGGTCCCCAACATGGTAGACTGCTCTACAATGGCAGTAGAAAAGGAACGGAGGTGGTTGAAGCAGAGACACTTCGCTACGCCGCGACCCGGGTTAGGGCAGACTCGGGTCGCTGAAGGTCGACAGGGGAGGGAGGATTGAGAGTCCCAACGGATGCTCTCCTCCCTCAGGGGCGGAACCTACGGAACATGGGAATATTTCCATGTTCCTCGCCATCTCACGGCCGGTGGAAGCACCGACCAAGAGGATGGGCGGCCTCCGTTCGTCCCGGTCGGGAGGAAGGCGTTGGCAAGCGATGTGAAGGCTTGCGTGCATCAGCACGCTGCCACTCGGGCGTAAGTCCCCAAGCAGACATCTCAGAGGGCTGGGGACGTGAGGAAAACAGGAAAATACCCTCCGGCTAGCCCTAGATGAAGGCCGCCTTAGCCCGCCCGGACCACCAAGGGACAGACCCCAATGTGCAGGGAAGAGGAGGTAGGGCACTCTAGGGGCAGATCCCCAGGATGGCTCCGGGGTGGGGGCACGAGCAGACGGAAGGAGGGGGCACCGGAGGGAGTAAGGAGGGATAAAGACAAAAATAAAAAAAAAAAAAGAAGCAGAGACACTTTATATGCTGCGGGCGCATGGCGCTGTGCATTGATCTCAAGCATGGGTGCTCCTAGCCCCAAAAACCCTGGCTCCTTCTGGTGCCAGAGCCTTCGGCCCTAACATTGAAGAATGAAGCACTTTGAAGGAGTTATTCTTTTAGAAGATCTGATGGTTTAAGATGAAAGAAATAAGTGCTACAGGGTTTTATGTCACTGATTATTTTAGGTTTACAAAAAAAAGACTCTGCTCTGGGGACTGACAAAGTCCATCAAAGGAGGAGAAGATCATGTCCAGGCCCTGCTGACTTCACATATTTGACAACGGTTCAAGCTGCTGATGGAGAGAACAATTATAAAAAAGCACTCTCACGGTAACAGCTTGCTACGACATTAGATGTCAAGCCTTTCCTGTCGCAGCAGCACTCACTCTACAGTGGTGATAAGTAAGCTACTTTGCAAACAGGATGTAAAAAAAAAAAGAGATGAACTACCCATCATTCAATTAGGAAAGAAACATAAGCATCTTCCAAGCATATTGTCTGAGGTATGTTTCTGAAAGTCAGTCTTTCAGCAGATCTTAAGTGAATGATAACGTAAATCTTCCTCAAACAGTAACCAGTAGCTAGCCCCTGAGCAGTTGTGTCCCAGAAGGTAACCAGCCCACCTCTGTATGAAGGTTAATCATTCCCAGATGTTGGCAGAAAAAAAAAACCTGATTCAGTTGTTCTGCAGCACTTGCATTAATATCAGTTTAACAAAGACAGCCTGCAGATGGCCTTCATCTATTCAAAGTAGACTGATATGTTGTTGGTAATCTTTTACATAAAAGGCTAAAAGGACACTGCTGATCCTCCTGGGACCAAAAAGGCATTCATAACAAAAGCATGGATTTGACTCCCCACAGAACACAAATTAGGTTCCTGTTCTGGTTCTTCTCAAGAGACGATTTGGAGAGGGAAAAACTAGAAATCAAGCATTTTAGTATAACTGCAATTCCATTCAGATACGTAAACAATGCTTGTCACACTAGATCATTATTTTATCATCAAAATATTCAGTCTGCTACATAGTAAATACAAAATAACATTTCAATTGCAATTGCTTTTGTTTTTATCTCTGTTTGAAAAATAGATTAATATGGCCCCATAAATCATTTGGCAACATTTGAAGACAACTAATTTAGTAATTTTACAACAATTTCAGCAATAAGAGTTTATTAAAGAACTGCCTGTCAACCAGCTTTGATTCCACAGACACCCAAATGTATTCAACATAGCGCTATACAAAGCTTATTTATTGCAACTGGAAAAATGAAAATTACATACTTTCAGTAGCTGTTGATCTTCCAGAATATCTTCACCACTGATTCGTACTTATGGGTCAAGAGCCAGAGGCACTGGACCAAGCGGGAGTTTTTTCCTAGAAGGAGGGAACCGACATCAACTACTGGCATCACACAGGCATCTCACGTGGTACTGCGCGCACTTGCCAATAACTCATCAGCTCCCTTGCACACCTCGGTTCTGTTTGCCCGGACGGAAACAAAGTGGAGAGAAATAAAACAGAGGACTATATACATTTTAGCCCAAAGCGACAGTAAAAGAATATAGGAAACAGCCAATTAGAACCAGACTCCCAACTCAGAGACTATGGATTGGACCTACCAGGTGGCACAAGGGTAGTGGGTCTAAAATGAGCTAGAGCCTCTTATCATTAGCCAGAAAAGGTGTGGATAGTGACATTAGGTCTATCCTCACCCCTGAAATGCACCAGCGAAGTCAGCAGTACTCAAGGAGATGGCTGAAGCATGGCCCCAGTGTGCACTGTTGCAGGGGGTTGTGTAGAAAGCCCCGTCGATAGGTCTCCTGGAATAGGAGGAGGAGGCAGCAGACATCTAAGCATGTCCATAAAAGACGACAGAATTGCCTGGACTTCGGTGCCCGTGTGGTTGACAAGTGTACCACTAGAAGTCAATGGAGGAGGCAGAGCCCCTGACTTCAACATACCAACCGTACTAGGACTGGCACTATCAGCACCATGCCCTGACCTGGCAGTTACATCAACGGACGGTCGACAGTGCAGTGGAAGTCATGCCTGCTGTGCAGAGGGGGTAACCTGGAATGTACCAGGGAGGTTTTCTCCTTCTCCTGGTGCTTGTGGCTCCCAGATAACATTTCCCAGGATTTGGAGGACCTGGACCCTGAAGAGTGGGCCAGTGATGCAGCAGTGCTCTTCTGCTGGAGCTCCTTCTCCATGCAGGCTACCTGTTGTTTTAATAGGTGCTTTTCAAGGGCCCCTTTATGGCACTGCCAGGTGGCAGTGTTGAAACCACTGCAGATCAGGCAGGCTTGCACACTGTGGTCCAAGCCGAGGCAACAAATGTAGACTCATGAGAACTGCCGGTATAAATCTTCTCACTGTAATCACAATACCAGTACAATTTTGACGGTTCCTTCAATGACATACAGGTCGTCGAAGATCACTTGTTAAAGTGATTGCTTTACTATACAGGAAAAAATAAAGCAGCAATTGCAGCAGTGTTTCCGTCATTGGTCTGAGGAGTATGGTCGATGGTGGGAAAAGAACTGAGGAGCGAATGGGCAGCCCACGTTTATGTAGTAGCCAACGTCTGACATAATTGTAGGCGGCCCCCAGTGGACTGCTTGCAAAATTTCTGCGTGGTCCTAGTGCCTGTTGGCTTATAGTTCCATAGACATGGCCTGATGAGAGATACTTTGAAGATCATCTTCCAATCCGGACAACTGGAGACCGGCCCTCAAGGTAGCTCTAAGCTTATCCAGAAGGAGGGGGTGTGCCACAGTCCCAAAAATGTTTACTAAACTGATAAAGATGCTGGAAGCGATCAGACCCTGGTCCATACCTGAAAGGATGGAGTCAATGGGCCCGATTCTAGAAGGGATACACATGACGCAAGGGAGTTGCATCAAAAGAGCTTGATGCAAGTGGTGACTTGCATCACAACTTGCGGCAAGCGCTATTTTACAAAGCAGTCTTCATCTGATGGACACAGTGCTGCGCCAAAGCCCCCTTGCACCAGGGTTGTGTTCAACCCAGGGTGCCATGTTGCAAGGGGGCTTGCGCCATGGCAGGGCTGCCACATCATCTTTTTTTGATTTTGGGAGCCCCACCATGGGGGCAGCAGGGGCCGCCACTTAGGCCAGCCAGGAGGTGGTCTAACTGGCTTGCGGCAATGGGGTGAGGTGGGACAGGGGCCTGTAGGGGTGCACCAAGGGTAGGACAGGTTGTGGTGGGGGCATAGATGGGAGGTGGCAACCTGCCTCAGCATGTGGCACAGATCATGATGGCGCCAGCGTGAACTGGCATAATACCCAATGGGCACCCCTATGCCCAGACAATATGGCACTGTAGCCATCATTCTCCCCCAACCCCTTTGGGTTCCCTGGTCATTGGTGGCATAGTGTCCCCCCATGTCCGAATTAGCCCCAATCCCCGTTTGATAATTGACACCCCGGTCTCAGTCCCTGTCCCCCCCGTACTCCCTCTGTGCCCACACAGGACTGCCAGCAAATTACCTGGTGGTCTAGTGGCCCACCACCCTCCTGACAGGCAGTGGATACCCATCCCACTCCCCCGTCATGCATCTGTGACTGGCACGGCCCTCCTCACACCTCCACGGCTAGCCACAGACTGTGTTTGCAAGGACCGCGTACTGTACACTATACAATCTACAGCACATGCTGTATGCAGCCTGCGACTGGCCATGGTGGTGTGAGGAGGGCTGTGCCAGTCGCAGATGCATGTCGGGGATGGGGGGGAGCGGGGTGGGTGTCCACTGCCTGTCAAGGTGGGGAGGGTGGAGGGCCACTAGACCACCAGATAATGTGTTGGCGGTTCTGTGCTGGCACAGCAGGAGTGAAGGGGGGAAGACACTGACTGGGACCGTGTCAGTTTCCGCGACTTGGATGCTGGAGGCACGATGCCAGCTGAGGGGCACTATGAAGGCAACAATCAGATTCTGCCTACATCAGGGACTGGGGGGGTTGCCAGGTGCCTGCCATGGCAGGGTATCATCCTGCATGGCCACCCAACCTCTTCTGGCGCACAGGGCTATGACAGTACCCATCCAAGGTCACAGCCATGCACTGGCTGCCCAGTTTGTGTCCAGATGCCACACTTGGTGCCCTTGGGCCACCTGGGCAGGCCCCTGTGACCTAACCATGGCTATGTCGCAGACTTGTGACGATGCTGCTCTTTGCGCCACTCCTTCTGGCACACAGGGCCACAATCTGCGGCTATTCCACACTGTTTGCTGCAAGTGGCAAACTTTCTGAAATAACACATTTTGTGGTTGTCGCACCTGCGCCAGACACAGTTCCCTGCTGTGCCGCACTTTGTGCCTGGCACAAGCACTTTCTGGAAGTGTGCCCAATAAGTCTAAGGAGGGTGGTGGAAGTGTTGTGGGCTTTCCTGAAACCAGACAGGATAGGCAAGAAGGAGAAGGAGTCAAACAAGGTTGAGCGCTATGAGAGAACAAGGTGTTCCTGAACCTTAGCCAGTGTAGCCCCTCTTGCATCTAAAACAGATAGGCATTCAGCCTCATTATAATACAATGGAATTAAAAAGGGTATCCCACCTTAGTGGATCAGAAACTCTACCTACTGGGTAACCCCAAAAATCAGTGCCAGCTATGACCAGTTATTTAATACTGGTTAAAGGTTTAAAGTAAGCATATTTAAGAAAATTCTGTTTGTTTTTTTCATTTTACAGTCAACAGGTGCGTTTATTAAAGTGCATAAACAGCAATTAACACAAACAATCACCAGGGATAGCAAACAAAAAACACACTTTCCATTAGTATCATTTGAAAGCATTCTACAAATGAGCAGAAAAAGGCTAGGCAGCTAAAAGCAGTTATGATGCCAAATTATGTCTGACGTATGTTTGACAACAGCATACCAAATTAAAACCTAGTAAACAAATAAGTTGACAGTATTTGTTTTGGATTTGGCTTTAGAACTAGGGGAACATAATAAGATCATTATTCAAAACATAAGGCATAATTCTACAATTACCGTAGTCATATATGAAAGTATAGCTCATACAAAGTGCAGCTCCTGCTGCTCCCTAACAAATCACACAACAAATGGGGCTCACTTGAGACCTACTGGGATCCCATTCCATTCACTGCTGCCTTCTGAATTACGGTATTTTTATCCGTTCTACTTAACGTTAAATAAGTTAAACATACGTTTTTAACTACCTCCTTGCATAAGCAATAAAGATGGTGATGATCTCAGGCCCACAATGTCTAAAGCTGCTCCTAATGTCCTTCTATGAAAGAAAAAAAAATACTGCAATTCAGCAGGAGACAGTGAATGGGAGAATACATCACTATGCAATCCAGATATGTTGCAGTCTGGCTCTATTCATTGTACAGCTGCTTTAAGCTGCCACTGTTCTAGTACACATTACTTGGGAAAATACAACATTTATAAAATAAGTAGGAAAAATCTTGCTCTCCAATTGGCCAAGAGATAAGCTGGAATCTATTATTTTATGTCAGCGCAACTAGTACTGGTGCCAGCCTTGCCCCTTTACAAGAAATATCACTATGACACCTTAGCATGTTTGTTTACAATACGCCATTTTTTTCACCACATTAAAACAAAGAAAACAACACCCCTGTGTACTGTAATACCAATTTGGTATCCATCAGCATATTTGAGGTGTCAAGCTTCTCATCACTGGTGTTCTGTCTTTCAGTCTACTGTCCTTCAGGCTCATTGCCTTGTTATCTGATCAGCTCCCTCGATGGGTAAATTTATTTTTTCCTTGTATACAACACTTACCCATCATTTATTATAGACAGACAGATAGATAGATATATATATATATATAGATAGATAGACAGACAGACAGATTAATAAGACGGCATCAGCTGACAGCCCCTTTAGGGACCAATGTCTACGTTACAAGGCATGGCCATCCCAACAACCCGCAGTGTAAACTCTGGATCACACTGCACATGGAAGTGGCTGATAAGAGGTATGATCCTCTCATTCCTCCCACAGGGCCAAATATTCAAAACAGCTGCATGCCCAGTGAGACTGCACAAACAAAATATAAAACACTTTTATTGGCAGAAAAATATTTCCTCCCAGGATATTCCTAGTTTTAGAAAAGTTATAAATTCTGGAGATGTCCCTGGAGTTTATGGACAGCCATGTTTCTGCCCGAAAAGTGTTAGGAAGCGGAGTCACTAAACTGCATATACAAGCGTTTCCGGTATCTGACCCATTAACTTGTCCACCTCTCCCTACTCACGAAAACCCCTTGACAGCACACATGACTCCTACTCCTGTACTTACAGCAGTCTCCTCCTTTGCTGGTATCCCCCACATGTGTGCTTCCTTTTACTTGGCATTCTTCTTGCACCCCACATCCGAGTCCCCCTCCCCACAAACATATACACACACATATCGCAACTGACCCCGGGCCCCCAGTTATCAATTTACTCTGAATACGTTTCTGATTAGAAATCATGACATCATTCTAAGCCAGTCAGGATTGTTTATTTGTAAACATTCCCAATACTCTTATAAGCACAGGAAACACAGTAACTGTAGATATAAACATATATTGCAGTCTTGACACTGGTAATCGATCATGCATTACACTACTTGTGCTACTACTCCCTGCACTGGTTGTTACATCTATCTAATCCAGGACCCCCTTGTAAATAGGCATTGCTGAATGGAGCTCTCTCCTGTGAAAACAAAATACAAGTGCAGTTTTGTGCACTGTGTCTCTTTAATGTTAGTGTATAGGGTTTTGCTGACTTTTTGCATTTGTTTCCCTTGCTTCTCCCAGCTTGCACCTGGAAATGAGCTCCACCTCAGCATGCTTTTCCTGAACAAGATTTCAAACTAACTAAATAAATAAAATAGTTCTTTAAAAAAATTGCATACCCACTTTACATGAGTGCCATAGTATCTACCACCACTGAAATGTTTCCTTTTTTCTAAAAATAGTAATGATTATTTTCCTCGAATCAGTGCACACTATCAGTTTTCTTAAAAAAATAAATAAATAAAATACATATTTTTTTCTTCATCATACCAACAAAATATTTTTATATGAATCAAAATGCTTCAGCACAAGTGCCTTCCTTAGCTGTTCCCAATGTTTAACAACTGAATTACTTTTGCAAAATGTATACAAGACTTAGGCTTAAATAAGCTAACACTGAGCGCATTCTCTTACACAAAAACTTTTAAAATAGTAAACATTTGTATATGGCGTGGGTCTCCCGGAAGGGAGAGTCATATGACCAAAAGCTCAGCTGTCTCCCGTTAGCTTGATACTGATGCAACACGTTTTGGTTTACTGCAACAGTGCAAGTGCAGCTTTGTACCGGCTACTGCCATCACAACTTCTCAGATCTTACTCATGCCGGGGAACTGCGATTTTAGCAATCATGCAGCCAGCTCCCACTAGCTTTGGCTTGCTTGAATTGACACATACTATGAAGAATGCTATGTGTTTTAAAAGTTTTTGATTGCTGTGTGTTTTAAAAGTTTTGAATGATAAGGGCAGAATTCTAAGGTTAGTGGGAGCTGGCCACAAAACTGATAGGTCATAAATTACAGGCTATATAAAAGTTGAAGTTGTCCTCACAGGAAAATGTCATGTCAGCTATAGCACATCCTCTTCCAGAGCTGCTTGATTTCAGATTCTGACTGATCACAGACATCTTCAAAAAAACTGTCAGCTTGTTGAGGTTTTCAAACAACCATATAAGAAGTGCAAATGAGACAACGATGGGTACATAAAGATTTACACCACTCATATCGGCATACTGGGGTCTTATCCTCAATGGGTCCTTTCTGAGTATGGTGACTGTGTCCTTTTTTCCCCACAGTGACACTTTAAATGTCTGTGAATACAGTTAGAAAACCATGCTTGTAATTTATCTACACCACTCTCTGCTCCTGTCAAGCAGTTTGAACTGTCATAATTTAGATGATTCTTATATCTGTCCCTTCTAGCTAGAGGCAGAGCTAGTGGGACTTTGGGGGTTCTGCGATTCTCAGACGTTCATCTGATGAACTTACTTGACCAAAACAAAGAACATTCTGCCCACCTGGCTTTTAAAAAGTGGCCAGCTTTCATTTTAGGTAGCCCTTCCTGAATGACAGTACTATTTCTGTTCCAAGGGGTTCTGTTTCTGCAAAGTTTAAAGCAACCTTTAAAATGTTCAACAGTGATCACAGCTTCAGAAATGTCATAAGGGTTACACATACAAAAATTACTTACCAGTTTACTGGAAATAGAGCAATGGCAGAAGACACTCAAGTCTTGACACTAAAGTCCCCTTTTTTCAGCTCTTGAATTTTTTTATTAAGATTAGATTTTAAAGATTTATTCAGCTAGAAAGGGTTAACTTTGACCAGTCGCTCGCAGCACATGCAAATGGCAAGCTGCTAAGCAAAGACAGCAACTGGTGCTGGACTTCAGTGTGCAGCGGATTAAATGATTTCTTCAGGCAATGATCCTCACATTTCTGCTGACCCGCAGCATCATGGGGGACTGCTGTATTTAACGTTTACTCCCTTCCAGTCAGAGTTCTCTTACAGGCCAAGACAGAGCTTGTTACACACACATACACCACATACAGAGGGAGAGAGAGAGAGAGAGAGAACACAATTGTATGGTACACAGCTGCTACACGACTGGTTACCAACCATGCAAAAAGGTGTTAGGTGAAAGGTGTCAGTGATGCAGAAACTCTCTAATTATATAAAGCAGCATGTTTGTTTTTAATATGGCCTTGTACTGTCACTGCTCAGTGAATAATAATCTGCAGCAGGGAGATGGCAAAGCTAAAACAGTGGTTAAATGCCCCAGCTGTGTCCTTATCTGCCCCCCCCCCAAAGCAAACTGACATTATAAAGTACTATGACAAGAGACCCACATTTTTCTTAAACAAGAAATAACAAGAAGTTCAAGGTATAGAAAGAAATAAAATGAAAACAAACACATGAAAACAGTGTTTTTTGGACAAACACTAAATACATGCTTGCAGCCGTTGTTGTTTAGGCCCCGTAGTTACCACAGAGACAGTCCACGAGTTAGCAGCTGCGGAATTGTCTGATTCACAAAACCTTTCAAGACCACAGCATAATGCTGCTTATTACAATGCAATATACTAGGATTGCGATTTCTAGTGTGTATAAGGTCGAGTTGAGGTAGTTTAAGAGTGTAAATGTGATAAGAAATAAAATTACATTTTCAATGAATAAAAAGAAATAACATGACATTCCATTGCTAGATTTATGTGTGTGTATGTATATATATATACACATAGCCATCATTTATTTCCTGTATACCTGTGACTAATCTATCAATTTAAAGTATACCTCTGACTAACCTATTAATTCAAAGCATATATCTGCACTAATTAAACAATTACAGCTATACCTACACTAATGAAAGCTATAAACCTACACTAATCAATTAGAAGTATATGCCTGCACTAATAGAAAGTATACACCTGCACTACATTAAACCCTATGGGACACCATTATTAACAAAATGAACACAGCAGTAGGAAGCTAGCCAACCAAATTAACAAGCTGCAAAAGAACCTGGAAAAAATACACTTACACAAAACCCTCCCAAACCCAGAAATCTCCCAGATTCCTACATGCATTCACTACACACCATTTCCTCTAGCCATCCTAATGTATTATAGTCAACAAACAATGGGTAAGGGTGGAACACTCGTAAGTATCTCAGGGGCTAATTAGGGCAATAAAGCCACTCTCCCTTCAGGTTTGTGGCTTTATAGCCCTAATTAGCCCCCTCAATGGGTATACATTCTTGTATACCACCCTTACCCATTATACTGTATACACACACACACACACATATACAAACACATACATTCATAGAATCATAGAAGCTTGACGGCAGAAAAGGACCACATGGCCCATTTAGTCTGCCCTATTCCCCCCCCATTCCTCCCCCCTTCTGCAAGCCCCTACCCTCCCCCTGCCACTCAGCCCCATGCCTTCTTGAATTCCTCCACTGATTCAGCCCCCACCACCTCTTCTGGTAATCTGGTCCAGGCCTCCACCACCTTTTCTGTGAAGACTCGCCCTCTCGCAATGCCTCTGTATCTTCCACCCTGCAGTCTGAGGCAATGCCCTCTAGCTCTGGCCCCCTCCTTCTGCTTAAGTAAACACCCTTCCCTTACTTTGTTGAGCCCCTTCACATATTTAAAAGTTTCAATCATGTCTCCCCTTTCCCTTCTAGTCTCCAGTGTGTACAGATCCAGCTCCTTACACCTCTGCTCATAAGTCTTCTCTTGCATACCCTGCACCATCTTGGCTGCCTTTCTCTGAACCCTCTCCATCCCCTCTATGTCCTTGCAGAGGAGTTATCTCCAGAACTGGACCCTATACTCCAGATGCGGCCTCATCATGGCTTTGTAGGGGGGCATCATTACCTCCCTCCATCTACTAGTAATGCCCCTGCCAATGCATGCCAACATTCCATTGGCCTTTCCCAACGCCCTGCTACATTGGTTTCCTACCTTAAGACTGGATGAGACTATAATCCCCAGATCCCTCTCCTGTTCTGTTACTTTGATTGCCTCCCCTCCTCGGGTGTATCCTGCTCATGTGTTCCTACTCCCCATGTGCATCACAACGCAATTTTTGGCATTAAATTTCAGTTGCCATGTCTCTGACCACTCTTTGAGCACCTTCAGGTCCTGCCTCATGTCCTCCACCCCCCCGGGGTGTCCACCCTAGTGAAGATCTTTGTATCTTCAGCAAATAGGCACACTCTCCCCCTCAGGCCCACTGCTATATCACTGATGTAAATGTTAAAAAGGAGAGGTCCCAGTACTAACCTCTTGAGTACTCCACTCTTCAACCCCTCATCCTGGAGTGCACCCCATTTAGCACCACTCTCTGGGTACTTCCCACCAACCAGACCTCCACTCACCTTATTTTTCCACCCACCCCTACCCTTTCCAGCTTGATTACCAATCTTCTGTGACAGACGGTGTCGGAGGCCTTACTGAAGTCCAGATCGGCCACGTCCACCGCCCCTCCCTGGTCGACCACATGTGCCACCCAATCGAAGAACTCAGTCAGGTTAGTCTGGCATGACTTTCCCTTCATGAAGCCATGCTGTCTGCTGTCTTGCAAGCCGCTCTCCTCCAGGTAGTCCACCACCCTTTCCTTGATTAGTGCCTCCATTACCTTCCCCACCATTGAGGTGAGGCTGACAGGGTGACAGTTCTCCGTCACCTCCCTATTTCCTCCCTTGTGCAAAGGCACCACGTCTGCCCTCCTCCAGTCCTTCTGCACCCTCCTCATATCCAGAGACAAGTTGAATAGCTTTGTCAGTTGGGCGGCCAACTCCTCTTTCAGTTCCCTGGTCACCCTGGGGTGTAACCAATCCAGCCCCATTGCCTTGTTCACCTTCGACCTTCCTACTTCCTCCCTAATGCTATCCACAGTGAACGGGCTCTGATCCACTCATTTGCCCTCCCTTCCCTTTCCCTTAAGCTCAGGTCCCCTTCCCTCTTCCTCCTCCGTAAATATTGTGAAAAAGTACTTATTTAACACCTCTGCTTTTTCACAATTCCCTTCCAACTGTATTCCTCCCTCCCCCTCAGCCTTGCAATCCCCTGCCTTGCCCTCCTCCTCTCCCTCACATATCTAAAAAAAGTCCCCTTCAGCTTGTTTAGCTATTTTCTCTTCAGTAACTGCATCAGCCCTCATCTTTTGCCCTGCCAGTCTCCTCTTCTCCCTATAAGCCTCCCTGTCCTCCTTGCTGTGTGTCCTCTTAAATTTCCTGAAAGCCTTCCTCCTGTCCCCAACTTCCCCCGTTACCTCCCATTTAAACCAAAGTGGTCTCCTCCTTTTTCTGCTCTTCTTAAACTATTTTATGCACATTTCTGCGGCTTTCAGTATACCTCCTTTAATAGATTTCCATAACTCCTCCACTGCCCCTATATTCTCCGTTCCCTCCGTGGTTTCCCTCGCTATACTTTTCATCCTGTAGAAGCCCGTGTGCCTGAAGTCCATGACTGCACTGCTGGTTCAGTTTGTCTCCCTCCCTGCCCTAACCCTGAACCTAACAGTCCTGTGATCGCTGGTGCCCAGAACTTCTCCCACCTGCACCTCCTCCACGCTCTCCCCATTTGTCAGGACCATGTCCAGCAGGTTGTTGCCCCTTGTTGGGTCCCTGACCAGCTGCTGTAAGAATACCCCATGCAGCACCACTAGTATCTCCCTGCTCCTAGTCAATAATGCATCCGGGATTCCCCAGTCTATACCTGGGAGGTTTAGGTCCCCTACCAGTAGTAGTTCTTCTTTAAGGGCCATCCATGTGACTGCCTCAATCAGCTGTCTATCCCCCTCTTTCCCCTGCGTAGGTGGTCTGTATAACACCCACAGCTGCAAGGATTCTCTAGTCCTTCTATCTATCCCTTGGTTACTCTTATGCTGTCCCTGATGTATAAAGCAACTCCCCCCTTCTTGCCCTCCCTATCCCTTCTAAACAGCCCGGGATAATCATCTCCCAGGTATGATGCTCCTGTCCACCAAGTCTCGCTTATTGCTACTATATCCAGCCCTTCATCCCCCATGATGGCCTCCAAGTCCACCATTTTGTTCCCTAAGCTCCTGCCATTGGCTGCTAAGCCCTTCCACTGGGTCTCCCCCCAATCCCCCTTTCCAGTTGATACCCTGTTTCCCAACAATGTATCTCTATCCTGGGGGGGATGCTGGTGGTGCCTCATTTCTCCTGTCTTGTGGTATAGATTTTTTCTCAACCCAACACCAGCCCCCCAATTTAGTTTAAATTACAGGTTTCTTCTATGAACTCTCCTAACTCTTCAGTACTGCCTCACCCTCCCTGTTCAGGTGCAGTCTGTCCAGGCCAAATAGGCTCTCCTCCCCCCACATTGATCCCCAGTTCCCCACTAACCCATACCCCATCTGCTCGCACCATCCCACCAGCCATTCATTAAACTCCTCAATCCTCAGCCTCCTTGCAGTACTTGCTTTTGGCATGGGCAAAACTTCTGAAAAGGCCACAGATTTGAACCCCAGACTGCTGCAGTATCTAGCAAGCTCTCTGCATCTTGCATGCATCTCCATCAGGCCATTCCCAGTCAGATAATTTGCTCCCAGGTGGAACACCAGGTGTGTTTTCCCATCCTGCTGTTTCCCCCTTGAGGGAACATAGTGAACGACCTCCAACTCTGTCATACTTGGCAGGCACTCATCCCATACCGAACTGCTTTTTTCACCCCTGCCCCCCCCATCAGATTTCTTTTATTATCGAGTCCCAAATGAGTGAGACCCCACTCTCCTTTACCTTCCATCTGTATTCCTCTTCTATCTTTCTCCCAGACCCTTGCATCCCTTTTGTAACCCTTTGCTTAATTTCCCCTTTGCCTTTCACATCTCCCCGAGTCCTGACTCCCCCCTGCGCTCTTCGCACTCCATGCCCCCCACAGGTGTTTTCTGCTAAACTACCTGCCCCTGCCTCACTTTCCTCGAGCTCTAGCCCTTCCCTTTGCCCTGCTCTTTCCCATGTCCTGACTAGTTTTCCGGTGATCGGTTACCTCTCATTCCGTCTTGTCCCTGTAATCCTGGGCTTGCCTCCCCAGGTGCGTTTTCTGGGTGTGTTCACCCTGAGTCCTTACCTTTATGATTGCTACCCTCTTGGTTTTTTCCTGAAGGGGTGTCCCCCTTCCCCCTTTCTACTGAACCGTCCTTCGTGTTTGCTTCTCCTGTTTCCCCCAAGTCCTCCACAGCCCATTATCCTGATTCTCTTCCTCATTATGGGTCACTAGCTGTGTGAATCTGTTTTCCTGCCCTATGCCTACTGCCTGTATCCTGCTGACTAAAGCTCCTCTCCTCGCTTCCTCACCTCTTTCCTTCTCTGCAGGCTTTGGACCTTATCTCCTGCCATTTCCCCTGGTCCCTTTTGTGACCCTTGCTGCCTTTACCTGAGCCCCCTTATGCCTTCCTCAACTCCTCCCTCCCTGCATGCATACTCTTTTGTTTTCTTCCAGTCCCCTTCCCATCTTCCCCGTCTAGCGCTGTATTTGTTTCTTGTCCCCCTATAGCTCCGCTTTGGTCACTCTTCAACCCCCCCCCTCCCATCTTACTCCCTCTGCGGATCCCCACCTGCCCCCCCACCCCTCTCCCTTACCCAGCCTAGCATCCATCTCAACCTCCTCCCATAGCTGTTCAAGCTGCCTACATACCATGCAGCCCCCCATCGTCCATGCTATAGTCAGCACTATGGCTGTCCCACAACCAGTGTAGCCTACCACCCTTCCAAAGCTGCCCCAGACCTGCACTCGCTCTGTTCCAGTGGTCCCTCCAATTTGGTTGCCCCTCATTTTCGCTAAGGCCTAGCGAAGGCATATCTCCCCTCAATTGTACCTATTTAAGGCCTTCTTCATTTAGGTTTTGTGCTAATACCATATCAAAATAGATGATTTAAATCACAGACCTTTGAGCAATTCCCCCATTCACAGTACCATAGAATTTAGGCCGTTTTCCCTTAGGTTTTGCACTTATACGATATCAAAATAAATGATTCAGATCACAGACCATTGAGTGATTACCCCATTCACAGTACCCTAAAATCCACAGTACCTGTTGTTATTTCCCCATACTTTAAACATCTTTTTAAATCACAGTCCCCTATGCAATTTGCCCAGTTACAGCCAGAGTAAAATAGAAAAACACAGTACCTTGTTATTTCCTCATTGGGGTCCCAAAGTTGCCACTCCTTTTATTTTACTCCTCCATTTGCCCCCTCCTGGTAGGTGTGACCTCTATTGGGAGAGGCCCAATAAGACCAATTAATACTGGTGGCGGGGGGAGGGGGCAGGAGGGTGGGAGAAAAAACAAGCCATGAAGCAGTAGTCCCTTTGACCTTCTCTGTGGCTGGGCTCAGCCTTTATATAGTCCAGTCGCAAGTTTGAATTTTTGCGCCCGACTGGCTCTGACGGGAGCCTGCCTCCTCTGCTGCGCCTGCCGACTCTTTTGTGTGTGGCTATGGCCACTGGAACTCCTCTTTGCGGCTATGGCCTTCGGAAAGTTCACTGCCCATGGCTACATACACTTTCTTCCCCCACAGCCAGTTCTCTTGAGTGTAGCGGCTGGGACCTTCTGCTGCAGCTGCCGACTGTTTTGTGTGTAGCTACGGCCGTCAGAATTCTTCTTTGTGGCTATGGCTGCCAGAAAGTTTGCTGCCACAAAGCAACAGACCCTGGGATCTTCTTTGTGGCTGGGCTCAGCCTTTATATAGCCCAGCCGCAAGTTTTAATTTTTGCACCCGATTAGCTCCAAAGGGAGCTCTCCTCCTCTGCTGCAGCCGCCGACTCTTTTGTGTGTGGTTATGGCTGCTGGAATTCTTCTTTGCAGCTACGGCTGCTGGAAAGTTTGCTGCTCGTGGTTATGGCCGCTTTCTTCCCCCACAAGCAGTCCTTGAAAAAAAACATTAGGGTTTGGAGTTCACATAGTCTTGACAAATCAGTGGTGTGGTGTTCCTTGAGTCTGTCAACCCTAATGCACACCCCGCTCCCCCAGCTCCTAGCCTCCTGACTAAACACAGGGTACAGGTACAGGTCCAAAGCCCATGCCTCACAGGCATATAGTGTTTGGTGGTGCAGAAGTATGGCTCACCACATGTGGCCAACAGAATCAGTCGTAACCTTCTTCTGGCCATACATGAAGCAAGAGATCATGTAACAAGGGAAGAGTGTGTTTGGCTGTGGAAGCACAGGGCCCTCTGGGAACTGCTCTTTCGTGCAGCTATGGATGCAGATGCCCAGGGCCCCAAGACAAGAATCTGTGGGGCCTGCTCTTCCCTATGACTACAGATGCAGACAAGCAGGGTCATCTGGGCTATGCAGCAAGGAAAGAGTCCATCTAGCTGCAGAAGTGCTACTGTGCTACCTTGTAGCTACAGATGCAGACACGTAGGGCCCTCTGGGCCCTTTGCCTAAAGTAGAACCCTCTTCACTATATGGTTAGTGGTTCTTTTTCTCTAACATACTTTCCATTATCATTATTTTCATGTTTGCATTTTTCAATACCGAAGTTTTCACATTCATATGTTTCACTACCGCATTACAAAAGGGCTATGCACGAAAGTAGGTTTTGAGTCAGGACACTGAAAAACACAAAAATTTAATGCTACTGCAAAAAATCCAGCTATCCAGAGAATGTTCGTTTTATGAACAGAGCATGCTCAGAAAATGGCAGAGGTTTTTTTTTATTTTTTTGTTCTGTTTTTGCTTTCTCCTGACCCCTGCCCCAAAGAATTAATTCCTTGGGTCTTTTCGGGCCAGGGTCTCGATGTAGCATGGACCCCAGCATCATTCTGCGCTGGACCGGGAGAATTTTTGCCTTTGATTTTTCTCCCGGTCCCTGAACCCGAGGAAGCCAGCATGCAGGACTTTTGTCCAGACAGACAGCATGCTAATGCATGCTGTCATCACATGCCCTCAGCGTTCCTCCCAATCCCGACTCCGAAGAGTCGCCTGTGCTCCGGATGCCCGTGCTTCCACCGGCATTGGTGTGTTGGGTGCTGTTAAGCACCCCAGGAGGACAGCATCTATTGGGATGCTCAATCCTCCTTCCCCCAACCAACCCCCGGTGGCCCGAGTCCGTTTCCGAACCTGGGTCGCCGGCGTAGCACGAGGTGTGGCGTCCAGCGCCTCAACCCTCAGTGCCACCGGGCCAGCCAAATGGCACAGTTTTTAACTTATATTTTAAAAAGCATGTAAGTCAGAAACTTGAAACTTGTGAAAAGTGTGTACCTTGGGTCAGGTTCTACTAAACCAGTAAGTTTTAAAATAAAAACATTCTTTAGCTACAGGTGAGCAAATAAAAGTTTTAATTTGGGTGAAATTTAGTGCTTTTGCCCTCTAACTTTGCCACCCTCCCAAACCAGTTGACAAGCAATTTTCAGGCTTCAGAAACCCTAGCCCAGACTCCAAACTTACCAAATTTTGGACAATCAGTTGAAAGTGGACAAAGTAATTAAGGTGCAAAAAAATTGGGGTTTAACATTTAAGTGCTTACTCAAACGTAATATACAGACATGACTGCACCTGTATAATACATATATTTAAGCAATGATACAACAGGGTGTCATATATCATGGGATATGGCCCCAACCTATACACTTTTGTCCTGTGCCTTTTTGTCCTGCGCCATCATGTGTTCTGTGTCTCCTGTTGCTTATACCTGCATATTACTGTGTGCTAAGCTAAATATGAAGAGCAGTTGGACCACAGTGGGTTCTGGGAGGGTGCGAGTGGTGGAACAGAGGTGAAGCCCCCTAGTTGTACCTCTACACAAATCATACGCCAGTCTGGCAGAGCAAGGTTCTTCTATGATGGCACCCTCAGTGGAGACCAAGAAGAATGCTGAGGACATCCACAAGGGAGACCCACAAAAGGGTGGCAAGGGACACCACAGGAGAAGGAAACAGCTTCTGATAGGGGACTCAATTGTTAGGGGGGTAGAACTGGGGAAGGGAGAGGAGAGGAGAGGGAAGTAAGGTGTCTGCCTGGTGCCATGGCTTGGAGGGACAAGAAGCGAATCCCCACGATTGCAGAAGCAGCATCACAGGAGAGGGAACTAGATATTGTCCACTTTGGGACAAATGACCTAGCCAGGCATGGAATCAGAGCAGTGCAGGATGAATTTGTGGAGTTGGGGAGGGGCCTCAGACAGGTAGCAAGCACGGTTACCTTCTCAGAGGTGCTGCCAGTCCATGGCAGGGGTGAGGCTAGGGTACTGCACACCATGCAGTTTAATGAATGGTTGCAAAACTGGTGCAGAGCACAGGGCTTTGGCTTCATTGGGGACTGGGGGTACAACTGGAGAGATGAAGGTCTATACTGGCATGATGGTCTGCATCTGTCCACGAAGGGAACCAAGCTCCTAAGTGACAGGTTTAAATGCTTCCTTGGCAAGCTTTTAAACTAGCCAAGGGGGGAGGTGCTGATAAGAGGCAGGAAATTTCAAGCCTCCCCCCACAAAACATGGCAGGTAGTAAGGTAAACACTGAGGTACAGAGCTCAACAGAGGGCAGGACAGGGGTAAATGGAAAAGTAGACAAGGGCAATAAGAGCAGGGATGGGGGAAAAAAGGATAAAGCCAACATTAAATGGAGGGCAATGAGTACCAATGCCCGTAGTCTGGGAAACAAGTTTCCTGAGCTAGTAGCCCTGATGGAAGATGAAAAATTGGATACTGTGGCAGTCACGGAAACATGGTACACGGAGAACCATGACTGGGATGTCAACATACCGGGATACACAGTCTACAGAAGGGACAGGGAGGGTAAAAGAGGTGGTGGAGTAGCTCTATACATAAGGGAAGGGATCAAAGCTACATAACTAAAAAGTAAAGGGGAGGACAAGAGGCACTCTGGGTCACCTGGAGACAGGCAATGGCATCACAATCCGCACGGGGTTGTATACAGACCCCCATCTCAAGGGAGGAAACAGACAAGAAAATGATAGAGGACATTCTCAAAATGGCTGAAAAAGGGGAGATACTGTTGATGGGAGACCTGAATATGCCATATGTTAACTGGATGACATGTACTGCAGCCACATCCAAGAGCAGGGTCATTCTCAATGCCCTGCAGGGGGCATGCTTTAGACAGCTAGTGTTGGAACCCACTTGGGAGGGAGCAATACTAGACCTGGTACTCTCAAATGGAGAGAGGATCACAAATTTAGAAGTCAGTAGACATCTGGGAACAAGTGACCACTGCACAGTGTACTTCACAATAAGCACAACCATGGAGACAAGCCATACAAAAACAAGGATACCGGACTTTAGAAGGGCGACTTTGGCAAAATGGATGAATACCTGAAGAATGCACTAGCAAATGGCCAAAAAGGAGGGGTGGAAGAATAATGGAGAAAAATCAAAACTGCTATCATAGAGGCAACAAGCCTTTGTGTGAAACAAATAAAGAAAACAAAGCGGAGTAAAAAACCACTATGGTTCTCAAAAGAGGTGGCAGGGAAGGTTAAGGAGAAAAAGGCTGCATTCAAAAAGTATAAGGAATCACAGAAGGAGCACGACAGGGAACTGTATCAATTAAAGCAGAAAGAAGTGGGGAAGGCAGTCAGAATAGCAAAGGCCCAAACCGAGGAAAAAATAGCCAACTCAGTTAAGAAGGGGGATAAAACCTTTTATAGGTACATTAGGGAGCATAGAAAGGTTAAGGGGAATAGTGAAGATTAATAAAGGAGAGGGAGGTGGGCAGAGGAGACAGTGAAAAGGCAGAGATACTGAATGAATACTTTGCTCAGTATTCACAAAAGAAGATGAGGAGGAGTTACCTAAACCAGACAATAGAAGCACTCTGGGTAGAGGTTGACACCAGTCAATTTACAGAAGAAAAGAGTCCTGAAAGAACTCCTAAACTCAAGGTGGACAAAGCAATGGGGCCTGATGGGATTCACCCCAGAATCCTAAAAGAGCTAAGGAGGACCTAGTGACACCACTGACCACACTTTTAACAAATCATGGGAGGATGGGGTGGTACCTGAGGACTGGAGATGGGCAGATGGGATTCCCCTTCACAAAAGTGGGAGCAAGGCAGAAACAGGAAACTACAGACCTGTAAGTTTGACCTCAGTGGTAGGGAAAATGATGGAATCACTTCTGAAAGAAAGAACTGTTGAGAACCTAGAGGCCAGCGGGGCACAGGACCCAAAGCAGCATGGATTTACAGCAGGAAGGTCATGTCAGATGAATCTAATTGATTTCTTTGTCTGGGTGACCAAAGTAATAGACCAGGGAGGGGCTATGGATATGGCCTACCTAGACTTTAGCAAGGCATCTGACACAGTCCCGCACAAAAGACTAACAATCAAGTTAGCCAGCCTGGGAGTGGGTTCCAGGGTGGTAGCCTGGGTAGCAAACTGGCTGCACAACAGGACACAGAAGGTAACAGTGAATGGAACACATTCTGAAGAAAGGGGGGGTTACTAGTGGAGTACCTCAAGGCTCAGTACTGGGTCCAGTCCTCTTTAACATCTTTATAGGTGACATTGCAGAGGGTCTGGAGGGAAAGGTATGCCTCTTTGCAGATGACACAAAGATCTGTAATGGAGTTGATACAGGGGGTAGAAAGGATGAGAAGGGACTTGGCAATGTTGGAGGAATGGTCAGACATATGGCAACTTAGATTCAATGCAAAGAAGTGCAAAGTAATGCACCTAGGAAACAAAAACCCAGGAGAAGAGTACACAATAGCAGGGGAGGTACCAGCAACAACAAAAATGGAAAGGGACTTGGGGGTAGTCATAGCAGATGACCTAAAGGTGGGTAAGCAATGTGAGAAGTCAGTAAGGAGATTCAGGGGATACTGGGATGCACAGGAAGGGGCATCACAAGTAGGAAAAAGGGAAGTGGTTATCCCTCTATACAGACAGTTGGCGAGACCCCATCTGGAATACTGTGTGCAGTTTTGGAGACACCATCTACGCAAGGACATAGACAGGATGGAAGCAGTCCAGAGGAGGGCAACTAAAATGGTGCAGGGTCTGCATCAGAAACCATATGAAGAGATACTGAGAGAGCTTAATATGTATACCCTTTATGAAAGGAGGGACAGGGGGGACATGATAGAAACTTTTAAGTACCTCAATCAACAAAGTCCAGGAGGGTAGCATCTTTCAGAAAAAGAGATGTGTAAGAACAAGTGGGCACAATTTAAAAATAGAGGGGGGACGGCTCAGGGGTAATGTGAGGAAATTTTTTTTCACGGAGAGAGTGGTGGATGCATGGAACTGCCTTCCTGGGGAGGTTATTGGGTGTAAAACAGTGGGGGAATTCAAACATGCATGGGACAGACATAAGGCAACTGTAGTGGGAGGTTGCAGGAAGTAGGCTGTTGGTTAACTAGAATCTGCAGCTTATCCAATAGGAAGGGAAATGGACAGACCGGGTGGGCCAAGTGGTCCTTATCTGCCGTCAAAGTCTATGTTTCTATGTTTCTAAATTTTCCCTTCTATTGCTGCTATATATCAAGTAATTGTTATATGCTCCATACAATATCCAATGTACTCCATGTGTTGTTGCTTGTCATTTAATGCAATTGTATCCATATGCTGCTACTTGCCTCTGTTATTTGCTCAGTTGATAACCTGCGTGTTATCCAACCCCCTTGTACCCCCTCCCCCCAGGTCGCACTAGGAGACGTGCATCTTGTTGCTCAGTGTGCCTTTCCTGGTGAAACTATTTCAATAAATAAATAAATAAAATATCGTCATGCCTTGGGTGCATTGTGAGGCACCAGGCAACGCCAAGTGCCTTCAACCACCCAAGAAGTGAGGATATATCATGATACACCTCACCCTGGAGTGTATCACTGCAGTTATAAAATGGTCCTAAAGTGCTAGTAAATGGCTGATCTTTGTAATCAGTTTTAGACCATGACAATATTCTGAGATATCGTCATGGGTCAAAGAGTGCTTCAGCCAATCAGCTTCCAGGATTTCTCCTCTCCATTTTATAAATATGTTTATAAAACAGGTAAAAAATTTTCCAGCAGCCTGACTGGCAGACAGTGTCTCCTGACTGTCCGGGTATCAGAGCATACTCAGACAGTTTGGAAATACAGTTTAATCACAAATTAAACATCAATGTGCCACCAAACAATTCTTCCTTTTAGAGCACTATGAGACCATCTTGTTTTTCCTATCTCATGTATCAAAGAGACACATGAAATAGTACAACTTATGCTACCAGCAACTGTACTGTATTGGTAAAAATCCATCCTCAGCCATCACATTTCCCAAAGCTTTTTGGTTGAGCCACAATATATTTGTCACTCAGCTTCTCTGTACTAGGGTTTCGTAACTCCCTCCCATATCATGAGAATTCCATTTCCATGTTTTGGAGATATTAAGGTCTGAAAGTACATATTGTTGCCCAGTTTGGTACCTGCATTTTCTGCTCTGAGACAGCCAAAAAACTGCTAAGAGCTGCGGTATAAAACATACAGGTTTTGTATGTATCCTGTGGGAAGAGGTCATTAAGTTCATTGACTTTTAAGTTAACTGCGATTAATTGGTCATGATGGCCCTTACCCTCATGGGTAGGCTAACCTAGTGGCTGATGCCACTAAAACAAGCACTGTTTAATTAAGCAGCTTCCCAGCAGCCAGTAGGAACACAGCAATCATCCAAACATACTGTTCTGAATTGATTAAAGTGCTCCTTCACTTTACTGAAGTCTGATATAACAAAAACTCACCAATTATGAACGGTGCACATAGCTCCTGAGAGCATCTGCAATTCCTGATACAGCTGCTGCGGAACCACTTCCCTGTACTGTCAGCTCAAAAAGCTTATGTTAAACAAAATAAGATACTCAGTATGGCTCAGAGACATTACTCCCCCCCCCCCAATAAACTGTACCCATCTGTAGCCTCACAGAATGGGATGTAATACAATGACAATGGAGCCAGACTGAAAATTATTTTCCATTCTTCCGCCAGCTCCACAGACTGTGGCTCAGTAATACGTCTCCCCCGATTGCATATTCCCTTGACTGATGGCTGATACTTGGCTTTAAGTAAGTTTGTTAGTTTATTGCTTTCTTTGATTATTTCTTTACTAACAGTGGTTTACAGGTTACTGTGTCGGCCTGGTGACATGGTGATCGAAACCAGAAGTCAATGGCTGGTCAGATGGTGAAACAAGTGGAAGCACAGTAACTACTGTAACTGAATAAATAACTAATTAAATTAATAAAGTGAATAATCAGCCATCAGTTAAGGCAGTCGGGGTGTGAAGTCTTATGTACTGAGTCGAAGTTCGGTGAGTGGGCAGGAGAATGGAAAGGAATTTTTAGTTCGGGTACACGTGAATGGGTTTTGCAGAACAGAAAAAAAATTAAGAAAATAAGCTGCCCAACACTCCAATTATGTTATAGCACTCACAAGTACAAAACCAGACAGCGAAAGGAAATTGATCCATCATCAAAACATGAAGCACAAAAATCATCTGTGCTTCTGATTAGACATTTAAAGAGAGCGCAGTAGCACAGCAACAGTAGTATTCAATTATTATATCTAGGGACTACTTTTTTGTCATAACATATTTTTAATAAGCTGCAAATCTGTTAAAACTTCAGAACGTAATTTTTTATTGTAACTGCTAAACAGGGACTATTTTATAAGTGGAGTTACACCCTTAGAGGTGTCCAGGTGTGCTGCTGATATATGGACTTCTCAGGGAGTTGAAAGCACTCAGCGTATGCCTTATAATGCAGCCAAGCCGCATACGTATAGCCGAGCTTGCCCGGACACCTCAGCACATGTAATTCATACACATACATACATACACACACACACACACGTATGTATAGAAACATAGAAATTGATGGCAGATAAGAACCGCAAGGCCCGTCCAGTCTGCCCATTTCTTCTTCTATCTTATGAATGTGCCATCAGCATTTGCTCTGTCAATGGCCTATCTATTCATACTTATCTGTATTGCTCCCTTATGCCTATCCCATGCCTGTTTGAAGCCCTGCACTGTATTCATATCCACCACTTCCTGAGGTAGGCCATTCCATACATCCACCACCCTTTCTGTGAAAAAGAACTTCCTCACATTACCGCTTAATCGGCCTCCCTCTAATCTCATGCTGTGTCCTCTTGTCCTGCAATTTTTCTTATATTGAAACATGTTAAGACTCTTTCACCTTGTTAATGCCCTTAAGGTGTTTGAATGTTTCAATCATATCACCTCTCTCCCTCCTTTGCCCTAGGGTATACATATTGAGTTCCATTACTCTGTCCTCATATGTTTTCTGATGCAGTCCCTGCACCATTTTGGTTGCCCTTTTCTGGACTGCCTCAGTTTGGTTAATGTCCTTGTGAAGGTGTGGCCTCCAGTACTGCATGCAGTATTCCAGATAGGGCCTAACCAGTGTCTTGTAAGAGGGATTATTACTGCCCTCTTACAACTTGTGATACCCCTACTAATACACCCCAACATCCCTCTAGCCTTACCTACTGCTTTAGTGGTCTGCTTGGATGATTTCAGGTCATCGGTGATGATGATGCCCAAGTCTCTTTCTTCCCTTGTGACTGCCAGCAACTCCACTCCCAGCCTATAGGTGGCTTCAGGGTTTCTCTTCCCCATGTGCATGATCTTGCACTTCTTTGCGTTAAACCCCAGTTACCACTCTCCCGACCATTTTGCCAGTTTATCCAGATCTCTTCTCATTCTGCCCACCCCATCTGGATCATCTACTCTGTTGCAGATCTTGGTGTCATCTGTAAACAGACAAACCTTACCCTCCAGTCCATCTGCAATGTCACTGGAGAAGACACTGAAGAGGACTGGCCCCAGGACTCATCCCTGAGGTACCCCACCTGTTACTTTTATTTTTATTTGTTTATTTATTTATTTAAAGTCTAGGAATTACAACCCTTCTGACTGTATACCGTTTACCACCACTCTCTGTTTTCTGCCCGTCAATCAGTTTGCCACCCAGTTGACCAACTTCTGACCCACCCCAATCCTACCCAGCTTATTAATCAATCTTCTATGTGGAACAGTATCGAAAGCTTTGCTGAAGTCAAGGTACGCAATATCAACTACTCCGCCTTGGTCCACCACTATGGTTACCCAGTCAAAGTAATCTATGAGATTAGTCTGACAGGGCCTTCCTGCTGTAAACCCATTTTGTCCTGGATCCTGTGCTCCTACAGATTCCAGGTGTTGCACTGTCTTTTCCTTAAGGAGTGCCTCCATAATCTTGCCCACTACTGAAGTAAGATTGACTGGTCTGTAGTTCCCTGCCTCCTCCCTGCTACCACTCTTGTGGAGTGGGAGCCTTTCTCCAGTCTTCTGGGACCTCTCCTGTGCTCAGAGACTCACTAAACAGTTCTGATAATGGCTCTGCTAGTTCCACCCTTAGCTCCTTTAGTACCCTGGGATGTACGCCACCAGGTCCCATTGCCTTGTCCACCCTTAGCTCATTGAGATCTTGTTGGACCCTTTCTTTTGTGAAGGGACTAGTGCACACCTCCCTTCCCCATGTCCATGGTGTTCAGCTGTGGGTCCTGCCCTACCTTCTTTTCAGTAAATACTGAGCAGAAATATCTATTTAGGATTGATGCTTTTACATGGTCCTCCTCCTCACACGCCCCCTTATCCCCTTTGATCTTAGCAATACCCCCTCTGGACTTTCTCCTTTCAGTAATGTATCTATAGAAAGTCTTGTCCCATTCTTTTACTGTTTGTGCCAGTGTTTCCTTGGTTTGGGTCTTTACCTGCCTTGCTGCCTTCCCTGCTTCGCTTAGGGAAGTTTTGTATGCCTCCCTATCTTCATCCTGCTGCGTTCCCTCATATTTCCTGAAGGCCAGCCTTTTGGCTCTGACCTTTTCTGCTACTGTGTTTGAGAACCAAAGTGGTTTCCTTCTTTTTTTGCACTTCCTTTTCTCATTAACACAATGGAATGTTGCTTCAAGTATTGCATCCTTAATACTTGCCCACTTTGCCTGTACCCCCTCACCTATATTTCTTCTTGCCAGGGCTAGCTTAACTCTATTGGCCATCTTATCAAAGTCAGCTCCTCTGAAGTCCCATAGTTTTGTCTTGGAATGGAACTGGTATTATATATATCTATATATAAGAAATACATGGATGAGACCTTTTCCCCATAGAGTTGGTTAGCAGTTATTTCCCTGGATACCCTTTCCCTCTGTATGCAACTATGATCAAAACTAACAGTAACCATCCAAATGTATTATATTAAATAAAAGATGGGCAAGTTCACTAAACTCAGAAATAAAACAATCGAGAGGACCAACCAGATCATAAAGCTACTCACCCTTCAGGCATGTGGCCTTATGATCTAGTTAGCTCCCTTGATAGGTTTATTTCCTTGCATACTAATATTTTCTTTGCAAAAAACTTTAGTAATGTACCAGTTAGGGTAAACTTAATGTCATAAAAGTAGGCAAATGTGGTATCAGGGAACTCCCCCCCACCCCAAGCAGCATAAGGAAAAAACATTAACGTTTCGTGTCTCCGGAGACTTGGCGAATCAGTGGTGGTGTCTTCCTTGGGGTTGTCAACCCTAATGCCACCATGTTCCCTGTACAAACAATGTCACACATGATGTCCTTGTGTTGAGACATACTTCTTTGCCTTTGAAGAGTGTATCACTGTGAGGCAGTGGCTTGGACCTGTACCTTGTGCTTCAGACTGGAGGCTACAGGCTGGGGGACAGGGATGAGCATTAGGGTTGAAACCCCACTGAAGATCCTACCACTGATTTGCTAAGGTTCCAGAGACCCAAAATCCTATTTTTTTTTCCTTTTGATGCTTTGGGGTGGGGTGGGAAGTTAGGGTTGGAAACCCTAATGCCACATTTCCCTACTTTTGTGGTGCTAGATTACCTTAGCTTGTGCAGTAATGAAGTTTTTTGCAAATAATTTTTCATTTTTGTGAGATAGTGGAATTGAATCCTCATTCACGCAGATCCCTTCCGGACCTGTGTGAGCAGATGCAGATGTGTAGGGCCATCAGTTCCATGCACCAAGGGAACACTCTGCCCACCTATGGAAGTGTAGGGCCCTGCTGACCCTGCGCTTCTATGCGGCATCGGATGTCAAAAGTTACCAAACTTATGAATATGTGTAGGAAAATGTCAACATACCTTCATAACTGTGTTGTTTTTTAATATTTTTACCCCAGATGTTCAAGATAGCCTTATTATGAAACCAGTATGTGAACATTTTCGAATCTTGTCCGAAACATCATTCCACGGTACAGGTACGAAAACACATTTTGGCCAGGTTTTGCAAAATAATAGTTATTACATTCATAAGATGATGTGTAAACGGCAATATTGAAAATCTGGGTCAAAATATTTAAATTTATCAAAGTTATGAGTGTGTGTTGCAAAATTTCAACATATGCTCATACCTTTGTTATTTTGTATAGTTGTACCCCAAATCTTCAACATATCCTTTTTATGATCCCACCTCATTAACAAGGGTGGAGAAAATTTTCAAAACCCGCCCAAAAGGTGATTTCGTGATGGTCGATGTCATTCTGCTGCACAGGTGTTAAAACATATTTTGGCCAGGATTTGAAAATGACTGTTGTCGCGTTAATGAGGTGATGTGAAAAAAATAGCTCTGTTGAAAATTAGGGGTCAAAATATTAAAAAATTACCAAAGTTATGAGTGTGTATTGCACAATTTCAATGTACGCTCATAACTTTGCCATTTTTAAATGTTCTGACCCCAAATTTCCAACACAACCTTCTTGTGACCCCATCTTATGAACAGAGGCAGTGATAATTTTCAAATACTGCCCAAAAGGTGATATCACCAACCAATCACAAAGTCACTTTTCAGGCATAATTTGCATAAATCCACCACCATTGGTCATGGGATGGGGTTCCAAAAAGGCTATGTTGAAAATCTGGAATCAAAAATGATAAAACTAGCAAAGTTATGCAGAATAGTTTAAAACCCCATTGAAATACATCGAACCACACTTACCTTAGTTTCTCATACTGCAGTCACCGGCTCCAGAAGCAAGAGGTGTCTTTGATCGGAGAGTGGATGTATGCCATGGGACATGTTCAGGTAAGTGAGGGTGTGTGGATGGGGGAGGTGCGGTGTTGGGTGGGGGGAATAGATCACTGAGGGACCATTTTCTTTTTTTACAGGATTAAAAAAAATACAGATGGATAGTTTTTTTTTTTTACAGGGGATTTATCTGACACTAGGGATTGGGCATTCCAGTTTCCAGTGACTGTTCAGCGGCACCAGTGGTGGGCACCACAGTGCTGCCACCTATAAAATGGGAACGGGGGTGGTCGATCTGGAGACTGGGGGGGAGAACAAGTTGGACCGGGGTTTGGCACCCTGGTCAGAATACATAGTTTTTTTAGGAAGGGCAGGAGGCCTGGAGGGGAAGGAGGGAGAAAGAAGTGGTACCGGGGATGGGCACCCCTGTCAGCTTAATAAATAAGTATATAGGCAGGTAGGTAGGTAGCTAGATAAAGATAGATAAAGATAGATAAGATAGATAGATAGATAGATAGACAGACAGACAGACAGACAGACAGACAGACAGATAGATATTTTGAAGATGGGCAGGGATGACAGTTTTTATCTAGGTCCCAAATCATCGGTTGTAAATGGAGGTGATGGACAAGATCTGTATGTTTTCCCAAACAGCAGTGCAGCTGCACAGATCCACAACTTTGCCTATGATGGGTCAGAACAGTGACAGAAATGGCATCAGGTGACAGTGTGAACTTATTTACTGTGAGAAAATAGATGCCATTTCTGTCACTAAAATAAGTTTCATCTTAGATTCCCTCCTGCTACTTTCCAATAAAAATAGAAACAAACAAAAAAGAGCTCACACAAGGATGAGGTGCAATGGAAAAAAAACTAGAAATGCATACAAAAAACCAGGCAACTCACCACCACAAATCAAGCTGACACCACAAGGGGTAAAATTTAAAACATAATTTATTGCACCTGATGCGTTTCTGGTCCGGCTTGACCCTTTCTCAAAGGCCCTTTTAGAAAGGGTCCAGCCGGACCAGAAGCATGTCAGGTGCAATAAATTATGTTTTAAATTTTACCCCTTGTGGTGTTACTTGAAACACAGTACTGCACATCCTCTACAAAGCAGCAGATTTGTTACAAATTTAAAAGTATTATACATACTGCATAGTTGCCAGTTGCTTTCTGTAAGACACATACTGTACCTAGAGATGGTAACAGCAAGTTATACGTTTGGGACGTCTATATTATTTTATGCAGGGTTTTGTTGCAGCTGAATAAACAAACCTCCAGCACAGCCTCGCAGAACAGTGTTCGGCCTGTAAATTGGCCTTGTGTCACTACCATGGTGGAAAAAAATTAGTTTGTGAGCTGAAAGTCAGTTTAGCTAGTAGGCTGCAAAAATGTGTTAGCCAACGCAATATTTTTAGTGGCCTTCATTTTAGGACTCAAAAATCACTTCATGGGCATGACAGTTGGCTACTAAGCATAAAAATGTGGTAGCCAAACCTCTTTTTTCTAGGCCCCAGCCATCATATGGTGATGCTGTATGAGGTACTATACCATTGATGTATGGCCATGTACTGTAGACTGTCCCTGACACATGAAGGTAGGGGACATGGCAGGATGGGTGGGAGCACTGGGAGTTAGACATAAGGACCCTAATTAGACATTTCCAAGCTTAGTGGGCATCGTCTTTGCAACCCTAACAGTTTATTTCCTACCTTTGTACAGTTTGTGTTTTCTGTGGTAGTAACCCTAATGAGCATTAACATAGTTTTTTGTTGCATGTTTTCTTACTTTTTAAGAAATTTGTATATTAACTTTATTTACCCATGGCCTTTGAAAACCTACACAAAGGTGGATATAACTAACCCTAACCATCTCTGGCTCATCACCTCATTTTAACCTATGATTCTTACTCCTCCCCCCTTGCACTAAACCCTCTCCCTTCCTCACCCCCCTCAACCTTCCCCAGCCATTCACCCCTCACTGCTCCACTCACACCTGCTAAATCTTGAGGCCCTTCTCCAGTTTCTAAACCTCTACGCTCCTCCCCGAGGCGCAAAATAAGCTGATGCAAGCAGTCCCCCTGCCTCTCCTTGCCCCTGCTACTCTTACTCCTGGCAGGTGATATACATCCAAACCATGGCCCCACAAGTTGAACCTCACCAGCACCCGTACCCCATCACAGTTTTTCACCTGATTCCCTCCCTAAGGGCCTCCGCATATTCCACAGTAACGTTAGGAGCCTTCTCCCTAAACTAGATGCCCTCTCTGACTGGGCAAACCAGTACCAACCAGACATACTCTGTATTACGGAGACATGGCTCTCCACCAAAATCTCCAACCCTGCTTTTGCCATCCCAAACTACATCTTGTTCCGGCAGGACCGTGGCAAGCGAGGCGGGGAGGTAGCACTGTATGTCAGACACTCCATTAAGTGCACCGTTACTTTCAAAGAATCTTGCCCATCCTCCCATGAATCCCTAGTCGCTCACCTATCCTTTCCTTTGTCCACCCCCCTTTACATAGGTGTTCTGTATACCCCTCCTAAGCTTTCACCTGACTCCCTCCATCACGGCCATCTCTGCCATTTCATCGACTACTTCAAAAGGCAAACTCATTCTACTAGGCGACTTCAACCTAGACTGGCTTTCCTCCTCCAACAAACCAGCTGCCCTGAGGATTGAAGCCCTAAATCTCTCCCAGCTAATCCAGGAACCCACCCGACTAAACCACCAATCTCAAAAACACACCCTTCTAGACTGGATTTTAACCACTCACCCCCACAGGATCACTGCCTCAGGCATCCTCTCTGATTCCCTTAGTGACCACTGTATTACTTACTGTATCCGCAAAATCCACTCACTGCACTCCGGTCCCAGATTCATCGTATCTCGTCCCCTACATCTCCTCGATGAATCTGCCCTGTAGCGTGACCTGTCAAATGCGGACTGGCTCCCAGTCTTTGACTCCCAAGACGTTGACATCGCCTTATCCCACTTCTGCAATATTTTCCTACGTACATGGAACTGACACGCTCCTCTCAGGAAAGCCAGAGTACAAAAATACCATCACCCCTGGATCACAGCTGACCTCATCACCTTGTGTCGCACCAGAAATAAGGCTTGGAGGCAATATAAAACCTCCCTTGCCTCTTGTGACCTCCTATTCTACAAAATTCTCAGAAACAAATGCACCAAAGCAATTCGACAATCTAAGGCCCATTACTTCAAGGCTCAGCTTACCCTTCACCAAGCCTCCCCAGCGTCCTTCTGGAAGGTGATAAACTCTCTCATCGACCCACCCACCAAACAAGCCAGTCCAAGCTTCAACATTGACGTCAGAACTGTCTCCGATCCTGCCACTGTATCAGAACTATTCAACTTATTCTTCATCTCCTGTGCCCTGCCTGACTCACCCCCACCTTCAACCGCCTCCGCAAATTCCCCCCCCCCCCACCATGGCTTCCACTTTCCATCATTCACGCCCCTGGAAGTCTACACTACACTACACTCACCTCTCTGAACCAGTTTAAATCCAGCCCTGATGGCTTGCATCCTAGGCTGCTCCGTATCTCTGCCTCAGCCATAGCCGCACCTCTGACACATACACTAAATCTCTCACTCACCACAGCCACGGTCCCCTCCACCTGGAAACTAGCCAAAATCTTTCCTCTCCACAAAGGTGGTGACCCCTCCCTACCGGGAAATTAAAGACCCATCTCACTCCTCCCTTCTCTTGCCAAAATCCAAGAATCCCTCATGCTGTCCAAACTGTCCTCTTTCCTCTCAACAAACAGCTCCCTCTCCCCTTTTCAATCAGGTTTCAGAAAATTTCACTCTACTACCACCACCTTATTACGTGTAACCGACTCTTTTCTCTCTGCCATGGACAACAGCCAAACCACTACCGCCATTTTCACTGACCTGGCTAAAGCATTCGATTCGGTCTCCCACCCTCTACTGCTTTGCAAATTAAGCTCTATCGGCCTTGCCCAACCTGCCATAAACTGGTTCCACTCCTACCTCCAGAATAGGAAGCAGTCAGTACAAATAGGCGACACCCTCTACCCCCCCAACCCATCCTCTCGGGCGTCCCCCAAGGCTCCATCCTAGGCCCCATCCTTTTCTCCCTATTCATAAATGACCTCCCCTCTGCCTGTCTCTCCTCAAACATGAAGCTGTACCCCGATGACAAAATCATCTATGCCTCAGACCCCTCTCATGACAGTGTGCTCCCAAATCTCCAAAGTGATTTCAACCGGGTACAAGCCTGGCTCCTGAAAAAACACTTAAAACTTAATGCCAAAAAAACAGTGACCATGGTCTTTGGCATCAGACAAAAGCTCGCCTCACTACCTGCCCCACCACTGATGTCCACCTTGGACGGTGTTCCCCTCGAGTCAGTATCCACCTTTAAGTACTTGGGAGTCTGGCTGGATACTCACCTCAACTTTTCCACCCATGTCGATACCATCTGTACCAAACTCTGTCCCAACCTGGCCATCCTCTATCACCACAAAGCCAGCCTTCCCCTCCCCACTCAGAGTGAACTTGTACGTAAAACCATCCTACCAGTTCTGGACTACGCGGACGTCATTTATGGCACACTCCCCATCTCCTCCCTCTCAAAACTTGACGTCCTGCTCAATTCTTTCTGTTGATTCCCCACTGCCTCCCCCCACTCACTCATCACTGCTTCCTATACTCCACTCTATCTCTGACTTCACTCTGAAGGTGGACCACCACAGCGCCTCCTCATAGCAAATACATAAGCTTGGCCCTTCCTTCCCCTTACCTCTTCCTGCCTCTCAAGCCATCTCCCAGGCTACTCACTCCGCCATAGACACACACGTACCTTCCACCCTCACGCCCCCTCTCTGCCTCTGGGCAAGCTGCCTTTTCCTACCGGCTCCCCCTCCTAGGGAACAACCTCCCACCAAACCTCCACCAGGCCTCCTCCCTATCAGCCTTTAAACAACTACTCATGCTCCTCCCTCCCACTCCCTGCCCAAGTTGCTCATCTGATCCCTCTTTAACTTGGGTCTAGTATTACCCTCAGTGGCCACTTCAGGTATAATATTACTGCACATGCCAGCCCCAAACCGCTTAACCACCTACCCACCGTACTGTCTCTGTGCTAGTCTAGCACACTCTGGACAACCAGTACTGTAAATATGTCCATATATACACTTGTAATACACTATATACAAATTGTTTAGTAATGAAATATCACGATGTTCTTCTATCGGCTGTTCCAGCTAAAATTGTTACTTTACTGCCTACTACTATGAAATGTCCTTATATTGTACTATTCATCTGAAACTTGATATTGCTTGTACTTCTCTGTCCTCTACAGTGTACACTTTGTACAAAGGTGCACCTGGAAATGAGCCTCGGCTCAGTGTGCCTTTCCCGGTCACCAATTTTAAATAAATAAATAAATACTTTTCACACTGAATGGGAGACAGTTCTTCCAAGGAGTGTTGTGTAACATAATCCCCTGCTGCTGTGGGCAATTACAGCATCTGGCTGCTTCAACTGAAAGCCAATAGTCCAGCGGAGGTCGGGACCCCCCCAAGGTGGCATGAGGCATTATTCACAAGTAGAGAACCATTCATCAGTCCAAACAAGGATAGTAAATTCCAGCCCTGCATGTCCTGGTGGTAGAAGTTGCAAGGTGCACATACTAATGTGTTCATACATGCCCTAGTGGCACATATGGAAGGCTGTGATGCATGTCCAGTGGCACCCCCCCCCAAGCTCCTGGCCTATGTAACCTAGACTATCCCTAGAATACAGTGGTACCCCAGCCCCCTTACTGCTGGTCACCAAAATGCCCAGTGAATACTGGCAGTTCAGCAGCCTCCCACCCACCTCGACCGCACCCAGCATACCATCCAGCCAACATGCCCTCCCTTACTAGTGATGACAGGGCTGTGCAGTAAGCCCGATACGAAGATTGGCGCAGCCCTCCTCTCACCTCCTTGGCCATATGCATGTTCACTGTCTCTATATACTGCAGCTGGCTGAGGAGATGACAGGAGAGCTGTGTCAGTCGTAATATCAGACTCACTGCATGACCCTGGCATCAATGGTAAGGAGGGAGAGGGGTGGCTCAGTGGTGTGTTGGGTGTGGGTAGGGGGGCCACTGAATCACCAATGTTTGTCTGTCCCTTTGGCAACTGGAGGGTACCACTGGATGCAGGGACAGGCTAGGTTACTTGGGCTGGGACACTGGGGGGGGGTGCCGCTGGACACCAGGGCTACAGAGCACTATATGGGCTGAAAGGTCAGGAGGCCCACTAGCCATCAGGGAATCTCTGAAATCACTGGGATGGTTAATTAGTGGGTGGAGGGGTGCCACTAGACACCAGGGAATATGTTAAATGTACTGGGATGGGTGATCAGTGGGTGGAAGGTGCCACTAGACACCAGGGAATAATTTTGCAGTACCAGGAGAGGTGATCAGAGGATGGGGGTTGCCACTAAACAAGTAAACAAAAAAGCAGACTCCACACGCCAATGTGCCACAGAAAGTTAAATCACTGCAAGGAACATGGAATAAGGGTACCATCTACTGCACAAATTGATGTAAGCAACATTTTATTGCCAATTTAAAGCAAAATAAAAAGCGGAGCAAAAAATGCCATATAGGTGCAACCCACTCCTAAAAGGCCTGACCAGTTTAGCGCATGCGCGCTTCCTCAGGGACGGCCTTGCACTTCAAGTGGAAGAATTAAATACAGAACAGTCTTAAAGTGACAGTCTCAATTCATAAAGCAGAAAATAAATGTGAAAATAAAAATAGAGGTACAAGAACTGAATAATGGTGCTAATGGATATTCAGTTGACAATATCCTAAGATATATTCAATACGACTAAATCTAAATCATGCCAAACTAATATGCTACCTTTTATGAACAGGTGAGCAAGGCAATAGATCAGGGGGACTCAGTGGATGTGGCTTACCTTGATTTCTCTAAAGCATTTGACAAACCACCACATGAAGAGTTAATGGATATCCTGGAATCAATTAAATTAAATATAAATATAATTAACTGGGTGAGTGAATGGCTGACTAAAAGAAGACAGAGAGTGGTGGTCAATGGGGTTATGTCAGATTTGGCAAGAGTGACAAGTGGGGTTCCCCAGGGCTCCGTTCTGGGTACTTATCTTTTCAGCGTATATGTGGCATCCATTCAGTGGCCACAATCCAATGTATGGATTACAAAATTTGCAGATGATTGCAGAATAGGGGCAATAGTGAACAATGCTGGGGAACAACAATTTCTACAAATGGCACTGAATGAGATTTACAGCTGGACAATCAAATACAAACTACCACTGAATGTAGATAAGTGTGCAGTTATGCACATGGGGACACATAATTTAAACACTCAAAGTCTCAATACACTATGGGAAACAAAGATTTACCAGTTACCAATAAGGAAAGAGATTTGGGAATAATTATAAACCCAGACCTACAGTTTAGTGAGCATTGCAGTACAATGGCAGGTAAGGCAAGCCGGAACCTGAACTGTATTCTGAGACACATTAGTAGTAGAGACAGGGAGGTGATACTACCTTTGTATCGAGCATTGGTTAGGCCTCAGCTGGAATATGGGACACAGGTCTGGTCACCATACAAAAAAACAGATATTATCACACTTGAAAAAATTCAGAAGAGAGCAACAAAGGCAATATCAGGCTGCAATAAACTCAAGTATACAGAGAGATTAAAGGAATTAGATCTATACATTCTCCAATACAGAAGACTATGGGGGGCATGTGCATGGTTCACAAAGCACTACAGGAGGTATCAATAGCGAACAATATGGGCTGACATTAAAGTATAGCATATATCCAACTAGAGGCCATCCGCAGCAGTTAACCACGGAGAAATGGAATCTGCAAAAGCGCAGACATTGGGTTATCCTTAGGGTCCCCTCCTTATGGAATAGCCTACCAACAGAGGTGGTTATGAGTAAAACTACAGAGGCATTCAAGACTGGGTTAGATAGGCGTATCACAAATAAATATGAAATAATATAAATAAATCAAGGCAAGCTAAATATGGATGCAAGTCTAATACAGCTTGAACAATCTATGTAATCTATGTACTTATATATGTAATGCATATCACTACGGCATGTTTGATATAAATGTATTTGTAACATGGCATTAATGTAAGGACTGGAAACAAGTAATCTGATTTGTCAGAAAGCATCACCTGACGGATTTAGAACTGTGCATTAATTCCCTAGATATGCACGGCTGTAGCTGAGAATAGCACAGAGAAGTCTGGAGAGCAGTCGAGAGAGACATGCGATGACGACTGCAGGCAGGGCGTAACTGTGCCATCAGTCAGCATGTTAGAAAGCACTTGTGACTCGTAGTGGTAAGCTTCAAATCTGTATGTCAAGGTCTGATACAACACATCGTAAACAAACAAATAGCCTATCAGTTCTAACAGAAAGCATGGCACTGCAATAACGTGTTTAAAAAGTTATTGTAGACACCAGAAAATTTGCCATTCTGTTGTATGCCAATAAGGAATAGTTCCAAGAATGCATTACGAATGCGTAATATTGTTGAACGAGTGAACTCCTAAGTAATGCATCATTTGTAAAGTTCTTTAAAACAATAGCTAATGTTATAAACAGTGCAATGAAGCAAAACAAAGTCTGTTTAAGACAACAGCATTGTATTCATACGTATATTAATAAGCATGGTTCCAGCAACAAACTTCCTGGTTGTGAAGTACAAGAATATTCATGTAAAAAAACATGAATAAGAAAGAGATAGTGTGTGTGGTGTTTTTTGCATAATTACTAGCAGTAAAAGTAACAGAACTAGTGACCATATAAGCCGTGTTACAAGTGCATTAATCACTGAAACAGGAGGGCATTTCCCAGGAATGAATGCATGGTTGGGGGGTGGGAAGCACTCTGCCTTCGGCCTCGTGCACCCCAACCATGCATTAATTCCTGGGAAATGATCTCCTATCCCAGTGATTAATGCTTACATTTAACCCATATATGAGAGAAAGCACCATAAATGACCAGTTGTTCTGGTACAGAAGGCATCCATAATCAATATGCAAAATTATAAACTTTATCATATTATACATGGAAACCCATGTTAATATCTAGAAAAATACATATAATCTTAATATCATATTACAAGAATACAATATAAAGTGTAAAATGTCATACTGGATGCCAAAACCTATGAGTACGGAAACTACCATAACTCCACACTTTTCATATTTACCAAAAAAGCTCACTAGGAAGTTGAGCCTGAAGTCTTTCCACAATAAAAGAAAAATGGGGCTAAATACAGAATTGTCTCTTTTTCAACAAGATGCAGAGAGCATATTCAAGTTATTGAGTGATAATGGCCCCACTGTAGTTTGTGATAAGTGTAACATGTATATTATAAAACGAGCAACACATTCACGTTTTATTTATTTATTTAAATTTTGGTGACCGGGTAAGCCCACTGAGACTGTAATGGTCCCTTTTTCAGGGGCGACCAGGGGTTATTATAGTCAACAGTACAATAAGAAGTAGGAACAATTCAAGGGAAAGTGTGCATATATAGACATTAAAATCAGAACATATGGTACAATCACAGGCAGGTTAGGTTACGTTTAGAATAACATGGAGTAAACACTAGTTTCACAAGAGTAGCAGTTACATAAGGTTCTTTTATCAGGTCAGGTTTACGGGTTACAATTTCAAGTGTTTCAGAAGTGATAAGATTCAACTGAAATAGGATACCAACCTGTTAGGCGGCAGATTTTTATTATCAGAGGTGGAGTGCTGTTTTCTGTCCTCAGCGGTGGCATGCACATGTGGTGAATGTATTGCCTATTTTGCTGTGATTGAGGAAATCAAACTACTTAAACAAGACACTCGGGGCCAGATATTCAAAACTTTGCCCCTGGGCTAAGTTGACACTGCCCAGTAGGCAAACTTAGCCCGGGGCACAAAGCAAGCTATATTCAAAAGGAATAGCCCACGGCAAACAGCTTCTGAATATAGCATGGGAATGAGGCCGTGCAAACTGGGCTGGGAGTGCAGGGCAAACGTAGCCCTGGAATAAGACAGCACTGAATATAGCAACCAGGAAGTGCAAACCACAACAACAACACAGTGCACAGCGACGTGAAGGCAGGTAGAGATGAACTATGTGGCCAATGTGTGTGCCAGCAAATGCGTGGACCCTGTACAGCTGCAGGCAGCAGCAGATGTGAAAGAATAGCGATCGAAACTGTATAATATTCCCCAAACCGTTAGCGCGGCTTTAGCGCGGAGCTAAGCTGTTTGCCCGGTGCAAACACGTTTGCCCGGTGCCAAGATTTGCCATATTCAGGGCAAACAGCCATATTAGCATCTCATTATTCCCTGATTTGCATGCAGTTTGCCCTGCGTTACTGCAGGGTCCCACAGCTCCACCTGTAGGTCAGTCTGGAAGTACAGGGGCTGGCCAGGTCTGGCCGCAGCTCCACCTGTAGGTCAGTCTGACAGTGCATGATGGTTGCTGCAGGCTACATGTATGCAGTACAGCATAGCATTGTGTACCCCAGGGGACAACACTGCACAGGCACAGGCGGTGGTGGTGGTGCTGCATGCAACCGTCACACTGTAGGCCATGCTACAGTACACAGCAGACACTACAGTAGCAAGTGGGCCGGTAGTGTGAGGGACACAGCAATGCCTATGGTATGTAGGGCAGTGATGACCACTGCACTGTACACAGTGACAGGCCCAGCTTACAGGTGATTACTGACAGTGGACAGTACTGTTTCGCCGTTATGTGCTCCACAGATGCTGCACCTGTGGCATGGGATGTTCACAGTGACATGTACATGGCTGGCTGTGTGTGCTGTGGCATCTGTACAGTTATGCAGTATGTGGCTGGGGGGGCATGTAAGATCTGACAGGCACACATGTGGTGGGGTATTCCCACTACTGGCCCATGTGCACTATGTGATGTGTCCCAGCCTTGTGGTCATGCCTGGACTGTGGTGAAGTCTGGCCACCGGTACACCCTCCCCTCAACTACCACCAAGCCCACAGTGCTGCATGTGTGTGTGCTGGCATCTGTTGGTCACCACAGACGTATGGTCTGCAGATGTGTGCTGTATGGCCACACTACCATGATGTCCCCTGTTGTTCGGATCACCCCTTACTGTCTGTGCTTGGCTGGGACTGGTGGCAGCTGTCGGCATCATGGTGGTGCCATCAGTGAGCAGCATGTGTCCTCCATGTCTGGCATTTTCTAAGTGTCATGATCATATGTTAGGTTCGCGCAAGCTGCGCCAATCCCGTGCTAACACCGCACAAAGCACCAATGTCGTGCAAAGCTGTTTGCCCAGGGTTAAGATCAGCTTTTCCTGGGTGGTAATTTGTACCATGCTAAGGGTTGCACTATGTCGTGCTAAACACCTTAGCGCAGCGTTAGTTGCTGACTGTCTCATAGCGCCTGTATTCATGTTCACTTTGCCCCTTGCATATACTTATGGTTTGCCCGGCGCTAATGCAGATTGCGCATGCTATTTGTCCTTTTGAATATGGCAGACCCATGCTAATCCCGCCCAAACGGTTTGCGCACCGCACAAAGCTTTGAATATCTGGCCCTCAAAATCTAAAGAAAAGCTCTGAAATTGACAAAACTGCTTCATTTGTTCAATCAGTATCAGTGGAGAATTCTACCACTGAGACAATGCAGGGAGAGAATAAAAAAAGGGATGGGGGAAAAAGAGGATGACAATGATCTGACACCAGAAGCAAATTGACAGACTAAAAGAGCCAGAGAAGATGATGGTGGTAAATCTGATTGGTATACCCTAGACTGCTTTAAACAAAGGAAGAAAGAGGGGGCGAGCACTTCATATATAATGGGACGTCTCCCTTTCTAACAGATATGAGGTACTTGGCAGTACATCTTTAAACAACAATGATGTTATGAGCAAAACAAAAAAGAATAAAATAGTAAAGTACAGTTACGTAAGAATTTACCATAACAACAGATCTTCAAGAGGAGCTCTTGCAGCAGGTAACACCTTTAGGACTGAAGCCGGCAGGCTCCAGGACCTCACAGAAAACTTCTAGCTAGCGGTATACAGTGGGGAACCACCCCCTGATGTCAGCCCGCCCATGATATCACATATGGTATAAAAGGGGCGGTCCCCAAGCCCATCTCCAGTTCTCCCGCCAGAGACCCTGGCAAAGTGAATATAAATGGAGAACCGAGTAGGTTCCTCTTGATGAGGAAAAAGCAACGGTATCTTTGATGGAGAAGCACCTACCAGGGGTAAGGTGGGTGGGAAAAATAGTACCTGCTGCAAGAGCTCCTCTCGAAGATCTACTGTTATGGTAAGTTCTTACGTAACTGTACTATCTCACTTTGAGGGGGCTCTTGCAGCAGGTAACACCTTTAGGACTGAGTCCCAAGCAGTACAGAGAGACCCCGGTCAGCTGGATGGAGGCAGAAGTCTCCCAAAGAAGATTAAGAGAGGAGGCCTTGGAGGGCAGCCAGTCCAAAATCTGCTCTGCAAAAGTGGGAGCAAGACAGAGGCAGGAAACTACAGACCTCTCAGTTTGACCTCAGTGGTAGGGAAAATGGCGGAATCACTTCTGAAGGAAAGAACTGTTGAGTACCTAGAGGCCACTGGGGCACAGGACACAAGGCAGCATGGATTCACAGAGGGAAGGTCATGTCAGATGAATCTAACCAATTTCTTTAACTGGGTGACCAAAATAGTAGACCAGGTAGGGGCTGCGGACATGGCCTACCTAGACTTTAGCAAGGCATTTGACACAGTCCCACACAAAAGATTAATAAACAAATTAGCCAGCCTGGGAGTGGGTCCCAGGGTGGTAGCATGGGTAAAATCTTGACTGGACAACAGGACACAGAAGGTAATGGTAAACAGAGTCCACTCTGAAGAAAGGGGAGGGGTTACTAGTGGGGTACCACATGGTTCAGTATTTGGTCTGGTCCTTTTTAATGTCTTTATGAGCAACACTGCTGAGGGACTGGAAGGAAAAGTATGCCTCTTTGCAGATGACACAGAGATCTGCAACAGGGTTGATGCACAAGGGGGGAGGGAAAGGATGAGAAGGGACTTGGCAAGGCTGGAGGAAAGGTCAGAAGTATGGCAGCTTACATTCAATGCAAAGAAGTGTAAAGTATTGCACCTGGGAAACAAAAACACATGGAAAGAGTACACGGGGGGTAACAATTACAAAAATGGAAAGGGACCTGGGGGTAATCATATCAGGTGACCTAAAGGTTAGCAAGCAATGTGAGAAGGCAGAAGGGATGGCTGGTGGAACACTGGGATGTATAGGGAAAGGCATCACCAGTAGAAAACAGGAAGTTGTTATCCCTCTGTACAGACAGTTGGTGAGACCCATCTGGAGTACTGCATCCAATTCTGGAGACCCCAGCTCCACAAGGATATAGACAGGATGGAGGCAGTCCAGAGGAGGGCAACTAAAATGGTGCAGGGTCTGAAACAGAAGTCATATGAGAAGAGACTAAAGGAGCTCATGTGTGATTTTGTATTTTCTTGAAACTTGGCTTCCCAGCCAAATGCCCTTTGGGGTAACCCTTGCCTCGGTGTTTGCACACAGAGGTTCTTTGTCTTTTAAAGGAGTTTAATATGTATTACCCTTGAGGAAGGGGGGGGGCATAATAGAAACTTTTAAGTACCTCAAGGGAATCAACAAAGTCCAAGAGAGTAACATCTTTCAGAAAAATAGATGTGTAAGAAGAAGGGGACACAATTTGAAGATAAAGCGGGGACAGCTCAGGGGCACTGTGAGGAAGTATTTTTTCACAGAGAGGGTGGTGGACACATGAAACGGCCTTCTTGAGTAGGTCGTGGGGTCAAAAACAGTGGGGAAATTCAAGAATGCATGGGACAGACATAAAGCAATTCTTGTGGGGGTAGGAAGAAATAGGCTATTGGTTAACTAGGATCTGCAGCTTATCCAGTAGGTAGTGAAATGGGCAGACTAGGTGGGCCAAGCAGTCCTTATCTGCCGTCAAAGTCTATGTTTTTCTATTTTTCTATATTTTCTGCGTCAAGATGCAATGTCCAAACTGCAGTGCTTGACAAAAGTGTGGACAGAACTCCAAGTAGCAGCTGCACAAATGTCGGCAGTGGATACATTCCTCAAGAAGGCAAAGGAAGCATCCATGCCCCTGGTAGAGTGACCCTTTACCGAGCCCAGTAAGGATCTGTCATACTTGTTGTAGAAGAAAACAATGCAATTAAACAACCATTTGGATAAACACTGCTTAGAAACAGGAGCCCCCTTCCATTCTGGGGTTGAACAATACAAACAACTGGTCAGACTTTCTAGTGGCTTGGGTGCGCTCCAAGTAATAACGAAGCATCCCAAGAACATCCAAAGTATGAAGTAGTGCCTCCTCTCAGTTTGAGTACTCTAGATAGTAGACAGGAAGGTGGATGCCTTGATTTAAAGTAAACTCTCACACCACCTTGGAAAAGAACTTAGGATTAGTCTGCAAGGATACCCTGTCCTTGTGGAAAACCAAATAAGGCTTCTTACACACCAGGGCCTGAAGCTCGGAAATCCTTCGAGCAGAAGTAATGGCAACTAAAAATAACGCTTTCCACATCAGAAAGCGCAGCTCGCAACTTGTGGCAGGTTCAAAGGGAGGGTTTGTTTTTCTAAAACAAACAAAAGATCCCATGGGGGGACGGGGTCCAGGATGGGAGGCTTTAAATGCAGAATACCCTGTAAAAATGTACAGGGAAGATCCAGCTGAGCAGGACTTTTGCACTCAATAGGTGCATGGTAGGCTGAAATGGCAGACAGACGCGCCTTGAGTGAGGAGTAGCTTAGTCCGGAGTCAGACAGGGAGAGGAGGTACTCCAGAACCAAAGTCACCAAGCAGGTGAAAGGGTCCAATTGCTGAGTGGTGGCCCAGATGCAGAACCGCTCCCACTTCATAGTATAAGTGGCCCCAGTGGAAGGCTTCCTAGCAGCCACAAAGACATCCACTACCCTGGGGGATACCTCAAATCTGGATCAAGCTAGGTCTGCAGGAGCCACGCATGAAGATGTAGAGATCTGAGATCCAGATGGATCAAAGGTTCCCTGCTCCTGGGAGAGCAAGTCTGAGCACAGGAGCAGGGAATCTGGAGGTTCCACTGCCCACTCCCTCCAACTGCAGCTTGAGAAGAACTCGCTGCAGTAGAGGGAAGGGAGGGAACACGTAAAGGAACCACCTCATCCAGTAAAGGGACAATGTGTCTTGCCAGAAAACACCAAGCCCTGGACCTAGCAAGCAAAAACTAGGCAGTTTTGTGTTGGATGGGGAGGTAAATGGATCCAGTTCTGGATGCCCCCACCTGTCAAAGAGGCCTTCGGCCACAAAGGGATGAAGTTCCTACTCGCGTGCCCTGGACTGGGACTGGCTGAGCCCATCAGCCAGGGTATTTTGCACACCTGGAACATGGACTACAGTCAAGTCCAGTTGATGGTCCACTGCCCACGACCAGACTCGCATGGCCTCCCTACAGAGGGGAAAAGAATGAGTCCCCCCTTCTGGTTTATGTAAAAGACCACCGACATGTTGTCTGTCTGGATCAACAGAGGGCCAGATAGCAAGACCATCTGGAAGGCCTGTGGAACATACAGAATCATCCTCATCTCCACGACACTGATGTGGAGATGGAGCTTATGCTGGGCCCAGGTCCCTTGTGTCCGACAGCATTCCAAGTGGGCTCCCCAGCCTTGGCCCAGTGAGTCTGTGGTTAGGATCTGACTGGGAACTTCCTTCCTCAGGCAAACCCCTCTGGAAAGGTTGAGAAATTCAACCACCATGCTAATGCCTGTTGTACAGGGTTGGACACCAAGACCGGTTGCTCTAGGTCATTTGAACGCTGATCCCATTGAACTCTCAGGTTCCACTGAATCTCCCTCATGTACAGCCTGGCCAGGAGGATTGTTGCGATGGCAGCCGCAATGTGTCCCAAGAGTCTGAGGACAGACCTGGCAAAAGGAGAAGATCTGTCGAGCATACGTATGAAGGCGCGCTGCTCTGTCTTAAGGGAGAAAGGCTTTTTCCTGCACTGTGTCCAGAATGGCCCCTATATATTGCAGCCACTGACTTGGCCAAGGGGAGGACTTGGGGAGGTTTAAGGTAACCCCTAAGTCCTGAAACAGGGAGAAGGTGGCCTATATGGTGTGGAGCAGCTGGTCCTTGGTGGGAGCGGTCAGCAGCCAGCCGTCCAGGTAAAGGAAGACATAATGTCCCTGTCTCCTTGGAGCTACAGCCATCATTGTGAGGCATTTGGGTAAAATCTCTGGGAGCCAAGGAGAGGCCAAAGGACAGTGCCCGAAACTGGTAGTGACTTCCCTGAAAGCGGAAGCAAAGGAACCTCCTGTGAGGGTGGAAAATCAGAATATGGAGGTAAGCATCCTGCATGTCCAGGGAGGCATAACCAAACCCTTCGATGAAGAACAGGGAGGAGACCAAGCAGAGTCACTATCCAGAATTGTTTGTACTCAATGTACTGATTCAGGTGGCTGAGGTCGATGATAGGACACAAATCCCTGGTTTTCTTTGGCACCAGGAAGAAGTGGGAATAAAATCCTTTCCCTGTTGTCGGAGGGAGTGGCTCTATGGCCCGCTTTTGCAGAAGGGCTTGGATCTCCTCTGCAATAAGAGCGCTGTGAGCCTGGGAGTAATGGGAAGGAATCGGTGGGTTATATGGGGGTATATCTGTGAACTCCAGAGTATGCCCTTTTCAATCAGTTGCATGACCCACTGTGGTTATCTGATGCAATCTTCTATGTACAAGGAAAATCAACCCCCTACCACCTCCCCTAAGGCTTCGGCTGGGGGAGGGGGGTTGGACAACGAGTCAGGCTGAGGAGCCAGGGAGGGGAAGTGTGGCCTGAGAGGATTTTGGAGCACGAGAGGCAGAACCTCCGGGAAGCTGGAGTGGAAAACTTACACTCTCTCTGCTGCTGTCTTCTGAGTTGCTGTCTGGCATTCCTCCAAAATGACTACTTAGAAGGCTGTTTGGGCTGAGATTTGTACACAGAATGTACAGATTGGATAGCCTTCTCTGATTTCTGCAGGCAAGTAATGATGTTTTGCGAGTCCTCACTGAACAGAACTGGGCCCCTGAAAGGTATATCATTGATGTTAGGTTGCACGTCCGGAGCAAAGCCAGACACTCTCAACCATGAATAATGATGGATACAGACTGCAGAGGCCACGGCCCTGCCCGTGGAGTCCACCGTATCATAAAAGACTCAGAGGACGTGGTTGCCTATGTCTGAGCCTGATTTTAAAATGGCCATCAATTCTGCCTTACGTGGGCAATTTGGTATGGCTTGACCCACCTCCACTGCCTTGTCCCACAGGGCGTTCTGGTACTGAACCATGTGAGCAAGGAAATTCTGAGACCTTGTAGCACACGTGGCTGAGGTTTAGACCTTTCTGACCAACTGGTCAAAATGCTTAGAGTCTTTATCTGGAGGTTGTGTACTCAGGTGTCTAGGGTGCCTGGAGCGGTCATGGGCAGCACTGATTACGACAGAGTCTGCCTCTGGGTGTTCCCCATAAAAGGGATCAACTCTTGGAGCACAACAGAGCTGGTCTGACTTCTTGGAGATAGCCGGCATTGAAAGGGGCACTTCCAGGCTGCTCTGTTGATGTCCTTAAAGGACTCCACAAGCAGGGGGACCACTATGTGTTGGGTGTCCTTCCTCCTGAAAAGGTGGCCAATTGACGATGCTCCGGATCCAGCTCCTGTGTGTCCCAGCTGTTCAACTGCTGGATGTGCCATATTACATCCATAAAGGATGGGTCGAAAGGTGGGGAGCGAGGAGTGTCCTTACCGCCATCAGGCTCCGAAGGAAGGCCCGAGTCTTCGCGGCCTGAAGAGGAGTAGGAGTAACCATCTGAATCACCTGAATCCAGGAGGGGGGAAATGAATGGGGTTGCTTGTGCTGCAGTTCTTTAGGAAGTTGGGTTTCTCCCCCATCCGGCATCACAGTGGTCCCCTAGGTGGAGGGGTAGGTGGGCGAACCGGAGGCTTGTCTGGAGGTGGCCTCTGAGGAGCAGGTTTGGAGGGTTCCCTAGGGGCCTCTTTGTCTTTGAAATAGGCCCAGAAGGCTGCAAAAAGCTCTTATAGAGCTTGAGGAGGATTGGGAGGCAGGGCTGGTGTGTCCAGAGTTGAGGGATTAGGCTTAGAGGGCCCCTGCATCTGGTTGGTGGGCTGGGGTAACTCAGATGTTGGAGTGGGCCGGTCTGGTTTACTGGGCATCAGACTCAGAGGAACAGAGCCATCTGGTGTCAAACGGTCTGGACCTGACATCTGGCCATCAGGCATCTGGCCCTCAGGTGTCTGCTAAGGGTGGGTGTCAGGCTCAGCCAGCAACTTTGGAGGGTTAAGTGGCAACAGATTCACCTGAGATGATGGGGAAGCTGGCGTTGAAGGCACTGGTGTAGGCTGAGGCTGGACTGGCAATTCAGCTGGTGGCCGCCTAGGAGTTGCCGCAAGAATCGGGGAGCAGGCCCCCGTACAGGACAGAGGCCCCTCTTTCCTGGAGGAGGAGGAGAGCATCATTCCCCAGCATCACCTGTTGGAGTCAGCCCTTGATGTCGGGGAGGACTCAGCAGACACCCTGGCTGAGAGAGCAACAGGCAAGGGCCTGCTGCCTGAAGACCCACTGGCTAAGCCACTCGGCTTAGAGCCCGCAGGGACTATGCGCTTAAGATTGAGGGGCTGAGAGGCGGGGGATGAAGTCCCATGCTCTGAAGAACCTTTTCCCACAACAGTAATAAGGGAGGGAGGCTTTGTCACCGGGAGCTTCGAGGGAGAAAGGGCAGTCGTGGTGGAAGGAGCCGACCCCCCATGGAAGCAAGACCCAGAACAGGTCGCCGCCTTGCTCAGGGACCACGTGCAGGAGTCCAAGCAGGGTTTCTCCTTATGCTTCTCCCAGTGCTTATGTTTGCTGCTTGATTTCCTCTCTTTATGAGAAGAAGAGGAGTCAGAGGTCCCAGAGGCCGGGGAAGAGGAAGAACTCTTTTGGTGAAGCTCTTTCTCCATCTCGGATAGCTTGTTGGTAAACAAGAAGGCTTCAAGGGTCTTCTGGCGGCCGACCCGAGTGTGCCGAATGAAATCTTGGCAATGCTGGCAGGCCTCTATGTCGTGGTCCTGGCCCAGGCAGAAGAGGCAGGCTAAATGACCATCCTTGTGAGGGATCTTCTCACCGCATGCACACTTTGATCGCCACCCCTAGACTGAGGAAGATGGAGAAGAAGACATGCAAGATGGGGAAATCCTTAACTGGATATAACCTGTATAACTTAGGACAGACAGGCGAGGAGGTGGTATTGCTCTATTTATTCATGAAAGACTAAGGTCATTTGAAATAACTAATTAAAATAAAAGGTGATTCTGATGCAGAAACAATTTGAATAAAGTTAACATCATCCTCTACTTATTTTAATCGGTGTCTGCTACAGACCCCCAAACTCTAGTACTGAAATACTTCAAATAATAACCAAAGTGGAGAAAGCTAAAGAGATGGGTGAAATCCTGCTTTTGGGAGACATAAATCTGGGGGCTATTGACTGGCAAGGAACAAATGCAACAACCCTGGCAGGAAAACATTTCCTAGCATCTATCGAGCAGCATGCTTTGACACAGCATGCTGATAATCCCACTAGAGGGGACAATAGTCTGGATCTAGTCATAACTTCAGAAGCAATACCATAGATTCTTGTCACACTGGCCCTCCACTTGCCAACACTGACCATAATACTGTCCTTTCAGTTTTGATACATGTGAGCAACAGATGTCAGGAGTTACTGAATTATTTCTGTATTCAAAAGCTAATACAAAATGTATAAACAAACAGCTTACTAAAATAGATTGGAATAAGGTATTAGTTGATAAAAACAAACATGATGTGGGACGAATTTAAAAAAAATTACTAAAAATATGCTATGCCCATATACCAAGAATAGGGAAATATGCCGAAACTGAAATGAGACCCAAATGGCTATCAAATAAAATAAAAAACACTCCTAAATAAAAAACTAGGATTTACAAGAAATGCTTGAAACACAACTCCAATGAAATGTGGGTTAAATACAAGACCCTTTTAAAGAAAACAAAATATGAAATAAAAAAAATCTAAAAATAAATCAATGGAAGTCAAGTTGGCATCAGAGGCCAATAAATCAAATATTAAGGCCTTTTTCAGCTATATAAATTATTTAAAAAAAAACAATGTCAATCTGTTGGCCCAGTCTCAGTAAATAATTGTACAATCACTGAACCTCACGAAATGGCTAATGCTTTCAATTCTCATTTCTGTAAAATTTACGAGCACGAACCTAAAAAAAAAAAAAAAAAAAAAAAGGTATCCTAATTTCATATACTAGACTCTCTGGAAATTTCTATATCCGAAGAAGAAATCAGACAAAGCATAAAAAAAGTTAAAAAATGACTCTGGGGCAGCGGTTCCAGAACAGGCTGATAACACACAGGACAAGCGGTACCCCGCCCCTACCCCAAAAAAATGAGACTACGCCCAGCCCACATAATATAACCACTCAAATTTTAAAAATAACGTCCAGAATGTCTTATCCCCATTAAAAGTAATTTCTGAATATTCAGTCAACACAGGTCAAGTTCCAATGGGACTGGGTAAAGGCATATGTTTATATATTTGTATATTTACAAAAAGGGAAGTAAATCTGATCTAAATAATTACAGACCAATCAGCCTCACATCCATCCCAGGGAAGATGTTGGAAAGTATAATAAAAAATAATGTTAGTTCTTCTGCTGGTACAGAAGTCGTGTTACAAACATGCTGTGTTTCTATAAGAAAATTAGCAGTTCCCTAGACCCCGGGATATCGTGCAATGCGATATATCTTGATTTTTCCAAGACCTTCGATCTGGTACCACACTGGGCAATAATACAGAGGGTGAGGAAAGAAAATATTAATAACAGACTAATAAACTAGATAGAAAACTGGTTCCCCGATAGGCACTAGTGTGTGATAATCAGAGGGAACACCTCATGAAGCTGTAAAGTTTCCAGTGGCGTGCCCCATGGATCAGTGTTAGGGCCATTACTTGTCAACATTTTTAACTCAGATCTAACAAAGAACCCAACATCATGGACCATCAAATATGCAGATGACACAAAGATTTTGGGAGTAAAATGCCTCACAGAGGATGACTGTAAATTAATGCAGGAAGATTCAGACAAACTGACAGCATGGGTTAACAGATGGGAAATGAGATTCAGCATAAGACAAATGTACAGTAATGCATTTAGGAAGAAAAAATTGTCATTATTGTTATAAGCTGTGTGGTAAAAACTTGACCCAGACAAGCAATGAAAAAGGTTTGGGTATATTTATTGATGACAAATTCAATCTAAAGTCCCAGTCATCATTTGCCATCACTTGCGTCAATAGAGTACAATAAGCAATAAAGAGGCACATAAGATCTCGGGACCATCCGTAATCTTCACTCTTTAGAGAGAGAGTGTGTGCGTCCACACCTTGATTACACTTCCCTGGTGTGATATCGTTATAAACATAGGGATACTGACAGAACTGAAAGTGTCCAGCGGAAAGCTACCAAAACCATCTAACGCGTTCATAATTTAACATGTGAATCCTGTCTGAAGCACTTAAACTTAATTGCATCAGAACAATGTCACCTAAGAGGGGACTTGCTCACTATGTACCACATAATGCAGGACCCATATCTACTAATGGAATTAAATTTTAATTCTAAACAAATATCCAAAAACACCAGAGGACACCCACTACAAATGACAGGACAGACCTTTAAAACCACAAAAAGGAAACACTTTTTTACTCGGTGAATTATTAATCCGTGGAATTCATTGCCGTTTGATATAATAGCTAGTAAGACAAAATTAGAATTCAAATGCAGACTGAATTTCATATTGAATGATGGTGTATTACAATATTATTAAGGGATGGAGCAACATGAGCACACAAGCCTTATCGCTCTTTTTCAACCACAGTTTCAGACAGCAGGGTGTCATGCAACAACCAGGACAGGTGCTCAGAGGGTGGAAGGTGCCACTACTCACCAGGGAGCCATTTGCCTGTCATGGGATGGGCACATGGGGGAGGGTGGCTGCAGTACAGCCACCCCGCCACCATGGCTTTACGGCCAGTTAAGACTAGGTTTTCGGGCCAGCCCGGTGGTGCTGAGGGTTGAGGCGCTGGATCCAACACCTCGTGCCACGCCGGTGACCCGCGTTCACGGGCCGCCGGGGGTCAGCAGGGGAGGGAGAGGACTGAGCGTCCGATGACTGCGCTCCTCTCCTGGGGAAGGGTGGGCAGATCATCCCATTCCTTGGCTGCCCCCAGTGGAGGCTGGGGGTAATGCCAGAGTAATGGGAGATAAGTGAACGTGGCATAGTGACACGTGCGCTTCCACGCACACACGTTCATGGCAGGAAGGGGTGGGGAAAAAGAAAAACAGGGAAAATGCAGCTGCCAGCTCTATGAAGCCCCTCCAGCATTCTGGCACCTCCTCGAAGAGCTCCTGAGCCCGCTCCGGATATGTACTTGGGAGGGGGGAGGACGGCCCTCTCCCCTTCCACCCCGCCACAGGGGGTAAGCCATGGGGGATACAGGGCTTGGGGGTTGCTGAGAGGTAAAGTGGTGACAGGGGGCTGGAGAAGGACGAATGCATGCAGACAGGCTGAGGAGGAAAAAATACAATATGGGAAGACTAGGTTTTCGGAGGTGGTAAATAGCGCCGGTTTGGGTGCCATTTTCCATTAATGCAAACCTCCGAAACTGCCGCTGCGCCTGTATGGAGGGAGGGGCCCCTTCAATCGTATGGATGCAGCATTCTGTTAGCATTCAGGTGCTACCAGGTTTAGTCCATGTTACAGGAATCTCTGAATATAAACTCCACCCTAAAACTTGGTGCAACACATGGTTAGCTTAGGCAAACACCCTTTAGCGTCCAAGCTAACGTCTCAATATCCAGCCCTTGTTGTTTCAGAGTTTAACGTTTGAAAAATGGAATAAGTCATTTAAAGGGACACTGTCAACCTCCTTAGGCCTCAAAGTGTCCCCAGTTTAAAAAACACATTTCATGATTGTTCACATTCTGTAGAGTCTGTTCATCCAGCTGGTAGTTTGATTCAGATCCCTATTTTCTTTTAAAAATTGAAAAACTGACTGCCCATAATACTGGTGTTACCAAACTAAAACATGTTTGTTTTCATTTCTTGACCAGCTCTGACTGCATCTTTCCTGGACTCAGGAATACCCCCAACACAATCTAGCCACTGATTATGCAGTGGGTGTCGAGCAGACTATTGTATCATGAGTGGCTCCACTGTTTGGGGGTGTTTCTGATGTTCAGGAAGTGTGCACTAAGAGTAGCTCAGTGATATGAAGCAAAACAAAGCTGGGCATAGCTATACATTACCCTGCATTTTGGTTCTAATAAGCAAGGAACAGATAAAACAATCAGCCTCATCAATGAATTTTAGAGACAATAAGCAATCATAAAATGTGTTTTTTTTCCCTAAACATAATGCAAAAAAAGTTGACAGTGTCCCCTTAACCTGAGAAGTCCCCCTTTTTTTTACAGTTATAAATGTGATGTTTTTGTAGTGTTCATTTTACACCACTAATCACCCATTACATTTCCTGAGTTACTATTTGCAACACAAGTAATACACATGTTCTTGCAATTTATTAAAAAACTGGCACAACACCGTGAAGAAATTTAAAAAAAATTATTTGAGAAAAATCCCAACTGAATTAGTGCCAAATTGCTGCAGTGCTCCTAGACAGCGTGAAAAAACAATTACTTCAAAAATAAAAAATAATGTAAATGAGAACACGAAGTCATCTATTAAATGTAAAACTTGCATGAGTCTTAGGTCTATATGTTACAAAAAATACATAACTATTTACAAGTATTTACAATGCGTACTTGGAAAATTCCTTATTTGACCCTTTAATTAAAGTAATCCTGTGAAAAAGAAGAAACAGTGCTTAGTCAGCATACTAAGTAAAACACTGACAGATTAGTCCTTTTTTTTTGAAAGATACATTGTTAAAAACTAAAATTTTTGAATAATAAATCAACTTCAATGAAACAGTATTAAAGCACTTTCACCTTTTTCTTTGTTAACATAAATGTGTGCATGCAAATTAAAGAATAACTATGCACAGCCATGCACACAGATACAAACTGCTTTACATTAAATCGTAAGTACTTTGACATACAGTAATGCATCATATTTACATATAAACAGTTTTTCACCATTAATTACATATTTACATCTGAGTTGTACTTTGATAGCAGATGACAAGCCATACATGTATGGTACAGGTGCTACAATTTCATGTCTTGCGCAGTATTACATGATGAGCTGATGGCCAGATGTGTATGGAGTGGTGTGTGTATGGGGGATCAACACATGACAGAATCAGTTGTAACCACTGATTACTCCCATAGTCTGGCACCCTAGCAAAAGCCCACTCAAACTGAAACTATATCAGTATCATAATTAAAACCATCCAGCGATTACATGTAGAAATAAAAAGTTAGAAAATTAATTATTCGGTACTCAGTGACGGATCCAATCCGAACGGGAACGATGTCAGTGACGTGTGTAACGCCGACCTCTTTTTAACCTATTCAATTGAGAGGCATCTAACTGCTAATTATTCTTGTGCAATTCCCACAAACTGCCTTTTTAGGATAATCAGATATGTATCCTTTAGCTTTTGTGGAAGCCTTTCCTTAAAGCTGCATGTAGCATCACTGCACTTTATCTAACTGCCACTGTATCCGAGATGTACCATAATGGCCAAAATGCACAGAAACTCCATGGTGGGAAATTATTGTGCGAGTGTCTAAATGCGTATGTTCAAGCATGACATTACCTGCAATAAAGTCAGTTATTGGTGTCACAACTTTGACTCCCTATGAGTCAAATCAGCGTCGTATCAGCAAAAGGTAGTTTCAGAATGGGTCACTCTCAGTAATCGGGTACTGTACCTGCCACACCTTCTGCACTCCAAGCCAGATTTGACATTGTTAAACACCTGTCTGAATTTCACAGATGACTCGTGGAATTTACAGAGAAATCCACAACATGTCATCAGTCACTTCTCTCTCAACATTTCCACAGGAAAGACAAACATATCTGCTCACATATTTCAGTGTGGCATATCGCCTTACTAGAATTCCATCATCTCTTAATGAGTTGATGATTGCCATTATACATATTGCTGAACACTGTCAGAAAATGTGCTGTGCTTGTCATAAGATGCCACAGCTTGATGTAGCGGCATCAATGACTGTAAAGTACTCCTTTGCCGTTGACTGACACTTAGAACTTGCTTCAATGAATCTGTCAAAACATTTGATTCTGAAGCAGTTACTGGGGCAACAAATTCAGGCATGTGCAGTAACATCTGCATTGCAGAATTAGCATACAAAATAACTCCAGCACTGTTGCTAAATGGCACCATTGCAGATAGACCAACTGTTTTTTTTTTTTTGCAGGAGGTGATCTGATATCATCAGGCAAACTTGATCCCTCATCTGTTGAGAAGAATTATGTATAGTAGATTTCTTCCTCTTCAATTTCTGTGACATATTCAAAGCCACATCTTGAATGACTACGTCACTCACCAGTGGAATTAATGACAGGCTAGGCTTATACAAAGTGCACAGGTGATTGTACTCTGCATGAATTTTATTATGTGCAATATTGATAATGTACAATCCTGCCAGAGTTCTCAAGCGTGACAAAGCAACATAGCTCATAACAACTTTGGATATACCATTCCCTATGTCAATCATCGCAGCATCTAAACTCAAACACTGTGACTTGTAAATCAGCACTGCATATGCAACACACAGTGGGAACTGTTTTCTTGTTACATAAATATCTTCCACATGCTGGAATTTTACCATGCATCTGTAGATGCCTTGCGAATAATCAAGGTTGTCAAACTTTATTACAGTTTCAACTTCTGTTCTCTGAACATTGTATTGAAAGTCAACTGTGTGCCCCACTGCACCACTAGCTAGTCCACAATCCACATCAAGACTGTAACGTAGCATCACACGTGCACTTTCATAGACTGTAAGAGCAGACTCTGAATCAGCCTTTCTTGACATGTCTACATTCAACTCTTAGGACGATCAATCATCTTTGAGATCATTTTTGGGCTTAGACAAACTCCATCGATTGAGTTCAGTGATGGCAGTGTGGCAATTGCTTGTTGCTGTCTCTTCAGCATTATCTGACTTGAACTGTGCACACTGTTTAAGCCTCAGAATCAAACGCAGAATTTGTGTTATGTCACAGCATGGTTTTCTAAACACACCACATGCTTCAGACTGGAAGTCTTGCCTCTTCCTATCATGTGTGTGTTCAATACTGAATCATTGAAATCTGACAGATTTCCAATTTGTGTCTTATCAAGCAGAGCCTTGTACTGTTGATCAGCATTCTGATGCATATTCTGAAAAAGTTCAACATAGGTGAGTAACTTCCAGAGGTGTATTCCACCAATGCGCCCAATAGTTTTTCTAGCTTCCTCAACAGTAAGTCTAGAAAAGATATGCTTCCTATTCACAGGTGCCAGTTGAAGTAGGTCACCAAAAAAAAAAATGTTTTTGCTTCCAAAGGCAACTTCATCATCTGTGCCAACAATCTCCAGCAGACATAGGTGAATGAAGGGCAAGCATAACATTGGAGACCACACTGATCTCTTCAATAATCGAGAGCTCCATTTTGTCAAACATATTGCATAGGTCACTTGCAACTTCAAAAGACAACTTGCGGTATTCACCAGTTTTTCCATGCGCAAGAGGTAGCATAAAAACACTTTGTACAGTCACTCCACCTGTTACATGCAACAAGTCATAGACATAGTCATAGAAACTGACGGCAGATAAGGACAGCTAGGCCCATCCAGTCTGCCCATTTTCCCTACCTACTTCAAAAGCCACAAACCCTACTTGATCTCTACCTTTACCTTCTCGTTCCTATCGCTAGGGTTCCCCTATGCCTGTCCCATGCATTTCTGAATTCCCCCACTGTGTTTGCCCCACCACCTTCGCTGGGAGTCTATTCCATGCATCTACTACTCTTTCCATAAAGAAATACTTCCTCACATTACTCCTTAGTCTACCTCCTTCCAACCTCATGTTCTGCACCCTCGTTCCTGAACATCTCCTTTTCTGAATGATGCTTCCCTCCAGTACCCTATTCATGCCCTTTAGATATTTATAGGTTTCCATCACATCTCCCCTGTCTCTCCTCTCCTCCAGGGTATACATATTGAGGTCTCTCAGTCTCTCCTCATATGACTTTTGGTGCAGGCCCTGCACCATCTTTGTTGCCCCTCTTTGAACTACCTCCACCCAGTCTATGTACTTACAGAGATGCGGCCTCCAGAAATGGACACAGTACTCCAAATGAGGCCTCACCAATGATCTGTATAGTGGCATCAGCACATCTTTTCTTCTGCTGGTGATACCTCTCCCACTGCACCCCAGCAACCCACTGGCTCTCCCCATAGCCTTGGCACATTGCTTGCCTGCCTTTAGGTCATCAGATATTACTCCCAAATCCCTTTCCTACTCAGTGACCATTAGTATCTCCCCCCCGCCCAATCATGTAATCCTCCCTCAGGTTCTTGCACCCCAAATGCATGGTTTTGCATTTTTTCGCATTGAATCTCAGCCACCACACTCTAGACCATTCTTCCAGTTTACCTAGTTCCCTCCTCATTTTTTTTTCCACTCCTCCTGGAGTGTCCACCCTGTTGCAGATCTTAGTGTCATCTGCAAACAGGCACACTTTCCCTTCTAGCTCCTCTGCAATGTCACTTATGAAGACATTAAACAGGACTAGCCCCAGAACTGATCCCTGTGGTACCACGCTGGTCATCCTCCTTTCCTCAGATTGAGCTCCATTTACCACCACCCTCTGTCTTCTATCACTCAACCAGTTCCTAACCCAGTTTACCACCTTGTGACCCACTCCCAGGCTGCCCAGCTTGTTCACAAGTCTTCAGTGTGGAATGGTACTGAAAGCCTTACTGAAATCCAGGTAGGCCACTCCACTGCTTCCCCGATCCACTTCCCTAGTCACTCAGTCAAATAAATCAATTAGATTTGTTTGACTTAACCTTCCTGCTGTGAATCCATGCTGTCTCGGACCCTGTGCTCTGCTGGATTCAAGATGTTCCACAATCCTTTCTTTAAGTAGTGATTCCATAATTTTCCCCACTATTGAGGTGAGGCTGACTGGTCTATAGTTTCCAGCCTCCTCCTCCTTACTCCTTTTGTGAAGAGGGACTACATCTGCCCTCCTCCAGTCCTCTGGAACCACTCCTGTATCGACTGACTCGAACAGGGCTGCCAGTGGTGCTGCCAGCACCTCCTGTAGTTTCCTTAATATTCTAGGATGTATCCCATCTGGTCCCACTGCTTTGTCCACTTTCAGTTTTGTGAGTTCTTTTAGGACTCTCTCTTCTGTAAATGACTGGTGTCCACCTCCCTCCCATATTTGCTCATGTTGCCTAACTGTGGTCCCTCACCTTCTCCTTCTTCTGTGAATACAGAACAAAAATATCTGTTCAGTACTGATGCTTGGTGCTTCCACACACTCCCTTTCTTCCCCTTTAAGCCTTACAATCCCACCCCTGTTTTTTCTCTTTTCACTAATGTACCTATAAAAAGTCTTGTCCCCTTTTTCTACCTCCTGCGCTATTTTTTCCTATGGTTGTGCCTTTGCACTCCTGACTGCTTTCCCTGCCTCCCTCTGTTTATCCAGTCCAGTCCAAGCTGTCACAACTGTAGACACTGCTACTCCGGTATGTTACCATATATTACCATTAACTGCTTCAATAAGAAAAATGTTTCCTGTACCAGTTGAACCACTGACAAAACACACATAGTGGTTTATGTTTGTCACAACAGCACTGTTTTTATGATGCTGAATATCATGGTGAATGGCATACATTACAGCAGTGTATACAATGTGTTGCTGTTGATTTAACTGCTGTTCCATGACAGAGATGTCAATATCAGCCTGGCATGCCTGTTCCATGGCTGTTTCAATCTCTGACACCAGAACAGCGGGATCATTCGACGGAAGAGGCGCTCCCTGAGTATACTCTCTCTCTCTCTCTGGATCACAGCTGTCCTGAGAATTCACTGGAGTGGCTTCTTCCAGTTGTTCTCTAGGTTTTCTAGCTGTTCTTTTTCTAGTTCTTTTTATGTGTGCAACTGAAGTGTCAGTTTTGAAGGTCTTGTAGCTCAGTTTCAACTGCTCCTCATATGTTAGATTGACGAGCTTTTACAGTATTTCTCCATAACTTGAACAGGAAAAGTAGAGCAAAGCAGTAATATTCTCCTTCTCTGGTGATTTCACAGTCAATTTGCAATGATCAATCAATCAAGGCTTGTGTCTTCTGACCAGACTGTCTTGCACACCAGTTACTTGGAAGATATTCTTTGCTGGAAAAGACTCGGACTCCAGGTTTATAGTCATACCATTAAGTGACTCTGAAGAGACACATGTTCTCTACAGCATTGTGTTGCTGTGGGTAGCATATGTCAATCAAATTGTTTTTGTGAATGTGTGTTGAACATGGTTTGTTTGCAGCAAGATCTTCGATCTGATCATGCGACTTTATGACACAACGTCGGTTTTCTATGTAGTTGATGTTCAGGTACTGTATTGCTTCGGATTTTCTATACAGACATGTTTTGATTAAACAGTCACCTGCTTTGTAGACTCCACATTCATGGTGTGACACGGTTTTCAACCTTAGAGACCAAAGCAATGAACTGATAGAGCTGCTGCTGTCACCTGCTCATTCTACTTGTTGTGGGGAAATAGAGGAGGGTGAGTTTTTCTGTTGATTTGAGATTAGTTTAAATCTTTATTTAACTCTGTAACTGATTTTTTGTGAGTTTGCTGCGGGTTTGGGATTAGTTTAAATCTTTAACTCTGTAACTGATTTTTTGTGAGTTTGCTGTTGGCTTGGGAGCAGCTTAAAGCTTTCTTTAAACTCTGTAACTGATTTTCGGGACTGTTGATAAATACTGGAAAGCCACTGAGGGTTGGGCTTGAAGGCTGTGAGGGAGGAACTTGGGGAGCTGCAAACTGCCCATGTGAACTAACTCCTAAAGCTAACAGTCAGAGGGTGAAAAGTTCTGTCACTCAGGCTTTTACTAGTTGGATTTTAGGGTTTACATTTTTTTGTTACGCAATGTGCAGGTAGGACTGGCAGAGGTTTAGGGAAGAGACGTCAGTACACACTTTGATGCTCTGAGCAGCACTGGATAGTCAAAGGTAGCTACGGTACATTCTGTGGCTGAGTATAGTGACAGAGATAGGGGGCATGGCACAGGAGGAGAGATAGGGATGCCAGGAGGACATAGGAGGAGGAGGAGGGGTTGCTGTTGGCAGGACAGAGGTGATGAGGTCGAGAGGGAAGGGGGGGCAGGCTCCAGGGGAGCAGGGCAGAAGTAGGAATGGGGGGACATGCTAGTAATCTGCAATGGATGTGGGTCAGCATTCTGGATGGGCACATTATGGAGGCTACGGGAGTGTCCCATATGTCGTAGGATAAGAGACCTACAGGCAGAGACCCAGTGGATGGAGGTGGAGATAGAGAATTTGAGGAACATGGTCAGGGAGGGTGGGGTAGGTAGGCACAAGGGAAGGGAGAGGATGCCAAGGAGAAATATAGAGCACGAGAGATGACACAGCAGGGGATGGGGGGTGGGGACTGGAGTCATGCAACAGGTACGAGGTACTGGCAACTGAAGTAGAAGGGGGAGTGAGATGCTTGGGAGAGGGGAAGAGGGGGGCACAGGGGCCAGTGCTACAGAGGGGACATTGGTATATTGGGGAGAGGGGACAATGCCATGGCAACGGCAGGAGGGAGTGCCCAGGAGGAAGGGGACATGGTACATAGGGGAATGGGGCGGACCACAGGGGAGAACGGACACTTAGGAGAGAGGGCGCAAGTGTAAACAGGAGGCTGGACAAGAGGGTAAGAGAAGGAGTAAGGAGAACAGCTTCAGAAATTAAGGGGCAGGAAGAAAGCGAAGGCCATGAAAGGATGGGGGAGGTGCAGCCAGAAGGAGTGTGGGGGGGAGTTATACTGATAGGAGATTCTATCCTGAAAGGGATCGGGGGGGTGTGAAAGACGCAGTTAGATTTTGGTGGAACCTGTACCGGGCCTGACAGCAGGCAGGGCAAGCTCTGAGGAAGTATGTTGGGGAAGACAGCAGAAACCTCACGTGGTGGTACATGTGGGCACATATGACCTTGAGGGCTTCACGGTGGAGTTGGTACAGGAGAGGTTTGAGGAACTGGGGAAGCTATGCTTGGAAACAAGGAGGTCCATGGCATTCTTGGAGGTACTACTGGTCCCAAGGGAGAGCAGGGCAAGAAAGGAAAGGATAGTGGAGTTCAACTCCTGGCTGAGAGACTGGTGTAACGCACAAGGGTATGGGTTGGTAGGAGGATGGGGGAGATACATGAACTAACAGAGAACTGTATGCAAGGGACGGTTTACTCCTGAATGGGGCCAGTAAGGGGGTGTTAAAAAGCAAATTAGAGGATTATATTGTTTCAAGTGGGTATTTAAACTAGGTAGGGGGGAGGTGAGTGCACAGTTAGAATGCAGGGTTGCCAGGTTGGAGCGCAAAACATGCTGTCCCCCCTTGATAACATTGAGGGTAAGGGGAAGGGACCACTGAAAGGAGGGGGCAGACTAAGGAGCTGAGGGGGGGGGTCAGATGGGAATGGGTGGAAGGTGGTTTCCCTAAACACAAGGAGGGGAGTGTGGATGTTGCTGCAGTGACTGAGACTTGGGCCACCCAGAACCATGACTGGGATCTGGAAATCCCGGGGTATAAAATTTACAGTAAAGACCAAGGGATTGGGAGAGGGGGTGGAGTAGCATGCTATGTAAGGGAAGGGATCAGATGTATGAGGGACGAAAGGGAGGAAGGGAGGACAGAGGCACTATGGATGCAGCTTCTGGACTCCAGGAGTAGAAAGCTGAGGCTGGGAGTGGTGTACAGACCACCAGCCCAATCAGCGGAACTGGACAGGGAGTTAGTGGAGCAAATAAGGAGGGTGTGTAGAAAGGGGAGTGTGGTGATTGTGGGGGATTTCTATCTGCTGGGGGCAGATTGGAGCACCCCTGCCACCTCCAGTGCCAGTGAGCAGGTGCTTTTGGACATGATCCAAGATGGTCTCCTGACACAGCTGGTCATTGAGCCAACCCGACTAGGTAACATGCTGAACTTGGTGCTGTCAAATTGGGAGGCAGTGAGGGAAACAGGGGTGGAAGACCCACTAACTGGTAGTGACCACCAAACAGTGTGGTTCACTTTCAAGTTGGGCAGGGAGTCTGTAGGCACAGTAACAAAGGTGGTGGATTTTAGGAGGGTGGGGTACGGCAGGATGAGAGAAATACTGCAAGGGAGACTTCAGGGTATTAGGCCAGAGATGGATGTACAGCAAAAGTGGGAAATTATTAAAGCTGGGCTAACAGAGGCTACAGAAGCTTGCACCAGGACTAAGAGCAAGAAGTGCAGAGCCAGGAAACCATGTTGGCTGAACAGAGAAGTGTTGGGGGGGGGGGGTGAGGGCAAAGAGAGGTACATACCAGAAGTTCAGGAGAACGAGGAAGGAAGAGGACAGGAATGCATATGTGAGTTGGTCCAAGGAGGTGACCAAGCGAGTGAGAGTAGCCAAGGCCTCCAGGAAGCTAAGATTAGTGCAGGGCATCAAGGGAGGGGAGAAGGACTTTTTTAGATATGTCAGGGAAAAGAGGATGCGCAGAGATCATGTAGTGAAAATAAAGTGGGGAAGGGAGTGGGTGGCAAAGAGAGAAGAATAAACATAAGTACTAAATGAATACTTCTGCTCCGTTTTCACAAAGGAGAAGGATGGTCCACTACCACCATGGACTGGGAGGGTGGGGGTGGGAGGGAGGAGATGACAGATGGAATGATCAAGGGGAGTAGAGTACTAGAGGATCTGAAGGCATTAAGGGTGGACAAGGCACCAGGTCCTGATGGCATCCACCCCAGGGTGCTGAGGGAGATGGCAGAGGTGTTGGCCGAACCACCGGCAGACCTGTTCAGCACCTCCCTGGACACAGGATGGGTGCCTCAGGACTGGAGGGTGGCCCATGTGGTGCCCATACACAAGAGTGGCCCTAGGGACAAGCCAGGAAATTATCGGCCTGTCAGTCTCACTTCCATAGTGGGTAAACTTATGGAGACGATACTGAAGAAGAGGCTGCTGTCATTCCTCGAGGGTAATGACCTCCAGGATGGGTGGCAGCATGGGTCTGTCTTGGGGAGGTCTTGTCAGACCAATCTAATAGAATATTACAACTGGGTAACAAGAGAGCTGGATATGGGTCATGCTGTAGATGTCCTGTACCTGGACTTCAGCAAGGCCTTCAATTCAGTACCTCATGGGAAGCTGGTGGGGGGAGCTTACTGCTGCAGGGGTGGGGACAAAGCTGACAAACTGGATAAGGAACTGGCTGCAGGGGAGGCTGCAATGGGTGGTAGTGGCGGGGGGGCGCTCCTGACACCTAGACCAGTGACAAGTAGTGTACCGCAGGGCTCAGTGCTGGGCCCCGTGCTATTTGGTCTCTTTATCTCAGATATTGCACACGGAGTTGGGAGTAGGGTTAGTCTCTTCGCAGATGATACCAAAATGGGGGCAGTGGTGGACGAAGAGGACGGATAGAAACAACTACAAGGGGACCTAGCCAAACTGGAGGTATGGTCAGAGAAGTGGCAGCTGGGATTCAATGCGAGAAAGTGCAAGGTTATGCACTTTGGGGCAAAGAACCCAAGGAGAGGCTATTGGTTGGGAGGGGTGAGGCTGGGGATCACTGAGGAAGAGAAAGACCTAGGGGTGTTGGTAACAGGAAGCATGAACAGCTCTGCCCAATGCTGGAAAGCAGCAGCTAAGGCGAACAGGACACTGGGCTGTATTGCAAGGGGATTCTCTTCCAGGGAGAGGGAGGTGATCCTGCCCCTCTACAGATCTTTGGTCAGGCCACACTTGGAGTACTGTGTGCAGTACTGGCGGCCGTATCTGAAGAGGGATATTAGTTTACTGGAAGGTGTGCAATGGAGGGCAACAAAAATGTTTCAGGGGATGGAGGGCAAGGCCTATGAGGACAGGCTGAATGAGCTGAATATGTACATGCTGGAGGAGAGGAGGGACTGGGGGATATGACTGAAATGTTCAAGTATCTGAGGGGGATAAACAAAGCTAGCACTGAAGGGGTGTTTAAGCTGAGGAAGGGTAGGAACACGAGGGGGCACAGACTATGACTGGAGGGCAGAAGATTTAGGAGGGAGATGAAGAGACACTACTTCAAGGGGCGGGTGGTGTCTAAATGGAACGCTCTATCTACCAGAGGGGGTGGTATCATGTAAGACAGTATGAAGTTTTAAGAGGGCATGGGATGGAGCATGAGGGAGGGTCTGGGTGGAGGGGGCTGAGGCAGTCATGGGAATGACAGATGGGGATGGGGTTGGGGCAGCTGCAATCTAGGGGGCTAGCTTCACACTTGGGCAGACATTGATAGACCAGGTGGTCTGTTTCTGCTGGCAGAATCATATGTTTGTATGTATGTTCATATGTTCCAAGCCCCTGCAAGCATGTTTGCTAATTTTTGCTAATGTATGATGTGACACACCATAGGAGGGCCATGGAATTGTTGGCAATGAACTGAACATCTGTTCGCCTGCCACATCAACAACAGAACAGGACTGTAGACATTTATGAATGCCTCATATTCTTTTCCATGTAATTTGTACACTCTCTTTGTATATTTCGCTTTAGGACGGTGTTGCATGGCAGAGAATAACTCATTCATAAGCCATTTTCAGACACACATCTTGGAAATCCAAACCAACACCTCGTGTACCAATTTGCTTGATTTTTCAACTTTTTACATCAGTATTTGCAACAGATGTGTCACTAAAACTTTTCAACCAGTTTCCATGAGGATGGACGTCGTACAGTGCCTGTCAGGAAGTTGACATGTAATGTACTGCGTGACAGCATGATAAAGTTGTGAATTTCACAGTCTTGAATATCACCAATGTAGGTTGCATCTTTTATCCATGGTAGCATGTGGATGTGAGAAGCACCATGTGCTTGGTATTCCACTCTCCAAAAGTAATGTTCCACAATACCAAGTGGTAGATTAGTCTTTGACAGAATGAACCCTCAGAAGTGCATTTAATCGGTGATTAAAGTGCCATAACAAAGACAGTGAGTCTAGAGAGTAAATCTCACCAAGGGTCACCGATGATACGCCATCAGCATCTCCATTTGCTCACTTTAGTATTCCTGGCAGTTCGTCCCAGCTGTGTTTAGCACAGCTTAGAGTAACAAACCAAGTGGCTGCACCGACTCTCATAGTATACACATTACTTCACAGTGCCTACAGTACCACTATTCTTTGGTACCATGCATGCTTGACAGGATGGAGTTCAGGTTTAGTTTTAGTGTCTCATCCTTGCTTTTCAACCTTTGAGCAATTCTGTTGCTGAGTGACCACACAATGATGTGGTCATCCGCAGAGGACATGCAGTACATGCAGACAATACGCTTAAAGAGTAAACAGGGAGGAGAGGAGGCACTGTGGGTCACCTTAGAGATTGGAAATGGCACCACAATCTGCACAGGGATTGTATACAGACCCCCATGTCAGGGAGAGGGAATGGACAAGGATATGACAGAAGGCATCCTTAGGATGGCAAAGAAAGGGGATATACTGTTGATGGGGGACCTGAATATGCCAGATGTTAACTGGAGCACCTTTACTGCAGCCACATCCAAGAGCAGGGCCATTCTCAATGCCCTAACAGGTGGCATGCCTCAGACAGCTGGGGTTGGAACCCACTCATGAGGGAGCAATCTTAGACCTCATACTCTCAAATGGGGACAGTGAGAGGATCTCAGATCTAGAAGTGGGTAGCCATCTGGGAACAAGTGACCACCAAACAGTGTGGTTCACGATAAACTCAGCTACAGAGTCAAGCCATACAAAAGTGAGGGTACTGGACTTCAGGAGGGCTGATTTTGGCAAGATGGGAGAGTGCCTTAGAAAAGCACTAGCATACAGCCTAGAAGGAGGGGTGGAGCAACAATGAGGAAACATTAAAACTGCCATCACAGAGGCAACAAGCCTTTGTGTGAAGCAAATAAACAAATCAAAATGAAAGAAAAAGCCACTATGGTTCTCAAAAGAGGTGGTAGGGATGTTAGGGAGAAAAAGGTAGCATTTAGGAAGTACAAGGAAACACAGAAGGAGCAGGACAGAGAACTGTACCAGTTAAGGCAGAAAGAAGCAGGGAGGAAAGTCAGAATAGCAAAGGCCCAGACTGAGGAAAAGACAGCCAACTCGGTTAAGAAGGGGGATAAAACCTTTTATAGGTATATCAGGGAGTGTAGAAAGACAAAGGGAGGGATAGTGAGACTGAATAGAAAGGACAGCGGGTGGGTAGAGAGGGACAGTGAAAAAGTAGGGATACTGAATGAATACTTCTGCTCAGTATTCACAAAAGAGGAGGAGGGGGAGGTGCCTAATCCAATTAACAGAAGCACTCTGGATAGGGGGGTCGATCCCAGTCCTTTCACAGAAGAAAGGGTTCTGAATGAACTCCTAAAACTGAAGGTGGACAAAGCAATGGGGTCTGACGGAATTCATCCCAGAATTCTAAAAGAATTAAGGGGAGAACTAGTGACACCACTGACTACCCTTTTTAACAAATCATGGGAGAATGGTGTGGTACCCGAGGACTGAAGGAAGGCGGATGTGATTCCCCTACACAAAAGTGGGAGCAAGACAGAGTAAGGAAACTACAGACCTGTCAGTTTGACCTCTGTGGTAGGGAAAGTGATGGAATCATTTCTGAAGGAAAGAACTGTTGAGTACCTAGAGGCCAGTGAGGCACAGGACCCAAGGCAGCATGGGTTCACAGCAGGAAGGTCATGTCAGATGAATCTAATTGATTTCTTTGACTGGGTGACCAAAGTAGTAGACCAGGGAGAAGCTGTAGACATGGCCTACCTAGACTTTAGCAAGGCATTTGACACAGTCCCACACAAAAGATTAATAATCAAATTAACCAGCCTGGGAGTAAAACACTGGCTGGACAACAGGCCACAGAAGATAATTGTAAATGGAGTCTACTCTGAAGAAAGAGGGGTTACTAGTGGGGTATCGCAGGGTTCAGTACTGGGTCCAGTCCTTTTTAATGTCTTTATAAGTGACATTGCAGAGGGGACTGGAAGGAAAAGTATGCCTCTTTGCAGATGATACAAAGATCTGCAACAGGGTTGATACACAAGGAGGCGTGAAAAGGATGAGAAGGGACTTGGCAAGGTTGGAGGAATGGTCAGAAGTATGGCAGCTTGGATTTAATATAAAGAAGTGCAAAATAATGCACCTGGGAAACAACAATCCAAGGGAAGATTACACAATGGGGGTGGAGGAGGATGTAGTAACAACAACAAAAATGGAAAGGGACCTGGGGTAATCATATCAGATGACCTTAAGGTTAGCAAGCAATGTGAGAAGGCAGTAGGGAGGGCTGGGGGAATACTGGGATGTATAGGGAGAGGCATCACCAGCAGAGAACAGGAAGTTGTTATCCCTCTGTACAGACAGTTGGTGAAACCCCATCTGGAGCACTGTGTCCAGTTCTGGAGACCCCATCTCTGCAAGGACATAGACAGGATGGAGGCAGTCCAGAGGAGGGCAACTAAAATGGTGCAGGGTCTGCAAAAGAAGCCATATGAGGAGAGACTAAAGAAACTTAATATGTATACCCTGAAAGGAGGGAGAGGGGGACATGACAGAAACTTTTAAGTACCTCAGTGGAATCAACAAAGTCCAGGAGGGTAGCATCTTTCAGAAAAAGAGATGTGCAAGAACAAGGAGATACAATTAGAAGATAGAGGGGGGATGGCTCAGGTGCAATGTGAGGAAGTATTTTTTCACAGAGAGGGTGGTGGACGCATGGAACAGCCTTTCTGAGGAGGTTGTGGGGTCTAAAACTGTGGGAGAATTCAAGAATGCATGGGACAGACATAAGGCAATTCTTGTTGGGGGTAGGAAGAAATAGGCTGTTGGTTAACTAGGATCGGCAGCTTATCCTGTAGGTAGGGAAATGGGCAGACTAGGTGGGCCAAGCGGTCCTTATCTGCTGTCAAAGTCTATGTTTCTATGTAACTCACTTGCCAATAGGAGGTGACACAAGTACCGATTATTTCTTCTGAACTTCCCATCAGAATTTAGTGCTCTAGACACTCAATACTCAGCTTCAGGAACATGTACCTCGTGCTTATCCAAGTGACCACCAGTACCATGTGGGCAAAGATTAAGAAAGTATCATGCTTCCAATGTACTCTCTCAGATACTGACAGGATTGCCTTCAACTTGTTTCATTTGATACAAGTCAGTGTTGTCAGTGACTGGATCCTTACCATGGAGAAGATGAATTGTGTACTGCTCATACACAGTTTCATCCATAGACATCAAAACCTTCTCAATCATTGCTGCCTTGGTGTCTAGTATTCCAAACTGAGTGTCAGTATCACTCGGGTGGTCAACATTTAAATCCTCTGGAATAGATTCAACCTTTTAGGGAATGTAATGCCTTTATAACTCTCTCTATATTCGCAACATACTACCAAATTGTTTTTGCCTTTGTTGGAACACCTGTTCTGTGAAAATGACATAGCTGTTATCCTGAGTTATGACCTCAACATTTTCCTGGAGAGGGAATGGCAGGTACATGATAGATCCCATCAATGGCTTTATGAGTTCTTTCTTTGGCATGTTTTTAAACTTTGTGTTCAGCATCAAAATTGTTTGGAATGGTTTCATACTGTAGTTCAGATCAGAATCCGTTCAAACAAGTTCAAGCAAGCAATCTCTTTGGGTGTCACATCTGCCTTCATGTTGTTCAAAACAGATCTTGGAGGCACTACATCTGCTTTTAGCATTCTGAAACAGTACAAGTACAAGTGCAATATGTCATCTAATGCAAACTCACTCTTAAGTAAGAAGTATGCCACCAAACGTCCCCACATCTCATTCCACTTCCCAATTTATGTCAGATCTACTTTCACTGTTTGTGAACTATAAAATAGCTGCTTGCATGACACACATTCAAATTCAAGTTTCTCTCTCTTTGCCAGCACAAATGTGGCTATGTCATTTCCAAATCTGTCAGTTAACTGAGTTTTTGTCAGTGTAACACAGCTAGACACGTGCTGTGCATCCTGAATTGAGAATTCATCAGAAGGTGCATCATTTTTTTGGAGTTGACAAATAAAAGCTGTGTCACAGTCCATATCACCTTCTGTCAATAAAAGATCTAGGCATGCAAATTTACTAATAGCACTCCTGACCCTGTAAGTTAGAACCAAATCTGCACATTCCTGTATCAAGCAAATGTGGTTGAATACATTGTCACAGGCTCCAGAGTGCGAACATACAAGTGAGTGACCCATCAAACCAGTATAAGATCTATTTGGGCATCTGTCTATGTTTTATATCAGTATTTTTGGTTAATCTTTGTAATGATAAGAAAGACTGATGAAGTCCTTTACCTCATCAAAAGAGTTTTGTCTAAGGTTACACGTGTCATTACATGTCCATGTCAGACACTGTGTCTTATTTTGTTCTGCTGAAGAGTCCTTGTCTTCCTCCATCTCATGTAAATCATGATGTTCAACCAAGGGAAAACACTCCGTGTTCTCCTAACCTTCATCAGCACAGACAGCTTTTTGCACTCTGTGTGGATGGAGCATTTCTTCCCAAAAATACGCCTGTCTCTGCTCACTGTGCAGCCAAGACCCATCAAAGATGAAGCAGAAGTTCTCTCTGAGATTTGGGACCTCCTGCAACTTGATCTTAACCTTGAAAACTGTTTTTATTTAATTCTTCTATTTGAGCCATCACCTTTGACCACAAACGTGACTGGAAATTTAAGAGTCATATGTACAAATTGTTTAACTCTGAGATGTACAAACATACGAAATTTGCCAGCAGATAAAGGCCTAGAGGTCTATCAAGTCTGCTCAAATATGCAGCTAGCACCCCTTATTCTGCAGCTGCCCCTCCCTTCTACCCTTCCCCTTCATTAACCCTCCCCCTTGTCCTGTCCCATCCCCTTTTGAAGCAGTCCACTGTTCTACTGGATACCACCTCTGCAGGAAACACATTCCACCAAGCCACCACCCCCTCTGTAAAAAAGTGTCTCCTCATCACCCTCCTGGACCTTCCTCCCTCCAATCTCATATCATGGCCCCTGGTGTCCCTCCCCTCCCTTACTTTGAACAGCCCCTCTGTACCTGTCTTGTTTATTCCTTTCATGTATTTAAAGGTTTCAATCATGTCCCCCCTGTCCCTCCTCTCCTCCAGTGAGTACATGTTCAACTCCCTCAACCTCCTCTCGTATGATAAGTCCCCCAGCCCCTTGATCATCTTTGTCACCCTGCGCTGCACCCCTCCAGTAACTTAATGTCCCTCTTCAGATACGGCGCCAGTACTGCACCAGTACTCCAGGTGCGGTCTAACTAATGACCTATACAGTGGCAGAATCACCTCCTCCCTCCTCGAGGATATACCCCTTGCAATACAACCCAGCATTTTGTTGGCCTTTGCAGCTGCCTTCCTACATTATGCCGAGTTGTTCATTGACCCTGTAATGAGCACCCCCAGATCCTTCTCCTCCTCTGTCTGGGCTAGCTGCACCCCCAGCTGGTAACTCCTCCTTGGGTTCTTCATCCCAAAATGCAGCACCTTGCACTTTTGGCATTAAACCCCAGTTGCCAGGTGTCTGACCAGGTTTCAAGCTTTGCCAGATCATCCTGCAACCCCTGCCATCCCCTAGGTCATCCACCACCGCTCCTACCTTGGTATCATCAGCAAACAGACTGATCTTGCTCTTGATGTCCCATGATATGTCTGCAATGAATATCCCAAACAACACTGGTCCCAACACCGAGCCCTGTTGAACACCGCTCGTCACTACCGTTGGGTGTGAGAGCTCCCCACCCACCACCACCCTCTGTTGCTTTCCCTGAAGCCAGTTTCCTCCCCATCTCACCAGCTTTGCACCCGCCCCTGTAATTTCATAACCTGCATTTTTCTCTTCATTTTCTGACTTTTACACCTCATTATTGCAGACAGTATCCATTCTATTTTTGCTTTGGCAGACAACATCTTAAAATAGTTAGCTTGACTCTGATGGATGCTAGCTGCACACAGAATTTTGGTTATTTCTCATGTAGAGTTGTTGCCTGCTAGTACAGATTTTTTGCTTGTGTTTTACTCTAATGCTTTTCCTACTATGTATTTTTTGTGTGGCAAACTATGGACTTTGTAACTATATCTGCCATGTTTCTTTCTCTTCTTTAGCCATGTTAACTGGCAGGCATCAGTTGTTGCCTGTGACGTACTATCTGTTACTGCACCATCAGCTTTGTAAGGCATGCCATGTGTATCAAAGTACCTTTTGTGTCTTTTCAAACTGTGTGTGCATGGTTTTGTAGGCATTTTATTGGTTGAAACTGCAGTAATGGTATTCTAATCGAATTCAGTATCTGCGAAAAGAAAGAATAAAATATCAGTACACTGTTAATTTTTTGAAGTAAACAGGCATAGTACCATTAACAAAATAAACTAAATTATTTTATTATGGGCAAATCCATTATAAATATTTAACAGTGTTAAATAAATACACACAATAACAAAGTTTCTATCTGTAATATTAGTGATATATCCATGGAAATGTTGTTTTACCTCTTCCCCTCATTTCCATTAAAAAAAAAAAAAAAAAACTTATTTCCCGAGCCAAATTCTTCTTTTGCAAGCCAAAATATCTTTCGTGAGCCGCTCATGAAAGAAGATCATTTCACAATCAGAAACAGAATCTCCGGGTTAATGGGAATGCAGTTCTGACATCGTGAAACAGGAAGTTGACCATCTTGCCTGCAAACCAAGCACAGATAACTACTGCCTAAGTATTGCTCTCAGATTTTATAGTTTTTAAACTGCTTAAAGTTATAATTGTCATATAATAAAGCAAGGTCCTAACTTAGCATGTACTACTCACACGAAATATGTACATTTTAGCACTGCAGTTGATATATTTTGGTTGCAATTGAGTGTATTCAAAATGTATCAATGCATGTATTTTTTTCTTCTTTTGTGACTTGATATTCTTTCAGCTGCAGCTCGCAAAAGATTGGCTCACAAAAGGAGAATATTAAGTCATGAAAAAAGAATTAAACATTTTTTTTCTAAAACATTCAAAAATACTTATCAGCCTTCAACAATTACAAAAATCAAGTAATCAACACGGCAGAATGATGACAGATCAATCAAACTATGCAAACAGCCTCAGATTAAAGAGCACCTCTCATGATGGTTCAAAAAGTTACAGCTTGTAGTCATTATATGCAGTACTAGACCTGAAAGGGTATGTGCATTTGTTATTTTTAGCCAAGGTTTACTCTGCCTTCCATATTTTGCATTTGTTTTTTAGCCCTGCTGCACTACACTTGCCTTTGCTGTTCAGCTGCTGGGCTGCTGGCTCCCACTTACATCAGTATATGGCAGAGGAGTGACTCACACTGTGCAGTGCAGTTGCAACAGTTTTGCAAGGGAAAACTACCATTACTAGGTGTACATACTGTGTTACCCCTTCCCCAAGACACTGTGTTAGCAATGCATTATGCCAAAATCCAAATGCCTTGTAGTATGTTTCTTTGTAAAACTGACTTACTTCTGCCTTTGTAACAAAGCATGGGGAGTAAGAGAAGATTGAATTGCTGTCAGCACCTTTCCCAGTCCTTTTGACTTTCATGCACAAAATTACTTCTTGCATTGATTCTGGAATTGTATTTTGTTACTGTTCTCTGCAGTTAGGTTTTGCATTCTGAGCTGCTAAAAATTGCAGGGTGTACCAGAGCTTCTGTAGCAAGCCTGGTGTTGCTGTAGACCCAGGACTGTACTGCTGACATCACGATATGGCAAAGAAGTGACTCACACCACAGTACAGTGAAGTTGCAGCAGTTTTGCAAGGGAAAACTACAATACTATGTGTACATACTGTGGTTCCTCTTCACCAACACACCCTGTTAGCAATACATTATGCCAAAATCCAAATATCAGTATGTTTTTTTTGTAAAACTGACTTACTTCTGCCTTGTAACAAAGCATGGGGAGTGAGAAGATCGAGTTGCTGTCAGCCGAGACAGCTGTCAGTTTATGCATCGGTGTGATTAGTGTCTATACCTTGATCATTTGAAAGCAGTAATGCCTCCTTACCCATGCCATACTGGTGCCTTCCATGTCTTTCTGTAGTAAAGTGCCTGGCAGTCACTCCGATCAAAAATCCCTTACTGCTCCTCTGTTCCGCACCTCCCTGACATCAGCATGGCACCCTGGAACACCGAAGACTAATTTTGGTACCATACAATACAAACAATGGGCAGGATTCACAAAGAAGATGCGTTCAGTGCATCTCGGCTACCCCAGCGCAGGGAAGATGCACTGAGTGCAAAATGGCGGAATTCACAGAGGAAGCGCAGGGAGATACCCCGGCAAAGCATCCCCACTGTGAATAGCACAGGTGTTTCCATCCAGGATGCGCCGGGCATCCCAAGCTGCACCAGCACATCCCCATGTCAGCTAGAACCCTTCAGGGCAGGCATCTCAGGATGCCCTGCACCCACAAACGCAATTCAGAGCCAGGAGCATGCAAATGAGGCCATTAGCATGCCATTGTAACCCCTATTTGCACTGCGCCTGCAGGGATACCCCCAGCGGAATCAGAAGAACAGTAGACACGCACATGCCGCCCCAAGCTCTGTAAATGCCGCACTGGCGGCGGTGGCAACTGTAAAGAAACCCCTCCAGCCCCAAGCCCCCACAAAATGCCGCTCCTGGCAGTGGTAAATGACATGCAGAACCCTCTCCAGCCCCCAGTACAGCCGCCCTCTGTGGCAGTACAGGAAATGATGTACGCCCTCCCAGGCCCAAGCCCCCATTGAAGCCACCCTCGTGGCAGTAGTAGAGCACAACATAGACTCCCCTGCCCCAAGCCCCGTTGAAGCTGCCCTCCACGGCGGCCATCCATTATGGAACCAAACCCCCAGGCACCCCAATCCACCTCACCCCACCCAGCAGAGGTCCACTGCAGCCGTCGGGCAGCTCAGCCCACCCGCATACTGCCACGGCTGCCCGCCGACAGAGCTGTCTGACAAAGACAGCTGCCGTACATCCAGGCGCCCATTGGGCTTCAGATTGTACGGTAACTGTCACTTTCAGACAGCTCTGCCGGCGGTCGGCCGTGGCGGTGTGGGTGGGCTGGGCTGCTGCCGACAGTTGGACCCTGCTGGGGAGAGTGTGCTGAGGGTGACTGGGGGTTGCTCCATAACAGACGGCCGCCGCAGAAAGCGGCTTCAATGGGGCTTGGGGCCGGAGGATCTGCATGTTGCCTACTACCGCCATGGAGGGCGGCCACACCGGGGCTCGGGCTGAGGGGGTACATCATTGGCTTTACTGCCGGAGGGTGGCTGTACTGGGGACTCGGGGGTTCTATGTCATTCACCGCCACCGAGCGGCATTCTCACGGGCTTGGGGCATCAGATGCCTGTGATGCCGCCGCAAGGGAGCATCATGTACGGGGCTTGGGGGGGCAGTGGACTGCCAGGGTGGGCAGGCAGCCGTGCTGCTGCCTGCAGTACAGCAGCCTTCCTGTGGGTGGCCACCCACTTAAGTCTGGATTTACTAGACTTATCTTTCTGTGGTGCATCCCCGGACTTGCCCTGGGGATGCGCCACAGAATAGGGCTGTGAATGGGGATGCGCCCGGTATGCATGGGCACGCCCCCTTCAGAGCCCCTCCAGATGCGCCACATAGCATTACTGGCCATATGCTGCGCCGGCACATCGGGGTTGCACCGGTGCATCGGCCCCCTGCCAGAATCACCTTTGGGTGCATGTCAGGGATGCCCCAGTGCATCTCAGATGCGCTGGGCGCATCCCTGTTGTGAATCCTGCCCAATGTGTTTAGATGTGCTATATGTGCTATATGCACTGTAGAGGTGGTTTTAAAAACTGAGGGCTATTTCCAGAGAAATACTTGTTTGAAAAGTGAAACTGGAATTCTGCATATGCATGGACCAGCAGTATTATATGGTATCAAAATCAGTCTTTGGCATTCCATGGTGCCATGCTGATATCGAGAAGGTGCAGGACGGAGAAGCAGTAAGAGATTTTCGATCAGAGTGACTGCCAGGTGCTTTACTACAGAACGACATGGAAGGCACCAGTATGGAATGGGCAAGGAAGCATAACTGCTTTCAAATGATCAAGGTATAGACAATAAACACACAGATGCATAAACTGACAGCTGTCTTGGCTGACAGCAACTCGATCTTCTCTCTCTCTCTCCCCATACTTTGTTACAAAGGCAGAAGTAAGACAGTTTTACAAAAAAAATACTGACAAGGCATTTGGATTTTGGCATAACGCACTGCTAACAGCGTGTCTTGGAGAAGAGGGACCACAGTATGTATACACAGTAATGTAGTTTTCCCTTGCAAAACTGCTGCAGCTTCACCATACTGCAGTGTGAGTCACTCCTCTACCATATAGTGATGTCAGCAGTACAGCCCTGGGTCAAAAGCAACACCAGGCTTGCTACAGAAGCTTTGGTACACCCTGCAGTTTTAGCAGTTCAGAATGCAAAACCTAACTGCAGAGGACAGTAATGAAATACAATTCCAGTATCAAATACGTAGTATAACATAACACTTGCCTTATAATTTTTCTTTATTTCTTCTTCCTCGTTACAGTCCATCCTGACTTCCCTGCCACCCCAGCAGGTAGGGCATGCTTATAGCCAGACCCAGAGGAACTGGTGGAAGAGGATTCGGCCCTTACAGAGGATGATGTGATCATAATTGAAGAACAAGGTACAGTACAATTACAAAATCAAGTTAATTACATTAATTCCAGCTGTTACCAATTATTCTTTACCGTTCATACTCCACATTGTTAAATTTACAGAAATGTTTTCCTTTTTATTTCAACTTCCCCCTCTCCCTCACCCAAAAACAGTGAGACACACTACTATTCAACCACCACACACCCAAGGACATCACATGGAGTGCTAAACAAGATACTTCGTGCACACAATTGTAATGTTATTCTTATACAACATCCACCAACCACTTAAGCACTCCACTCTATCACAGTTCTCAACTACATGATATTTCTGTGACAAATGTTTCCTGGACACCCATTCCTAACACAAATAAAACATTAATTGCCCCCCCCCAAAAAACTCCAGAGATATGCAACAAAGAGCACAGGTTCGGCACAGAAGGCTGGTTACTAACAGCAACAGCTGTTATCAGTGAATTCAGACTGCAGCTGCTATTAGACTAAATCATAGGAAAGAATGTTTGAGCTTGTCTTTATTGAACTTTACTGGTATGTTAAGTTTGTGGAAACGTTGTAGTGCAATAATCTATATGTATAGAAAATAAGTAGCGTGGTATGTATTTTAACGCAGTAATAATTTTGTACTGAAAGAGTGTTATACATGACATATAATCAAATTGTAACATTAATTATCTAAACAGGAACACCTTGAAAACAGGACTTTGGTTCTAATGGTTGTATCTTCATCTTCCTGTATAAAAATAAAGGTTTTCACTACTACACTTGACCAAGTTTTTCAACTGTCTTCAATTATGAACATCAAAAAACAGTCACAACATTATCTCATTACAGCATTGTATTACGCAGCTGCCACATTATAAAACTAGTAGTATTGCATAAACTGTTGACTAAGCACTGACACATTAAGATGTTTAGATAGCCATGCTATAGCTTGTTTATGGACAGAGTTCTAAATATATGTATAATATGGTACACTAAATGATGTAAAAATAACTTTCTGAAAATGGAATTGTAACAAAATGTTCTTGCTACATCAACAATTATTGTCTTAATCTCACAGCAACCATAGTATTATTATGTTGACACGATATATAATTGCTACTGTTATATCAGCTGTTTACTAAGTCCTGTGTAATGTACAGGAATATATAGAAATGGCATAGCTAAGGTTTCATATCACTGTTCCAGGGATAAATATAGTATAGTATGCAATATTATTGAACAGTAAGTGAATTGTCAATCCTATAATAACAGAGTCTTACCATGTTACTAAAGTCTATTTTATGTATTGCAGATGATGACACAGATGTTGAGGGCACCAGTGGCACCACAAAGGGAGACAACCCAACATCTACTGCTCCCTCCCATAGTCAGGATAGTGGACCACTGGAAGTCAGTGGCTCATCTGAGCCACAACATCCAGAAGATGAGCCGTGGCCTAGTACAGCTGATCAATCCAGCCCTGCTGTAGGATGCTTGGCCATGTAGGAAAACATTAAGTACCACAATAATTATTGTGTAACTTTCTAAGTAGTACTTTTTTTTTTGGGTGGGGGGGACACTATGTAAGACAGCTATTGTGCTACTACATTATATTTACTTATACTGTACAGAGAGGTCTGCTTGTCTATGCAAATCTATACACTATAAAATATGGTTGTCCTGCAGCAGTGACCTAAGTCTTACAGCACAACGTTTCCTTGTACTACACTAGTTATGTCATTATGAAAAGGAACACGCAGCCATTTACATGGCCATTCAGCCACACCTGCTCTGACTATTGCCCAGAAAATGTCATATGAGAGGGAGTAGGGTGGTGGCAGGGGGGGGGGGGGGATGTGAGTCATCAGTATTTCTGGTATCAGTGCACTACTGTTCAATCTGTACCACACCAACCAAGAGCAGCACACGCATGGCCAGTGACTCTCAATCACTGACTGCTGGGACACGGGTTACAGCAACACTGCCCACAAGGATGACCCTTACTAACTTGAAGTGAGTTCTGTTTAAACAAAATGTATTCTGTGATGGTTGTCCATGGCCATGTACTATACAGAACAAGATCTGTGCAACTATGCACTGTAAGATGAAATTTCCGCCTTGGGGTTGCCATGACAATACAGAGTTCTCCAGCACCATTCTCAAGATCACTTTGTCATCATGCCCCCCCCCCCAAGTAGAAGCACACCCTTCATGTGTATGGTTACACATACATCACTGTATATGTTCTTGGTTATGCAGGATATATGCAGAAGAATGTCTCACAGCTACCCTCAATCATGTTCAACAGCAGATACTCGCACAGTGCAAGATCAGTATCCAGTCATACTGGGAAGCTTAATTTCTGTCACACAGATGAAATGAAAAAAAACTGCCATAAACAGTTTAGTGTTGAATAAAAATATATAGGCCCAGATATTCAGACTGCACCAGGCAATGGCGCATGGGGAGGCGCAGCACAGTCAGGATGCGCCGGGGCCTGACAGGGAGGATATTCAAAGGCGATGTGCCATGTACAGAATGTGCATGGCACATATACAATGCACCGGCGCAGTCCCCAGACAGGAAGGACTGGGAATGCTCCAGTGCAACTGTTGTTGCGCAGGGCATATTTCCGGGATATTCATACTTGTGTATGCAAATGGGGCCATAACGTATGCAACATGCAAATGGAGCCATTTGCAAGTCATTATGGCTCCATTTGCATGAGATGAGCAGGGCAGCCCGGCGAAATGTGCCTGGCACCCTGCACTGCATGTGGTGCAGACAGAGGGGATCTGGGGCAACACCCCGCCACAGAGCCACGATCACCATAAACAACAATGAGGAATCCCTGGTAGTCCAGTAGTACCCTTTCCTCCCGGTAGCCCGATCGTGGGCCAGCTATCAAATAAATAGAAATATCCCTGGTAGTCCAGTGGTTTCTCCATCCATGCCCGTAGTTCAAGTCGCTAGTTGATGTAAATAAAGTTGGTCAGTCTAGTGTTCACCACCCCCACCTGTAACCCTAATCGGGAAACACCTAAAGATCCACATCCCTGGTGGTCCAGTGGCACCCCCACCTCCCACCCACACATAGTCCGGGAGGCTGCAACCCGCCCGCATACCGCCTGGCCACCGCACGAATGACAGCTACAGTATGAGCTGTAAACTGATTGGTCCACAGTGTGGACCAATGGGCCTACAGGGCATACTGTACTAGACAGGCACAAATATGTGACAGTATGCCCTACAAGCCCGTTGGTCCACACTGTGGACCAATAGGCTTACAGCTCATACTGTAAGATGTCATTCGGCATGTGGCCGGGCAGTATGCAGGTGGGTTGCAGCTGCCTGCCAATGTCGGGGGGCTGGGTGAGCCATGGTTCCTGTGTGGGTGGAAGGGTGAGGGGTGTCACTGGACCACCAGGGATGTGGATCTTTAGGTGTTTTCCATGATCGGGGTTACAGGCGGGGTTGGGGGCCACTAGACTACCAGGGCTTTCATTTACATCAGTTAACCAGCGATCAGAGCTATGGGCAGGGAAGGGGATCCACTGGACTACCAGGGATGTTTCATGTACTTGATATTACCTGCGATCGGGCTACTGGGAGGGAGGTACCACTAGACTACCAGGGCTTATATTTACTCTACTGTTACCTGCGATCAGGCTACCAGGAGGGAGGGGTGGTACCACTAGACTACCAGGGCCAGTTTGGGTGCTTGTGGATGGTGTTCTTGCTGGGAGGGTGGCCACCCACGGCTTGCGGCTGCTGTGTTGCACGCTGCAATACAGCAGCCCACCTGTGTGTGGCCAGCATTTGAGCCAGGTATTTCGGCTCAACTTTGTGCCCTGCTATGCGGCATCTAGGGTTGTGCCAGCAGATGCGCTTTATCATCCGGCTGAATATCGGATGCCGCGATATGCTGGGCACGCCTTCCAGATGTGCCGACACATACCAATGCGCCCCAGCACATCTGGACTTGCACTGCGCAAGTCCCCCTTTTGAATAATCACACTGGGGTGCACTGCAAGGGTTGCACCAGGCAAAACCCCTTTACATATCTAGGCCCCAATGTTTTATTCATGTAACAAGTTTATCTTGATAATGAATATATTATTTCAGTGTTAGTTATGAATACCCTAGGGTTTGAATAAAGTAAAATCAAGTGTTATACATGAATAGAAGTCATCATACACTTTAGAAATAATGGTTTTAATCTGTACATATTTTAAGTAATTTTCTTTTCTTATATATCCCTCAGCAGAACAATCTGCTCCCCATTATGTTCTGGCTGGTTTTAACCAAAGTACTGTAAGTTATACATTCACTGAATGTTACATTACTTACATTGTGCTATAAAATGGGCAAGAAAAATCCAGTTAAATGATTGGTTAATATCTATGAGCAGTAACCACAAGAGTCTATAAAATGCCTTTGAAGGCTTCCAACCTGTTTTCTAGTGTGACCTAACTGCCTAGAAATCTCACTACATTGTTTCAGAATTCGTATTAAATGTCACACAGAAAAGTTTCTAGCGACATGACTGACTTACAGTACCTGCTAGTCAGTTTGACCCCTTTTATAGGCAACCCCTGTTGTTTTGTTCGAGAACTAATTTACCAGTGCTAAATATTTTTTATTGTTAATTAAAAGACGTACTTACTGTTGCCCTTTTTATTTTTGTGTCATTTAATAAACACTGTAACACATATTAGAGTTTAGAGTTATTGGGTAGTTACTGAAATTCCCCCTCCACTCCCATGATTCAAGGGCACTCGGCTAATACCTCATTCCTCCAACCCATGGAGTGTGCAAGGGGGAGAGGGCAGCGGTAATTAACTAATAGCCACATGCCTTGCCATGTGCTACTGCTTACTTATTTAATATTGTAAAACTGTGACATACCAACTGCTATTTCAAATAGAGGTACCCTGTTGAGACACTATGTACAGCAACCAAGATGATGTTACCTTATTTCAAATCAGTACCAATCTATACAATCAAAGTTGCATGTGTTAAACCGTACGTAGTTGAAAATGAGGCCATTTCACATACAGTGCTCAAAAGCATCAGTGATCACTGCTTAGCCCACATTTACTAATAAGATCATATTCTATGCAGTTACAGTATCATTCACAGTTAATTGTCTCATGTACAACCTTACATATTACCTTTCTTTGTTTTTATTTCAATATTTCTTATGGTGAACAGGTGTTCCACTGGGGGGGGGGGGAGTTTCTGTGGATGCTGAAATTTGGTACAATATAGCTGTATTTACAGTATGTGCTTAAAAACAAGATTCTGTGAATGTTGTCATCTGGTACAACATAATAGTATTTATGTGCTTAATAGTGTGACATCATGTGACAAAAGCACCACTGGTGACGGTATCCTCTCACAACCTTCCAACCTGTGCCCCACTGCATTCTTGCTCTGTTAGCAATATGCAAGCTGTGGTCATTAATTCCTTTTGGACATTTCCACTAATAGCTACTGCATGTCCTGCTCCATCATGCATCTGCCCGTAGCTACAGTAGAGATGTGCTTATTGCTTTGAGTGAGCAGAATGGTATGTTACTTGAATAACATTAAACATTGCCAAATTGTTAGTATTCAAGATTTACAGTATCTTCTTGAAATTTGGTACTACAATACAGTAATTACATGCTTATGTATGTTGCATGACATGTCACAAACAGCATTGGTGATGTTATCCTTCCCATAACTTTCAAACCTTTACACACTGCTTCCTTCCTGTGACAGAAATAGGCACCATTTACTGATGAACTCATGTTTACTAGGTTTTATTAGACGTAAGACAGCATTCTCCCATAAGAATGTCTCCAACAATTGTGTGGGTATGTTAAAATGTTACTGCAGCCAGTTTAGATACATATCAAGTTTTTTTTAAAGGCTGGGAATTCAGTGGTTTCAACCAAGTCATGTGGTAGTTTATTCCATGCCCTTGATGCCCATATAATAAAGCTGTTATTTATTTTAGAAGAAAAAGCTCTGGGCACTACCAGCTGTTTAGAATAACTTCTTGTAAATACCCTTTTGTCTGCAAATTGGATGCCACATGGTGATGTTAGGTCAGGGTCTAGCAGGATTTTAAGCAGAAACAAAAAGTCTCCCCTGAATCTTCTATCCTCTAGGCTAACTATGCCTGCGGATGCCATTCTCTGGATTTATGAGAGATGTCTTAGATCGGGGATTGATTTTGTTACCCTATGTTGTATTTGCTCAAGAATTTTAATATCCTGTTTGAGGCAGGGATTCCAGATAGGCGTGCAATAATCGAGATGGGGCCTAATGTATGTACGATATAACGGAATTATACATTGTGAACTTTTGTTTACAAATGCTCTTTTAATGTTGTTAAGTAGGATATTTGCAGTGAAAGAGACTTTTTTACATTGATCTACTGCTGACAGGTTATTGTTAATGATGACACCTAGGTCTCTTTCTTTAGTGGATGACTTAATGGGTGAGCTGTTAAGCAATTATAATTAGGATTATTGCTCCCTACATGTATAACTACGCATTTATCTACATTCAGTATTGTTTTGTTCTTGATTGTCCATTCTTCAATAATTTTAAGATCTTGAGCTAGCAGTTCATATTTTTCTTTAGTATCTACTTCACCATATAACTTTGTGTTATCAGCAAATTTAATAGAGTAATTATTAAGGTTCTGGTTCATATCATAGATTAATAAATTGAACAATAAGAGTCCTAGGATAGACCCTTGGAGGATACCAATGGTCACTAATCTACAGAAGATAAAGTACCACCAATTCTAACTCTTTGAACTCTGTTTGAAAGCCAATTAGCGTAGCATGTCCTGTAATATCCATGGAATGTCCTACTGTAGTATACAAGTGGTTGTAGCTGTAGCTCAAATATGCTTATTGCTTTCAGTGTGTAGAATAGTACATTACTTGAATTAAATTAACTATTCTTAAATCTTTAGCATTGAATTTCCTTTGCTCTATCTACCTGATTCCAATACCAAGGTTCATGTAATATTAATTTGCTGATAGTGCCTTTTATTCACAGCTCAACCTATGCATCCACAGCAAAAATTCGGAATTACCAATATGTAAACTAAGACTATATTTGTTCTTTTTTTGTTGTTGTTGTTTCCCTTACAGAACTTCCAACACCAGCCTTCAGCAGCGAGCAGGAACTCTGGCATCTGACTCAGCAAGTCAGCTCTCTGGCCGGGTCCCTCTCTGCAGTACATGATGTCCAGTAGGAGTTAGCTGCCACCATGAGGGACTCAACCATAAGACAGTGTGCTCTCAACAGCAGCAACGTGGTCCAAAATAGGAATGTGAGAGAGCTCAATGAAAACTTCCTAGACCACCCTGCTGCTGCTGAGACCACAAAGGACTTGCTGTATCAGATGCTGGAGAAAATGTGTGAGTTATATTGGCTCCTGCAACAGAGGGAAGTCCAGCCCTTCAATATCTGCATCAATGTGGAGCACCTGTTGCAAGACCCGGATCCTTGGGAAGAGCTCCCAGCTATCTTTAGTAAAGACCAGGAGCTCTGAACCACCAATTCTCACCCCCAGACACTGCCAGTGCAGCAGTTTCCACTTTCGATGACCCCTGCAGGAAACTACTCACAGACAGTCCTCCTCATCACCATGGAACAGGGCGATTGCCTTCTCATCACCAAAGAAAATGGACATTGAACAATGTTATAAAAACAAATCTGTTTGATTTCTTTGACTGGGTGACCAAGAAATTAGATTAGGGTGCAGCAGTAGACATGGCCTACCCAGATTTCAGTAGGGCTTTTGACACCATTCCACATAGGAGGCTAGTAAGCAGGCTGGGTAGATTAGGAATGGGTCCAAAGGTGGTAAACTGGATAAGAAATTGTTTAGGGAATAGGCAAACGGTGGGTGGTGGTAAACAGAGGTCACTCAGAGGAAGGGAAGGTGACCAGTGAGGTACCTCAGGGATCAGTGCTCGGACCAGTGCTCTTTAATGTCTTTATAAGTGACATTGCAGGGGAGCTGGAAGGGAAGGTCTGTCTCTCTGTGGATGACACCAAAATCTGCAATAGGGTGGACACTTGGGGGGGGGTGGAAAGGAAGAATAGAGACCTCAGAAAACTCAAGAAGTGGTCAAGGGTATACCAGCTGGGTATCAATGTGAAAATATGCAAAGTAATGCACTTAGGGAACAGATAACCAGAGGTATAGTACAAAATGGAAGAAGTGGCATGGACAACTACTAAGCAGGAAAGAGACCTGGGGTCATCATATCAGATGACCTAGAGGTGATCAGGCTATGCAACAACGCAGTTGAAAGGGATACAGGGATACTGGGGTGCATAGGGAGGAATATCACCAACAGACGAAGGCTATGGTTGAAGCACCAAGCATCTAGTAGTCACTAACTTGACTCTTAACACATCTGTACTGTTTGGCTAGCTGTAATAAATTGATTTTGCATCAATTTCTTGAGCTCAAGTGATTTTGCCAAATGGTACACCTCTGTGTGAGTGCCCAGAAAATTTCGGTGCCTTGTATCACCAGCAGAAAGAGGGAGGTAGCACTGCCTCTGTATAGATCACTAGTAAGACCACTCTTAGAGTACTGTGTCCAGTTTTGGAAATCACATCTCCAGAAGGACACAGACAGAGAGGAGGCGGTCCAGAGGAGAGCAACTAAAATGGTGCAGGGTCTGCATCTTAAGCCCTATAAGGAGACATTTAAGGACCTAAATATGTACAGCCTGGAACAGAGGAGGGTGAGGGGGCTATGACAGAGACATTTTAATACCTCACAGAGGTAACTAATGTTCAGAAGGGAAGTATTGTTCAGAAAAAAAGGTGTTCATGGACAAGGGGGCAAGAGAGGAAACTGGAGGGGGTAGATTCGGCAGAAATGTGAGGAAGTACTTCTTCACAGAAACAGTAGTGGACTCCTGGAACAGTCTTCCAGCAGAAGTGGTGGGGGTGAAAACAGTGGTGGGATTCAAGAATGCATGGGATAGGCATAAGGAAATCTTAGGAAAAGGGAAGGGGCTAATTGTCGTAGATAAAGTAGGATCTGCAGTGATATCGTAGGCAGGGAAAAATAGGCAGATTAGGTGGGTCAAGCAGTCCTTATCTGCCAGCAAATTCTATGTTTCTATGAAAGAAGGTGGTGGGACTTCGTTTTTTTTCACAGTACTTTTGTGAGCTAAACGTCTTCTTTTGTGAGTCATGAAAGAACTCACAAAGGAAGAAGGTCAGCTCACAAAACAACAATGAAAAAAACAAAGTCCCACCCTCTTCTTTCATGAGTCAAGATTCCTTTTTCATGAGTTTACAATCTTCTTTCATGAGACTCACAAAAGAAGAAATTCAGCTCAAGAAACAAGCCTAAGGATTTTTGGGATGTCCCAAAACCATATTTTGGGTTGTTTTTTGATGAATACTCCTGAATCAAATGAAGCAGGTCCAGTTTACCTTGATTCATGTGTTTGTTTTTTTCAAGGATATAATTTTTATGGGTTTCCAGTTGTTTTTTTTTAAATGAAAACAAGATGGTTGCCATATGAAAGAAGCATTTTTTCATCACAATATAAAAATTTCAGTTCACAAAAGAAGCTTCTTCTTTTGGGAGCCAAAAATTCTTCTTTCATACCAAACATATAAATGAAACAAATCCTTATAACTTGGGAATTGATTTATACTTTTTTTATCAAACCAACAAAAGGCACCTTTCTAGGGCAAATCCCTTTCATCCTGAAAATTTATGAACAAAATTCCAAACTGTCTGGGCTGTAGGTGAGAACACAAAAAAGAAACAGAAAACAAAAAACTTCCACTGTTTGCCATTACCTGGATCTCAGAATTTCAATGTCCAGTCATAAATTTAATTATTCTTCAATATTTTGACTTCAAAATTTCAGAACAGCCATTTTTCCACACCACCTCATAAGCATGACAGATATTATTTTTTTAAATCCTGAACAAGATGTCTTTCTTTACTTCTGATGCGAAATGACATTTCAGCCAATATACTATAAATGATACATGTTATGTTGTGACAGCAGTCATAAAATGACTATCTTGAACACTTAAGGTCAAAATTAAAAGATAAAAAGAGTGAATGTGTGAAGAGTAAACGTGTAAAGAATGAATGTGTGAATAGCAAATGTGCCAGGCCCTACACTTTTGCAGGCAGATGGATTATTTCCATGGTGCAAAGACAAAAGTGCCCTGCACATCTGCACTTGTTCATGTAGGTCCTGAAGGGACCTGCATGACTGAAGATATAATTCCTCTATCTCAAAAAGAAAGGGAATTCTTTGCAAAAAAAACTGTGTTAATGCAGCAGTTAGGGTAACTTAACGCCATAAAGGTAGAAAAATGTGGCATTAGGGTTTACTCCCCACCCCCACCCCCACCCCCAAGCAGCAAAAGGGAAAATCACTACGGTTTTGGCTGTCCTGAGTCTTGACAAACCAGGGGTGGGGTTTTCCTTAGAGTTTTCAACCCTAACACTCACCCCATTCCTTGGGCAAATAAAGTCAGATGTGATCTGTTTTCTTCAGGCAGGGCCTATAGGTTGTTGGCAACATGTGGGAGACACAGTTGTGTACATTTAAACACTATATCAGAATGGGGTGAGGGTTAAGGTTGAAAATCCCAAGGAAGACCCCAACCCTGATTCACCAATACTAGGACAACCAAAACTGTAATGATTTTCCTTTGCTGTTGGAGTGGGGAGTTAGAGTTAGAAACCCTAAGGCCGCATTTCCCTACTTTTGTGGTGTTAAATTACTCTAACTGGTGCATAAATGATTTTTTTTTTGCAAAGAACATATAAATATATATATATATATATATATATTGCATAAAAACTCCATTAATGCAGCAGTTAGGGTTGTTTGCACACTGACAAAAGTGTGGAAATTCAACGTTAGGGTTACCACCCCTACCACCCCCCACCCTCCACACACCAACAGGCACTGGGCTATGCACTGGGGTCATCGGCCTAACTCTCACCCCATTTCATGTATAAAGAAACTATGGTGGTGCAGTATAGGAAAATGGGGTGAGAGTTAGGCATGACGACCCAAATGCACAGCCCGATGCCTGCTGGTGTGTGGAGTGGTGGTGGTGGGGCGGGCGGGATGGTAACCTAATGTTGAATTTCCACCTACTGCCATGTGGAAGCAACCCTAACTGATGCATTAACGGAGTTTTTTGCAAAGAATTTCCTTTCTTTTTGAAAAAGAATAATATAAATAGTAAATGGTATGCGTTGGTGGGAGCGCAGGGCCCACACCAAGCTGCCCACTGATGCATAATGATATGTGTCTGTGGGAGTATGGGCCCTTACACATAAGTATGGAGCCATACAGCAGCCCTATAGGGCAAGGAAGCCTTGTAACACAAATTTACCAATATCTCGGGAACCGTAGCGGGTAGGAAAAAATTCAAGTGTAATCGTGACAGCGAGTACTGCTGCACATGACATAAAGTCGGCCGAATCCATATCTCTGTTTCTGAGATACGGGCACCAAAAAGTGCTGTGATTGCTAACTCTGTGGGCATAATAGTGGCCCACGGACATGAAAATGATTAAGTGGAATACTAATTCCCAACTATTTCAGTAACCGTACAAGGTAGAAAAAAAATTCTAATTTCATGGTATTCATGGCTTTCCAACCTACTTCTGCACTTAGTCTCCCTAAACTTTTGCAATGAAAAATCTGTATCTTGAACCATTTTCGAGATACAGGCACCGAAAAGTGTCACAGGTGCTGCAATGTTATCCTATGGAAAAATTTCTGAACTTCAGAATGCTGTAACTATGGGCCTGTTCAATGTTTTCGTACCAAACCACCAAAAGGGATATGGGACTAGGGCTTGCCACCCTGAAAATTTCAGGCCAATAGCACAATGCACCTTGCCACAATGAAGTGACAATGAAAACAACACATTTAAAAATGTGCTCGTGCAGTCTTACCATGATTATTTTAAATGTTTCATGACACTCCTTTCTCTATAATGACAATGTGATTGTGAACACGCAAAATATTGGCGCAGTTATTTTTTTTAATGATCACGATTATTTTCGCAGTAACATAAAATATTGCCACGAACAAAAAATGGCAAAATGGTGAAAAAAATTTGAAAAACACATTTCCAGACAAGCTGGTGAAAAACTAGTGGCGGCAGCACGAAAATAATTTCAGGCAGCTCGACAACAAAAAATACGATCACGAAAATTTTCCCATAGGCTATAATGGGACATGAAAAAAAGGAATAACTTTTGGAATGGAGCAATATTCTTTCACCAAATCTCCAAAAAGCACCAGTTCAACCCAGGACACATGTAGACAAACCAATCTGAACTCACTTGAAATGCATTCTTCAGTCCATTGTGACTTATAAAAGAATTTGCAAAAAGGGTGAATTTTCACTTTTTGAGCAGCCCACAGTTCTGCAACCGTACATCCGACTGTAACGAAAATTTCCACATCGAGAGATCTATGATAGGCGGGTCTGCATTCCAAATGTCAGGCAAAACAGACAAACAGTTGCAAAGTTATTAAAGTGCAAACTTTGAGGTTTAACATAGAAATGGCCGTGCAACCCTAACTATAGTATAATATGTACATACTGTATATATTTATAAAATGGTTAAAAAAAGAATCTTCTAATCCAATCTTCTGACTGTACAAAACACATCACATTACTGTGCTTATATCAGAGCACAACCACACACCTGCACTTTTACACCCCTCCAAAACAATTTTGACATTTTATAAGATAGATAGACCACTCTCGGGTGTGCAGTCGCGAGCTGATATACGCATGCCTTGGGTGGTTGGCGACTTGACCAGCAGCCTTGTTCGTAATAATGCACACCAAGGTGCATGCTATTCACAGCATGACAGCACACCTCAGAGTGGTTTATCTCTATATATATATATATATAAATAGGGGATACATGATGGGCAGGAGTGAGATATGGAAATATTCTCACTCCTGCAGAGTGAGAATGCACAGCTCACTCTGCAGGAGTGAGAATATTTCCCATATCTCACGATCTGCACATCATGTGTGCTATTTATACAAATGGGGTGAGAGCGTATGAAGTGTCATGTTTTGCTGTATCTTTTTTCCCCTGTATCTATGTGCTTTTTTGTTTTGAGTTTTAGTCTTTAGTAACTAATTTTTGGTAGGCAGGTGAGTTTTTTAGGAGTACTGGGAAGTTAAGGGATTTGTTCAGATTTACACAGTATGCAAATAGAGGTTGTGAGAATCAAACACAGGTCTGGTCTGCAGACTGCATCAAGTTTGTTCAGAGCTCATTACACCAAGATCTAGGTTATACTGAAAGCAGTGTTTGTCTGTGGTCTGAGAGTGTGGGAGTGTTTCTCAATGGGCTGTGATTGTTAGAAGCACTGTGGAACACAGGTGGCTGTGTTAATTGTGTTAGTTGCAGCTTGCAGTGAGAAAGAAACTGCTTTGTAAATGAGTTCCATTTGAATTCAGGTTGCTTTTATGTTGAGGGTAGCACAGAAATGGGCTAAGAGTGTTGACCGCTTTGGAACACAGGTAAGTGTGTTTTTCTGTGCTATTTTTGTTAGTTGCAGCTTACAGTGAGAAAGAAACTGCTTTGTAAGTGAGTTTCATTTGAATTTAGTTTCTTTTGAAGCTGAGTTTACCACAGAAATGGGTTAGAAGTTTGGCAACTTTGGAACACAGGCAAGTGTGTTTTTCTATGCTATATGTGTTACTGTAGTTGCAGCTTACAGTGAGAAAGAAACTGCTTTGTTAATGAGTTTCATTTGAATTTAGGTTTTTTTTTTTAAACTGAGTTTACAAGAGAAATGGGTTAGGAGTTTTGGAAACTTTGGAACACAGGTAAGTGTGTTTTTCTATGCTATATGTGTTAGTTGCAGCTTGCAGTGAGAAAGAAACTGCTTTGTAAATGAGTTTCATTTGAATTCAGGTTGCTTTTATGCTGAGATTAGCACAGAAATGGCCTAGAAGTGTTGGAAACTCAGGGTTTTATTTAACTCCAAAAATTGATTAGCGTTTTGCTCATAAAAGTTCTAAAATATTGTGAAAATTCATAGCACTTGCCTCACTGTGTTTAACAAACAACACTTCCACAAAACCTATACAAATGCTTTCTGTACAGTAAGTATTGCCCCAAGGAAAAAACTGCTAATCAATTATTTAAAACCCTGAAACTTTGGGGTACAGTTAAGTGTTTTGCAATGCTAACTGAGTGATTTGCAGGCTTCAGTGAGACACACAAACTGATTTTTGAAGCACTTTCATTTGGAATGCTACCTTGAGTGAGTGAGTGACATCAGCAGAATATACTGTATCTCACTCCACTGATATCATCAGCATTTATCTCACCGCAGTGAGCATTTATCTCACCGCAGCAGGATACATCTCACTCCACTGATGTCATCAGCATTTATCTCATAGCGGTGAGCATTTATTTCACTGCAGTGAGAATATCTCAATTTATTGCACTGGAATAGCTCTCACCCCCATTGTATAAATATATTTATACAACAAATGTTTGGGGATAAATGTACAGATAAAAACTTGTATCTCAGGCACCCAGTGAAGATATCATTGATATCTCCATGTTCCTATACATCATAGTGATATCTCCATGTTCCTATACGTCATGGAGATATCTCTATGTTTCTATACGTCATCCAAACAAAAGTGAAACTACACTTTCCATTGCAGTCCTACCTCTCTACAGCCTAGCGCTGTTTCCCCCACACACACGTACACACCCCTGGCATTTAGTTGACCCAACAAATATTTTTTAACAAATAACTCTGTAACGTATCTGGTTGATCCCGCCACTCCGTGTTTCAGTAATTGAAAATAACACTTTCACTTTCCCTCTTGAATTGTAGCATGACCGAGCATATAAAGTAAGAAATAGAATGAACTCCCAGTGATTTACAGACACCAGTCAGTCTTCAAACATACTCAAAATTGTTTTTTCCTTCGTACTTCAATTTTATGCAAAAGCTGCCGACAGTACTGTGAGCGCAGAAAGTGAGAAGTCGGCAGCTTCAGAACAACAGAAAAGAAAGCGAGTCAGGCGTTACTATCAGCGCTTCGCTCTCATTATTCTTTCTGCTGTTCTAAGCTACCCGACTTCGCTCCTCTCTCTTCTGTCGTCGACAACTCTTCTATAAATGAAATGAGAGAAAAAACAATTTAATGTTTGAAGGCAGTAAATGTCACTGGGAAGTTCATTCAACTATTACTATAAAACTCGATCACTTATTGAAGAAAAGAAATGTTATTCAATACCAAAGCACAGAGTGGCAGGATCAACCAGATATCATTAAAAATTTTATTTATTTAAAAATAATGGCAAGATCAACAACTTAAAAATTAAGATATACACAAAACTTTAAACTGGCAGGATCAACCACAGTTTTTTTTCAAGTAACATCTCATCTGCTAGGCATATACCATACATAAGACTTTCTATTGTATGTGGCCCCAAACATTTGTTTGTATAAACAGAATATGACGTGACCGGAGTGAAGATATCATATTTATCTTCACTCAAGGCCAATGACATCAAGATATCTCACTCGTGGCTTCGCCACTTGTGAGATATCATGATATCATTGGCCTCTCGTGAAGATAAATATGATATCTTCACTCAGGTCATGTCATATCCCCTATATATACGTAGATATATGTGCATGCATACACACGCTGTATTTAGATACACACACATATAATCTGTTGTTCTTATTGATCTTGCACATTTTTATGTTTGCACATGCGCAAAACAAACATACTGTTACAATAACTGTTAGGTTCAGTGCAGCTCAGGCTGCAGAGGACTCGACAGTGACAGGACAATGATCAGCGAGGCTGAGCATAACAGTATTCTCTGCTTGCGGGTTGGAAACTTCATGCAGTTGACAGCAGCGAGATGCTCTTATCACAGAGCATCTCAGTCCTTTCATCTGCATGACACCACCCAGCAAGGAGCCTCCCAGTCCTCCCCCTAGTGCCCTGTCCATAAAAAATAAACACCCTCCCACTACAAAGGACAGACTTAAATGATTACCATTTAACACAAATATAAATCCCCAGCTGTTTCTGTCAACTCACTCCAGATGGTAAGTATATCATCTATAAAATTATGCCAGTGCACCACCTGCCCACAGAATCTGTTGGTGGCATCATTTAAACACAGTTAACTGCTCCCATCATCCAAGGAATAGATTTGTAAAAGAGGGCACCATAGTGGCCCCCATTGCTGTACCTTGTTGTTGTAGGAATGTCTTGAAAGGTGCACTAAATGGCAAATACTTATCTGCAATATCTATGCCCAACAAAGCTAGAGCTCCCTTCTTTGATGATACTGTGACACGCATCTCTGACATCAATGATCACAAGATAAATATAGGGGGAGAGTTTAACAAGGTGGTTGATAGCTGGTTCACTAGAAATGATTATCACAACCCCCAAGTGCCCACCAAATCAGGGAAAGAATTAGAAAATTAATAGTGGACCTCCATTTGATAGATACATGGAGATTAGCCCACCCCAAAGACAGAGATTATGCCTTCTTTTCAGCTACATAATAATTCTTACAGTCGAACTAACTACCTGTTTATTTCTAAACATCTAGGTCAAGGGATTAACACTGCAGAAATAGGTAATATTATTATATTTGACCATGCTTTAATCAGTGTAAATACTGTATATCCCTAGACAAGGAAACATTAAAAGATTTTCACTGGAGGTTTAACATCTCTCTGCTACAAGAAAAAACGTTCACAGAATGGGTAAATAAGGAAACTATTGAATTCTTTGAGAACAACGACAACCAAGATGTTTCCCTCTGCCTACATATGGAGTGCCTTTAAAGTTTATCTAAGAGGCTGCATAATTAGTTATTCAGCTAACAAAAAGAAAGAAAAGCAAAAGACTCATTTGAAAAGGTGAAGGTCCTACATGATTTAGAGTGGGAATACAAAAACAACAAAAAAATACATACAAACGCCCACAACGTCTTCATAAAATTACTCTCTTAAAATACAAAATAAATAAAATATACTCTCTTAAGGCTAAATCTGCAGTCTCCAGAACAAAACAATATTACTGGGAAGCTGCGGAGAAGACAGACAAACTTTCAGTTTTCTGCTTAAAGAAACAACAAAACCAAAATATAATTGCAGCAATAAAGGACAATCCAGGTCTAATAAAAGTGACAAAGATATTAATAAATAATTTGAAAAATTCTGTAAGGTACAACATGAAAGCAAACATAAACACTTCTGTGAGTCTCTACAAAACTTGATTATCTGACTTTAACATACCCACACTAGACGGGATACCTGAACAAATCGATCGCAGGGATTTATTTAACTCTAAAAACTGATTAGCGTTTTGCTCATAAAAGTGCTAAATCTTTGTAAAAATGTACAACTCTTGCCTCACTGTGTTTAGCAAACACAGCACTTCTAGAAAATCTATATAAATACTTTCTGTACAGTTAGTATAGTCCCAAGAAAAAAACTGCTAATCAATTATTTAAAACCCTGGATCATCCAGGAAAAAATATCAGAAGCAATAAGGGATTGCTCTTCCAATAAGACCCCAGGACCTGATGGACCCTCTAGAGAATTATACAAAATCCTAGAGCAAAATATATCTACATGTCTTAAAAAGGTATTTCAGGAGGCATTTTTTTCTGATTTAAGACTTGCGTAACTCTTTAAATAAAGCATATTTATAACATGGATTGGAAAAAGTAGGCAACCCAATTGGTCAAAGAGCATCAGGTGACAGTTGATTAAATCTCCTATTTAATCAACAGTTACTATGTACCAGAACTACTTCACTGAGAAAATACCTTGTGAATGTCTCTTGAGAAATATCCCTCCACAGAGACACAAAGAAGAAAGGGAAACTACAGGCGAGGTCAGAACAAAGGGAAACAGGGAACAAAACAGCAGTACTGTAATGGAGGTCAGTTTTTGAATTTTGGGCCATGTTACTGTCAAATCAGGTGGCTAAATGAGTTTTCCAGATGATGAACCTCCAAGAAAGAAAAGACAAACACAATACAAACTGAAATTAAAGATGAATATGCTGAAAGTGGGAGCAGGCACCTAACACTGTGTAGCATGGGAACTCTATTTTGTGAAGCAGCAGAAAGATGAAAGAAACACTGAAAAGAGCACACCATGGGCTGTGAAAGTCTGAAGAGTGGCTGACACCCTGTATACCTTATATTGTTCTGTGACTGAGGAAATAAACATAAAGCAAGCACTTGATCAGTGATAACATTTTGCTTAGTGAAGCTAATTAAAAGTTTTTCAATGGCAAGAAAGGTACAGTTCTGGGTTTAACAATATTTTTAGGACAGGCAGCACATGAGGGAGATTCGGGATTTAGAAAGTAGGAAAGTGACTTTATTTTACCTGAATGTGAACTTTTTCTTCATTAACTTGCATATTACAGTTGTAGAGCAAATTATGTGAAGGTTAGAGTCCTGCACCTGAATATGAAGTGTTTCCTTGTTACCTTAAGCAATGTTTATATTATCAGAATGTGAACTTTTTTTAGTTACTTACATATTACACTTGTAAAGCAAATAATGTGAAGGTTAGAGTCCTGAAATGATTTCTGACGTTTGTATGTTCATAAAATAAATAACATATGCATGAGTCACTTTGCCGTGAAGTTTCAGCATGGTGAACCTCTGCTGTCTGTCTCTCAGCTTAGTTTGTGTTGATTTATTGGGGAAGGGAGGGGGGAGGGCGAGAGAGAGACAGACTCATACATATGTTATTTATTTTATGAACATAAAATGTCAGAAATCATTTCAGAACTCTTTCTGGCATTTTATGTTCATAAACTATATAACATATGCAGGGGTTCTGGGTACTACTTTTCAAGTCAGCAGGATACACTCAAATTATCCCTATTCAAAGAGCAAAACATCTTTGTGGATTTTTTTCCTTTTTAACATAACCCATGCTATAAGCATAATAACCCACTCCAGGGTATGGGGTTATAGGAATTTAATGCATGTCTCGAATGCTGTGAGTGTACTCGGCCTGTGGCTGCATGCCTCACAATGCACCCAAGGCATGTATTAAATCTCTATAACATCCCGGCCCGGTGGCGCTGAGGGTTGAGGCGCTGGATGCCACACCTTGCACTGCACCGGGGACCCGGGTTAGGGAGCAGACTCAGGCCGCCAGGGGTTGGCCATGGGGAGAATGGGGAGATAGGCTGGAGCGTCCGACAACAGCTCGCCTTCTCCAAGGGCAGGGATGGGACTTGACCCGGCGTGTGCTGACCCCTGGCGAAGGTTGAGGGCATGCAAGCACGTTGGCACCTCAGAGGTTTGACTGGTTGACAGATCATCGCCTATGGACAATCAGCTCCAGGGAGGTTGCACCATTGGGGGCGGTCACCAGCGTTCACGCCTGGATACCTTGGCATGCAGTTTCTGTACCGGAAACAGGAGGAAACCTCAGGAGCCGGGAAGATGGATCGCCGACCCAGTCCTGATGTGCCACCATCTGCCGCTGTCCCAGGGACCTGACGAGATATTAAATTTGGGGGTCTTGCCCCACCCTGAACCCATCCGGGGGGGCAAACCGCAGCAGGATGGAGGGACCCAAGCAGCAGGTAAGACGGTGGCAGAGAGAGGTTTCATGGGTGACTCCTGATGAGGCGGCTTCGGAGGGACATTGGAGGAGAAAATAGAAATTCCAAAAATAAAATCTCTATAACACCATACTCTGTTGTAGATTATTGCTTACATAATGGTGTTACACAAAAACAAGGATTCCCTCATATATGAAAACTAAAGCCAGTATCTCCCCTAAACAGAGACTGCAAAATACTAACTAAAATTCGAGCAAAGACTTAAAATGTTATTTCTAAACTAATTGGAAGGGAGCAAGTTGGATTTTTTATGGAACAAGGCTCTTAAATTCCATCTAGGCAATAGCCAGATGTTTGCTCTGGATTTTTTCAAAGTTTTTGATTCACTAGAGTGGGAATACTTTTATAGCATTCTAAAGGAAATAGAATCAGGTGAAAACCTTATTGGGGGAGTCACAATAATATACAAATCCCCTTTGGTAGAACTCATAACGAATGAATTTATTTCACAAACATTCAAACTGCATGCAGGTACCAGACAAGGCTGCCCTTTGTCTGTCTACTTATATTTTTATACTGGCTAGAGAGTCTCTGATAAAGAACATTAAGAGGATGACAAAATATATGCCCATGCAGATGCTTTACTGCTAACCACTAGAAATTACAGGACTTGTTATATGCAATCAGTATTACAAGACTTCACAGTTATTTCAGGCTTAGAGATTGACAGAAAACTCATGAAATACTCTTGAACTTGCCTGCCTTAAGATGATCGCAGGGGAGGGGGGATGACTATTCAACCTACATAGTCACGTCAGCACCCAATTCACATTCCATAATATATCTAGGCTAGGGTTGTCATGGTATGAAATTTTGACGGTATGATAACCGTGGTGTGTGATACCGCGGTTATCGTGATACCGCAGTATAATGCATTCCAATCGGAAGACCTACAATATTAAAAAATCATGCAATTTTAACCAAATTTTACATGTAAAAGCAGTTAAAATACTAGTAAATGACACATTATAAATTTAATGAGAGAAAATAAAGATAATGAGTCAAGTATGTGCAAGAAAAATATATTTTTTATTGACTAAGTCAGTTTCCTCCTGACCTCATGATGAGCATGGAGCTTCGAGCATTACAAGTAGATTTATATAAAAAAAAATTATTTCATTGCAGTCTGAAATGTGAGTGACTTACCGTTATAAATAAAGTGTTTTCTTGTACTCTTAACTTACAGCACAAAATGCTACCAATACCAAAAGTACTATACAAAAATATTTTTATTTATTTTATTTATTTAGTTTTTGTTTACTGGGTAAGTACCATAGCCAAGGCATGACTATTTTCAGGCATGACCCGGGAGATTACAATAGGTAGGGATAATCAGGGAAATACATACATTTTGAATTCAGGGAGGCAACAATGATTCAAAGCAAATCAAGATTGCACAAACTGGAAGCGTAAGTAATAAGATGGGTCAGAGTTTATAGACAATAACATAAATTCCGTAACTAGTAATCACTCGTAGCTAACAAACAACTGGGTTAAGAGCAGCTGAAACAAATAAAAAATACAGGATAAGTGCTTACTAATCTGACTAGATGGGCTAAGCAGAGAGCGGTTTGTAGCAGTTGGGGAAGAGAGAGAGAGAGAGAGAGTCTGAAATAGCACAGTGAGTACGAGTAGTAAGTTGTTTGATTTACATTTTTGTTATGTTAAATTGTCAATAACTTAAAGATGAGAGTTGAGTAATACGAAAGGAATGTCCAGTCACTCCACTTCTGGTGGTGGTGCAGACTAGAGTTGCAGATGCAGACAGAGTTGCACTTCACTGAAATAGTGTGCTACTAGCTTTAGAAGCAGGCACAGCAAGAGCACTACTTAGAATCCAGAACAGTTCTGATTGGAAAATCAAGGCTTACTGTCTGGCTATGACTAGCCTGAGTGTCCCTCCTCCATCCTCACCTCACAGCCTGGGGCTCCCTCCAAGACCCAGTCCCCCCAGTCCCCCAAGTTAGTTAGTAAAAGTAAAGTAGTACAAACAAATTTGGAGAGATCTGTGTTCTTCATATTTACTTACTCAATGTAGTACCCTACCACCACAACCGCAACCACAACTCCTGCCTGCACTCACCACTCACTGTGTCCAAGAGTCCAAGTCCAAGCCAACAGCCAGAGCCAATTGGCTGAGCTAAGCCAACTGTGAGAGATGGTGGCATTTAAAGGAATTAGCCTATATATCCCAATTGCCATGGTGGCTGCCTGGCTGCTTTTTTCCTTTTTTAATATAATAGATATTTAGCTACAGTAACCTCCAGCTGAGGCAGTGAGCCAATGTGAGTTGCTTGCTTGACGTTCTTAGGTTGAGTCAGTCATGCTATACTGTGACTCAAGTCGAGTCATGTGACTGTGACATGAGTCAAGTCTGAGAGTAAAGGAATCAGCTTATACTGTATATCCTCAATGCCGTGGCAGTGGCAGGCAGTCACTGGCTGTTTTTTTTCTTTTTTTAAGGTACATAATAGGTATTTAACTACAGTAGCCTCCAGCTGAGGCAGTGATCCAATGTGACTTGCTTGCTTGACTTTCTTAGGTTGAGTCAGTCATGCTATACTGTGACTCAAGTCGAGTCGTGTGACTGTGACATGAGTCAAGTCTGAGAGTAAAGGAATCAGCTTTTATATCCTCAATGCCGTGGCAGTGGCAGGTACTCACTGGCTGCTTTTTTTTCTTTTTAAGGTAGGTAATAGGTATTTAACTACAGTAGCCTCCAGCTGAGGCAGTGAGCCAATGTGAGTTGCTTGCTTTGGTTGAGTGAGTTGTGCTATTGTGAGTCGAGTCGTGTGACTGTGACATGAGTGCAGTCTGGCATTAAAGGAATCTGCTTATATATCCTCAATGCCGTGGCAGTGGCAGGCACTCATTTCTCTGTTTTTTTTGTTTTTTGTTTTTTTTTAGTTTTTTTTTTTATTTTTAAGCTACTAGCTATTTAAGTAATTAAGAAATGTATGAATTTAAATTACTTTTTACATTGGGTTTTGTTTTAGGTAGGCTCCCCGCCCCCCCAAGTGACTCAAGTCATCTTGTCAGCACCTCAGACTCGTGAGTCAAGTCTCGTGATATGATGAGTGACTCAACAGGACTGGAGCCCTGCACAGCATTAAAGGAATTAGCCTATATATCCTCAGTGCCATGGTTGGTGGCTGCGGAGTCAAGTGACTATAATTGTTAAGCCAGCAGCTAGGCTAAGGGAAATTATGCAATTAAAGTAACTTCTCTTATTGGTTTTGTGTTGGGTAGCCCCCAGCCACAGTCAACCAAGAGCTAAGCTGAGCCAGCCAACCAAAGTTTTGTGACACAGTTGACATGAGTCAGTCAGAGAGGACTCATCAGGAGTCAGGAGTAGGACTCACTCCATCTTAGAGAACACTCTAGTGTGGGCATCAGGCGAGCAGAACGAGGGAGAGACATGAAGTGGTCCACAGTGAAACTGGACTGGAGGGACTCGGGGTGCATCAAGGAGACAGATAAGACAAGACAGTAACTTCACTAAATGTGCTAGTTCAACAGAATTGCCAGTGCCAAGTATGAAATATCACAAATCACATTAGGAAGACAGGGAGGGAGGGAGGACTCGGACTCGGAGTCAGGAAGCAACAGCAGCAGATGTCAGAGAGAATTTGGATTAGCGAGCAGCATGCACTCCAGATACGGCATGTGCTGGCGGGCGTCAAATTCCTTATCCACACTGCAGGTGTGCTGGGCAGCAATGACTTTGTGCTGCAGAATCAGATAGAGGGAAGGGTGGGGAACAACTGGGAATGAAATCTGAAGGAACACACAGACTACTACTGCCAATTCTTATCACTATAACTGGAAAACAAAGAGTGTAAGTGTAATGCAAAACTGCAATTTGCAAATGCAAATGGCACTGGCATCATGGCAATTTTTGTGTTATTATTTAACAACAAAAAATGAACCTGAAAAGGTTCTCAGTGTGTATCTCATTCTCTATCTGACTAACCTTGACAGTTTTGTGCCTCTGACAGACTGACAGGACTGTCTACTCTCTATAGTTCAGACTTACAATGAATGAACATGAACACGCATGACCACTCAAGACAGAGCACCAGCAGCACAAGGGTTAACAGTAATGTGAATGAATGAATGATCACTACGGTCTCATCTGTCACTCACTGGCTCCGCCGATGAAGTGGCTGACCAGTCTGCAGTCTGAGTCTGTACACACAGTGACAACGAACCACAGACAGTTCGTTCTGTTACCCATAAAGATAACAAAACTTAACATGATGATCATTACATGACATGACAGACGACATGTTACACAGTGTTACTGTTAACAAAATAACATAACAGATTTTGATGCTGGGCCTGGTTACTGCTGCTGATCCCTTCCTCACCCCCATTCCATGCCCATTGCTCAAGCCCAATCAACACATGGATTTAGGACGGCTGGTCGACACCTTTATGTCTCCCACACCCCCTGCTACTTAAATAACCAACTCCGAGTCTGAGTGATTTTGAGGAGAGGGGTGCAGTACCCCCGAATGCAGTGCTGGGGTCCCGCGCCGACACTACAGCGACCTGGTGCTGTTGTTGCTGTAGTGTCGGGCACTGTGGAATTGTCCTAAGGGGGATGTAACCCTCAACAAACGTGTTTTGTTGTTCAACTTTTTTGGAGGGATGTCACTCATTTTGAAACCAGTACATCATTTTCTGCTTCTGTTCCAAAAGAACAGCAGAGGTAGGACAATAACGATGCACATTGTGCATTCACAGTGTGGCTTTTTGTGCAAGCAGTGTGCTGCACTTCATGTGTACTGTGCTGTTAGCGTGCATTGTGTGAGTGATGCAGTCGCACTCACACAGCACACCGACTTTTGTGTGCTGTTGCGCACAGTCTGTTCTCACCATTTACCATTAAGGAAGCAGTTATTACTTGTATATCAATGGTGGCATAATACTCACTTAGCCTCTGTGTGCCTTGTGTGGCACTCCGTGAGAAACACACTAATTAATTAAATGATGACTAAAAAAACTGTGTCCTGAAACTGAACATTGAAAATTTAAAAATGGAAGGAAGAAGTCAAAAGACTGACTTAAATTTCATTGAAGGTCTCTCAACTGACATCATCAGTCCACTTATGGATTGGACACATGAGGACACCTAAACCTAACCTTACTAATCTGTACAGCACTGCAGCAGACAGCAGATGTCGCATCCACAAAACAATTTTTGCATGAAAAAGAAGCCTTCCCAAACTCTTGCATCAGACAGAATTGGCATGTAAGGGACAGTTGTCCCTGAAAAATGCAAAAAAACTAGTTGAAAAATCTCAATACCGTGGTATACCATGAATCACGGTTATCACGGTATCAGAAATTGTCCACGGTATCAATACCATGACTTCTGATACTGCGGTATACCGTGACAACCCTAATCTAGGCATTAAAATTCCCCAAATCTACAGATGATTTTAGACTTGAACTTCTCTCCTTTACTTAAAGAATGTGAAGCAGACCTTGAGAAGTGGCATAAGCTTAATCTGTCTCTATTGGGACATGTAAACTCTATCAAAATGATGGCAGTGCCCAAAATATTTTATTTATTCCAAAACCTTCCAATAACATTAAATAAAAACATTTTTCGTTATATGAACACTATGGTTAAAAAGCATCTATGGGGAGTCAAACCATACAAAAGGGCACCTGTAAAACTCAGACCTCACTGGACAGAGGGCAGTCTAGGGTTGCCTTGGTGGGAGAATTACCACCTCTCCTTCCTTTTCAAGCAGGCTGTGTACTATTTGTCCAATTTTCTGAATAATGACGGTCCAATGTGGCTTACTGTAGGGCGACAATTACTTGCCCCAAATAAAATAGCTGACCTTCTCTTTATTCCCACACCATATTCTATTCGGGATAATGCCTGCATTTTGGGTTCTCTGAACTGCATTAAAAAATTAGCAAATCACTCAATTTATCACTTTCCAGTACATGTAAACACCTTATGGAATAATCTGAAAATTATATTTAGGACAATGGAAAACCCAGCGTGGTTAAAAGCAGGAATTTCAACCCTGAATAATTTAATCAGTCCAATTAGCAAAACTTTATCTTTTACAGAAATTAAGAAAAGCTTTAACTGCATAAATTTCAGTTTACAAACTACTCCAGATCAGGAAAGCGTTAGCTGAAATCAGTCCTGGACACAAACTTTAAACTTCCTGTGAATAAAGAATGGCAAACAAATTATTAAGATGGCAGAAATGAGAAGGGGGTGAGTATTTCATACCATCTATTATCAAATGCAGAAGGTGTCTCGTCTGGAGCATGAAAAGCTAAAACAAAATTGGAAGAAGAATTGACAATAACCATTTCAGATAAAGACTGGCCAGTGGTATAGACAAATGCATACTGCAGCTGCAGAGAGGTCCAAAGCAGGAGTATTCAATTCAAAATTCTGCATGATTGCTATTACACCCCAAAAAACTGAAACACATGCACTATCTCAAGGAACAATAATACAGGAAAAAACTCAAGGAGGCAGGAAAGGCAATTTGAATTGCAAAAGCCCAGATGGAGGAGAGAATTATGAGAAAAACGAAAGACTAAGGGGGAATAGTTTGACTAACAATAAAAGAGGGCAAACTATTAGAGAAAGACAAAGCAGAGTTGCTAAACTAATTCTTCTGCTCAGTCTTCACAACTGAAGATAGCAGTAAAGGATCTTCACTAGGCAACATGCAGCATAATAGTAGATGGGCGGACACAAGCCCCTTCGCGAGGGAGAGGGTCCTAGAAGAGCTTAGTAAACTTAAGGTGGATAAAGCCATGGGGGCTGGAGGGTATCCACCCTAGAGTACTAAAAGAGCTTCAGGAAGAAATTGCTGCACCACTAGCTGAGCTATTTGATAAGTCACTGGAAGGCAGCAGAGTACCTCAGGACTGGAAAAGGGCAACAGTAGTGTCCTTGCACAAAAGTGGCATTAAGGAAGAGGCAGAAAACTACCGCCCAGTCAGCCTGACCTCAGCAGTGGGGAAAATTATGGTGTCACTGCTAAAGGAGAGAATAGTGGAAGGTACCCCTATGTTAACCCATGGCTCACTATCCTGACACGCACCTCCCCGGGCACTACTGCCTGACAGGTGCAGTATCCCAATAGCGATCATGCCGATGGATACATGCCCAATGGTGTTACGGGATGGGGTAAGGTAATGGACGTGATGGCTTCCTACCTTACCCCTGAAAACACTGTCAGATCTGGAAGCTGGCTGAGCTGCCTCCGTGGTGTGGAGGGCTGGATCACAGGCAGCTCGGCCAGCGCGTGCCACTGGACCCGGGTTCTGGTCCGGCCATATACTTTTGTCCCCCGCAACTATTAGCTTCACTCCCCCCTGGAGTTAGTTATTTTAGTTATTGGGGGCGTGGTGGGCAAGATATGGCATTTGTTGCCATGCTGTCCATTATGTCGGGCAAGTGGTGCTGTCGGGTTTATCAATTTCGGTTATCTAGACTCAGTATCCTGAGCGTCGGGATATACAGTTTACTCACCTGTAACAGGAGTTCTAGGAATGGTATATGTTGTTCATCCACACTTCATGGCAGGTTCCTTGCCACTTTAAATCTTGCCGGAAGTTCTTCAAGCTGACTTCTCCCACCCACCCGGGTGATAACACTCTCGGCTCCACCCCATAACACCAGATCTAGCCCGCTGGAAGTCAGGTTGTGCGTCGAAGCCGGGGAGGTTGGGAGGGTTGAGTGGATGAACAACATATACCATTCCTAGAACTCCTGTTACAGGTGAGTAACCTGTATTTCTAGGGACATGGATATGTTGTTCAGTCCACACTTCATGGCAGACTCCTAGCAGTTCTCCGGGAGGAGGGAGGCAAGGTGCACGCCCTCTATTTAGGAAACAAGGACTGGAGAATCGAGGTCCCAAAACCAGCATCCCGGCATGACTCAAGGTCGATGTGGTAATGGGTAATGAAGGTGTGTGCTGACTTCCAGGTAGCAGTTCTGCAGATTTCCTGGATAGGGACATCCCTGGAAGCAGCCACCGATGCAGCGGTACGGCAGGTTGAATGAGCTCTTATCCCTTTGGGAGGCTCCATGCCCGCCAGCCTATAGCAGAGATCTATGCAGGAGGTGACCCACCTGCCTATCGTCCGCTTGGCCGCAGGTCTGCCAGGTGCGGCTTCAGCATAGGTGACAAACAGCTGCCGAACCTCTCCCCGAACTTCAGCCGTTCGCTCCTTAAAATAAGAGAGCGCTCTTCTAGGGTCCAAAGTATGGAGCCTATATTCGGCCTCCGAGGTGTGATTGGGGTAGAACACCGGCAGAGTCCGCACCTGATTAAGGTGAAACTCCGACACCATCTTCGGAAGAAATTTCGGGTTGGGACGCAGGACAACCTTGTCCCTGTGGAAGACCAGATAGGAAGACTCGATGGAAAGCACCTAGAGTTCTCCTATCCTTCTGGCTGACGTGATAGCCACCAAGAAGGTGGTCTTCCACGACAGGTGAGAAATGTCACACCTGTGCATTGGTTCGAATGGCTTGCCCATGAGCTTAGCCAGTACCAGCAGTAGATCCCACAGAGGTGGAGGTTCTCGCACTGGAGGGGATATGTGATCGAGGCCTTTGAAAAAGTACCCGACCACCTTCTCCTGCGCCACCGACTGCTTTCCAGCCCATGCCCGGTAAGCAGCGATAGCTGCCAGGTGCACCTTTAGGGTCGTCGACCAAAGCCCTAGCTGAGAAAGGGACCACAGGTAGTCCAGAATGCTGGCCAAGGAGCAGGAGGAAGGGTCCAACCTCTTACCCTGACAACAAATGGAGAATCTCTTCCATTTGAAGGCGTAGCATTTCCTGGTCGACTCCTTACGGGATGCCTCAACAACATTGAGGACCTCGTCGGAAAAACCCAAGACCTGGAACTCTAGCTGCTCAGGAACCAGGCCATCAGATGCAGGGATTGAAGTTCCGGGTGGAGAACCTTCCCCTGGTTGACTGAGATCAGGTCCGGGCGGGCTGGGAGCCACCTCGGGAGCCTGGAGCTGAGGCTGAGGAGATCTGGATACCAGAACTGGCGGGGCCAGTCTGGGGCTACCAGAGTCACCTGCACCTTGTCCCTCCTCACCTTGAGAAGCACCTTGTGGATCAAGGGAAATGAGGGAAAGGTGAAGAAGAGGCCCGGGGTCCACGGCCTCGAGAAGGCATCCCCCTGCAGCGAGCCCTGCTGAGGAGGGTGGGCATGAAACAGCCTCAACTTCGCATTCTCCCTGGAGGCAAACAGGTCCACTTAAGGAGTGCCCCAGTGGGAGAACAGATCATGTACTACCTCCGGTAGGAGAGACTACTCGTGAGAAGCAGCCCCTATCCGGCTTAGGGCATCGGCCAGAGTGTTGGAGGCTCCTGCCACATGGATGGCTAGGAGATTTGCCTCCAGGCTGCGCCGAAAGGACCAAGTGCGTAGCACTTCCTTGCACAGGGGCAAGGAGCGCGTCCTGCCCTGGTGGTTTAGGTAGTACATGGTCGTAGTATTGTCCGTCTGGACCTGGACCACTTGACCCCATACAAACAGAGCAAAGGCGGTGAGGGCTAGTCGGACCGCTCGAAGCTCCAGCAGGTTGATGTGGCATCGGGACTCCCAAGGGGACCAGAGGCCATGTGCTATGTGCTCCCCCAGATGGGCACCCCAACCCATCATAGAGGCATTGGTCGATAGAGTGACCATTGGCTCAGGGCTGACAAACAGAATGCCCTCCTGCAGATGAGCTGGATCGATCCACCACTGGAGAGCATTCCACATCTCCTGGGTCACTGCCACTGGTGGTCCAAAGGACCGGAGCACTGTGACCATTGGCTGGTCAGTCCCCATTGTAGGGGACGCATGTGCCAACAGGCCCAATGGACCACACTGGTGCAGGCTGCCATGAGGCCCAGGAGGCACAGAAAGTCCTGGGCAGGGCGCAATTACCCAACCTGAAATGACTGGGCAAAGGAGGAAAGAACATCGACCCATTCCGCCAGGAGCCATGCTCTGGCTCGAAGAGAGTCGAGCTCTGCCCCGATGAACTGAATCACCTGCATTGGTACGAGTTCCAATTTGGCCTCGTTGATGAGGAGGCCAACCTGAGAGCAAACCTGGAGGGCCAGATCCCTGGACCACTCCACCTCCGGTCTGAAGGGAGCCGCAATCAGCCAGTCGTCCAGGTAAGGGTACACCCGGACCCTTCAGCTCCGCAGGAATGCTATCACCACTGCCATTTATTTGGTGAAAACCCTGGGAGCTAGAGAGAGGCCGAAGGGCATGGCCCTGAACTCGTAAAGGGACCCCTCTGCTCTGAAGCGGAGGAATCGCTGGTGGGATGGACGGATTGGGATGTGAAAGAACACTTCCTGAAGGTCCAGAGAACAGAACCACATGCCTCGTTCCAAGGATGGAATGATCTGAGCCAGAAGTGACCATCCTGAAGGTTCGAGACCTTAGGAACCTGTTCTTCGTGCAGGTCAAGAATGGGGCACCTGCCCCCCCCATCCGTTTTGGGACCAGGAAATACCTGGACACAAACCCTGGGTCTGGTGGAGGGTCCGCCACTTCTCTGATCACCTCCTTCTGGAGGAGCAGGGCAATGTCAGCCCGACGGGCCGACAGAGAGGCCGCAGACCCGTAGCCCCCCATGGGGCGACGGCTCGGAAGGGCGGGGCCTGCTTGAATTCCAGAGGCAGACCCTTTCCTACCACTTCCAACACCCAGCGGTCCATGGTGATAGCAGCCCAGGTGGAAAGAAAGTGGTGGAGCTGTCCCTCCACAGGGGGGAACCCAGGGGGGAGTGATGAGGCTGGGGGAAACACCCCGCAATCTGTCACTGGGCAGACTTGGAGGAGAGACTGGTCAAGGAACCTCCGGGGCCTTTCCCTCCCGGCTTCCTGCTGGAGAAAGCTGCGGGCTTGGCTTTGGGGTGCCAAGTGCGAGCCTGCTGGCCCTGATGCTGGTGTTGCTGGGCCGGGCATGCCGAAGAGGCAGAAGGCCGAAAGGGCTTATGCTGCTGCTGTTGGCCTTTGTTCTTCTGGGCAGACGTGACTGAGTCCAAGGTGGCATTGGACTTCTCGATCTTCTGCAAATGACCCTCCACCCTGGGATCGAACAAGTCGGTACCCAGGAAAGGTACGCTTGCCAGCTTGTGCTGGGTAGCCACCGTGAAGGTGGAGATCTGCAACCAAGCTCTGCGGCGCATGGCCACTGTGGCTGCTACTGACCGGGCACAAGAGTCTCCAATGTCAAGAGCAGTTTGAAGCTGCTGCTTTGCCACCGCCCTTCCCTGGTCCTGCACCTACTGTACTTGGCCGTATTCTAGAGATCACCCGGGAGATGAGGAGTCACTTCGTCCAGGGAGCCCATAAGGGCGTGGGAAAAGTGTGCTATCTGACGGCCGAACTGGCCTGACGAAGGCCTAGGGAGGACGTAGCGTACACTTTATGCCCGGCATAATCCAGCTTCTTGGACTCTTTGTCGGGAGGTTTGTCCATGTCCCTGGTGTTTCCGGAACACCGGAAAACACTGTCAGTCACAAGTCCCTCCGCAGAGGGGTGCTCTGAAAGACTGGAGAGTGAGCCGGTGGGGACCACGTACTTCCTGGCCACCCTGGCCGAAGAAGCAGGACAAGAAGCCGACCACTGCCATAACTCCAAGGCTGAGCCAACAATGGCTTCAGCCACCGGAAAGGCCTCCGTGGGAGAATCCCCTCGGTCCAGTATCTCCGTGAGGGGATACCTGGCCAACTTTGACACGGGTTCAAGCTTCCTCCCAGTAGATTCTGAGATGAGCCGAAGCATGCCCAGGAACGAGGATGGGCTCTCGTCCACTGACTGCTCCCCAGTGGATTCCAGGTCAACGGGCCTGGAGAACAGGGAAGAGTCATCATCAGACTCCAAGGAGTCTGCGAACAGCTGCCTAGGGCCTGAGTCACCCTCCACTTGCCGAGGACGATCGGGAGTGAGGGTGACTGACAACTGATGGGGCAACCCCCTGACCCGACCGAGAGTCCTTGGTTGGAGCCCCAGATTTAGGTTGTGGAGGCGGGGGTTCCACCACAATGGGTGGCACAGCTGGTTTCGGCCGAAGAACCGGTGCTGGTTTGAGCTCCTCGATAACCACGAGGGGCTGTTTTGGCCATTCCAGTGACAGCCACTTTATGGTCGGGGAAGGCGACAGGGTTGGCTTGTTCCTGGTAAGAAGGAGCTGCTGCCACATCAAGTCCTTGTAGTGTCAACGTAATTTGCGCTAAAGCCTTTCCTCCGAGGAGGAAGAAGATGAGGATGAGCGGCGCCGTGACCGAGACCGCTGATGTCGGTGGGATCGGCTGGACAGAGAAGAGGTCCGGACCGAGACCGCCGATGTTTTCAGGGTGGGTCTGGGAGGGAGCAGGGGAAACCTGTTCCTCCCTCGACTCGGGAACCTTAACCGGGGACTCCGGCACAGGAGGCGCAGGCAAGTCCTCGATTTCCACCAGGGGAACCGGTGAAGAAGGGTTGTCGGCTTCACCAGTCGACAGCCCGTCTGACGGTCGAGAAAAATCTCGACCGCGCCGATGGGTGTCTTGGCCGTTTGACCTGACAGGGACACCGTGAAGCCAGAGGTCTTAGCTGCAACCTCGACCAAAGTCGAGTGTCAACTGTCCGGTGAAGGGGACCTCTCCCACTCCCACGAACGCCGACGGTGTGACTTACCCTTCGAGTCCTTCTTCTTGGACCAAGAGGAATGTCCCGATGGACCCTCACCTTTTGTAGAGAGGGACTGACAAAGCTCCTTAAAAGAAGCCATGTAGGAGGAGGAGCCCAAGGAGAGCGGGATAAAAGCCGCGACCGAGGAAGATGAAGAAGTGACCTGGGCCACCTCCTCCTCCTCGAGGGCGATCATCTGCTCAAGTTGCTCAGCCAAGCCCGCTGCCGCGGACACTGCCTAACGGGCCTCCTTTGACTTCACCAGAGGGATATGTCTCTCGGGGCGCCCAAGTTGGAGTCTGGCAGCACGGTCTTCAAGGACATTGGCCGAGAAGGACTTGCACAATTCGCAGGCCTGTGGATTGTGATCAAGGCCAAGGCAATAAACGCACGTGGAGTGCGGATCGGTCCAAGACATTTTCTGCCTGCATGGGCACTGCCGAAATCCAGGAGTTGACTTATCCATTGCAGCCACGAAGGAAGAAACAGACTGAAGTCTAGAAAATTTAAGAATAAATTTTGGTTTAACCAACGAGTTTGGATCCAGGCCTAAAACGCAGAGCGCTAAGGAGGGAACCTGAGCTTCCCAGCGGTAAGGAAGATCCGGCATCATGGGGCGGAGCCGAGAGTTTTATCACCCAGGTGGGTGGGAGGAGCCAGCTTGAAGATCTTCCAGCAAGATTTAAAGTGGCAAGGAACCTGCCATGAAGTGTGGATTGAACAACATATCCACATCCCTAGAAACTGAGTTTCCAGATAACACAGTATATCCTAGTGGAATACCATGGTAGTCTCCCAAACGTTGACCGGTAGCGTGGTATACGAGTGGTGTGCAAGCGCGATATCCATTGAATAACATGTATAGCGGTACCATGCAATGTCATGCATTGTGCGGTACCAGTCAACTTCTGCACGATTATCACTGTACCTAAAGGAAATTGGAAAACTAGACCTCAAGCAGCACAGCTTCACAGCTGGGTGCTCATGCCAAACAAACATGATTGATTTCTTCAATTGGGTCACCAGAACAATAGACCAAGGTGGGGCAGTTGACGTGGTGTACCTGGACTTCAGCAAAGCCTTCGACACCGTTCCCCATAGGAGACTAGCTAATAAACTGGAATGCACAGGCATCAGTCAGAAGACAGTCAACTGGATTCAAAACTGGCTTCAGAATAGGACCCAAAGAGTTTTGGTCAATGGGTCATTATCAAGGGAAGGCAGAGTGATCAGTGGCGTCCCACAATGGTCAGTGCTTGGTCCAGTCCTCTTCAACATATTTATCAGTGACATCACTGATAGGCTGGAGGGGACATTTTGCCTGTTCGCAGATGATACAAAGCTCTGCAATAGGGTGGACACACAGGAGGGACCCTCAGGCATGGAAGCGGATCACAGAAAACTGGAGGAATGGTCCAGAAATTTGCAGTTAAAGTTTAATGTCAAGAAGTGCAAGGTAATGCACCTAGGAAAACAGAACCCAGGAAAAAAGTATGTGCTAGAAAGGCTTCAGTTAGATGAGACAAAGATGGAAAGGGACCTAGGAGTAATTATTACTGACTACTTAAAGAGCTGCTGATGCCTCAAAGAAAACTTTGAAAAACATGATATTTAGGTACAATTCAGCCTGCATTCCATATATATTCTATAGATTTCTCCTCCCCATTATTTATTTCTGAGAACATTTGCATTTATACATGATCTTTATAGCTTAGAGTTCATCTGCCTCTTTAGCTTACTCCCTACTTCAAGTCTTAATCCCGTGTTGTGACATCACAATCTGTTGCCATGCGAGTAACTGTGATGTCACAAGAAGTGCATTATAACCTCAAGTAGAGAGAAAGCATAAGGAATAGATGAACTCTTTGGGAGCAAAGATCCTGTTTTCATGCAGATTACACCAGTAATAAATAATGGGAAGGAAGAATACAGAACTAAGGTGAAATACAAGCTTGTGTCTTAAACGTTATTTTGTTAAAGTTCTCCTGGAGGCATTGTCTGCTCTTTAAAGGCAGGAAAACAGTGCAAGAAAGTAGCGCAGAAGGCCTGTGGCATCCTCAGACCCATAGTTAAGGGTATTACGAGCAGAAAGCAGGAGATTATCATAGCATTCCACAGATCCTTGGTGAGGCCACACCTGGAATACTGCATCCAGTTCTGGAGGCCTCACCTGAAAACGGACATTGATCAGTTGGAAACAGTACAGAGAAGGGCTATGAAGATGGTGCAGGGGCTGCACCATGAGCCATATGAGACAAGACACAAGGAGCTGAATTTATTCTCCCTGGAGCAGAGAAGAAATAGTGGGTACATGATAGAAACATTAAAATATGTAAAAGGAATTAACACAACTCAGAAGGGAAACCTATTCCAGGAAAACAGGACTGCATGTACAAGAGAGCACAACTTCCATTTGGTGGGAGGTATGTCTAAAAGCAACTCCAGGAAATACAGGTTACTTACCTGTAACAGGAGTTCTAGGAATGGTATATGTTGTTCATCCACACTTACTGGCAGGTTCCTTGCCGCTTTAAATCTTGCTGGAAGGTCTTCAAGCTGGCTCCTCCCACCCACCTGGGTGGTAAAACTCTCGGCTCCGCCCCATGACGCCAGATCTAGCCCACTGGAAGCTCAGGTTGTGCGTCGAAGCCGGGGAGGTCGGGTGGGTCGTGGTGGATGAACAACATATACCATTCCTAGAACTCCTGTTACAGGTGAGTAACCTGTATTTAGGACATGGATATGTTGTTCATCCACACTTATTGGCAGACTCCTAGCAGTTCTCCGGAGGAGGAGGCAAGGCATGCACACCCCTACTTAGGAATAGAGACTGGAGAACCGAGGCCCCAAAACCAGCATCCCGGCGTGACTCAAGGTCGATGTGGTAATGGGTAATAAAGGTGTGTGCTGACTTCCAGGTAGCAGCCCTGCAGATTTCCTGGATAGGGACGTCCCTGGAAGCAGCCACCGATGCAGCAGTATGACAGGTAGAATGAGCTCTTATCCCTCTGGGAGGCTCCATGCCCGCCAGCTTATAGCAGAGATCTATGCAGGAGGTGACCCACCTGCCTATCGTTCGCTTGGCTGCAGGTCTGCCAGGTGACTTCAGCGTAGTGACAAACACTGGCGAATCTCCCGAATTTCAGCCGTGGCGCTCCTTATAATAAGCGCCCTTCTAGGGTCCAAAGTATGGAGCCTGTTTGGCCTCGAGGTGTGATTGAGTAGAACACCGGCAGAGTCAACACCTGGTTAAGGTGAAACTCCGGCCACCACCTTCGGAAGGAATTTCGGTGGGGCGAGGACAACCTTGTCCCTATGGAAGACCAGGTAAGGAGACTCAATGCAGAGCGCCTGAGTTCTCCCATCCTTCTGGCTGACGTATAGCCACCAAGAAGGCGGTCTTCCACGACAGGTGAGAGTTCACACCTGTGCATTGGTTCGGCCTGTTTGCCCATGAGCTTGCCAGTACCAGCAGTAAATCCCACGGAGGTGGAGGTTTTCATCGAGGAAATGTGATCAAGGCCTTTGAAAAAGCGCCAGACCACCTTCTCTCAGCGCCACCGACTGCTCCTTCGCCTGCGCCCGGTAAGCAGAGATGGCTGCCAGGTGCACCTTTAGGTCGCACCCAAGCCCTTGACTAGAAAGGGACCACAAATAGTCCAAGATGCTTGCCAAAGGACAGGAGGAAGGGTCCAAGCCTTGACCTGACACCAAATGGAGAATCTCTTCCATTTGAAGGCATAGCACTTCCTGGTTGACTCTCACGGGACGCCTCAACAACATTGAGGACCTCGTCCGGAAAGACCCAAGGCCTGGAACTCTAGTCAGCCAGGAACCAGGCCGTCAGGTGCAGGAATTGAAGGTCCGGATGGAACACCTTCCCTGATTGACTGAGAGCAGGTCTGGGCGGAGCTGGAAGCCGCCTGGGAGCCTGGAGTTGAGGCTGAGGAGATCTGGTACCAGAACTGGCGGGGCCAGTCTGGGGCTATCAGAATCACCTGCGCCTTGTCCTCCTTGCTTTGAGAAGCACCTTGTGAATCAAGGGAAATGGGGAAAAGGCGAAAGGCCCGGGGTCCACAGCCTCGAGAAGGCATCCTTGCAGCGAGCCCTGCTGAGGGGGCAGTGAAACAGCCTCAGCTCATGTCTCCTGAGGCAAACAAGTCCACCTGAGGTGTGCCCCAGTGGGAGAACAGATCTTGTACTACCTCCGCAGGAGAGACCACTCGTGAGATGCAGCCCCTATCCGCTCAGGGCATCGGCCAGGGTGTTGAGGCTCCTGCACATGAATGGCTAGGAGATCGCCTCCAGGCTGCTGCACGAGTGACCAAATGCGGAGAGCTTCCTTGCAAAGAAGCATGGAAGCGTCCCACCCTGGTGGTTTAGGTAGTACATGGTCGTGGTATTGTCCATCTGGACTCGGACCACTTGACCCCGGAGAAACGGAGCAAAGGCGGTGAGAGCTAGGTGGACCGCTCGGAGCTCCAGCAGGTTGATGTGGCATCGGGACTCCCATGGGGACCAGAGGCCGTGCGCTCGGTGTTCCCCCAGATGGGCACCCCAACCCATCAGAGAGGCATCGGTCGATAGAGAGACCGTCAGCTCGGGCAGACAAGCGGGATGCCCTCCTGCAGATGAGATGGAGCGGTCCACCACCGGAGAGTGTTCCCATCCTGGGTCACCATCACTAGCTGGTCCAATGGATCGCAGCGCTGCCAGACCACTGGCTGGCCAGTCCCCATCGGGCGGTGCCAGCGCACCAACGACCACGCCTGGCACAGGCCGCCATGAGACCCAAGATGCGCAGGGTCCCGGCAGGGCTACTGCTCAACCAGAAACGAGCTGGGCAAAGGAGGCAGAATCTCGCCCATGTCCGCCGAGCCGGTTCTGGCTCAAGAGAGCCGAGCTCTGCCCCGATAAACAGAATCACCTGCTTCGGCTCGAGTTCCGACTTGGCCTCGCTGATGAGAAGGCCGACTTGAGAGCAAACCTGGAGGGCCAGATCTCTGGACCGCTCCACCTCCTGTCTGGAGGGGGCTGCTGTCAGCCAATCATCCAGGTAAGGGTACACTCGGAACCCTCGGCGCCGCAGGAAAGCTGTCGCCACTGCAATGTATTTGGTGAAGACCCTGGGAGCTGGAGACAGACCGAAGGGCATGGCTCGGAACTCAAAGAGGGATCTCTCCGCTCGAAAGCGAAGGAATCTCCGATGTGACGGATGGATAGGGACATGAAAGAACGCATCCTGCAGGTCCAGAGAGCAGAACCACACGCCATGTTCCAGGGATGGTATTATCTGAGCCAGAGTGACCATCCTGAAGGTTCGAGACCTTAGGAACTTGTTCAGGTCGTGTAGGTTGAGAATGGGGCACCAGCCCCCCGTCCGTTTCGGAACCAGGAAGTACCTGGACACAAACCCTGGGTCTGAGGGAGGATCCGCTACCTCCCTGATCACCTCCTTTTGGAGGAGGAGGCGATGTCGGCCGATGCGCCGACAGTGAGGCTGCGTGACCCCGAGGCTCCCCGAGGTGCAGCATTGCCTGAAGGGCTGAGCCTGTCAGATTCCCAGAGGCAGGCCTTTTCCACCACCCAGTACCCACCTGTCCGTGGTAATAACGACCAGGCGGAAAGGAAGCGCTGGAGCCGCCCCAGGGGAACCTGGGGTGAGGTGACGGGGTTGGGGCGACACCCCTCAGCCCGCCTCTGGGCAGGCTTGGAGGAGGGACCGACCGAGGACCTCCTGGGCTTTACCTCCTGCTTCCTGTTGGAGGAAGCTCCGGGCTTGGTTTGGGATGCCAAGCCGAGCCTGCTAGCCCTGGCGTTGCTGGCGGACGGCTGGGCGCAGAAGGACAAAGGGCTTAGGCTGTGGTTTATGGCCTTGTCCTTCTGAGCGGAAGAGACCGAGTCCAAGGTAGCATTGGACTCTCGATCCTCTGCAGGTGACCTTCCACCCCAGGGTCAAGAGGTCAGTCCTCAGTAAGGGAACATCCACCAACTTGTGCTGGTATCCGGGTAAAGGTGGATATCCTCAGCCAAGCTCACCGGACGCATAGCCACTGCGCCGCCACAGACCTGGCACATGAGTCCCCAATATCTAAAGCAGTCTGAGCTGCTGTTTGGCCACTGCCCTGCTCTGGTCCCGCACCTGCCTGACCGTAGTCTGCAGATCCGCGGAAGATGAGGACGACCATCCAGGGAGCCCAACAGGGCATGAGAAAAATGTGCCATGAGGACGGCGAACTGGCCTGCGAAGGCGAGAGGATCGAGCATAGACTTTTCGCTGGCATGGTCCAATTTCTTGGACTCCTTGTCGGGAGGTTTGTCCACATCCTAACGTTCCGGCAGCGGAAAGCGCTGTCGGTAACCCCTAGGCGAGGTGTTCCCAAAGCCGGACAGGGAACCGTAGGGACCGACACTTCCTGGCCATCCTGGCCAAGGCGAGGACAGGAAGCAGGGCACTGCCAGAGCTCCGCCGGACCTACTATGGCCTCGGCCACCGGAAAGGCCTCCGTAGGGGAATCCTCGATCCAGAATCTCCGTGAGGGATACCTGGCCCGTTGAAACAGGTTCAAGCTTCATCCCGTGGACTCGAGATGAGCCGAGTAATCCTAGGAAGGACGGAAGGCTATCAGGTCACCGACTGTCCTCCTGAGGACTCCAAGTCCATTCGCCTGGAGAAAGGGAGGAATCATCCTCGGACTCGAAGAGTCCTCAAAGAGCTGCCTCGGCCTGAGCCACCCTCCACCTGCCGAGGTCTATCAGGAGTGAGGTGACCGACAGCCTGTGGGGCAGTCCCTGAGCCGACCGAGAATTTTGGTCAGAGCCCCAACTAACGGCTGTGGAGGCGGAGGTTCCCACCGAATCGGTGGTGAGCTGGTTTTGGCCAAACAACCGCCTGGGTACAGGCCTCGGTAAAACGAGGGTTGTTTCGCCACTCCGGTGACAGCCACTTAATGGTCGGAAGACCGACGCGCCGGCTTATTCCCGGGTCAGAAGCGAGTTGTTGCCACATGAGTTCTCATATCTTCACGCAACCTTGCGCGCCAAGCTCTCCTCGCCTGAGGATGAGGAAGAGGATGAGCGGCGGCGCTTGCCGTGCGCCGAGACCGAGACCACCGTCGCGACGGTGGGATCGGCTGACCATGAAGACATCCGAGACCGAGACCGAACCTCGGCTAAGCCGGGATGGTGCAAGGAGGTGTCGCAGGCAATGGCACTCCCTCGGTTGGACGAATCCACAAGAAGGAACCGGAGGCACGACGAGCCGGCGGGATCCTCAACTCCACCGGGGAACCAGGGAGAGGATTCTCAGCTTCTCCAGCCAACAACCCATCCAACGGGTCGAAAAATCTCGACCGTGTCGGCGGAATCTCGGTCAACTGGCCTGGCGGGACACTCGTGAAACCAGTGGCCGAGCTAGGGGTCGACCAAGTCGACGGCTACCAACCAGGAGAGGGATCTTTCCTGCTCCAAGAGCGCCGACGGTGAGACTACTCTGTCTCTTTTGGACCAGAAAAGGTCCAGAAGAGTTGGACCTCACCTTTGTCGAGAGGGTCAGACAAAGCCTCTTAAAAGAAGCAATAAGAGAACCGAGAGATAGGGACAAATGCCGCAGCCGAGGTAGAAGCGCCCGTGCCGCCTCTTCGAGGGCGATCAATTGCTCGAGCTGATCCATCGAGCCCGCCACTGCGACACCGGCCGATCGCCTCTTTTGACTTTAACCGAGGAAATTCTTCTCGGGATGCCCCAGTTGTAAACGGGCAGCCGGGTCTTCGAGGACGAGGGTCAAAAGGAAGAGCATAGTCGGAAGCCCGCGGTCGCTTCAAGGTCCAGCAGTAAACGACGTGGAGTGCTGGTCCGTCCGAGACATCTTCTTCGGCAAGGCATCTCTGGAAACCGAGTCGATTGTCCATCGCAGTCAGGGAGAGAAGACCAAGTCTTTTAGCAAAACTTTTGATTTCAAATTTCAAAGAATTAGGAACCAGTCTTATACGCAGAGCATTAAGGAGGAACCTGAGCTTCAAGCCAAAGAAGATCTGGCCATGAGGCGGAGCCGAGAGTTTTACCACCCGGGTGGGTGGGAGGAGCCAGCTTGAAGACCTTCCGGTAAGATTTAAAGCGGCAAGGAACCTGCCAATAAGTGTGGATGAACAACATATCCATGTCCCTAGAAGTACTTTTTCACCGAGAGAGTGACAGACCCATGGAACAGCCTGCTACCAGAGGTGGTGGTATCAAAGACAGTAAGAGAATTCAAACTCACACGGGATAGGCATTGTGGGCAGCTTAGGGAGAAAAACAACTGGGGGGAGGGTTAGCCACAATGGGAAGACTAGATGGATCATGTGGTCCCCGTCTGCTGATTCATATCTTATGTTCTTATCTCCCACTCAGGGAATGTTGGAGATGTAAAGAAACACATTCCAACCTGCTACATATGTTTGGGAATGTCCAAAGATTTTTAAGACTTGGCAGGAAATTCATAATACGTCAATTTGCCAGTGGTAATAAAATACCACTTTATCTCTGTTCTTACTTAGCATTACCTCTCAAATGCCAAACTTAAGAAAATCCCAAATTAACTGAATTCTATTGCCCTCACTAGTTTTTAAAAGGCTAATCCTTGCTAACTGGAAAACATCTATTGTACCATTATATAAATGTTGGTACAAAAGTTTAGGCAAATAATGAACAAATCTCACATACGTTACTGGGTAAATCAGAGCTCTTTAATAAAACTTGGCCCCCATTTCTAAACCTTCAATATGATATATAAAACAATCTCATTCTGATGATTGTAGTTATTTCTAAATCCAGTTTACCTCTGTACCGTAATAGTTTTTGCTATTCTTAGAATTCACTGTTGTAACTTCATTACTGTTACTGTGATCAATGCTCACCTGTAGTAGTTTTTGTATTTTGTTAAATAAATAAATGTATTAATGGACAAAAAAGAGGAATGCATCTCCATAAATGTAAAAATACAAAATAATTGTGAGACAGAATTAATTTGGCTGCATCAGTCAGAAATTGGTCAGGTGGCGCACTGGTATCCGTATTTCTGCACAAAAAATAATCCAGAGCTCTGAGTCCCAAATTGTGGGGGATACTCGTATACACCAAGTTTACATCCTTCCCAGTCTACACATATTCTGGTTGCCAACATCAGATGGGTTGAGTCTCGGGTGTAGGATCTCAGATTAATGACCAGTGGTTGTAAAAAATAATCCTCAAACCTAGTCACGTTTTCTGGGCTCCTACACCTGAGACTATAGGCCTGCCAGGGCAATTCATTAGACTTTTGTGTGTTTTAGGTAAGAAATAAAAAGTGCCAGAGAGCAGTTAGGAACAAAGTCCCTAGGTTTCCTGTTGCACTTGACCGTAAATTAAACACAACCATTTTGCAGAAAGAAAACAAGTCTTACCGGGTGGGGGGGGCTAATTTTGTTAGCTCTGCTAGCTACTTATATTCCTAACATATTTAAATAGTTCAGTGGTTAGTAAATACAGGTTACTCACCTGTAATAGGAGTTCTAGGAGTGGTATATGTTGTTCATCCACACTTACTGGCAGGTTCCTCGCCACTTTAAATCTTGCCGGAAAGTCTTTAAGCTGGCTCCTCCCACCCACCTGGGTGGTAAAACTCTCGGCTCCGCCCCATTACACCAGATCTAGCCCGCTGGAAGCCAGGTTGTGCGTCGAAGCCGGGGAGGTCGGGTGGGTTGTGTGGATGAACAACATATACCATTCCTAGAACTCCTGTTACAGGTGAGTAACCTGTATTTCTAGGGACGTGTATATGTTGTTCAATCCACACTTACTGGCAGACTCCGAGCAGTTTTCAGGGAGGAGGAAGGCAAGGCATGTACCCCCTACTTAGGAAATACGGACTGGAGAACCGAGGTCCCAAAACAAGCATCCCAGCATGACTCAAGGTCGATGTGGTAGTGAGTAATGAAGGTGTGTGCTGACTTCCAGGTAGCAGCCCTGCAGATTTCCTGGAAAGGGACGTCCCTGGAAGCAGCAGTATGGCGGGTAGAATGAGCTCTTATCCCTTTGTGAGGCTCTATGCCCGCCAATCTATAGCAGAGATCTATGCAAGAGGTGACCCACCTGCCTAACGTCCACTTGGCTGCAGGTCTGCCAGGTGCGGCTTCAGCGTAGGTGACAAACAGCTGGCGAACCTCTCCCCGAACTTCAGCCGTCTGCTCCTTATTATAAGAGAGCACTCTCCTAGGGTCCAGAGTATGGAGCCTATATTCAGCATCCGAGGTGTGATTGGGGTAGAATGCCGGCAGAGTCAACACCTGGTTAAGGTGAAACTCCGACACCACCTTCGGAAGGAATTTTGGGTGGGGGCGCAGGACAACCTTGTCCCTGTGGAAGACCAGATAAGGAGACTCGATGGAAAATGCCTGGAGCTCTCCCATCCTTCTGGCTGATGTGATAGCCACCAAGAAGGCGGTCTTCCACAACAGGTGAGAGATGTCACACCTGTGCATCGATTCGAATGGCTTGCCTATGAGCTTAGCCAATACCAGCAGTAGATCCTACGGAGGTAGAGGTTCTCGCACCGGAGAGGATATGTGATCAAGGCCTTTGAAAAAGCGCCCGACCACCTTCTCCTGTGCCACCGAATGCTTGCCGGCTCGTGCCCGGTAAGCAGAGATGGCTGCCAGGTGCACCTTAAAGGTCGTCGACTGAAGCACTAGCTGAGAAAGGGACCACATGTAGTCCAGAATGCTAGCCAAAGAACAGGAGGAAGGGTCCAACCCATTACCCTGACAACAAATGGAGAATCTCTTCCACTTGAAGACAGCATTTTCTGTCCGACTCCTTACGGGATGCCTCAATGACATTGAGGACCTCGTCGGAAAGACCCAAGGCCTGGAACTCTAGCCACTCAGAAACCAGGCCGTCAAGTGCAGGCACTGAAGGTCCGGGTGGAGTACCTACCGCCTTGTTGACTGAGATCAGGTCCGGGTGGACTGGAAGCTGCCTCAGGAGCCTGGAGCTGAGGCTGAGGAGATCTGGATACCAGAACTGGCTGGGCCAGTCTGGGGCTACCAGAATCACCTGCGCCTTGTCCCTCTTCGCCTTCAGAAGCACCTTGTGGATCAAGGGAAATGGAGGAAAGGTGTAGAAGAGGCACGGGGTCCACGGCCTCGAGAAGGCTTCCCCCTGCAGCGAGCCCCGCTGACGGGGATGGGCATGGAACAGTCTCAGCTTCACATTCTCCCTGGAGGCAAACAGATCCACCTGAGGGGGTGCCCCAGTGGGAGAACAGATCTTGTACTATCTCTGGCAGGAAAGACCACTCGTGAGATGCAGCGCCTATCCGGCTTAGGGCATCGGCCAGACGGCTGGAAGCTCCTGCCACATGGATGGCTAGGAGATCCGCCTCCAGGCTGATCACGAGAGACCAAGTGCAGAAAGCTTCCTTGCACAGAGGCAAGAAGTGCATCCCGCCCTGTCGGTTGAAGTAGTACATGGTCATGGTGTTGTCTGTCTGGACCTGGACCACTTGACCCCGTACAAACTGAGCAAAGGTGGTGAGGGCTAGTCGGACCGCGAGGAGCTCCAGCAGGTTGATGTGGCATCAAGACTCCTGAGGGGACCAGAGGCTGTGGGCTCTGAGCTCCCCCAGATGGGCACCCCAACCCATCAGACAGGTGTCAGTCATCAGAGTGACCATCGGCACGAGGCAGACAAATGGGATGCCCTCCTGCAGATGAGCTAGAATGAGCCACCACTGGAGGCCATTCCACATCTCCTGGGTCACTGTCACTGGCTGGTCCAGAGGACTGGAGTGCTGTGACCATTGGCAGGCCAGCCCCCATTGCAGGGGATGCAAATGTCATATGCCAGCGGGCCCAATGGACCACACTGGTGCAGGCCACCATGAGGCCCAGAAGGCACAGGAAGTCCTGGGCAGGGCGCAATTGCCCAACCTGAAATGATTGGGCAAAGGAGGAAAGGACCTCGGCCCTGTCCACCAGAAGCCGTGCTCTGGCTCAAAGAGAGTCGAGTTCTGCCCCAATGAACTGAATCACCTGCGATGGCACGAGTTCTGATTTGGCCTCGTTGTTGAGGAGGCCAATCTGAGAGCAGACCTGGAGGGCCAGATCCCTGGACCGCTCCACCTCCAACCTGGAGGGGGCTGCAATCAGCCAGTCATCCAGGTAAGGGTACACCCAGACCTCTCGGCGCTGCAGGAATGCTGTCACCACTGCCATGCATTTGGTGAAGACCCTGGGAGTTGGAGAGAGGTCGAAGGGCATGGCCCGGAACGCGTAAAGGGATCCCTCTGCTCTGAAGCGGAGGAATCGCTGGTGAGACGGACGGACTGGGATGTGAAAGAATATGTCCTGAAGGTCCAGAGAACAGAACCACATGCCTCATTCCAAGGATGGAATGATCTGAGCCAGAGTGACCATCCTGAAGGTGCGAGACCTTAGGAACTTGTTCAGGTCGTGTAGGTCGAGAATGGGACACCAGCCCCCCGTCTGTTTTGGGACCAGGAAGTACCTGGACACAAACCCTGGGTCTGGAGGAGGGTCCGCCACCTTCCTGATCACCTCCTTCTGGAAGAGCAGGGCAATGTCCGCTCGACGAGCCAACAAAGAGGCTGCGGAACCCATAGCCCCCCATGGGGGGACAGCTTGATAGGATGGGGACTGCTCGAATTCCAGAGGCAGACCTCACCTACCACTCCAACACCCAGCAGTCCGTGGTGATATCGGACCAGGTGGGAAAGGAAGTGGGAGCCGCCCTTCCACGGGGGTACCCAGGGAGGAGGACGAGGTGTGGGGGCTACACCCTCAACCCATCACTGGGCAGGCTTGGAGGAAGGGCCGCCGAGGAGCTGCCTGGACCTTTCCTCCCGGCTTCCTGCTGGAGGAAGCAGCAGGCTTGGCTTTGGGGTGCCAGAAGAGCTTGCTGGCCCTGATGCTGGTGTTGCTGGGCCAGACGTGTTCACAGGGCTGAAGGACGCAAAGGGCTTATGCTGCTGCTGGTGGCCTTTGTCCTTCTGGGCAGACGTGACCGAGTCCAAGCTGGCTGGACTCTCGACACGCTGGAGATGACCTTCCACCCGGCACTCAACAAGTCGGTACCCAGGAAGGGGACGTCTGCCAGCTTGTGCTGGGTATCCGCCGTAAAGGTGGAGATCAGCAGCCAAGCTCTGCAACGCATGGCCACTGCGGCCGCTACTGACCGGGCACACGAATCAGCAATGTCCAACGAAGTTTGGAGCTGCTGCTTGGCTACCGCCCTTCCCTGGTCCCACACCTGCGTGACCGTCATTTGAAGGTCAGCCAGGAGATGAGGAATCACCTCATCCAGGGAGCGCAAAAGAGTGTGTGAAAAGTGTTCAATCAGGACAACTGAGCCAGCCTGACGATGGCCTAGGAAGGAAGCAGCATATACTTTCCGCCCTAAGTAGTCCAATTTCTTGGACTCCTTATCGGGTGGTTTGTCCACATCCCGAGCATTCCCGGAACGCCGGAAAACGTTGTCAGTCACTAACCCCTCTGCAGAGGGGTGCTCCGAGAAACCGGAGAGTGAACCTGTAGGGACCGCATACTTCTGAGCCATCCTGGCCGAAGGTGCTGGACAAGAAGCTGGCCGCTGTCACAGCTCCAGGGCCGGGCCAATAATGGCTTCGGCCAACGGAAAGGCCTCTGTAGGGGAATCCCCTCGGTCCAGTATCTCTGTGAAGGGATACTTGGCCTGTTTTGAAACGGGTCCGAGCTTCATCCCAGTGGATTCTGAGATGAGTCGAAGCATTCCTAAGAACCAGGATGGGCTCTCATCCACCGACTGACCCCCAGTGGACTCCAGGTCAAGCGGCCTGGAGAACAAGGAGGAGTCGTCATCAGACTCCGAGGAGTCTGCAAACAGCTGCCGAGCACCTGAGTCACCCTCCACATGCCGAGGTCGATCAGGAGTGAGTGTGACCAACAACCTATGGGGCAAACCCTGACCAGACCGAAAATCCTTGGTCGGGAGGCCCCAGTCTTCGATTGTGGAGACGGAGGTTCCACCACAATGGGTGGTGCAGCCGGTTTCGGCCGAACAACCAGTGCCGGTTTTGGCTCCTCGACCACTACGAGGGATTGTTTCGGCTGCTCCGGTGACAGCCACTTAATGGCCGGAAAAGGCGACGGAGTCGGCTTATTCCCAGACAATAAGAGCTGCTGCCACATTAAATCCTCGTAGCACCAACGCAACTTGCGTCGGAGCCTATCCTCCGAAGAGGACGACAAGGATAAGCAGCGCTGCCGCTATTCATGGTGCTGAGACTGAGACCACTGACGGGGGGACCAGCTGGACCTGGAAGAGGTCCGAGACCGAGACCTTTGGGGATTCCGAGGGTGGGTCAGAGAAGGGACGGGGGAAACCCACTCCTCCCTCGGCTCAGGGACCTTAACCGGGGACTCCGGCACAGGAGGCCCAGTCAAGTCCTCAGTTTCCATCGGGGGAACCGGTGAAGAAGGGTTGTCGGCTTCTCCAGTCGACAAACCGTCCGACAGGTTGAGAAAAATCTCGACTGCATTGACGGGTGTCTCGGCCATCTGACCTGACGGGGACACCGTGAAGCCAGTGGCCTTAGCCGCAACCTCGACTGAAGTCGACTGTCAACTATCCGGAGAAGAGGATCTCTCCCGCTCCCACGAAGGTCGACGGTGGGACTTACCTTTGGAGTCCTTCTTTTTGGACCGACTGGAATGTCCCGATGGTCCTTCTTCCTTGGTGGAGAGGGATTGGCAAAGCTCCTTAAAGGAAACTGTATAAGAAGAGCCCAAGGAGAGTGGGATAAATGCCGCGACCGAGGAAGATGAAGATGTGGCCTGAGCTGCCTCCTCCTTGCGGGCGATCATCTGCTCCAGCTGGTCTGCGGAGCCCTCTGCCACGGACACCGCCCAATGAGCCTCCTTCAACTTAACCGGAGGATAACGTCTTTCAGGGCGCCCCAAAAGCAGTCAGGCAGCGTGGTCTTCCAAGACCAAAGCCGAAAAGGATTTGCATAATTTGCAAGCCTGCTAGTCATGTCCGAGTCCTAGGCAGTAAACGCAAGTGAAGTGTGGGTCGGTCCAGGACATCATCTGCCCACAGGGGCACCGACGAAATCCAGGAGTCGATTTGTCCATCGCAGCCACGTGGGGAAAAAGAAGATTGAAATCTTTTAAATTTTAGAATAAGTTTTGGATTAACCGAAGAGTGTGGATCCAGGCCTAAAACGCAGAGCACTAAGGAGGGAACCTGAGCTTCCAAGCGGTAAGGAAGATCTGGCATCATGGGGCGGAGCCGAGACTTTTACCACCTGGGTGGGTGGGAGGAGCCAGCTTGAAGACCTTCCAGCAAGATTTAAAGCAGCAAGGGACCAGCCAGTAAGTGTGGATTGAACATATCCACGTCCCTAGAAACTGAGGTATTTACTATCCGGCTTGCAAGTTTGTTACCTCTCGGTGAAAATGGGTCCGAGAAAAGATCATAAACAACAGCAGCAATCTTCAGATTTGGACCCTTACCTGCAGCAGCAAGAACCATCAATTTTAACCATCTCCAGAGCTGCTGATTTGTCAACTGCACAAATATTAGTAATGCACCAAAAGCTCCAGGAGACAGGCAACAAAATGACTTGCCAATTGGCAGCTGTAGAAGCCAAATCTGGAGAGATGGATACCTGTGTCCAGGCCAATACTCTCTCCATCAGTAAGCTGACTCTGGAATCCATCAGACAACATAAGCAGAATACAACGTTAGTGAAGGATGTTACATTTCTATGGGCTAAAGTTGAGACCCAACGGCAGGCGAAAGTATGAATTATGGGCCTTCCTGTCTGCTTGGCTGGGAAATTGGAATTGTTACCTGTGATTACAAGACTGATTTTCACCAACCTGAATCTACTGATGGAGGACTCTGGGGTCACCATTATTAAGGCCTTTGATATCCCAATAAGGGCCCATTTACGAGGGCCAGAAGATCAGCCACCTCTTACAGCCATAGCTACACTCTCCTCACCAGATGCTCGCATTTCTCTGCTACAAGCTACTTGAGCACAGGGCGAAATTGTCTGGGAGGGAAATAAACTTGCTTTCTTTCCGGATATATCTTCACAAACCCAAACTTGGAAGAAGGCTTTGCAGATGACTAAGACAGAGTTACCTGAGTATGGCACGCATGCTCAGTTACTTTTTTCCAGCATGACTGCATGCGTGCCACAAAAATAAAATATATATTTTTACTGATCCAGAGTCTGCTGCCTCATTTGCTGCTAAAGTTATAGCAGAACTCACCTCTGATAATGCACCTGCAGGTGAAGATGTGGATGATACTGGTTGACTTTTTGCTGGAATATCTCAGTTTTGTCTTCTTCACATCACTGAATTAGACTGAGGGGGTGTTATCCCTTTATGGCTGGTAGCATTACTATTGAGTTTTAAAAATGTATACTAAATATCCTATGCTGTGTGTTGCTCCCAATTAAATATATACTGTTTAAAGGGGAATTGTCATCAACAGGGTTTCTTAATGTCTGAAGGACCACAAAATGCTAATTTGAGTGAGTCATTGTGTGTATCTGTGAGTCTTTGCACTCCAGAATTATTCATATGTAAATCAGTCTGTAATTAAGGGCTGGGGCAACCATATGCTTAGCCTCCTGACAGGAAATGTTGTCACTGAGGATCTTGGCCCTGCATTGACTGTAGATTACATAGGAAATTGTCTGTTTTATTAAGGGTGTTTTAAGGTGTTATTGCAACAATTTCTACAGTTATAATAATTGTTTTGTAGGTGCACTGAAACTAGTGAGTTATCACCCTTACATTTCAAACTGTTAGTAAAAATACTCCATCTTTAGGATTGCTTTAACCTCTAGGCTATACTGCCAGCTGATCATTAAAAACTACACATTTCAAGGCTGGCTCTGTGGTGCCAACAGGTATTGGGGCCCCATACTGTGTCAGGATTTCTAAACCCTGTCTGTGTTTATGTCAGTGCAGATTTCTGGGGCTGCCACAGCACTGACTTCTGTCTTATTCCATTCCTTCTCTTACAGCCTTCTCTCTTACAATTTCGGGTGTGAACTTGGGTTTACAAGATGCAAAAGTGGCTACATACCTACTGGCCTGGCATCGTGGGGCCAGCCTTGAAATGTGTAGTTTTTGATTAACAACTGGCAATACAACCTAGAGGTTAAAGCAAAGAGCTGTAAACAAGCTTCATTCATCCAGCAGAATGGGGTTTGATTCCAGTAATAATTAATAATAATAAAATTAATTTGTAAAGTGCAATTCAGCATGTATCAAAGCGCTGTACAGAGTCGAAAGACATAAATAGAACACTAAAATATCAACAATAAATCAGTAAAATAAAATTACAAATTCAGATATTCTAATCACCGAAAGTGTGGCTAAATAAATACGTTTTTAAGGCTGTCTTGAAGCTCTCTAAGGTCAGACACTCTAATCTGCCGAGGTAGAGAATCCCATAGGGTCGGGGCTGCATAACTAAAAGCTCTTACACCAGATGTTTTTAATCAAACCCTGGGAACCTCTAGTAATCCCTCATCGGCTGAGCGAAGGGGTCGGAAGGTGCAGTAAGGAACCAGGAGCTCTTGCAGGTAGCCAGGACCCTGACCATGTAGGGCCTTATAGGTCAGTAAACTGACCATGAAGGTGATCCACCACTGAACAGGCAGCCAGTGCAGTTCGCACAGCACAGGAGTAATATAACTGGTCCGGGAACCCCCTCCCAGTAACCTGGCTGCAGCGTTCTGCACCAGCTGCAAGCGGTGGATATCAAACCCCAGAAGCCCTAGGTATTGGGGAGTTGCAGTAGTCAAGGGTGGAGGTCACAAAGGCATAGATCAGTGTTGGAAGATCGCAGGACAGAACAAGGTGCTTAATCTTTAACAGTACTTAATAATACTTGTATACTGTGAGACCAGGGTAAGTCACTTAACCTCCCTGTGCTCCCAAACACACCAAGAAACAAGCTGTAGCTGAGTAACTTTCCTGGACAAAGACAGTAAAAACAATCTGAGCATGTGTTATGATTCTGAAAATATTATGCTCTCTCTATCCAGATTTGACTTCCAAAGAAAAAAAATAAGACACCATTAATTGTTTATTAATTGCAAAAACACATGGATGGACAACGTTGTTTAAAAAAAGCATAATCTGAACTGCATTATTAAAATATAGAATAATATGTGTGTGTGTGTGTGTGTGTGACCAAACTTTTACACACACCCGAGGTGGGATGCTACATTAACCCCGATGGTAAAGTCTGAGTGGTTTATAAAGGCATTCCACACCAAGGGTGAGTGCAAAACTCCAGTTTTACACCCACACACCCATATATTATTTAATTTAATTAATGGTGATAATGTTTTTCCCTTTCAGCACAGTTCAGTTAGTGCAGCACTTCTGTCAGAGAGACTCACACACACACGTGCGCACACTTCACACACCACACACACACAAACACACACACCCCATCTCTCCCTTTGTTTTTTTTTTTGTTTGTTTGTTTTTCTTTCTTTTTTACATTACAGTGGGAATGGCATTCTAGAAAGTTGCAGTCTGTCAGCATAGCTGAGGAGTGTAAGACACGCTCAAAGGGTATGGGCGTCAGGATCAACCAGATTTATTTTTCTCCTTTACGGTAGAAAATCCCATTCCATCCAAAGTATTTCAGTAAGAAACTGTTATACTTTTAACTTCACCAAAAGAAGTAGAACACTCTTTTAATAATGCCTTTCAGGTTATGTATGTTTTAACTATTGTCCATCTATGTGTTTTTGCAATTAATAAACAATTAGTGGTGTCCTAATTTTTCTTTTCCAGTCAAATCTGGGAGAGAGCATAATATTTTCAGAATCATAACACATGCTCAGATTGTTTTTACTGTCTTTGTCCAAGAAAGGCACACTGCTACAGCTTGGTCCTGGGTGTGATTTGGGAGCACAGGGAGGTTAAGTGACTTGCTCTGGTGACACAGTATACAAGTGGAGCATGATGGAATCAAGATCCATTCTACTGGATTAACAAAGCTTGTTAACAGCTCTGTGCTTTAACCTCTAGGCTGTACTGCCAGCTGATAATCAAAAACTACACATTTCAAGCCTTGCCCCTTGATGCCAGGCCAGTAGGTACATAGTCGCATTTGCATCTTGTAGACCTGAGTTCACACCCAAAATTGTAAGAGAAAAGGCTGTAAGAGGGGGAATGGAAAAAGACAGAAGTTGGTGTTGTGGCAGCCCCCAGAAATCTGTACTGACATGAACACAGTCACGGTTTAGAAATCCTGATATGGGGCCCCAATACCTGTTGGCACCACAGAGCCAGCCTTGAGATGTGTAGTGTTTGATGATCAGCTGGCAGTATAACCTAGAGATTAAAGCAATCCTAAAGATGGATTATTTTTACTAACAGTTTGAAATGTAAAGGTGATAATTCACTAATTTCAATGCACATACAAAACAAGTATAATTGTAGAAAGTGTTGTAATAATACCTTAAAACACCCTTAATAAAACAGACAATTTCCTATGTAACCTACAGTCAATGGAGGGCCAAGATCCTCGGTGACATCATTTCCTGTCAGGAGCCTAAAATATATGGCTGCCCCAGCCCATAATTACAGGCTGATTTACATATGAATAACTCGGGACTGCAAAGACTCACAGATAAACACAATGGCTCACTCAAATTAGCTGTTTATGGTCTTTCAGACATTAAGAAACCCTGTTGATGACAGTTCCCCTTTAAGTGCCCTTTGTTGTTTCAACAGGACTCTGGCCAGCACGTAGTTAGGAGTGCAGGTCCACTCTGCTCAGTTTGTGAGCTATATATAATAGCCTATTCAACTTTCTGTTTCCCCACATGATTCCTTAGTGAACCTAGGGTTGTAGGGGTGCAATGCAACTTAACTGAGCACAGCATCTCTATTGTATCTCCTTATAGGCCACTGCCTGTTGTTCACCATCTCCCCCCATGTTATTCATCCAGCGAGGGGTGGGGAATATTGGTGAATTGTTTAATAAGTGTAATCTGTAGGTGAGAGTGGATTATCCTACAGTATTATACTACTGGACTTCATTTCCTTTTTAGTACCTGGTAGTTCTCAACTGTTGCATGAACGTTTAATTGTGGATATATCTGAAACTCTGATTCTGTACATTTTTCAGTTGGGTCTGCATGCCCCCTTTTTTGTTGGTTTTATGGTATGTCTTCCATATTACATAAAACTTGATAAATAAAAATTATAAAATAGAAAACAAGGCTTACCTTGTTGACAAGGGAATACTTTATTCAAAATGTGCAAACTGTGCTGAAGAGTGCTGGCCAAATAATGATGCTAAAGTACAGAAAGCTATGGTGGCGACAGAAATGATAATTTAAACATTAAATAAATAATATGCCGGCACTCACAAGGAGTGATTCCAGAATTGGTTACAGGCCCTGGTAACTGGCAGACATGCACCAAGCAACTGACATTTCAGCATAGGATTCCTTCTAAGCTGACTGGATGGTGCCCCAACATCTCATAAACAGGCATAGGAATTAGCATATTCATGATTTGGGAGTCTCCATAGATGTAATGCTATATCGGCTCCACTGCCAATGATATGTATGAAAACAAGTGAAAGTGCAAAAGGTGAAGGGTTAAAAGCAGATTAAAGCAGCATAAAAACAAATACACACAGCACAAACCAAAAGGATAATCGAAAAATATGGGAGAAGGGAGGATATACACATGGGGAGGGTTGACAAGGTACATGGGGCTAAAAAACAGAAAAACAAAAATAACAAAGGGAAAGACCAGCTGGCTAGCACAATGGTAGAGTTACCTTTTGCCATCCAGATGACCCAAGCTCACGTCCCGAGCCCCAGACATCTGGGGCCCAATGGAGTTCAGGCATCCCTTGGATACCTCCTGCTTCGGGGAGGGAGGGCACCTTCTTTTGTTGCACAACCATTCCCTAGTGACCAAGGGGTGCAGGGGGTGTCATGCGGAGGGATCATGTGATCCCTCTGGGGTGCCCATACATCAGTATGGTGAGTGAAACAGGGGCAGCACACCTCCAGAGTGGGGCCGGCAGGAGATTACTGAAGGTAGGGCAGAGCTCTCCCACCCTTGCAATGGCCCTAATAGGTGTATCTCCAGGGTCACCTCTCAGGACCACATCCTGAGGCAGGATAAGGGGAGGACCTAGCAGGGGGGAAAAACACCCCCAGCAGTGCCAGGCAGATGAAATCACCCCACCCCCATACCACAGCATGGTCTCTTCAATTCCACTCGTGCCTTGCCAGCTGCTTTTTACAGGCCCCGACCACTGGGCAACATATTTTCCTCCTGATTTAGGGGCACTGGGGGGGGGGCTCGCCCTCAGGGATAAGCCGTGGATTACAGACAGGGTATCCACGTGGTTGTCTAGCAAAGACTGGTGGTGGGCTGGACCACCGAAGGATTCCTGCAGCAGGTAGAAGGGCTTGGGTAGGTGGAAGGAGGTTCTGGTAGCAGGCAAGGTGAAAATGGGGGACAAAAACAGAAAGTGCTCATGGTCTGGAGAACATAAATCCAAAAGCGCTCGCATTGTACCAGTTTCTTCAGTAATCTCCACCTCTTGGGCCCACTGTCACTCTCTTGATTCCTGTGAAGCACAAGTTAACAGGTGATCCATGTTCTTTCTCAGAAAAATGTCTTGCCATAGCATTCAGCACCACATTATTCCTAATTGCAGCTTTATGCTCTCTAACTTGGTCCTTGACTTTGCGTTTTGTTTGGCCTGCATATCCCAGCCCACCTGGGCAAGTCAGCATATAAATAACTGATAAATAACTGCAGCAGTAGAGCAGTTAATGAACAAATTTATTCTGAATTTCCATCCAACTCTAAGATGCTTAAATGTAGGAGAGTCCACCGTATTAATACAGTGGCCACAGCGGTAGTTGCCATTTGGCATGACTGGTAGCCAAGTGCTTTTTACAGGTCGAGTCTGATAAAAACTGGCACTTATGTAGTGGACACATCTGTAGGTCACTCTAGGATGCATGAATTTGGCTATGGCGAATGCAGAGTTGCTCCTATGTACACCCCACTATCTCTTGATGATGGCAGCGACTTGGTTTGCCTCATTACAGTATGTTGTGACAAATGTCGCTGGTTACTGATTCTGTGTGTGGGTCTCTGGTACCAGAAGATCCTCTCTCTCCATGTTATTTCCTCTTTCAATACTCTATAGGACTGGCTGTGGACTGTAGCCTCGCTGTAGGAATCTTGCAGACATGTTTTTTTTTGTCTGTTAGGTTTGTGATATTCCCCTTCTGTACTGCAGTTTCTCTTGACCTGTAGCATCTGTCCTTCAGGAATACTGCTAATGAGAGAAAGTTGGTGGCTGCTGTTATAGTGTAGGAGTGTACTTCTCTCCATTGGCTTCCTATATATAGTTGTTGCTAATGTCTGTTCAGTCTTAAAGATAGTAAGATCAAGGAAGTCCATGTACTTTAGGTCACTGTGGCAGGTAAAACACAAATTACTGACTTCCGGTTCTGGAAGGAGAGAAAGAGACGGCAGCCTGAATCAAAACCTCTCCCCTCACTTCAGAATATTTCCCCTTTATAGAGCATCGATATCAGATCAACTAACTTTTAAAAACAATTATCAGGGGACTCTGCAGCATGGCGAAAGTGAATAAAAGTAAATTATCACAGCTTACCGTGGAACCAGACAGATAGAAAGTTGATGGCTCGGACATGGAGCTTTCACTGTCTACGAACAGGGCCCAGACCAGTGACAGTGCACCTGCCAAGCCACTTAAATCAACATCAAAGAATGACAAATTGTATTTGATTCTGAAGGAACTTTAATCCTTCAGAATGGAGATAAAAGACAACTTCCAGGAACTCCGCACTGATATAATAACTGCAAAACAAACAGATGCTGATCACCAAATTACGGATAATACCAATTGACTGAATCGCTTTGAAACAATGTTGCATCAGTTAGCCAAAACCCAGCTACAAATCATACAGAGACAAGAAGATGCAGAATACTGTGCCAGAAGAAAAAACCTACGGATTTACAGGGTTCCAGAGAATGCGGAGGACACAGGTCTTTCGGCCTTTCTGGACATGTTCTTGCGCACATTGTTCGGTGTTGATGCCTCTTTCCCCATTGATACCAAGCATGCTCATCGGGCCTTGGGCCCCAAACCTACATCTTCAGCCGCTCACCCTAGATCCCTGATGGTGCTCTTTCTAGACCATGCAGTAAAATATAAAATATTACAGATGGCATGGCAAAAGAAGAGGTTCAACTACAATCAACACAGGGTTTTGCTCAATAATGATTATGCCCTGACAACACAGAGACCAAGGAAGGAATATATCCCTCTCTTTCCACGTCTCAGAAATCAGCAACTGAAATTTAAAACACCCAGCCCAAATTACTATACAGTTCCCCAGAGGCCAGAAAACTTATGACAGCATGGCCGAAGCTCAGGAGGATTTACAAGCCAGGGGTATCTTACCAATGGCCACCCTTCCACATCGAGTTGCCCTCCTCAACCTCACAGGTGGAAGACTATATGAGTGGCATGCAAAAGACAGCAGCAGACTAGCTCCACACTGTCAAACGTGCTTCAACAACTTTAGCAGTTTCGCAAGCCGCCCACTGCTTCGGACATCAGGGTTCCTTGTTTCTTCATTATCAAAGGATAGTGTCTGATGTTGGTAATTGAATGGGAGAGGATGGGTTGTCGGCACACTGGAGCCAAGCAACTCTAACAGCAGGGAGCCGAGTCTGCAAAAGTGACTAAGTGCACACTGTAGCTTAAAATGGCACGGCTGTGCGAGGTGACTGGCAGAGAGCTAACGGTGAACCTCATAACGCAGATCTGCCAGTATGGAAGTTATTTATAACCCTGCTAGATTATTTTGTTTGTCTCTGTGACCAGCCTTTCTAGTTATTGTATTGAGAGGCTGGCAGGCTATAGAAGTGCCACTCAGACATTCTGATTTCAGACTAAGCTCTCTAAATTTGAGTTACTGGGATTTTGGCAGTTGAAGACCTCCCGTTTCTCCCCCACCATCCATCCAGACTGACACTTCTGCTCAATTGTTAGCTGTCCAGACACTGTGGTCATGATGCACCTTAGCTCTGTTAACCTGTGACTACGTGATGGAGGTGACCACGTTTCCAGGACTATACTGTATATCGAAATTGAAATGCCCTCCCTGATCTCAAGTTAGATTCTGGCTCAGTGATATACCACTGCCTAACAGATTTAGACTAGCGGAGACACAGGGCTGCTTTATGGAATTTCTAGCCCTGTTCAAATTAGCTTAACTTTCTAGTTGAGAGATAGCTACCTCTATTTAATGCTGTTTACCTCTTTAACAGAACACGGAGAAATCACTTCATTATTACTTTCATAACTGAGGCGACAGTGGCATTTAAAACTTTTTATGTTTAGCTCTTTGAACATTTAACGTATATTACCGTGTTATTTGAATGCCAAGCTGCATTTATTATTGAAGTTTATGCAGCAGGTTTTTTTTTTGTGGGGGCAAGGTTTGGGCTGCACAGCAGTTTTATGATGTACATTGATGTATTCTCTCCTAACTACATTTTTTCTACTAAGCCTACCGTCATACCATCTTCTTCCTCATGAGGGCCAAAATAGCTCCTGGGTGGCTTGGAGGACATGTTCCTCTGACAGACCCTCCCTTTCTAAGCCCTGGGATAGAGTCACCTTCCTTTGGTTTCAGGTTATTAACACAGTATTTTCAACTATCCTATTCGATGGAAGTCGCACTGTATTAAAGTTTACTGGTGCTCTCTGGGCCATGTAATAATCACGCAAACACCAACATGGAGTGAGCTGGTAAGTTTACTGTATGAAACACACACTTGAAACAATAGCAAAGAAAATGTGGCTTCTGCCACTAAACAAGGATTTATATACACATGTTAGCGCATGCATTACTAAAGCATATGCAAATCGCGTATGCTAATTAACTTCCTTACACCTGTCTCCCTTCTCAACTGAACTTCTCCCCCAAAGTAAAATATTTAAAGTTCTATGTAGCTCAAAGTTTTTGTGAGTCTACATAGTCACGATGCCAGGTGGGCCTTTGGATCTCCTGTCCACTGACACGGCTGATTCTTGGGCTGGAGCTGCTGCCAGTCACTTGGTCCTGACTACTCAGGGATGGGGCCAACACCCCATGCTCACTTTGTGACTGCCCCGGCATCATTGTGGAGGGACCTCCATTGCAGGCACCTTGGGGATCCCATCGTCCTCCATACTGTCATCCTGCTCACTTCCCTCCTCCTCTCCTCCAAAGTGCGAGTTTTGTGGGCCACAGGAGCAGCACGGCTCAGGGGTTAACAAAAGGTCTCTCCTGTTTCTGCGATACAATTTCCCATTTGCTTGGACTACATAGGAACATGGTTCTTCAGTATGGCATTACACAACTACGGGGGTCCAGGTATTCGCAGGTAAACAGGCTGTACCAGCTGCAATGCTGGCAGTGGTCAGGCATGCAAATTGTAATAACATTTTTGTTTTTCTTGAGCCTTTCACAATGTAGCTCATGCCTCAACTTCTGGTACTTTTGGTTTAAGTAGCTCAGATCTGGTAGGCATTAAAGTTCTAGTTCTGCGGCCCATAAGCAGCTGTGCTGGAGACCCTAGCACTAAGTAGGGGTCTTGACGGTCCACTTGTGCTTTCTTTAACAGTCTCTTAATTGTTTGAACGGCCCATTCTATCATGCCATTCCTCTGAAGGTATCTTGGTGAAGACATTACATGTTTAAACTCATACCTTCGTCGATAGTCTCTGAATTCAATACAGGCAAATTGCTGGCCGTTATCTGTTACAAGTATTTCTGGAATACCATGTCTTGCACATTGTGATTTCATCTGGTTAATCACTGTTTGGCTTGTTGTATTTTGCAACTTGGATATCTCAGTGTATTTGTAGTAGTAATCAACCACTGCCAGATAATTTCCTCTTTCAAATTCAAATAGGTCAGGCCCAACCTTTTGCCAAGGTCTATCTGGTATCTCATGTGACTGCTTCGGTTCTCTAGCTTGTGCTTTCCTGAATTGATGGCAAATGCCACACTTGGCCACCATGTCACTAATCTGACTGTTCATCCCTGGCCAGAATAAAAGATCTCTGTCCCTGTGCTTGCATTTTTCAATGCCCCAGTGGCTGCTGTGTAATCTGATTAACATGCCTGATCTCAGTGACGTGGGGACTATCAGTCTCTTCCCATTCAGCAAAAGTCCATTTTCTATTGAGATTTCATCTCTTAACTGCTAGTACTGCCTTATCTCGGAGTGCACTGAAGTCTTCTCCTGGGGCCACCCATTCAAAACAGTGTCTTCAACTTGACCAGTGTTGAATCATTATCCATCTCTCACGGAAACAATTTCAGTTTTTCATCACTAACTGGCACATAGTCCACCATGTGAACCTCATATTTGTCTAATTCAGTTTCCGGCACAGAATTTTCTCCTACAGCCCTACTCAGGGCATCTGCTATATGAAGTTCTTTACCTGCTTTGTACTGTACTCGCAAATCATACCTTTGCAGTTTTAGCATCATGCGTTGAATTCCTGGTGGGGCTGTGGCCAGTGTTTTTTTGAAAGGCTTTCAAGGGGCTTGTGGTCTGATTCAACATGGACCCAGGGTCTGCCATAAATATATTGGTGGAACTTTGAACAACCAAACACAATAGCTAGCGTTTTCTTCTAAATGTGTGCATAATTTCTCTCAGCTTTATGAAGTGATCTGGAAGCATAGGCAACAGGCCTGCCTTTCTGCAGCAGACAGGCACCCAGCCCTTCAGAGGGTGCATCAACAGATAATTCAACAGGTTTCCATAGATCATAGTAGGCCAGCACCGGGGGGGGGGAGGGGTGTTAGTAACAACTGTTTTCAGTTCTTGAAAGGCCTGCTAGTGGCGCTCCTCCCAGTACCGTGCTGTTTCTTTCTCTAGTAACTCTCTCAATGGCTTATTTACAGCTCATAGGTTTGGAATAAATTTTGCAACGTAGTTTACCATGCCCATAAATCTCTGTAAGTCAGTCTTATTTTGGGGAACAGGTATCTGGGTAATTGCTTTAATTTTCTCAGGGTCTGCCAACAACCCATTGTTACTTAACTTGTGCCCGATATACTGGACCGCTGACATTTTGAGGATTTGGGATTTCTTTGGATTTAGAGACAAATGCTTATCTCTGGCTCTTTGTAGAACATGCCGCAACCTCTCACTGTGCTCTTGCACATTAACTCCCCATATTAGGATGTCATCCATAATGACCTCTGTGCCCTTGAGCTCTTCAAAAATGTGTGAAATTTTCTTTTGGAAGACTTCTGGTGCTGAGCAAATCCCAAAAGGGAGACGCTTGAACTTGCACCTCCCAAAAGGTGTATTAAAAGTCACTATGATCAGAGCTAGGCCCATCCAGTTTAATCTGCCAGAAGGTATGCCCAGCATCTAACACTGTGAATACTTTGGCCCCTGCTAGCTAGGCTGCAACCTCTTCAACTGTTTTCATTGAGTAATGTTCCCTTTTAATTGCTCTATTAAGATCTCTGGGATCTATACAAATTCGTACTTTGGTTTTTTTTTTTTACAACCACCATCAAGCTGACCCGGCTCGTGGGTTTCTCCACCTTCTCAACAACCCCAATCTCTCCATATTCTCTAGCTCAGTTTTCACTTTGTCTTGTAATGTGAAAGATATTTCCGGGGGTGGGGGTGTTGGATCACAGGGCTGACTGTCTTATCTATTTTAATGTGGTATTCACCTTCTAAGCGTCCCAATACCTCAAATACATCAGCAAATTCAGCCAGTATGCCTTCTGTGGTTTCCCCTGCACTTCCATTTGCAGCATCTACTGAAAATAGCTTCTTTATAAGCTTTATCTCTGAACAGGTAGATAGACCCAACACTGGTATAGTTGCCACCCGTCCCGTTTCCCGCGGGACAGTCCCGCTTTCTGAGGTCCCGTCCCGTCTCCCGTCCCCCCCACCGTGGGACACCAAATGTCCCGCTTTGCACCCCGGCCCCTACCTGGCTGGAATGTAGGCTGGAGCATGTTCTGTCCTTCTTGGTTCACCTCACAGACACAGAGTCCTCCAAGTAGCGAGCCATCATCCCTTCCCTACGGGCTGCAGCAGCGAGCGTTAGTCATGGGAGCGGGAGGTGGCGGCGAGTCCGGCGACACTCGACTGGGGCACTGGGTGACTGGTTTGCAGTGCAGGCTGCAGCGAGTCCGGCGATGGCGACGCGACTAGCCTCACGTAGGAAACGAGTCCCTTTGTTAGCCCTGTGGTTTCGCGGGCAATGGTGTGGGAGGAGCCCTGGGGGGGGTTCCCGACCCCCATTCCCAACCAATCAGCCGATCCGACTTGCCGAAGTTGCGTACTGGCGTCACGACGTGCGCAGAGTGCAGACTAGAGTCTAGAGTGAGTCAGCCAGTCAGTGTGCTGGGTTTCTTTTTGTTCCCGCCCCCAGGGTTCTCACTCAGGTCCACTCCTCAGCTTGCATCTCCGATGACTCACTGCTGACGAGTCATCTGGGGGTGTGGTTATCCACTGGCGGCATGTTTAAATGCCGGTGTTGCCAGTGGGATAAGGATAGGAGCTGGTGTTTCCAAGGAGCTGGAGGACTGCTTGAGATTAGAGAAGGAGAACAGAAGTCCGACGGACTCGGAGAGGAGGCGAGGACGAGCCGACGAGGAGGAAAATAAAAGAGCGCTGCGCTGAAATCTGAATTGGACTCCAGACACCGTCGCTTGACCGAAGGAAGAGGCAGCAGCGAGAGGGGTGGCATGCAGTCTGACTCTCAAGTCAACCAGGCTTGAGGCTCTCAGGGCAGGACAAGGAAGGAACAAGGTGACCAGTAGCATCAGAAAATAAATAGCAGACAGAGCAGACTGACTTTAAATTTCTCCAACAACTAAGTCTGAAGAGGAAGAAAAGGACTGGAGAAGACAAGTTCACAATAAGAGCTGTAGTCACTGTCTGCCCAGAGCTTTAAGATCACTCATCATTCCTTGTTTGCCCTATTGCCTGTCTGAACTACTGCTGTCTGCTACCACCAGAGAGGTCAAGAGGAGGTTATTGAGTTCAACAAGCATACCCTACACCACCGAAGGAGTGAATTCTGCTGCAAGCCAGGTATGTGGGCTTCTAGCCGAGCCAGCATTTTTTTCCCTGCTGTTCTAGTACATTAAATTAAATAGTATGTGATGTGTGTACTCAGGGGATTCAGAGGGAATGTGACTGTACTTTGCAGAATTAGTCAATTTTGTGTTATTGACGCACTTGTTTGAGGTCAGTTTCTTTCTGCAGTGTAGACATGTTTTCACCCTGTGAAACCAAACCAGACACTTTTTGTGTTTTTTTTTTTTTTTGTGTGTGTTTTTTGTTGTAAAACGCTGGGCTTATGAACTATTGGTACTTGCTTGCATGCTACTCAAAATACTAGTAGATTTCTGTGTCTGGCTAGTAAGATTTTCATAGACCTGCAGCCCCTGCTGAGTGCTGACTTGTGCGGAGAAAGCAAGACTAAAAGACTTCAGTATGTACACCATCTGGACCAGTGGAAATACCATCTGTTAGTGCTAGGTAAATTTTCACTAGCCCGGCTGCTGGCTGCACATGTTAATATAGCACTGTTTTTCCCCTGGTGCCTGGTAGGTAGGTCGAGAAAATAATAGTTAAATTATTGGGCAAGTGGCACAATTCATGCTCCCTTCTAGCAGAAAAACTGTTTTTGCTGGTTTGCTTTTACAGCCTTCTTAATTGTTAGACATGACAGCCATAGATGCTGCTGTGTCTTGCCTTGTGTGCCAAATACAGTACAGTTACAGGTAATGGCTAGCCATGATAACTGACAATTTCTGCAGCATGTAGTTGCTTCTGGGTGGGCAGACATATGTAATTTCTTTACAATAATTTGAAACATAATTATTGGGGGGAAAAGGCTGGCCTGGGCCCTTTCTCTTGCATGCTTCTCTGCTGAGAATGTCAGCTCGGTGCCTGTAATCGGTGTTAACAGCTGTCATACTGAATCTGAATGCTGCTGTTTGTTCCAGTCGCCAGTGTCATATTGGATAATGACATGAATGTAAAACAAGTGGCACATGGTGCCTGCGAAGTGCGAGCGTAGCCTTTATCTATTATGACATACTGCTTGCTTAGCCTTCTGTTGTGTTTCTTGGCATGTCTGCTATTGGAATTACAATGAGTCATTGTGACAGATGCATGCCAGGGGAAAATTAATCATTCACGTACTGCAGATAAAACTAGTAAGTGTACTAGCCGGCCTGGGTGCTGAAAAAATAGAATTCTAATGTGTCCTAATATATTTCAGGGATCTGTCGTTGCATAGACTACCAGGCTTGCCACAGATTCCCCTCAGATAGAATAATGTAAAGGTACGGTTTCTTTTTGCATTCAAGATTGTCAGAGAGCCCACATGTGCCCACCCACACTCATCCAGATACCACAACATATTTAGATTATTTGATGGCAAATAGAAATATTTTGAAAACACAGGCCTGATTCTCTGGTAAAATGTTATGGTGTGGTGGCTGGGGCTCCTGCTAGAATTTGGTGTGGTGTTTCAGCTGTCTGTCATTGAGCGTTTGCGGAGCATCACTGCTATGTTTATTTTGTTAGCTGGATCATTCAAAGCAAGGCTCACTGGATGTACATTGCTCCACACACATGTCATTTGTAATTAGTCAATTGGAAACCCTGTTGTCATTATTTTCAGTCAGTATGTCTAGCTTTGTTTGGCAGTGTGTTTCTTGCATTATGCTTCCAACACTGCCAACTTTTCAAGGCCCATGAAATGAGATTGCATGCTGTTAACTGCCTCCATATCCATACCTGTTGTTGTGGTGCTGTGTTTGTCACAACCTGTAGCCATAATGGCTGGCTTGTCTCTTTGGTGCTTTGTCTGGCTGCCATGTAGGCGAGTTGCCACTGTGCTTTCAGACAATGATTGGCACACACGTTATAGTTTCTCCACAGAAGATAAGATTCATATTGCAACAGTTAATGTGTGTTTATCTACTAAAAGCATATTGCAACATTTGTCAAATTGCGCAGGTAAGTACCGGGCACAAAGAATGAAGCGATCTGTGGTAACGGCATCCTCAAACAGTAAGAGACTCTGCAAGTGGCAAGATGTGGGAAGACGGAGTTCAACTGGGTTGACAAGTGCAGCGACATTAAAGCCACCTGCAGATACTGTAGGCGAGAATCCTGGTGTCACATGGGGCATGAAATGATCTAACAAGACATGAGACACCGAGCAACACAAGACGGCAATCCAGCAAGCCAAACACAGCCATCTGATGACCAAATGGGCCAGAACTAGTACTGTGGATGGAACGGGCTGAAGGTTACTGCAGCAGAAGCGGCTGAGGTGTTCCATGCAGTGCAGCACAACATGTCTTACAATTCCTTGGACTGTGGCCTAAAGCTGGCCAGTCAGCTGTATGGGGATCTAGACTGCTAAAAAAACTTGCCTGTGGCAGAACAAAGGCTGAAGCCATTATAGAGAATGTTCTGGGACCACATTCTCTGGAATGCCTTCTGAAAGACTTGCAAAGTCCAGGGGTGTCCTTTTCAATAGCATCCGATGCATCCAACAAGGGCAGCATAAAACTATTTCCACTGGTAGTAAGGTATTTCAAAAGGAAGAAGGTGTGGTTAATGCTCTCCTGGACTTCTATGAAGACTCAGATGAACTGCTCAAGCCATAACTGAGCAGATTTCATCTATTCAACGACATTCCTCAAGTCAGGACCTGTGTCAGCATATGGTGCTGACAATGCCAGTGTGAACTATGGGAAGTGGTCAGGCGGTATACTAGACTGAAAGAGAACTGCCCATCACTTCAAAAAGCAAACTGCCCTTCTCACATACTTCACAATGCTGCAAAGGAAGGCAGCAGCAAACTGACATATGATGATGGAGGTTTCGTCCTAAAAATGTTTAGCCATTTTTCAGGGTCCGCCGAGAACAAGAGATTTAAAAGAGTTCTTTGAATTTTGTGGCACGGAGTACGAGTCCCTTCTGAGGCATAAGCCAACTAGATGGCTGTCATTGCTGCCAGCAACTGACAAAATAGTCAAAAACCTTGCTGCACTGTAGTCCTATTTCCTCTCACAAGGAGAGGATACACGAGACAGATCTGGCAATACTTTTCTGACAATGAACATGGGAGGCACACTTCCAACACTGCCACAGTGCTACCTGTATTTCCTTAGTGCCATTCTGGTTGATTTCAATGAACACATAGCCACCCTAGAAAGATCCCAACTGACAGCTATGGAAACATTTGCAGTGCTGGTCTCACTTAAACAAAAACTTGAAGCCCGAGCAGCAGACAAGTTTTTTGGGGGAAAGCTTCGGGCATTCATGAGGGATATGGATACTGTCTCCTGTAAAAAGCTGGAGACAGATTTTATCCTTTTTCTTGAAACTGCTGTCAAATACTTGGAGCAGTGGTTTGACTTTAGTGATGACAGCTATCTAAAAAAATGTCTATGCTGTCTTTGAAGGAACCCTTTGCCTTCGATGATTTATTAAAATGTTGTTGCTGCCTTTTCTGCAGGAATCAATAGATGCAGACAAACTCTTTCAGGACTATTCAGTTATCAGGCCCCTTATGCCAGAGTTGTGTAGACTGGACCTAGCACCAGCAGCAAAGTGGCAAAAGATTTGTTCGGATGCACCAGACCTGCCTGCTCTGTATCCAGTAATTGCACGTATCATGAGCATCCCACCTTCAAATGCTTTTGCTGAGAGAGTGTTTTCTCTCCTAAAGAACAAGTGGACTGATGTAAGAAATCGTTGCAGGGTGGAATTGATAAAAGCCGAACTTATGGTCACAATAAACTACCGAATGAAATGTGGAGAATTCCATTCAAACATTATGTGAACAGATCCCTTTGCAGGCTGTTAAATCGAATGCTTAAGTATCATTTCAAAACAAAAAATGAGGTGTAGAGCAGCTGAGAAAGAGGTGGAGCAGTTTTGAAAGGGTGAATATCTGCTTTGTTTTTTTTGCTTGAAAATTGACTTGTTTCTTTACTATTTCTTTTTTGTGTAATAAAATTGCATTCTTTGCAGTGTTGCATTTGTCTGTTTCCTGATTTCAAGTTACCAAAGGTTCTGAACACAATGTTAATACTATTCCATGGGTGTATGCAAGGAATGCTCAGTTAAGGCATACATGGGGAGGGCAGTGGCACATGACAAAGCATCCCAAATATCCTGATTGGTTGGTACCCTGTGTCTTAAGGACGCCGTGGACCCGCGGCAGCGGCGACACGCGCAGTTGGCTGCCAATGGTCAGGTCACGCGCTTTCGTCCCACTTTGGGCTTCTGAGAAGGTGGTAACCCTAAACACTGGGGTCACATTTGCATTAACCACTTGAAATGGCAACACGTAATACTTTGCTTAAAACATGTTAGCAACATCACTTTGCCTTTTACATCCAGTTTATGCCAGGAATAGGAAACCAGTCTAGTTGATGACCTTTGAATAGCTTCTCCAGACAGTGTCTTATACATCTGAAAGGGCATCACATTACACTGTGCTCTTGTGTCTAGCTTGGATGTCACCCTTTTCCCATTTATACTCAGATTTACTTTCCAGTCAGTCTCAGGTTTATAGGTAGTCACAGTTTCAATGCTGAAAGTACCTTCATTCTCCTGAGAACATCTTCTCTAACAACATGGATCTCACCGCGTTGTGTTTGCCCACACAACATACCCTAGCAAAGTGATTTTTTCTGCGGCACAATCTACTATACTGTCCATATGCTGGCCATTTATTTATCTCATGCTCATGACCACACTTTTCACATTTGGCTTTATTCGCTCAAGGTGCATAACTCCCTTTGCTCACATTGGCACTTGCTTTGACTCTCTCTCCCTGGACAACTGCGTCTTGCACTGCGCTTTCATCCTGAGCATTCCCACTTAAGCGTTTTATCTGCATTTCACTCGGTTCAGCGGCCCTGCACATATCTATGGCACCATCTAATGTTTAGGCCACTTTTTTCAACAGTCTGTGTCTCACATGCTCACTCTTTATGCCGCAAACAATTCTATCCTTGATCAATGATTCAGTTAAATCTCCAAATTCACAAGATTTAGCCTTTAGCCTCAGTTCAGTTATATATGAATCAGTGGACTCAAATGCCTTTCATAAGTTACATTCTTTCTTGGGTTACAATACCTCTCTAACTGTGCCATAATTTTATTCAGCTGTCCCTTCTCTTCCTCGTTTTCTCAAAAGAAAGTGTTAAATACCTCTAATGCATCAGGGCCTGCCATGTGCAAGAAGGTCATAGCCTGGATTTTCTGGGATTTTTCAGCGAGTCCACTAGCAACTGAGAAAATGTCAAATTGCTACTTAAATCTTATCTGGTTTTCAGATGCATTTCCATGTAAACAGAGTGGTAGGCGGCTGCAGGCGGTCCATTCTGACACCATGTAATAATTACGCAGACACCAACGTGGAGTGAGCGGGTAAGTTTACTCTATGAAACATACACTCTGAAACAACTGGCAGAAAACATGGCTTCTGTCCACCAAGCAAGGGTTTATATATACATGTTAGCATATGCACATTAGTAAAACATACGCAAATTGTATATGCCGATTAACGTCCTTACAGTTTAATAAGCACCAGTATGAAGTGTGTGGGTGGGGGATAAAGAAAGAAGAAATCCTGAACAAGTATTTTTGTTCAGTATTCACAGAAGGGGAAGGGGAGAGACCAAAGTTAGGCAACGGAAGCACCACTGAGAGGGAGGTTGACACCAGTCCATTTTAGGAAAGAGGGAGGGGAAATTGTTTAACCAGGAAAGGCACAATAAGCTGGAGCTTGTTTCCAGGTGTGACATGGGAGCACATGGAAGTTAACTGACTTTCTCAAGGTCACTCAGTATGCAAGTGCGGGCTGACTGGATTCAAACTCAGGACTCCAGGCATGCAGATCAGTGCCCTAAACCACTACACTATACTATACTGCCTCTGCACAGCAGGAGGAGAAAGTCTTAAGGGAACTCACTAATCTGAAAGTGGACAAGGCAATGGGGCCAAACAGGATACATCCTGGAGTATTAAGAGAACTCAGGTAGGTGCTGGCAGCACCACTGAGAGCCCTGTTCAACATTTCACTGGAAACAGGTGCAGTACCAAAGGACTGGAGAAGGGCGAATGTAGTCCCTCTCCATAAAAGTAGGAGCAGGGAGCAGGCTGGTAATTACAGGCCAGTCAGCCTGACCTCAGTGGTGGGGAAACTAATGGAATCCCTACTAAAAAGAAAGGTATGTGATATATCTCGAATCCAACAGATCACAGGATCTGAGGCAGCATGGATTCACAGTGGGAAGATCATGTCAAACAAATCTGACAGATTTCTTTTACTGGATGACTAGGGAGGGGCTATAGATTTGGCTTACCTGGATTTCAGCATGGCCTTCGACACCATCCCACATAGGAGGCTAGTAAACAAGCTGTGCAGCCTGGGAGTGGGTCCCAGGGTGGTAAACTGGATCAAAAACTGGCTGAGCAATAGGACACAGAGGGTAGTGGTGAAGAGAGCTCAATCCAAAGAGAGGGGGTGACCAGTGGGGTCCGGCAGGGATCAGTGCCTGGACCAGTCCTCTTCAATGTCTTCATAAGCAACATCACAGAAGGGCTGGAAGGGAAGGTGTGTCTCTTTGCAGACAACATGAAGATCTGCAACAGGGCTGACACTCCAAGAAGGGTAGAGGAAATGAAGAGGGACCTAAGCAAGCTTGAGGAGTGGCCAAGGGTGTGGCAGCTAAGATTCAATGCAAAGAAGTAAGTGCAAGATCATACACTTGGGGCACAGAAACACATGGGAAGAGTACATGATGGGGGGGGAGGTACTGATGACTACCAAACAGGAAAGGGACCTGGGAGTAATCATATCTGATGAGCTAAAGGTTACCAAACAATGGGCCCTATGCACGAACGGAGAAGTTGCCTACGTACCATGTATCTGAGGCACGTAGGCAATCCTAAGTGTGAATGTCATGCAGTGGGGGTCCCGTGGATCCCTGGCGGCATTCACCAATGGCATGCAAGGCACTTATGTGCCCGCCACCCAAGCCACCCGAGGAACACCGCGATGGGGGGTGTGGGGGGGCGTGCCTGCACTATGAGGCATTTACAAAGCCGCAAAGTGCCAGGCTCAGGGGGTGCCGGGTACGCCAGCCAAGACCAGGCATAACCCAGTATGCACCCCGTGTTCTCCGGCCACCAAGCACATGGCGGCACCATGATTCAGACCTCCATGCTGCCCCAGTCCACTATGCTGCAGGGGAGGGCTGGGGCTGCATATCGAGCAAGTGCCCGGACTGGATGCCCAACCGGGTCTGCGACTCTGACAGCAACCGTCCACACAACCCTGCATGCCAAGGGGGTGTGGCCGCTAAAAGGTACCCTGTGGGTGCATGTGGTCATGTATGCCATGCACCCTGCGCCTGTCCGGGGCCACGGAGGTACACGGCTGGGATACACATCTCAGGCACGTATAACCCACCCATTAGTGCATAGGGTCCATTTTTTAGAAGGCTGTGAGGTGGACCAGTGGAATGCTGGGGTGCATAGTGAGCGGTATCTCCAGCAGAAGGAAGGAGGTGGTGATGCCACTGTACAGAACATTGGTGAGACCTCATCTAGAGTACTGTGTCCAGTTCTGTAGGCCACATCTCCAGAAAGACATAGACAGAGTAGAAGCGGTTCAGAGAAGGGCAACAAAAATGGTGCAGGGGCTGCACGAAAAGTCATATGAGGGGAGACTGGAGGATCTCAATATGTATTCCCTGGAGGAGAGGAGAGACAGGGGGAATATGACAGAGACTTTCAAATACCTCAAGGGTGTAAATAAAGTACAAGAGGTTAGCATCTTTCAAGATAAAACATATGTTCAAGAACAAGGGGCCATGTCATGAAGATAGAGGGGGTAGACTTTGGGGTAATGTGAGAAAGTATTTTTCATGGAAAGGGTGGTGAATCTATGGAACAGCCTCCTGGCAAAGGTTGTAGGGGCAAAAATGGTAGGGGAATTCAGAAATGCATGGGACAGACATAACGGAACGGTAGTGACAGGAAAGAGAGGGTAAGCCGCAGATTGTTTAGGGTCTGCGGTATATGAAACAGGTAGGGAAAATGGGCAGACTAGGTTGGCCAAGTGGCCCTTATCTACCATCAAATTCTATATTTCTATCAGCCAAGTTTCTAATGGACTATAGTGTCCAGTTGATGCTCTCCTAGTACACCCTCATTGTAGTTTTCTTTTTTTAACAATGCTTCAGAGCTGGTCTACTTTTTTGGACCCCAAAATACAGTTAATAAATGTATTTACGTCTTTGGTAACCAGCTGGGTGTACTGATCCAAAGAACCATTTTTAGTCACGACCCGAGCCACAAACATGGCACACTAAGCAATACAGATACAGTTAGAACACAACAGTAATACAGGCTTCAAACATGAGGCACAGGAATTACAGTACACGGGGTCATTACATAAAGAAATGACATAAGATACAGGGTGCCGTAAAAGGCCAGCGTACAGGTCAAATACATAGTCACAAAACACAGAGACCATACATAAGGTATCAAATGATCAGATATAATAAAGTGCAATTGCATTCAGGTACACTGTTTGTGAACAAGTCAGCTGTCAGACAGATACTCACAGTTTAATGTATCAATCCACCGTAGAATAAGTGCAATGGTGTAAACAGTAAGGAGGCAACAACAGCAGCCATGCTGTGGGAGGGTAGAGGGCAGCAGAGGAAGGGGTGTCTCTAGAGAGGGTGTGACCCCGTAATAGGTGGGGGGGGATGTTCGAGATTACTTGGGGGTACGGTGGCATTTGGCCTCAGACTGTAGCTAGTCTTTGAAACTGTTTTTGGAAGAGAAATGGGAGGTGGACGAGTGAAGCGATGTACGGAATCTGTTCCATAGGGAAGGGGCAGAGACAGAAAAAGCTTAACTGCCCATGGTAGAGGAGATTCTAGGGACTACAAGGGGGGGCTGGATGATTTGCGGAGGCTCCTAGATGCCACTCTGCCCTTGAGGAGGGATGAGTACGGGGACAGGTGGTCGCCTCTCAAAGTATTGCCAACTAAGCAGCCAAGGGCATAGTCAAAGCATCCTCACAGTGGGAGCCAGCCAAGTGACTGGAACAACACATAATGATGGACAGAATAGGGAGCATGGAAGACGAAGTGACAGATACTATTGTAGACTGAGTTCAGTCTGGAGCGCAAGGGCTGACGATAAAAGAGAATAGATGGGTAAGCAGTAATCAATAAGGGGGAGAAAGCTGCCTTGCGCAATTGCTAGGTGCGCCTCGGTAGACAGGAATTGTTTTAGATGGTAGGTAGCCCCTGGCTTCTGGTTAAGTCTGCACACTGAGTTATTAATGTGCTCAGCGAACATATGGGGGTCCAGGGTAATGCCTAAGTATTTGAAACTGAGGACATTTTCAAGGTGGGGGGCCTACAGGAGTGAGTACAAGGAGAGAGGAATTAGCCTCGGAGACCATGGTATGGAATGGTTTGGATCAGAGTAGCACTGATTTTGTTTCATTTACCAAGAGCCTGTTGGAGAGGAACCAATTGTATGCAGCGCTGTAGTTAAGTGTAAGAGTGGTGGAGAAGTTTGCATGTGACTTGTCACTATGGTAAAGAACAAGGTCATCTGCGTAAAGGAGTACCTCACTGGATAGACTCTCAGCCAGGAGAACATTTATAAAAATGGAAAATAGTAGGGGGCCAAGGATGGAGCCTTGGGGGACCCCCTGTGGAGACTGGCAGGGCAGGGGAAGATGTACCAATTAAAACTGACTGGGTCCTGCCCTCAAGATAGCTTCTAAACTGTGGTTGTCTTGGAGGAGCAGCCAAGGTGTTGGAGACTGGAGTGGAGGAGGGAGCGGTCGACAAGGTGAAAGGCCTTGGTTAGATCCATGAATATAGCATCCGCGGCCTTACACGCGGCCATGTTTCTGAGTGCTCAGAGAGCTTGGAAGTGCACAATTTTCTCCAGTAGCTTGCTCAGGTGGGGGAGGAGGGAGATGGGCCTATAGTTATCAGGAATGAGGAGGTCACCTGCTTTGAAAATAGGCACAACATTAGCATGTTTCCAAGAGTCTGGCATGATGGATGTGGAGAGAGCAAGGTTAAATATGAAGGTGAGGGGTTCAAAGATTACAGGAGAGACAAGCCTAAGGAATGAGGGGAAAAGCCCATCACTGCCAGGGCTACCCCTGGCGGGGAGGGACGTCAGGAACTTGTTGTCTGACTACCTGGGCTAGGAAGTGGCTGGGAGCTATTAAAAAATAGAATACCATAAATCCTTCAGAATAATATGACCCAAGATGTTCCAGATGGTGGTATTTGGATACACTGAAAACAGTATTGAGAGGAGATTTAAACCACTTTCCATCCTGAAAGAATGCACAACGGGAACACCAGTTGGCAACTCTTATGGACAAACTAAATTTTCTTCAAACTGCCCAGAAGCTGGGGGAATACATCATTAATACCCCTGATAACTAAAACTCAAGCAGAAATTCAGAAAATATTAGATATTAAAACACAGATCGCCTTGATGTATTTAAGGCAAAAGTACTACAAGGGCAGAGCTCAAGCCTCTAGGATTCTAGCATATCGCTTCGGCCAATGGCAAAAGGTGATCACCATTATTAAACTAACATATCCTCAGAAAGGTGCACATTGCAGACTATGGTTACCATTTTACATGCTTTCAAGAGCTATTATGCTTTCCTACATGCCCAAACACCTGAGCCTCCGACAGAGGCATAGGATACCTTTTTTAAGTTACACATACCCAAATTAACTGAAGAACAACAAACTGAGCTTGCTAGCCCAGTTTCTACATCTGAAATTCGTCTGGGTATTCAAAACCTTAAAGCAGGGAAAAGTCCAGGACTGAATAGGTACACTCCAAAGTTTTAAAGAAATTAAAAAGACATTCTGTTACCTCTATTTTTTTCTACTTTCAGAGAGACACAGGAAACACAGACACCTCCAAACAGTTGGAACTATGCTAATCTTGCCACTATTTCAAACCTGAAAAAAAAATCCTATACATTGTGAATCGTACCATCCAATACCGGTACTGAATGTTGATTACAGAATTTTTGCTGGTATTATAGCTAAAAGATTGGAAGGTTTGCTACCTACTTTGATTCATAAAGATCAATCAGGGTTCATTGATGCACGAAAAACTATGGATAACACCAAGCCCACTGAGGCTTTGGATCACTGCCTCCTACGGACCCAAGCGCTGTCGTGGACCAGCTGACCAAGCGGAAAGCCCAGTGGCAAGCGCCCAAGACTACGCCTCACTCCTCCAGGAAAACCTGTGGAAGGAGCCACCCGCTACACTCAAGCCCAGACTGAGGACCAGCAGCCCGGCCGCTTCTCAGCACCTGCTCCCACTAAAGCCATAAATCGCCACAAGGTCCATCCAAGCCCACCGGGGCTTTGGATCATTGCCTCCCTCTGGACCCAAGTACCCGTGGACCTGCTGACCAAGCGGAAAGCCCAGTGGCAAGCGCCCAAGACTATGCCTCGCTCCTCCAGGAAAGCCTGTGGAAGGAGCCGCCCGCAACACTCAAGCCTAGACTGAGGACCAGCAGCCTGGCCGCTTCTCAGCACCTGCTCCTGCTAAAGCCGTAAACCACCACAAGGTCCATCCAAGCCCACCAGGGCTTTGGATCGCTGCCTCCTACGAACCCAAGTCGTGCCTCGCTCCTCCAGGAAAGCCTGTGGAAGGAGCCGCCCGCAACACTCAAGCCTAGACTGAGGACCAGCAGCCTGGCCGCTTCTCAGCACCTGCTCCCACTAAAGCCGTAAACTGCCGCAAGGTACGTGTCTTAGCAGTTTCAGCTGCCGGATTTGTCTCTAAAGCGCTAGACGCTGCCTGGACTGAACCCGCTCATTGAAAGCGAATGTTTTCACCTGGGACTTGCAATTTTGGCTGCCCTTTACTGACAGCTCGAGAGTCGGACCGCCCAGCACTGCTGTGAGCCGGCCTCTCTCCCCGCTTGCAGAGCGCCTCCTTCGGGCAATTTCACCAAGTGGTACAGCTCCTCCTGTGCTACCTTATCACTTGGCGCTTATGCCCAGCTCCCCACCCGCCCCCACCTCACCCACCCTGGGCGGATCTCTAGCTATATAGGATACTGTAGGTCATATGACTAAGTGTCCACTTTCTCATTGGCTCCTTATATTCTGTCACCACTGGAGGTGATCTTTCTACTTCTAGTTGTGCATCAGTAGGAGAACCAAGCTGTTTCAGCAACTTTAGCTGCACTGCAATACACCTCACTGAATCAGCCTCCTGGTCAGGTTGCTCTGAAACCCACCAAACTGCCTACCCCTACCCCTCTCTGTCTCTCTCTCCCCCCCTCTCTTGCGCTGGGTCTTAACCAACTCGATTCTGGTTACCCAGACCTAAACGAGGACAATTCTTAGCTACTCTGTAGGTTGAACTGAAGATCGTAACCCCTCACATTTTCTGCCTACCTACAGTTCTCTAATTCTTTTCTGATCAACCACAGTCTTGGCTCACAGCCCTCACTAGGTCTAGGCGGTGTTGCCAATTATCATGCCATCCATCTCTGCAGGCACACTGCCCCCAAGTGACATAACAAGGGCACTATATCTCTTGTCTAGCCTACTAATATTACTTTTGTGAACAGGATTTCACTATCACTACCATGCGGACTGAATCAAAATCGTCCTACAGCCGGGGATTTCAGGTTCTCCAATATGCTGGCTTCCAAGTGCTGCCCAGCCACCACATGGCAATATCTTCTCCACAAAAAAGGATGCACATACTACACGCTTCGTGCCCTTAGTAAGCTGGGCAGGAAGCACCATCCACCCAAAACTTACTGCAGGGTAAGGCTTACATTCCTAGCATCGCTGGAGCTCCTACTAACAGGTGATACTGAACCAAATCCAGGCCCTCCCAGCTGCAGCACTGCCACCATCCAAACCAGACGGGCAAATAAAGGACTTCTCGTTGTCCACATGAACATTAGGAGTCTTATGAGACACATGGCCGAACTGGAAGCATTGGTCAAAGTCTATAAACCTGACATACTATGCCTCACAGAAACTTGGCTAAAACCACGAATACCTGATGCACTGAGCGATATACCGGGCTACTCTCTTATCCGACATGACAGACCTGGTACCAAACGGGGCTGTGGCGTTGCACTCTACCACAAGAACCACCTCAGTATCACAACAGCCCCGGTTCGAGATCCACCAATGACTTGTGAGTCCTTTCATGTGACTGTCACCCTCGGTGCAAAGAAATTGCACATAGTCTGTATCTACAACACACCATCCGGAGGAGTGGCTGGATTTCAGGACCTACTAAACCTAACATCACAATCTGTCAACCTAAATGAGGCCCTAATACTCAGGGATGTAAACCTAAACTGATTGGGTCCCTCTCACAGTGCCCTCATGTCCTTAGTTCACAGTTTTAACCTGTTCCAGCTCATAACCGAGAACACTAGGATGGTAACTCCATCTAAACTAGGTACTCTTTTTGATTGGATTCTCACTAATCGACCTGAGCACGTGGCCAAGGCAGGTATTTTGGCAGATGCTATAACTGACCACTCTCCAGTTTTCTGTCAATGGATCTCAGGTGCCCCACCATCTCCTCCGCCCCACCTTGTCACCTTTACTAACTTTGCAGGCATGGACGCAGATGCCTTCCTTCACAATGTTTCCACCGTAGACTGGTCTGAAGTCCACCGTGCTCAAAAGGTTGAGGATGCCCTACAAGCTTTCCTTAACAATTTCAGTGAAGTCCGGAATAGACATGCACCAAAGATGAAAAGGAGAGTCAGAGGAAACCAAACCAGATGGCTCCACAAATACCTGCTCTTACAGCTACGGCACAGGGACAAACTATGGAAGCACTACAAAAACACTGGCCTTCCTACAGATTACACAACGTATAAACAACACAGAAGTTCCTGAAAAAGCAGATAAGGCAAGCCAAAAGTAGGTACTGCCAGAACCTGCTATCCAGCTCAGCCCACGACCCTCGGAAATTCTGGGCCCATATAAAGACCTTCCTTGGCACATCTCAATCTATAACCCCCTCAGAGATGATCCTCAACAGTGCCCACTGCAATGACTCTTACACCATAGCGAATGCCTTCAACAGAATGTTCTCCGATCTCTCACCCTACACCGTCACCTTTCCACTGGCACCCACCATATCTCAGCCCACCAACTCAACCAAGTCGACAGGCTTCTCGTCTTCACCAACTGAGTCTCCGCTGGCCCAGTCTTTCTACTTTAAAGCCACAACCAGCTCACAGGTCCTAAAACTACTAAGAACTATCTCTGACAACACCAGCCCAAGATCTGACTCTCTTGAACCCTGCCTTTTGAAGATGGCTACCCATCTCATTGCCTCACCCTTGGCCAAAATCTTCACACTATCCCTTTCCAGTGGAGTCGTGCCTGACCTCTGGAAGATTGCCAGGATAACTGCGATATTCAAGAAAGGGGACAGAAATTAGTTCTTAAATTACAGGCCGATAGCTATTCTCTCGGTCCTGAGCAAAATACTGGAAAAGCTCGTCGCCACGCAAACTCTGGACTACATGGAAACTTCAAACCTGCTCTGTGACATGCAGCTTGGCTTCAGGAAAAAACTTAGCACTTCAACGGCCCTGGCCAAATTCACATCAGATACTCTCTCCAACATGGACGCTGGATGGCTAACAGGCGCTGTCTTCATTGATCTTACCAAGGCCTTTGATCTTGTGGATCACTCCCTACTCCTGTCCGCTCTTCAAACCATAGGATTCTCCACTCCTGTTGTAAACTGGTACAGGAGCTATTTAACCGACAGGACCCAAGCAGTGAAATTCAATTCCGCAACATCGGACAGCACCACAATCAACGTTGGAGTTCCCCAAGGATCCATTCTGGGACCTCTTCTTTTTTCCTTCTTTATAAACAACATTCCGGACAACGTCTCAACTTGCTCCTCTCTTCTCTATGCTGATGACCTGGTCATCTACGCCAGCTCTACTAACATTGACTACGTAAATTCGCCTCTGACCACAGCCTACAACAGTATTCAAAACTGGCTGAGCAACCATCGACTGGTTCTAAATACACACAAAACTAAAGCCATGCTCCTGGGCTCTGCCCCCAAACTAATATCCTGCCCCTCCCCCTTGATGGTGCTCGACCTGGATAGGAACACACTAGAGGCTGTCACCTCATTTTGGTATCTTGGGGTTTTGCTCGACCAATCTCTAGACCTAAACCTCCACGTTCAATCAACCTGTAAAACAGTAAACTGTAAACTTGGTGCCGCCTACAGAACAAGCTATATGCTAACGCCTTTTGCTAAGCTAGCCATTGCCGGGGGGATCCTACTCCCAACCCTGACTTACTGTGCTCCTATCCTGGCAGCTGCCCACAAATCAGCACTACAAAAATGGGATGTCGCCTATAACAATGTCTGTCGTTATGCATCATCATCCCCTTGGCTCAAGCATCGATGTCTGCTTTATAGCGACCTTGGCTGGCTCTCCCTCTGCATCCAGACAACACCATCTTGGTTGTCATTATCTGACTCCATAATCAGGCTGGAAGCCCCATCACTGGCAGAGCTATTATCCTCCACCTCAAACTGTGGATTGAGGTCAATAGACAAATCACTACTAAGGGTACCCAGGTGTCACACCACCAAAGGCACCGGGGCCTTCGGGCATGCTGGCCCTCGGATGTGCACTATGCTGCCACTGGATCTAAGGCAATCTACATCCCACTATCACTTTAAAAGTGGGCTACGACACTACCTAGCTACTGCATAACAGTGTACTTGTTTCAACCCTACCTGACCATGCCAATGAACCCTGCCCCACGCCTATCTCCACTGGACGATATATAATCTCCCACTTGATTGAAACCCCCTACCCCATACGTCACACCCTCTCTCCTCTCCCCTTTCTCTCTCATCTTCTTAAACACGTTTACTTGTTTAGATGCTTGTTTCTCTCCTGCATGTTGTATTTTATGTCTACCTATAAGAACCGTACTCCCTCATGTTATAACCTGCACCTGAATTTGTAGTTACATTGCTGATTGTTATATTCTTTCTGCTATTGTTGCATACAGTGCTGACTAATGCTCATTTATTATTATCCGAGCCTACATAGCTAATTTAGCCACTTATGTTTCATGCCAAGCACTTTGCTTTACTGTCTATTATTTATTGTCTTCCAAGCTGTATTGTCAAATGTAATTTTTTCCCTGTAAACATCTTCTGTATGTATTGCCTTGTACTCTCCCGGGTCATGCCTGAAAATAGTCATCTACTGGCTAGTGCACTTACCCGGTAAACAAAAACTAAATAAATAAACTACATACCTGATATAGCAGATTAATAAACTGAAACTTCCCTCCATTATATTAAGTTCAGATGCTCGAAAGGCATTTGATCGGGTATCATGGAGATATTTAATACATACCCTATGCACCTTTCAATTTCCTGCGCTCTTTCTGGATCTTATTCAAGGTCTCTACACTGCTCCACAGGCTACCATAAAAGCTACTGGCACCTATTCTTCTAGATTCTTATTAACCAGAGGTGCTCATCATGGTGGTCCTCGAACTCCCTTACTTTTTGCACTGTATGTTAAACCCCTTGCACACTTACTTTGGACAACGGCTGGTGTTACGGGTATTAGGGTGGGAGAAGTAGTGCATAAGGTTGCCTTTTATGTAGATTTTTTTAAATTTATCTGACTAATCCTAAGCAATCACTTAAAGCAATTATTTAACATTTTAAAAGAGGTTGAGAGTTTATCGGGATATAAATATCCTTAAAACTGAAATTCTTACATTTCATTTCCACCCTTCACATAAACTACACCACCAATTTCTGTGGCAATGGAAACGGATTAATATTAAATATCTTGGTGCCATGCCAGCCCAGTGTCGTGGAGGGCTGAGACATTTGTGCCTTACCTCCTGCCATGCCAGCGACCCGTGTGAGCGGGCCACCGGGGATCGGCTGAGGAGGTAGAGGATTAAGCGTCCAGAGGACAGCACTTCTCTCCCAAGGAGGGAGAACTGGCATTCCCGCTGAATGACTGCCCCCAGATGGAGGCTTGTGGGTGGTATGGGTCTGTTGGGTGCCTGAAAAGGGGAGGGTGCTGCGGGACCTCCGCTGACGCCTCCACACCACGTCTGGCTGTTACACCCAGTAACAGGAAGGAAAATGGTGGAAAAACCCTGTGGCAGAATGACGTCCAATCCTTCACAGGCTCTGCACCCAGAAACTGGGCTGAGGGGAAGTACCAGTGATACCGGGGTGACCGGGCTGGGGGGGGTGGACAGAAGGGGGGGGCAGCAGGAGCCGAGGAGAGAAATACAAGATGGAAAAAATAAATATCTTAGTGCCACAAGACTTACAAGATCGCTATAAAAACTTAAAATTCAAATCAGTGATGATTAACTGAATCAACTCATCTTCCTGTCCCCTTAATACAGCTGACTGATTTGGATAGAATGAATCCTCTGCCACACTTTTTGTACCTTTCTCAAACTCTTCCTCTAATACCACCAACTGAAGGCTACAATAGATGGAATAAAGTAGCTTCTCGCTATATTTGGAAGGGGTAAACACCTTGAATTGCCTATAAAAATCAACAACTTCCTATGGCCTAAGGGGGCCTTGCACTTCCCAACTTGTCGGAGTACTGTAGGGCAACACAACTGCAGCATATCTTGATTTGGCTAGATCTGGCAGTCCCATTGGAAAGATCCGGAAAGTGTAGCTAATGGGACAAGGTCTATAAGAATTATTACTTAGATAAATTTAGTAAATTACCATCACCCCAATCTCCTTCTTTTCTAAATAGTTCACTCATTCTTTGACAGTTTCAATTCAATGAGTTTGAATTGATCCTGCATCCAGCAAAGTGAATATCTCCTTGGCTAAATCCCACCAACATGAGAGAGAGAGGCTGTAGTTGTCCCTCTCATCTGGCAACTAGGCAAATCCAAGTTATTTAATTTACAATGCTCACTGTCCTCCCTTCTAAATGTTCAATTCTTTTACTTGTGCTAGAAACAAGAGGACTGTTTATTTGCAAAGTTGCTCTCCTAATCAGAACCAGAACAGACACGTAAGTGGATTTATGAGGGGATGACAGCAGCCCTTCCCACCCTTGGTGCGCTCTCTGTCTCTCTCTCTCTGTCTGTCGCTCTGTCTCTCTGTCTCTCTCTCTCTCTCTCTCTCTCTCTGTCGCTCTGTCTCTCTGTCTCTCTCTTTCTGTCTGTCGCTCTGTCTCTCTGTCTCTCTCTCTCTCTGTCTGTCTCTCTGTCTCTCTCTCTGTCTGTCGCTCTGTCTCTCTGTCTCTCTCTCTCTGTCTGTCGCTCTGTCTCTCTGTCTCTCTCTCTCTCTGTCTGTCGCTCTGTCTCTCTGTCTCTCTCTCTCTCTGTCTGTCGCTCTGTCTCTCTGTCTCTCTCTCTCTGTCGCGCTCTGTCTCTCTGTCTCTCTCTCTCTGTCTGTCGCTCTGTCTCTCTCTCTCTCTCTCTCTCTGTCTGTCGCTCTGTCTCTCTCTCTCTCTCTCTCTCTCTCTCTCTCTCCATGGCACATTTTACCTTCCCTACTGGAACCTGGAGGGAAACAATAGCCGTTGGCTGCCAGCCACGTCACAAGTATTACAAATAAAGAAAAGACTTTCAGTTGGGACAGCTCTCCTCATGCTCTTCAGAATGAGTGAATTATTTATTTAGAAATGGGGGTGGTTGGTACTGTATAAAAAATGGAAAGCGGGTGGCAGCATGGGGGGCAGGACAGAATGAGACTGTGCAAACACATTCACCATTTAACAGTTTAAATAACTTTTGACTATGCTTTATGATTTACTTTTGTCAGTTGAATTACACTTAGCAGAGGAGTGTGATACTGGCTTTGTGCCTGTAAGCTCCTCTGGCTCTTCAACTTTTTAAAAATGGCAGCTGTTAAAACTCCAAGAAAACCGAAAGTTCTGAAGTGCACACTGATTTTCTTTTTGTGCTGCATCCAGGTTGTCGTCAGTACTTGTTTTCACCTGTGCATTAGTCAGATGTAATTCACAGGAAACAGCCAATCAGGTTGTAGGATTTTCCCTTCCGCTTTTATGGAACAGCTTAAAACACACAAACAGAATCTCTGCCATGATATAGTTTGCATCCTAAAATGTACTGCTCAGTAGGATTGTGTGAATATCTTTTTCTTAATATTTGGCAGACAAATGCTCAGGTACTCAGTATTCAGTTTTAAAAACAAAACAAAATCCCCACCCTCATAACCCCCTCCCATCAAAGCCCTGGTAATTTAAATGAATCCCCTCCCCAGCCTTCATAGCACCAACCTACCCCCATTCAACTGCAGACGTCGGAATTAGAAAAAAGTAATGTCATTTCCCCCCATCCTCCTCATATCCTCTGACGGCACCCCATCCCACCCTCCTCCCGTGCCCAGCACCTACATTTTAGTAATTTTAATCTCACGATGGGCAACTGGACAACCCACCCACACCATGTCTGGTCACCGTCTTGATTGAAAAAAGAGCTTGCCTGCACTAAGTAATAAAACAAAAGTTATTATACTCTAATGTCAGCCCCTCTCTCCTCCCCGGCAGCACCCTGATTATGTCATGGGGGTGACATTAGGGTTTTGTAACTTCTGTTTTATTACTTCGCTCCAGCGCTTTTATCAATCAATACAGTGGCTAACTTTGGAGGTTGACAGCTTTTGTCAGCTGCCCACTGTGTGACCAAAATTGCTAAACACTGGGTACTCGGGGAAGGGGTAAACAGAGTGCTGTCTGTGGGGAAGGGAGCTGGGGGATATTACTTAAATGGTTAGGAGGAGGTGGAATAGGACATACCAAAGGCTGGAGGAAGTTTTTTTCTTTTACTTTTTTAATTTTTTTGTATCATGTTCCTGGGGTTGGTATGGGGGAGGAGCATGTGTTGTGTGCCACAAGGGTGAAGGAAGGAGGGAGGGAGGGATTCACTTAAATTTTCATTGTGAGGGTACAGTACGGGAGGGAGGCAATGGTTCTTATTTCACTTTTCAGTTGCTTACTGGATAGTAGTTCGCAATTACAAACAGTTCCTTATTTGAGAAGGGCTTCCAGCTATTCAGGAGCCCTACTGTTTGTGATACTCAGCAAATGCAATTTAACCTTTGCACACCCCTACTGCTCAGTGCCAAAAACTAGTGCATAGCTGCTCCACAGTAAAACAAATGTCACAATGACACAACGACACAAACATTAGTAAAGAGGACTAGGGGCTTACAATTAAGGACATGATCCTTTTAAAGGAGAACTGCACTGAACCTGCAAAACTCTAAAATCTGTAGAACTGCAGAAGCTGCAAACGGTTACCTAAGAAAGGATGACATAGAAGGCATACTGCTAGCAAATTACTGTCCATTATAAAATGTAAAGGAAAAAATACTACAATCTGACTGATCAACTGGGACCTTCACCCATGATGTTATTGTGCCATACTAACACAGGAAGAAGTCCCGGTGCACAGAGAACAGCATGATAACAGTAAATCATGTTACCTTTCAGAAAGCAATATTGCCCTCATTTGTCATGGCCACATTTGATTCTGCCAGCAAGCCAGTCCGATTTATAATGCAATACTCCCACCCTCCCACTGTGGTAATACTGATGTAACCCCTGGACCCCTGCCTTTTTGCAAACTGACAGGTGGCATGCTGTTGAAGCTGACAGCAGTACCTGGTGGGGACTGGGTTCGTGGAGGACTAGGTTACTCGGCACAGGGGGCCTAGGTTTGGCTACTCTGCACAGGGGCACCCAAGTAAATCCGAACACAGGAAGCAATAACTGTAATGTCCAAAACCAGGAATGGGATTCTAAAGTGTGGCTTTTATTCACATCCAAACTAAAAAAAAAAAAAAAAAGCATAGAGGGACCCCCACGGGGCTACATTCCTGGTAATGCAGATTAGAGACACTGAACACTTCTTCACTATTCCAGCCCTCAGGCTCTGAGCCCACCAGGCACACAGCCCGGACTTGCACGCAGCTTTGGGTACACAGCCCGACTTGTACACTACTTGAGTTTTTTTCCTGGCCCGGCTCCCCCGCCGGCCACTTGATCCGTGGTCCATATGGAAAGGAACCAGTTTTCCTGTTGGTGGCTCCCCAAACCACCTTAAAGCCTTCGACTCCTAAAGGGAAATTTTCTTCCAATCCCACGTCTGGGTACTTCCCTCATCACTGGCCAAGTCCATGAGGCAAAGTAGAAATCCACAGAGCAAATCCATAGAGGTGGACCTGGTTACTAAAGATGGGGGTCTCCCACCTCCAGCTCCCACAATCCATACCCGGCCATTTCTCTGGATACTAAACAACTCTTTTTGAAAGCTTGGCAATGTAGATTACAGAGTAAACCTATGTCACATCTCCTATACATGTCTTGACTTTCCCCTTGTGCTGGACCTGAACATACTTTTACTTTTGGCTAAGCCTATCACTCTAGGCCTCCCACTACTTCAGTAGTCCAATCCCCACTTTAACACAGTTCAGGATGAAACATGGGCCCTTTAGAAAGAGCAGAACTCACCCTTCGGTTGCAGGTGTCCCACAGGCGAATCTTGAAATCTTCTTGTACCCCACACACTTGGGGAAAAATAAGACAGCTTCTTCTCTAGCAGTAGCCAGGGGGTTGCCCCTGGAATAGCAGGCAAACCTTCCACCCCCATCCCCTCAGGGATGGGGCACAGAGACCCGTATCAGCAGTTTCCACCACTTTAAAGAACGGCTTACTGTGTCCCTCTTTAGGCGGAAACACACACCTTTCCCTAAATGTAGCTCTATTTCACAGCTGAGGCTCCAACAGCCTGTGCACAGAGCTGCTGTGCTCCTCTCACAACAATCTCCAACTTCAGACTGCTGACTCACTGTTCAAAACTCCCAACATTCTAATCTAACTCCCTTCTGCAGATTCCAATGTGGCTCATGCAGCTGCGATAGTTCTATGGTGATGTCATCCCTCAGTCTCAGCTGAGACTGAGAACAGAGTGAGACAGTGTGAAATCCATTTAACTGGAGTTTCACAAGCTGCCTTCCCTGCCTACCACTAGGTCTTACTGGGATTCTAGTAACCCCGGGTAACGGGGGGGTTACACTGATAACAAAACAAAAGGAAAAACCTGCTGCTTTCTCAAATTACCCTCACCATGTATTTTCTTCACATTATCTGCTGCTTTCTCTGACCCATGCTCCTTCATGTTAAACTGCCACACCGTGCAGCTTCACAGTATCCTGTGAGTCTGCAGCATGATAGGAGTGTGTGTGTTCCTTTAATAACTGCAACTCCCAGTCTCACCACTCTCCTGCTCCAAATCCCTGTTTGTATAACCGTCCTCACTGTTGTTAAAAAATAAAGCAGCATCCTGCATGTTGACCTCGCGTAAGTTTTCAGGAGAGGGGAGGATGTGCAGAAACACCAGCTACAGTATAACAAATCTGTATTTTAAACCCGGCAGTGCCAGTTAGCCGCTGGAAGCAACACAAAGAACTATTTTCATACCTACTCATTAAAAATAGTCAAGAAAAATATTTTGACAAGTATTTATGTATACAAAATTTAGCTTTCCTGTTGTGCCTTATTGCTTCAGCAAAATCCTGAGCTTCCTCTGGTATGATCACCTGGAACTGTGCTCAAACATAGCATAAAGCTGTAATCTTTTGTTTATCCCTGGTCAGCACAACTATTTAATCTGCACAAGTCTTTGTGCTGTATTCTGATTTATGTTTGTGTGTGTTTTGGTTAATAGTAACTATTTATTTGTACATGTTTAACTGAGCAGTACTCTGAGCCCTGAAAATGTACTTTTTATGTTTGCTTGCACACATGTGCAAGAAACATAATGCCATCATCCGAGTTTTTGTAGGTGTGGCACCCTGTCTTCCAATTCAGTCAGTGTGTTTGCAGGCGCGGCCACGGTTCACCAGTGAATGATGCAGCTGTCTATGACAGCAGTTGAAAATGCAGTGCCGTACAGCTGAAAGGGAGAGTTCCACTTCTGTGAGCAGCGATAAGATAGTGTTGATTAGCACATTGCCGGCAATCCTGCTTGTATACATCTCTGCTTTCTCTTCCTGGAACATAAATTCAGTTTGAAGTGAACTTTTCCTAGGACTGTCTTTCCGGGAGGAGGAGATGGGGGTGCCCAATCCCCTGTCGGCTCAATTAACCCCAAAAAAGAAAGTCTTGCCCACATCTGTATGGCAGACGGGGGGGGTGCCCAATCCCTGTTGGCTCTACTGCCCCCCAAAAAAATCTTCCAGCTGCCATGCTGGGAGCCCACCCAAGTGTGGCACAAATCCTGTGTCATCATCCTAGGCTTCACTGCCTCCCAAAAAAAAAATCTTCCAGCTGCCAAGCTGGGAGCCCACCCCAGCGTGATACAAGTCCCGCGTTGTCCTCCTGAAAAGAAAAAAACAGTCTCTCGTTGATTGTCTTGCCCCCCCATCCCGCACCCACCCTCTGCACATCCACACCCCCACCTCACCCCATACTTACCTCTGGAGGCTGGCGAGACGATCTTTGTTAGACCGGGAACACATCTGCACTCTTCAAAGCTGACCGCGAACTGAAGAAATGTCAGGAAGCTGTATAATGGAATAAATTCGTTTTTTTCAACTTTGATGCATATCTCAGGCATTTTTTTGAATTTTGGCACCAAATTTTCAACATGGGGTTTCTGGGACCCCTCCTCATGAATTCTGGCACTGTCACGGTGTTAATCCGCCCTGAAAGGTGATTGTGCAGTCACTGCACGGAACCACCTTTTGGGACCGATTTACGAAACAGTGTCACAGTTCATGAGATAGGCCCCCAGAAACCATATGTTGAAAATTTGGTAAAATTTCCAAAAATGACTTGATTTATTTATACGTGCTGCACAGTTCCTCCTACTGCACGCTCATAAGTTCGCTAATCTTTTAATATTTTCACTCCGGATTTTCAACATTGCCATTTTACCACACCTCCTTATGAGCAACACAGCTGTCATTTTTCACATCTCACCCAAAATATGTTTCCACGCATGTAGCGCACAATGGTGCAGTCGGTGTGAGAAATCAATGTTTGGGACAGATTAAGAAAATCACAGTAGTGACACTGTTCATAAGCAGAGGTCTTAAAATGGCTATGTTAAAAAATTGGTGACAAAAGTCCATAAAATTATTGTGTTACGAGCGAGCATTGTGCAGTTTCCACACACCCTCATAAGTACATGAATTTGTAATATTTTCAGTCCAGATTTTCACCACTGGCATTTTTCCACACTTCCTTACGATCAATACAGCTGTCATTTTTCACACCATAGCCGAAATGCGTTTTCGCACTTCCAGCGCAGAAATGTGTGGTCGCTGTGGGAAATCACTGTTCGGGACAGATTAAGAAAATCACAGTGACACTGTTCATGAGCGGAGGTCCCAAAATACCTGTGTTGACAATCTGCTGTAAAAAATCCCCAAACTAATTACATTACGGGTGTGCGTTGCACGGTTTCTATGCTGCGCTCATGACTTCACCAAAATATTTTCACTGCAGATTTTCAACATTGCCATTTTTACACCTCCACATGAACAGTACAGCTGTCATTTTTCACATCCTGTTCAAAATGTGTTTTCACACCTGTGGTGCCAAATGGCCTAGTCACTGTGCAAAAGCAGCTTTCAGCTAACAGACTGATATTGCCACTGTTCATGAGGTGGGGGTCACACAAAAACCATGTTGAAAATTTGGAGTGAAAATACCAACAAACACCCGAGGCGTTAGGGTTTCCGACCATAACGCCCCAGCTTGTACAGAATGATAGGCATCAGGGCTGTGACTTGGGATTGTCGCCTGTAATGCTCATGCCATTCCACCCCCACCCACACCCTGCAGCCAGTGAGAGGCATGGAGGTGTGCCTTGGACTCTTCAGCCCCAAAGTTCACCCATTCTCCTATACAGCACCTATCTCACCATATTTCCTGATGGAAAGGGGTGAATATAAGAGCCAAAGACCCCAAGGCACACTGTGACACTTGTCGGTGTCTGCAGGGTAGGGTGTAGTGAAATGGCATGGCCGTTATGCCTGACGAGCCAAAGGCACACCCCAATGCCTGTCACTCTCTGCAGGGTGGTGGTGGGGTTGGCTTCAGTTCAGTACTTCACTGCCATTCCTATTATGCAGCTCTATAACTCCTACACTACCAATGCCAATGCCAGCAAGCAAACATTCGGCATTGACAAATGCTTGTTTTATTATCTATTTATAAGGCTTTGCCTGTAGTTCAGAGGGGCAACAAGTGACTAATGTCAGACTAGGTAGACTTTAGGCAGCTGCATGGAGAACAGCCTTTAGAGGTACTGTTGATGTGGTGCCTTTATAAGTGACATCGTAGAAGAGCAGGTATGCCTATCTGCAGATGACACCAAAATATGCAATAGGGTAGACACTCACTCCAGAGAGGGTGGAAAGAATGAGCAGGGAGCTGAAAAACCTCAAGGAGTGGTCAAAGGTATGGCAACTGAGTTTCAATGTGATAAAGTACAAAATCATGCACACAGGGCACAGAAATCCGGAGATGGAGTATAACATGGGAGAAGACGTTTTGACAGTCACTAAACAGGCAAAGGACCTTGGAGTAATCATATTCTTTGACTGCAAGGTGGTGAGGCAGTGCTAATGGCAGTAGGTAGGGCCAGCGGGATGTTGGAGTGCCCATGAAGTGGTATCACCAGCAGAAGTAAGAAGTGGTATTACCACTGTATAAATCGCTACTGAGACCACACCTGGAGTACTGTGTCCAGTTCTAGAAACCACATCTCAGAGAGGACATAGGGTGGAGGCTGTCCCAAGGAGGGCAACTAATGTGGTGCAGGGGCTGCATCAGAAGCCCTGTGAGAGAGAGACTGAGGGATCTCAACATGTACAGCCTGGAAGAGAAGAGGGAGGGGTAGACATGATAGAAACTTATACGGTGGTGAACAAGATATGAGAGGGGAGCATTTCTCAGAGGAGAAGGTGCACGACAACTAGGGCGCATGCAATGAAGCTGGAAGAGGGGGAATTTAGAAGAGTACTTCTTCACAGAAAGGGTGGTGGATACCTGGCATAGTCTTCCAGCAGAGGTACTGGGGGTGGGGGGGGGAGAGTGATGGTTTTCAAGCATGCATGAGATAGGCACAAAGGAATCTTGGTAAAACAGCGGGGTGGGGGGAACCGAAGATCAGACAGTCTCTATGGTGACAGTATACACAGAGAAAAAAGGGACAGACTAGGTGGGTCAAGCAGTCCATATCTGCTGACAACTTCTATGTTCCTATGAAGGCATATCAGTGTGGGGGAGCCATGCTGGAACCATTAATAACCCTGGATCACCAGCCAGGATAGGGCAGCAGCCAGTCCTGAACGGCCTGGTTATATGATCTAAACTTCAGTTTCTAGCTAGCAATCATAAAGTTAAGGAATGGAAACCCACTGTATACACTACTATCAGCACTGCAGTCATTTTCTTCTAGCACAGATAATACCTTCTGTACTTTAAAAAAAATTATTTTGCTGCTCTGCAACCTCTGCGTCCAGCAGAATTGTCAGCTCTTGGATGACAGTAAAAAAACTAATGAAACTAATGCTAAAACTGAAATAAAGTGCAGAGCTGTGATTCAATAGTAGTGTGTTTTGCATCATTTAGGTATTTTTCCACAGGCTAGTATTGGATGTGACAAGCAGCCTCGTCTCTGTAGTTCATCTTCTGGGATGCTGTCAAACATGGATTTTAGTAGAACACACTGTCACTGCCCCGCCCCCCCAAGAAATATTCAGAAATAAAATATGGAAACAATTTTCTCCTTCAGCTGTGACTGTGAAACATAGAAACATAGACTTTGACGGCAGATAAGGACCGCTTGGCCCATCTAATCTGCCCATTTCCCTACCTACAGGATAGGCCGCAGATCCTAATTAACCAACTGCCTATTTCTTCCTACCCCCCACAAGAATTGCCTTATGTCTGTCCCATGCATTCTTGAATTCTCCCACAGTTTTAGACCCCACAACCTCCTCAGGAAGGCTGTTCCATGCATCCACTACCCTCTCTGTGAAATAATACTTCCTCACATTGCCCCTGAACCCCCCTTCTATCTTTAAATTGTGTCCCCTTGTTCTTGCACGTCTCTTTTTCTGAAAGATGCTACCCTCTTGGACTTTGCTGATTCCACTGAGGTACTTAAAAGTTTCTATCATGTTCCCCCTCTCCCTTCTTTCCTCAACGGTATACATAAAGATCCTTTAGTCTCACCTCATACGGCTTCTCTTGCAGACCCTGCACCATTTTAGTTGCTCTCCTCTGGACTGCCTCTATCCTGTCTATGTCCTTGCGGAGATGGGATCTCCAGAACTGGACGCAGTACTCCAGATGGGGTCTCACTAACTGTCTGTACAGAGGGATAACAACTTCCTGTTTTCTGCTGCTGATGCCTCTCCCTATGCATCCCAGTATACCCCCAGCCCTTCCTACTGCCTTCTCACATTGCTTGCTAACCTTAAGGTCATCTGATATGATTACCCCAGGTCCCTTTCCTTTTCTGTTGTTTTACTACCTCCCCCATTGTGTACTCTTCCTTGGGTTCTTGTTTCCCAGGTGCATTATTTTGCACTTCTTTGCATTGAATCCAAGCTGCCATACTCTGACCATTCCTCCAACTTTGCCAAGTCCCTTCTCATCCTTTCCACGCCTCCTTGTGTATCAACCCTGTTGCAGATCTTTGTGTCATCTGCAAAAGGCATACTTTCCTTCCAGTCCCTCTCAATGTCACTGATGAAGACATTAAAAGGACTGGACCCAATACTGAACCCTCCGGTACCCCACTAGTAATCCCTCTTTCTTCAGAGTGGACTCCATTTCCAATTACCTTCTGTGTCCGTGTTGCAGCCAATGTTTTGCAGGCTACCACCCTGGGACCCACTCCCAGGCTGGTTAATTTGACTATTAATCTTTTGTGTGGGACTGTGTCAAATGCCTTGCTAAAGTCTAGGTAGGCCATGTCCACAGCCCCTCCCTGGTCTACTACTTTGGTCACCCAGTCAAAGAAATCTATTAGATTCGTCTGACATGACCTTCCGCTGTGAACCCATGCTGCCTTGGGTCCTGTGCCCCACTGGCCTCTAGGTACTCAACTATTCTTTCCTTCAGAAGTGACTCCATCACTTTCCCTACCCCAGAGGTCAGACTGACAGGTCTGTAGTTTCCTGCCTCTGTCTTGGTCCCACTTTTGTGAAGGGGAATCACATCCGCCTTCCTCCAGTCCTCGGGTACCACACCATCCTCCCATGATTTATTAAAAAGAGTAGCCAGAGGTTTCACTAGTTCCTCCCTTAATTCTTTTAGAATTCTGGGGTGAATTCCATCAGGACCCATTGCTTTGTCCACCTTCAGTTTTAGGAGTTCTTGCAGAACCCTTTCTTCTGTGAAAGGACTGGGATTGACCCCCATCAAGAGTGCTTCTGTTAATTAGATTAGGCACTTCCCCTCCTCTTTGTGAATACTGAGCAGAAATATTGTTCAGTGTCCCTGCTTTTCACTGTCCCCTCTGCCCACCCACGTTCTTTCTATTCAGCCTCATTATCCCTCCCTTTGTCTTTCTCGCTCGCTGATGAACCTATAAAGGTTTTATCCCCTTCTTAACTGAGTTGGCTATCTTTTCCTCAGTTTGGGCCTTTGCTATTCGGACTTCCCTCCCTGCTTCCTTCTGCCTTAACTGGTACAGCTCTCTGTCCTGCTCCTTCTGTGTTTCCTTATACTTCCGGAATGCTATCTTTTCTTCCTGACTTTCACAGCCACCTCTTTAAGAACCATAGTGGCTTTTCTTTCATTTTGATTTGTTTACTTGCTTCACACAAAGGCTTGTTGCCTCTGTGATGGCAGTTTTGATGATTCCCCATTATTGCTCCACATCTCCTTCTAGCCTGTTTGCTAGTGCTTTTCTGAGGCACTCTCCCATCTTGCCAAAGTCAGCCCTCCTAAAGTCCAGTACCCTCACTTTTGTATGGCTTGACTCTGTAGCTGAGTTTAACGTGAACCACACTCTGATGGTCACTTGTTCCCAGATGGCAACCCACTTCTAGATCTGAGATTCAATCACTGCCCCCGTTTGAGAGTACGAGGTCTAAGATTGCTCCCTCACGAGTGGGTTCCAAAACTAGCTGTCTAATGCCTGCCACCTGTAGGGCATCAAGAATGGCCCTGCTCTTGGATGTGGCTGCAGCAAATGTGCTCCAGTTAACATATGGCATATTCAGGTCTCCCAACAACAGTATCTCCCCATTCTCTACCACTCTAAGAATGCCTTCTATCATATCCTTGTCCATTCCCTCCCCCTGACATGGGGGTCTGTACACAACTCCTGTGCGGATTGTGGTGCCCTTTCCAGTCTCCAAGGTGACCAACAGTGCCTCCTCTCCTCCCTGTTTACTCTTTTGTTGAGTTGCTTTTATCCCTTCCTTTACACAGAAAGCTACTCCTCCCCCTCTTCTCCCCTGCCTGTCTCTCCTGTAGGTTATGTACCCTGGTATGTTAACATCACAGTCAAGGTTCTCTGTGTACCATGTTTCTGTGACTGCTACGATATCCAGGCATCCCTCTTCAATCAAGGCTACCAGCTCAGGGAGCTTGTTGCCCAGACTATGGGTATTGGTACTCATTACCCTCCATTTCCTGATGGCCTTACTCCTTTTTGCTCCATCCCTGTCCTTCTTGCCTTTGTCACTTTCTCCATTTACCCCTGCCCTTCTCCCTATCGACACCTCTATGTTGGTGTTTACCACACTTACTACCGTGATTGTTTTGGGGGGCTAGGATTTCCCTGCTCCTTTCCAGTGCCTCCCCCCTTGGCTAGTTTAAATGCTTGCCAATGAAGCATTTAAACCTATCACCTAGGATCCTGGTTCCCCTCCTGGACAGATGCAGCCCATCATGCCAGTATAGGCTTGCATCACTCCAGGTGGACCCCAGTCCCCAATGAAGCCAAATCCCTGAGCTCCACACCAGTTTTTCAACCACTGATTGAATCCCATGGTGTGGAACACCCTAACCTCTCCTACGCCATAGATGGGCAGCACCTCCGAGAAGGTTACCATGAGTGCTACTTGTCTAAGGCCCCTCCCCAATTCCACAAACTCTTCCTGCACTTCTCTAATCCCTTTCTTAGCCAGGTCATTTGTCCCTAGGTGGACAATGACATCCAGCTCCCTCCCTGTGCAGCTGCTCAGCAATCCTGAGGATTCGCTCCCTGTCCCTCCAAGCCATGGCGCCAGGCAGGCCTCCTCCTCTCCCTTCCTCCCCAGTTCTACCTTCATAACAATGGAGTCCCCCACCAAGAGTTGTTTTCTTCCCCTGCGGGGTCCCCTGCCACCCTCCTGTGGGTCTCCTTTGTGGAGGTTCCCAGCATCCTCCTTGGTCTCCACTGTGGATGCCTCCATAGAGGAACCACACTTTGCCAGAATGGCATAGGAATTGTGGAGAGGTACAACTGGAGGGATGCCTCTGTTCCACCACCCTCACCCTCCCTGAGCCCACTGTGGTCCAACCACTCCTCTTTCTTGGCAACCTCTGAGGCAATGGCAGTGGCACTGGTGGCCCCTGGATGGAAAAGGAGGTCCCACAAATCCTGGCCAACTCAGCCTGGAGATGAGCAACCTCCTCCCTCAGCCCAGAGAGGTGCCTGCAGGTGGGACAACATTGCATCCTCCAGAACGTCTCCCGGAAGACTGCTGCTCCACAGCCACTGCACTGCACCACTCCAATCATGTCTTATTTCTGGCCCCTTAACTGTTTGCAATCCTTACTCTTTCCTCTGTTTTTTCCTCTCTCTCCTTACTTTCTGCCTGTGTGCCCTTTAAGCTCCTGATTGTCCTGTTCTGAGACAAGAATATCCTATATTTCTCAGTAGACCCCTTACTTGCTCAGAGGCAGACCTCCAGCAGCTAGAGGGGGCCGGAGAGCCACTCTTGCCCTTCTAGGATGGTGGGTCTTTGGTGGCTCTGTGGTCACTCACTTCCTGCTCCCAAACAGGAAGTTCCTGTTGTCAGTCAAATCCTGTGCCTATAAAAGTAGAACTAGCTTTGGAGGGGAGGGAAGGGAAGGAGGGCAATATAGTCCCAGTAGAGAAGTCCAGTCACACAGCAGTCCTTTGTCCTGGTGTCTTCTGCCACCCCCTTGCAGTATGTTCAGGATAGAACAGTTACTTACCTACCGTAATAGTAGATCTTCAAGAGAATCTCCCTATTAGACCAACATTTGGAAATATAGTTGCCAAGCACTAGTACCACATGGAAACTTTTGCTACCCAGGAGCCACCCATGGTGACATCATGCATTACTTCATATAAAAATGAGTGGCTTCATCTGGAGACTAGACTTGGAGCCTAGGACCTCCAACTGTGGAAAACTAGGAGATTAGACCAGCCCAGGCATACAAGGCAAGGCACAGGGCTGGATACAGAATGCATGGAATAGATTCAGGTACAATATCTGTATATAACCCTCACTGAAGCAGAAGAGGGATAGAGGGAGGGAGGGACAGCACGGCCTGAAGGAGGAGATTCTTATGAAGATCTACTGTTACGTTAAGTAAGTGATTGTTCTATCTTCTTTGAGGATATAGCCTCCATTAGGCCACACCTTTGGAATGAGTCCCAAGCAGTCCCAAAGAACAACTGGGAAGTGGTTACAGTCCAATATTAATTCAGGACATCAGGCCTTGCAGTACAGCAAGCCCAAAACCAGCACATCTATGAGACATTATGTCCAGACTGTAATGTTTAGTGAAGATGTGGCGGTGCTCCATGTGGCTGTAGCACAAATATCGGCAGCAGAAACATTTCTGAAACAAGCAACAGATGTAGCCCTGCAGAGTGACCGCAAACCACACCAGAAAGTTCCTTACTGAATGTAATACGATGTGCCAGCCATTTGGACAGGCACTGTTTAGACAAAGGGGTGACCTCTCTTCTGGGGCAAATGAAACAAAACGATGGGAGGACTATCTGCAGTCCATGGTGTGAGTCGCAAAGTTTCTGGGTATTCTACATACAACTGCAGTATGAAGCAGTGCCACATCCTGACTGGCATACTCAGGGTAGTTAACAGGAAGGTGTGTCATTTGATTCCGTGTAAATTCAGATATCACTTTTGGTAGAAACTTAGGATTTGTAAGCAAAGAAACCCTGTCTTTGTGGAAAACCAAATAAGGAGGCTTTCACATTAGAGACTGCAGCTCGGAAATCCTTCAAGAAGTGACTGCAACTGAAAAATAACATGTTCCATGACTAGAAATGGACACAGCTCGTGGCGGGCTCAAAAGGAGATAATGTCAGTTTCTCAAGCACATAATTCAAGTTTCAAGGCAAGACTGCATTGTGGATAGTTGGTTTCATGTGCAGAATATCTCTCAGGAAAGTATGTGCCACCTCTGACTGGGCAACCATACAGCCATAAATGGGGGAAGGGAAAGCAGAAATAATGGCAAACTGCATCTTAAGTAAGGAATACTATCACAGTCTGACAGCAACAGCAAGTATTTCAGTACATCATCTGCAGGACATGTAAATGGATCCAAATTCCTGGAAGCAGCCCACAGTGAACCACTTCCAGTTCAAGGAATAAGTATGTCTGATAAGAAAAGGCTTTCTAGCTGCAATCAGCAACCTCTGAAGATACTCCAGATTATCTAATGACTATGTCTTCAGCAGCCAAGCATGAGGAGTAGAAACTTCAGGTCTGGATGAACCAGGGATCCCTTATCTTGTGACAGCAGGCCCCAACACAGTGGCACAGGGATAGGAGGTTCCACTGCCAGATGCCGAAGAAGTGAAAAGCATATCTCACAAGGCCGTAATAAAGCAATAAGAATTACAGTAGCACTCTCCATCTGCAAACTGATCAACACCCTCTTTATATGAGGAACTAGGGGAAATGCATATAGGAATCATCTCGCTTTGCAAGAGAGAGACAACATGTCTCACCAAAAAACTTAGGGCCCTGGACTGAGTGAGCAGAAACGTGGTAGTTTTGCATTGTTTGGGGACACAAAAAGTCCAACTCTGGACGACTCCATCTTGTTCAGCAGTTCCCATTCGTGAAGCCTGGACTGTGACCTGCTTAGCTTGTCTGTTAAGATGTTTTGGAGACCTGGGAATTGCACGACTGGTAGTTGAAGGCTGCAGGACAAAGCCAAACACCATACTCTTGTTGCCTCCCTGCACTGGGGATAGAAATGTGTACTCCCTTGTTTGTTGATGTAATGCATCACACTGACATTGTCCATCTCTGTTAACAGAGGACCTGGGGTTCAGATGCTCCTGAAATTGATTTTTTTTTGGTGTTGTTTCTTGGGAGCCCTCGTCTAGCCATTTGATGTCCCCCCCCACACCGACCGGGCATTAGACCCCCTCCCCTGGTATTAGACCCCTCCCCTTCAGCCCCCATGACTTACCCCTCATGGTGGGGGGTGGGGAGACCCTCACCCACCAGTCCGGATCCAGTTCGGGGGAGGTGTTCTCCCAGCGGTGCTGTAAGGGGGGGCATCATCATCCATGGTGAGGGCTCCATTTTCCTGCTTTTTTCTCCCCTGAGGAGAGGGGCATGCAGGACATCAGTGGAGAGAGCACGCATGCATCCGCACGCACTCCTCCAGACGTTGGCCCCATCTCCGCCCCCTATTTCTGCAGCGTCGGCGCACTGCCCCCCAGTCACCTCTAGGGGCCAACCAGGCACCGACCACTGGTGGACCCCCCCTCCCCGGAGAAGGAGAGCAGTCCCTCGGACACTCAATCTTTCTCCAACCCTGCCAACCCGTGGTGACCCGTGCTCATTCTTGAACATGGGTCACCGGCATAGCGTGAGGTAAGGCGTTCAGTGCCTCAGCCCTTAGCACCACTGGGCCAGCACGAATGTGTTACCTTGATTTACAAACAGAACTGCTCCATAATCTAAGATTGGCAAAAGTATCTGTTTGGCTATTATCATTCGGGCCTTATCAATTAGGGCATTGACATTTCTATTTAAGAAACCTAACTTTTGGTTTACTGTCTTACCTATTACAGTATATCCAAATTCCCAAGTAAATTCATGGTGGGATCCAAGTGAACACTCAGATACTTAAATCATGACACTCCAGAGATCTCGTCTCCATTACTACCCATAATGCACAGGTCCTCTTCCTCTCAGGCCAACCTCTGTGTTGTTCCAAACATTACCTTTGTCTTTTTTTCATTCAGTTTTAAATTATTCTGAATGAGCAACTTGATCAGTTTTGTACAGTCGTCTTGTAATAATCCTTGTATTGTATGTACAGAGGGTGCCGAGCTGAAGAAGACTGTGACATCGGCATATATAATACATTCTGTAGTCACAAACTCCTTTGGTAAAGACCATGGCACGGTAGACAAGCCAAAGGGCAAGACTCTGAATTGGTAGTGCTCCCCCTCCAGGTCAAACTGTAGGTATTGCCTGTGAGCCTTTCCAAACCTTGATATGAAGGTATGCATCCTTGGTGTCCAGGGAACAAAGCCAATCCTCTGTCTGCAGCTGGGGAATGAGAGCCAGCAGGGATACCATGTGAAACTTCTTGTATTCAATGTAGAAGATGCAGCCTCTTATATCCAACACAGGACACAGATCCCCTGTCCATCTGGGACCAGGAAATATCTGCAGCAGAACACTTTGTTCCTCTGTTGAGGAGGAACTGGCTCTATGGCACATTTTTTTGAATAGTGACTGGACCTCCTTTTTCAGAAGGGACAAATGGCCGGGAGGATGACAGGAAAGAGGTGGAGCATGATCTGGAGGGGTTGCTGTAAGCTCCAGAGCATGCACCCTCGCAATTATCTCCAGGATCCACTTGTCCTTTGTAATCTCTCTCTATTGTTTCAGATGCAGGGAGAGCCTGCCCCCCACAACAACTTTCTAGGAACTGCAGGCAGTGAGTCAGGTCTAGACCATGCAGCAAAGGTGGCATCCTCCATTGCAGGATATACTGATGGAATTATAATGGAGGGAATATAAGGGACCTCCAAAAATTCCATGAGGTTTCGTGTTGTTGAGTCTTCTTCCTCCACAGCAAAATCCATGGCAGTTTGCATTTGCTGCATCATGGCCATTGAAATGTAGGATCCTCAGGAGAAGACTCTGGGGTATACACCACCAAGTCCTCACTGCAGGACGAGAGCTGGATCTTGGTACATACTGTTCTCTTTCATACTCCTCCAAATCCTCTTCCATCATGAGGTCAGAACTGTACTCAACCTTGTCGGCGATGGGAGCTGCTGAGCACACCAGTGACAGCTAAGAAGGAGGGATTTACAGTATACTGGAAGACACTGTATATGGAGGTAGAAGCCAGTAAGCCAGCTACAGGAAACTCGGGCTGTAAAGCCAATAATCAGACAGCTCCATGCTGCTGACAGATGGAAGAAATGTGTGTGGGGATAAGGTGTGTGTGTGGGGGGCAGTCACAGAGCTGCCTTGCACATTTATTTCTGTAGTCTTACTCTTACAATTTCTTTATCCACTTATCAGAATAGTCACCTAACATGCAGCATCTCCTTTTCAGAGAGAGTTCCTGCTTTTTCACGGTTTTACAGCAGTAGCTGTTTAGGGAGAAAAGGTTGTACAGTCAAACTGGTGGGTAAGATCCAAACTTTGAATGGGGGGAAGGGTGAACGTTCTAAGTACCAGCTCCTACTGCCTTCTGAACTGCTTCTCAACAGAGACGAACGTGAACAGGAACCCACAAGAACTTGGTTCCTGTACCTTTTTTGCAGCAGGAACAGAGTTCCTGTACTTCTTCCCACTAACACTGGAACTGAAATTCTTAAACCAGCAACAAAATGACAATTTCTAGGCCAGTGGCCTGAAATCAGTCCATAACAACATTTGACTTGGACAACAATGCTATTTTTCTAGAAATACTTCAGTATTTCTAACTGAATCTACTAGTGTCTAAACAGATGTGTCGCAACACAGCTATCCTTCAGATTATGGCTCTTCAGTCTGCATTTCATGTTTGCCAATGCCTGAATTCCTGTACTTCTTGTCTACTACTTGCACCACTTCTAAAGAATAGGGAATAAAGAAGATTTCAATTTTATTTTGCAGAAATGAATACATAACTACCTTATAAGCAAACAACTCTTATATTCATATCTACAGTATGTTACTTTGATCAGGTGGTTTCTGTTTTATGATGCAACCATACCTCTTAACTGTCGTCCCCGATTATGAGGTATCCCTCATTTGACCCCTCAGTATTGCTCTGTCCCTTATCTGTCCCACATAAAAAAGGTACATTCTTATTTTAAGATGCTAAATCAAACAAACTTCGTACAAGTAAAAAGAAATGCTTTCCACAGTGTTCTGTGCTTATATCTCCATGTTTGAGGATGTGTCTGTCAATATGAGGGTCACTATCCCTCTGTCCCTCATTTTGAGTGTCCATGTCCCTCATTTTAGTGACAAGAGTTTGAGAGATATGGATGCAGCAAGAAGTATTGGGAAAGAAGAGGAGGTAGAGTAATCTAGTGGTTACAGCACTGACTTAAGAACTGGAATATTGCAGGTTCAAATCCTGCTACAGCCAAGTACTCACTGTGTAACTTAGGACAAGTCACTTAAAGCAGCAGTGCAATGAAACTGGGGAAAAATGTGGACCTACCTTCTTTTTTAACTATAAAAGGTTCCAGAACTCCTCTTGTTTTATTTGGTGGTAAAATGTTCTAGTTTTGTTAAATTTTGAGTATTTTATAAATGTTTTTAATTTTTTTTTCTCAAGAAAAAAAGATGGGCATCATATTTGACTTAGAAACTGCATTGTAGCCGGCCCGGTGGTGTTGAGGTGCTGGACGCCACACCTCACACTACACTGGCAACCTGGGTTTGGGAACGACCTCAGGTTGTCGGGGTGCTGGCATGAGGAGGTGGGAGGAGAGGGATTGAGTGTGCTGTCAGGCTGCTCTCCTCTCCTGGCAGTGGTGGGGGTGGGTTGTCGACTCTCCCGTAGTCCCGTCCCCACCGGGTGGAGGTCCAGTAGGGTAACGTAGGTGGGCAGGGTGGCAGTATGGGAGGCCGGAGGGGGCTGAGCTGGCTTCTGACGTGCATGCGACTTCCATGCACACATGCACGCCATGGGCCTGGGCTTGAGGGGAATGGGAAGAAAACCCAAGAAAACCTAGAAAAAGCTATATATCAAAAAAAAAAGAAATCGCATTGTAGACCTGGCAAGGCCTAGGATTGGGAAGATTAAAAAAAAATATCATGGTGTCATGGTGCACCATGTAGGCGGTACCTATTAGAGTACATTAGATGGGTATGGTGATATTTGTGCTGTTTCTGAAAATAGTGTTTTGAAAAAAATATTTTTCGTTGCAATGCTGCTTTCACCTTGAGTGATTGCAGCCAGCAGTGGAAATGGTACAAGCAGCATCTATCTGTGAACAAGATGTTGCATCTCAGCTGGGTAATCACGAGTAAATACGCAGTACAAAGGGGGTAAATGACAACCTCCATACACCATTAAATAGGTATCAGATACACTGGGTGCTGCTGTTGCAGAGAGAAAAAGAAAACTAGATTAATTTCTTTCACATTTGACCAGATTAACTGTTTCACATGATGCAATCCTGTCCTTTAGGAGCTGGTCTAATCTACAGAAAATTTTCCTGTGGACCGCCATCAACTCAGACCAGTGCCCATCTATGTGATTTACCACTACACATCCAGAATGAGGACAATGTTCTTAGCATGCCAGTTTTCTTTTGTTCACTGAAGCCTATGGTAGGTAATGGGAGAGTGGGTTGACAAGCTACATTCATCATGTTTGTAGTTTTTACTGACTGAACATGGACTTGTAGCTCTTTCCATGTCAGATCCTCCCTGACTCCATCAGGATAAAAAAAACAACACTTGCCCTACCTCTCTAACCTGCATTAATATGGATCAATTCCATGCCACTGATCCGTAATGCACATAAAAATCACCGTCCCTTCCCCACTTCTATCTATAGTCTTAGCCCTCAGCTAACCTTTAGACTGATTTTGGGACTGTAAAAACAATTAACCCATTCTGTTTGCAGTTGTAGTCTCAGCTCACTCCTACTATCCTGGACCAAACACATACTGTTATTTTCACTTGGACAATGTTGAACAAATGATATACATTCTGGATGCATCTGTATCTTTGATTTATTTATTTATTGTGATCTTGGACTACACTAGAGAGCGGATGCTCATTTATAGGTTCCACATCAGTTTACAAAGACAACAGAATACAGCATTACAGGATTACAAGTTATAATAAGGTACACACAAACTGAGCACCTTAGGCAGTATAAAGTTTGCCAGCATCTGAAGTTAGAACACCCTACTGAGTTGCAAGCATATAGAGGATAGTAGGAGGAGTAGGCTTAGGGGGTTACCAACAGGAGGGGGGAGAGTGGGAGGGGGTAGCAAGTTTGGGAGGGGTGGAGGAGGCACCGGGTGAGAGGTAGGGCAGTGACCTGAAGTGCTGAGGTTGGGTTACATCAATGTATAGTGTTGATGTGAGGTAAAGTACAAGTAGGTGACTATAGCAAAAAGAGGGGCGTTAATGGTAGCAGCCACAGTTGCTGGTTGTAATAAGGTGCTGTCAAAGTTTGCATTTGAATTAGCCAATAGTTGCAGCACCAGTAATGTCAGGTGGTAAGGCACTGGTCTAGAAAGGAGCATGGTGGCAGAAAACACGTTGTGCCAAGGCAGTGCGGCATCTAGGCACTTTGTAAATCTGAGTGGTGAAGTTTCTTGTGAGTAGAGTGCTTGAGTGCAGGGTTAGGAGGTTCTGGACTCCTGCAGGTATAGTAGCTGATTGAGAGCGCCTTTCTTGGCGAGGAGGCAGGATTTGTATTTTATTCTATCCTTCAGTTGGAGCCAACCTGCTCAGGTGTAGAGATCACAGGCGTGCGTGAGTCTTGCAGCACCTGTAAGAAGGTGGCATGCCTTGTTTAATGCAATGGAGATACGGTGCAGGGCCATGTCAGCTGCCGACATGTATATAGCCAGGCCATAGTTCATGAGGGAGACTACTGAACTGTTGATGGCCAGGTTCAGTGCTTCATATGTTAAACAGTGCTTGTGATGGTAAAGAATCCCTATTTTTGTACTGATCACTCTTGCTGTACTGTCTATATGCTGGACATATGACAGTGTGGAGTCGACTGTGATGCCCAGGTACCTGAAATGCTGGACTTGCTCCAGAGTGTCTCCGCTGCAAGGGAGAAGGCCTTGAACTTACTTTGAAAGCTAGAGTACATCATTGTGTTTGTTTTTTTGCAGTTCATGACAAGCCTGTGCTCCTTAAAACCCTTCTCAGTGGATGAAAACCCCCTTAGGAGATCTGCCTCCAGCTGTTCGGGATGAGGGTTGCTGGTAAATATGACCACGTCATCCACATATAGGAGCATTTGACTTGGGCAGGTGGCCAGCAGTTGGTTTGGGAATAAGCTGAATAGTAGGGGTCCCAGAATTGGCCTCCTGTGGGACCCCGGAACGAACTGGTCTGCTATTGGAGGTGATATCACCAATCCTGACCTTTTGGGAGCAGTTATGAAGGTAGCTGTGGAACCAGCAGTGGCAGACAGCTACTCCAGAAGAAGCTCATGCTGCACCGTATCAAATGCTTTTGATAGGTCAATGAATGTTGCCCCACCAGAAGATCCTGGTCTAGTGAGTGGTGGATGAATACAGTAAATTCACGTAAGCCTGTGATGGTACTGTGTCTGGATCAGAAGCCGTGTTGTTCAGGACAGAGGAGTTGGTATTGGTTCAGATGCTCGACAAGCTGATCTGCCACAATCCACTCAAAAGCTTTCGGGGGGTGGAGGAGAGTATGGAGATAGGTCTGTAGTTTTTGTGCAGAGTCCGGTCCCCATCTTTGTGCACCGGAGTTACTGTAGCTGATTTCCACCACTGGGGGAACTGTGAGCAGCAAAGGGAGAGGTTGATTATTTTAGTGAGAGGGCCAAAGACTACTGCCAGGGCCAGGTTGACAAATTTAAGGTCCAGGGTGTCCCCACTGTGTCTTGATTCCCCAGTGCCTTCTCCAGGTACTTTCTGGCTTCAGCTTCTGAGACTTCTTTAAAGTAGAAGAGCGGTTGGTTAGAAGATGGTTGCTGGGTCGTATTAGGGTCAGCCAGGGTTGGGAAATTAAAGTAATCTGCTGGTAGTACACTGCTTAGGTCTATGAATGCATTGTTAAGTGCGTTGGCTATGTGAAGATGGTCCAGGAATGGTGCACTGTCAACCATGAGCACTAACGGGGCAATTTTGGGATCTTTGCTGGTTATTTTGTTGAGGTTGTCCCAGAACGACTTGCTGTTATTCCAGGAGCTGGAGAGGGCTTCCTTGTAGAATTTGCTTTTGGCGAGTCAGATGGCTTTAGTGCACTCATTATGGGCTTTCTCACACCTCTGGACATTAGCGGTGGCACCATGTGCTCTCGCTTTCTGCCACAGCTGATCTCTGGCATGGAGCTGATCCAAGAGGTCCGGGGTAACCCAGGGGTTGCAATGTCCTTTTATTTTTCTTGCCTTTATCAGGGCATGCTTATCACAGACAGTGTTAAATTTATTTATGAAGTGGTCAAGGGCTGTATCCACATTGTTGGCTTCACAGAGGTCTGACCAGTCTATGCGCTGGAGGTCCGCTTTTAGCAGTGCAAGGTGACCCTTTAGTAGTACACAGTTTGTTATAGCTCTGGGAGGTGGTTTGCAGAAATTGTAGGTCCAAGTACATGTGACAGGGGAGTGGTCACTCAATGAATCAGGAAGAACAGTAGTACTGGAGATGTGAGCAGGCCAGATGGAGAGTACCCAATCAAGGAGAGTGCTGGTCCCAGTTTTGTAATTGACTCTGGTTGGTCTCTTAATCATTTGGGAGAAGGGGACGGCTGATAAGGCATCCTTAACTGAGGCAGCAGCGGGGGAGAGCCAGTTGATGTTGAAATCGCCCAGCATCACGATTTCCGTGTTTAGGCTTAGGGTACTCACATAGCCCATCAGGTCACTGGTGCCAGCCACAGTAAGTTTAGGTGGGATGTAAACAGAGAGTATCGTAACAGCCCTGTTACGTGATCCCAGTAGTTGTTCTAATTTTACGATCAGAACTTGCAGGTAGTCACTACAACTGGGGATGGGTACGATATATTTCTAAAGGGAATCCCTGACGTACTCCTTCCCCCTCCCTTAACTTTCCATGTAATATTGTTATGTCTTTCATTAAGTTATAAAGACAGCACAAATGTGTCCACACTTCACAATCAATGTGTATTAGTATGACTTTACAAACTGATCACCCCCCTCCCATACACACCATCAAAGTTGATATGGAGTCAATATAAATTAAGCAGTCAGATTTAACTGTATCTGTGATTGCAAGATCGCACGTGTCAGTTATTCCATACATTTTGAAACTATGCTGACCTTTCTATATGACTATGTAAATATTTACGACAAATCAAATGGGCAAAGCAGGTCAACACTAATTAACTGAATTAGCTAGTGACAGCATTTCATGTTTATTTCAACATATTTTTGTTATATGACAGTCTTCAGTAGGTTGTATAACAGATCCCTTTTAAATAATGAATACTAATACAACCAGTCAATTTCAGGTCAGCCACACAACGTATGCATAACACTCTTGTTAATTTCCTTGTATATAAAATACTAAAACAGAAATAAAAATAAATACAACATTTCAAATACAAATGTGTTTAACAATGTGACAGCGTGTGGGGTCCTACTGATTGATGTTACAGTTACAGTACAACAACAACAACTATAAATGAAGACACCTGATAAGTGAGTACAAAAATGTAAGTAAATCCACAGACACCATCAAATGTGGTAAATCTTTTAGCTAGTTGTGAGTTTCATGTTCCTCCGATCAATGCCACAGATTTAATGCCTGCCGTGGTAAAGTTAAAAATACAGGTTACTCACCTGTAACAGGAGTTCTAGGAATGGTATATGTTGTTCATCCACACTTATTGGCAGGTTCCTTGCCGCTTTAAATCTTGCCGGAAGGTCTTCAAGCTAGCTCCTCCCACCCACCCGGGTGGTAAAACTCTCGGCTCCGCCCCATGACGCCAGATCTGGCCCGCTGGAAGCTCAGGTTGTGCGTCGAAGCCGGGGAGGTCGGGTGGGTTCATGTGGATGAACAACATATACCATTCCTAGAACTCCTGTTACAGGTGAGTAACCTGTATTTCTAGGGACATGGATATGTTGTTCATCCACACTTATTGGCAGACTCCTAGCAGTTCTCCGGGAGGAGGGAGGCAAGGCGCACACCCCCTAATACTTACTTGGGGAACAAAGATTGGAGAACCGAGGCCCCAAAACCAGCATCCCGGCGTGACTCAAGGTCGATGTGGTAGTGGGAAATAAAGGTGTGTGCTGACTTCCAGGTAGCAGCCCTGCAGATCTCCTGGATAGGGACATCCTGGAAGCAGCCACCGATGCAGCAGTATGGCGGTAGAATGAGCTCTTATCCCTCTGGAGGCTCCATGCCCGCTAACTCATAGCAGAGATTTATGCAGGAGATGACCCATCTGCCTATCGTCCGCTTGGCTGCAGGTCTGCCAGGTGCGACTTCAGCGTAGGTGACAAACAGCTGGCGAACCTCTCCCGAATTTCAGCCGTGCGCTCCTTATAATAGCGGCGCCCTTCTAGGGTCAGAGTAATGGAGCCTATATTAAACCTCCGGTGTGATTGGGGTAGAACACCGGCAGAGTCAATACCTGATTAAGGTGAAACTCCGACACCACCTTCGGAAGGAATTTCGGGTGGGGGCGTAGGACAACCTTGTCCCTGTGGAAGACCAGGTAAGGAGACTCGATGCTCAGCGCCTGGAGTTCTCCCATCCTTCTGGCTGACGTGATAGCCACCAAGAAGGCGGTTTTCCACGACAGGTGGGGGAGACCACACCTGTGCATTGGTTCGAATGGCTTGCCCATGAGCTTTGCCAGTACCAGCAGTAAATCCCACGGAGTGGGGTTCCCGCACTGGAGGAATGTGATCAAGGCCTTTGAAAAGCGCCGACCACTTTTCCTGCGCCACTGACTGCTGACCGCCCGCGCCCGGTAAGCAGAAATGGCTGCCAGGTGCACCTAAGGGTCGCTCTGACCCAAGCCCTTGACTAGATAGGGACCATAGATAGTCCAAAATGCTCGCCACAGGACACGAGAAGGGTCCAACCCTTTTCCCGACACAAATGGAGAATCTCTTCCATTTGAAGGCATGGCATTTCTGATGCGACTCATACGGAGACGCCTCAACGGTGAGGACCTCGTCGGAAGACCCAAGGCTGGAACTCTAGCAGCTCAGGAACCAGGCCGTCAGGTGCAGGATTGAAGGTCGGATGGAACACCTTCCCCTGATTGACTGAGAGCAGGTCCGGGCGAGCTGGAAGCTGCCGCGGAGTCCTGGAGCTGAGACTGAGGAGATCTGGGTACCAGAACTGGCGAGGCCAGTCTGGGGCTATCAGAATCACCTGCGCCTTGTCCCTCCTCGCTTTCAGCAGGACCCTGTGAATCAGGGGAACGGGGGGAAAGGCGTAAAAGAGGCCCGGGGTCCACGGCCTCGAAAAGGCATCCCCCTGCAGCGAGCCCTGCTGAGGGGGGCGGGCATGAAACAGCCTCAGCTTCGCGTTCTCCCTGGAGGCAAACAGATCCACCAGAGGTGTGCCCCAGCGGGAGAACAGGTCTTGTACTATCTCCGGCAGGAGAGACCACTCGTGCGATGCAGCCCCTATCCGGCTCAGGGCATCGGCCAGGGTGTTGGAGGCTCCTGCCACATGAATGGCCAGGAGATCCGCCTCCAGGCTACGCACTAGTGACCAGATGCGGAGAGCTTCCTTGCATAGAGGCAAGGAGCGCGTCCCGCCCTGGCGGTTTAGATAGTACATGGTCGTGGTATTGTCCGTCTGGACTCGGACCACTTGACCCCGGAGAAACGGAGCAAAGGCGGTGAGAGCTAGGCGGACCGCACGGAGCTCCAGCAGGTTGATATGGCATCGGGACTCCCGCGGGGACCAGAGGCCGTGTGCTCGGTGTTCCCCCAGATGGGCACCCCAACCCATCAAAGAGGCGTCGGTCGATAGAGACCGTCGGCTCGGGGCGGACAAACGGGATACCCTCCTGCAGATGGGACAGAACGGTCCACCACTGGAGAGCGTTCCACATCTCCTGGGTCGTCCACACGCGCTGGTCCAGAGGATCGCAACGCTGTGACCACTGGCCGCCAGACCCCACTGAGGGGCGCATTGCCAGCGTGCCCAACGGACTACGCTGGTACAGGCACCATAAGACCCAGGAGTCGCAGGGAAGTCCCGGTAGGAGCGATTGCCCAACCAGAAATGATTGGGCAAAGGAGGTAAGAACCTCGCCCTGTCCCGCGGAGCCGTGCTCTGGCTCAAGAGAGTCGAGCTCTGCCCGATGAAGGATATCACCTGCTTCGGCTCGAGTTCCGACTTGGCCTTGTTGACCAGGAGGCCCAGTTGAGAGCAAACCCGGAGGGCCAGATTTCTGGACCGCTCCACCTCCAACCTGGAGGGGGCTGCTATCAGCCAATCGTCCAGGTAAGGGTACACCCGGACCCCTCGGCGCCGCAGGAAAGCTGTCACCGCTGCAATGCATTTGGTGAAGACCCTGGGAGCTGAAGAAAGGCCGAAGGGCATGGCCTGGAACTCGAAGAGGGATCCCTCCGCTCTGAAGCGGAGGAATCTCTGATGAGACGGACGGATAGGGACGTGAAAGAACGCGTCCTGGAAGTCCAGAGAACAGAACCACACGCGTGTTCCAGAGATGGTATTATCTGAGCCAGAGTGACCATTCTGAAGGTTCGAGACCTTAGGAACTTGTTCAGGTCGTGTAGGTCTAAGATGGGGCGCCAGCCCCCCGTCCGTTTCGGGACCAGGAAGTACCTGGACACGAACCCTGGTTCTGGTGAAGGGTCCTCTATCTCTTTTATCACCCTTTTCTGAAGGAGGAGGGCGATGTCGGCTCGACGAGCCTGTAGAGATTCTGGGGACCCCAAAGCCCCCCGCGGGGCGACGGCTCTGAAGGGTGGAGCCTGCTCGAATTCCAGAGGCAGGCCTCTTCCCACCACCTCCAAAACCCACCTGTCCGTGGTAACAGCGGACCAGGCGGAAAGGAAGTGTCGGAGCCGTCCCCCCACGGGGGGAACCAGGGGCGAGGTGACGGGGATGGGGGTGACACCCTCAGCCCGTCATAGAAGCTTGGAGGAAGGACGGCCTGGGGACCACCAGGGCCTTTTCCTCCTGCTTCCTATTAGAGGAAGCCGATGGCTTTAGGCCTGGAATGCAAGGTCTAGCCTGCTGGCCTAACGCTGTTGTTGGGCTGGGCGTGCGGCGGGAGTAGAGGGACGAAAGGGCTTAGGCTGGGGCTTATGACCCTTGTCCCTCTGCGCGGACGAGACCGAATCCAAGGTGGCATTGGATTTTTCGATCCTCTGGAGGTGGCCTTCCACTCCAGGGCCGAACAGGTCTGTTCCCAGGAAAGGAACGTCCGCAAGCTTGTGCTGGGTATCCGCGGTAAAGGTGGATATTCGCAGCCACGCCCGCCGACGCATGGCCACAGCGGCCGCCACTGACCGGGCACATGAGTCTCCTATATCCAGAGCAGTCTAGAGCTGTTGTTTGGCTACTGCCCTTCCCTGATCCTGCACCTGCTTGACCGTAGTCTGCAGGTCAGCGGGAAGATGAGGGACCGCCTCATCCAGGGAACCCAACAGGGCATGGGAGAAATGTGCCATGAGGACGGCCGAACTGGCCTGACGAAGGCCGAGAGAAGAGGCAGCATACACTTTCCGCCCCGAGTAGTCCAATTTCTTGGACTCTTTGTCGGGTGGTTTGTCCACGTCCCTGGCATTACCGGCACGCCGGAAAACACTGTCCGTGACCAGAGGAAGAAGAGGAAGAGCGGCGACGCCGCTTGCCGCGGTGCCGAGACCGAGACCGTCTGTGTCGACGGGAACGGCTGGACCGCGAAGATGTCCGAGACCGAGACCGAGAAACTCGGCTAGGCCGAGGTCGGTGAGGCGGCTCCTGATTCACCGGTACGGGAGAGCCGACGATATCCTCAACCCTCACCGGGGGAACCGGGGAGGAGGGAATCTCGGCTTCTCCAGCCGACAACCCGTCTAACGGGTCGAGAAAAATCTCGACCTCGTCGGCGGGAGTCTCAGTCAGCTGGCCTGACGGGGGCACCGTGAAGCCAGTGGCCGAAGCCGAGAATTCGACCGAAGTCGATTGTCGACGAGGGGAAGGGGATCTTTCCCGCTCCCAAGAGCGTCGACGATGAGACTTGCTCTTAGACTTCTTCGACCGATGAAACGGACTCGAAGAAGTAGGACCCTCGCCTTTAGTTGAGAGGGTCAAGCAAAGCTCCTTAAAGGAAGCTGAATATGAGGACCCGAGCGATAGAGGGACAAAGGCCGCAGAAGAGGAAGCCGCGGCCTGAGCCGCCTGCTCTTCGAAGGCGACCAACCTCTCTAGTTGTTCGGCGGATCCCGCAGCCGCGGAAACCGCCAGTCGGCCTCTTTGGATTTGACCGAGGAAATTCTTCGGGACGCCCAGAAGTAAGCGGGCAGCGCGGTCTCGAGGACGAGACCGAGAAGGAGGAACACAGGTCGAAACCCGCGGTCGGTTGCTCCTGGGCTAGCAACAAACGCATGCGGAGTGCGGGTCCGCCCGAGACATCTTCTGCCCACAGGGACATCTTCAAACCGAGTCGATTTGTCCATCGCAGCCAAGGAAGAAGACCCAGTTATAAAAGGTTTTTTTTTTTTTTTTTGAAACCGGGCGATTTAGGCTCAAAACTTAATCGCGAGCGTTAAGGAGGGAACCTGAGCTCAAGCGGTAAGGAAGATCTGGCGTCATGGGGCGGAGCCCAGAGTTTTACCACCCGGGTGGGTGGGAGGAGCTAGCTTGAAGACCTTCCGGCAAGATTTAAAGCGGCAAGGAACCTGCCAATAAGTGTGGATGAACAACATATCCATGTCCCTAGAAATGTCTGTTACAGTTAAAGGATTTTCTTTATCCATGTTAATAGCAATTGCTAGCAAAATTCACCAGCGGAATAATTACCAAGTACACTAATTATGAACAGCACCACAGTAAAATAAATTATGAATGTATGGAATGTAGTGATAAAATAAAGAGTATTTATCTTGTAATTCTTCCAACTGGCATAGCTATTCCTGGATTAAGAGGTTTAAAGGAGACAGGACATGATTTTTACATAGTTAACTGCCCTTCTATCTTCCTTTCCATGCCAGTTATGTATTCTGATGTGATTTGATGATTTTTGGTAAATATATCATCTAGTTTTGGGATGCCTTCAGATCTACATTGAATTCCACACTCCTCACCAGCTACTGCTCTTGATTTTCACATTTCTAAAACATTCTATGACATCACAAGCTCCCATTCCATGCTATTCATCTGAATGGCCTGAGATGGGTGTTTCTGCTGTCTTAGAATGTTCAGGCAGTATGAAAACAGAAAGCAGCAACTGCTGAACATAGAGGGATTCAGGGTGGTTACAAAGGCAACAAAATTAGATACATAGATACATAGACAGTGTCGGCAGATAAGGGCCTATGGCCCACCCAGTCTGCCCATTTGAGCTTGTAAGTTCAGTTTATGTTTTCCTAGAAGTCTGTTGCCCTTTACCCCTGACCTCCACAATTCCTTTATGTCTATCCCATGCATTCTTAAATCCCGTGATTGTTTCAGCCCCTCCCCCCACTTCCTCTGGCAGGGTGTTCCACTTGTCCACCACCCGTTCTGTGAAGAAAGTCTTCCTCATGTTTCCTCTGAATCGTCCTCCCTCCAACTTCATCCCATGCCCTCTAGTCCTGGAACATCTTTTTCGCTTAAAAATAGTGTATTCCTGCACCCTGTTCCTCCCTATAAGATACTTGTATGTCTCTATCATATCCCCTCTCTCCCTCCTCTCCTCCAGAGAGTACATGTTCAGTTCCTTCAACCTGTCCTCATAGGACTTGTGATGCAATCCATGTACCATCTTTATTACCCTCCTCTGAACCTTCTCTGCCCTGTCTATGTCCTTACGTAGGTAAGGTCTCCAGAACTGTACACTGTACTCCAGGTGGGGCCTCACTAGTGTCTTGTATAGTGGAATTATGACCTCCTTTTCCTGCTGGTGATGCCCCTGCCTATGCATCCCAGCATCCTATTTGCTTTACCTGCTGCCTTGTCACACTGTTTCCCTACCTTGAGGTCATCAGAGATAACCCCAAGATCCCTTTCCTGCTTGGTGCATGCTATATCCTCACCCCCCAACTGATATATTGTGCCAGGGTTTTTGTGCCCCATATGCATTATCTTGCACTTCTGTGCATTGAATTTCAACTGCCAAATCCCTGACCATTCTTCAAGTTTCTGCAGGTCCCTTCTCATTCTGTCTACACCTCCTGGTGTGTCTACTCTGTTACAGAGCTTTGTGTCATCGGCTAACAGTGAAATTCTACCTTCTAGGTCCTGCGCAGTGTCACTGATGAAGATGTTGAATTGGACCGGTCTCAGCACTGATCCCTGTGGTACCCCACTGGGCACTCTTCCCGCTCTGGAGTGACAACCATTTACCACCACCCTCTGTGTCCTGCCGCCCAGCCAGTTACCTACCCACCACACTACTGTCCTGCCCACACCCGTATTCCCCAGTTTGAGTAATAGTCTTCTATGTGGCACAGTGTCAAAGGCCTTCCTGAAGTCCAGATAGGCCATGTCCATTGCCCTCCTCTGATCCACCTCGCTAGTCACCCAGTCAAAAAAAATTCAACGAGGTTGGTCTGACATGACCTCCCCCTGGTGAAACCATGCTGCCTTGGGTCCTGTAGTCCACTGACAACCAGATGTTCTACCAATCTCTCCTTCAGTAGTGCTGCCATGATCTTCCCCACTACTGAGGTGAGGCTGACTGGTCTGTAGTTCCCCGCTTCCTCTTTGTTCCCACTTTTGTACAAAAGGTCAAAAACATATCAGAATAGTGGGCGGCCAATAAAAGAACAACTAGACAGCATCTAGAGGTCTAAAAACGGTTTCCTATCACCTTTAATGCAGAGTTGAGCACTCAAGCACAGGTAAGGAAAACAAGTCGGTGGGTGTCAACGAATCGGTCTTCCTTTTGTTTTTTTTCTTATGGCAGTTCAGCAAAGCTTCAGCATAATCAAGCTACTACTGTACATAAATGCAGTGCAAAAGAAATGTGCACTCACCAGAGTTCAGGGTGTAGGACCACAGCAGCACAAATTCCAAAGAACTTCAATGTCCACACGAAAATCACCATCCAGACAGGTTTATTAGGAACAGTGCAGTGGGGCCCCCTGATGAATCTCTCTGAATGAAGCACTGGAGTGTCCGAGACCATGCGGCGTGAGGTGTTTTTCTTATTCACTTTCCTATTTCTGGATTTAGCTGAGGGATTTACATGATGTCTTGTGTGAACTGCACCGTCCCCTAATGAACCTGTTTGGATGGCGATTATTTTGTGTGGACATTTAAGTTCTTTGTAATTTGTGCTGTTATGGTCCTTCAGCCTGAACTCTGGTGAGTGCACATTTCTTCTGCATTGCAACTGGTATGTTTTTGGGAGCCAGCCACCCGATATAGCATAACGGGCTACTCGGAAAGCAGAACCCACCTTGTTGTTTGTAGTGTACATAAATGTGCGGCCAACTCAAGCCCGATCATAGCACTGTCCACTAAGCACAGTTCAGACTGCCCTGGTTCCATCATATTTAATCCTACCAAACATCATTGTTTATTGGAAAAATAAAAAGCAGTTAAATGTGCATCCTTGAATAAGTCTGCTACATATCTATGTGTGTTTCTTTTCTAAATTGCATCCTGTTCAGGATCCTTTTGTACTATTCAAACCTCAACATATGAATCTGGTATGGGTTAAGGACTGGTCAAAACGAGACTCAATCACTACTTCTTATCATCAATATGGCAATGCATAGGGGAAGGGTACTATGCCAGCCCACTGGCACAGCAGTAGTGCAACTGCTCATATCACCGGTGACCTAGGTTCGGGAACAAGCCTGGGTCACTGAAGGGCTGGCCAGGGGGAGGAGGACTGCACAACCTAAGGGACTCTCTCCTCCTCCAAGGAGGGAGGGTTGCCGCACCTGCTGTGTTACTGCCACCTGTGTGACCATGGGTGGCCGTGCAGTCAGTGTGGGGTACCAGGAGGGAAGGGACGGACATCAGCTGGAGTCTGGAGAGGTGGCATTTCTGCATGTGCATGTCTCTTTGGGCTCCACTGCATGCCAATTCCTTTGGAGAGTGGGGACTGCAATGGGAAGTGAAATCCCTCCTGTGCATTAGAACCTGCCAGATCGGTGGTCACCCCAACTCCTGGCATGGTCACCGCGGGCACGCCGTGGTATGGAATCACTCCTCGGGACAGCCCTACCTCGAGGGGGAGATCTCACTGGGGTTGATGTCCTGCAATCAGAGTGTGCTCAGGCGTTGGGGGTAACCTGGGGGTGTGGCCATGACCGGGATGCCAAAAACAATTAAAAAAAAAAAAGGGTACATCTGACAGCATACAATGTACAGTAAGTCGGGACTGAACACACCAAATCACCCAGCACCAACCCTAGAAACACCTGTCTCAGTTGAAACCTGTGCCATTCAATCCCAACACAGTGAATTCCTTTGGAACACTCTCAAATGTACAGTAGCACTGTAGTCTACAGCAGAAGTGGCATCACTCTTGTGATTCAGTCAATGGTGGTGGACTGGTTACAGTGACAAACTGATACTGTTCCAGTCTGGTGATAGGATGGGATACTAGCTTGTGGGACAGTACAAGTAAGACACAGTTAATAAACACCACATTATTGTCAAAATCAATTATAGAACACTAGGCACAGAATGGGTGTAATGTAAGCTAAACATCTCTCCCCTACATGAACAGGACACATTTATGGAATAATTTGTTAGTAAAGTACAGTTACGTAAGAACGTACCATGACAGCAGATCCTTGAGGAGAGCTCTTGCAGCAGGCAACACCAGTAGGACTAAGCCACCAGGCACTAGGACCACATAGAAAACGTCTAGCTAACAGTCTACAGTGGGGGACCGCCCCCAATGTCAGCATGCCTATGTCCATCCTAAAGTATAAAAGAGGTGGTCCCCCAAACCAACCTCAGTTCTCCCGTCGGAGACCCCAGCATGACCACAAAAAAAGGAGAACCGAAGAGGCTCCTCAAAGCTGTGTAGAGTAGCTGAGAAGGAGAGAAAGCAATCAGGGGGTAGGAGGGAGGGAAAGCAGCACCTGCTGCAAGAGCTTCTCTCGAAGATCTACTGTTAAGGTAAGTTCTTGCGTACTGTAACTGTACTAGCTTTCTTCAAGGGATTCTTGCAGCAGGCAACACTAGTAGGACTGAGTCCCAAGCAGTAACAGAACTGGCCAGGTCAGTAGGGAGGAGGAAGCAAACAGGCAGAGGACAATCATGAAAGGAGGCCCTGAAGGACTGCAAGTTTGAAGCTGGCCCTATGCCTAAAGGCAATGTTTGTTTGTTTGTTTGTTTGTTTGTTTATTAAGGTTATAGACCATTGAGCAAAAGCTCATTCGTAATGGTGACCTTATAATACAATACAAATAATACACTACAAATATAATACAGTTACATACACAAATGTGCAAACATAATAACACAGAGTTATCTTCCTAAATTACAATCAATTAAAACAATTACTGGCACTCTGAGTAGATATAAGATAATGTTTCAGCACTGAAACAGATGGGGATTTACTATGAAGTAACAGAAATTCAAAAGGAAGTTTGTTCCAATAGGTAAGGACAAATTGATTAAAAAAGAACAAGGATTTTTTAGTTTTGGTGCAAGGTACTAATAATTCCTGTATATGAGAATTTCTCAAAGAAGAAGAAGAAGACTGTAATAACTGGGTGTCATTTTTTCTCATAGGAGAAGCTGATAGGTTGTTGCTAGCCTTGATTGTAGAACAGAAAGCAGCTAACTAAAAGAAGCTACATTTTCTTATTAATTTAACACTTATATCTCAGCAGGAGTCAGTGTCTGTTGAGATTAAGTAGACAGATACTTTATTAGAAGTAGAAGGGATCTTATTTAGGGTTAAAAAAAGAAAGAAAAGAAAGAAAGTCAGTGTGTGTTCTGTGCTGGGAAGGGTACTGTATCAGCTGACTTTGCTAAACCAGTAGGAGGAGAGAGAGTTTAATTGGGGGTGTGGCTTAGACACTATAAAAGCAGATGACTCAAATTACAACTTCCTGTTGCTAGCCTTTTTTCTTACTAATTGCCCTCCATCCCACCCCTCCACCCTAAGCCAGTTCTACTTTTATACCCACTGGATTTGACTATCAACAGGAACTTCCTGTTTGGCAGTAGGAAGAGAAGGATCATAGAGAAACATTGTTTTTGTCAACCTTAAAGGAAAAACGTAGCTCACTCTCCCCCCCAAGCTGCTGGTGGTCTGACATTGAGCAAGGAAGAAGGAGGCTACTGAAGAAGATAGGAAGTTGCTGTCCCAGAACAGGAAGGGTGAGAGTTGTAAGGAGAGGAGAGAGTAAGCATACAGAGAAACAGGAGAGGGGACACAAAATAAGACATGATAGGAGTGGTGCAGTGCAATGGCTGTGGGGCGGCAGCATTCCAAGAGACATTCTGGAGGCTGCGATGCTGCCCTAATTGCAGGCACCTCTCTGGTCTGAGAGAGGAGGTTGCCTGTCTCCAGGCTGACCTGGCTAGGATTCGTGAAACCTCTTCCCCCACCCAGGGACCACCAGGGCCAATGCCACTACCTCAGAGGTTGCCAAGAAAGAGGAGAGGCTGGACCAGGGTGGGCTAAGGAGGAGAGGGTGGTGGAACAGAGTTGCATCCCTCAGCTGTACCTCTCCACAATTCATTCGCTCTTCTGGTGGATAGTGATTCCTCTATGAGGCACCTGCAGTGGAGACCAAGGAGGATGCTGGGAACCTTTACAAGGAGACCCACAGGAGGGTGGCATGGGACCCCACAGGAAGAAACAACTCCTGGTGGGGACTCAATCATTAGGGGGTAGAAATGGGGAGGAAGGAGAGGAGGTAAGGTGCCTTCCTGGCGCCACAGCTGGAGGGACAGGAGGCGAATCCTCAGGATGTGGGAGGAGCTGCACAAGGGAGGAGCTGGATGTCATTGTCCACCTAGGGACAAATGACCTGGCTAGGAATGGGATCAGAGCAGTGAAGGAGGTTTATAGAATTGGGGAGGGGTCTTAGACAAGTAGCGTATACGGTAACCTTCTCAGAGGTGCTGCCTGTCTATGGCAAGGGTGATGCTAGGGCACTCCTCACCAGGGAATTCAATGAGTGGTTGAAAAACTGGTGTGGAGCTCAGGGTTTTCACTTCATTGGAGACTGGGGAGCCACCTGGAGGGATGCAGACCTATACTGGTGCAATGGTCTGCATCTGTCCAGTGTGGGAACCAGGATCCTAGGTGAGAGGTTTAAATGCTCCATTGGCAAGCATTTAAACTAGCCAAGGGGGGAGGCACTGAAAAGGAGCAGGGAAATCACAGCCTCCCCCCACAAAACATGGTAATTAGTGAGGTAAACACCAAGGTAGAGAAGTTATTAGGGAGCAGGACAGAGGTAAATGTAAAAAAGGCAAAGGCAGTAAGGACAGGAATGGGTAAGGCTATCAAAAAGTGGAGGGTGATGAGTACCAATGCCCGTAGTCTGTGTAACAAGCTCCCTGAACTAGCGGCCTTGATGGAAGAGGGTTGCCTGGATATTGTGGCAGTCACAGAAACATGGTACACAGAGAACCATGACTGGGATGTCAACATACCAGGATACACAATCTACAGGAGGGACAGGGAGGGTAAAAGAGGAGGAGGAGTAGCTCTCTATGTAAAGGAAGGGATCAAAGCAACAGAACTAAAGAGTAAACAGGGAGCAGATGAGGCACTCTGGGTCACCCTGGAGACAGGAAATGGCACCACAATCCGCATGGGGTTGTATACAGACCCCCATCTCAGGGGGAAGGAATGGACAAGGAAATGATAGAAGGCTTCCTTAGAATGGCAGAAAAAGGGAGATATTGTTGATGGGGGACCTGAATATGCCAGATGTTAACTGGAGCACCTTTGCTGCAGGCACATCCAAGAGCAGGGTCATTCTTGATGCCCTACAGGGGCATGCCTCAGACAGCTAGTATTGGAACCCACTCGGGAGGGAGCAATCTTAGACCTGGTACTCTCAAATGGGGATGGAGAAAGACTCTCAGATTTAGAAGTGGGTAGCCATCTGGGAACAAGCGACCACCAAACAGTGTGGTTCACGATAAACACTGCCATACAATCAAGCCATACAAAAGCAAGAGTATTGGACTTTAGGAGGGCTGACTTTGGGAAAATGAGAGAGTGCCTCAGAAAAGCACTAGCAAACAGGCAAGAAGGAGAGGTGGAGGAACAATGGGGAGTAATCAAAACAGCCATCACAGAGGCAACAAGCCTTTGTGTAAAGCAAATTAACAAAACACAATGAAGGAAAAAACTGCTATGGTTCTCAAAAGAGGTGGCAAGGAAGGTTAAGGAGAAAAGGATAGCATTCAGGAAATATAAGGAAACACAGGAGGAGCAGGACAGATAACTTTATCAGTTAAAGCAGAAAGAGGCTGGGAAGGGAATCAGAATAGCAAAGGCCCAAACCGAGGAAAGGATAGCCAATTCTATTAAGAAGGGGGATAAGACCTTTTATAGGTACACTAGGGAGCAAACAAAGACCAAAGGAGGGATACTGAGGCTTAATAAAGGGATGGGGATGTGGGTAGAGGGTGACAGTGAAAAAGCACGGATACTGAACGACTATTTCTGCTCAGTATTCACAAAGGAAAAGGAGGGGGAGGTACCTAAACCAAACAAGAGAAACACTCTGAAGACAGGGCCGATACCAGTCCATTTACAGAAGAAAGGGTTCTGAAAGAACTAATAAAATTGAAGGTGGACAAAGCAATGGGCCTGATGGGATTCACCCAGAATTCTAAAGGAACTAAGGGTAGAACTAGTGACACCGCTGACTACTCTCTTTAACAAATCATGGGAGGATGGGGTGGTACCTGAGGACTGGAGGAGGGCAGATGTGATTCCTCTTCACAAAAGTGGGAGCAGAACAGAGGCAGGAAACTACAGAACAGTTAGTCTGACCTCAGTGGTAGTGAAAATGATGGGATCACTTCTGAAGGAAAGAACTGTTGAGTACTTAGAGGCCAGTGGGGCACAGGACCCAAGGCAGCATGGATTCACAATGGGAAGGTCGTGTCAGACGAATCTAATAGATTTCTTTGACTGGGTGACCAAAGTAGTAGACCAGGGAGGGGCTGTGGACATGGCCTACCTAGATTTTAGCAAGTCATTTGATACAGTCCCACACAAAGATTAATACACAAGTTAGCCAGCCTTGAGTGGGTCCCAAGGTGGTAGCCTGGATAAAAATTGGCTAGACAACAGGACGCAAAGGGTAGTAGTAAATGGAGTACACAGTGAAGAAAGGAGGGTCACTAGCAGGGTACCGCAGGGTTCAGTACTGGGACCAGTCCTTTTTAATGTCTTTATAAGTGACATTGCAGAGGAACTGGAAGGAAAAGTATGTCTCTTTGCAGACGACACAAAGATCTGCAACAGGGTTGATACACAAGATGGAGTGGAAAGGATGAGAAGGGACTTGGCAAGGTTGGAGGAATGGTCAAATGTATGGCAGCTCAGATTCAATGCAAATAAGTGCAAGGTAATGCACATGGGAAACAAAAACCCAGGGGAAGAGTACACAATAGGGGTAAGATACTGACAACAGTAAAAATGGAAAGGGACCTGGGGGTAATTATATCAGATGACCTAAGCGTGGGCAAGCAATGTGAGAAGGCAGTAAGGAAGGCTGGGGGGATACTGGGATGCATAGGAAGAGGCATCAATAGTAGAAAACAGGAAGTTGTTATCCCTCTGTACAGACAGTTGGTGAGACCCCATCTGGAGTACTGTGTGCAGTTCTGGAGACCCCATCTCCACAAAGACAGACAGAGTGGAGGCTGTCCAGAGGAGGGCAACCAAAATGGTGCAGGATCTGCACCACAAGACATATGAACAAAGACTAAAGGAGCTTAATATGTATACCCTTGAGGAAAGAAGGGAGAGAGGGGACATGATAGAAACTTTCAAGTACCACAAGGGAATCAACAAAGTCCAAGATGGTAGCATCTTTCAGAAAAAGAGATGTGCAAGAACAAGGGGGCACAATTTGAAGATAGAGGGGGGATGGCTCAGAGGTAATGTGAGGAAGTATTTTTTCACAGAGAGGGTTGTGGATGCATGGAACAGCCTCCCTGAGGAGGTCGTGGAGTCAAGAACAGTGAGGGAATTCAAGAATGCATGGGACAGACAAAAGGCAGTCCTAGTGGGGGTAGGAGGAAGTAAGCTGTTGGTTAACTAGGATCTGCAGCTTAACTGTTAGGTAGGAAAATGGGAAGACTAGGTGGGCCAAGCGGTCCTTATCTGCCGTCAAATTCTATGTTTCTATGTTGGCTATAATTCGCTGTTATAATGGTGAACATGAAACTAGTTTCTCCTCAGCCCAGCTCATGCTCACCAACAGCACAATGAAACACAGTCTTCAGTCAGCAAAATGATTAAAAAAAACTCACGGAACAATAGTGACACAAAAATAGTTACTTTATACTTCAAAATCCCACAACATAGTAAATTCTTGCTTAACTAACCTTGTGACTTGGCTCCCACTCTGTATCTCCAACAGAAACGAGAATGACTTCCGGTCTCAGCACCTGATTAAAATATCACAGTGACGACAACCTCAAGCAACAGAAAAAATTCAAAACACACAAACAAAAAAAAAAAAAGACTAAAACTTCAAGTTACTTTTTTATGCACATTTCTTTGCATTTGTAGCACTCCTTAATAGATACCTGTTATATAACTCGTTGATTTTACCAACTGCTGTTCACACCCGGGGTTCACACACAGAACCCACAATGCAGATGTAAAACAACTGATGTTGTGGACCTTGTTTCTAAAAATAAAAAGTTATTCTGTTAAAGTTTAAAGTTCTGTTTTAAGTGATGTTTAAAGTGTTTTAAGCCATTTTATGTTATATAGAATAAAATTAACAAAATCCTCTATTACAGATACAGTACTTTTTTTTATCTGGTTGAAGTAAAAATGACACCCAGAAATTACATAAAACAATACATGGGGGAAGTGCAAAACTCGAATTTAATGCACACCCTCGGTGTGGGATGCTTTGATAAACCCTGAGGGTGAAGCCCTCTGAATTTATCTAGCATCCTACACCTTTGGTGTACATTAAATTCTCGTTATGCACTCCTCCCCATGTATTATTCTATATGTAATGCCTGATAGAAATATGGACAGACCTTCAGGTGGTGGCTGCGCAAATGTCTGCAATGGACACATTTCTGAAAGAGGCTTCTGAAGTAGCCATACTCCTTGTAGAGTGGCCTTTGACCGGTCCCGGCAAAGGCTTGTCATACTTGTGGTAGCAGTACACAATAAAATTAGCTAGCCACTTAGATATACACTGTTTGGAAACAGGAGTCCTATCTCTCCTGGGGGCAAATGAAACAACAACTGATCAGATTTTCAGATAGGACGGGTGTGGTCCAAATAGTACCGGAGCACCCGGTGAACATCCAGAGCATGAAGTAAGGCCTCCCTCTGATTACAGTACTCTGGATAATAAACAGGCAGGTGGATGGCTTGATTCAGCGTAAACTCAGACATCACCTTAAGCAAAAACTTAGGATTAGTATGCAAAGACTCTCTGTCTTTGTGAAAAACCAAATAAGGCTCTTTACACATCAGAGCCTGAAGCTCGGAAATCCTCCAAGCAGAAGTAACAGCAACCAAAAACAACGCTTTCCACGACAGGAAGCGCAGCTCACAGCTTGCGGCTGGCTCAAAGGAAGGCAAAGTAAGCTTTTCCAACATAAACAGAAGAGCCCATGTCGGGGCAGGGTCCCTAAAGGGAGGTTTCAAGTGCAACATACCCCACAAAAAAGTGTGGGAAAGATCCAGTTAATAGCCTTGCCCTCAACAGGTGCATGGTACAAAGAGATGGCAGAAAGGTGCACCTTAAGTGAGTCCAAAAGTGACAGCAGGTACTCCAGGATGAGATTCACCGGACAGGTGAATGGATCCAAGTGCCAAGCGGTGGCCCAAATAGAGAACTGCTTCCACTTCATGGGGTAAGTGGCCCTCCTGGAAGGTTTCCTAGCAGCCACTAAGACATCTGCCACCCGGGAAGAAACTCTGAAGTGGGCAACAGTTAAGTCTGCAAGAGCCACGCATGGAAATGCAGAGAAGTAAGGTCTGGATGGACCAGAGTGCCCTGCTCTTGGGACAGCAAGTCAGAGCACAGGGGCAGGGGGACTGGAGGTGCCACTGCCAGTTACTGCAGTAGTGGAAAGCATATCTGACGTGGCCAGTAGGGAGCTAAGAGAATCATCTCCACCCCCTCTGACTGTAGTTTGAGAAGGACCCTCTGCAGAAGTGGAAAGGGACATACAGAAACCTCCCTGTCCAAGAGAGGGACAACACGCCATGCCAGAGAACACCAGGCCCTGGATCGAGCGAGCAGAAACTGGGAAGTTTTGCATTGAGTGGGGACACAAAAAGGTCCAGCTCTGGGCATCCCCACCTGTCAAAGAGGTCTTTGACCACAGAGGACAGGAGCTCCTACTCATGAGCCTTCGATCTGGACCTGCTTTAGCTGTCGGCCAGGATGTTTTGGGTGTCTGGAACACGCATGGCTGCTAGTTCCAGGTTGTGCCTTATTGCCCAGTACCAGACTCTCATGGCTTCTCAGCAACAGGGATAGGAGTGAGTGCCCCCACTGCTTGTTGAGGTAGCAGACCACACACATGTTGTCTGTTCCAGGAGCGGGCCTGGAAGGTGATGGGTCTGGAAGGCCTGCATAACATACAGGACTGCCTGCATCTCCAGAATGTTGATGTGGATATGCTGTTCACTCTCCAACCAGATCCCCTGAGTCTGCCGGCTGGCCAAATGAGCACACCAGTCCAAGCCGAGGTGTCGGTCGTAAGAATCTGCTGTGGGGATTCTGCCTGGAAGGGAACCCCTTTGAGGAGATTGGAGGGGTTCTGCCACCACTACAGGGTCTACCTCACCGGGTTAGAGACTAGAACCAGCTGATCTAGGTCATCAGTGCACTAGTCCCATTGGATTCAGAGAGTCCACTGAGGTACTCTCATATGCAGGGAGACAAGTGGAACCGTGGCTGTAGCCACTGCCATGTGCCCCAGTAGACGCGGGAAGGATCTGGTTTGGACCTGACGGAGGAAGATATCAGCTGGGCCTGCATTATCAGACGTTCTGCCCTGTCCTGTGGCAGGAAGGTGCTCCCCTGTGAGGAGTCTAGGACCACCCCTATGTATCAGAGGCGCTGGCTCGGCCAGAGACAAAACTTGGGGAGGTTAAGTATAATCCCCAGGTGCTGGAATAACTGAAAGGTGGACTCCAGAGTCTGAATCAACTGAGCTCTGGAGGGGGCTGTCAACAGCCAGTCATCCAGACAGGGAAGACATTAAACCCTTGTCTCCAAAGAGCCATTGCCACCACTGCTAGGCACTTGGTAAAGACCTGAGGAGCCAAGGAAAGGCCAAAAAGGAGGGCCTGAAACTGAAAGTGGTTCCCCTAGAAACAGAAGCAGAGGAACCTTCGGTGGGCGGGAAAACCAGGATATGGAGATAGGCATCCTGCATGTCCAGTGAACAGAGCCAGTCTCCTTGTTGAAGGAGGAGCAGTAACCATTGAAGGGTGACCATCCTGAAACGCTTGTATTCTATGTAAAGGTTCAGGCGGCAGATCCAGAATCGGTCTCAATTCCCTTGTCTTCTTGGGGATGAGAAAGAAGTCAGAATAGAACCCTTTCCCTCTTTGGGCCAGGGGGATGGGCTCTATGGCCTTTTTGTGCAGTAGTACCTGAATCTCCTCCTGGATGAGGGCGATGTGTGCATGGTAAGTGCAGGGAAGGGTTGTCTGGAGGGACCTCTAGAAACTCCAGCATGTGCCCCCTTTCTATGCTCTGAAGTACCCATTGGTCTGAAGTCACGGTGTGCCACCCCTCTAGATAGAGGGAAAAGCAACACCCTCCACCTCCCCCTAGGCCTCTGCTGCGGGAGGGTCAAGTAAGAAGTCATGCTGTAGTGCCAGGGGTGGGCAGAGCAGCTGAGGATGCTCTGGGGGCCCTAGAAGAAGAGGCTCCAGCTGGCTGTGTAGAAGCCTTGTGCTTGAAGGCACCCTTTGGCTGCTGTCCCTTGGACTGCTGTCTAGGAGACCGATGAAAAGGCTGACATTGTGTGGACCTGGGCTGAGAATGGTACATGGAGTGGACCGATCTCAAGACTTTACCGGAACCCTGGAAGTGGGAGATGATGTCCTGAGCATCACCGACAAAGAGGACAGAGCCCTGGAAAGGGGCATCCAGGATTTTTGTCTGCACATCAGGTGTGAACTCTGACACCCAGGGCCAGGAGTGACAGTGGATAGAGACTCCTGCTGCTGCTCGCCCAGCTGCATTGATGGTGTCATAACAGCCCTTAGTAAATGGATGTCCATGTCCAAGCCCGATTTAAGAAGCTGGACCAGGTGTGCCTTTGCAGGGTTCTCGGGTAGAGTCTGCACCAGTTACAAGGCCTTGTCCAATAAGGCATTTTGATACTGGATCATATGGGCCGGGTAGCTTTCTGTCCGGATGGCCAGAGTGGCAGAAGCATAGACACGCTTGCCAAATTGATCAATCTGGCTAGACTCTTTGTCAGGAGGGTGGGTACTGAGGTGCCTGAGTTTCTTGGTGCGGTCATAAGCTGCATTCATGACCACCAAGTCCACCTCTGGCTGTTCTATCAGATAGGGCTTGCCAACCAGCACGATACAGTTGGTCAGCCTTCTTGCCTAGGGCCGGAGTGGAAGAAGGATGGTTCCAGTTGGCCTTAGTAACATCCTTATATGAATCAATGAGGGGCGGCACCACCAGAGGGAGAATCTCCTTGTTGTGGAGGCAGACCACCAGATGGCAGCATTTGGGGTCTAGCTCCTCCGTCTCCCACCCCATCAGGGACTGTATGTGCCTCATGATGTCCAGAAAGGTGGGGTCATCAGATGGAGACCTGGGAGTCACCTGGGGGGGGGCTCTGTATCATCAGAGAGGCCCCTGGAGTCCTCAGAGTCTTCCGAAGAAGAAGAGGAAAAATCCCTACCAGATGGGTCACTCTCAGGGATCGGCATTGGAGGGCAATGCTCCCCCTTACCATGGTCCGTACGACCAGGAGAGGGTTCTAGAGACCAGGGACAGCTAGGGCCCACACGGTTGCTTCTGGGAGGAGGAGGATGCTGAGAAGGCGGAGGAGAGGCAGGCCTCCTGGGGTGTCCTTATCCTTCTTAAAGGCCCACCATGCTGAAAAAAAAGAGTCTTATAACCACCGGCGGGGGTGGATTATATGGTTGGTAAGGGTGTTGGGGAGGCGGTGTCGAGGTAACCCGGTGTCAGTCCATAGGGCATCGGTACACTGGCAACGGTCCATGAGGTGCCGGGTAGCCAGGCATCAGCCTCTGAGACTTTGGATACCCTGGCTTCGGTCTCCAAGGCACCGGGATTCCAGGTGCTAGTCCCTCAGATGTTGGCTGGGGATTTCCTGAAGGGCCAGCCGGCACTGGCTGGGGGGGGGGGCGACGGCGGTTGAGGTGTCGCCAGTGTAGACACCAGCAGAGCAGGTGTCTGACAGACAGGCGAAGGTTGAAACCAGTCCAGCGTTACAGGTGCCACAGGCCATGAAGGGGATGCGGGCATCTGTAAAGGGGAGCTAGCTCTCGACAGAGGCAGAGGCGTCGGCTGTGTGGAAGAAGAGGCAGGCGCTTGCTCCAGGCAGTGATTAGAGGCACCGGTCCTGGAATCAGGGACTGACGTCGGCAACACCAGGACCACGGGAACAACGGGCAAAGACCCACCACCTGAGGGGGAAACCCCAATCAAGCCACCTGGCTGAGGACCCGCAGGGAGTACGGGCCTGAGCATCAGGGGCTGGGAGGCACAGGAGGAAGTCCGACGCCCCGAGAAGCCGCTGTCCAAGACTGAGAAACTGGTAGCTCTGAAGGGGTAAGGGCTGCCGAAGGAGGAGGGACCAACCTTGCATGAGAGGAAGGCCCAGAGGCAGCCGCCGGCTTATGCGATGACCAAGAGCACGAAGCTGACTGGAGCCGGTCCCTGTGCTTGTCCCAGTGCTTGTGCTTCCTGCTAAATTTCTCTTTCTGGGTGGAAGAAGAAGTCGACACCCTGGAGGCCAGGGAAGAAGAGGAAGTTTTGCCCTGAAGCTCCTTCTCCATCGCAGCTAACTCCTGTTGCAGTAAGAAGCTTTGGGGAGTCTTCAAATGGCGTCCCTGTGTGGCCTGGTTGAACTCCTGACAGTGCTGGCAGGCCTCAGTGTCATGGTCAGGGCCTAAACAGAGCAGGCAAGAAGAGTGGCCATCCTTGGAGGGAAGCTGCTTGCCGCAAGTACCTGGGGTGCTCAGTGACAACTTCCGACTACAAGGCAAACAGTCACGGCACTTACCCAGGGCATATCCGTGGAAAAAATGAAGAGTCCAGCAAACATTAATTTCAAGACTTAGTGCTTCATTTATTGTGCCATACACAGTAGATCGACCCTCATGGGTCAGGAAACCACAATTGATCAGTGTGGTTTCCTGACTCAGGAGGGTCGGTCTGGCTGTGTATGGCACAATAAATGATGTACTAAGTCTTGAAATTAACGTTTGCTGGACTCTTCATTTTTTCATGGATATGCCCTTTGTAAGTGCCATGACTGTTTGACTTTGTTGCCGCAACCACACTTTGTAGTCCGGTTTGAAGATGAAGCTGGAGAAGATGACATAAACAAAAGCAGAATAACACCAAGAAAAAAAACAATGTTTTCTAAGCAAAGAAAATAAGAAATCAAGAAAAAATGGCAGTCGACTTAAGCAGGCATCCGTGAAGTTCCAACTTGCGCAGGTCGATGGCAGGAAAAGAACTGAGGTTAGTCTGGGGGATTGCCCCTTTTATACTATAGGACAGATGTTGGCATGCTAACATTGGGATGGACCCCCACTGTGGACTGCTAGCTAGAAGTTTTCCATGTAGTTCTAGTGCCTGGTGACTTAGTCCTACCGGTGCTGCCTGCTGCAAGAGCCTCCTCGAAGAAAGATTTATAGTTGCCATCAATAACAAAATGAATCAGAAAACTAAATACCACCATATGCATATATTCCCTTTTCTGTGACATCTTACAAAACTGAATCCAGTATGGAAGATAATATTACTTAAGTGATAACATTCAGTTAGCGAGTACAAATAGAGAATAATGGATAGGTACATGTGTATTACGGATTTTTTTTTTTTTTTTGCACACCTAAGGTGTGTGATGACCCATAAACCTCGAGAAAGAAGCTCGAGAAGTTTATGTGGTCATCACACACTGAGGGTGTGTAAATAAAAATCCATCAATACACATGTACCTATACTTTAATTTTTATAATTGCTGGTGCGTGGTTTTTGATAAGTTTCAGTTTCCTTGGTGACTGTAGCGTGACCGAGCGTGTTCACGCTTGTAAAAAATATTGTAGAAATTGTACAGAAACTAGCAGTGCTTAGTATAAAGAACACTCCAGCTCTGTTCCTCAAAGCTTTTTTAAGTTTCTTAGGAAAGAAGCCGCTGAGTACAGAGCGAGTGACTCGGTGGCCTCAGAAGATTTGATGCATGCGTTAGCATGCGTTGCTATAGCAGCACTCTCTAACCTGCCAAGTCTTCTGAAGCCGCCGAGTCATTCACTCTGCTCTTGGTGGCTTCTTTCGGAAGAAACTTAAAAAAATAACCTTAAGGAACAGAGCTGGCATGTTCTTTATACTAAACACTGTTAGTTTCTGTACAATTCTACAATATTTACAAACAAACATTAACTTAGTCGCTACAGGCTACTGCAAAACTGCTGGAAAGTGAAAGTTGTTTAAGCACGGTAATAACTGGATTTCAAGTCTATTACGACTTGAAGCATAATAACCCGAAATCTGGCTATTACGGCGTTTGACAAGTACCATAACCCGGTTGATATTATAGGTCCCCAGTAATTATAAAGGAATAACCATCTTAAGAGGATGAGTAAATGTCGAGGCCAAAGGCTGAGGCATTTAATCAACTACTGAAGCTGGTTATTCTGAGTACACTCCGGCTAATTGAATGTGATTACTATTATATGACTAAAAATTTTTAACCCAGGATTTTAAATTTGCTGAAGTAGTTAAAAAGGATTATACAATGGCAAGAAAAGTTCCAGGACTCTACACTGGTCAGTCTTGGGCTGGACCCGTGATGTTATCCCAGTACAACTAGTCTCAGCACTGTGAACCTCTTGATATTCCTTGGATTAGCTTGATTGTTTGCATCTTCTCTTAAGAAACAGAAATATGTTCCACACCAACAAAAACATCTTTAAAATGTTTTTTTTAAATTCTGTATCACAGCAAGCCATTGTATAATAGCAATAATGCCCTCCAGGGTGTGTGTTGTGCTGGGATGTCACACCTCAGGTACTGGATGCACCCGGCCTGCGGCCTCATGCCCAACCACCTAAGACGTGACGTTATCCCAGCATGACACACACCATGTCAGGCATTATTGCTTAAATATACCTTTTCACCCTTTTTTCCTGTGGACTAAATGGATAACCTACTGTGGGTGGTTCTGAAATATGAATAACCTACTGTGGGTGTCTCCAGAATGTGGATAACCTACCATGGGCATGTCTAAAATGTAACAGTAGTAGTTTGAGGGATAATAACAGACAATTTTTCTGTGTTCTAATTGACATAGATACTTTGATACTCTATAATGAACTCTCAGAATTAGTCTGTCCTTCATTATGTCAGACCTCCTCCAGGAACACTCCAACCTCTGTCCTGCTGCCTTTAATCAATGCAGTTCATTGCTATACCATGGTGAGCTGCACCTTGAGGTCAGCAGACAGACAAGGATTGGAGCAAGGGAGTCCAGTGCCCCCAGAATGGCTTACTGTAATTATAATCAACTGCAGCAACCTTTGAACTCTCATCACATGCTGTTACTGTACTTGTCATATCCATAACTACCATGAGCCTCACTGACTCAGGATAACATTTTGGGTGGTACTGAACCATCTACATGGCAGGAGGTGGGAGAAAAAATTTGGGGGGGGCAGCAAGGAAAACTATAGTGTGATGGTATGACCATCTAGCCAGATCCAGCCTAACATTTGAGGTGTCAAGCCCTAGTGTGAAGACAAGATCTAAGGTGTGGCCCATCTCATGGATAGCAGAGATGGGAGTAAGGCCCATTTATGACATAAGTTGGAAGAACTGCTGAGCAACTTGCAAGGTTTCATTGTCTCTCCAGGCATTAAAGTCCCCCACAACAAGAAAAATGCAGGACTCCAATACCAGGGAAATGACAATATCCACAACTTCCGGGAGAAACTCCTGTTCTTGCCCAGGAAGGTGACAAACTAAAGAAGCCTGCACTCCATTCCTGCTTCAACTTTTAATGCTACACATTCAAATGACCCTGTCTCCCTCACTGTGCATACCATGGGCCCCAGGCTTGATCTAAAACAGATCCATACCCATACACTTTCTCCTCAGGCAGTGAACCACTGAGAAACCAGCAGGGATCGCCGTCTCCATTACGGTCCCAGAGTCACCACTCAGCAGGGTCTCAGTGGTGCACACATGGCCGTGTGAGGAATCAGTGATGAAATTCAATATCACCACAGTTTTATTCCTCAAGGACCTACTATTACAAAGAATTGTCCAAAGGGGAGGAGTATGGGCGCTGGGCTTCTGACTATGTGTTGCTTGCTTCTAAGGAACTCCCATGGGACAGGAACTAGACATGGCAAGCCCTGTTCCTCTTAAGCCCATGTGACTCCTAGGATAACAGACAGAACCGAACCCTCCCCAACTTGTTTCTTGCTCCACCTTCTCTGGGCCTCCATATTCCTGCAGTGGTTCCACACCAGTGTTGGTATCACGGGTCCAGAATGGGCATAGCAGACAGTGCTGCTCCAGAGAGTAGGTTAGTGTGGGGACTTGTGTTGGATAGCACATTCTAAGCACACAGTCAGAAGTCTAAAACCAAAACACCAAAACAAAATAAACCACACTGATGCCAGAGCACATGCCTTTCATTTTTTTTTTTATTTAATGACTGAATTAGTTGCTTTTCATAGAGAAGAAATCATAGTACCCACCTTTGCTTTTAGTGATGTCAGTAGTACCAGTAACTTGGTAAGAAAGTCGACCCTCACGTGCTGCCTGTACCAACTTACTGTCTCCTATTACTGGCCACAGCTATTATACAAGAGCGGTTTATACTGCATAGTTGTTAAAACAGGTGTGGCTATTATTTGAGGGCAGCTAGTAATCAATTAAATATGGTACTTAATTCATTTTTTTTTTGAATTAGTATGCCTTTTTACCCCTAAGGCCAACCGACCTCCATCGGTCCTAACCCCTATGCCCCACCCCGTCATCTGCCTCCTGGGACTTACCTCGATTCCATTAGCACCCTGGCTTGCCCCCCAGGATGGGGCCACAGGGGGCACCCTTTTCCCCATGAAGACTCAGTCGGTACATTGGGAGCGAGTGCCACAGTCGGTGGTGTGGGGCCTGCGATGTGGGGTAGATGTCCTCTTGCCAAGGTTGGATATTTTCCCACATTTTCTCCACCCAGGACAGCGTGCATGCAGAGACATCTGCATGCACTAGAGTGACAGGCATTCTCCCACCTGATCTGATGGTGCTGGTTGCACCGCAACCTGTAGTCCACAGGTGGCGGTAATGCACCAGCAGCTGTACACCCTCCCTCCCTCCCCAAGGTGGAGAGCATCCACTTGGGCGCTGGGCTCACCTCCCTCCAGCCAGCCCTCCTTTACGCTCTGATTTACCCATTTTTGTATTTCTGGCCCTGATATTGAAGCTCTTGCTGTGCGTAAAAAAAACATGCAGTGCAGCAAGTCTGGCTATATAGCTGGTACAGCTTTTAGAGAGGTAATTTCATGATGGCAAATTGCAGCCTGATCATATAATGTTCATTTTCATTTCTCCCACAGTGACACTGGATCCCCCTTGTAATACGGTATTTCAATGACCGCTGCCCTTCAGAAACTTGAAAAAATTAAGCAATTTCTCATATTCTAGACAAGAAGCACCAACGATTTTTCAAAACCAACATGACATGGTTAAGTACCTGTTTTAAATGCATCCACTGTATGCCCTTCTGGAAAAGTCAGGTATCCAAGTACAGCAAACCACTGAGTGAGTCTCAGCCCTCCATCATTTTGTTATTACAAGAGAAACACAACTAATCAGAACATTGCAGCTCTTTTTTCTTTCACTTATTTGAGAGGTTTGGGGAGAAGCAGGCAAGCAGTGCTCAATGCAGATGACAGAGGTGGGACTATATCAGGGCTACACTCAAAAATCTGCCTCATCCCGAAAACAACAGTGAATGCATCCAAAAGCAGATATTCAGCTGTCACATATATTGTTTATTTTGGCAAACTACCAACCAAGTATACTGTATCTTGTACAGAACATGAGAAATCACCACATTTTCTGTTTCCTTTTCAGGAGGTGGCCTGTTTGTAATACAGAGTACGAGTGGGATACACTGTCAGTCTATGATAAACAGAAGCAAACCCTATGGCAGCAGACTAGGGCATGCTGATGAATTTACCTCTCCTACAACTACCATTACTAGATATTTGTTGTTGATGCAATCAGACATCTTCAAAAAATGTCTTTCACATACAAACTCCTCTACAAATGCTAGCAATTCAGTCTAATAATGAAGACGTCCAAACTCCACCAATGGCCTTCACAGTCTGGTGCTGGAGGTGGGTGCTGCCAAGAAGAGGAGCCTAACCTCTGGCTCTCTGCAGAAAAACAATAAACTGTGCAGCACTTCTATCAGGTATGAGGAAACACACTGAGAAACAACTTCTCTCCTGTTCAGCCTGTACACTGATGCAGTATACTTTATTCAGACACTCAGTTTAATTAGTTCAGCAGGCTTACATGCATGGGCATTACAATGACATGCTTCCACCAAGTCGCATCAACAATGAAGTTGTCAAAATGCGGCACAGCAAAATACAGAATGCCAACAGGCGAAATTTCACCTGTCAGACATTCACTGATTTTTACTCAGGGGGCTGCGCCCCCACACCCCCGAATTTTTAAATAACTAACTCCGAGTCGGAATTTACTCAGAAGGGGATGTAACTCTGGTGAAAGAAGTGAAATTTTGACATCGGGTTGATTACAGCGACAATCTCGAATTTGTTCGAAACTGTCGCTGTAATGGTATTCAATGTCAAAATTCCGCTGTTTCTAAGGTATATGCAATTACACTTATCCCTTAACAGTAAAGTAGAAAATGCAGCAAGCATATAGTTTGAGAAGTTCTCTCTAACAGCATGGCACTGCAAGACTCCATATTGTTGGATGCTGACTGAGCTGGCACCAGATGTCACATTAGTTTATGTGTAACATTGTGTGTAAATTATGTTGGGGGAAAATCTGACCCTCACACATAATTGATATGTGGTTTGAGCCCAAGTCTGAATTTTTCTGACAGTCTAGAGGTGGTGGTAGTGGATGTTGGGAGGGGGTCTAACAAGATTCTATGTGATAAGGGTGATTTTTAAACATTGAATGCCCTTATCGCAACCCAACATCACCGAAATTCGATTTTGGCAATGTGGGAGCCCGGCGAGACAAAACACAGTGCAAAAACCTGTTTTGTTTTCTTTTATGGGGGAGGCTGTGCCCCCCCACGGCCCCCTCAACTCCAGGAGGGTGCATGTCGGGGGGGTGCATACCTGGGGACAAAAAAATAAATTTTACTGCCTCAGGCCGGGCGCAACAAAAACTACCATGCCTGATCCCGAACCCTGCATCCCTGCCACCCCAAGACGGCACCTAACCCATAACGCCAGCTTGCTGGGACCCGTAGCACCACCCTCACATACCCTCCACCCCTCCCTTGGTGTGCTCGCTCCCACCCCCGCATGTATACATGCACAACACCCTGTCACCTTTCGCTGACCCCTACCATCCTTTCGCCGACCCAACACCCCCGCCACCGGGGCACTAGCCGAAAGTGGGTCGCCATTTCGGCAGTCGCCCACTTGCTTGTGCCCCCATATCACAGGATACCATCTAACACAGAGGTAGTAAGAGAATGTAATTACTACTGTTGCTTGAGTCAATTTGTCACTTAATTTTTCATTAAAACAACAAATCATGCAGCGCTCCTATGAGGTATAAGGAAATATGCTGAAAAAAACGCCTTCTTTCCTGTTCAGCTTACACACCGATGCTGCATACTTTATTCAGGCAAATGTCATTTACAGAGTAAACCATGGAGCATTGCCGGTCGGGGTGGCAAGTCCCAGAGACCGCAGGGTGACAGGGCTAGGAAGCAGGGGGCAGAGGGCTGACGGACCTGTAACTGAATAAAGTGCAGTTAATATAAAAAAAAAAGGCAAGTGGTTAGTTAATAACCTACTGGTTCTGCCAACAAGAGACAACAGAAGCACTTTGAATTATAAACCAACCAACATGGGTAGCAGAGCTTGGTCTGCAGCTGCCCCTTTGCAGTGGAACAAACTACCGGCTGAACTCCGTTTCATTGACACACACTCCAGTTTCAAGTCCCGCCTTAAAGTCTGGTTCCTGGCAAACTCATCCTGCTGCTGCTCCCAGGGGTCTGACACCAACCCACACTAGTCAGCTCCCCAGCCCAGGGGTTACCCACCTACCCACACTAGCCAACTCCCCTACCTACAACTGTTATATTGCATTTTTCACAGTAATATTTGACTTCCTTGCCTGTACATATTGTATATACATTTTTTACTGAGTATTCTGTGTATTACTTGCTCACTGGATGATGCAGTCACACATTGTACACTGTGCCTACGATTTGTTTGTTTTGTACCAAATCTCCTCATGTCTGATATTGAAACCTTGTATTCACTGTTCTCAAATGGACCTATGCATCACACCTGTATATTGTGTCTACTATTGTTGCTTGTATCAAATCTGTTTCATGTGTATTACTGTTACCTTGTACTCCACTGTCACCCTGCGCCATATGTTATGGCCCAGGTCGTGCCTGAAAACGGTCCCTGGGATCAGTGCACTCACCCGGTTATCAAAGTCATAAATAAATAAAATAAATAAATAAAGCTCCAACTCTAGTTTTCATCCCTTCCACAACGTCGATTCTGGTTTCAGCCAGTCCAATGGCACTCAGCACAGCAGGACAACCCGGCAATCTGCAAAATGATAAAAAAACTGGCAAAAACAACCATCGGATTTGCTTATACTGGTTGGGTCTTATCAGGAAACAATATTTTCCTGTCCAAACTAGCAAATCTGATCCACTAGCTCTTTAAGGAATAGAAACAAATTTCTGTGTATCCAGTTGAAAAAGAGCAAGTCATTGATAAAAAAATCCTACTTGATATATAGAATGTAAACATATGAAAAAGGTTTTACACCAAGCTTCCAAAAGCTTGAAGGCAGATAGCAAATATAAAGAAACCACTGATTTGTGCAAGAAAGTACTACACAACATTTAAATAACATGAAGAGCTGGAATGGGAGAAGTCACTTTGGGTCAAATTTAATAGAGCTTCTAACCAAAGAAACACCAACACATTCTAGAATTTTCATTACAAAAGGAATTAGAACAGTCATAAGTTTTGTTGATCCAAGTATTTTACTAACTTATTGATTAAATACAGCACATTGTACCCACATTTGAAATCTTACAGCATATTTTAATAAAATAAAAAAAAAAACAAAAAAAAAACACTAGCAGGGGATTTCTGGTTACCTCACCTAAGTGAGCAGTAAGGTGAGTTGGCTCTGCTGATCCATCCATTTTTGAGATCCCTGCCCTCTTTTGAAACTGCCAACCTCCCCCCAATGGAGAAGCCAGTCCCCAGAGAGATGTGGGAACTACCAGAGACCATCAGTGAGCCGAAAGAATGATGGCAGCCAGAGCAGAAGCGACACATACAGAGCCAGAGGAAAAGAAACACAAGCATCCCTGGCACCATCTTTAGAGCGCAGCCAAATGTCAGAAGTTCAGCAGACAAAGTCAGCACTCCTGACAGAATTCAGAGGCTAAAGAAGGAGCTAGAGAGCAAACGCAAGCAGTGTTAAGGCCTGACTTTAGAAAACTGATCAGCACGTTGGGGGGAGGGGGTGGGATTAGAGAGGCAGAAGTGGAATCTGGACTTATATGGCCACTTAACAGTTTTATTACACTTTGCCCATGCAGTCACTAAGCTTAAAACAGAACTGCACTGAACCTGTATGTCATTTTTTCTATAGAAGCCATGTTTTAAATACTGCATCACATTTATCACATTATATATTATTGTTCCATCTCTACTGGCCTTTAGTAGACACAGTAGGTATTTCTGATTTACACATTGCTGTGTGCCAACAATGGAAAAGTTGAGCAAGGATATAAACTATATCAAAGTAGTCCTAAACTGGTACTTACCAGCAGTATGGAAATCAGGAAAACCCACGGTGTTTACTAAAAGGCCAGTAAAGATGCAATAAAAAGAGAATGTGAACCAGTACTTAACAATCAGCTCTTACAGAAAGCACATACATAGAAGTTAAATGCAGTTCTGATTTAAGCTAAAGTGTGAAGCCTTAGAAAATCAATCCTAGAGTAGGGAATATTTGTGTATATACAATGTATGTAGGGATTCCACTACTTAAATAAATGCATTATTTTCCCAAGACGCTGACCCAAGTGAAAGATAAATAATATTATTCACCCAATGCGTAAATAACACTGTTTCTTACTTGCCTAGGTCACAATCAACTTGACTTGTGACTTGGCCATTCTGCCAATCCCACAATGAACCTGCCCTGAAAGAGCTAGTGTACTGCCTGGAAACTGCCTGGAATTAATTGTAACTTTCAGATGTCGTCAGCTATCACTTCTTACTGTATATCTCAAGTATTTTTTTCGTTTCTGTTTGCTAATTAGAAGATTTTCCACCTGGCAGTACTGGGGTGATGTGTGAAGCAGCATGTCTGGAGGCTAAAAATACAGTCGGTTCTGTTCCCCCCACTGCATCAACACAGACCAAACTAACTGTGACATCACTAGCAACCAATGAGAACCATTTCTCACTGCCAGATTATTCTCTTTCACATGAAGTTGCAGGAACTGGCTCTCCCTGGTTACTAGTGATGTCACAATTTCCTGCATTTTGATTCGTAGCTTGTGAAAGTCACTGCTCAGACTGCAAGGATTGTGGTGCCTCAAGGTGTTTGGTCACATTTCTGATGATGTAGTGGGAGGAACAGAACTGACTTTTTTTTAGCCTCCAGACAGAGTGCTGATCCACAAATTAGCCCAGTACTGCCAGGTGGAAAATCTTCTAATTAACTTATTTGAACTTAGCATATCCTCTATATATGGGGTTCCAGAGAAGTCTGAGGGCAGGGACTGAATTGCTCTAACTGCTTCCAGATAAACATTTGCGGACTGAATGTGCATATACAGTAGGGACTTGGCAGCCACCTCCAACCCCACCCCGTGAAGTTTTAATCTGCAGTTATTAGATTTTGTGGTGAAGCAGGACATTTTGGCTGAAGCCTAACATAAGAAAGCAGTGATGTGCTGTGACAAGAGCTAGTCCTTCACCCATTATTTTTTCTTCAGTTACATTAAAAACATCTACAATACACAGAAAGTTAAAAAAAAAAAACCTGCAGCAAAAGAAAGTGAAATTCCAGTTTGACTTCCCAGTGAAATTGTGGGTGCTTCTCGACTCCACAGTGTATCAATTTCCAAGTGATATAACTAAGGATTTAAAGACAAAACTATAAGGTATGGTGCAGGAGACGACATCGTGGGAGAAGGAGCTTCTTTTTTTTTTAACTTGTATTTTATCAGAGTTACTCTACCCCCATACAACTTATATACACATCACAGTAAATTATGGTGTAAATCTTTGTAAACATATTGTAAACAGCCACACAGCGATTCAATGACACAATAATATAAAGGACGAAAAAAATACAAAACAACATCACCCAAACTCACAAGCAGGGAAGAAGAAATATAATAGGAAAAGGGAGGGGAAAAGGGTATGGAAGGAAAGGACATGGAGAAGAAAAAAGTGGGGGGAGTAAATAGGGTGAGACACAAACTTGCAAAAGCATACTGTGGTCACAGTAGTTAAATTTGTAAAGTAACACAACATGAATAGAAATACTGCAGCACATTCAATAGTTTTCAAAGTACTGATCATGGTAAACCGAATCTTCATTCATAAATCCAGGTATGGCAACAGATATCCATAAACACAGAGGAGAAAAAGAGTTTTTATTAACAGGCAAAAACAGATGTACTCTGAAAAATTCCACCAAAACTTTTTACAAAAATCAACAGAGTTGATTCCACGGTACCAAGCGATGGAGGATCGCTGTGTCACCTTAGTATCCCAGGTTCATGCTCTGAACCAAGGACATTAGGAGCAGAGGCCGGCAGGGAGGATCCAGAGCATCCAATGGACACTCTCCTCCCGGAGGACGGGTTGACACTGCATCACTCTGCAGCAGCTCCTTGTGGAGGCACGTGGTGGTGCTGTTGACGGCGCAGGTGAATCTGCACCGTCAGCACCCTCTTCCCAGGTCAGTCGCAGTGTGCACATATTTGTTGAGGGTGGTGGGCAGCATGAAAATGGAGGAAAGGATGGGATCTATCATGTGCCTTGTTAGTTGAACTCAGGCACAGATTTCACGAAATGCCCAGTTAAATGGCCAGAAAATGAGTTTGCAAATTACACTGCATAGACTTTAATGGAGCTTGACCCCATGTTCTCCATCTACAGATGTGACAAAACACTTACGCGCTGGGGCAGAGCTGGCGAAAAGGAAGTGGAAGGGATCTTGTGGCTAGCCCCATGGGGGCAGATTACGATCCCTTTCCTTTCCTGGAAGGCAATATGGAAAATTAACCAAGCGGTACAAAGGAGCTCCCATGGAGCTAATAGAGCCTCCTCATGTTTGTTACAAACACAGAGAAAGGTGCTCTTTAACCTTTCATGATAATCTGAATCCCTAAACATATAAATCTATTTTGTCATTCCCATTTGTACCTTCTCTACTTGCATGAAGTCTCCTTTTTTTAGAGGACACAAAAACTGGGAAGAAAAGTCTAAATGAGGACGGATGTATGATCTGTATAATGGAGCAATAAAGGACTGATCTCTTGATTTAACATTTCTCTGTACTGACCATGAGATTTTGTTGGCTTTGCTTATAGTTTCATTAATCAGTTTTGTTCAAGCTAAATTGTTAGAGATTATAACACCTAGATTGTTTTCATTTGGTGTTTCTTCAAGCAATTTTCCCCACAGATACAGTAGTAATAGTGTTTAATATTTCTTGTACCTAAGTGCATAATTTTTAAATTTTTCTTGGTTAAAACACATTTCTCATTGTATTGCCCACATTTAAATAAGATTTAAGTTGTCCTGTATTCTGGTTATTTCCTCTGCTGTACTATGTAAGCCCCTGTTCTTCAGTCATCCACATATTTAGCTGACCAGCTACTTAGTTGTGTGGTAAGATTGGAAATAAAAATATGAAACATGAAGGGACCAAGTACTGAACCTTGAGGAACACCACTTGACACTGTCCAACTCTGCGAACGGTGTCCAATTTATAACACTCTTTAAGTGCTACCCTCCAGCTAGTCTGAAATCCAGTTAATGAATCTTGGATTTATGCTTATACCTTTTAAGTTTTCGATTACTACCCAGTGCAGGGCTAAGTCAAATGCTTTACTAAAATCTAAGAAGATCATAACATATAGTGTCTTCTTACCAAGACGGTAACTGATTTTTTTCATAAAAGTACAAGAAATTTGTGGTACAAGACCTACCCTTGGTGAACCGATGTTGTTTTGGGTCAATATCACATAGTTCAGCTGACATTTTGTCTTTTATTATACTATTCATTTGCAAAAGATGGGACCGAGACAAATGGGTCTGTAGTTGGTTACATCACTTTTTTTCCCTTTTTTAAAAAGAGGGATCACATTAGCCATCTTCCAGTCTTGAGGGAAACAACCACTATACTTTTTTCAAATAGAATTTTAAGAGAGTACACCAAAATTTTGCCATGATCTTCATCATATTCCCTGTTTCAAGACCATGACCAGGGGATGCGTTCGTTTTGAAGTAATTAATTTTGTTGCTGGTGTCATCCAGTGAGATCTCTTTAACCTGACAAACTAATATTAACATGTGATGTTGACTTATCTTTTTTTGGCATAGACATCACAAACATGTCTTAAAAATATCTGCCATATCCTTGGCACATTAACATTTGAATTGTTCTGGATTAGTGGACCCACCTTACAATGATTTTTTTAAAGTGAATTTACATAATGAAAAAAGGCTTTGCTGTTATGTTTTGTTGCGTATTTTGCTACATTCTGCTCCATATTGCTTTTAGCTTCGTTAAATCCATTGTTACACTGTTTTTTGTACTTTTTTTAAAAGTGTCCCACCTACCTGGAATTTTTAGTAACTTACATGTGTTATACAATTTGTTTTTTATTTATAAGTTTGTTGATCTTTTTGGACAACAATCATCTATGCCTAAATTTGTTATTCTTGAATTTCTTAATTTTCGGGATATATTTGTTACTTAAATGAAGGATGATGTTCCTAATTTTGATCTGCACAGCTTCAGTAACACAATCTTCAAGAAGTAGATCCCAATTTATTTTTGATAACTCCTTGTGATTTTTGACACATCTGTCTTATTATATACATAGAACTCAGTTTCTCTGCGATACTGGACATGTGAAAATTTACATCAAATCTAACCAGATTGTGGTCAGTATTTTCTAAAGCAGGCCTGTGATACAATTGTTAATATTTATATTCTCTGTCCAAAGCACAATATCCTAAATATTGAAGCCTCTGGTAGGTTCTGGAATATACTGGTGCACTTGGAGCTACTCAAAGATAAATGGCTTAACTGTGACTGGCGATGCTGAGATGGTTACCTAATCTAAATCCCCCAGGAGAATGATTTCTCCCAAATCACATGCGGACTCTGAGATAATTTCAGATGAAATATCTGATGTGGTGTCTGGTGAGTGATAGCAAAGGCCAATAACGGGGGAGTCTAGAGGGCTGGCAAAAACTTTAACCAACAGAGTTTTGGTTAGACATGTTTTCTTTCTTTTCTTTGAAATATTAATTGACCCACAATTTGAGTTTGTATACTGGGCGATGCCTCCACCCTTTCTATCTGTTCTGCTACAGTAAAAAGAGAGCATAACCCTGACTATTTCTGCCCCATGCATCATTACTGGACCACCAGGTCTCTGTGACAGCAATATTATCTGGTTTATCTGTTGCTCCTCGTACCGTCATATATCTCTTCAGTTTGGAGCTTAACATTTTAACAGGTATAATGGCTAAAAGAACCTAAAAGATAATTCTGTGTTTAATTCTGGTGGATACATGAGGCATTATGGCAGGAAAACAATCCACAGATGATCTATGATGTACTCTGAATATTGTGCACAAAGCTAAGCTGCAGCCTGCTTAGTTTATTTATCCTTGGACACAGAAAAGTACTTTGAGGTGAAGCTTTAGCCATATCATTTTGAAGTGCTTTGGAGATTTGGTTCTGAGGCGTAATTTGGTGTGTGGAAACCCTATATGTATCAGCCACCTTGGGGCAGAAGTGAAGGTGAATAATACATTTTTGTCTCGATTTTAGGTATTTTGTGATGTCAGACAGGGGTGATCTGCCTCTATTGACTTATTCTTTATATATTCAGCCCTTGGAGATTCACATGACATCTTATGAGAATGTAAAGGGATTTATGTTTAATGACATTTGCCATCTTATATCCTTATTTGATGATGTTCTTTTATTTTTTACCAGATCCAGCTGTTCGAGGGACACTGGGGTGTATTGCCCACTATGCTTCTGTCTCAGGTTACAGACTAGAGATCACCAAGACTGAAGCTTTATGGATGGGACAAGAAACTATGGTACATCAGAGTGAGCTTCAGGGTTTGATTCTTGGACAAATAATAGTGTTAAATAGTTGAGTGTTCATCTTTTATTTAATCTAGATGAACTATATGTGTGATACTTCATAAGGCTAAGTTAAAAATGATTTACTTTGTTGGAATAACCTACCTCTATTATTTTGGGATGGAACAGTGTTAATGCATACTGTATGAATGTGCTATGTTGATTTTTGTACTTCTCTAAAGTATTACATGTGTGCCTCAAGTCTTTTTTTGTTCAGTTAAAAATGTCTATGCCTACATTTTTATGGTTCCATAGGAAACCTTCTCTAAAACATTTACTATTGATTTTACCATGCCCTAATAGTGGACTAGGACTAACTGACTTTGAGGGTATTTTTGGTCCACTCAGATGAGAGTTGCTGCCTGCTGTTCCAAAGGGACTGTGGCTGGGAGAAGGGTGAAAGTGGAATGTTTTGAATTCCCTGAGGGCTTTGTGTGGTCTTTACCCTTCCCACCTAAGGGGGAAGCGTGTTTAAGTGTTGTAGAAAACATATGGATCAAATACATGTTTTGGTTCTGGATGAAAGTGAGAACAATACACAATGTACAAATTATGTTATCTCATTTACAGGTGATGTACAGTGGTAGTTATCAAAAAGTTTACTGGTACTGAGGTGTACCAACTGGTACCACTCCATACCGCTCAGTGCGGTGCAGTGGCGAAGAGGAGGAGCATTAATTCAGTGCATTAAAAAAAGAGTCTGGATGCATTTCCTGGGTTACCTACAGGATGGCTACCATGAGCCACGTCACTGATACTGCCTGCCTGCTGTGTGATTGTGTTTTCTTTCTCTTTCTGTACCTGCAGACGGTGTTCTTTTGCATTGCCCTTTAAATAAATAAATACTGGACACTGAGAAGTTCAAAATGCTGACTGGCTTGCTATGATATTTTGTTTTCATTTTACTACAACTCATGTACACTCACTGAATTGGCAATGCTTAAGTAAATAAAGGTTGGTTATAAACAAAAAAAGTAGTGCCAGACTTTTTTTTTTTCATCATTTCACTCGTGGTCAAATCTCCGATCGTAGCGAGACACGGCTGCCATTTATGAAAGGTTGTCCAGGTTGTTCAAACTTTCTGAAGGTGATGAGCATGTTGCTGTACACTTTACAGTCAGCATCATTCATATGCGATGATCGTGGACGAGTTGTTTGCCGCGAGCGGTCAGACTCTCCTGACACTGTTGACATGCTTGCTGCCAATCTTGTCACACAGGAGTCTTTGCGTCAAGACAGCATATAGGTTGGGTACAAATCGAGAAACATCTCTAATAGATAAAAATTATTAAATACCTAGTTTATGATTATAGACAGACAGACTATATCTAGCTGTCGTGGAAATTCCAGACGTAACAAATCACCCATCATTTTCTGTCAGCAGCTGCCTGTACACGAGTATTACCTACAGTATTTGTCTTGTTCTTTCCAGTAATGCTATTCATGGTGGTGAGCCTTTTTACAATACGTGAAAGACAATTGTACATGTACTGTATGTGTGAATGTAATTTGATGTTCATCTTTTCTGAATTGTCCTCTTTTACAGATAATTAGCTTTTGAATTAACTGAGTGTGATAATAACAGATTTTGCTAATGTGGGTAGACCATTTAATCAACTGAATGTTCTGCAGTCAAATTTTTTTCTTCTTTGTATGTATGTTTTAAATGTGTAAGTCCATCACTTGATCAACAAAGAATTAATTTTTTAATGTATTTCTGATGATATAACACAACAATATGTGATTCCTTACTGTAGGGGTTTCCCTCATCACCATCAAAGAGATAAAGGCAGCCAATGTTTAATTTTTCCTAACTCCGCTGCATTTGTACATGTTAGTGTAACTTCGGTACCAGAAATTGCACTTGTGAGCACCATGAAAATAATGAAGCCATTGCCACTAACAGACAGTTTTGTCATTTGGTTGTTTCTGTGGGGCAGTCAGTCTGATGATGGGGGGCTTCTACCCTCACATTTGTCAGTACATGGCTCCAAATAACTCAACATTTTTTGTTCTGTTATTCTTTTCCGTGGTAACGGTCCTTCCTTTAGTTCCCTTGGCATGGCAGGTCTCTTCACTCCTGCTCCTGACTAGTGATTTTGAATACTTTTCTAACAGTTGGACTAGGACTGGGCATGGGCATTACCTGGGGGGGAGGTCGTGGGGGTGGACTGGGGTTGTCATGTCCCACTCAATTTTTCAAACAGGCTTTCACGTCCCCCGCAACATTTTGGGGTATTCTTATAACAGCGTTTTTCCAATTTTGGGTTTAGATGTAACAGCGCAGTGTAATAGGAGATGGAATTAATTGACAGTCAGAGACACAGTCAATTTTCCCATCAACCCCCCTCACAATCCCCCCCCCCAAAAAAGATGACAGCAGTGATGGTTGGATATGGGGTGGGGTACTAATACCTTATGATCATTCAGCCCAAGACAGCACAGTTTCACTCCTCCTAGTTAGCTTCTGACTTCTGTTCTGTCAGCCCAGAGTAGAAAATTATCACCCTTCCCCAGTTAGCATCTTATCTTGCTCAAAACCATAAGATATTCCTCCAATGAATCTTGCACGTGTCTGCTGTTTCAATTTGGTTCACTTCACTAGCACAGAGCAGGAAAAGTCTTACTGGTGGTCTGGGATTTGGGGGAAGGGGGTCTGGGTGATGGATTTTCCTATGGATGAAAAGACACATGTCTCCCTGAATCAAAGAGATCTGCAAAGGTTATCACTGTTAAAACTCAATTAGCAGTACCTTTTTCAGATCAGTCACATGATTCAAGTATGAATGAGAAACATGCAAATGGAACATGGAAGATACACAAGGGGAGGGATGGAGGTACAGGATATCATGTAGATGATGTGGTGGCACAAATGGTGGCAGTAAACGGACACAGTAGATGGGCCAAATTGGACTTTTGCATGATTCTAAGATGTACTGCAAAGAAGAGCACTAAGGCTCATACACAGCTTTGCCCCCCTCATCCACACTAACTCCTCCCATGCCACTATGGCACAGGTCCCCTCCTGGCTCCATGTTTCTTCCATCCCACAGACACTGTCCCTGACACTCTTTTCTTGTACATGTTGAGGTAGGAATGGGGGTGGGGTCAGGTCTCTACCTATGGCAAAGTCGACAGATGCTCCAAATATTTGGCGCACCTCGACACTTGCAGCAAACCAGGGGTTTATGGCACCAGGACCATTTTTATCCCTGAAATCAACCACATGGTACCTGGAGCATCCTGGAGTTTGCAGCAAGTCAATGGAGTCATTCACAATCAAGCCCATAATGTCACTTACAATTATGGACACTTTGCTGCCACCCCCCCAGTACACACACATACACACACCAGACAGATTCTACTAATGACACAACATAGGAAACAATTCCCTTGTGGCTAGTGGTCCCTCCCCACCCGCTCACTGGCCCCATAGAAAAAGAAAAAGGCATGGTGGCTAGCAGTTCCTACCCCAAGCCATCACCCAACCAAGGTGTAAAAAATTCCTGGTGCCTAGAGGTCCCTCCCCCACCCGATCACCCGACCAAGGTGTAAAAAATATACTGTATGTACTTGTAACTTATATGAACAATTCAGAACCCTATGTTTGCAGTAAATCTATTATACTTCAAGTGACACTGTAATGAACTTCCTGGTGCAAACTGACTATTTTTTTTTCTTACTGGCAGGACTTATAATGTTCACAATACTATTTATATTTAATATTGGCAGTGTGCATAGTGAACTTTCTTAAGGGACATTCAATGAATGCAGTCCAAATTTAAGGGCTAATATTAAAAATGTAATAAACTCCCAAAGACCTTACACAATGGAATAAACAGGAACAAAATAATCAAACCAGTAGTCATACCTTTCATATTTATTATCTGATTCAATGTAAGTGACGATGCACTTAAATTATTTTTATTCCAGTATCGGTGCAGCATAATAAAAAGTGGAAATCAATATCTCTATCTATGTAACATACTAACATATTAGACGCTAGCAGAGTAGGCCTATTGGTCTATCACTCCTGCTCGTGCTTCAGCACCCTGATTGGGTACCATAGCCCTCTGTCTCCTTCCACTGTTACTACAACCCCCCCAGTCCTGCCCCCCCAAGCAAACCAACCTCTGCTTCACTCCTTGCCTATACCTGTCCCACCCTCTCTTGAATCCCTCCACCGTAGCTGCCTGTATCAGCTCCCCGGGCAGCGCATTCCATGGTTCCACCACTCTCTTGGTGAAGTACCTCCTCCTCCTTTCCCCCCAGTCCTACCACCCTCAATCTTCTAACTGTGTCCTCTGGTGATTCCACCTTCCTTCAGTCAAAAGATCCTATCTGGGCTTACCTTATTTCCTCCCCTCAGGTACCTGAAGACCTCAATCATGTCCCCCCAGTCCCTCCTCTCCTCCAGCAAGAACAAGTTGAACTCCCCTAGTCGTTCCTTATATGTCATATCCCCCAGGCCCTGGATCATTCTGGTTGCTCTCCAGGAGTTAGATGTCCCTCCTCAGCTGTGGCCTCCAGAACTGCACACAGTACTCATGATGTGATCTAACCGCGCTGTTGTACAGTGGCAAAATCACCTCCCTGTTCCTTGAGGTAATCCCCATAGCGATGCATTCCAGCATCCTATTTGCCCTGACTGCAGCCCTCCTGCACTACTCTGAATTATTCATGTTAACATCCACCAAGACTCCTAGGTCTCTTTCCCCTGCCGTGGCCTGCAACTCATTGCCCCCGGGTGTACACATAGTTGGGGTTTTCCTGCCCTAGGTGTAGCATCTTGCACTTGGAGAAGTTAAATTTCAATTTCCAGGTGCAGGACCACCTATCCAGAGTATCCAGGTCCTCTTTCAGGGCCAATCTCCCCTCCTTCCCCTCCACCACCACCCCCAGCTTAGAGTCAACCACAAAAAGACTCACACCTGATACCTTCCCTGATATCGGAGATGTAGGCGTTAAACAGGGGTAGCCCCAAGACTGATCCCTGTGGGACCCCACTTATGACCTCCCTAGGAGACGAGACCTCCCCTCTGACCACTACCCGCTGAGTGCGACCTGAAAGCCAATTCCCAGTCCACCTAACTATCAATGGGCCTACCCCCATCCCCCCAGCTTCTCCCTTAGGCCAGTGTGAGGGACCGAATCAAATGCCTTGCTGAAGTTCAGGAACAGCACATCCACTGGTCTCCCCCTGTTGAGTGATGATGTCACCCACTCATAGAACTCTACAAGGTTTGTCTGCCACGATCTACCTGGCACAAACCCATGCTGCCGGTCATCCAGGTAACCCATCTCCTCCAAGAAACCTCCCAGCCTTTCCTTAAGTATGCTCTCCATTACCTTCTCCACCACCGACGTCAAACTGACGGGTCTATAGTTTACTGGCTCTTCTCTCTATCCCCCTTTACGGATGGGCACAACATGCGCCTGCTTCCAATCCCTTGGCACTCTCTCTGTCTGGAGCAACAAGTTAAAGAGATCCGCCAATGCCACAGCCAAAACATCTGCCAATTCCCTCAGTACTCATGGATGAATAGCATCAGGCCCTGGAGATTTATCCTTTTTTAGGGACTGAAGGGCTTCCCACACCCGACCGATAGGAATATCAGCGTCTGATTCCCCCCCATTCAGCAGAACCAGCCTGATATCTCACCACTGGCCTACCTCGCCCAGCGACTTGTTCTTCAGCAGGTACCCCAATAGTCAGGTCTGCTGCACCTTCTGTGTCCTTCAAACCCTTTTTTGGAAGTTCCCCAGCCTCCTCCCTAGTGAACACTGAGGCAAAGTACTCATTCAGTACCTTCACCTGTTCTCCAGCCTCTTCCACCCCCCCACCCCCCGCTGTCCTCAAGCTACTGAGCTTGCCCTTGACCTTCTTCCGCTCACCAATATACCTAAAGAACCCCTCTTCCCCACCCTGTATCCCCTGTGCCGGCCTCTGCTCTTTCCATGCCTCTGCCCCCCCTCACCATTCTGGTGACTTTCCTGGTTGCAAGGCAATAGTTCTCTCTATCCTCTCTCCTCTCATTTTTGCTTCTGTAGCAGCTTCTTCTCCTCGCCTCCTGGACCTCTTTGGTCCACCAGCATGGCTTCAGACCTCACCGCCTTGCACTTCACTCTTGCACAGGTCCTGGTGGCCTCCTGTAGCCCACGCTTTATGATCTCCCACCTACCTTCCACATCCAAACCTGGTTTTATCTCTCCGAAATGCCTCTTGAGAATTTCCCCCATGTTCTGAAAGTTCACCCCCCTAAAATCAACAATCATTGTCCTTGAGCAGTCCCCCAGTTAAGCTGAAACCAGACTGTTGTGGCGCTCCCACATCTATACAGATTACATGTATATTGCATGAATGAAGCTGTAAAACAAGTTGCTAAAATTCAATCAAGCAGAATACACAAGAATAAGTTAACTAGCACTGCTTATTTTATAGTTCTGTCAACACAGATTTTTAATGCAGTTCAACATTAGTGTTGCTAACTGCATTGCTGGTATATAGCTGCACACGTTGTTACATATGGTTATGTTCTTGTTGAACATTATGTTACAATGTAATGTACCACAATAATAACATTTTTGTGAAGGTTTGGAAACAACAAACCAAAGCTGTCTTTACATTTTAGTTACACTGTATTTCTATTTGTATGTCTCTAGCCATACATACACACACCCCAGCTGTTTTATGGATTTTTTTTTTATGTAGACTAATTCCTGGGCAAACACTTTCTGTTCTTTCAAGGACTCTAGCAGGCAACTATTGTCCAACCAGGATTTCAGGCAACATCCCAAGGAGGAGTCATTGTGTGGCCCAGCAAGCTCATAGTCAAGAAGTAGTTTTCCATTTCATAATCTCTCCCCCAAACGCAGTTATATACAAAAATTATTACTCACTTACAATGGCACACACTGGCCCAATACATAATTCATACTTTCTGCCCATGCAGCCCCTCTTATAATTTGATAAGGCCAAAAGTGGGCATGGCTGGAGATCAAGAAAACAAACAATAATAATAGAAAAAGGGTATGCATCCACTCCATATAGTCTGCATCTCCATGTTTTCAGTAAGCTTGCACAGTTCCCCTGACTTATCAATGTACTCTTTTCTTTTCTAGCAAAACCCTTCATCACACTGTTTAACCTTCAGCACCACACCAAGACTCAACATCTGGGTTCCCTAAAGTACCACTGCTATTACCCTACTTGCCAGAAAACCTTTGCTGTAAGGGTAAGGCAAGATAAAACTCATTGCTGTACTTGATATTATGTCATGCAGGTTCATCAGGAAGTTATGTCCGGAGAGAACTTACCTTCTTTATACAGAGGGAGTGTTGAGATTCCACAGAAGGATCAGGAAAGCAATAACCATGCCAGGGCATTCGTATCTACACAATTAATGCACACCATGGGTGAATTGGATGTCATGAGGCCAATGGCAGAGTGCTTGTCAACACACTCGGGAAGTGCATTAATCTCAAATTCATGTACTACAGTGGGCTATTGTGCTTATCAAATGGAAAATTTTTAAATCAAAGGTTTTATTTTGTGTGGTTAGGCTGTTTGCTACATAGATTACATTAGGTTGGTGACAAAAGTGCATTTACTCTTTTTTCTTACTGCATTGTAGTGTCTTTGTTCTCACATGCAACCTTTGTAAATGAGACCTGGCTCAAAGTTTGTTAATCTGAAACTGAAATAAAAAAATAAAATAAATACTCTCAGCAAGGTTAATTTATTTTTGTTTTGCGAAATTAAAATGTTTCTTTTGTAAACTGCTCAACTTTAAGGTACATACTATAAGAGTGTATAAAAAAGTTCATTTGGATTTCAACACCAGTGATGCTTTTTCTGTGATTGTGAAGGAATGCAGGCACATTGCTATAGCAACAAAAGAAGAAAGGCTGTAAAAAGATTTTGTTTCTTATTTTTCAATGGAAAATATGTTTGTGTTTCAACTGTCACAGTATCTTTCAGAAACTGCATGCTTTGGGTTTTCTTTATTTCTGGTACCTGTGGGGAAAAATCAGTTTGGTTTGTATTTGACAGTTTTGCTAACTGCCAACTTTTGCTTGGAAAAAATGTTTTGTTTCAAGCTACATTACAAAAAACGTGGCTAACCAAAATTAAATAAACACAGGATAATGTGCAGTCTGGGAGGTAGATCTTGGAAAAATACAAATCTGGCCATCCTTGGATCTGAACTTTCTTCTTTTTATAAACTGTGTTTACATTATGATTGCCTGTCTTTACATCCTATAAATCTGGCATTGATTGCTCTGGGAGGTCTGTAGGCAGTCATTTCGGTTTTAATGATGTGTGTGCTCTACCCAGCTCATAGGTATCTACTGCAATGTCTTCACCTAATAATTCTGACAATAGTTTCCGAAGTGCATTGTCCATCATTGCCCTTTTGTCCCAGCCTCAACCAGTCCCATGGCTTGTATGTTTTTGCATCTGGAAAGTATTACAAAGGTAATAAAGTAGCACATACTCTTATGGTAGCTTCAAAATTGCACAGTGAAATTAAGCTCCTGTTTTTTGGGCTGGAGACAGTTTAACTTCATTGAAAGGATAATGCCTTTGAGAGTAAGATCAATTAGTTACCAGGATAACAGATGTTTGATTTCACAAAGGCACAATGCAATGTGCCACTTAGTAGCTGGGGGGATGGGTTGATTTGATGAGCTCATTTACCTTTCATGCAGTTCCTCTTAAACTGACGCCCCTATCTTTTTTCAACAATTTTCCTGTCACAAATATTTAAACCTGTTCCTTCACTTGATTAAGGGATTATTTTACTAGTAAGTAATGTTTGCCAGCAAATAAAGCATGATCACTAATGAAAGCAACACCCGTCCAATAGAACATAACAGCCTGTTCTTTCTGGCTTTAGGAAATCACAGAAGGTTTGCAAAATTGAAGTCTTGATGTGTTGTTTGAAACTAAGTTATCTCTGTCACTGAAATTAAAATTATCTTGTCTTTGACTTGACTTTATTTATTTATTGAAATGTTTCACCAGGAAAGGCACACTGAACTATATAAAATTGCTCATCTCGCAGAGTGTCCTGGGGGACGGGGAACATGAGAGAACAATAAAAAAAAAAAAAAAAAAAAAATTTACATGAGGTAATAAAACAGGAAATTATCACATTTACAAGATAATAAAAACACATTTATATGAGGTAATAAAAACAAAGCATCAAAACAAGATTCAAATACAAAATTTGCAGCAAGAAATACACATAAGGTTTCGGCCAGAGTTTTGGGAACCTATAGGAGAACGATGATTGGCCTATAGAGGTGGTACACTGTGGGACAGCTAGAGTACGGGGGTCTCTGGAATGGAGGGAGAGAGGGGCAGGAGGACAGTGAGGAGGCGAGGTGGGGGGAAGTGTACCAAACCAGAATTTACTGACGAATTTAATGAAGTGGGTTAGATGGCCGTTTTCCAGGGAAGGAAGAGCTAGAGAGTGATACAGATTGTAGTAGTTAGTGATGGGAGGGGTATCCAGAGCGAAACAACAGAAAGCATTGAAAAGAATGTCCTATCTGGTTAGGAATGTCTTTCATGCAGCACTGTAGGCTACGTCACAGTAGTCAAAGGTGGGTAGTATCATTTTCTGGACAAGCTCCCACCTGGCCTGAAGAGGAAAGCAACTTTGGTTCCTGTAAAGGGCGATTAATTTGGGGAGCAGCTTTTTCAGGATGGCGTCAATGTGTCCAGTTAAGCTGTGGTGTTGCTTTAGTCTGACCCTGAGATACCTAAAGGAGGAGGTGTCCTCAAGATAGAGCCATCAAGGGTGTGGGAGGAGGGCAATTTGGGTAGCCTAGAGAGTCTCTGCCTAGTGCTGAAGGTCATGGAGACTGTTTTCTTGGCATCGAGGAAAAGCTGATGGGAGCTTAGCCAGAGCTGAACTTTCTCAAAGTCATGCTGGAGTGTGGAAGCAATATCAATTGCTGATTGGCCAGAGTAGAAGAGGACAGTGTCGTCAGCATACATTTGGATAGAGGAGGAAGTGCACACTGATGGGAGATCATTAAGGAAAATGGAGAATAGGAGGGGGCCAAGGACTGAGCCTTGGGGTACTCCACTGTTTATCTGGAGTGGGGGGAAGGGAGGTGGAGTTAGCAATTTTAACTGACTGTGACCTGTCTTTTAAGTAGGAGCTAAACCAGTTAGTGGCTGATTTAGACAGGCCAGCAGTGCAAAAATTATCTGGAAGGAGTGGGTGGGAGACTTTGTCAAAAGACTTTGCGAGGTCTCCATACCTGACAGTATGGAATCGGTGAGCCTAAGTAAGGAAGTAGTAGTAGACTGATCTTTCTTAAAACTAGATTGGAGAGGAGTGAAAAAGGCTGAGGAGGGGAGGTAAGAGGAGAGTTGGGAGAGGACCAAGTGCTCCTGGAGCTTAGTGAGAATAGGTAAGAGAAAGAGATTGACCAGTTGTTCCCAGGCATGGAGGGGTCACCTCCCTTTGGTGATGGAATTACTACAGCATGCTTCCAGGAGTCAGGGAAAGAAGCCAGCGAGAAGGAGAGGCTCAGTAAGGCAGATAAAGGGTGAAGAAATAGCATGAGCAGAGAGACAGAAAGGAGTTTGGGATCAAGGTCATCAGGTGAGGAACCCTTAGATGGGTTGAGAGTGAGGCAAGCATTTAGAGCATCATGAGGTGAGATTGGCAAGAAGTATACAAGGTTACTTGAGAGGGTGATTGGGCGTCAGTTATTCCAGACAGGCACGTCCGGGAGGGTAGAAAGAACAGAAGAGAAGCTAGGAGAGCAGAAGTGCAGGAAGTAAAGTAAGGGTTAAATTCAGTAGCAACTGAGAGGTGGTCAGACATAAGCACATTATTGTCATAGATGAGTGGGGTTTGTGATTTAGAGGGGGGAGGAGGGAGTGAATGACTTTCCAAATTTTTGACGGGGTGCATATGTTAGCATCAAAGGTGGACCTAAAGTATTCGGACTTGGCAAGTCTTGTAACCATTGAACAGGCATTTCTGAGGACTCAATATCTATCGCAGTCAGCCTGTAATTTAGAGACTTTGTGAGCCTTCCAAGCACAGTCATGAGCTCTCATGCATGGCATCAGTTCTGATGTGATCCATGGGAGGTGATTGCCATGTACTCTAGTGCGCTAAAAGGGTGCGTGCTTATTCCAGATGTTAAGACCGTGGCTTTGGAAGTATTCCAGGGCTTCATTTACTGTGGTAGCAGAGGGGACAGTTGACCACTCCATGTGGGCTAGGTCATTTAGAAGGTGGGTGAGGTCTAGGGACTTGTATCAGTGAATTTGTAATGTTTTGTGTGTGACTTTTGGGCAGTGAAGTTTGGGGACCAGACGGATCATATTATGGTCACTGAGCACATCCAGGAGCAGGTCTGATTTGATTATTCTGTGGACATGTGATGTTGGGGCCCAATCGATAATTGAGGGTTGCCAGTTTTATTATTTTGGCAAGTAGACTTGTGAATCAGCAGCGATAGATTGAGGGCTGTGATGCTGTTACACAGCTTGCTTAGGGAGGGGTCGGGCCAGTTTTGGTTAAAATCACTTAATACATCAAGCTCACCATTTGATGTGAGATTAGAGATTTCGGTGAGACGATCAGAGGCATTAGTAGGGGGAGAGGCCTGGACAGCAGTATATCCCTACAAAATTGACAGGGATGGAGTAGGGCATGTGGAGCCTGAGGACAAGGGCCTCATAAGCTGCAGGGACTGATGCAGATAGAATCTGGGTAGCATGAATGGAGGATGAGGTATATATAGTTACACCACTGCCCCTGCCTTCACGGTCTTTCCAGATGATATTGTAGCCAGGAATGTAAATACTGTGATCAGGTATTTTGTTATTTAACCACATTTCAGTTATTATGAGGAGTTTGGGGGCTAGGGTTGAGCAAGGGGTTGAAGCAGAGTTAATTTTGGAATCCTTATGTTAAGGTGGATGATTTTAAGACCACAAGGGAGGGCTGGCATTATGTGAGCAGTTGAGGGCGCGTTTGGAGAGATGACATCGGTGTGTTGGAAGGAGGGGGGCCAGAGTTAGGGTTCTTATCCCCAATAGACAGTAGGAGAAGTGAGATGAAAATAAAGAGAAGCTTAGAGTTTTTGTACCAAGGCTTAGAAGAAACTAGTCTAACAGGGGTAGGAGAATAAAGAGAGGAAGTGAAGTGAATAGATTTGGAGAGACAGTGGGTGAAACCTTGAATTATCTTGGTGGTATGACTTCATTTTTGTTTAGAAACAAATGAAATACGCTCATCTAATTTACTGCTAGTGGCAATAATTCCTGCAGCAATTCAAAGAAAGTAGCCCATAATTTGAGAGAACACCATTACTCTTCCAAATCTTAAAACTCTCTATATGGCAGCGTAATCTTTTGTCAGCAGTCCCTAACCCCACCTGATCACCCACCCATGAGGGATAGAGACAGAGTGTGGGGTACATTCAAATCATCAGGTCAGACTAATGAATGGCAGAGATTCAGGGAACTTAGAAATAAACACAAAACTGAGTTAAGAAGGGCTAGAAAACAAAACTTTATAGACATTCAGAAAAAGAACCTCTCTGACTCAAAACAATTCTGGCCACAAATCAACACTCTCATTAAGGGCCATAACAAACAAGAAGGAGGGGACATAGTAGCAAATGGTGATCGTCACAAGAACCCTACAGATGCCTCCAATGCGATAAAAAAGGTTTTCATAGATCTTGATAAATTCAAGTCACACCACACTGGGCGACCTCAACCACCCCAAGATAATAGCAAAGGTATCCATGACATCCCAGACTTTCATTTCAAACTAATCTCCAGAAAAGAAGTCCTAAAATTATTTAAGGGGATCAAAACCCATGGAACAGCTGGGTATGACAAACCTGAACCCAAGCTACTAAATATGGCTGCCCCAAGTCACTGCCACCCCAGACACATGGTTATTCAGCTGATCCCTCCTTGAAGGGAAAGTTCCTGTGCTCTGGAAAGTGGACCTGGTATCACCCATTCACAAAGGTGGGTCACAGGATCAGGTGGAAAACTATCATCCAATATCCCTCCTGTCCATACTAAGTAAAGTGTTGGAGAGGGTTGTGTACAACCAGGTGGTGGACTACGTTGAGCGAGACAAATTACTGACAGCTCAACAGCATGGTTTCAGAAAGAACCATGGAACAAATACTGCCCTAGTAAATCTTACCACAGATATACTCTCTGCTTTGGACAAGGGCATGTGCACTGGTGCAGTCTTCATTGACCTCACCAAGGCATTTGACCTGGTAGACCATCAATTGCTCCTTGCAAGGTTGAAACAAGTCGGCCTAGACAACCTGTTGGCAAAAGGGTTCACCAACTATCTCCAGGGAAGGTCCCAACAAGTCAGATGGCAGAGTGGCACTTCGGATAATTGTCAGATACTGGAAGGGGTTCCCCAGGGATCAATCCTTGGGCCTCTGCTGTTTTCCTTATTTATAAATGATATGCCTACATACTGTGGTGAGGCTAAACTCACCTTGTATGCAGATGATGCTGTACTATACAGGTCCACTGATGACACCGACGCCTTGAATGAACTACTATCAAAGGATCTCCTGTTGCTTGAAGGATGGCTAATTAATAACAAGCTGGTCAATAATGGCAGAAAAACTAAGGCTATATTATTTGGTCCAAAAATCTGGGACCTGACAGGTCTAAAAGATTGGCACTCTATCTGCTGAACAAGGGTAGAGGTAGTTGAGATCATAAAGTACCTGGGAATCACCACTGACCAGGACCTCACCTTCAAGGCCCAAACTGACATGCTCATTAAGTCTATGAACCAGAAGTTCGGACTTCTATACCGCCTAAGTCCCTATCTAACACACGACACTCGGCGCAAGGTTACAGGGTATCCTGTGAGAAGGGCAACCCCAACTGAGCGCTTACAAAAGGGGGGACTCAATAGCAGCGCCTGTTCTCAGGGCTACTGGATGGGGGACTGCAGGTATAACGACATCCTGTCACTATATGTTTCATGTGCGTGCGGGGGGGGCGAGCAAGCATGTCATGCGACGGGCAGAAAGGGATGGAGGGTTTGTGAGGGGCAGTGCGGCGGTCGGTTGCCGAGCTGTCTCTGTAGCATGGTGGGTGGGTGGCAGGTTAGGGCTCTAAGGGTGCCAGGTTAGTTTCTAGGCACGCATTCGTTCTGTTGCGTGCCCAGCTAAATATTTTTGTTCGGGTTTTGCGCACACCACCCTGGAGTTGAGAATCCTTTAGTTGGGGGGGGGGGTGCATTCCCAGGCATAAAAAAAATAAAAGCAAGTCCCTAGTGCCATTTTACCATGTGCCAGGAGTGCATATCTGCAAAATTGATTTTTGCCAATGCACATTCGCCCTAACGGTGATTGCCTTTGTACGATCACCATTATCACATAAATCCAGGTTGTGGAAGGCACCCTTTTACCCACCCTGTTTTATGGTTACCTGTACTTTTCTCTATAAAAAAACACTGAGATGCAGAAGCTCAGAACCCTCTACCATAGAATCTGTAGATTTGCAGCAGGGATCCCCTCCAGAGAACACCACTATCTGGTCCTCCAAGCCCTATCCTGGCCCACCTTGGAAGGCAGACTAACATACCCTCTCTTAAGCAGCATACAAGCTCAGGCTGTGTCCTTCCCAGTTTAGCTGAGGTGCTGTTAACAAAAAGAACAGTAGAACACTTAGGTTCTCTACAGAAAGCTCCTCATGATACCCAAAGCGAAATCTGCCCAAGGTTGTTGGGCATTTTTGGCTTTCATTCCTTCCCTTTGGAACACACTCCCAACAAATCTCCAGAAGTGCAACTGACTAGGGGGATTTAAAAGGGGGATTAAGGCCCACCTGCTGGAGCTTAACCATTGCACTTGTAATCGGTGATGTCTCAACTGTGTACTGCTGTATCCTATTATCTGTATCCATTGAGTTGCTGTAAACATAAATGCACTCAATGTGTCATTAACAAGAGTTGTAAACTGTCGAGTGTTGTAATTCTATGTACCTTAGTATGTGACTGTAAATTACTGTCTCTAATCTGTAAAAGTTTTGCTCTGTATATGTTGCACTATCTGTAATTAATTCCTGGTCGCCCCTGAAAAAGGGACCGTTACCGGACTCAGTGGGCCTACCCGGTTAGCAAAATTAAATAAATAAGGTGTAAAAGAAATTCCCTGATGGTTAGCAGTCCCTCACCCACCTTCAGCTGTTTAATAACTTCTGAGTAACTCCTCACCCCAATTTACTTCTCGGCTTACTTGTTTTCACAAGGAAGATGTGCTGGATAGACTCTTCCAAATATACTGTAGCTGCCTTAAAGGATTTGTGTTTCACCCTCATGGGGCGGGTTCATAGTAACAAACTAGGAATGAAAAATATTCATTTATAGATATTATTTTCACACGTGAGCTTTCTTTTACTGAACCATGCCAGACAGGTGAACAAGTAAAGTATCTACTGGTGTTCAGGTTGGCTTCATTCTTAAATTGTTTAATGGTACTTCATACATCTCAAGCCAAAAGCAGAATGAAGTGTGGGCAGTGGGGCTTTTAAATGGCAAAAGGAATCAGCTAGCCTTTTCTGACCCAGCTGATGAATTAGTTGGGTTTATAGTAAGTTTTTTTTTTCGCCCATACGCACCAAACAGTTATTCATGAACACATCTCTTCTGCAATATAGAGAATTCATATTTCAGGTCTGACGCTGACGAATGTAACATGTACCATGGACGCACATACTTGACTCTGAATCATGTGATATAAAGTTTCAGTTGCCCTTGGAAATGACTATTTTGACAAAAAATAAATAAATAAATAAAAATGTTCCCACTGTTGGGCCTTTAATATTTAAGAGTTCATTTTACTTAAACAACCAATAATTGGTTATTAATCATAGCTACAAAAATAAAATAACCCTGCGTTGCTGGGGGTTCCATAAAAGGGCAAACTACTGAGCCACTTTTCTGAAACCAGGGCAGGTGGACAAATTCAACTTCCCTTTATTAAAGAACATCTCTTGCACGCCTACAAAATAACCTCCTGGTGTCATATTAATCTATTTTTGTAAGGAGTCAGCATGCTTGCTTTGGGCTGGCATGTCCCCCCTCTCAGCCATCCACTGACCACAACACCTTTCTGTCTCCCAGGGGAGTCACTAGTCAGCTTGCCCAAATGCCAGACTGTCCCTGTTTGTCTGCCTGGGACTTCTGCCCTACCACCCACCCGAACATACTGGCACCAATTGAAAACTGTTAGAAATCCATTTGGCATGGCAATAGGGGGAAGGGTGCACACTAGAGTTGATGGGTGTCAGGTAAAGGGATGGAATCCTATGCATAAGACAGAGCCTCCTGGATAACTATTTTCATGCAGGGAAGTCAGACCCTTGTGCTTTGATGGAACCTTCTAATTTTGGTTAGGCTTGCAGCTTGTTACTGTGACTTCTGAAGATGCAGTGCGGATTGAGTTTAATGGAGCTGAACCCCACTTGCTTCTTGTTCTGTGGGACCCTGTGGGGTTACAGCCTGATTTTTGAGATTTCACCACTCCTTTTTGCTCTAACAGAATGTTAATTATTGTAAATGCTATGGCGCAGAGTTGTAATTCATTAAGTGAAATAGAGTGGAAAACTAAGCGTGTTGTAATAGGTGCAGGCTAACGGTCTCATCAAGTTCTAGGAAAAAAACTATTAACACATTTTTTCAACAGATTACTAAATGTTTTGTCTGGGCTAAAACACATTCACTTACTGTTGGCCCCTTTGCTTGGATTATTTTTGTAGCAAACAATTGATCATTTGATTAAGGGAAATGTAAATCTCATATCTCTCCCAGGTTAATTGTGTTAAGCTATGGGGACTTCTTGCATGGAGCTGAAACTTTGCATTTATAAAATTTACAGCAGTACTATATCAATCCTAAGGGGCATTTTTATTGGTCTCTTTTGTACGCAAAAAACGCTTCTAATTACATTCTAGAATGCACTACCCCCTCATGTTAGGAACTCCTCATCTCACTTAGCACTTGCTTTCTCCTACGAACATATGAAATTTGCCAGCAGATAAAGGCCTAGAGGTCTATCAAGTCTGCTCGAACATGCAGCTAGCACCCCTTATTCTGCAGCTGCTCCTGCCTTCCATCCTTCCCCTTCATTAACCCTCCCCCTTGTCTTGTCCCATCCTTGTTTGAAGCAGTCCAGTGTTCTACTGCATACCACTTCAGCAGGTTACGCATTCCACCCAGCCATCACCCTCTCTGTAAAAAAAGTGCCTCCTCATCTCCCTCCTGAACCTTCCTCGCTCCAGTTTCATATCATGGCCCCTGGTGGCCCTCTCCTCCCATACTTTGAACAGCCCCTCTGTACCCGTCATGTTTATTCCTTTCATGTATTTAAAGGTTTCAATCATGTCACCCCTGTCTCTCCTCTCCTCCAGTGAGTACGTGTTCAACTCCTTCAACCTCCTCTCGTATGATAAGTCCCCCAGCCCCTTGATCATCTTTGTCACTCTGCGCTGCACCCCCTCCAGTAACTTAATGTCCCTCTTCAGATACGGACGCCAGTACTGCACGCAGTACTCCAGGTGTGGTCTAACTAATGACCTATACAGTGGCAGAATCACCTCCTCCCTCCTCGAGGATATACCCCTGCAATACAACCCAGCATTTTGTTGGCCTTTGCAGCTGCCTTCCTACATTGTGCCAAGTTGTTCATTGACCCTGTAACAAAACACCCAGATCCTTCTCCTCCTCTGTCTGGGCTAGCTGCACTCCCCCTAGCTGGTAATCCTCCTTGCATTCTTCATCCCATAATGCAACACCTTGCACTTTTTGGTATTAAAGCCCAGTTGCCAGGTGTCTGACCAGGTTTCAAGCTTTGCCAGATCATCCTGCAACCCCTGCCATCCCCCTAGGTCATCCACCACCGCGCCTACCTTGGTATCATCAGCAAACAGACTGATCTTGCTCTTGATGTCCCGTGATATGTCTGCAATGAATATCCCAAACAACACTGGTCCCAACACTGAGCCCTGTGGAACACCACTCGTCACTGCCCTTGGGTGTGAGGCTCCCACCCACCACCACCCTCTGTTGCCTTCCCTGCAGCCAGTTTCCTACCCATCTCACCAGCTTTGCCCTGTGCCTACTAACTTCCTTCCCAGCCTTCCATGTGGCACTGAGTCAAATGCCTTACTGAAGTCCAGATACAGGACATGCACTGCATGGCCCCTGTCCAGTTGCCTAGTTACCCAGTCATAGAACTCGACCAGGTTGGTTTAGCAGGATCTACCATGTATGAAGCCATGCTGTCTGCTGTCCTTTGGCCTCTAGGAGGGCCACCAGCCTCTCCTTCAGGATAATCTCCATTAGCTTACCCACGATGGATATGAGGCTCACTGGTCTGTAGTTTCCTGGTTCATCCTTGGGGCCACTCTTGTGGAGGGGCACCACATGAGCCATTCTCCATTCCTGAGGTACACACCCCGAATGTAGTGAGGCATTAAATAGGTCTGCCAAAGGTCCTGCAAGGACCTCTGCCAGCTCCTTCAGTACCCTGGGGTGGATGCTATCTGGGCCTGGCGCCTTGTCCACCCTCAGTGCCTTCAAACCCTCTCGAACTCTGCTCTCCATGATTTCCCCATCTGTCACCACTTCCCCCCTGCTTCTGCCATTTCTCCCACCTTGGGTGTCACCCCCTCTTCTCTTTAGTAAATACTGAGCAGAAGTACTCATTTAGTGCTTCCGCCTTATCGCACCCTGCTTCCACCCAACCCCCCTCCTTCCTAATCCTTACTATGTGGTCCTTACAGCTCCTTTTCTCCCTGATGTACTTAAAGAAGTCCTTCTCCCCCTTCTTAATGCCTTGTGCCAGCCTGAGTTCCGTGGTGCTTTGGCTCCCCTTACTGCCTTGTCACCTCCTTGATTCTGTCAAGTACTCCTCCTGTCCTCCCCCTCCCTGTTTTCTTGTACTTCCTAAAGGCAGCTCTTTTCCTTCTTACCTTTTCCTGACTTCCTTGCTCAACCAGATCAGTTTCTTAGCCCTAGCCTTCTTGCTCTGGGCTTTGCAGCAGAGTTTGGTTGCCTCCACTATCCCCAGCTTTATGAGCTCCCACCTCTGGTTAGTGTCCATACTAGATTGAATTCTGGCCAGGTACCCTTTTACCACTTCCCCCATCCTCCCAAAGTCGGCCCTCCTGAAGTCCAGCACTATTGTGCCAGATTCCACTCCTTCCTTGCCCATATCCTCTCTACACTCTCGGCATCTGCGACTGCTCATAATCTACTGAGTGGTCTCTAGCTGTGCTTAGGCCGCTGGATGCAAAGTCCAACAAATCCCTATTGTATTCCTGTGCATTGCTGTTACGTATTTCTCTCCCCTAGCTTACTACTCAACAGTTATTAGCATATTATGACTTAATTGGTTATGACTCTAACTTGTGTTAGCTCTTACTATTGTTACTGCTTGTATTAATTTGTTGTGATCTCTACTGCTGTCTTATTGTACCTACAGTTATCTTCAATGTGTTCCTTCTGTTGTCGTTGGTGTACCTTACTGTTGTCAGTGCTGTATATCTAATTGTACTCTCCCTTGTCGTGCCTGAAAATAGGCAGTTTTTTTTTTGCCTAGTGCACTTACCCAGTTACCAAAAGCTAATAAATAAATAAATAAAAAATTACATGACTCTCTTTAGATGAAACCTATAAGCCAGAGAGATGCCAATATTTTAAATAACTGAATTTGTTTCAAACTATAAAATTAAATTAATATTTGTATATATTAGTACAATTTTTAATGGTATATTTAACTTCATAACTTCAGTTTATAACTAGTGGCTTTTTACTGATATACAGTATTACGTTGATAGAAAATGGCCAAATCTAGTCATTTTATAAGGATGTTATTTCTTGAAACGTAGTTATGACATAATGAACCTGAACAACTAGTAGACGTCCTTGAGAATTTTAACAAGAATTTGCAGCTTGGAAATCTTAGTTAAACTAAAAGGTTGGGAACTTTGACATATTTTATTGGCCAAGGGCTAAGTTACAAATATTTGGACTCGTTCCAAGAACTGTGCTGACACCTGTCATTTTGACTAGAGTAACTCTTTTCCACTTTATCTAATCTGGCACATTTGGCTCAGAGATGCTGGGATAGGTCCGAAGTATTGCCCCTCTCTTGACTGGTGAAAATCCTCTACATGGGCTACTGTGGTTTAGGGCACTTAAGGATCAGTAGTGCCCTATAATTGAAGCTAATTAAGCCCACTTGTGGCTGGCTTTTACTCACCCAAAAGAAGGATTGCTCATAAATTGTGATCTAATCAGTGTGTTGGGGGTAATAATCACTCTTTGCTGGAGGTTCCATCAAACAACAAACTACTGAGCTGCTTTTCTGAAACCGGGGCAGGTGGACACATTCAATTTCCTTTTACTCTTAAAGAACATCTCTTGCAAGCTTACAAAATAACCTCCTGGTGCCATATTAATCTATTTTTGTACAGAGCCTGCATGCTGTTAGTAGCTGTTGTGGCTAGGAGGTGCACCACCACCCACTGCCGCAGACTCCAAGATCTATTTATTTATTTATTTGCTTTTGTTAACCGGGTAAGCACACTAGACAGCCAAGTGCCTATTTTCAGGTGCGACCCGGGAGATTACAAGATACATACATGAACATCAGGCAAAAACAAGTGAAGGATTACATTAAAGAGAATTAGCATACAGGGACATTACAAGCAACAGTACCAGCATGGATTTACATTGCAGGCAGTAGGAAGAAGTACAGTGTGGTTTCATCATTCCAGGCAGCAATGTTGTAAGGCTTGCAGGTAGGCAAAGAGGAGTCACATTGGGATAGAGTGGGCCCAGAGCAAGATAAGGGAGTGCACAGTAATAATGTTCACCCTGTTGGGCAGGTGGGCATAAGTGGTCTATTTTTCTAGTAAGCTGTGAGTACAGGAGGTGTATAAGCGCAGATGTACTCTACCCAAGTCATATTGTTTACGTAGCAGGGGCCGGCATGCCTCACCCCCTCAGCCATCAACACCCTTTTGTCCCCAAGCGGAGTCAATAGTCAGCTTGCCCGAATGCCTGACTGCCCCCGTTTCTCTGCCTGAGACTTCTGCCCAACCACCCACCCCGGACATGCTGGCACCAGCTGAAAACTGTTTGAAATCCATTTGGCATGGCAGCAGGGGGAGAGGGAGCAAACTAGAGTTGAGGGATGCTAGATGCTGCACAACATGCCACTGCTATAATTCTATTAATTGCTGCTACTGAATATTACAGTTAACATTTAAACAGCAGATAAGCAGATGATTTCCTTATTTTTTTTTTGTGTGAAAAAAAAAAACAGTTACAGGCACTCGGGCAGGGAAGGGACCCAGTGTAGAATCATGAGCCTTCACCTCCACCCCCTTCCCCAATGATTAAACCATATTTAGATGCATATGTTTTGGAGTCACACAGATGCAAAAATAAGTTTCTATTTTGAAAACGGACAGATGTTTTTGTAATTTCATGTAAAGGGAGGAAGGGCAAGAGATACATTTTATGGGCTAGGGATACACCTGCAGGCAAAGCCAAACAGAGCAGGCAAATGTACATGGAAACAGCACCACCTGATGCAATTAAGCTGTCGGGAATAAAATGTCAGTTAAGTGACTTGTGTCAGAACTACTGCATACCACATACCACAACCTTACCGTCGCTACTACTACCTCGTCCTGCCATGGTACCAGTAAACTTTTCGGTAACTACCACTGTAGTTTGATGATAGTTTTGGAACTGGGTTTACTCAAAGGTCTTTTAAGCCCTGGGAAACTATAGGTTTGGATCATTATTATCAAATGGTGTCCTATCTTTTTCTACAGTTAGTTCAACAATTTGATCTGTCCAGGATGATTTTTTTTTTTTTTTAAGTTTTTGCTAATCTGTACTTATATGAATAGAGACAGATTTCTGAAACCTTAAGGATAATGTCCATGTTTTAGAGTTTTGCATAAATATTTTGGAACAAAATACTACAAAGAGGTTCATTTACATTTTCTATTGGTGTGTTGTGGGCCAGGATCTATCTGCTGAGCAGCAAACTGTGGAAACGTGGAAAGCAGACTGGGGGACAAGTGGTGACTGGAAGACTGGGACAAAATTATACATATTCCTATCACTGCATCCTCTTTGGTTAACTGGAAAGAATTATCAATGTAGAAATAAAGGGATGAGCACCACTCAAGTAGTCCAATCTTATGCTCTTTATGGCTCCTTTCTCCAGGGGAAAAAGCCAAAGGACAGCATGATCTCTCCAGAGATGCTAGAAAGAGTACACACTTGAGCCTAAAGAGAAAGGGAAGGAGTCCTTTGGCCAAATAAGGGAGTATACCATATACGGTTTACATGTTCAAAAAGAAAACTGTGAGAATAATGTCTAAATAGGAGCACTAGTACACTAGATAACACAGCACACAGGTTCCAGGGGCAGGGCCAAATAGGTTCTCTTATTTACTGAAACTGTACCACCATGAGACTTACTTTGCTTTGTTATTTGTTGTCCCTCAACTAAAGCCACCATGTATTGCCAAATGTAACAACTGTAACATTTCACTATGTATTCCCTGCTCTTGTTATTCTGATGTTTCTACTCTGTGCCGCCTTACATGGCCCAGGTCATGCATGAAAATAGTCCCTGGGATCAGTGCACCTACCCAGTTAAAGTCATAAATAAATAAATAAAGTGAAGGGTCTGACGAAATAGTGTTGTTTGCTATGAAACATTACCCAGATGTGTTTTTTGAATAATAAAGAGCATAAGACTGGACTACTTGAAGGGTGTCCATTCATCCCATCATTTCTGCATTAATATGGATCTTCAAGTGGATGACCCAAGACATAACCTTTTAACACTTCTCCTAGAAACGAGGCAGTCTGGATACTCTTTGGAAATTGCAAATGGAGAGAATTCCAATGGAAAATGGTATTCCGTTGGGAGGGGGCACTGTGGAGCCCAAGCTAAGCGGTCACATGAAAAATGAGCTCTTGCTACCAATTTAGCAACAGAATAAATTAAACCTTGACAAATTAAGTTTTCCAAAAATGTTTACAGCTATCAGTTCCAATGAACTTATGACACATGATGCTGAGGATGAACCAGAACCAGGGGCAGGCAGATGGACACAAAGGTATTGGCAAATTGGCTACTGCCAGGGCCAGTAAAAGATCCACAGTGCATGGCAGAGCAAAGGGGGAGGACCAGAAAGAAACACTCCAGTCACTGTGAGGCAAAATACAACAGTTTTCCTCTAACATGGCTGTCATGAATGCCAAACTTTAGAGTCTCATAACCCAGACTGTCACTGTAGAGACCTTGGTAGAGGTTTTAACTTTAGAAGTGTAAGACATTAAATGGCATTCAGAGAAGTGCCAAATGGTGGTGGTAATGTACGCACAAGAAATGCAAGTTACGTACTTACAGTAACTGCTGATCTTTGTGAATATCCTTCTCCACATATTACCACTAATGGGTCTGAGTCAGAGGCACTAGGACCTTTAGGCAGCGAGAACATTTCTGGTAGGGCCTGGTAATACAAGTAGGCCCCACGCACATGGCACTGCAGGCGCCTGCTGGTATACAGCCGCACCAGCCCCCAACCACCTTAGTACCTTTTTTACTAAGGAGGTCAGCAATAAGAATCTAACAAGTAACCTATGTACTTAACCTAAGGGCGTAAGATATCCCAGGTGGCCTGTGTAAGACAGACCACCAAACCAACAACACAGTGTTTTCACAGCCCAAACCAAGTAAAAAGGTGAGTCCATGGGATGGTGGGAGGGCATGGTTATCTATGGGGAAGATATTCAGGAAGGTCAACAGTAAGTACTTAAATTTATTTATTTGTACTCTGCTTATACTCTGATTACCATGTGGGTCCACTGGCACCACGTGCCTTTTTCAGGCATTACCCAGGTACAAGTATATTGGATAATCAGTAACAAGGTAATATCATAGTTAATAGTGCAGTGGTCTTTCATTGGGAAGTGGAATACAACAAATGGTACAAAAATTGTTTCACAAAAAAAAAATTAAAATTTTTACATTTTACAAGCATCAGGCTGGAGGCTTGGCAGACATGCATAACAAACATTAATTACAGATGGATAGAGAATAGGGTTAACAATAGAGATTGCAACTGTGGTGACCATACATTGAAGCAGAAAGCATATCTACATGAGGCAGAAGCAGGAACTAAGATTTAGCAAATCAAGGCATAAATTAGTGTCGGAGGGTTGATTAGAGGCCTTTGTTAATCAAAATGAAAAATGATTAGCAATCAGCTGATTTTGATTAGCAGTTTTATAAAAATGGATATTTTTACTTTAAACTATGTAATTATTACTTATTATTGTATATATTGATAAAACAGACATTGTATACATAGTTCTGAAACTGAATTTGCCATTTTGACCAAATTGTCTGCATAACCTTTTTTATCACCTCATCTCATATACCTGGTACAGAAAGATTTCGAATCCCTGCCAATCGTAATTCCGCACAAAGGCATTGCCATTCTGTGCCACGGGTGTGAAAATGCATTTTGGCCAGTATCTGAAAAATGACAGTTGTGATATACATGAGGTGGGGTAATAAGAAGGCTATGTTGAAAATCTGGGGTCAAAATATTTAAAAATTCCAAAGTTACAAGCGTGCACAGTGAAATTACAACAAATGGTCATAACTTTGTCATTTATTCATATTTTGACCCCAAATTTTCAACACAGCCTTCTTATGAACACTCCTCAAGAACAACATGACTGTCATTGTACAATTCCTGCCCAAAAGGTGAAGCCAAGCAACTGCAAAACAACCTGTCAAGCAGGAGCTGCTTAATAAAAGTTATGTTGTCCATGAGGTGGGGTCCCCAAAAGGTTATGTTGAAAATTTGGGGTCAATATCTCAAAAAATGACCGAGTTATGCACCAAAGTTGAAACCCTTATTGAATACACAGGACTGCATTTACCTTAGTTCTCATACTGCAGTCCCCGTTACCAGCAGCAAGATGTGACTTCGATCGGGAGCATGGATCTCGAACCTGGGACCTGTTCAGGTGAGTGATGGTCTGTGGAGGTGTCAAGAGGGGTGTGGGGAGGTGGGTGCACAGTGGGTGGTCAGGTGGGGGTACGGGAGTGATCGGCGATGTACCCTTTCTTTTTTTTTTTGCAGGTTCAAATTAAAAAAACATCAAGGGGACAAAAACAGACAGCGATAGAATGGTGGGTGGTGCCACTAGACACCAAGGAACCTCACAATAACAGGGACAGTGATTAAATTGAGGGTGCCACTAGACACCAGGGAACATCAAAAATAACGGGGATGTTGATCGGATGGAGGGGTCCCCTAGACACCAGGGATAAAACGGCATTACAGGGATGATCAGTGGAGGAAGGGGGCACTAGATGTCACCAGGGAAACAGACGGCTAGCAACTGGAAAGGTGGGAGGTGCCACTAGACACCAGGGAAAGTAAAAAAAAAAAAATACGGGGATGGCCAGCTTCTAGCAACCACTGCTAATCAAGCTGAAAATTGACTCACGTTTCCCGATTCTTGGGTCACAAATTGTGGTGCAAACCTGCTTATTTTGTGCCTTGCAAATGGTTCTTCATTTTATGAATGAATGCTTTAGTGGAGGTGGACTTTCTGAGGGGAGCAGGTATGGCACGGGGGGTTGGGGTTGAACTGAGTATTGTAGCTGTGGGTCAGCATTTTTAAGGAAGACATTCTGAAGGCTTTGTTCCTGCCCAGTATGCAAAAGAACTGCAGCATTATACAACGGGGCTTTAAAATCAAGACATCTGATTGGTTAACTGGCACCTTTGCAGCATTGTAAAATTCAGCATTTCCAACGCAAAAGGTGCCAGTCAGCCTCATCTCTACAATCCGTGTGCCCCTCAACAACGAAACTGAAAATCCGCCATCTTGAAGGACTGCTAAACACTGCTGTCGCACAAGTCCCACTGCACCACACCAAATTTATAAAAAATATATTACAAAGCAACACTCCCCAAACCATTTCCAACCTAAAACAGTCTAGTACAGTAAAATTATTCCCCGTAACTACTTCCACCGAGCTCACCTCTGACCCCCTTCCCTCATCTCTGAGAACCGCTTACTCGACCTACATAAACAACTCGTTCAAACATATCCTCATTTTTAAAAAACACGTTTTCCACCTGACAATTCCTCAGAGGCTTAAAAAATATAATGAGGTAAATATGCATGGAAGTGCCCGATCACAAACCTCTCACGGCTTCAGCGCTACAGCAGCAGGGGCGCTATCAGCATCTTAAGTTTAAAGCCAATCACGAACCTCCCGCAACTTCAGAGCTATAGCAGCAAGCACGCTACCAGCCTTTTAAGTTTAAAGACACTAAACTGACGGCTACAGAATGCCTCTTACAGTCTGGCACACAACTCCTTCCATAAGTGACTTAATGAGGTTTCAATAAAAAAAAAAGGTAAACCCTTAGACGGTCTTCTGAGACACTAGTCTACCCAGCAAAAGGGAACTATTTTTTAGGCGCAACAATAAATTAAATGAAAGCTAGTGAAAATAAAAAAAATATATTTTTTTTTATTTTATGTTGCAACAAATTAATACAAACATTGTATAATAGAAATAAACCACTCCAGGGTGTGGGTGATGCTGGGATTTAACCACGCCTGGTGAGGTTTAGTCACTCGGCTTGCAGCCTCGTGACCGAACCGCACCAGGTGTGGGTAAACCCAACATCGCCCACACCTTGTCATGGTTTATTGCTTAATTAACTGATGAGCTATAGCAGGTAAAAGCACAACCTGGTACATGTAACACACAGGCAGACTGGGCACTAATTCAGCAGAGTAATAATAAACCACTTCCCCAAAGAGTTCAAAGACTTTCAAAAGGAGGTAAAGAGAAGTTGTTAAAGGAGAGGGGACCCAAACAATTGTACAAGGAATGGGAGGTAACACTTTTGATGTGACTATGTTTAACTGTTATGCAACACTTAGTAGCTCATTCAAACTAATTTTCCAAGAATCTATTTTCTTCATAGATTCCCATAAATGGGTCAGAGTACCAGGCTCAGAGAGAGTTCCCCAGACTAGGGAGACTGGAGCGCAGAGCTCACTTCAGCATAGTAATCCATTCAGAACTGTCCTGACAAAGGTGGAATGCTGCTGGGCATTGACATCCAGGGCATAATTCTTGGCAAAGGTATGCACTGTGCACCAAGTTGCAGCCCTGCAAACCTCTGCAATCAGCAATGAGCATAATTCCGCCAAAGAAGTAGCTCTCTGGTGCAGTGGGCATGCACTTTGCCCTGTAGTTTTACCCCTACCACAGCACAGCAGTGGAGAAGGCAAGTCACAGACGAGGCTGAAATACACTTGATTGTGTCAGGTAGACTCTTTTCACTGGGGGTCGAAAGAAACAAAGAACTGCTTTTCCTGTCTGTAGGCATTAGTGCTGCCCAGGTAAAATCTAAGGACCCTTTTCATATCCAGTGAGTAGAGGGTCCTTTCTCCCTCATTCTGGAAGTTGGAAAAGCAGGTAGGCAAAATCAGAGACTAATTCAGATGGAACTCTGATGTCACTTAAGGTAGAAGCTTAGGGTGTATCGAGACACTACCTTGTCTTTATGGAAAACAATATACACAGTATCTGTGATCAAAGCATGGATTTTAGACACAGTAGGACGGATTTTCAACTCGATGTGGGACTGAGTCCTACACCCCAACTGCAGTTGTGGTCTGAAATCTCTGCAGCTGCAGAGATTGGTATTTTCTGCTGCACAGCTGTAGGGAACGTTGTGCCTGGTCCCACCAGGTTTAATTTTTCTGCAGCCGCGCTGAACAAAATGGCCTTAAGCTGCTGCAAATCGTGAAGCCAGTCGCAAAGCAGCTCCACATTTGAAAATACCACAGCTGTAGGAAAAAAATCTGCAGCTCTGCAAGGGGAGACCCACTTGTGCCAATTTTTTCCCCACAGCTGCGGGAGTTACGAGGGCTTTGAAAATCTGGCCTAGTGTGTACTCTATGTCTCAAGTTACGACAGGCTACAATGAGTTGCAAGTGAGCATATCTAGCACAAGCCTGAGATCACAGGGAACCACCGGTTACCTGATGGGGGCCTTGTGTGCAAACTCCCCCAAGCAACCTCTTGAACAGTGACAGCTGTGCCAAAGGGAGGATGCCCACAGGTTTGTGGTACATTGATATAGTGGATAGGACAAACTTAACTGTGGAATACTGCAGTACAGCATCGGAAATGTCCAATAAGTATTCCAAAACCTTTTGAGGTGGACACTAAAAAGGGAGCAGGGTCCCCTGTTCTTGGTACCCATTCCCACACTCTCACTGCCTCCCTGAAGAAAAGGTAAGTGTGTGCTCCCCCTTGTCTGTTGACATGGTACATAAGAGGCTCATGTCTGTTTGAAGGACTACATTTTGGCTCACTAAGTCCACTAGGGCTTTCAGTCAGTAAAGAACTGCATGTCTCTCTAACATATTTATGTGGAGATGTGTCTCTGATGATTCCCAGTCTTCCTGTGTCTGGAGACCATGGCAGTTGGCTCCCCACCCCAGTTAGAAGGCATCTCTGGCGAGGGTTGCCTCTGGCTCTGGTGGGGAGAAGAAGAAGCCCTGGATAAGGTTTTCCTCCACAGACCACCACATTAGGGACCTTATCAGGGGTTTGGTCACCTAAATGGGGAAGCTCCAAGGGTGTGATGCTTGATACCACTGAGTAATGTGCATCCACCGAGTCAATCTCATGTGTAGCCTTGCTAGGGAGACTGTGAACACCAAGGATGCCAGGAGTCCCAGCAGGCACTATACAGAGTGCATTGGCAGTTTTGTGTGCCATAATGAAGCATGCCATCTGCACAACTGTTCACACCCTGCTGTCTACAAGGAAGGTTTGAGCCTGGGCCATGTCTAGAACAGCTATTATGAACAGCAGTACCTGGGAGGGTCTCTAGCTGAGACTTGGCAAGTTTCAACAGGACTCCCATGGATGTCATAAACTGTGAGGCAGTGGCCACTGCCTGCTCTGTTTCTCCTGGATGAGCTTATCCGAAGGCAGTTGCCCAGGTAAGTGAAGACTTTCAGTTCTATCTTTCTGAGGTGTGCTGCAAGTAGTGCGAAGCACTTTGTAAAGACTTGCAGTGCCAAGGAAAGCCCAAGAGTTGAACTCTGAACTGATAGTACTGCCCCTTCACGCTGAACCAGAGGTACCTGTGGTGGCTGGGGTGCAACAGTATGTGCTGCTATGGGTCCTGCATATCCAGAGATGCTAACCAGTCCTTTTGTTTCAGGTAAGATAGCAGTGATCTCAAAGAAGCCATACTGAATTTTTCTCAATCTGCGTACTTGTTTGTTTTCTGAGGTCGAACGTGGGGAGCATGTCCCCTGATTTCTTGGGTATCCGGAAGTAGTGCCCTTTGTTTCATTCTGACTCTGGCACTGTTTCCACAGCCCCGAGTCTCAGCAGGCCTGCAGTCTCCTGTTCCAGTAGCTCTGAAATGTGAGTTGACAAGGGAAACTGCCACCAAGACAGATTGTCCGGGGGTTCCAACAACTACAGGGAGTATCTGTCTAAGATGACCCTTTAATCCCATTTGCCCATTGAGATGGATTTCCCTTGACTGTAAAACTGGGGGAGGCCCCCCCCTCCCAAAGTGGAGCAGTGGTCCTTCTCAAGCAGCTGAGAAGTATCTTGGGCTGGAGCTTCAGATGGTGGCACTGAGCTTTCTGGCACCTGTGCCTTCAGCTGTGCCTTCTTTTGCATTTCAGGATGCTAGGATCAGTAGGGGCCTCCTGTATACTTGCCACAAAAGGACTGCTTGTTATGGAAAGAACTGCATCCTCTGCCCCTCAGTGGGTTGTAGGGAGCCATCCTGAAGGTCTTAAGAGTTGTTCTTGTTTCATTAGACTCCTTAAGAGATTGCTTCACCTGCTGTCCAAACAAATAACTGCCACTGAAGGACACATTCATGATCTGCTGTTGGACATCTGGAGTGAAGCCAGTCATCCACAACCAGGAGTGCCACATCATGCAAACGCCTGCAGTTACGAAGTGGGCTGCTGCATCAAAGGCACCCATAGAGGCTTTATGTTGGTGGCTGTTCAATTTAATACCTTGTTTAACAGTTAGCAGCATTTCCTGTTTAGCATCTGTGTCTGAAAGACCCTCTACCAGGGATTTCATCTTGCACCAGAAGGCATACTCATACTTAGAGAAGTGGCCCTGGTAACTAGCAATCTTTATACCAAGGCTAGCCAAGGAATGGACCACTTGCCATGGTGTCTACCTTGGGCAACTCCTTGTTAGTGAGGTGCACTGTGACCTCTTTGGGTACTGTGTTTTTTTCATTCCCAGTCAAAATGACAATGGCATACACAATTGGTTGAGTGAAATACGTGAGTTTAGACTTAAGCGCTTATTTTCTGTCCACCTTTTTGGGGACGGCTGTCACAGTAGTAGGCTTCCTCAATGCCACTTCTGACAGGTTCTCTAGGGCTGTCTGGATGGGAAGAACCAGAGACTGGGATATTAGACATGTTTAGAGACTCCAGTTGAAATCACATAGCCTGGCGTATGGTTACAGGCTCAAAACTTAAGGCAAAATGCATTTTTTGAGCAGAGCTTGAAAAGAGAGATCCTCCTCAGGTGCAGTGACAAGAACTGGCTCAGGGTTCTTTGGGCCATAGCATGAGTCTCCGTCCTCCTCACCAAAAATGATGAGGTCTGGATCCAATTAATCCCACTCTGTTCCCACAGAGGAGTGGGGTGGGGACCGTAAAGAGTGACAGCACCCGCTGCAGCATCAGAATGACAGGCGACACCAGCCTGACTAGGGTTTTGGGAATGGCACCACCATCAGCAGTACTGTGGACGTGCCTGGGATTGGGCCCCGAAAGCCCACAAAACACAGATGGCAGTGCCAGCATCAGCAGAGGTAGGACCACAAAGAACCTAGTGCTGGTCACGGCACTGACAATGGAGTTGAGGGTCCTGCCAGCCCCAAAGGACCCAGCAGAGGAATCATGGCTTCCCCCCTCCCTGGAAGCATTGGAGAGGACACAACAAGTGGGGCAGGCATTGGCAGTACTGATGACGGCCCCCAGTACTGAGACCGGAGCTGAAGTCAGTGGCATGCCTAAGTGTGACGGCATTAAAAGATGGCACTGGCTCAACTGGCCCCCAAGAACAGGCACCACCACACTTATATGCTGCACTGAATGCTCTATAAGAGCTGCCAATGGCCTAACTACCCACCAAAGTCCCCTATATTAAAAACAGAGAGTTTCTGTGACAGGGCTCTCGACTCTGCAGGTCTAGACAACCAGTTGTCATCAGAGGTAGCAGTGGAATACCCAGGTCCACATGAGTCTTGTGTCTCACAGCAGAATTTATTTTTGTTTACTTGAATCTCAGAAATTACAATACCTTTGAGCCAGAGACTCATTTGCAAAGGTTACACGTCGAAAGAATGTACACTACAAACAAAAAAATACAACAGCAAGGGATACAGAAAGACATATTTTATAGAAGCAGTTCCAAAATAATGGATTCATACAGGTAAATGGAGGTAACAGCTTGTTGATGCATGGGTAAGTTGAAGGTGCTGTCAGTAGGATGACGTCATTGCAGATTTGCCGGTTGGTGTAAACAGCAGGGCATAATCAAGGTGGGGAAATGGCTAGGTAAGATACCACAGCAAATGTTGCTGCTTATGGGGGGAGAGAACAAATGTAGTCTGAAGTGGACTTAGTCACAATTAATCACTTGGGTGGGGGGCAGTGGTGGGGGGACTTAGGGACCAGGCTGAGGGTAAGAGAAGAGTAGAAGGAGGGAGGAAGAAAGGTGAGTGGATATACAGACTGGGACAGTGGGGAGTGGAAAGGAGCGGAGGTGGGGGAGGACAGGGGTGGGTGGTGGAGGGGGGTTAAGACAGGAATGGGGAGAGCATAAAGAGGTACTAGTGGGCATGGGGGGACAGAGGAAAATGGCAGGTTATGATGAGCAGTCACAGCTGCAGAGTGCAAGAAGGTACTGCTGGAGTCTGAATTTGAATGGGCCTAGCTTGGGTTCATTCAGGATGTCAGTGGGAAGGCCATTTAGCCAGACAGGCGCCCTGTACATAAACACCCACTGTCCTTGAGCTGTCAGGCAGAATGGGACTTGGTAAGAGACCTTTGAAGCACTCCTCTTCCTACGAGGGTTGGGAGCTCATATAAGGAGTTGTGCAGAAGAAGGAGAGAGCCCGATACTGATCTTTTTTTGCCAACAGGCTGGACTGATAAGTGATCCTGTCCTTGAGGTTCAACCAGCTGGTTTGGTCATAAAAATCACAGGTGTGGGTAAGCCTGTGCACAACAGTGACCAGACGGCAGGCTTTATTTAGTGCAGTTTTAATTCTGTTGAGGGCAGTATTGGTTGTGGACCCATAGATAATGATCCCATAATCAATTATTGAATGGACCAAGGTCATTACTGCTAGGTGGAGTGCATCAGAGGTCAAGCAGTGCCTATGCCTGTAGAAGAGACCTAGTCTGGAGTTCACTGCCTTACAGACCAGGTTGACATGTTCATGGTAGGACAGGGTACTGTCAAGAGTTATGCCATGGTATTTAAGGTGTTAACATATTCAAGTGGTAAATGGTGGCTGTTAAGAATGGTCAAATGAGTTGCTTTGTGTTTGTCATGGGGACTGGCGAATAACATCACCTTGTTTTTTTTTTATAATTGATTATATGTTTGTGGTGCCCAAACCAAGACTCTACTTCTGCAAAGCTACATTGGAGGTTACTCTCAAGTGGTAGAGGATCTGGATGACTTGAGAAAATAACTGTGTCATCAGCATAGAGGAGGAGACTGTTGGAGCAGGCTTGGGGAGGGCATTGAGGAAGAGGCTAAAAAGAAGGGGTCCGAGAATAGATCCTTGGGGGACTCCAGAGTGTATGGGTTGGCCAGCAGAGGGTGTATCTTGGATTTTTTACTTGCTGGGATCTACTTCCCAGGTAATGAGAGAACCAGGATGTGGTCTCATGAGAGAGGCCGATAGCAGGGAGTGGGGCAATTAAGAGGGCATGATTGACAGTATCAAATGCCTTTGTAAGATCAATGTAAACTGATCCTGCAAGGTGACCACGGTCTAGAGCTTTGTGGGTGAAATCAGTGAATTCAGAGAGGGCAGAGGTCATACTGTGCCCCTTCCTGAAGCCATGTTGTTGATGGCACTGTAGGTTATATTTGGCGAGATACTCAGATAATTGATCTGATACGATCTTCTCCAGGGGTTTGGACAGGGGAGGAAGAATGGATATTGGGCGGTAATTGCCATGGGAGGCCTTGTCATCACTCTTATGGACAGGCGTCATTGCAGCTGCCTTCCATTGGGTGGGGAATTGTACAAGGCAGAGGGATAGATTTAGCAGCTTGGTGAGGGAAGAGATGAGAGCAAGTTGTAGGAGCTTCAAGTGCAGCGAGTCACTGCTGAATCAAGTTTTCCCCAGCACTTGCTGTATATACATTTTAGCTTCTCTAGGAGTGACAATCCTGAAGTAGAAGGAGGGGGGAGTTTGGGGCGCCAGTATCCATATGAGAGCTTGAAACATTGGAGGAGTTAGAAAAAAAAATCGGGGGGGGGGGAGAGGACCCCACTCAGGTTGGTAAAAGCACAGTTGATGGTATCAGCAATGAGCTGCAGGGTGGTTACACCATTAACATTTAACACAGATGGAGGAGATTTGTTAGGTTTACTGGTGAGATCTTTAATATTATCCCAGAACTTTCTCCCATTTCCCCAGGAGGATGAGAGAAATTCTTTGAAGTGGGTCATTTTGGCAAGTCGTGTCTCGTGAGTGCAGGTGTTTCTTGCAGTCTTGTAATGCTGCCAATCAGTTGGGCAACCCATAGCATGAGTTTTATGCCACAGGTGGTCATGCAAGGACATAAGTTTAAGAATAGCGGAAGTGATCCAGGGGTTGCTGGTGCCTTTGACTTTCCATTTGCGAAAAGGTGCAAAGATGTCACAGGCCTTATTAAAGATGATGATAAAGTGAGCCAAGGCTTGACCAATACTATTGGCAGAATTGATAGGTGACCAGTCACTTTGGAGGAGATAGGCTTGGAACTGCTTCAGCAAACCTCTTTTAGGGGTATGTTGGTAGGACGGTTTAGCAGGGAGTTTAGGGGACCGGTTAGACCAGTGACGGAGTACATAAGAGTGGTCACTGAGTGAGTCAGATAGGACCACTATGTCCGAGAATTTCTCTGGATGGTTGGTGAGTATCAGGTCAAGTAGAGTGCTATTTCTGGTCCTGTAGTTGATCCTTGTCGGTGTTGGTACCAATTGGGAGAGGTCAATGGCTGCAACTGTGTTTTTGAGAGGGTCAGCATCACGAGTCAACCAGTTAATGTTAAAGTCTTCTAGTACAATAATCTCAGAGTGATTGGGCAGGATGGTGATGCTTTCTATAACTGTATTGAAATCTTTGGCAGTGTCCCTCGGGGGGATATATATACGGAAAGGACTGTGAGTGCTTACCCTTTTTCCCCTAAAACCACTTTGACCGCCAGGGCCTGGGCACTATTCCCAGTTGTTATTTTTGGGAGGGCATAACCTTGTAGTGAGTCTAGCAGATAGATGGCACACCCAACCACCCCCTTTTCCCAGCCTATCCTCTCTGAATAGTGTGTAACCATCCAGGGCGACAGCAGTGTCAGGTATTCTGGGGAGAGCCAGGTTTCAACAACGGCAAGAATATCTGGTCTATGCTGCATGACCCAGACTTGAAGGATGTCAAATTTAGGCAGAAGGCTTTGAATGTTAACTGAAGCAGTCTTGAGACCACCCAGGTTACTGGCATAAGATGAGGCTATGATCCAGTCCCAGGGTTGGGGTGTCTATATTGCCTGATAGCAACAACAGGAGTAGGCCGTTACATATTAGGATATACCCTAGCAGCTTTAGATTAGTTTTCGACCTCCGAATTGAGAGCCTGTATATGACAGCTGGTAGTGGTAGGGAGGAGAGGTGAGGCAAGAGGAGCAGAGAAGGGTGATTAAGGTGGTATACAGTGTGACTGACTGGCACAAGGCGACTGGGTAAGGAAACAGGTGCTGCACTTAAGGTCCCAGTGACCAGAAAGGTGGTGTCTATGGGTGGTCGTAATGGAGCTGGTGGGGACTTGTGACTTACAGGAAATGGGGGGGTGGGCAAGCATTAACAGTAGTAGAGGCAGAGCTAAAGTGGCTGGGGGTCTCATTATATTGTGAGTGTCAAGAAAGGCTGGAGGGGTTGGGAGTGGTGGAGTAGCTATTTGGGGAGGCAGGGGTGTGGGTGAAAACAGAATAAGTGTATAACTAGAATGACTAGAGGACAACCTCAACCAATGCCTTTTTTTCCCCCAGTTGTTTTTTCTGGGACAAGTTTGAGGCTGAATGGTGTAGAGACCCTGATGCTGAGTGTGTGTGGGATCTGGACCATTTTTTTTTTTACAATATTATATTGAACGCACGGTAAGGATGTTTAAGACACGAATACAAGTACATGTACGAGATATAATACTTGGTAGAAAGATAAACCATTAGGATTGCATTTTTTTTTTCATATTCTATTTCTGCTCCTCGTTTGGCCCCTTGGAGACCCCCATCACCTGGCTTCCCCTGGGACTTACCTTACACTGATGCCCCTGGCGAGGGACTGCGGCGTATTCCCAGCCACCGGTGTAGGGCAGGTGAGAAGTCAATCTATCATCAAGTCTCTGGAGGATGTTTTTCCACCATTTTCTCCCCTTACTGCTCTGAGGACCCAGTGACACGGTTATGCGTGCACGCCACAACTAGCACTGACCTCGATCCACCCACCTCGGCCGAGCGTCAGGCCCCCTATTGCCTGGCACTACCCGAGCCTCCACTCAGAGGCAGCCAAAAGCCGGGAAGGCCCCCCTCCCTCATCTGGGAGAGGAGAGCTGCCAGACAGCCACTCAGTCCACTCCCAGCCCCCCCCCAGCCGACCACTGGCAACCAGCGCTTGTTGATGAACACAGGTCGCCAGCGTGGCAGGAGGTAAAGTGCCCAGCACCTCAGCCCTCCAAGCCATTGATCAGTAAGAACTGTATTTTAAGGAAATGCATGGAGGGAACCCCAAGGGAATGGTGTGTTTTGGGAAAGAACATGTGAAACTAAATCCACGAGGGGGTGATAGACAAAGAACGCTGGCCCAAAAACAAGCTGAGTGGATTTTCTGTATGCAGTGTTTAAAGCCAGGAGGTCATAATGATGAATTAGACTTGAAGTGTTATCTGAATTAAAACCGTGTATTGAATCCATCAAGAATTATTGATTGTGTCTTCAATACTGTGCTAGTTGCTGGTCTGCTGTAATTTAAAAATCATTATATTATTGTGTGATATGTAATTGTTTTTGTGCTGCACTTTTGAGGAGATGATCTGCTTTGAGCTGACTGTGCACAAGAAATAGCAAGAGGTGACATGGAAAATATACTTGCAGGAGAGGAAGTCCCTTGGACGTTATGAAAAACCATTGCCACCAACACAATGAAATGAAGCTGGAAGACAATTTAATGGGCACCTCCTTACTAGAAAAAATGAAAAATGAACATTAAGGACTATATTTAATATAGATATTTTTTTGATATGCACAGTCTAGCTCTTAAATAAATTAAGCTGGCTGACATTGTTAAAATATTTGTTAAAAATGTTTTTATAGTACTGTGCTTTTAAGAATTTTTGAATGGGGTGGTTACCATAGTAATGGGTCACTACTTAAACACATGGGATACGGGTGGTAGTTATGCCCCCTGACAAAGTTCATGAGGAATGATGTGCTGGGGCAAGTACCATGTCTATGTGGCTAAAGAAACCAAGGGTTTGGTGCCGGTAATCTGGCTCTTACCCCCAAGCCCAAGCTTGCTGCACTAATGTCACTCGAGTCATAAGAGTTCTCAGTCAGGGGAAACTTACTAGCAAGTAGTGGGCAGGGGCATTAGCCTGAGGGAGTAATGAGAGTCACTGTTGGAACTGAGCATTGTGGCCAAGGGCTAGCCATAGCAGCATACCTAGGGCTAGTTAGTCCACCAGCCAGGAGGCAGCACGACAGAGTATGGACTAAGCCAGGCCCCTAGCAGACCAGTGGCAGCACCTGAGGTAAGGTAATGAGAGAAACAAGGGATAGGGTGGTTAGGGGAAGGAGGGGGAACTTCTGTTTGTCCATTCCTAGCAGGTTGAGATGCTTGCCAGACTCAGAAGAGAACAGGATTCTGATTCCTCAACTGTGGTTTTTCAGAATTCAGATTTCTGGTTTTCATTGCCAAAATTCCAAAAAAACAACTTAAATCTGACCCATTCAATTCTGTTAGTATGGATTCTGTGCAACCCTAATTTGGACTTGAGCTGTGATTCCTTTTGCCAACTCTGCCTTTTAATTATTGAAATTAAACTTCACATAGCAATTTTTTTTGTAATGTTAGGAGCGGGGTTTAAGTCTGCCCTATACTTCTGTTTTTGTTTTACTTTTTCATACTGAAGATTTATGTATGGCACCTAATGTTAATTTTCGGTGGGGACTTGGTTTATTGCCAAAGGAAGCTAATGGGACTTTTCTCTCTACCATCATGTGCTCTTGGGCTACAGTTCCATGGCATAATGTTGAAACACAGCATTTAAGTCATATAGTATTCACGTTCCAATGTAAGTACCTGAAGGATACGCATTACCTCCTAATTTCTAAGCGTGTGCCTTTGCTGTACAAATCAAAACGTATTAGATGTTCTTCAGAGGAACTGATCTTTTGGGTCATTTCAATGCAAAGTGAATAACATCTAAGTTAAAAAAAAAAACAAGGAAACTGGCATTCCCTTTTAATGGACATCAGTTGTGACAGTCCTTTTTCATTAAACCAGAATGTTTAAAGAAATGTGCATGCCCATACCCTGGAGACACAGACACACAAACACACACACACACACACACACACACACACACACACATACTATTTTGGATTGCCCTGTGGTGGCTCCATTTTGGAAGGAGACAACTAAAGTGGTTATGTTTCTGCTGGACCTTTTCACTCAGATTCTGGTGTTTGGTCTATGCCCAGGTGGTAGATATGATCTTATTTATTCAACTGCTTTAGAAATATTGGCCAGGAAAAGCATACTAAGCTGAGACCCATTCCAGGTGCAATCTGTGGAGTGGCTATAGGATATAAAATACAGAGCAATAATTATATGGGAATGCAATTCATACAAAATCCTCTGTTAGATGAAAATCAAATGAGGTATCATAATAAGGTTACTAGATTGGTAGAGCAGGTAAAGGCTATGAGCCCAAGTAAACTGCCCTCCCACTATATCTGTGGTAGTACATGATGTTTGGTTTTGAGGGCAGATATATTTAAATTAAGCAATAATGCCGGACAGGGTGTGTGTCGTGCTGGGATAACGTCACGCCTCAGGTGGTTGGGCACAAGGCTGCAGGCCGAGTGTGTCCAACAACTGAGGCATGACGTTATCCTAAATGACACACACCCTGGAGGGCATTATTGCTATTATACAATGGCTTATTGTTATACATAATAAAAAAATCATTTTAAAGATGTTTTTGTGTGGAAAAATATTTTTGTTTTTTAAGAGCAGATGAAACAATCAAGCAAATGGTCAAGCATATCTAGCTCATCATATAGCTCATCTACAGGTTCACAGTGAGGCTGAGACTAGACCCGTGATGTTGTACTGGGATAACATCATGGGTCCAGCCCAAGACTGACCAATCAGAGACCAGGACATTTTCTTGCCATTGTATAATATTTCTTTGGTGCCACTTATTAAAATCTCTGTTGGAAGGCTGTTCCACACTCGCACCACCCTCTGTGAAAAATAATACTTTTTTCTGTTCAAACTCTTTCTTCTTTTAAGTGAAGTGGGTATCCCCTGGTTTCCTTATGGTCCAACTTAAAATCCATATTAAGAGAGAACAACAATTCAGGATCCTGTAATGTGTCATATACAAACATCAGATCTCCTCTTACCCGTCTAGGTTCCAGGGATGATGATTTTAAATTGTCTAGATGATTTTTGTATTCTAAGTGCCTGATTCCTTTAAATGTTTTCATTATATGTCTTTGCACTTTCTCTATTTTCTTAATTTGAGTACGTTTATAAGGGGTTATGATGTTGTTATGCTGTGCATCAAAAGCGAAGCTATTGTCTATCAAAATCCAAAAGTCTTTTTGTATTGCTGATGACTGAAGGGGTGTGCCTGCAAATGTATAACAATGTTGAGGATTATTTTTTTCCAAAATGTACTACTACGCATTCATCTTTATTAAATTACATCCCCCAGAAAGAAGCCCAATCATGTATTTTATTTAAATCTTGGTGGATCATTGCTATGTTTCCATTGTTATTACATATGCCTCCAAGTTTAGTGAGGTAAAATATATAAAATAAATATACAGTGGCACTGTATTCACTTACTTCTTTTCTTGTATCCCCCCAGCTCTCCTCCTACTGGGTTTTATTTAACTCTAAAAATTGATTAGCATTTTGCTCATAAAAGTTCTAAAACATTGTGAAAATGCATAGCACTTGCCTCACTGTGTTTAACAAACATAACACTTCTAGAAAACCTATATAAATGCTTTCTGTACAGTTAGTATTGCCCCAAGGAAATAAAACTGCTAATCAATTATTTAAAACCCTGCTCCTACTCCCACAACTAACCCGTCCTGTCAAACTCCTACCTCCTTTCCCCCCTATATTCCAGTCCCCCTGTGACCCTGCCTATGCAATTGCAACTATGTGGTGCTTTAACCACATTCTCTTGCTACAACTTCTGTACCCTGTACTTCTTCCTGAATGTATGTAAATTGTATATATCTGCAATGTACCCTTTCCCAATACTTTGCCTTGCTACAAATCCAGAATTAGCATGCTCAAACCTTTATAATGCTTCACAAAATATAATTCACATTTCTATACAAAGGGGTGCTACTGGTTTGTGGTATATAACAAACAAGCAATCCAAATGTACCAGTGCACCCTCCCCACATGGCTTTTATTTAAACTTTCCACTGCCAACTGGCTATACTTGCTTTTTATTTCACTCCATGTCAGGAGAAGGTCCTCTTAGTTTCAAATTGGAATTCCAATGTGAGCAAGCCAAACCACCTCGTCACGGTGGGACCCATAGTTTAGTCCCTACTCTAGCTTTCCAACTTTCAAATGCCTGCAGTGGCTAATGAAGTGCATAGCCTAATTGGCTCCTTTTTCTGTTTGCTTGCACGCATGTGCAAGAAACATAGTGCAATCATCCGAGATTTTGTAGGTGTGGCACCGTCTTCCAATTCAGTCAGTGGGTTTGCAGGCGTGGCCACAGTTCACCAATGAATGCTGCAGCTGTCTATGACAGCAGTTGAAAATGCAGTGGCATACAGCTGAAAGAGAGAGAGACTGCTTCAGTGAGCAACGATAAGATAGTGTTGATTAGCATATTGCTAGCAATCCTGCCTGTATATGTCTCTGCTTTCTCTTCTTGGAACATAAATTCAGTTTGAAGTGAACTTTTCCTAGGACTATCTTTCCGGGAGGAGGAAAGTGACTAAAATGACATCCTTGGAATGTTTCCAAAAAAAGATCTAATTGCCATCCTTGGACTGTTGAGTCAGAGTTCAGGGTAGGAGCGGCATTGACAAAAGCAGGAAAACAGAACCCCAAAGAGACTGAAAAAGTAGATGCAGTTTTCGTCTGTTGGCACACCTGATCAGTATTGTAATAATATTCCCCAACCCTTTGAGTGTCTCTGAATAGTGCTCCCCACCGCCCACCGTACACAGTATGGCTGACGGGGATGCCCAACCCCGTCAGCTCCGCTGCTCCCCTCCCAAGAGTTCCCAGGTACCATGCTGAAGCCCACCCCTAGCTGCAGCATAAGTGAGAATGGCGACGGGTGCCCAATCCCTATCAGCTCAGTTAAACCCCCAAAGAAACGAGCTTCCAGTTGCCACGCTGGGAGCCCACCCCAGCGTGTACACGTCTATATGGCTGGCGAGGATGTCCAATCTCCCATCGGCTCCACAGACCCACCCCAAAATTCTTCCAGCTGCCACGCTGAGCCCACTAACATGGCACAAGTCCTCGTCATCTTCCTAAAAAGAAAACAAACACCTGAAAAGAAAAAAAGGCCCTTCATTGATTGCCTTGCCCCCAACCCGCACCCACCCTCTTTGCATCCACCTCCCCACACTCCGCCTCACCCCACACTTACACCTCCGGAGGCCCAGCACGGCGATCTCTGGTGGACGGGAACACGTCTGCACTCTTCAAAGCCGACCACAAACTGAAGAAATGCCGGTAAGCTGTATAATGGAATAAATATGTTTTTTTCAACTTTGATGCATATCTCAGCATTTTTGGAATTATGGCACCAAATTTTCAACATGAGGTTTTGGGACCCCTCCTCATGAATTCTGGCACTGTCATGGTGTTAATCAGCCACAAAGGTGATTTCAGGTCACTGCAGCGGAACCACCTTCGGGACCAATTACTAAACAACAGTGTCAAAGTTCATCAGGTAGGCCCCAAAATCCCTTATGTTGAAAATTTGCTGAAAAATTCCTAAAATGACTGATTTACATGTATTATGCAAGTAGTTCCTACGCACGTCAGAAGTCTTTACATTTTTAATATTTTCACTCCAGATTTTCAACATTGCCATTTTACCACACCTCCTTATGAGCAGTACAGCTATCATTTTTCACATCTTGCCCAAAATGTGTTTCCGCATGTAGCACACAATGGCGCAGTCGGTGAATAAAATCAATGTTTGGGACAGATTAAGAAAATCACAGTGATACTGTTCATAAGCAGAGGTCTTAAAATGGCTATGTTAAAAATTTGGTGAAAAAAGTTCATAAAATGACTGTGTTACAAGCGAGCATTGCGCAGTTTCCATGCACCCTCGTAAGTTCATGAATTTGTAATATTTTCAGTCCAGATTTTCACCACTGGCATTTTTCCACACTTCCTTATGAACAGTACAGCTGTCATTTTTCACACCATGGCCAAAATGTGTTTTCACACTTCCAGCGCAGAAATGCGTGGTTGCTGTGGGAAATCACTGTTCGGGACAGATTAAGAAAATCACAGTGACACTGTTCATGAGCGGAGGTCCCAAAATGCCTGTGTTGACAACCTGCTGTAAAAAATCCCCAAAATAATTACATTACAGGTGTGCGCTGCACAGTTTCTACGCACACTCATGACTTCACCAGTTTTTTAAATATTTTCACTGCAGATTTTCAACATTGCCATTTTTTACACCTCCACATGAACAGTACAGCTGTCATTTTTCACATCCTGTTCAGAATGTGTTTTTGCACCTGTGGTGCCAAATGGCGTAGTCGCTGTTCAAAATCAGCTTTCGGCTAACAAACTGATATTGCCACTGCTCATGAGGTGGGGGTCTCAAAAAAACCAAGTTGAAAATTTGGAGTGAAAATACCAACGAACGCCTGAGGCGTTAGGGTTTCCGACCATAACACCCCACCCTGTAGAGACTGACAGGCATCAGGGGTGTGACTTGGGATTGTCACCTGTAATGATCATACTATTCCACCCCCACCCACACCCTGCAACCAGTGAGAGGCATTGCGGTGTGCCTTGGACTCTTCGGCCCCAAAGTTCACCCCATTCTCCTATACAGCACCCATCTCACTGTATTTCCTGATGGAATGGGGTGAACATAAGGGCCAAAGACCCCAAGGCACACTGTGACACTTGTCGGTGTCTGCAGGGTAGGGTGTGGTGAAATGGTGTGGCCATTATGCCTGACGACCCAAAGGCACACCCCAATGCCTGTCAGTATCTGCAGGGTGGTGGTGGGGTTGGCTTCAGTTCAGTACTTCACTGCCATTCCTATTATGCAACTCTGTAACTCCTACACTATCAATGCCAATGCCAGCAAGCAAACATTCGGCATTGACAAATTCTTGTTTATAATGTACTCCACCAAGGAATTTACACAGGTGTTCAAAGGGAGCATGCTAAAGGGAGTACCACTGACTCCCCAAACGTAAACAAATCCAGAATTAGCCTGCTCAAACCTTTATAATACCCCACCTATGTATTATTCTCAAAATGTATATACTCAAATTGTTACCCAGTTCCCCTCTCCTCTTTACTTGCTGGAATGCTTCTCATATGTATTTTTTCTATATATGCTATATCAATTTGTTGTATACATAACGTGGGGCCTTTGAAAAGTCTCTCTGATTCAAAGGATTGTAATTTTGATACCTTTTAATAAATAAATAAATAAATAAACAGCATATATATATATATATATATATATATATATAACTATAGATATATTCTTTGCAAAAAAAAACTGCATTACTGCACCAGTTAAGAGTTCAACGTAATGCCACAAAAGTAGGGATATGTGGTATTAGGTTTTTCCAACCCTACCTCCCCCCTCAAGTAACAAAAGGACAAGACCACAAAAGCAATCACAGACGGCCTTCATCAGCTAAGACAACAACATACTATTTGAGTGTGTGAATATACACCTTACATTTTGTGAGTATTTGTACTTGTGTTTTTACCTCCAGTAAAATACTTTTTCCTGAATTTTTGTGTGGTCTGGAGTGCTGATTCTTTACTGTGATTTTTATGTATTTTTCAGCACCCACTTTCATTTGGAGCTCTGTCTTCTGTGGTGTATAGTATGAAGACAACAACATACAACTGTTTTCAGATTACATAAATGCAGTAGCACTGATGTGCTACCTTTGTGGATTTGGATTTGTGGTATGCACACCACAACACATATTCACTTCTGGCTGCAGACAGAAATCCATGATTCTCAAATCACAACACTACTTGTGTGTGCAGGAGCACAAGGCCCCTGCAGCCACAGCTAAAGAGCCATGATACCCAAATAACAAGACTTTTTCTATCTGCAGAAACGCAGGCCCCTATGGGGCCAGTGCTTCTGTAGCCACGGGTACTCATCCACAATATCAGAGATAGACACAGTCCTATCTGCAGAAGTTCAGGCTTCTAAGAATCTCCATTGTTTTTGATATAGCATAATTGTATCCTCAGTCAAGCAGGTCCCTTCAGGAACTGTGTGAACAGATGCTGATGCACAGGGTCCTCTGGATCCTGCGCCAAGGGAAGAGTCCAACTTCCTGTGGAAGTAAAGAATTAGTGGGTTTATCTGATGGACTGCAGAAGTGCAGGGCCTTCTCCGCCCTGCACTTCCATGTAGTGACAGATACACAGGGCAAAAAGTCCATCTGCCAGCCAAAGCCCAGGGCCCTATGGCACCCATGGGAGCAGAGGTGCAGGGCCCTATGCCAAGAGAAGAATTCTCTTCATCATATGTTACTTTGGCTGAATGTGCTGAATCTTGTCTCTCTTCTCCCTCCGGTGTATTGATAAGCCTCAGATTTGGAGACCTCACTGAATTTTTCAAATGGCCAAGTCATGTGTAGAGAAGGTTATTTTCCCACACTACACCCAATGTGTCTGCCATCACTTTATTTGCAGTCCTGACTGCTCCTTTAGCCTCCCACATCTGCCACATACATTTCTGATTCCAAGTTTTCACCCTGCATTAAAACTCTATGGTGGGATGTGACTGCTGGGAGGAGGCACCCACAGTACTGACCAGGGAGGATGTGGGGGCCTTCCATAGTGGAGACCCCAAGAAGGGTGGAAGAGGACACCGGAGCAGAATGAAGCAACTGCTGGTGGGGGACTCGACTGTGAGGGGGATAGATCTGGGAACAAGAAAGGAGGGGAAAAAGTATATTAGGTGCCTACTCGGTGCCACGGCCCAGAGGGATGGGAAGAGGATCCTAAGGATTGCTAGGGCAGCAAGATGGTAGGGAGAGTTGGATGTCATTGTCCACCTGGCGACTAATGACCTGGCTAGGGACAGGGCCAGGATAGTGCAGGGGGAGTTTAGGGAGCTGGAGAGAGGTCTTAGGCAGCGCACTAAGTGACTTTTGCTGAGGTGCTGCCTGTCTATAAGATGGGGGAAGAACAGGATCTCCGCACCAGGAGCTTCAACTCATGGCTGAAGGAATGGTGCAGAGGGGAGGAGTTTGGCTACATAGGGGACTGGGAACCCACTTGGAAGGATAAGGGCCTATACAGGGGTGATGGCCTGTATCCTTCTGGGAGGGGAACAGCAGTCCTCAGTGGACAGGAAGGAGGTGGTGTGGTGCTTTATGTGAGGGAAAACATAAAAGCGATGGAGATACAGGGAATACAGGGGGAAGCAGAGGTTCTGTGGGCCACCCTGGAGATGGGTAACGGGGCCACTATTCACACTGGCGTGACCTCCAGACATCCAGCCCAGGGGAGGAATTAGATAAGGAACTGGTTGTAGCCACTGACAAGATGGCAGAAAAGGGGGAGGTACTGCTGGTGGGGCACTTCAACCTGCCGGATGCAGACTGGAGCCTCACTAGCTGGAAGCAGGGACATCCTGGACTCCCTGTATGGGATGTTCCTCAGGCAACTAGTCAACAAACCCACTCATGATGGGGCAATACTGGACCTGTTACTCACTAACAGGGACAATGTTGCAGACATCAAGGTGGGAGGCCACCTGGGGACCAGTGATTACCGTATGGTGTGCTTCAATATAAGGACAGCTGCAGAATTGAACCACACAGGATCGAGGGTCCTGGACTTCAGGAGGGCAGATTTTATAAAGATGAGTGAATGCCTCAGGGATGATGACCTGGCAGAGGGGATGGTCTGTGTGGGGTGGAGGAACCATGGGCAAAGTTAAAAGGCAACACACCTCTGCATCAAACAAATGAGTAAAAGCAAGGGGAAAAGAGACTGCTATGGTTCTGAAAAGAGGTGGCCAAAAAGGTAAAGGCTAAAAGGGTATACCCTTTGGGATTCAGATTTATTTAGATACTTCCAAGTCTGTAACCATATACTGCGAAATGGAGGCCTTCAGGTTAAAATGCCCTCCCCTCTTCCTGATTTATTAAAAGTATTTATTGAAGCTATCAGAGGAAATTTGTGGACTCACATTATAGGACAACTTTACAGGGGGTTGAGGAATGAGCAGTTAGAATCCACGGCTTCAATCTTACAAGAATGGAATAGAGATTTGTCTCTAGAGGTTTCTCTTGAGGCTTGGCTGGGATCAGCACTACAAGCTATACAGATTACATCATCTCCTCGTTGGAGGGAATTTGCTTGGAAGTGCCATTCCTGATTTTTCAGGGCTCCAACGATTCTCCTAAAGTTTCTACCAGAAAAATATGGGAGATGCTGGAGAGAGTGCGGGTGTCCTAGGGCCTCATTGGGTGATATGTTTTGGCTGCGCCCTTTGTTGATGCCCTTTTGGCTCTCTCTTCAGATGGAACTTTCTGGGATATTCAATGAGCTGGTGGAGTTAACAGCTGAACAAATTATACTAGGGATTTTTCCGGACCACACTCCCCCATGGTACAAGACACTCCTTCCGGCCTGCCTTTTGGCAGCTAAAAGACCTATAAATCATAGGTGGATGTCAGCTCTGATTCCTACAGTTCAAGAATGGAGAATTATCATGTCTGACATATACTGTTCTGAAAGTTTCAATGCTAAAATACAAAATAAGGGTCCATCTTACCTGTTGAAATGGCAGCTGTGGGTTCTTCACCAATCAACGGTGGACCCCACCTTCTGCCCATAATTCTCCCCTTATTGTGGGTTGTCATACCTGAGTTTCTCACCTAGCAGGTAATGGGGTTGGGGGGTGAGAGAGGGGTCAAATTGACCTGGATTTCCTCTTATACTTCATCTATATTATGAGGGGAAGGAAATCACAAATACACTCCTTTATACCTTGGTGATTATTTGGATACCTTTTAAAAACTATAGGTTTAATCCCCTTTCCTTGACATTCTTAATTGGGGTGCAACATGGAGATGGACTACTTATTATATATTACTACCTGGTGTACTGATCTCATAGGACAAAGTTTTTTACCCTCAGAGATTAAAGATTCTGCTGCAAAAATAACGCTACCATTTTAAACATTTATGAATTAACTGTAACCCTTTTCTTACTTGCAATGTGTGCAACAAAAACTTTTAATAAAAAGAAATAAAAAAAGGCTAAAAGGGTAGCATTCAGAAGGTAAAAGGAGACACAGCGTAGGGAATATAGAGAGGTGTATCAGGGGAAACAGGAAAAGCAGTAAGGAGTACAAATGCACAACCTGAAGACAGAATAGCCCAGGAGGTAATGAAAGGGAACAAGACCTTTTTTAAGGTATGTAAGTGAAAAGAGGAAGACCAGGGCTGGGTTACTAAGGTCAACACAAGTGCTTCAAATGAAGGGCCTTGTAAACTGACAATGTGAGCTTTGCTTAATGCACCCTCTGTTATGGATTATAGACTGCTCTGTTTTATTATAAATGAACTGTCTTGTAATCTGACAATATGAACTTTGTTTACTGCACCCTTTATTGTGGATTGCTCTGTTTAATGTATCTTTGTATTGTGTCTGCTGTTTCTTGAATTGTATTCCCAGTGTATATTAAAGATAATGTATTTCAGCGACTGTATGTATTAACGTTGTTTCTGACTCTGGATCCTTTGAAAATAGGCATCTGCCTAAAGGATTCTTTGCAAAATAGAAATGAAAATTAAAAAGAGATGGTGGGGATTGTCCAGAGGGGGACCTAGGGAAAAGACAGACATCCTGAAAAAATACTTTTGTTCAGTGTTCACAGAGGTAAGGAGAAGGGGAGGGGCCACAAAAAGTAAGAGAAGCTTTGACGGGAAGGAGGTAGACACTAGTCCTTTGTCGGAGGACAGAGTTCTGAAGGGACTCACAAATCTGAAGGTGGACAAAGCAATGGGCAAGACAGGGTGCATCCAAGGGATTTGAGGGTGCTCAGATACTGGCTTCTCCTCTGACAATTCCATTTAACAGCTCACTGGAAACAGGAGTTGTTCCGGAGGACTGGAGGAGGGTGGATGTAGTCCCACTTCACAGAAGTGGTAGCAGGGAGAAGCCTGGCAATTATAGGGCCAGTCAGCCTGGCATCAGTGGTGGGAAAGTTAATGGAATCACTGCTGAAGGAAAGGATTGTGGAATATCTTGAGTCCAGTAGGTTACAAGACCTGAGGCTGTACAGGTTCACAGGTGGGAGGTGATGCCAAACAAATCTGATAGATTTCTTTGACTGTGTGACAAAGGGATTAGATCAGGGTGGAGCTGTGGACGTGGTCTACCTGGATTTCAGTAGGGCTTTCAACACTGTTTTATATGGGAGACTAGAAGCAAGCTGGGTAGCTTAGAAGTGGGTCCAAAGGTGGTAAACTGGATAAGAAATTGGTTAGGAGATAGATGACAGAGGGTGATGGTAAATGGAGTTCACTCCAAGGAAGGGAGGGTGACCACTGGGGTATCTCAGGGATCAGTGCTGGAACCAGTCATATTTAATGTCTTTATAAGTGACAATGCAGGGCCGCTGGAAGAGAAGGTCCTCCTCTTTGCAGATGCCACCAAAATCTGCAAAAGGCTAGACACTCCAGGGGTGTGTGTAGAAAAGTTAAGCAGAGACCTGAGAAAACTCAAGGAGTCGTTAAGGGTATTGTAGCTAGGTTACAATGTGAAAAACTGCAAAATACAGTACAATCCCATTTATCTGAACCCCTATTATCCAGAACTCCCTATCTAATGGACTGATGTCATGTCCCCCACACATTAGGCACTGTCTAGCACCTTTTGTTATAATTGAGGTTGGATCATTTAGCGCCTGAATAGAAAAACAGTTACAGTGCAGTTGTCACTTGAACTGTGCTGCCAGGGGTTAACTGGTAACACTTCACAGGTGTTAGAAAATGTATTTTTATATCCTGAGGTGCTGCTGCCTGGCATTTGTCTTCTGTTAGCTCATACTATTAGCTGACACTGTGCTGCTGCTGTACTGCTGTACTGTTGCACAGGGCTCAGGATGTCCAGAAGAAAACAAACTGTGCTTTCTATTGCACAGAACCTCCAGATAGTGGAGAATCTCGAGAATGGTGAGAAAGCTGTTTCATTAGCAGCTGAATTTGGTGTGGGCAAAGCCATCATTTTTGAAATTCATGAGGCAAAGCAAAAACTAAGGGATTTTGCCAGCACAATGAAGTCTTCTTCTGGATGCAGTCACAAGCTACAGCTCCTTATGATTGGCAAATCAAGAGAACCAAGGTGCTTCAAGCATGTCAATATGGGCACACTCCCCGACTCAAAACAACAGCTGGATGGACTCATTGATTTTTAAAAAATGGTTCCATGACAATTTTGTCCCCTCTATTAAGCAGGATCCAAAATCCTTGAGACTTCCTATTCATGTTGCCCTGCTCCTCGATAACTCCCCTGCCCACCCGGAAATCCCTCTTGTAAAAACAAGGAACGGTGCCATCCATTGTCTTTTCTTACCTCCAAACACAACGTCGAAAATCCAGCCATGTGATCAGGGTATCCTGGAGATTCTAAAAAGAAACTACAGGAAAAAACTGCTACAAACAGTATTGTCAGAGGAAAATCAACAGCTATCACTCAGTGACATCATAAAGTGTCTCACCCTAAAAGATGTTTGTTACATGTTGGCTGACACATGGCAGTCTGTGCGCCCTGATACCATCCAGAAATTCTGGGGTAAATCTGGGACTTTGATCCAGGTTAATGACACGATCAAGGATGGAGAGACAGCTGATGACCCACCAGTAACTGAGGAATCGGAGCAAGACCAAGGAGAGCTGTGTTCTATCGTGGCTGCTCTTCTTGGAATTCAAATCTCTGCAGCCGAAGTGGAGGAATGGATTACATGTGATCAGAGCGAGGAGAGGCATTAAGTTTTGGATGAAAATGGGATAGTAAACATGGTGAGAAGCGGTGTTGCTGATGACAAGTCTGAAGATGAGGACGAGGAGCCTGGAGACGAAGCTAGGAGCCTGGAGCCTCCAATCTCTCATGCTGAAGTGGCATCCAGCTTCAAGAAATGCCTTCATTACCTGGAGATGCAGCCCGACATTAGTGCATTGGAACTTATGCTCATCAGAAACCTGCACACTCAGGCAAGTAAGAAGCGGGTGAGCGGCCTAAAACAGAAAACAGTTACTGACTTTTTTTGCACGCAGTAACGTTGTGTACTTGTAGAGAGCGGACTGTTTGTTTGCATTTTAAAATCACACAGCACTTTAGTCACTTCCGGGTATTCACTAAGGGCAGCTGCAATTTCAGTGTTCACATGCTGTAATGAATTATACTGGATTTGCACAAAATAAAATAAAGTGCTTTTAATTTCCACTGATTTGGCAGTAGCACTTTGATCAGCACTTTATTCACAAAAGAAAAGTCACAAAAGCACTTTATCGTTATGACAGCTTAAGTTTTTTAACCTCTGGTGTCTGAATACTGTATTGTATTTGCGCATAGTAAAATAAAAGCGATTTTATTTTACACTATTTTGGCGGCAACAGTATTTTTTTTTTTATGGCAATCCCGATCATCCAGACTCCCGTTTATCCAAACCAATCGGGGTGTCTCCCAAGCGGTTCGGATAAATGAGATTCTACTGTAATGCACTTAAGGCACAGAAACTCAGCAGCAAAGTACAAAATGGGTGGAGTGGTACTAATGACTACAAAGAAGGAAACAGACTTAGGGGTAATCATATCTGATGACCTAAAGGTGGCCAGGCAGTGCAACAAGGCAGTTGGGAGGGCTAGTGGAATGCTGGCATGCATAGGGAGGGGTATCACAAGCAGAAAGAGGGAGGTGGTACTGCCTCTGTATACATCGCTGGTAAGACACCACCTAGAGTACTGTGCCCAGTTCTGGTGACCACATCTCCAGAAGAACACAGACAGAGTGGAGGTGGTTCAGAGGAGGGAAACTAAAATGGTGTAGGGTCGACATCAGAAGTCCGATGAGGAGAGACTAATGGATCTCAATATGTACACCTTGGATGGCAGGAGGGATGGAGGAATATGACAGAGACCTTTAAATGCCTCACGGGGTAAATAAGGTACAGAAGGGAGGTATTTTTCAGAAAAGAAAATGCTCAAGAACAAGGGGACATGCTATGAAGCTGAAGGGTGGTAGCATCAGGAGAGAAGAGAAGTACTTCTTCACAGAAAGAGGAGTGGATTCTTAGAACAGCCTTCCAGCGGAGGTTATTGGGTAAAAACAGTGTTGGGGTTCAAGAATGCATAGGATAGGCACAAGAGAATCATAGCAAAATGAAGGGGCAGGGAGAAAGAAAAGTAGATCAAGTGGAGTTGGCGGTGATAATGTAGACAGGTAAAAACAGACTGGGTGGACCAAGTGGCCCTTATCTGCCATCAAATTCTATGTTTGTATGTTTCACTGTTTCTCTCCACTTTGTGGTTAAGGTCCTTCACCGCTTGCAAAACTGTCTTAATAATGGGTTCTCCCTCTACATTCTGTTGTTCATTTTTCCCCACTCAGAGTGCAAAACGATGTTACTGATGCTGGACATTATTATTATGATGATGGAAATATTTACTTCTGCAGTATCACTGCGGTCTTTATAGGGTGATAAATGACCAAGGATATATGAGAAGGATACAGAACTGCATACAGCTGGATCTGCCAACTGCTTTGGTCATCTCATTGTAAGTTATTTTTTTATCTCAAACTCAATATTTCAGTCAAGCCCACTATAATAAATCTGATGGCACAAATCTTTGATCCGAAAATAAACAACTGCTAAAATTACTATTTATATGTTGCCACTGATCAGAACTCCTGAAAAGTGCATGTAGCTTAGTCCACAGCAAGTTCCACTCTCTACAATATAGATTCTGAAAAAAATCATTGATCAGACTAATATTTGGGGACTAAACTAGTTATGCATTGAAATAAAATTCCAAACCTGATTCTTTCTCTTCTAAGGGGTATCAGTGGTGGGCACTCTGGTTTGCTTACTGAAGCCAGCAGCTCATCTCCCACTTCAGTACTAGAAGTCAGGAAAGTATCAGTTTGGCATTCTTTGAGAAGTTGCTTCGATCGTACTTCTCCCCCCTTTCTGTGGTGCCTATCAACTCGCCATTCTGTGGGATCTTAGAAGCCCACATGCAAGACTTCTTTGGGTTGAGGTGTATAACATTTATAAAAACGATGCCCTTGGTCATTTATCACCCTATAAAGACCACAGTGATACTGCAGAAGTAAATATTTCCATCATAATAATAATAATAGTAATAATAATGATGTCCATCATCAGTAACATCATTCTGCAGCCATATTAGCTCTGACCAGTGTTTGTTAGGTGGGGGAACGCTCCTATAGTATTCAAAGAAGAATGCCGACAGATGTGCAGCAACTCTCATACAATTTTGTAAGAGGTGGTGAACCCAAGTTCCTGTGGGTTGCTGCCCAATTTAATCACTGAGGCTAATACATATAACAGCTATAAACTTGAACTGTGGGCTGCTCTTCCACGCATTATTGGTTATGTAAAAAAAGAAAAAAACATGACAAAGTGTAGGCAGTATGCAAACAGACAGAAAAGAGCTTTTGATGAGAACTGTATTAAACCTTCACATTTAAATTTGGCTGAATGGGCAAGATGCATCAATAATAAGAACCTGGTGCTATGTTTACAAAAAAAATAATAAGAGGACCAGAGATTAGTAGTTTGTATGTAATTTAAAAAAAAAGTTTTGATGGGAAATATATTAACTATTTTATTAAAATGCCCTTTTGGCCCGCCCAGTGGCGCAGAGGGCTGAGGCTCTGGCGCCTAACCTCGACCCAGGCTGGTGACTTGGGTTCAGGAATGGACTTGGGACGCCATGGGCTGGCAGAGGAAGGAGAGGATTGAGCATCCATAGGACTGCCCTAATCTCTTGGGGTGGGTGGTGGGTTGACAGTGCGCTGTAGCGGCCTCTGGTGGAGACCAGGAACACCACAGACGCACGCAGGAGGGAATGTACCAGAAAAGCAGAAATACAGCTCCACTTCAGCCGGATGATGGCTTCCCGGCTCTCAGGTGCCATTCATGTCCCTGCCGAGTCCTCCATCCCAGCAGCACCCCAGAGCCAGGTGTAGAGCTGGCCTGCCCCCGGGGCTCTCATCCGGCGAAGGGTTACGCCAGGTTACCCTGGGGGTGGCTGCCATGTGGGACTGGAGGCTCAGAGGGCAGATGGATCAGAGCAGCCTTGGCGAGCCTGAAGGAGAGGTTGAAGTGGAGCACGTAGGAGGTAAAAGATATGATACAAAAATAAAAAGCCCTTTGAATTCAGCTGAACAGCCACAAGGAAAGACACTTGAGCAAAAGGAGATGAATGTGCAACCAGTAGTTATAAATATAACATTCCAGGTAACCCTGCAGTAACATTCCAAGAACAAAGCTAACCGTCCCCTATTGCTTTCAGAACTTCTGAGTTGACTGCCGTTTGTCAGCACATCTCAAACCCAGTCTCACTGCTGGACTGGTGAATGTATTCTAATGTCTAGATAAGGACCATAAGCAGTATTTACAGCCCATAAAAATCACTTTTCTTAATTATGGACATGCCAATAAAGATTATTTTTTCACCGGTTATTTGCCAATAGGTTATAATGCATTCATTGCCCCTTGTATGTATGAGCTGGTGCAGCACCCCACACTGCTCATTTGGTCCTCACTTGCTGCTAATCCTGGTTGCTATATATGATGGCTGCTCTGCAGCTTCTCCAGCTAGGTTGCCTGTTTTGCCATTTGTCAGCGCATCTCAAGTCCTGTCTCGGTACTGGACCTGGCTAATTTATTCTACTGTCTAGATAAGGATCATCAACAGTATTAAAATGCCTTAATTACAGACTTACTAATGAGTCTTTTTTTCACCACTTACTTGACTATTGCCTATAGTTAAGTAGAAGGTGAAAAAAGAACCACTGATTTTATGATGCATTCATTTCCCCATGTATATATGAGTTGATGCAGACAGCCTTAAGTTCCTCATTTTAGTTCTTGCTTGTTGCTATCCAGGCTTACTAAAGGCAAGGACTACTCTGCAGCTTCTGAGGCTGGCTTGCCTGTTTTGAAGTTTGATAGCCCATCTGAAGTCCTGTCTTGACATTACACGATACTGTGTCAGAATACATGAAAAAGAAGAGAGAAAAATCGCTGTGACTTTGGAAAAAATATGTCAGATGCTCTGTAACACTGCCAGATGCTGTGACAGATTTTAAAGCAATATAAATAGTCTTTATGTGATAGTTGTAATTGGATAACCTCTTACACAATGAGCCGAACTACATGAACACATTACTGAGAATCTGACAGTCACCTTGTCACCTTGAAGTTTCAATCTAAATAGATTATCACATGTAAAACTGAGTAGATTACTAGGTGAATGTGGTCAATAAATAGTATAATACATATAATATAATAGTATAATATAGTTTTTCATGATCACAGATACATAAACCAAAGATAGTGTACTGCTTACTAAATGAACGCACTAGGATTATAAATGGGAAAACGTAAATACGCTAGATACAATCTCGACTTCAATTCTAACTGTCAAGCCCATATTTCTTTCTAGGTCTAAATCAATGCAGTGAACTGATACCCATAAAAAAAAAAAAAGATTTAAGTTTTAATTACCACTGTATGGCCACACTATCTACACTGACCAGACCAGCCCATGTTTTTAGTTTCACAGATATAAGCTGTGGAAATTAAAAAAAAGTTTAAAACAGCGCAAATAGTCATTGTGATTCAAAAAAGTCAGGGCATACATAAAGTTTCCAACTAAATGAATTATGTTATATATCACAGACTGGACATAAGTAGCCAGAAAATTAAATGAACAACTGGGTTTGACAGAGTTTAGTATTGCCGACTTGCATTAGCTAACAAGCGGGAGTAATGAACGTCATTTTTATGGCTATATTCCCTTAGTAAGCAGTACACCATCTTTCATTTATGTATCTGCGATCATGACAAAAATACCTGAATAACTGGATGTGTGTTAAATTATTATAATAATTATTGACCATATTCACCCACTAATCTACTCAGTTTTACTTGATATCTATTTGATTGAAACCTTGAGGTGACTGTCAGAAATGTGTTCTTGCAGCTCAGTTCAGTGTTTAAGGGGTTATCCGATTACAACTAACACAGAAAACACTATCTTATTTTCAATCACATTATGCTAGAATGATATATATTCATATAGACTGAATATAGTATGAGTTTATATTCATACAACAAATAGGATATGATATATAAATGCATTTCACACAGACTAAATAAAAACAAAGAACACTGAATCATTAATAGGAAATGCTTAGCACAGAAAATGGTAGATAACTAAAATTAAAAAAACTGCTTACTTGCACATTACGAAATATATTTAGTGTCAAAGGTAATTTGTGAACACAAAAAGAAATTCAGACACACAGAATCTGTAGATATGGAAGACACATGCCAGTTTAAACACGCTGTGCTGCTTGAGAAAAAAAAAAACACACGGAGACTGATTTCAGAACAAAACTGCATTTATTTGACTCCAGTACTCACATAACACAGGTCTGAGGTCTGAAAATTGGTTTATCTTATTCATTTCCTATCTCTTTTAAAGGTTTGCTTTGATGAATGCAGCAGGGGTGGGAGCAAGAAAACAGTGTGGTGGGGAGGGAGGAAGCAACTGCACTGTGCTGAATGGAGAGGACGTGGACAGATGTGATTCAAGTCCACTCCATGGAAGGAAACAGGCTGTGCTGTATTCACAAACATTCCAGAGCCCCTTTTTTCTACTGATGTAATTGCAATATGTCAGCATAGCTCTGCTACATATCCATAACTAGCAGGGAAATCACCTGGAATACTAGGGGCTTTATGCCACCTTATGCAAGTGGCCTACACTATGTCTATGGGGATAATATGCAAATGAGTGGAGTGGTCACATGATGTGAACTGGCAGCTACTGAGTGGCTCTTCATGAACAGCTGTGATGTCACAGTCAATGAAGCCAAAATGCTGATGATGTAATGGGAGGAAATGGCTAGATATGTCAAAAATCTTTCTAATTAACCAAAGGTACAAGTACCGCAGACATAAAAGGAAACAAGCTGACTGCTTTTAAAAACTTATATTATTTTTGGGCAGTACACTAGCTCTTTAAAGAGTTTAAGGTGCTTATATTTGATTGGTTGCAGCATGGGAGTATATTATTGGCTATCCTCCACTGATTGCAGTGCAGCTGGAGAATGTCACAAATTGCATGCATGGAGAGAACTGCATACTGCAGAACAGACTTGGTGCTTTTGGGGATATTTGGACTTGAGGGACTCTAGTAGGAACGGATTACGCTTCCATTCCTTTTATTTTGCAGTTAAAAATGTTATTAACTATTTTTCAACTTACACAGCAGAATGCTAAATCAGACAGTAATAATACAGATAAAGGTCTAAATCACTTGTAAGACTATCGCAGTATGAATTAATTAGGTGCAATACATAAAGGAATGATCGGCCTTATACAAGAAAGGTTTCAATTAACAGTTCCTGCAAACCTGTATGAATTATTCAACATATGTAACTAATTCAGCAAAGCAACTATTAACAAATAAAATATTAACCAGATGTACTGTGTTGCAATCTGTTACTTAAACATACCCATACAGAAGAATTCCTAACATGAAAAAACCCTGGGAGAGGGGCCTACAATGTTATCCACGTTGTGTCAAGGATCAAATCCTGAACTGGGCAGGATGCCCAGAGGGATTAGGTAACTGTCCCAGAGAAATAATCAAGAAATGGATCACTTATCTGGTGTTGGAAAGAGCCAAGTGGCTCGGATGCTCATTGTTGGCAAGCATCCCATTGCTTGTTTCCAGACAGAGGGTGAGGAAGTGACAGTGGGCCTCCCCCTCTGTAGGAATAGACACTTCACCTTCACGGCAGCTGCGGCAACCCATCTAAACTGGGAAGGGATGAATTGGGGGGGGGCTGATGAAGCAAACACCAGGATAAACAGACAGGGGGAGACAGGAAGGGGATTCTTAAGAACCTCCTGACATTTGTCATGGACTCCCTTCTAATATTCTTGAAGGGCAGGGCATGACCAGAAGTATATGTAATAAAGAGCCATCAATAGTTGAGCATTGCCAGCAAAAGGCAGAAGGTAGGGTGGCCAGTTTATGCAGTACCTGTGGGGTTCTGTGCCAACAGTGTAGAATCGTATTCTGTTAGATCGGCTCCAACAGCCCCTATGTGCACTGTGGGCTGTTAACCATCACTAAGACCAACCACTCTGGGAGACTGATTCGGAACAATCATGCTCCCAATGTGAATTGGCAGCCTGAGTTTGGTTTGGCAGTGCCCCTCTAATGGCACTGTATATAGTTCCAGCTCTACCCCAGAATGTTGTGAGTAGGGGGAGTTTGTCTAATCACCTGTTGGGAGAGCACTTCTAATTTGCAGGAATCTCCAGTGACCCTACATAGGGAGTCCTTTAGTGTGACACAAAAATTAAAATGAGTGCAACTGTCAGGTATGCGGCAGTAGGAGATCCCAGAGGAAGCGAATCCCATAGAGTTACCAGGTGTCCAATAAGACTGGTTTGTTACCAATCTTGATGCGTGGGTTACTCCATAGAGGCATCAGCTCTAGAAGGCTGGTACCAACAGTGCCTTCAGAAGCTTGCCCAAGGAGTCGTCCCGGAGGCGCAGAGGGTTGAGGTGCTGGACGCCACCTCGTGCCATGACGACGACCTGGGTTCAGGAGCGAGCTTGGGCTGCCAGGGGTCGGCAGGGGTGAGGGAGGATCAAGCATACGGAGGACTGCTCTCCTCTATCGGGGGAAGGGAGACCTGTCATCCCGCTCATTGACTACCCTCTGGTGGTGGCCGGAGGGCAGTGCGGGTCAGGAGACACGTGCCGATGTCATCACATCGGTGGGGGGATGGGAACGAGGGAAAAAGTGGAAACGAAGCCAGGCAGCTTCTGTGATGGCTCCTGCATTGGTCAGAGTCTGGACTGGGTCTTGGGGGGGGAGGCTGGTGCCCTCCTCCCTTGCCCTGCTGAGGGGGGGAGACAATCCACGTGAGACTAACCAGGGTCAGCAACACGGGAATGCAGGAAGAAGCCGGAGAGTAAGTCTCTCCACCAGGAGAAACCGCAACCATCTGCCAGGGCTAACAGGAAGAAAAACAGATAATAGAAAAAGAAAAAGAAAAAGAAGTCTGCCCAAGGCACACCAAGCCTTAACAGAAACTTACCTTTCTTTGTCAGAGAGGGGATTGAACAGGAACACACTCTGGGAGATACTCACTAGAAATTGGAGATCCATGCATACCCATAGGGGGAAGCGCTCTGTGATGTCCTCAAACCAGGGGAAGGTTTGCACCCCCAAGAAGGCCGTGTGGTAGCCCTTGAGCCAGGGCAGTCCCCCATCCCCTGGGCCCTTTCTAGAGAAAAGAGCCAGTCAATCTTAGAGATCCACTGATCGAGAATTGTCAGAGGGATGTGAGTAAATAAGTATACTAGTCTAGCAGCGGTGACCATTCTTTTACCAGCCAATGAGAGTTTTAGTGCCCTCCCTTTTTTCGAAGGGGTGGGGGAGATTCTCTTTATTGAAACAACCAGTCATCATGCATAAAAATTCACAATAATGCACTTCACAGTGTACAGCTTAATACTTGTCAATTAACTGGATACGGTCAGCCAGAGATGGTTCATACTTATTTTACACTAAGAGCCAGTTGATTGAGTTCTGTTAGACTCTATAAATTGCTGCAGATGACACAGGGCTGACACCAGACATCTTACCCAGGGAAAACATCTTGTTCTATTGCTTTTTCCAAAGGGCCTCAAATGTTTCAATATGTGTTAGACATATTCAGCACTCTGTATTGTGTCATTTCAATTCCTAAAACAATCTAAAATAGTGTTGCCCCACTGTGCTACAGTGGGAAACTGGTCCGCCTACCAGTGCCTGCCATCGAGGCACAGGTCAGGAAGCATAGACAAAACAGGAGGAGTTGTAAAATTCACAAGTAGTGTTCATTATTAATATTATAATAAAGCTGTACAGGATAGCACTTCACAAAAGCAGTAAAAACAAGAGTCCTTCGTCTAAGAGTCTCTTTAAAATCTCCAGCTCTCTATATCCTTAAACAAAACATTGCTCTCCTTTTTATAAGAGGTATTTTCCTGGCAATTAAATTATGCATCCTGTTCTTGTAAATCACATCTCATGTTTTTCACAAAATATAACAAGATTTTATCAATTTCTTTGTTGGGGCTAGCCTGAAGAGTACATTACTCATCTTAACAGGCGCAACCAATAAAAGAAGCAGTACTAGTTATCCAGCAAAAAATGTCATCCTACCTTTTTTTAGCAGTAATGTATTCCTGATAATCTTAGATCCTTCACTGGGGTATTTTAAATTTAATCAACTATTTTTAAGACCATGTTTAATTACAACTTTTGTAATTTACATGGCTCTACAATAAAGATGGCAGCCACCAGTAACTTTCAAAAATTGTCTCCACAGAGAGCACATACTAACAGCACTCACTCTACTTATAATGCAAATATGTCAAGGTGTTGCCAGCATGCTTCTGATGGCTAGTAGCACAACACCATTCTGATTTGCTTACATCCATGACTGTTGACATGTCAAAAGGCCAACAACTTTTAAGAACTTTAAAATCCCCTTTCTTGCCTTGAGAATGAAATAAAGCAAAAAGAAAATCAGATATATTGATGTTTTGGTTTGTCCTAACTGCCTACCACGTTATATAAATTATTGTTAACTAGTACTGCTGCTTTAAGATATTCTGTCCCAGGGCTGATTTTCTGCTCGCAATTCTGTTAACAAGCTTGAGGAGGTCAAAACACATCTAAAGGTTAACCCCCTGTGTTCCCGATAAACTCAAATAGCTTTTCAATCATTTCAAACACCATAACTACTGTATATACATTTGCAAACAAAAAATTCCAGTTTCATATAAAGATTCACATGTACAGTAGAATCCCAATTATCCGAACCCAGAGTAACTGGAACTCCCTGTCTAACAGACTCGTGGCTTGTCCCCCATCAGTTTCAGAGATGTGTTAATTGACGCTGAACTTACTGGCTCTGTTAAGACCTACAGCCATCCATCTGAATGAGGCGCTAATTACAGTAACACTTTTAAGCCTCTTCAAGCCTCTCAGTTTATGAAAAGCCAGCTGATTAATGGCTGTCACGAAGGCAAGTGAAGTGCAGATGCAATAACAGTCTTCCCCCCGACCTTCCTTTCCCTGAACTTTATAAAAACAGTACAATACTGTACTGCATTTTGAATTTTTGTAAGTCTCTTACCTCTGCCTCTTTTACAGCCTGTGTCAGTGGTGCCTGTGGCCCCATGGAGGGTAGCCTGAATTGTAAATGGGAAATGCACAGGCTAGTAGCTTTCACAACCCCCCCCCCCCAACAGCTGTATTTCAACCCGGGGCTACATACGCTGACTACATCAGCCAGGCACCCTTGACTAAGTTTGTTGAAAGTTGGTAGAGCAGCAGTCATAGAGGAATGAGGAATTTTGCCTGAAGTCAGTATTAAGCCAGCAACAAAAACACACAGCAGGACGCCCAGCTCCCGAAGTGCATATAAGAGTCACCCAAGGGGATAGAGTTCTGTAGAAAAAACAAACTGCAGTCTATAAACTGACAGAAGCACATCAGCACATTTACTAGGATTCTGACTGCTGCCTTAACATTGTAAAGTGTGCAACTGTTTCATCTGCAGTCTAAAAGCGAAGGTTCTAGGTTTTTTCTACAGAAATCTACCCCCCTTGGGTAACTCGTATATGCACTTTGGGAGTCTATGGACTGCAGTTTGTTTGTTTGTTAACACAGCTGAACTTGTCTACACAAGAGTGCTAATTTTCGACGGCCTCGGACAAAAGCAGGTATCAGACTTTCTTGTAAAAAAAAAAAAGACATTATTTAAAAATTATACTGTATTTATTAGAAATGTCTGCAGTCTTCATTCATATTTTGTTCACTGCTAACATTTTGCTTGTCACTGCCTAACATGAATGGAACTCACGATTATCCGAACTCCCAGTTATCCGAACATTTCCTGTGTCCCCGAGGCAGTTCGGATGATTGGGATTCTTTTTTTTTTAAACTTCAGCTTTTATTATTGGTACAACAGCTCATCCACAAGATCATGAATGAAAGCATACTTGTACATATATGGTAACTTCTAAGATAATAGTAAACAATCTTATAACATTTCAGTACAGATTACATTCCATGGCTTACAGAGCTCTGATGGAAAAATAACGTACAAGAAAATAATTATACACTGCTTTAAGCATGAGGCTTTGGATTGATGGACACAGTTCTATGCAGTGTAGATCTAGTTTCTGTCCCAATGTCCACATGAATACTTTTTGTTCCACATACACAAACTTGTATAATGAATCTCCAAAAACTCAGAGTAACAATAAGACGGAAAAAGTATAAACTTGCACAGTAACCATTTTCCATTCCATATATCATTGAATACTCTACTCTGATTTTACCTCCTCTCTTCTGAGTGGGTAAACCTGAAAAGGCAATTATGATTAACGTGAAGTCTCAAAGACCCTTGTCCTCCCACGGATATACCCTCAGAGTGCCTGTTTATCTCACCTGTTCTACAATTTCTTCCTTACTCTATTACTTATCCTCTCCCCTCCAGTTTTCCCTCCAGACCTGCCAGGGGCGCCAAAGTTCCAGGAATTTCTCTTTTCTGAGATGTATTGTATAAGTGGTATTCTCTAGGCATTCTAATTCCTCTACCTTCAGAACCCACTGAGCTAGGAATGGCGGTGCCTGTGTTAGCCATTTGATCGTAATGCATTTCAAGGCTGCAACCCTCAAGATTTGGCAAAGCTCCACTGTTTTTCTTTTCTTAGAGGATAGGGTTGGAAGACCTGACACTTAGTCGTGAAAAGTAAAATGAATAGTGAAGCCTCCCACCTGCTCCATTACTGTAGGTATATGGTACCATAAAGTACTTAGTTTACTGCACCCCCAAAATATGTGATAGTGTGTGCCTCTTGGTGTCCCGCATAGACACCAACATGCTGGTGAGGCCTGTGGGTCAAATGTGTTGTGATCACTGGCATCCTAAAAAAATGTGTATTTTCCAGTTAAAGTCTCTCCACACTGTAGCCAATGTTACTTGCCAACCTCTTTTAAGCCTACGAGACCAGTCTTTCCTTAAAATTACTTCATTAGAATCCCTCTCCCACCATACCCGTATTTCATCCAACACTGGGGCCTCTCCTTGGGTGGTAAGGACTGTGTATAATATGGACAAATACCTTAGTTTGTCTCTGATTCTGATTGAGTTTCACCAGTAAGACTCTAGGGGTGTTAAGTCCCTATGTACCTTTGGAAGGTCTTCACCACTGTTAATGAAATGCCATGTCTGGAGGTACCTATAGAAATCTTCCCTGTGGAGCAAGAAGTGTTCTTTGAGGGTAGCAAAAGGGAGGCTTCCTGTCCTGTCTAGTAATTGTCAAAATATGGTAAGGCCCTTGGGTTCCCAGTATGCGTAACCTTGGTCTGATCTAGGCGGAGCAAAACTGTGCACATATCTGATCAGGGAGAGGGGGCCTAATGTGTTCGGAGTGTGTGATACCTTCCGCAGCCTTATAAGGATGCGCAAAGAGTGTTTGACCCATGTGTTTTAGTGTAGATGACCAAATCTGGGGATCAATAGGGTTCGTGGGCAAGGTCCATATCTTAAGATTATACACTGCATTTGCTTCAACTGAGTACCAGCCTGAGTCTATCCTCTGTTTGACCCAAGTGACTAGTTGTGCACTTTGGGCTGCCAAATAGTAATAGTACAGGTGAGGGAAACCAAGGCCCCCCTCCTCCCTCGATCTCACCAGAATATTAAAAGACATTCTAGGATGTTTTCTTGCCCAGATAAAGTTAGAAATGTCTTTAGTCAACTGTTTACAGAAACAGAGAGGAATGGGAATCAGGAGTGTTTGGAAGAGAAATAACCATCTGGGGAGCACATTCATCTTAATTACCTGAATCCTGCCGTACAAAGTGAGAGGCAGGAGTTTCCAAAGGGCAAAGTCCGACTGCATGGTATTGTATAGTTTGGTAAGGTTTTTCTGGAATAATCTAGTAGTGTCTACTGAGATCTGGATCCCTAAATATCTGAAAGTGTTTTTCCTAGCCCAAGTGAAGGGGAAATTTTCCTTAAACTGTTTTGGTGGAATACCACTTAGCACCACTGCTTCTGATTTGGATAGATTTATTTTATATCCAGCCAAGGAACAAAATTTCTCTAATGCCTCCAACAGGTAGGGTAGGGAAGTCTGGGGGTCTTTTAAAAAGAACGGAATTGTCAGTATAAAACGCCACTTTCTGCTCTGTTCCTCCCGCCTGAACTCCTTTAATGTCAGGATTGTTGCGTATCCATATGGCCAGTGGTTCCAACGTTAAGGCAAAGATCGGGGGGAAAGGGGCAACCCTGTCTGGTTCTCCTATTCAGGGGAAGGCGATCTGAAAGAAGGCCATTCAATCTGATTCTGGCCTCTGGCCTGTGATACAAAGCTGCTATGGTCAAGACAAAGTGATCCCCAAGCCCAAATCTTGACAGGGTGGAGGACATAAAGTGCCAATCCACCCTGTCAAAGGCTTTTTTGGTGTCCATACTGATTGACAGCTGGAGGGAAGAAGATCCCTTCTGGGCTGTAATGATGTTTAACAACCGAAGAATATTATCTTGGAGGAACCTCCCTGAAATAAAGCCTGTTTGGTTATAGTGGATAATCATGGAGATACATTTCTGAAGCCTGCCAGAATCACAGTGAAGATTTTTAAATTCACTGGCAAGAGAGAGATTGAGCGGTAAGAGCCACAGCGTTCGGGTTCTTTGCCTGGCTTGAGAATGACCGGAATTTGGGCTAGATTCCAGGACGGCGGTATGGGCTTCTGGTGTAATAGGATCTCATTACAGGTTGCCACCAGATACTCAACAAGACGGGGGGTAAACCTTTTGTAGAATTCTGCTGAAAAGCTGTCCAGCCCTGGGGCTTTACCATTTTGCGGGCATTTGATTTGAGCCTGTATTTCCTGGGCGGTGACCGGAGAATTAAGGGCTACTTTAGCCGAGTCCTTCAGGGTGGGTGTAGATAGGGAGAGTGTCCAAAAAAGACTGCACATCATTTACATGTCCCAGTGGGGTCTTGGCTTTATAGAGGCTGGCATAAAATTCCTTCAATCTCCGCAATATATCTGTTGGGGAAGTAGTAGCTGGTTCTTGCCCATCACCCTGTAGTCTCACCACCGCCCTACTGGCTGCCTCTTGGCAAAGCTGCCATGCCAATAGCTTCCCATGTTCAAAATATTTCTGTCTGGCACATCTTAATTGCCCTTCAATCTGAGTATCTAATATTTGATTTAGCTCATGTCGTGCTTTGTCTAGGTCCTGCTTGAGCTGGGCACCCTGATTTACCTGGTGTGAGGCCTCTAGCTGTGTTATTTTTTTGCTCGAGTTGTATTCTGGTCTGCAGTTTTTCTCTCTTAATTTTAGTCAAGTATTTAATTATTTCTCCTCTGAGGCAGCATTTGAGAGTGTCCCACTGTATATCCTCCCCCGTTTCTCCCCTAGGGTTATCGTGTTCGAACGTTTGGATAGCGTCAGCCACTAATTCTTTAAAATCCTCTCTAGTGAGATGACTCACATTCAGCCTCCAGCATGACTGCAGAGTAGTTAGAGTAGTGAGTAACTTGATGGTGACATGGGCATGGTCCGAGATGGCAACAGATCCTATGTCACATCTCTCAATCTTCTGTATCCAGTTAGAAGATATCAAAAAATAGTCTATTCTAGAATACCCTCCATGCCAGGGGGAGTAATATGTGTAATCCCTCTCTTGGATGCATAAAATGCCAACTATCTGAAAGGCCCAAATCCTGATTTAATCTGAAGAGAAGTTTCTCTGTTCGTGTAGCTCCTCCCTGTACTTTCCCTGACCTGTCTACCCCTGGATACACAACCTCACTGAAGTCCCCTCCAATAACTACCAGACTTTGGGCGTTGGTGACTGCCTCCTTAATAACTTTCTCCAGGAAACATAGTTGGGGGGGGTTCTTCATTTGGGGCATATATGTTCAGCAGTGTACAGTCTTGGCCTCTATAGGAACCCTGTACTTGGACAATTCTACCTTCCGGGTCTGGTCGAACTCTCCTAACCACCAAGGGGGCATCCCATTTTACCAGGATCACTGCACCTCTGCGGTGTGGGCTGTTCTCAAGGTTCGAAGCATACACTCCCCCCAACCCAAGACTTCTTCAACTTAAGGTGCTCTGCCACAGTTAAGTAAGTTTCTTGCAGGAAGGCAATAGTGGCTCCCCGTCCCTGTAGGTCCTGTAAAATCTTTGCTCATTTTACTGGGCTGTTAATCCCATGTACATTGAGCATAACTATGTTTAAGTCAGCCATCTGCTTTTTTTGTTGGGGGGGGGACCAAGACCCGCTGCCATAGGGGGAGGGAGAAGATAGTCGCCCATCACATTTAAAAGGTCTGAGCTCCTGTGCACTAGAAATAACAACAAACATAGTTTTCCAATAGAAAGAATAGTGTGTAACAACTGGAAACTATATACATTTTTAACCAAATTAAACATTGGTGTCTTCAAGGTGTAATCGCCCTGTATCCACCCTCTTCAGTGTGCTGCTCTAAGAGGTATGGTTAGATGGCCCCAAAATTGAGGGCCTTTCATCCAGCTCAGGGTATAAAATAGCCCGAAAACCAGAAAGGCAAGATATTCGTATCACACCACTCAATAAGAAATAACTTCTAGCTGGTGTTGAAAGAATAACCAGCCTGAATAAAAGGAAGTCTGTTCCCGCCATTTATATAATTGAGATCGATAAAAGTAATCCCTGTTTTCATTGACTCTTATCAGATGGGGTCCTCTACCCAGGTTAAATTGAAAATGCTTTAAAAATAATTCGATACATTTGACCCCCAAATCCCTCGTGGGGTGTAGAGTGCCTTCCCAGATCCCCCCGCTCGACATGTACCTCCGACTGCATTTACCCTAGAGGTGGGAGAGGGACCCCCAGGAGATCGAAGACTGCACGTCCAGCTCGGCATTTTCTATCAAGGGCAGCTGTTAGTACTTGAGGTTACATTGCTTTATTAAGAAGATCAGGCCAGGATGACATCGTTAGTTTACTAAGGGTATGTATATGTCCTTCGCCCTGGACCTATTTAGATTCAAGCTGTGAAGAAGCATACCACTTTGCAAAGCAGATGTTACCATTGCTTTGAGTCCCTCGCCAGTGACATAGCACAGTGGATGGACCAACCTGGCCTCTGTGGCTCTACTAACATCAAGACTTACCACAGCTATTACTGAGGTGTAGCCCACCACTAGTGCCAGCACTCATAGGCCACAATCTAGCCACTGGGGCTACTTAAAATTCCATTATTTCCAAGAAGTATTTTACCAGGCAACAGGCTACTGTCATCAATATAAGGCCATTAGTCCACCTAAATCTGCCCACGCCAAACACTCAGAACAGGTGTAGCAGTCCGACCCCCGAGAGTCAACCCCCCCCAGGAACACTTGAGCAGCAGGGCCAAGCGATCATCTTCACCCTTGACTTTAGGGACTTTTCAGAAAGAACTGATAAAGTATCTGCCTTCTGAAAGAGCAAAATGCCATCTATATTTAATTTACTGTATCCTCCCCAACCCGCCACAAGGGACCACACTGGAAGCGTGGCTCATATGAATGAGCACAATTTATCTGTGATAACAAAGTCAATCACTGTCCCACAAAAACTGATCCAGAAAGTTAGTGGCAGAAGCTTTTCAAGTCAGCGAGTCTTCTACCTCATTTTCTCTCTCCGAGGAGGGGGCAACTTCACTGCTAACTTCTGCAAGTTGTGGAGCTGAGATGGCGTGGGGTCTCTACAAGTTTGGACGTGTCCCACAGCCCGGAAATGTCCGGACAGTCGTGCATCTTTTTTCTTTTAGTTCCAGACTTTTGCCAGGCCCTGTCTACAAGTCGATCTCTCTGATACCCCCATTTTCCCTCCCATCAACTGTGACCACTGTACTTCAATGCCCTATCCAGTGAATGTGACAACTGTGACTCCTGTTAATTCTACGCATTGTGCAAATGTAAATTCTGGATTCTCAACCTGTAATTACTGTCTCTCCAATGGTATGTCTCAATTTTAACCACTGTATTATTGTCCACTGTATGTAATTTTTGCTGTATGTATCTAATCCCGGGTCACCACTTAAAAAGGGACCTCTGGTCTCAGTGGGCTTACCCAGTCATCAAAATCTAAATTAATAAATATTGGGTCGGGTCTTGAGATAGCTTAACATCTACCGAGGACAGGAATTTCTTCGCTGCAAACAGGTCAGGAAATCGCCTTATCCCATTTTCAGTCACAATTTTAAGTTTGACTGGGTATTCCACAAATGCTTTCACTCCTTTCTGCTGGAGGGCGTGAACCACAGTCAGCACCTTTCTTCTTTGTGCCAACAGCTGGGGGGTGTAATCTTGTTTGAAAAAAAGTCTGGTATCTCCAAAGATTATTTCTTTCTTTGACCAGACTAATTTGAAAACGTCCTCTTTGGTACGAAAATCTAGGAAAGCTATGATCACAGAGTGGGGCGGGCTTTAGAGTCCTTTGGCCTAGGTACTAAGGAACGATGTGCCCTAATAATGTTTAACAGTTTATCAGCTGGCCATCCCAGGATTTCAGTAATGAAGGATTCCAGAAATGCAGGTACTGGTCCGGATTCAGTTCCCTCTGGTAATCCATGAATTTGGATATTATTCCATCTGTTACGGTTTTTGAGCTCCTCCAGCCTAATTTCTAGTAGTTGCTCTCTCCGATGCAGGTCTAACAGAGCTGCATTATGCACATCTACTGTGGTCAAGCACTCATTTAGCCCGCTCTCCAGTTGGTCATTTTTTTTTAGCCAGGAGTTCTAATTTTTTCCGATCCTCTGCAGCCCCTGTTTCTAATCTTTCCAGGGTTGTGCTCATCTTCTGAAGGGTGGCACAAAGCTGTTTGGATGTTATAATGCAGTCTGGTTCTTCTGAAGCTGCTGTGGAGTACTGCGAGGCTGCGGTCGTGTCGCCCAAGGTAGACTGAGTATAGTCAAACAACGTTTTATGCTGTTTGGTTGGTTGGTTGTTATTTTTTTCCTTCTGTTTATGCCTGGAAGTCATTGTGGAGTAGTCTTCTCAAGTTTTAGTAGTCGGATGGGTCAGACAGGCACTGGGGATTGCAGTGGATGGGTACAAGGCGAGACAGAGCTTCCAATTCAGGCTGCCATTAGGTTGATGCGCTCATTGGAAGTCCATCAATAATTGAGATTCTAATGTATCTTTTAACCACAAAGAAGCAAGGGAAGAATAAATAGAAACAGCAAGTGAAGGGAGATAACAGGAGTAAACTGTGGGATCATGGGAGTGGCCAATTTGGATCCGGCAACTGCAAGCCAAGGAGCGATTACCAGAAGAATAGCAGCCAAACCAGAGGCAGAAACAAAAGTTCTAACAAACTGTACACCCAACACCAGTGATGGAGGAGAGGACAGAATAGATCCTTGCTTTTAACTCTCTCTCTCTGCATAACAAATGGGACAGGGTCTTAGCCCAGACTTGTCACAATGCCTGTCACCACCATTCCCACTGTTGTCCCCAGGCATCAAAGGGCTGTGAGTATTTTACATGGGATGTTCCTTTTGGGTGGCAACCCATCCATTCCTTTTTTAAAAGGAAAAACTGTTGGGTTTGTTTTTATGTGATTCTCTTTAACTTGTGTAGACAGGAAGGGGTACTGCTTTGTTGTTTTGTGCTGCTGCATTCTTGTACTTATTCTGTATACCATGGCGTTGTTTTCTCCTTGTGATATGTGGTTATCTGGCTAGAGAGTGCTAATGTTTACAAAAATAAGGGCAATCATGAGCTGCTGCCTCAGACATGAGAACAGTCAGAGGCGTGTGAATTGCCCTTATAAGGGCGCTGTGTAGTTAACAGTAAAGCCCCCATTGTTTGCTGCCATTTGCATGACCGTCTCTCTCTCTCTCCCCCCACCACCTCACACCCATACAAGGTGATCATTCATTGTTTCTAATTTTAAAAACCTTCAACTAGGAGCACCTCCCCACCACTGGTGGTATCGCCTACACTTTCTTTTTTTGCCCATCCATCCAGGTGCTCATTCACAGATTAAAAATCATTTACTGGCTGCTGGGAGCCCATTCCTACTGCCAGTACATCCTTCTTCCTGCCTCCCGGCACGGTAAATTAAATTACCCCCACCCCACCACCCTCTGTCAACCCCCACCCTCTCATACCCCCCATCATCCTCCCCCCAACTTATCCACCCCAAACAATACTACACATCCCACAGCAGATGACACGCACAGTCCTCTCCCCACCTCAGCACTTTGTGGTTTCATTCATTATACATTTCTCCCACAGTAACGCATCTTGTGGATGGTTTGTGGATGTGTGGACCCTGTGGATCATAACTGAAGTTTTTACTCCTTAAACACTAACAGAGTCAAAAAAAGCAAGGACATTCCTTGCAAAACACAAAGTTGTAACAATTTTCACATTGCATAATACATTTGGTATTGCAATATTCTGATTAGCACAAACATACCTCTCAGTCTTTGTTCACTCAAATGTAAAAGTCTGTGGAGAAAAAAAAGAAAATATAGGACACATCATTATAGCATAGAGATAAAAGTTCAGAACACTGCTAAAATAATGCCATGGTCATAAAGTTTGCTGATAATTGTTCTGCATGTATTTGTGCTTTAAAATATCAGTGTAGAGTGTGGGACATGGGATTTCAGAGTAGTAAAATGAGGGATATCCCTCCTAATGTGGGACTAGTTAAGAGGTACAAGCATGAAATATAGGTTTCTCACCTATAACCGTAGTTCTGATAATGGTATACTGCTCACATGCACACTCTGGCAGTCTAGCTGGGGATAGCTGAGTCAACGGACATCTTCAAACTAAGCTCCTCCCACTAACCACATGGTGATATCTTCCAGTTCTGCCCCCTCAATGTCAGAACTTGCACACTGACAGCAGAGATCCAGGTGCCACTTGCAGAGGGATGTCAAGTCGACCAGGTGGATCTGAACTGTATACCACTATTACAACTATGGTTACAAATGAGTAACCTATATTTCTACCATCATGGATACAGTTCACTATCCACAGTCATGCAGACTCCTAGCAGTCTTCCAGGAGAAGGGGGCAAGATGCGCACCCCAATTTGGCAGACAAAGACTGGAGGTTGGAGGCTGTAGTGGGTGATGAATGTGTGTGCTTTAGCCCAGGTTGCAGCCCTGCATATCTCCTGAATGGAGACATTCCTTGAAGCAGCCAGAGAGGCAGCGGTACGTCTGGCGACACCCTATCAGCCAATCTATAGCCGAAGTTGATGTAGGATATGATCCACCTGGCAACCATTTACATGGCTGCCGGTCTGCCAGGGGAGACTTTAACGTATGTAACGAACAGCTGGCAAGCCTTCCCGTGAATTCCCCACTGGGCACTCCTTATAATGTGATAGAATCCTCCACAGCCCCGTGGTGTTAAGCCTGTGATCAGCATCCAAGGCCAGCTCGTTAAAATAAACCAGGAGATTTAATCACCTGGTTTAGGTGGAACTCCTACACAACCTTTGGAAGAATTTTGCTTTGGTGTGAAGAAGGACCTTGTCCTTGTGGAAGACCAGATAAAGAGGCTCCACCAACAGTACTTGGAGCTACTCACCTTTCTGGCAAATGTGACTGCCACCAAGAAGACAGTCTTCCCCAACAAGTGTAAGAGCTCAGCAAACAAAGGGTGGTGCACAGAAACTGGTCACCCTAAAGGTGCCAGTTGTAACAGTGTGAAACACCCAACTGAGAAAATAAGCAAAAACGGCCACACACAACTGGAGCCAGAGTAAAAATAATTTTTAATTAATTAAAGAACCAGCAAGGCAAAAGAAAGAGAGCTCACTCTTGTGCAAAGGCTCAAAAGGCTTGCCTTGAACATAGCTAGTACCAGCAGTAGATCCCCCTGAGGCAGTGGTTTGTGCACCAAAACAGACAAGTGATTCAGGCCTTTGAAAAAGCACACAACCATCTTCTCTGGCACTGTCGGCATACCAGCCCATGTACTACATGCAGAGATGGTAGCCAGGTATATCTCTAGGGTCATCACCCACAGTCCCAACTGTGACAGGGACCAGAGGAACTTGAGGACTGTCGATACTGGGAGGCAAAGAGGATTAAGATCCTTCCACTGGCACCAAAGCAAGAAAACTAGTTCACTTGAATGTTTACATACTGTATTGCAAGTCGACTCCTTCTGGAATTTCTCCCATGATGTGGAGATAGAGACTCAAGATCTGGACTTCTGGCTGCTCAGGCAATGGGTGGACTGGAGCAGGGACTGAAGGTCCAGATGCAGGACCATACCCTATAGTCTTGTCAACAGGTCAGGGTGGACAGGCGACTGCCATAGGGATTTTTTGCTGAGGCTTAGGAGATCCTGGTACCAAAACTTTCTGCGATACTATAGAGCAATTAGGATCCTCCATGCCTTGTCCTTCCAAGCCTTGATCATGAGCTTATGAACCAAGGGGAGGGAAGGCATACAGAAGTCTTGGGGTCAGCCAGCTTGGCAGCACAGCAGTAGCACTACCGCTGTCGACTTCAGTGACCCGGGTCCTGAAGCAAGCCCGACTCACTGGTGGCCAGGTGGGGAAGGAGGCTTGAGCACCCCAGGTGATGCTCTTCTCCTCCATGAAAGGTGGTCTGTGTGGTCCACTACAACACTGCCACCTGGGTGACCAGAGGTGGTATTGCAGCGGAGTCCCGATGGGTAGGCAGAGCACCCCCTGACTAGGACATCTGCATGCTTGTGTGCAAATGCCTGCTTAGTTCTTGCCCATGAACTGTTCAGGGAGAAGAAAAGCCTCCCTGAACCATGGCACAATGATGCCACCTCCCTCTCCACAGGTTCTGCACCACTCACTGAGCTGCCAAGCACAACTGGGCTTCATCCCTCCCAGGTCTGGGAACCCTGGATGCTTTGCCATGACAGTGTGGGACCATGGGACACTATATAGGTTGGAAGTAAGTCACAGGGACAGCGGGTGATGGGGCTGGGAGAGAAGAGGATGGCTGTTGTTGGCAGGTCCATGGAAGAGAAAGTATACTAAATTCAAAAAAAGAAGTCACAGTGTCCAAGGCTGAGAGATGGCATCCCTCTGCAATGTCCCAGTCTGAAGGAGACGGCACAGAACAGCCTTAGTTTTCTGTTTACCCACAGGGCAAACAGGTCCACAAGAGGGGTGCCCCATCGGGAGTACAGCTGGTCCACCACTGCCTGCTGCAGGGATCACTTGTGCAATGACTCTACTACCAGGCTGAAAATGTTTGCCAGCTGGCTGTTTTCTCCTGTGTTGCTGAATGCCAGATCATCAGTCTGACGAAGTGCAGAGAGCCTCCTGACAGAAAGGAAAGGAGTGCGCCCCATCCTGCCTGTTCAGGTAGAACATGGTGGTTGTGTTTCTGTCTGGACCTCAATGACCTGACCCAAAATCAACAGAGGAAAGCCTACCAGGGCTAGATGCACTGAACGGAGCTCCAGCAGGCCGATGCAACAATGAGTTTTTTTTTTTTTTATTTAGTTGTTTAACCAGGAATAGCACACAAAGCTGAAAGCTTTATTACAGGAGTGACCTGGGAGCACAGGGAAGTTAAGTGACTTGCTCAGGGTCACACAGTATGCAAGTGGAAGCTGTGGGATTCAAACCCAGGTCTGATCTGCTGGACGTCACCAGATTTGCAGCTCAGAGTCTTAAACCACTGGGCTATACTGCCTTCCTGTGGTGACCAGAACCCATGGGTCCTGTAGTCTCCCAGGTGAGCTCCCCACCCCACCAGAGTCGTGTTTGTCTTTAGGGTAGCTCCAGGCAGATCAACTAGATTATTTTCTCCAAGTTTTGGGGACACAGCTACCACTCAATAGCATCCCTCATCAACTGGATCACGAGGACTGACTGGTCCAAATGACCTAGGTGTTGAGACCACTGTTGGCCTAACTCCTCCTGGAGGGTGCACATCTGTCAGTGAGCCCACCAGACTATGCAGGTTGATGCTGCCATAAGCCCTAGTAGCCATAGAAAATCTCAGGCCAAGTGCAAACGCCCAACCAGAAATGACTGGACAAAGGATGTAAGGTCCGATGCTGGCCCAGAGGGAGTACAATTTCACCTCAATGACCTGAACACCTTCATGGGGATCAACTGGACTTATTTATGGTTTATCAGGAGCCCAAAGTCCCGGAAGGTCTGGAGGACCAGATCTCTGGATCGCTCCACTGCCTCCCTGAGATGTTGGCTAGCAGCCAGCCATCCAGGTACGGGTACACCCTGATGCCCCTGCACTAAAGGAAGGCTGTTACCACAGCCAAGCATTAGGTGAAGACTCCTGGCATGGAGGAGGGGCCAAAAGGCATTACCTTTAACTGGTACAGCACCCCTCGGCCCAGAATCTTGGGTAACAGTGTGGGACAGACAGATGGGATGTGGAAGAATGTGTCCTGGAACTCCAGGGAGCAGAACTACGTCCCTTGCTCCAGAGCCGATATGATCTGGTTTGGAGTTACCATACTGAATCTGAGCTTCTGCACAAACTTGTTGAGATCATGCAACTCCAGTAAGGGGCATCAGCCCCTTATCCGGTTCAGTACCTCAGGACACATAGCCATGTGTGGCCAGGGTGTATGGGACTTGCTCTGCTGCCTCACATTCCAAGAGCTGAGCAATGTCAGCCCTAAGCACAGATAGCATGCCCTCTAGCACACTGGACTCTCAAGGAGCTCTGGGTCAGTATGGCGATAGAGCTTCAAAGTCCAGAGACAACCTCTTGTTCACAGTTTCTAACACCCACTTGTCCAAGAAGTGATGGAAGTCTGTGATAAGAAGTGAATCAGGTGACCCCCAACCAGAAGTCAGGACAAGGACTGGACAGCTGGGGGAATGGCACCCCAACCCATCACTTAGCAGCTTTAGAGGGGGCTCTAGCTGACTGGGCACCGGATGCACCCCACCCACCCTCCCATGCTTTTCTTGCTTTTACCTCGGACCTTTTGTTTCAGGTGCCAGTGCTGAAGCTGCCCATACTGGGGCAGCTACTGAGTTTGCTGTGGCTTGTACCCCTGAAGCCAAAATTACTTCTTTTTGGCCTTTGCCACCTTAGCATCCTGTTTGGATGAAGCCACAGAGCCTATGGTGGTGCTGGATTGCTCAATATAGGCAACATGTCCTTCCATCGCAGGGCCAGAGAGGTTGGTGCCTAAGAATGGCACTTTGGTCAGCTTGTGCTGACTGTCCTACATAAAGGTGGACAGTCTCAGGCAGGCCCTTTGGTGCATGGAAACCACTGCAGCCACTGAACGAACACAGGAATCGCACATGTCCAAGGCTGTCTGGAGATGGTGCTTAGCCAGCATGCAGCTCTCGTTTCTTACTGCCTAAAGAATGACCTGCTTGTCAGCCAGGAGCAAAGGGATGAGTTTCCCATCCAGTTGGAACAGGGAGTCGCCAAAGTTAGCCACCATGATCGTATAATTGGCCTGCCTGAGAACCAGTGAGAAGGATGAAAAGACCTTCTTGGCTGCAGGATCCAACTTCTTGGATTCTTTGTCGGTGGTTTATCCATATCCCCCTGACCCTTCAACTTCTGAATGGCCACGTTGGCTGTCATGCCCTCCATGAAGTGGTGGTCCAAGAACCCTGAAAGGCTAACCATAGGGACGGCGTACTTGCAGACCATCTGGGTGGAGGGCATAAGGCAAGATTCTGGGTGCTGTCAAAGCTCCAGAGCCATCCCCAAAATTATCTCAATCACAGGGAAGGTGACCCGTGGGGAATAATCCCTGCCTAGGATGTTAGTAAAATGACAGTTACTCATCTGTAACTGTAGTTCTAGGAGTGGTATATGGTGCACATCAACACTTAAGCAGTCTTTCTTCCCCTTTAAATCCTGCTGGAACATCTTCAAGCTAAGCACCTCCTACCCACCTGGGTGGTATCCTTCTAAGCTCCACCCTGTGACATCAGATCTTGCACACTGGAAGCAGGGATCCGTGCGCCACTTGCCAGGTGAGGTCAAGTGAATTTGCACCTATACCACTCCTAGAACTAGAGTTGCAGCCTGATGAGCAACACTCATTTATAGAAGCGTGGATATGGTGCACTATCCACACTTAGGCAGACTCCTAGCAGTTCGCTGTAGGGGCAAGGTGCACATTCCTACTTAGGAAACAGACAGCAGAGAATTGAGGCCCCAAAACCAGGCATGAGATGAATGCGTGTGTTGACTTCCAGGTAGCAGCCTTGCAGATTTTCTGGATAGGGACATCTCTGGAAGCAGCCACCAAGGCTTATTGATTTAATTTAGCCTTCCCCAACTATTGCTAATCTGCTTTTATTGTTCTTTCTTTTAACTTGTTTTTATTCGATTTTATGTACAGTGCCTTGGTTCTGAAAGGCGCTATAAAAATAAAATTTGATTTGAAGGCAGTGGTACGTCTGGTGGAGTGAGCCCTAAGCCCTACAGGAGGCTCCCTACCAGCCAACCTATAGCAAAGGTCAATGCAGGAGACAATCCATTTGCCAATCATCCACTTAGCTGACAGTCTGCCAGGTGCAGCTTTTAGCATAGATGACAAAGCGCTGGCAAACCTCTTCCCAAACTCCAGCCATGCACTCTGTGTAATAAGTGAACGCTTGCCTAGGGTCCAACATGTGGAGCCTGTGCTCAGTCTCCAAGGTTGGATTTGTGAAGTACACCAGGAGATTAATCACCTGGTTCAGGTGAAATTCCAAAACAATCTTCAGAAGGAACTTCGGGTTGGGGCAGAGGACAACCTTCTTCCTGTGGGAAAATAAATATGGAAACTCCACTGAGAGTGCCTGAAGCTCCCTGATCCTTCTAGTGGAGGTGATAGCCACCAAAAAGGCAGTCTTTGACGACAGGTGAGAGATGTCACATTTGTGCATCAGTTCGAAGGGCTTGCCCATGAGCACTGCCAGTGCCAGCAACAGGTCCCAAGGTGGTGGAGGCTCATGCACCGATGGGGACAGGTTGTCAAGACCCTTAAAGAAGCACCCAATCACCTTTTCCTATGCCACCATCAGAAAATCAGCCCACGTCCGGTATGCAGAGATGACTGCCAAGTGCACCTTAAGAGTTGTTGACCGCAGGCCCTACTGATAAGAGGGACCACAAGTAGTCCAGGATGCTAGCCATGGGACAAGATAGCGGGTCTAGCTCCCTGCCTTGGCACTAAATGGAAAAGTGCTTCCACTTGAAGGCATAGCAGTGGCGAGTCAACTCCTTCCAATAGGCATCGGCAACAAGGAGGACCTCGTGGGAGTGACCCAAAGCCTGTAACTCTAGCCACTCAGGAACCAGGCTGTCAAGTTCAGTGACTGAAGATCAGTGAGCAAGACCTTTCCCTGGTGGCAAGAGGGCAAATCTGGACACAGAGGCAAGCACCACAGGGGCCTGCTGCTAACAGTGAGGAGATCGGGGTGTCAGAACTGGTGTGGCCACTCCGGGGCCACCAAGATCATCCGTGCCCTGTCCCTCCGCACCATGACCAACACCTTGTGGATTAGCGGAAATGGAGGGAAGGCATACAGGAGACCCCAGGATCTAGGGCCTTGTGAAGGCATCCCCATCAGTGTCCTGCACTTTGGGGGGTGGGCACACAACAGTCTCAGCTTTGTGTTCTCCTGGGAGGCAAACAGGTCGACCATGGTAGTGCCTCACTGGGACAAAAAGTGATTCACCACCTCCTGGTGGAGAGACCACTCATGAGACACCTCACCCACTCGGTTGAGGGCATCTGCCAATCAGCTGGAGACTCCAGTCACATGAATCGCCAGGAGATCAGCACCCCAAGCTGTGCACAAGGGTCTGGGTACAGAGGGCTTCCCAACACAGCCAGAGGGAATGCGTTCTGCCTGCTTGTTGAGGTAGTACATAATTGTGGTATTGTCTGTCTGGACCTGCATGACTTGACCCCAAAAGATGGAGCGAAGAACATCAGAACAAGACACACCACACGGAAATCCAGCGGGTTGATGTGGTACCAGGATTCTCCCAGCAGTCCAGAGCCCATGGGTCCTGTGGTCCCCTACGTGTGCTCCCCATCCCACCAGAGATGCATCAGTTGTCAGAGTGACTATCGGCTGTAGGCACACGAATAGGATTCCTTCCTGCAGATGTTCTGGGATGAGCCACCACTAGACAGCATTCCAAATCAGCTGCGTCACTGTGATTGACTGGTCCAGGTGACTGAGGCACTGAGACCATTGGTGGGCTAGCCCCACTGCAGGGGCTGCATCCACCAGTGGGCCCACTGGACCATGATGGTGCAGGATGCAATGTATCCCAGCAGCTGCAGAAAGTCGACAACCTCCTCTGAACAAGCCTAGAGCGAAACCGGTCAGGGGTGCTTCTACCCTCAATGCTGCTGTATTGCTGCTGTTTATGGTTCTGTGAGTACTTTTTGCAAAATAAAAAGTTTATGTGGCCAATTTCTGGTGCCCAGTTTCTCTGTTCTGCACTGCTGTTTATTTACTGATGCACAGAAGCTCACCTGTGGAGCATTTGTTAGTTGGCATTGACATCCCCGACATTGCCTGTTCACCAAAAAACAGAATCTGCCACCAATCCTTCGACCAAAGGATGGTTGGTGAAGCTGGGAAGAAACCCGGTAAGTACTGCATACTTGCAGACCACATCGGCTGAAGGCTCTGGGCAAGAGGCTGGACGCTGCCAAAGCTCCAGAGCCGGGCCAAGAAAGGCTTCTGTCACTAGGAAGGTAATCACCATGGAGTAATCCCTGTCAAGGATTTTCGTCAGGGGTGTATTTGGCCCACTTCTGGACCGGCTCCAATGGAATCCCTATAGATGCGGAGATGAGGCAGAGCAATGCTCTAAAGAGACCAGCCCATGCTTGATGATGAGCTCCTCAGTGGACGCTCGTTCAAAGCCTGGAGTCCAAATGGAATGCATGGAAGAGGACTCCTCTAACACCGCCCTTAACCCAGGCTCCATGTGGACCACTCGGGGCTCATTCGAATGAGTCATCTTGATGGACGCCATCTGGGGAGACCGAAAGCAGGCTGGGCAGCCTTGGATGGAGCCTCATGCAAGGGCTGCGGAGTATACCCCGGAGCAGTCATCAGCAGTTGAAATAGTCAGTTGCAATTGCATTGGATTGCAGTCATAAAATAGTAGAGTTGAACTCCACTGCAGTTGACGATTCTGTGACCCATGCAGGTTTATTTTTGTGCTACACTACAATGTGTTTTCTCTTTTTTTCTTTCGTGGGTGGAGGAGGGGGCCAGGGGGGCCATGAATATCTAAAGGCCCTCAACCACCGGCACCAAGCCTTACAGCCAATAAAATGCACCCCTGGCACCTGGACATGAAGTATCCACCAAATAGGAGAGATAGAAGGAGGAGCCAGGAGCTTGAGAGTGTCTGTAACTGTCTGCATGAGGTGACGGGGAGAGCATGCCTAGGTAGGAGAGGAGACTGTCAGAAGAGGAAGCATCTGTGTTGGTATGTGGGCAACAGAGCGAGCATCGTTCTTCTGCAGGGACGAAGTTTGACGGGTTTGGCCTTTAATTTAAAAATAAGTTAACTGTGTCCACTGTCCTGACGTGTCCAGTGCCCGGAGAAAGACTAGTATATGGCTGTGTAGGTCCCAGTCAGTCCTTCAGCAAAGCCAGGCAGCAATCATGTGAAGACAGCAAGTCAATAGTCTGGTGGTGGTTGGGATCAGCCCATGACCCCGTCAGCTGGATCCATCAGGTGACTGTCACTCAGTCTCGGTCAGGTCTTCAGAGTCAGCAAGGGGGAGGAATGGTAGGTGCACTAGTTCCACTGCATGGAGTACTAGAGTGAGAACGTGGGTCTGGGTTGGGGACAGACTGTGTGAGTTGGGAGGAGGGAGCACACAGCTCCAAAAAAACACCAACACCACCACTCAGTAGAGCAGCAGTAGCAGTCTGAGCTATGGAGCCACCCGACACCACCGACCGAATTATCACCTGACACCTGACCGAACTGGCAACAGGCTACTACAGTGAGCAAGGTTCTGTATGGAATGTGTGTGTTATGCTTGCCAGGACTGGGCAGTAGGAAGGAGGAGGATGGTCTCTCACAGACTACTCAGTCTGTCTGTTGCATGCTGGTCTGGCTTCTCTGGCTGGTTGAGGGCTTGGGGACTGTAGGGCCAGGGAGCCAAACTCGAAAAGCCAAGGTGATTGATCACCATCGATCTACTGCTGGTGGCCCGGATGGGCTCTCTCTGACTGTGGTGGCATTTTGAGTAAGTCAGACACCCCACGAGGTCGTGGAGAAGAGCAGGTGCAGGTGGTCAGTTGGTGAGTTTCTGGACCATGGGAGGCTGGAGCACAGAGCATGGTCGGTCAGGTCCAATGGACAAAATGTTTGTTGTTAACCACTGTAGGAAATGGACAGACTATACATCAAAGTCCTCACGGCAAGATGAATAAAATTTAAAGAAACACATTAGTGTTCATGCTGAAAGCCAAAATAAGTTCAGAAACTGTCAGAAAATGTTTTTTTTAATATGCACAAGTTTTTTAGCTTTAAATTTAAACTATGGATACATCTCAGTTCTGGTATACCATACAGGAGGTATTTCTAGGGGTTCTCCCTTACACTGTTTTTAGTCTCACAGATTCTACGACTACTAGTAAACTAACATATATCGATGGTTAGCTCTGTTTGCAAAAGGGTACCTTCTAGCTTCCGTGGGGTGTTTAAGAGTCCCTACCTATACTGTATTTTAGACTCACAGTTCTTTTTCTAAGTAATTAGTATTACTGCTGCTCATTTTTCTATACCGTATGCTGTTTTACTGCCCTGCTTCAGTCTGTTACTTTCAGGGACTTAGTATATTTTGTTGCTGTTTTGACTGGTTATTGTGCTTTAGTGGGTCCCTATTGTGAGTGGATTTGTTTCACTGCACTTTGTATTTGCATTTTAAAGTGCAGCCAGCTTCTTAGCTGCTTCTGACTAGTTGCTGCTCCCTCCACCATATGCAATACCTCACCTGCCCCAGAGTTGAGGGGCATAAATAATTCCTTTTGCTTCTGCCCATTTATGAAGTTATAATGCTGCTAAATTCTAAATGCTAAAAACGGAGCTGGTTCCTGACCTTACCACACCAACATGCCCCTACGTAGGCACGTGCAGCCCCGTTTTGTGATGTCAGAAGGCGAAGGTTGTGTGTGCGCACGCCCCTTTAATTTGGGGGGACTTTTCCATTCATTTTATTAACTCTTATAGTCGAAATTTTAATTAAAAAAAGATACGAAGTTTAAAAAGTCTAACTACTACATAATAAAATTCAACAATGGTGAAAGTTGAAAAAATTGGTTGGATTTTCTTCAGTTAGTTGAAGTCAGAAATTTCAAACTAGTTTAAAAAAATCAGTCATAATGCGTGGTAAGTTAGTCATAATTGGTTTTTCAACTGACTCCGGGGTCTACTACGGAGGCAGGGGCTCCACCCAAATGAGAGGAGAAGCCAGCATCAACTCTGCTGGAGGAACCAAAATGGGCCATGGCGGTGGCAACCAGGGAAGTGCCGGACTCCGCAGCATGGTACAATCATGGCTGATGATCCACTGCTGCCACATAAACTCGTAACAACAATGCTGCAATTTGCGGGAAAGCCTATCTTCATCCGAAGACAATGAGGAAGAGGAGTGTCGATGGCACTTTCTGATGGCCTAGAGTGGGAAAGCCAAGACTCCAGAAGTCTCAGTCATGAATGGGACAGAGTTCTTGACCGGAACATCAACCAGTAATGACTGTGTCTTTGGAGAGGAGAGGGGACCATGAACTCAGCATGCATTGGAGCCTACGGAACCCTCGAGGGGAGAGCGCCGGATCAGCTGGTTTGTCCAGCCCTTCTTCAGAGAGGGCCAAGAAGACCAGAGTCCAAGACAGCAAGTCATTCTCATCATCCTCCAACAATGGGTTGACTAGGTTGAGAAAGATCTCAGCTGGCTGGTCGGCTGCATCTCAGCCAGCCAGTCCGACAGGGACACCGAGTGGCCAGCAGTCTAGACAGGGACTCCAGGAGGGTTGACTGAAGCCAACTACTCAACAGCCATCAAGCCAGTTGCAGAAGTGCAGGGGGCAGGAGGAGCAAGCCTGCTCCTGATCCCATGACTTGCGAAAGGTTCTCTTGCTCTCAAGAACTTTGATGATTTTGATACTGGGAAGTGCCCTCCCCAAGGGTCAGAAGGGACTGGCACAAGTCCCAAAATGCTCTAGTAAACAAAGCTCCCCAAACCACTGAGATCAATGAAGAAACTGAAACGGTGCCTGCCGCGGCCTGGGCCGCTGCCTCTTTCGAGTGCAGAAAGCTGCGATGCTATGCCCACTGCCACCGAAACAGCCCAGCAGGCGTCCTTGGACTGGACCGGCAGGTCCCGTTTATCCAAGTGGCCCAGTAAAAGGCAGGTATAACGATCCTCTAATGTCAGTGACTGGCACAAGTCACAAGTTTATGGATTATGCTGAGCCCCTAGACAATAAATGCACACAGCATGAGGGTCGGCGCATGACAACTTCTGATTAGTAGTGGTGCACTGCTTGAAACCAGGACTACACTTCTGGTCATTGCACTCCATCCGATTACCAAAGAAGGATAGAAACTACTGCAAAAAGCCTGAAAACAGACAAGGGAAAAATGGGCCTACACCACACACAGGAGTTGCAAAGGAGGAGACCTGATACTTCCAGTAGAAAGAAAGATCTGATTGTCTGTGGACCCGAGGAGGATACCACCCAGGTGGATGGGCGGAGCATAGCTTGAAGACATTCCAACAGGATTTGTTTTAATGTATTATGCAGTTTATCAACCCTGCCAGCCTAGCTGTCCAATCCTTCAGGAGGCCAGGCCTTCCTCCATGCTCCTCCCGTCAACTGTGTGCTGCTCCTCATCCTGCCACCCCCGATCAACCCCATGTATCCCTTTCCCGTGGACATAACCGGGGGGGGGGGGGACTGTCTGTGCACCAAGGGCACTTCTTCCATCCTCACCTGAGGCAGTGAGGACACAGCACGGGCAAACCCGGGGCTATCTCAGAGGCTGGCTGCCATCATCTGGATGGCTAAGCAGCCATTTTTCTGTTAGGCTTCCACCCTCCCACTTGTAGGCACACCGCAGCGTGATGGTTTAATCATGCATGTGATGTAGCTGCAATGCATGATGCTGAAACTGGCCGCTAGGAGGACAGTTGGCTGGGCAGACCAGTAGCTGTGTGGGATGCCTTTGTCGGGACCCCGGTCCACAGCTGCGGAGGAGGGGGCTCTGCCACCACTAGAGGAGAAACAGACACAGCCAAATGCTGAGTCACAAACTGGGGACCATCCAAGGAAGTGGACCAAGGGACTGCTGATCTCAGTAGCACAGCCCTGCCCCCACCACCACCCCAGCAAGAGACCACTGCTGCCAAAGCAGGTCCTCATACCTATCACAAAGACAGCATAGACACCGATTGGTCAAACGAGATCGGGCCTAGGAGCAGAGCCTTGACCATCAACCTGAGGCCTGACAGCATGCATCTACCTGAGAATCCATGCAGATCACATGCTTTGGCAGCGAGACCACAATGGACCTGTGAACACTGTCCAGAGGCATGACCATGGAGGTAGGCATCTCCAGAGGTGACTCGGCCCTGGCCACAGACTGATCCGGGACCTCCTGCCTGAGGACCAGGAGAACTGGGGTCTTCGAGATCAAAGACTCCTCATCGACCTTCTCTGACAACTGGTTGACCAGTCTGAGAAAAACATCTCAACCAGCTCATCATCCACAGTCGAGGTCAAACGATTCAATGGGGCTACCGTAGGAACCTTGATCTGCTCCTTAACTGGAGGAAACTCAAGCAAGGTCGACCACTCAGGTGAACTGAGGCAGCAGTAAGAGACTGATCATCCCTGGACCCATGACTGACGGCACTTCTTATGCTGCTTGTGATAGGGCTGAGTCTCCTGCAGGTCTAGAAGGCCACATACATTTCATGGAAATGAGTAATGAAAGGCCCTCCGCTACTGGGCCCAACTGGAACCAATGCCGAGACCGAGTCCACCCCGGCCTCCGCTGCCCCCTCCTCCAAGGCCACAAGTTGGAATGCTGACCAGCAGTCGATAAGGGCAGTCTGCAGTCCTGGGGCCTACTGAGGAGCAGACATGCCTTCCTATCCTCCAACACTGACAGGGACATGGCCAAGCAACAAATACATTGCCTTATGTCACAAGACTCACCGAGATAATACAGGCATATGCCATGCATGTCCCAGTGACATTTTCTGGCTACAGTGCCCACAGCGTTGTTTATTTAAACATATTTTACCAGGTAAACAAACAAAGCTCTGAAGGCTCATTTCCTGTTGCAACGGAGGGGAGGGGAAGGGTTATGAGGGTTTTGGGTAAGAATATATTTACCCAACAAGGGTCTTTGGAGTAACAAAGTACAGCAAGACTACATAAACACAGGAATGCACATTCCCACACGGACCTTACAAATCAGCAGCAGTACATAATATATACAGCGCAGTTGCGTACTATGTGCAATAACTGGCTGGTGTAGTTGGAGTCTGTACAACACAGACTCACTTTATCTATGGCATATGTTACCAGTGTGCCAAGCAGACTTAGTTTTCGGAAGGGGAAGGTTGACATCCAGTGGTCCCACTAAGTAGTGACAGGCCTCCAGCGGGTACTGAGTAAGGGATACTATGGCAGCTTGGGCAAAACATCAGGGAGAAATGTTGAGCTTTGATTTGCTGCTTGCATTAAGGAAGGGAAGTGGCTGAGGTTATTTCAGCAGGCAAACTATACCAAACAAAGGGAAGTCTACAGGTGATCGAGGCTTACCCTTGGTTTCTCCTGCAGCCTGGGATCTGAAAGGGACAACTGTTCTCAGACCTACATACGAACACACAAAATTGCCACCAGAAAAAGGCTCATGGTCTGTCAAGTCTGCCAGATTGTGCAGCTCTCAGTTTAATACCACTGCAGCTACCCCCCACCCAAAAATAATTTCGGCTGGTGACAAAAGGCACTCGTGCCAGACCCAACCCAGCACAACACACACTCAAGCCCTGGAACCCACCCACCATGCCACGGGAGCGATCGCAGCTCACCGTGGCACCACCCCTCAAAATCCTCCTCTGCCCCACCCCACGTGCTCGCCCACACACACACGCCACAGATATGTAGTGACATCCTGTCACTATAGTTGCAACACACACCCATCCGTCGCCCGCCCTCCCTCCTCGCCATGGTCAAAAGCGCCACAACTGAGTCGCCGTTTTGGTAGGCACCCAATCACAGTCGCTAAATTCACAGGCTACCTAGCTGTCCTGAATAGCCTCCAGGAGCACCTGTCCCCTGGCGTTGGTTGTAGTTACTGTCCACCAGTCAACCCCAAGTAGGTTGAAGTCTCCTACTGTAACTGTACTCCCTTTGCCACTGACCTTCCTGATTTGCTCCCCCAGCTCCCTATCCATCTCCTCGCTTTCTGAGGGTGGCCTCTACACCCCCTCCCCATCCTGAGCTTCTTACATAGATACATAGACAGTGCCGCTCTGAGTCTGGCTACCTCATTCCGCAGTCCAGAGAGATGCATGCAGATAGGGCAGCACCTCAGTGTCCAGAAGGTCTGCCTGAATATGGCTGCCCTACAGCCACTGCATTGCACCACTCCCCACATTATACTGCAATTATACTGCTATTCCACTACTTGTCTGCTACTGAAGCTCTCCTAGTTCCTTTTTTATTAATTTACTGTCCTAAAAATCCTGCCACTGATCCTCAGATACTTTTCTTTTTTAAAAAAAGAAAATAAACCAATAAATAAATAAATGAGTCAAAACACTTGTCGTGCTGAGGGTGGGCTTCTTCCCCCTTATGCCCCTCCTACTCCACACCCCTTACTATCCCTTGTGTTTAGCTCCTGCCAATCAGATTTAACAGGGCATATAATTAAGAGCTGGGGGAAGGGGGGGGCGAACATTTTCAGCAATTAAAGACAGCAAAGAAATACACCACCACTACATTTTAAATTTTCAACAGCCCAAAAACAATTCTAAGTAAAGACAGCAAAGAAATTACAGTGTCACTAAAAGCCCACAATCTAAGTTTAAAAGATAAATAGCAATTACCAGTTACTGTAAAGCACTGAATTGAATATGTTTCCTTCCCCTTCTGGCGTCTCCTCTTCCCTTACCTTTGGGGCTTTGGAGCAATAGCCATATGGCTTCTGGCCTCCCCACTTCCCCCTCCTTCCTGGTACACAGTATCCCCTCCTTATTATAAATAGCCACCCCTCCACCTCTTCCTCCTTCCTGGTCCCTGCAGTACACCTTCTATCCTAGGATCGTGAGATCCTAGTCATGTTATTGGGTGGTCAGTTTTCTGAGATGGCAGTAATATCTATCTCCCCTTCTGCCATCGGTGCCTGGAACTCTGCCACCTTGTTTGCCAAGCTCCTTGCATTCAAGGATACAACACTCCACCTTGTGGCTTGCCCCTCCCTGTCCCCCACCCCCACTGTTCCATCTTGGTAAATTCCCCTCATTCTCTTCCTCCCTCTCCTGGGGGGTGAGGCCTTCCGGTCTCCTCTGGAAGGTAACTCCCCTTGCCGTCTGATTCAGGCCCCCACTCCTCAGCAAAATCTGTTTTGTTTTTACTGTAATTTTCCAGCCCATTTCAACATTCTTGTACCCTCGATGTTGAGATGCAACTTATCCTTGGCATAAAGCCCCTTATTGGTAGGTTGGGTGGGAGTGTAGTATATTAATCCTGTTCAGTTTTCATCGCTGTATGCTCTTTGAATGTATTGTTAAAAATGTTAATAAAGTACATTAAATGAAAAAAAAAGGCCCTTATTATTCCATGTCTCGCCCCACTCCCCTACTGCCCCGTACCCTATTTCCACACACCACCCCTCCAGCCACCTATTAATCTCCTGTATTCTCTGTTTCCTAGCCATGCTTCCCTAGGTACTGAGAGTACCTCAGAGAATGTTACTGAACTTCCCACCTGCTTGCAGATGCTCCCCACCTCCCTGAACCTCTCCTGCACTTCCTCCACTGTACTGACCTCTAGGTCATTTGTTCCTAGATGCACTATGATAGGAGGCTTCCTCCCACCTTCTCCACACATTTCCAAATGAACTCCCCAACCCTCCTCGCTGTCATACCTGGCATACACTCCACCCAGGTTTGGCTTTTCCTTGCTCCCTTACCTCTCCATTTCACCTCCATGAGCATAGAATTCCCTAGTACCTATACTCGATCCCCCATCTCCTGCACTGCCTCCATGTTTTGCCCTCCTGCAAGCCCCTTTTCCTCAGTGTCCTCTCCTCTAATATCTTGTCCTTCCTCCTGAAGGCACCTCCACCTTCTCACTTCCTCCTTCGTCCTTTCTGTGCTCATTCCCTTCCACAACCACCTCCCCTCCACTAATTGTACGTCATCTCACTGCCCCCTTCATTGTGCCTCCCTCTCCCCCCCACCCAACATGTTTTGGCTTCCTCCCCCTTTTGTCAATGTGTTCTTGACAACTGCACCTGCTTCCCTACCAGCTTCTACCCCACAGTCTTTCCTCTCCCCTTACACCCTGTACTTCCCTCCCCCCTCATGGTCCCATATCCCCTGTTCTATGTTGTCTTCCCTATCCTCCTGCTCTGTTTCATCAACCAGCACCGCATACCTGTTTGTTGCCTCCAACTCCCTGCCCATGCCCTCCCCTGAAATCTGTCCCTGTCTCCGCTTTCCCTGAACCTCTTCCCCACTTCCTTTCTCTCTCTCATTCTTTATCACCTGCCAACTTCCTTCCTGCGCCTCCTGGTTCCTGTGGACCTGCCCCTGACCCCTGGTTACACTTTTCAGCCTGCAGTGGCCTGATTTATCCTGCATGGGAACCCTACCTGTCCCTTGACCCAGCCCTCCTCTCCCACTAATACCTGCCCCCCCCTCATGTCCCATTTCAAGCCCTCTATTTCCTGCGTACACTGTCTGAACAGCCTGCATACTGGACACTGCCCCCACCTTCCACAAGGTCCCCAGGAACAATGCTGCTCCACATCCGTTGTAGCTCACGACCCTTCCGGCCTCCCTGTGCCCCCAACCCAAGTCTTCCCTACTCCTTCACTCTCCCCCCCCCATTTAGCCACCTGCCTCCTTGCCCTGGCCTCCACATCCTCTCTGTAGCTCTTAGTCGCTACTGGCCCTCATAACTTGATCTGGCAGATTCCTCTCTGTAGACCCACTGCAACTCATACCCCTCCCTGTGCCTGCCCTTAACCAGTGTGGCCTGCGGCCTGCTGAGACACTGCAGGCTCCATTCAAGATATCACACTCCTCCGGTGCAGCAGTAGGGCTACCGCTTGCTGTGACAGCGATCTGGGTTTGGGACCGGACTCAGGCAACTGGCAGGCTGGCTGAGGGGAGGAGGATTGAGCACCCAGGGGCTGCTCTCCTCCTCCGAGCGGGGTGGGATGCGGGTCCCGCTGTGATACCGCCACCTGGGTGACCACGGGTGGAGGTGCAGCGAGACAGCATATAAGGGAGGGAGGACGTCTACTGGGAGCTGGAGCGTTAGCACATCATGAAGTGTGTCACTCCATGGCCCCCCTTGCATGCAGACGTCCTGTGGGCTGGGACCAGGAAAGCGGAAAAACCTTGTGCTGGACTCCTGTAGACGTGACCCGGCTGTTCCGAGATAACCCTTAACCAGGCTCCATAGATGGGGCTGGTGACGCCTTCCGATGCATACTTGAGGTGTGAGAGGGGGACTAAAGGGCGGGTCCCCTCTCCTCCCGACCCAGGGGGTAAACCGAGGCAGGATGGGGAAAAGGCTAACCAGCACCCGGAGGGAGGAACCTGGGGTGGGACTAAGGGAATACGCAGCCTAGGGATCCCCGAAGAAAGGAATCTAGTACAACGAGAAGGGGGCATAAACAGAAAGTATAAATAAATAAATAAATAAATAAAAAGATACCACACTCCTTCATCTTGGCACTCACATTTTGTGGTTGCTCAAGCGAGGAGTTGCTAGGCCTTCTGGGAAATATATACACACTGATGCCTCCTGATTGGCTAACCCAGTCATGTGGTGCAGTCCGAACCCTCCCTCTGCCTCCCCCAGTCAGCTCCCTCCCTCCATCCCGTTCCACAATCCCCAGCTCTGCACAGTGTTTTGCTGCTGTACTTTACAGCATATGCTGTTTTTTCCTAATTTGCCTAAATCCCACTGGTATGGCAGGCATACCCATGGGATTAAGGCAAATTAAGTAAAACGGCCCTTGGCATCGGACATATATAGATAGCTTTGTTTCCATACATAAGTACATTATAATGTCGTGGCAGTGGCGCACCATCATCTCATGGTACTACCAGCAAGATCCCGGGGGTTCCGGAGCGTTATCATCAAAATGCCGGTGCCACTGGAGCTTGGGCTGATTTTTACAAGGGATAAGGTAAATCATCTACTAATTTGTTATGGTACCCGCAGAGGGATCGGAGAGGTGAAGCCCCGATCTGTGCAGTGGTCGGGGTTTCAGCTCTCCCAGCTATTCTCCTTTAAGCATAAGGAAAATACAATCTAATCATTTATTTTAACATAAGATTTTATGGAGATTTTATTAACCTAAAAGTTTATAATAAAAACTCAAAGGTACAGATGTGACAGCCAGGATGCAATGCAGAAATTCTGCAGAATATCACAGAATGCTGCAGTTTACTGCAGAGGCCATTGTAAGTCAGTGGCAGTTAAGCCCTTTTGTCATGCAGGATTTTGTGACATGTCATTACTGCAAGTTACAGCACTTCATCATGGCTGACTCCACTGTAGCAGAGCATTCACTTTATTACTGTAAGTTGTGGTTCTCGCGCTTCTCTCGCTAAATTCCCCTAATTTACTCGAACAACGGTCAGCAGGGGTTCAATCTTGAATCACGATTCGAGAAGGATATTTAGTGAAGTGGTAATCCAAGAATAAAAAATGAAAATATTAAAAGTAACAAACTTATAATTTTGCATCCAAAACACACGCAAGAACACATCAGGTGTTAGGGTTCAGGTGCAGGCGTCCTAGTCTGACAGTTGTTTCAACAGTTATCCATAGTGAGAGACAGTAGAACTGACTGTAGCTCACCGAATTTTATGGTTACCTTTAGTTAAACTTTATTTTTAACTTACTTACTAATAGTGTTACTGGTTAAAGAGTTTTTATAGCAAGATAGATTTTAGCACGAGCAGCTCCTAAGCCCAAGAACCTTTTAATGGAAAGACTCTGTTGAAAGCAACTTCAACTCTAAGTAAATAACCTTGCTCAAGCTTCAATTCACTCTCCACAGATTATAACATAATATTTACACCTCACCATTGCCTACTGTATTGAACAGTAAAAGTCAGAAAATGCAGCGCTCCTAAAAAACCATACCAGAGGTATCAACTAAATTGCTGGTTTATTAGAAAGTTCACACAGTGCGTGGGCCCTAGCGCCGGAAGTTCCTCCAGGCTAGGAATCATGTTGGTTAAAGTGCTCATTTATACAATTTACAATAGTGTGACATCATAGAAAGAATAATTCATCCAATCACAGCCAGAAAACTGACTTGTTACACTTTTAGCACAAGAAATACCACTGACTGGTGACTACCTAATGTTATCAAGACAAACTATAAAAAAACTCTCACACGACCAAAACTATGTCACAGTTCTTACAATTACTTTGAAAGGAACCCTCTGTAAGCTTCAAAACAAGAAAAAAAAAATTCCTGAAATTTAAGAAAATATATTTCTGAAAAGTCCTGATTGTCGTTTAAAGTTTCAAACGTGCTGTTTGTTCCTCCCTTCCTTTCCTGATTTCTTCTTTCCTTTACCTTGTTCCTCCCCCTTCCCCCTCCTCTCCCTTTTCCCCTTTACATCCCTCTTTTCTCTCTTTCTCTTTTTCCTTTTTCTTCATTTTCCTCTTTCCCTTACCTCGTTCCCCCTTCCTTTTCCCTTCCCCCTTTTCCTTCTTTCTTTCTCTTTCTCTTTTTTCCTTTCTTTCTTTTCTCTTCCCTTCCCCCATCTATGAGCTTTCTTCTATAACATAAATCAATTGTCGGATTTATCTCGGCTTGATTTTAACATAAGATATCTTTTTGTACTTTGTTATAGAGATGCTCTGTACTGGATCCACAAGGCCAAGAGTTCAGGAGAGGGAAATTAATGATTCCAACTTAAATGAAAATTCTACTCCCTGGATTCGATGTCCCCTCCTTTTCCATAGTGCCTTATTATATTATATATATTATATATTAAATATAAAAATGTCTCATGTATGTTTTGAGAAAGTTTTTCGTGTATTAAAAAGAGCTATATGCTGTATTAACAAATGATTTGAGAGTTTGTTCTGTGCACTAAAAAGAGCTGCATGCTTTATTAATTAGTTTTGGTACCCAGCTGATGACAGAACTAGTTTAAAATAAACTTTTGGTGTGTCCCAAAAAACTTTTTTGGAGAACCCATTAGTAACTATAATATATATTAAATGCTGCCACCTGCTGGAGATATGATTTTCATGTATTGTATTAGAAAGAAAAATATTTTTTCTTGATTTGAAGCTTACAGAGGGTTCCTTGCAAAGTAATTGTAAGAACTGTGACATAGTTTTGGACGTGTAAGAGCTTTTTTATCGTTTATCTTAACATTAGGTAGTCACCAATCAGTGGTATTTCTTGTGCTAAAAGTGTAACAAGTCAGTTTTCTGGCTGCGATTGGATGAATTACTCTTTCTATGATGTCACACTGTTGTAAATTGTATAAATGAGCACTTTAACCAACATGATTCACGCCCCCTGGAAGGCTTGGAGCCGAGGCACTAGGGCCTACGCATTGTGTGAACTTTCTAATAAATCTGCAAATTTAGTTGATACCTCTGGTATGGTTTTTTTTTTTAGGAACGCTGCATTTTCTGACTTTGTTTCAATGTTTAGTTGGCTGTTATATTTGCAAGTGCGCCCACCGTTGACTAAGTGCGGGGCAGCTGTTCTAATTTTGTACTGAATAGTAGACTGCAACTGCAGCCCCACTGTTTGTAAAGGTACTCTATTGGAAAAGCTCACTAGTACATTTTTTACAAGGTCTAGTGATACATTAAATACATATACTAGGCAAACTAAAACAGGATATGCCACAAATAATCTAGGAAGGACTAAAACAACTAAGGACAACGCTAAAGCATGTACGGAACAAACAATGAAAAAGAATAGTGAAAGAGGAGTTAAAAATTTACTAGTTATATTTTGGCACCAGGAAACCAAATTGATTTAGTGGGACAGGAAGAGATCCTGAGAATCCAAAGTGCCTCACTACCTCCAATAACGTTATCTTCCACAAAGAAATTGGGGGGGAGGGGTCCCTACTTAGAGACCACCCTTTACTAAAACAAATAAAGGTAACGGAAAATGAAGGTGTTATTGTGAGCACTGTGCACCAGAAAAGGGAAAAGGAAAATCAGAAAGATGACCTGGGAGATTACACTAAATCAAAAGCTATGAGCAGAAAATTAAGAATGGATTATATAGAAATAGCAGATAATCTAGGAAATTCTCAGGTTAAAGACACTGAAGAGGAGGATATGGTGCACAAAATAACTATATCGGGAGGACAACTCCCGATGTGAGAAAATCAGAGTATCATTAAAGCCAGATCCTTTTTGCGTGACTTCGAAGCACTCCTAACTCCCTATTAAGGGCGGGCGAGCCAGTACTGACTCGAGCCAAGCTCGAGCCCGAGGGTCACCTCGGCTCAGCTGATGTGTTGGATTGCGAGCCACGAGCTGAGCCAAGGTATGAATTGAAAAAAAAACGTGTGTATGGGGCATGAAGTGCTTGGGCCGGCCCATGTTTGTTGGCACGCACGCTGCAATTCGTGCTGATAGGTTCTGTCAAAAGAAAGACAAGTTTTTAGACTAGTGCTAAGCCTGTGACTGGCTAGCTTAAATGTTTGGGTGGAGCCTGCCTGAGGCTGAAGGAAGTGGATATAGGATGGTTGCTTGCTGCTCTTCCATTCGCACCATTGAGTTGCCACCAGTTCAGTAAGTAGGCCAGGCCTGTAGGTGTAGTAGGTGAGAGGCAACAAGTGAGTGAGCAAGCTGTAAAAGTGAGCCAGGTGACAGGAGGGATTCCGGATTCGAGACCTCAGCCAATTGGATCAAATAGTGGGAGCAATGCAGAAGGCACTACCAGCCTAAAACACAGACTAGTCTAATCAATCTGTGTGGCCAGTGCGACGAGCAACGACGAGCGATCGAGTGGGCCTCTGGCTGGCCTTGCCACCTGGCTGAGACTATTCCTCTGTCCTGGCTTCGGCCTGGCCTGCATGCGGCCGGACTGAGTATGTGTGAGTGCGGCTGGACACAACACTGCAACTGCGAGTAGACCTAGCACAGCAGAAAGAGCAAGAGCAGCCACTGCTGCACTGCTTTTTTGTGTGTTGTGAGGTTGGTCGGTGTGGTGGGCATCAGGCAGCCGCAGTGGCGGTCCTCGACTCCGAGTCCCTCCCCAGGCCATTTCCTCCAAGGCCTGTAGGAGTGGACAGCAGCACCAAAAGAAGCCGCCCGAAGTCATAGCAGAAAAAGTAACTAAAATCTAACTTAATGAATTTTTTCAAACAGCAGTAAAAAAAAAAAGTTGTATCTTCTGTTGATTCTCAGGCCTCCCTCCTTCCTAACCCAAGTTCTGTACATTATACTCCCAGTCCCACAGTACTCCTCCTTTTGATTACCACCCCCCGCCCCGCCCGGTCAGGAACATCAGGGAACACATTTAAGCAGCAGCAATAGGCAGCTCCTTTTGAAGTGACGCAGGCTGTGTCAGAGAGTAGGGATGGGTGGCTCCACAAAAATGCATCCCATGATAGAAGTGCAGCAAAGCCTACAGTGGGCTTTCCTCTGGTAGAGAGGCCAGCTAAGCTAAGCTGCAGGAGAAGAAGAGGGGAGGTCTCTGTCATTCAGAGCCTGAACTGCCAGTAGTACACAGCGGGAGCCCCTTGCACTGTTAGGGCTCACTGCAGGGGTGTAGGAGGGGAGGTCTGGCATCCACGAGTGGCTCTGAGTTGAATACCTTTCCCCAGAGGCCACCCTTGCTTCAACTGGTGAGGGCTGTGGTGGTGCCCTACCAGCACACCCCCAGGTCAGGGCAGGGCTGGCTGTCCTGTCTCGCCCTTCCACCTCCTTTTCTTCTCTAAAGTTGGTGCCAGTTAGGTACAGTGTGTTGTAGGGCCTAGTGGTACTGTAGGTGGGATGCGCCTGTGCAGCAGTATAAGCCCAAAAGTAAGTGAGGTAGTATGAGGCCACCCCAGCCAGTAGCCAGAGCCTGTGACATCTGTAACAGTTCATGGGTGGTCCCACAAAAGGTGCAGACAGGTCAGTTTGATAAAGCACACTACGCTGTTATATAGGAACATACAATGATGGCAGAAAAAGACCAACAATCCATCCCTTCTGCCCCAGTTCCCTATTTAGCCCTGGGATCTACTATCCCGCAGGGTTGCAGCCCCTCTGGTTAACGTTATTTGAATTGTATTTTGCCAGTGCCGTTGGGGTAGGGGGAAGTGTGCGGGACTGCAGACTCGGTATGACCTCACCCCTCCTAAAGACTGGGTCATTATTTCAATGGGCAACCTGGGACAACACCTTGAAAATGTGGACCTGTTTTCATCGTTGTCTTTTGAATGTATTGCTCTTCAGATGCATACAAGTTTATAAGAGCCCGTGGGCTGCCTATCACCCTAGGTGACTAACCACAGTACTGCCTTTCTCACCCATTTACTGTTTACTGTTAAATGAGTGAGCTTTTGCTGCCAACTACTTTATAGTGAATTTCATATCATGCTCTGCAGAGGGCATAGCCACGCAAGTACAGTACCTGGTACCAGACAAGTCCAGAGTCCAGACTCCAGACAAATGCCCCTTAGTCCTTTTATATTATAATAGATAGATTAATATTTGGAATAGTACAAAAACAGTACAGATAGTAGTAGCTGTTGCTACACTGTCTGGGCTGCAGTGGGCTGGGCACTGCGCAAGTTAAAGTTGCACATTCTGTCAGTCAGTCATCAATTTGGCCTGCCCTCCCCTTAGTCCTTAGCCATTTCACTGTCTGCAGTTAGTTGTTTGCTTTTGCATGGATGGGGGGATTCGGGGGAGAGTGAACTGAACAGAACAGAATAAGTCTGTACCTGCTCTGCTGCCACTGCCACAACATTGACACTGACCGAAGTGATAAGTCGACACTCGCTGCAGAACCAAGCCAGTGTGGGTTGGGTTGTGTGACTTGTTTAGAAGGACCAGCGCTCCATAGACCTAAAAAATAGCCACACACAACGTAACTTCTTTAGATAGGAATTTTTTAATCTTGCACCTGCACTGGCAGTGTGGCATGTGCTGTTCTTCAAGTGCAAGTTGTCCTTGCCCATGCTACTACTTTAATAATTCTAAAATCTGGTTAATCCAGTAAGGTTTCCATTGTGGCACACACTATTCAAAGCATTTTCTACAGTGTTGTGCAAGATACGTACCTTGTATGAACTGAAATTTGATTACAGTATATAAAACTCCCCTAATCCCCTTAAAAAAAGAATTACTTTTTACATTTCCGATAACCTTCGGCTCGGCTCATGATTGGCTCTAACAGCCAAGCCAGACCTTTGGCTTGGCTATTCTTCAAAAATCAAGGCTTGCCCACCTTTACTCCCTATACCAATAGATTTATACTAGAACCCCCCCACAGTTCCCAGGATCCCACATTTGTACAGTAATAAGGACTCCAATTCAACCTATAAAAGGGAAGCTGGGGAAGGAAGGGTAGCAAGAAAACTGGGGACAAAAAAAGCAGGAAGAGAAACTTACTAAGAAAGGTAAAAATATAAGAAATGGTTCAACTGATGAACTATATAATGGCAATATAAAAAAAGGATGTAAAGAAATTAAATCTGAAGTGATAATTGGGGATCAGTTACTTATGGAGATTATACTTCTCCTCAGAATCACAGAAATTTGACGGCAGAAAAGGACCACACCAGCCCATCTAGTCTGCCCCTATATCCCCCCCTTCCCCCTCCTCCTTTACTGGCTAACATCCCCCCTCCTCCCAACCCCATATGTCTGTCCCATGCCCTCTTGAATTCCCCCACCATTTTGGATCCCACTACCTCCTCAGGTAGCCTGTTCCAGGTCTCCCCTTCATGTTGCCTCTGTATCTCCCTTCCAATCTGAGGCTATGTCCCCTTGTTACAGCTCCCTCCCTCCTTCTGAACAATCTTCTCTCCTTCACCTTATTTATCCCCTTTAGATACTTAAAAGTTTCAATCATGTCTCCCCTCTCCCTTCTAGTATCTAGTGGGTACCGATTCAGCTCCCTCCACCTCTGTTCATATGTTTTTCCATGCATCCCATGCACCATCTTGGTTGCTCTTCTCTGAACCCTCTCCATCCCCTCAATGTCCTTACGTAGGTGCGGTCTCCAAAACTGTACCCCGTACTCCAGGTGTGGCCTCACCATTGTTTTGCAGAGCGGTATCAGCACTTCCCTCCTTCTGCTAGTTATGCCCCTTCTGATGCAGGCCAACATACCATTTACCTTTCCCACCGCTCTGCTGCACTGGTTCCCCACCTTAAGAATGCTCGATATAATAATACCAAGATCCCTCTCCTGCTTGGTTTCCTTGATTCCCCAAGGGTGTATGCTGCTTGAATTTTTTTCTGTCCCAGGTGCATCACCGAACACTTTTTTTGCGTTGAATTTTAGTTGCCAGGTTTCCGACCACCTTTCCAGTTTCTCCAGGTCCTGCCTCATGGCCTCACCTCCCCCTGGGGTGTCCACCCTATTGCAGATTTTAGTATCGTCCACGAATAGGCACACCCTACCCTCTAGTCCTTCAACTAGATCATTGATGTATATGTTAAAAAGTGGGGGCCCCAGTACTGACCCTTGAGGCACCCCACTTGTCACTTCCTTTACCCTGGAATGTACCCCATCTACTACCACTGTTTGGCTCCTTCCCATCAACCAATTTTCCACCCATCTAGTTACCTTCTGACCCACCCCAAAGCTCTCCAGCTTATTTACCAGCTTTTTATGTGGGACAGTGTCGAAGGCCTTACTGAAGTCCAGATAGGCCACGTCCACTGCCCCTCCTTGGTCCACTACCTGCATCACCTAATCGAAAAACTATCAGGTTGGTCTGGCATGACTTCCCATTCATGAAGCCATGCTGCCTTTTGTCCTGCATACCTCTGGCCTCCAGGTAGTCTACCACCCTTTCTTTTATTAATATCTCCATTATCTTTCCCACCACCTAGGTGAGACTGACAGGGTGGTAGTTTTCAGCCACCTCTTTGCTGCCCCCCCCCTTGTGCAGTGCAACCACTTCCACCCTCTTCCAGTCCCCAGGCACCCACCCTGTCTCCATGGACAAGTTAAACAGTCTTGTCAAAGGTGCTGCCAGCTCCACCCACAGCTCGCGGAGTACCCTTGGGTGCAAGCCGTCCGGCCCCATTGCCTTATCCACCTTTAACCCGCCCAATTCCTCCCTCACTCTATCAATTATTTTTTTATTTATTTTTTTTTTTCATCTTTATCCTCCTTCCCTACCCCCGGTGCCCCCTCCTTCCATCCGCTCATGTCCCCCGACACCCACCTTAGGGATCTGCCCCTAGGTGCCATTCCTCCTCTCCCTGGCACATTGGGGTCTGTCATATGGGTGGTCCGAGTAGACATGGGCAGCGACTTCATCTAGGGCGGCGGAGATGTTTTCAGGTTTTCTCCCTTACGCCCGCCCCTGGGACGCCGTGCGCTTGGGACGTATGTCCCGGTGGCTCTTGATGCTGGCCTGCGCCAGCCCTCATCGCCTGCAACGCCCCTCCCCGGCTCCGACCAGCGAGCCGCCTCCCTCCCTTCCTACTGTCGGTGCTTCCACTGCTATGGAAGAGGCAGAACGCAGAGCGTTCTTGGTCACCCACCCCTGAGGGAGGAGAGCATCCGTTGGGACGCTCGATCCTCCCTCCCCCCACCGACCCCCGGCTGCCAGAGTCCGTTCCCGAACCCGGGCCGCCGGCGTAGCGCGAGGTGTGGCGTCTAGCGCCTCAACCCTCAGCGCCACCGGGCCGGCCCCACTCTATCAATTATGAACACTCTAGAATCCACTCCCCTATATTCCCCTCCAGCTCTGGTCCTCTACCCTCACCCTCTTTCATGAAGACCAAACAGAAGTAGCTATTTAGTACCTCCGCTTTGTCGAAGTCCCCCCTCCAGTTTTATTTCTCCCTCCCCCCTCAATCTCACTATTCCCTGCCTCACCTTCCTTCTTTCTCCTACATACCTAAAAAAGGTTTTATCTCCCCTCCTGGCCTGCTTTGCTATTTTCTTCTCAGTGACCTCTTTAGCCCTCCTTATTTTCTTCCCTGCCTCCCTCCTCTTCTCTCTATATGCCTCCCCATCCTCCTCCCTCTGCATTGCCTTATACTTCCTGAATACCCTTTTCCTCTCCCTGACCCACCCTGCCACCTCCCTTGTAAACCACAGAGGCCTCCCTCCTTCTCCTGTTCTTCCTAATCTTTTTGACACAGATTTCCATAGCTTTCAGCACCCCTCCCTTAACTCATTGAGTCTGGGTGGCCATTTTGGGTCAGGTTCTGTAATGGATGGTTCAACACTATATGGCGTCTACTGGACTCAATGAGTAGCTGTCCATAGCTCCTCCACATCCTTTATACTCCCCGTCCCTTACATTTCTTCCCCAATATCCTCCTCATTCTGTTAAAGTCTGCTTTCTTGAAGTCCATTACCCTAGATTTTGTCCTGTTTATGTCCCTCTCCATTTTCACCCTGAACCTTACAGTCCTGTGGTCACCTGTGCCTAAACCTTCCCCCACCATCACCTCCTCCACACTTTCCCCATTTGTGAGGACTAAGTCCAACAGGTTATCTCCCCTAGTGGGTTCCCTTACCAGTTGTTGCAGGAACACCCCTTGTAGTGCTTCTAAGATCCCCCTGCTCCTAGCTGATACCGCTGCTGGGATCTCCCAGTCAATGTCAGGGAGGTTTAGGTCCCCTACTAGCAGGAGCTCCCCCTTCTGTGCCATCCTTGCCACTGACTGCATAAGCTGTATGTCCCCTTCCTCCCCCTGTATGGTAGGTCTGTAAACCACCCCCACCCTCAATGATTCCCCAGTCCTGTTGTCTAAAGTGACCCACATTATCTCTGTCTCCCCTTCCTCCTCCAGCCCCTCTGTGGCCCCAATTTCGTCTCTGACGTATAATGCTACCCCCTCCCCTCTTCTCCACCCTGTCCTTCCTAAACAGGCGGTAACAAGGTATGACTGTCTCCCAGACATAGTGCTCTGTTCACCAAGTCTCATAGCAGCCTCTAACTCCACTAGTTTATCCCCCAAGCTCCTGGCATTTTCTACTAATCCCCTCCACCATGTAGCCCCCTCTTCCCTACAGAAAGATATTGTCCGTGGATGAACTGGGACAAAATCCTCCTTCACCAGATTCAATTCATAATTAAAACATAAAAACAGGCAAAAAAAAAAAAAAAAAAGAAAATGAAAAGAGAGAACTATAAGAAGTATTACAGAAGAGATATGAAATAAAGAGAAGAAAGAAACCTCAGAGTGGATAAAAACCTTACAGAATAAAGAAAGGGAATAAAGAAACAAACCTAAAAACATGGAAGGAAAATTGAAAAGGAAAAAAAAAACATGAGAAGGAATCCATAGCTAGAAAAAGTCTAAAAATGAGAAAAAAAGGAAGTTATTATATTGGAAGAAAAAGGAGAATGTGTTACATATGAACTAGTTAGGTAAAAAAAATCAGTTTGGACTTAGAAGAGAAGATATCAACCTTAGAAACATCCCAAGTAACTGACCAAGCAGAAGAAATTGAGGAAATTAGAGCACTTGGCAAAACTGAATCTAAAGAGGAAAGAATAAAGAAAGGCATAACTGTACCTTCAATCTACTTTAAAAGGATCCCGAGGTATAAGAATGAAAATAGAACAACATTAAAAATGTCATTCTATAATTTATGTAAAGGGGTCTTGGGTAACAAATTCTCCTGGTCCAACATTGCTTCAGTTTACAGATATCAACTAGATTGGGATAAAGGGTGGGTTTCTTTGGTGATGCACAAAAATATCACAAGACATCTAATACTAGAAGCAAAAGATCACGTCAATCAACTGGGAGTCAAAACGGAGGCAGTATAGCGCAGTGGTCTAAGGCTCTGAGCTGCAAATTTGGTGACATCCAGCAGACCAGACCTGGGTTTGAATCCCACAGCTTCCACTTGCATACTGTGTGACCCTGAGCAAGTCACTTAACCTCCTTGTGCTCTCAGGTCGCTCCTGTAAAAAAGCTTTCAGCTTAGTGTGCTATACCTGGTTAAACAACTAAATAATAAAACAGAAACCACAATCCTATATCCAAAGACTGCAAGTGAGAAAGAAGGTTTAGGGATGATCTTGGAAAGGGACATTAACACAAATCAAAAATTTCGGGAAACACAAACCAACAAGTTAAAAAATAAAAAAAAACACAAACGATATGACTCCCATCGAAAAAGTGTATGAATTAGCAACAGATGATAATCAAATATTACTAGGGAAGAGACAGACTATTCAAGGTAAATTAATAAGGGGATAAAGAATTAACACCAGCTGGAAGAATCCAACGAGGATGACAGTGTTTGATGAAGGGTCCACAAAAATAGATGAACCCCCAGTCAAGAAACAGATATCAAGTGGTTAGAACCAGAAATAGTTCTAGAATGAAAACATTTGCAAGAATCAGCACATAGAGAATACTGGATGAGCAACTACAGTATGCACAACCAGCGTATTCTGCCACAGAGGAGTTCTGATTCCCTCTGACCTCAAGAGCGAAGCTCGAGAGGTCCATGGGAATCAGAACCCCAAGGTGACAGAACACACAGGTTGTGCACAAAGTTGCTCATCCTGTATTTTTTATAGTGTATAGTAGTATTATGTGAAATGTGTGCATTTTTCTCTTTTTCATAACGAAACTGACTTGTGAAGTCTCTAGAGGTTCTGGAATACTGTCACCACAGAATTGAATAGAGGAAAAAAACAATGTGCCAGCATTCCAAGTGGTTCTGCTGCAGTAGTGACATCACTACTGCAGCAGAACAACATAATGACATCACTACTGCAGCAGAACAAGCATATTCCAGGCATGGTATTTCATGCATAACAGCATTCCACTATACACTATAGAATGGTAATATACTGAAAATCTTGTGTTAGAATATAGCAGGGGCTTGGGAGACATTTAAGGACACAGGTTATTTGGAATTCCTGAAAGAATTTCCAATAATCGTGTTACAAGAAACCTGGTTAAAAGAGCAAGAAAAGTGCTTAATAGAAGATTTTCCGGTATGCAACATAAATGCCCATAAGTCTGAAAAATATGGGAGGGCCTCAGGAAGTATACGCAGCACATTAATAAACATTAGTACTGGTATACACACAAGATGTATATTCAAGGATCAGAATTACTTCTTTATGTACCTAGAACTTTCTGTTTCAAACTTTCCTATCTGTATTTTGATAAATGTATATGTAGTACCACATCCCAGGGTATTACTGATTAAGAAACTGTTGGAAAGGTTTAAAAAACATGATTTTACAAATCCAACTACAATACCCTGGGACGACAATAATAACAGAAGGTGACTTCAATTTAAGGGTGGGATCACTCCCCGAAGACCGAGGCAATTACTGGAATTTAGATGACACCAACAACATACCAATCAGAGCCTATGCAGATTCAAAAGTAGACAAACAGGGGCAGTTGTTTTTAAATATATTGAAAATGCTAAATCTGAGAATCGTAAACAGTAGATGCCCGGGAGACAGACTAGGGAACTGTACCTTCCCAAGCACTTGGGTGGGGGTTGGGGGTGCAATAGATTACTTTGTCATAGATATTTTCGCCTTCCCAAAGGTTAAGGATATGAAGATATTTAATGTACAGGATACTGACCATTTATAAACACCGTGAACGCACAACTGAGTAAAGAAGCAGAGCTACATATGCTGATCATTAATCATAAGAAAGTGAAATGGTCTGCTTATTCACAAAAAAAAAACTATACAATATTCTACATGCAAAAGATGTGGTAGAAATATGTTCAGCCATACTAGAGTCTCAGAACCCAGGAGCCGATGAAGTGTAGGCCATTTTCAATACTGTCTCGGTGCTGGAGGGAAAAATCATAAAACAATTAGCAACACGTAGTAGAACCCAAACACAACCCCAGCTTTCACAAGCAAATTGGGTTGATGCAGAATGTAAGAGAGATAAAAAAAATACTGGCTGCCCAAGGAAGACATATGAAAAGAACATTACAATCTGAAGATAGGTTAGCATTTATTAACTTAAGGAAAGAGTACAGAAGTCTACTGGATAATAAGAAATCAAAATATAGTATGATGTTGTGGTATAATCTTCAGAATGCAATATTACAGAAAGACTCCAAATCCTTCTGGAATCTAGTAGCATATGGGATGGGAAAAGCAAGATACAATCTAGTGGCAGTTATTTCCCCAGAAGGTTGGACCAACCACTTTAAACAAATATATAAAGTAGATGAACAAAGACCTAGGTCCATGCATTGTGTGATTTATAAGTAGGAGAAGTAGCTGAACTCATAAAAATACAAAAAAACAAGGCACTGGGTATAGACAATTTAGCTGCAGAAATATATCATGCAGATCTGATTTGATGGGTGGAACTGCCCACACTTTTTTTTTAATTTGATAGCAAAATATGAAAAACTCCCAGAATCTTGAGAGAAAGGAATGGTGATCCCAATTCATAAAAAGGGCTCCAAACTAGAACCGCAGAATTATCGCCATATACCATTTTTGTGTGTAAACCTAAAATCTTCTCCAGATTATTATTAGGCAGATTAAATTTATGGTTAAAAAAAGAGCAACATATCTCTGTCTATCAGTCAGGATTCAGGAAAGGGAAATCAACCATTGATCCAGTCTTTACATTGAACTTCATAATCAATAAATATGTGAAAATTCAGAAAAGGAAAATATATGCTGCCTTTATTGACATACAGTACATGCAGCATTTGACAGCATAAATAGAGAAATGTTATGGGCAATCATAGCAAAGAAAAACATAAATCCCAAGCTATTATCTTTACTCAAGCTAATACATGCCTACACAAAAACAGTCACAAGATACAGGAAAGATGGGTAGATTACAGAACCCTTGACCATTGAATGTGGGGTTAGACAGGGCTGCATATTAGCCCCAACTCTCTTTAATATGTACATAGATTAAAACTAGTGAAGAACCTTCAGCCCATGGAAACATTTCCTCCAGTAGTAAATAATAATCCAATCAAAATTTTAATGTATGCGGATGGCATAGTCATTCTGGCACAAACACCTTTATGGTTAAGAAGAGCTCTAAATGCAGTCATGGAAGGTCTGACTATGCTAGAGTATACCATTATGTGGGTACCACAATTTGAGCAATGGGGAAAGGTCATGAGTGACAGGGGCATGCTGGATTTTGCAGCGCCCTGCACTCACGACCATTTTCACCGCAGACACTGGTCTCCTCTGGCCCACTGATGCCTGGACCCAGAGGAGGTTATATTTAGTGTCAGGGGTGCGGGCACAAAGCCCCATGCAAAAAACAACTGTTCAGCCCTGCTCTCCCTTGTCACCCTACCTGGGGTGCGGTGGAATGTACAGGCACGGTAGTTTCAGGTGACATGTTTCTGGTGCCCTAATTTACGGCAACCAGATTCATGTCATCACAACATGGGTGAACCATATGCTAAACCTAAAACTAAATATGCAAAAGACAAAAATCATGATATTTGAGAATAAAAATAATCCCCTAAAAACATGGAAAATCAATAGCCAGACCTTCCAGGAAGGACATAACATCTGCTACCTTGGTATATTGTTCAGTAAGAGACTCACATGGAACCCTCACTTTAAGAAAGTAAAGGATGCAGCTATGAAATCATTATTAACAATAAACCAATTTGCTTACACATATGGTAAAAACACCTACACAGTGCAAAATCGACGCTATGAAGCTAAGGTCCCTGCTCAGGTGCTTCATGGTACTGAAATCTGGGTACTCAACACAAACTTCCAGGAGTTGGAGACCATACAAAATCAGTATCTAAAATGATTTCTGGATGTTCCTAGGTCCACTTCCAGTGCAGCCATAACAGCTGAAACAGGTACCCCGTTCACTGAATATAAGGGCTCTAAAAAGGACAGTTAACTTCTGGTTTAAAATAATTTTGGTCCAGCAGGACAGTTTACTCCTAAATTGTTGGCTAGAAGTAAAACACCATAAGGAGAAACACACTTGGTTCAGCTGTCTTAATGAAACCCTAAATAAGGTGGGTTTAAAATAAAACTTTGTTTCGGACCTCAAAGGATGCCGTTTAGCATTTGGAAACAATGCAGTACAAAGAATAGTTGACCTGGCAGTGCAGAAAGATTTAGCTACTACCCGACTCTTGGGAATTGAATATCCTAGGTAACATGAAAACAACTTTTGGGAAGGAGAAATATTTAACTTTCTGTGATAGGTTAATCTATGTAGATTAAGGTTTGAGATCCTGGAGAACCAGTGGAGAGGTCCAGGTAACGTAAGGTTTATTTCTTCCTGCCCCTATAATCCCAATATCAGAGTAATGGTAACACATATTGTAACAGAATGTGAACTTCTTAAAAAAGAAAAGGAATGTTGGATCCGGCCTCTGAGTAATACTACTAAATGAAGGTCTCAAAAAACAGTATCACTGCTATCCTCAAACTCACTCTAGGGAAGTTTATATACAGTGCTATGAGATACTTACAAATCAAGATCAGAGCTTTGGACTGTTTTTTCACTTTTAAGTTATTTACAAAATAATTTATCCTATGCTATTTTTCTGTACTTGTCTTATGTAAGCTGTATGTAGAACTTGTTTTAATTAATGGTCCTCATTTTTTATCCACGGATAATCATGGTTATATTCTGAGTTACAACCTCCCGTGTGATTTTTTCAGTTACAACATGGGAGGTTGTAATCACCCTCTGCCACTCAAAGAACAGCTATGCAGCTTCTTGGCTGCGACTCCGTCTGGGTGGGCCGATCATCTCTCAAAAACCTGGCAGCTCCATTGCTCACTAACTGAGCTCCTGAACCCCGGTCCCGAACTTCTCCTTTGCATCCCATTTCATGCCAGGGCATTTTTTTCACATATTTTTCAATATTTATCTGGTTGGTGCTGCCTTCAAACTGAAAAAACATATCTGGTTGATCCTGCCGTACCTACCTGTTGAACGGAACTCCGCGCAGCCACTGGATTTCTCACAAACTGCAAACACCTGACCAGTGATTGAGAGACAAAAGGTATATGTGTGTGTGTGTTCTCTCTCTCTCTCACAGGCAGAGAGAGTGTGTGTGTGTGAAACAAAAAAATGATGACCAATAATTAAATAAAAAAGCGGGTGAGTGTGTGTAAACTAGATTTACACACACCATGGTGTAGGATCTTTTATAAACCCTCGGGCTTTGCCCTCGGGGTTTTGTAGCATCCCACACCTCGGGTGTTTGTACAATTCTGGTTACACACACTCACTCATATATTATTCTATATTTTATACATACCCTACATAATTTATTTATTAGCTTTTGTTTACCGGGCAAGCACGCTAGACAAGGAATGCCTAGTTTCAGGTAAGACCCGGGAATAATAAAGTAAAGTAAATAAAATAATAATAATAATAAAGAACCTTGAACCAGTCACTTGGGGACAGGAAATCGACCAGTGGAGCACCACAGAAATCAGTACTGGGTCCTGTCCTCTTTAGTGTCTTCATTAGTGACATTACTAAGGGACTGCAGGGAAGGTGTGTCTCTTTGTGGACGACACAAAAATCTGCAACAGGATGAACACCCAGGAGGGGGTAGTGAGAATGCAGAGGGATCAGAGGAAACTAGAGGAGTGGTCTAGGGTGTGGCATCTGGGTTTTATTACCAAATACCAAAAAGTGCAAAGACATGCACCACAGGTGGGGAAACCTGGGGGCTCTGTAGAAGATTAGGAGGGGTACTTTCAGCCACAAGTAAGAGAGGGACCTTGGGGTAATCATATCTAATGATCGTAAGGTAGCAGAGCAGTGTGCGACAATGTAGTAGGCAAGGCTAACATGATGCTAAGGTGCATAGGGAGGGGGATTTCTAGTAGAAGAAGGGAGGTGGTGTTGCCATTGTATTGCTCACGAGTAACAGTACCTGGAGTGCTGTGTCCTGCTCTGGAGGGCACACCTCTGCAGGGACGTTGACAGGGTGGTGGCAGTCCAGAGGAGGGCTACCAAAATGGTACAGGGGCTGCACAAGAAACCATATGGGGAGATGCTGCAGGAGCTCAACATGTACTCCCTGGAGGAAAGGAGAGTGAGAGGGGGACATGACTGAAACTTAAAAGACTGGTTCGCAACCCATAAGCTTATCATGAACTATAAAAAGACTAAGTCCATGCTGTTTTCTAGCACCCATAATAAGCTAAAATCCACCCCACTTACCATTCTAAACAACCTCAATGCCCCAGTTGAAGAAGTTCAATCATTTAAATACCCCGGAATTACACTCGACAGTGCCCTCTCTTTCAAACAGCACACAGATGTTGTCTCGAAAGCAGTAAACTGTAGGTTAGGTATCCTTTAGAGGAACAGAAATAATATGACCAAAGAAGCACTCATGACGGTTGTTACCAGCTCCACACTGTCAATTGTAGACTATTGCCTGGTTATTTATGGCGCAGCCACACAGTCATCCATCAAAAGGATTAGCACTGCCCTTAAGGACTGCTGCCTGGTAACAGGCGCGCATCACCGGACACATACTTGCAACCTTTACAACAAAACAAACTGGCTGAACCCTAGGGACAGAATGCAAGACCACACCTGCTTACACACAAAGAAAATCAATATGGGCCTAACTCTCCCAAATTCCCAGTGCCTCATCCTCATGCTCTACACTCAAGTGGCACCAGGAATACCACCAGGCTGAATCTCCAAGTCCCTTTCTGTCGCGTCACCCTAGCCCAATGTTCCTTCAGCTACCGGGCCGCTTCCTGGCTTAATGACCTCCCTATTGACACGGCCAGGGTTCCCAAGCTTGGTACGTTCAAGCAACTCCTCAAACAGCACCACATTTCGTGCAGCAGCTGCAACTGCTCAGCTTAGCTATCTGTAGTACTATTTCCCCCCCCCATTTCCACTTTTCTCCCTTAACTAATCCTACCCTCCTCTATCCCTGTACCAGGCTGTTATACATTCATCTTCCACCTGCCAGCCTGAGTCTGTGACTGACTGCCCCCTCAACCAAGCCAACCTCTGGGTGCTTCTACCATTGGACAGAGCCAACCTCTGTTTGCCTTCACCACCAACTACCTTGCTATTCTGGCCCAGGACTGCAACAGTGACTCTACTATAACTATCAATCTCCCCTTCTGCAACTCGACTAGTGTCACCTTAGTCACTGTATGATTCTCCTCCTGCCCTTAGTTGTTTATGATTATAACAGATGTTGTGTACTGTCGGTTTTCAACTAGTCTCTGACTCTTTTGTTTATCTCTGTACTTACTGTAACACTGTATTTTGATGTGGAACCTATGTAAAAGAGTCTCTGATTCATAGGTATGTAATCTGAGAATTTAATAAATAAAATAAAAGCAGGGCTTGACAAATCCTATAGCCCGACGTCCCGGACTACCATTTTTTATGTGGGGACAAGCAGATGCCAGAGTTCTGCTTGTCCCACAGACTACCATGCTGCAGTTTAAAATTTGCAGGTTTTTACCTGCTTTTCCCTCGCTGGCCACTAGATGGAGAGAGCCATGCGCAGTGTTGAATGCGTGCACCCGCCGCACCACAGCTGCGAGCCACCGTGCCCCATGCCCCGACTTAACTGTGCAGTCAGGCACGGAGATCAGACACCAGCAGACACTCAGGGAGGCGCGAGGGCGGCGCCAAGAAGAAACTCGCTCATGACTGGTCAAAAATAGCCAGACTGACAGGCTAGGCAGCCTATAGCTGATGGTACAGTCCTGTCAGTCCTGGCTATTGGTGATCACGTTTGGGGGGTGGACTGGAGCTCTCAGAGTGGCAGTAGCATTAGCTCCATGCACGTTGGCAAACGCGCCATTTCACTGCTCGGAGAGAGGCAGAGAGCACATCATGTCTGTTTCGAGCACACTAGTCAAACTGTGTATTTGGGGCCGATGCCGCGAGTCACTAGCAAATCAGTAATACCTGGAGAGAGAAGTTAGAATACAATACAAATATATATTGGAGTTTTGGAGTGCCAAGCGAGCGGGAGAGTAGGAGGATCTGTAGTTTGGGGGAGGGGGATGTGAGAGAGAGATCTTTGTAAAAAAAGGAGCACAAAGGTGTTTGCTTAGTGTGGAAAGTCTGATAAAACAATCTGCTGATTATATATTAAAAAAAGGTTTGTTTAGAGAAAAAAAAGAAGGGGGAACTAAGCAAAAACACTGCACACTGAATTCAGGGAGCTGTGTGTGTGTTGTTTGGACTCATGTGTGGACTCATGTGAAGTGAAGAAAAATAGAAAGGATACACAGCTCTTAAATAAATAAAAAAATCAAAAAAACATGAGACACTAAGTGGTGGAAGTGACTGTGTGTTGAACTTAAGTTGTGGGACTACTAAGCATTTCAATAATAATCGTGTGGTAAGGGTTGGGGGGTGTGGGTGTGTGTGTGTGTGCGTTTGTGAGACAAGCCTGCCCTCCGTGAGAGAGCAGAGATCAGGGACTTGGACCTGACTGATAATGTGTGCCTCCTGTGGGTGCAAGCCCACTAGACAGAGCGTGTGTGATGTGAAGTACACAACAACTGAACTAAGAAAACTATAAACCTCCTTAGCCTTCCTTACCTAACCTTATATACACCACACCTATTCCTAGCTAGCCTAGACCGGTCCCACTGTCCCTGAGACCTTGTAGACTGGGTAGGGGAGAGGAACCTGGGGAACAACTGAAATTATAGGAATAAAAGGTAAACTAAAGGGAAAAAACTAAAAGCATTTTTCTGAGCTACAGAAAAACCTGAATTAACCTAGCTGCTACTGCAGTCTGCTACATACATTGGTGGAGGAGGTGTGTGCAGTGTGTGGCAGAGACACGTCAGTGTGAGACCACCCAGACCTGCCCTGAGAGCCTAAGGGTAGAGTAGAGGGAAATTGTGGAAGGGAAAGAACTGAATACTTAGTAAATAAAGTAAACAGTCATACAGTATAAAAGATTGATACCCCCAAAAAAAAAAAGATAGCTACTTAAATAAACTTATCTTTTTAGCTAGTACTTTGTTTGTCCTACCAAGTACTTGGTGGAGGTGTGTGGTGGGCTGTGAGTGAGACCTAACCTGCCCTGAGAGGAGAGGTACAGGAACTTGGGAACAACTGCGGACTTCTTTCTTAGAAATATACTATAGGAAGGGGAAAGGGAAAAACATTTTTTGTGTGACAGTGACACTACACAGAAGAAAATAAACCCTAGCTAGTACTTTTGGTGGAGGTGTATGTGTGTGCGGCTGTGAGGCCAAACCTGACCTGAGAAGGGAAAAGGCATTTTTGGGGACACCGAAAAAATAAAATAAACCTACCAGTACTAGCTACACTGGTGGAAGTGTTTGTGTGTGGCTGTGAGACCGAACCTGCCCTGAGAAGGGAAAAAGCAATTTCCTGCTAGTACTCCGTCTGGCTCTGGACCCAGCCCCCTCCCACCTACCCACCTAAGTACTCTGTCCTGCCCTCTTGTAGTGCTGCATAAGCACAACAGCTTAAGGTAAAAAAATTACAGTAACACAACACACACAAAGATAACACAAAATAGGATTTTATTGTGTACAATAATACAACAACAATCTTTATTAGTTTATTTCACAATTGCAGCATAGAAGACAGTTAAAATAATGCAACAAAATAAGCCAAAGCAAGCTACTCTATTTTCCCTTTGGACAGGGAAAAAATCCACATCTTCTTCATCGGAAACAAAAAGTAAAGAGCCTGACCCTGAGCCTTCTTCACAGTCTGAAAGCCAGCCCCAACCAGCCCCCTGGCCCTACTAGTAGTCAGGAAAAAACGACCAAGGTTCTCGGTCTGGGTCTGTGTTTAGAGACATAACAGGCAATCAGTCTAACTTGACTGTACCAGTTTCTGAACGCAGTGAGCATAACAGTAGCAGCAGTTCAGTGCCATCACATTCTGGTTCAGTACAGGTAAAGCGACCTTTCATTTTAGATGATGAGGAAATAAATACTGAGAAAAGAAGCAAAGATAAAAAAAAATGATGCTGAAAAAAGGGCTCGAACATTTCAGCATCACTGGCTAAATCAGTTTACCTGGTTAAGGTATGATGACCAAAAATACGTCATGTACTGCTCTGCTTGTGAGAAATATCCCACTCTTGCGACTCCTGCTTATTTAAAAAAACCTAACATGTTTGCAACTGGTTCAAATAATTTCAGAATTGAGTCCGTGAGAGCCCATGAAAATCAAATCCACATATAATTTGTGCAAACCAGCATAGTCACGAAACTGGTCAACATGCAGTCAATTTTAACATATCTGAAACTGCAATATATCATGCATTTTCTCAGATGGAGGAAGTCACCAAAAATAAAATTAGGCATTTATTTAACACCGCATATTCCTTGGCTAAAAATTTACGTCCTTTCTCAGATATGGAGTGGCTTTGCACATTGCAAGAAAAAAATGGGGTTAAACTCGGCAGCAATTACGCAAATGGTAAACGGGCCAGAGATTTCTGTAACGCAATATCAGCTGTCATGTCTACAACACAGATCCAGACTATCAAAAATACAAAATTCGTTACCGTTCTTGCAGATGGCAGTACAGATGCAAGCATTGTAGAGTGGGAAAATGTCTTCCTTCGTTTTGTTGATGGCGCAGAAAAAAAAGTTACAACTGTGTTAATTAAAGCTGTACCTCTTGAACATTCTCACGCAGATGGAGTTTTTAAAGCAATAACCTCTGCACTTGAGTCTGTTGATCTTTCTTTTGCGGACCTTAACGATGTGAGCAGACCTGGACCAGTTCGTATGTGCCAACTTTGATGGTGCCAGTGTGATGATGGAGCCATACAGGTGGCACCATAGCAAAATCCGAGAACATGTCCCCACTGTAATACCAGCCATTACGTAGCCCACAAACTGGAGTTAGCAGTTCGGCGTCATGAAAAAAATCCTTTGTTCAAAGTAGAAAACACCTTGAAAGGAATTTTTAAATTTTACCACTACAGCCCCAAGAAACTTCGGGAACTGCAGGAAATAGCAGATGTTATACACACCGAGTTGGCTCATTTCAGTGCAATAAAGCAAGTGCGTTGGCTTGCAAGTAAGACGCGTTCAGTTCATGCTGTTCAAGTCAACCTGCCTACAGTAATTCAGCATCTTGAACATGTCTCAAGCTCTGCTGGTGATGACAGGGCCAAAGCAAAGGCACTTCTAAGAGATGCGCACGCAGTACAGTTTGTAAAATCACTGTTTATTCTTCAAGATTTTCTGCCAATATTGAAAAATTTATCACTTGAATTTCAGAAGGCTGACCTACTAATATTAGAAGTCCCCCAACTCGTTGAGACATGCTTACTCCAGTTGACTGAGCTAAAAACAAGACCTGGAAAGTTTATGACATCATTTCTGAACCAATATAATCCTACAGAGAAATGCATGAACTATCTCATTTCAAAACGTGGCAGTGAGGACAAGATTGTTCCTTTTACTTTCAAAGGGAACTGTCCAGAAGAAAATTTTATGACTGATACACAGCTGCACAGTTTAATAGATGCAGCAGTATCTTACATTGATCAACGTTTTCGGAATTTCTCGGAAGAACCTCTAAAATGGTTCAGTTGCTTGGATTTCAAAAATTTTGATCTGTCATGAGAAGAACTTGCACAATTTGGCACAACTGATTTAAGTAATTTATTAGACTACTTTCACAACTTTTTTTCTGAAGATCATGTAACCAGTATAAAAAGGGAGTATTGTGCATTAAAAGCAATGCTTAAGTCTGCAGTTGACAAGCCATATCTGCAAGTGTATTCACGACTACTACGAGAGAAACCTGCCCAGCTTGCTCACATCCTTGACCTAATAGAAATGTAATTGGCTATGAGTGTGTCTACTGCTAAATGTGAGAGAGTATTCTCCATTCAGAATCTTATAAAAACAAAAATAAGAACAAGTTTGGCTGATGACACACTCCAGTCACTTCTGCATATAGCAGTTGAAGGCCCAGCATTAGACAGCTTTGATCCGGATCAAGCTATCAACCAGTGGCTACTATCTGGTCCTGGCACACGCCACATTCATGGTCATCATGGTCATGCTTGTTCAACTACTAGTTCTGCTGATTCACATGAAAATGTCCCTGAGGCTGTCACTAGTCTTGATGATGACATGACTGAATATGATGCTCCGGCTGGAGCAAGCTCAGGCTTCCTGTAACTTTTCCTGGTGCTGATGCTGTACTGTCTGCTACTCTGCTGTAATGATGTTCTCACTGTGCTGCAGGCTGGCACTCTGTGCTGCTGCTGCTGCAACCACACTGTCAGTTCCTCGCTGCTAATGCTAATTCTGTCTATGCTCGCAGGCTGCCTACGCGCTGCTGACAAAAATAAAATCATATTATTTATTCTCCTTATTGTCTATTTCAACACTAAATAACTACTACAATAAATCCATTGAGTTTTCTGTAGTTTGATACTTTCCATTAAAAATATGCCATCTTATACCGGGACTACCAACTCAAGCACTGGGACAACTACTTTTGGACAAGCCACTTGTCCGTGGACAAGTACCTAATTTTAAAATTTGTCAAGCCCTGAATAAAAGTACGTCATGGGGTGAACAAAGTAGAGGAGGGGATTTTCCTTCAGAGGAGGAAGAACACCAGAACATGGGGGCATGTTATGAAGCTTGAAGGGGGAGCGTTTAAGAGGGATATGAGGAAATACTTTTTCACAGACAGGGCAGTGGAGGCCAGGAACAAGCTGCCAGAATAGGTGGTGGGGTGAAGACAATGGGGAGCTTCAAGCATACGTGGGATGGACACATTGGCATAACAGGTTGAGGAAAGGGAGGAGGGAGGGACACCTGAGACCAAATAGGGTCTAACAAGTAGTAACAGGCAGGGAAAATGGGGCAGACTAGATGGGCCTACCGGTCCTTTTCTGCTAACAAATTCAGTGTTTATATGATTCCAGGAGGTCCCTGTCCTTCTTCAGATGCAGGCTCAAGAATGGCACACAACATTCCAGGTGGAGTCTCACGAAGCATCTGTACAGCCACAGAATCACTTCCTTTTTCCCATAAAAATGTCTATTCCCTCATTGCATGCTAACTAAATCCATAATGTATACCAATTACTCAACAGTGACTCCATCAATACACTAATCAATTCATTATAACCTCAAAGCAAAAACAACACATACGTCTTACACATCATTGTCTCCTTTATGCTGGCTTAAATTGGCTGTCACCTAAGGATATTCGAGCCTACTCCCTGGGCTGCTTTATCGACTCCCTGTCTAGACCTCCCTGCCCTGTCTATCTTGCCAACCTTCTGACTCCTGCCTCACACACCCGTACCCTCAGGTATTCCTCTGCCCCCATGCTCTCCACTAGACCTTGCATGACAAAAATGGGTAAACAGGCATTTGCCCATTTTGCTCCCAAATTCTGGAACTCACTCCCCCTTATGGTGAAAACTTCAGCCTCCCACCGAGAATTAAAAAACTCGCTGTTCACCCACCTCCTAGCCTCTGGCCAATGCAAATGCTCTTAATTTTCTTTGTCCCACTGCAGGCTGTCGGGTCTGACCCTGAGTAATACACTCAATGTTCTCCCATGCAACACGCTTGGCTAGGTGGCTATGAACCTTGATGTCTTTACTGTCCTCAGCTGTCTTATGGTTACCCTAATTGCTTTATTTACATCCTTATTATGATCTATGCCTAAAATGTACCCTTATGTAACTATTACTGTGCTACCCAATGTATATCTTGTTTTGCTCCTGTACACCTATATCATGTCTGTGCATTTCTGCATAGTGTAACCAGTGTCCTGTGCTCTCCCGGGTCGTGCCTGAAAATAGGCAGGTCTGATGCCTAGCGCACTTACCCGGTTACCAAAAGCTAATAAATAAATAAATACAAACAAACGGATGCTACCAACAAACAGCATAACTGACAAAAAAAAAAGTCAGGCACTCACCACCTATAAAACTCAGAAAAGACACTGCCCCAAGACACGTACTGATAAATGTGCTTAATTTTATTGTAGGTGTCATGCACATTAGCGCAGCGTCTTTTCTGAGTTTCATGGATGGTGAGTGCCTGATATTTTTTTTTGGGGAGGGGGCTGTCCATTAATACATCACCAGCTGACTTTTCAACATTTTTCACTTCAACCTCAAAATCAGACACTCATAAAAAGGATTTCTCAACAGTTTGAATCTCTCCATTAACAGATCCATTTTAAAAGCAATAGTCTTTAGTTAAAAAAAAGGGGTGGGCATCATTTGAAATCCTGTCCAACAAGCACATTTTAAAGCAAATTCCTAAAAACAGCTTGGGGTCTTTCCCCAACAAGCACATTTTAAAGGCAACAAAGTCTCAAAAAACAGCTTTCTAAACAGTCAGGGCCAGATATTCAAAACTTTGCCCTGGGGCTAAATTAGCACTGACCAGTGGGCAAACTTAGCCCGGAGCACAAAGCAAGCCATATTCAAAAGGAATAGCCCAGGAACAGCCTCTGAATATAGCATGGGAATGAGGCCAGGCAAACTGGGCTGGGAGTGCAGGGCAAACTTAGCCCTGGAATAAGACAGCACTGAATATAGCAACCAGGAAGTGCAAACAACAACAGCAACACAGTGCACAGCGACGTGAGGGTAAGTAGAGGTGAACAATGTGACCAATGTGTGTGCCAGCAAATGCGTGGACCCAATACAGCTGCAGGCAGCAGCATATATGAAAGTACAGTGTGCAAAACTGTAAAATATTTCCCGAACTGTTTGCGCAGCGCTAACACGTTTGCGTGGGTAAAGTGCAGGGCTAAACCGTTAGCCTGGTGCAAACATGTTTGCCCGGGGCTAAACTTTACCATATTCAAAAGTGACATGCAAATGAGCCGATTTAGGTAGTCTGTGGGCAAACGTCCAGATTAGCATCTCATTATGCCCTGATTTGCATGCAGTTTGCACCGGGCTAACTGTTTAGCCCTGCATTAAACCCGAGCAAACGTGTTAGCACTGCACAAACAGCTTGGGGAATATTATACAGTTTTGAACACTACTTCCACATGCGCTGCTGCCTGCAGCTGTACTGGGACAACACAGCATAGGCACAGATGGTGGTGGAGCTGCATGCAACTGTCACACTGTAGGTCATGCTACAGTACACAGCAGACACTACAGTAGCACTGGGGCCAGTAGTGTGTGGACACAGCAATGCTTATGGTGTGTAGGGCAGTGATGATGACTGCACTATACACAGTGAGAGGCCCAACCTGCAGATGTTTACTGACAGTTGACATTACTGTTACACTGTTGTATGACCCACAGATGCTGCACCTCTGGCATAGGATGCTCACAGTGACATATACATGTCCAGCTTTGTGTGCTGTGGCAGTTGTATAGCTGTGCGGCATGTGGCCGGGGGGGGGCATATATTATCCGAAAGGCACACTGGTGTTGGGGTATTCCCAATACTGGCCCATGTGCACTACATGATGTGTCCTAGCCTTGTGGCCACACCTGGTCTGTGACACAGCCTGGCCACCCATACACTCTTCCCTCAACATCCTCCATGCCCACAGTGCTGCATGTGTATGCTGGCATCTGTTGGTGTCTACAGAAGTGTGGTCCGCAGATGTGTGCTGTTTGGCACACTGCCATGCTGTCCACTGGTGGTAAGGTCACTACTTACTGCCTGGCATGGCTGGGACTAGTGACAGATGATGGCATCATTGTGATGCCATCAGTGAGCAGCATGCTTCCACTATGTTTGGCTTTGTCTATGTGTCATATTTATTTGTTAGGGTCACGCAAAACCCATGCAAACACCGAGCAAAGCCATAGTGTTGTGCAAAGCTGACTACCCAGGGTTAAATCAAGCTTTTCCTGGGTGGTAATGTGCACCGCACTAAGTCACACAAAACCACTTTGTGTGGCGCTAGTCGCTGAATATAGCACTGCGCCTGTATTCATGTCAGTTTGCCCCTTGCATACATTATGATTTTGCCCGGCGCTAATGCAGTTTGCCCACACTATTTGGCCTTTTGAATACAGCAGACCCGTGCTAATCCCACGCTAAACCTGCGCAAATGGTTTTTGCCTGGTGCAAAGTTTTGAATATCTGGCCCTCAGAGTTCACTCCCCACTAGCACACTGTAAAGGCAATAAACTTCCGTAAAAATGGCTTTACAATAATTTTGAGTACACACTATAACAATCACAGTTGAAAAACATTCTAAAATAAAATTTTTCAATGCAGCTTTCAAAGCATACTTTTCCCACGGTGCATTCTAAAATAAGATATTTAAATGCCCTTCCAAAGCACTATTTCAGAATAGCAAACAAGCAGCATGGCTATGCCTTACAACTGCTGGTGTTTTTACACCATTTCCAAACACAGAAAAGCACTTGTTAAAGGTATGATGTAAAATATTGGGGGCTAAGAGCTCATAAATCCATTCACCCTTTATGAGCATGTTGGCCTCCCTCAATGACATTGTTTCCTTGTACAATACACTTTTCTGCATTTTCTAGTATATTGCAAGGAATTTCGCAAAGATGTGAGTGTAAGTCACAAGTCTTTGAATCCCATCATTGAATTTCCTGACATTTTTGACATTGTCTGCAAATGAAATGTTACTTGGACATATTTTATTAAATATATACAGTACATACATAATTACATAGTAAGAATATACATATGGTTGCTCATTAAGATTATTCAATGAATTTGAAAAGACCACTGAGTGAGGCTCATTTACAATGGTATCCCAAGATTAAGTACAGTTCATACAGGATAAAAGTTACAGTACTACAATAAAACACTGACTGCTTACATTGTTTACTTTACAATGTTACATTAAATTTCCTCTTTGCTTAGGATACAAAAGATTAACAGTTGAAATATACAATTGACTACTAAATGTTCAGTTTTACTTTGCTGAGTGTCACTACATTCTAACCTCCTAACATCCCACACAAAGCCAGTCCCTTATTTGTGATAGGGAAATGATAGCTTGCAGTGCTGCAATATCTCTCTATTGTTGCACATATAGGGAGAGTCTGCCCCCTACATCCACTCCTTGATGTAACCTTTGGAGTGTTGGTATATCCTGCAACTAGTCATGCAGAACCGGTGGTGCTAGTGCCCAGTACCCACTGCTTTAGGTGCTTCTGTACAGACACCTGGGGGAAGAGGATGCCACCTCCCCAATTCTGCCTTGGCGATGATAGGCATGACCATCTCTGGCAGCAGGCTGGTGATAGCAACCCCTTCCACAGCTAGCTGGAGCAGGATACAGGGACTTGACAGATCTTACAGTCATCTTTATGTCTGAAGACCTCTGAGGGATTCTTCCACATCATAACCAAACAGTTTTTCGACCCTCTAAAAAGGGCATTTAACATGGCTTGTTGCACATCGGTTGCAAAACCAGCCACCCTGAGCCAAGAATATTGCCTCATACAAATGCCTGAAGCAGCAACCCTGGCAGCAGCATCAGACATCAAGATGGGAAAGTTTTAAGTAACTCATTCTTGGCAGAACCCTCAGGCAATGCCTGGGCTACATCTTTTGCAACTTTCCACAGGCTATTTTAACATCTGATCATACAGCACTGGTAATTCACAATTCTAAGGCCTATTGAGGCAGAGGCATATGTGTACTTACCTATCACATCCAGTCTCCTAGAGTCTTTATCAGGAGGCAAAGTACTCATGTGTCTAGGTGCTTTAGACCTATCATGAGCAGCCATTATGACTACAGAGCCAGTTTCTGGCTGGTTAGCACAGTAAGGCTTAGCAGATGGTGCTGGATACTTCTTATCAGCCTTTGTGGGTACTGCAGGGAGTGAGTTTGGTCTCTACCATGCAGCAAAATTAGCATCCTCTGATGCAGGATATACAGGTGGAATTATAATGGAGGGAGAACAGGGTACCTCCAAAAATTCCACAAGGTTTCTTTTTGTGGAGTCTTCCTCCTCCACAGCAAAGCCCATGGCAGCTTGCATTTGCTGCACCATGGCTTGAAAAGTAGGATCCTCAGAAGGAGATCTTGAGGTATAGACCACAGAGTTCTCAGTGCAGGATGAGAAGGTAGAACTAGATCAAGGGGGCATGTACTGTTCTCCCTCATATTCTCTTTCCAAATCCTCCTCTAACATCATATGGTCAGCATTACATTCCACCTCATTATCAACATCCCTATCGACGACAGTAGCTGTAGTATGCACCAGTGACACTGGTGGCTGCTGAGAAAGAGTCTACTGTGATATGCTGTTTGCAGGTGTCAACAGTATTTGAGAGCTCTGAGGCCCCGTCAGTGGAATAGCTACCCGCATACATAAGCCAGGCAGAATGTGTTGTATCAGCTCTGAAAACAATGCCAGCACAACTTGAGAGTCAACAATGCCCTGTACAGGGGCTAGAACTACTTGCATTGATGACAGCCCTTGGCCTAATGACAATGGCATCCTACCATCCATAGTAGGTATGGCAGCATCTAAGCCAGACCTCAACCTTGGTGTCTCATCGATGGATGGGTAGGCAGTAGTCAATGCCACTGGAGGGGTCAATGATGCAGTAGAATCACTCTGTCTTACTAGCAACCAACACCTCACCAGCAAAGCAGATTTATCTTTATGCTTATGCTTGTGGTCAGATGATGAGACGGCCACAACGCCAACCATTCCCTGCCCTGGTCCTTCAACTCTGGCAGCTACTTCTCGGCCAGCGGCGAGGCTGCAAAAGATTATGGCCTCTGTTTCTTCTCCATGGCTGCTAAAGTTTTAAGCAGAATGTAGGGGACTTCCAGTTAAAGGTGGGTAAGCCTTGATTTTTTGAAGAAGAGCTGAGCCAGAGCTGAGCCAAGGGTCTGGCTTGGCTCTTACAGCCAATCACGAGCCGAGCCGAAGGTTATCGGAAATGTAAAAAGTAATTCTTTTCTTAAGGGGATCAGGGGAGTTTCATATACTGTAATCAAATTTCAATTCATACAAGGTACGTTATCTTGCACAACACTGCAGAAAATGCTTTGAATAGTGTGTGCCACAATGGATTACTGGATTAACCAGATTTTAGAATTATTAAAGTAGTAGCATGGGCAAGGACAACTTGCACTTGAAGAACAGCACATGCCACACTGCCAGTGCAGGTGCAAGATTAAAAAATTCCTATCTAAAGAAGTTAAGTTGTGTGTGGCTATTTTTTAGGTCTATGGAGCGCTGGTCCTTTTAAACAAGTTACGCAACCCAATCCACACTAGCTTGGTTCTGCAGCGAGTGGCAACTTATCACTTCGGTCAGTGTCAATGTTGTGGCAGTGGCAGCAGAGCAGGTACAGACTTATTCTGTTCTGTTCAGTTCACTCTCCCCCGAATCCCCCCATCCATGCAAAAGCAAACAACTAACTGCAGACAGTGAAATGGCAAAGGACTAAGGGGAGGGCAGGCCAAATTGATGACTGACTGACAGAATGTGCAACTTTAACTTGTGTAGTGCCCAGCCCACTGCAACCCAGATAGTGTAGCAACAGCTACTACTATCTGTACTGTTTTTGTACTATTCCAAATATTAACAGATCTATTATAATATAAAAGGACTAAGGAGCATTTGTCTGGAGTCTGGACTCTGGACTCGTCTGGTACCAGGTACTGTACTTGCGTGGCTATGCCCTCTGCAGAGCATGATATGAAATTCACTATAAAGTAGTTGGCAGCAAAAGCTCACACAATTAACAGTAAACAGTAAATGGGGGAGAAAGGCAGTACTGTGGTTAGTCACCTAGGGTGATAGGCAGCCCACGGGCTCTTATAAACTTGCATGCATGTGAAGAGCAATGCATTCAAAAGGCAACGATGAAAACAGGTCCACATTTTCAAAGTGTTGTCCCAGGTTGCCCACTGAAATAAAGATCTACTTTAGGAGGGGTGAGGTCATACCGAGACTGCAGTCCCGCACACTGCCCCCTACCCCAATGGCACTGGCAGAACACAATTCAAATATAATTAACCAGAGGGGCTACAACCCTGCAGGATAGTAGATCTCAGGGCTAAATAGGAACTGGGGCAGAGGGGATGGATTGTTGGTCTTTTTCTGCCTTCATTGTATGTTCCTATATAACAGCGTAGTGTGCTTTATAAAACTGACCTGTCTGCACCTTTATCAAGGTGCAGTACCTGGTGTCCAGCATGGGGAGACTGTCTGCAGCTGCAGTTCTCCCTTCTGTCCTGCTATAACTGTCTGGCTCCTTAGCTTCCTTCTGTACTGTGGCTTTGCTGCCTACAGTCACATACTTAGAATATAGATAGAAGCACAGAATTTGACAGCAGATAAGGACTGCTTGGCCCATCCGGTCTACCCATTACTCCCTACCAAGTTGATCCATACTCAGTAACTTGTTTGGTCCATAGCTCTCAGTTGTCTGGTTGGTCCACCACTCATAGCTGTCCAGTCATTCCCTTTGGTGGGCCCACCCACGAACTGTTACAGATGTCACAGGCTCCGACTACTGGCTGGGGTGGCCTCGAACTACCTCACTTACTTTTGGGCTTATACTGCTGCACAGGCGCATCCCATCTACAGTACCACTAGGCCCTACAACACACTGTATCTTACTGGCACCGAGTTTAGAGAAGAAGGGGGGGTGGAAGGGCGAGACAGGACAGCCAGCCCTGCCCTGACCTGGGGGTGTGCTGGTAGGGCACCACCACAGCCCTCACCAGTTGAAGCAAGGGTGGCCTCTGGGGAAAGGTATTCAACTCAGAGCCACTCGTGGATGCCAGGCCTCCCCTCCTACACCCCTGCAGTGGGCCCTAACAGTGCAAAGGGCTCCTGCTGTGTACTACTGGAAGTTCAGGCTCTCTGGTGGTAATCAAAAGGGAGGAGTACTGTGGGACTGGGAGTATAATGTACAGAACTTGGGTTAGGAAGGAGGGAGGCCTGGGAATCAACTCAAAATACAACTTTTTTTTCTGCTGTTTGAAAAAATTCATTAAGTTAGACTTTAGTTACCTTTTCTGCTATGACTTCAGGTGGCTTCTTTTGGTGCTGCTGTCCACTCCTACAGGCCTTGGAGCAAATGGCCCGGGGAGGGACTCGGAGTCAAGGACCGCCACCGCGGCCACCTGATGCCCACCACACCGACTAACCTCACAACACACAAAACAGCAGTGCAGCAGTGGCTGTTCTTGCTCTCTCTGCTGTGCTAGTGCTACTCGCAGTCGCAGTGTCATGTTGTGCCGGACTCACACATACTCAGGCCGGCTGTATGCAGGCCAGGCCGAAGCCAGGACAGGGAAATAGTCTCAGCCAGAGGCCCACTCAATCGCTCATCACACTGGCCACACAGATTGATTAGACTAGTCTGTGTCTTAGGCTAGTAGTGCCTTCTATATTGCTCCCACTACTCAATCCGATTGACCGTGGACTCGAATCCGGAATATCTCCTGTTGCCCGACTCACTTTTACAGCTTGCTCACTCGTTTGTTGCCCCTCACCTACTACACCTACAGGTCTGGCCTACTAACTGAACTGGTGGCAACTCAATGGCGTAAATGGAAGAGCAGCAAACAACCGTCCTATCCACTTCCTTCAGCCTCAGGCATGCTCCACCCAAACATTTAAGCTAGCCAGTCACAGGCATAGCACTAGTCTCAAAACTTGTCTTTCTTTTGACAGAACCTATCAGCATGAATTGCAGCGTGCATGCCAACAAACATGGGCTGGCCCGAGCATTTCACGCCACACACACAGTTTTTTTTTTTTTTTCAATTCATGCCTCAAATCGGCTCGTGGCTCGCAATTCAACACATCAGCCGAGCCAACCCTCGGGCTTGAGCTAGGCTTGAGTCAGTCCTGGCTCACCCACCTTTGCTTCCAGTTACGTCACAGAGCCTTAGGTTATTGCTCCTGTCTTCCCAGGAATTAAAACCCCCTTAAATTTAAGCTGTTTACCTCCAAACTAGATAAAATGACAGGAAGCAGGCTTAAATACAACCAGGGTAACAAAAATACCTCAAAAAGACTGTCAAAGATGCAGGATGCCGACGAATTGCAGATAGACTCAAGAGATCACAGTCAGAGCCCCTCGCCGAGCAGTACACGAGGAACTGATTATGACACGGAAGGCGAGGCCGATTTTCTTTTGAGCTCCCGGTACAAAACTATACTGAGAGAAATAAGAAGCTTGAGAGCGGAGAATAAAAAAAGACTTTAAAAATCTGTCCCAGCAATTAACCAAAATAGAGCGCTGGCTCAACCATGCTGAGGAGAGAATCTCGACAGCGGAGGACAAGGGAGCGCACCTCGGCCACGCGATGGAAGCCTTACTTCAAAATTCTATCATGCTGCAGGCAAAGTGTCTGGATTTGGAAAGTTGATCCAAACGGGAGAATTTACGCTTATATGGTCTACTGGAGGGTGTAGAAACAGCTGCAATGGCTGCATTTATAGAAAATTTCCTCCATGATGTTCTAGACCTTCCGGCTGGTTACTCACTTTCCATGGAAAGAGTGCATGGTTCCTTGATCACTAAACGCTTAGATCCCTCAGCCTATCTGAGCTCTATCATTTTTAAATTGAGCAGCTATAAAGTCAAAGAAGATCTGCTGTGGCTGGCTTGGGCTAAGAAGGACTTATCTTACCTGGGCTCCAAACTTAGTTTCGATCACCATTACTCCCCGAAGCCCAGCATACTCATCAGCAATATGCCCCAATTTTGCAGCTCCTGACGGAAAAAGGACTTAAATTTCAGATGCCTTTCCTAGCCAAACTAAAAATCTTTTGGGATGATGGTCCCCAGCTTTACACCTTGACTGGAAAGGCTCTCAAGGCGCTGCAGCAAAAGGGTTTATCTCCATCAGCTGCTGAGAAGGAACGGATCTCTAAGAAACAGGTTTTTGCATTGGACTGGATTCCTGCACCACAGAGGACAAAGGGGAGTTCCCCTCTTCAAGTGGTTGAGGAGGCTCTGCAGCAAACAGGAGCGCCTGGATTGCATTCTGAGGACAGAGCTACAGCGTCGTCTTCAACTGTAGATCATTGAACTCTCCCAGTGCTCTAAGTGACACCATCCTGTCATTTTGAATGTTCTGCAGCATCGCAGTGATCTTCTGAGCTCTTTTTGGAAAACACCAATCGGACCTCCTTTAGGATGGAACATAGACCCTTATACAAGTACATATCACCATTTCCTAAGCCTGGCCAGCAAGAGTTTGTTCTGCATTGTAGTCTTTGATTCAGTGTAGGACCCTGATTAGTTTATTTATGCTATGTTCTGCAATCTGTATAGAAGAAATCTACTTTTTATTTAATTATGAAATGCTGGTGGCTTATACAGTATAAGTTATTTTGTCCTGTTGAAGCAGAGCACTCATGACTCTTTATAAATACTGACTTTTATCAAGATTGGTCTAGATGCTCAGTCGTATATGGGAGTCTGTTTTTATTTACAATTAAATACTCTACATACAGGACAAGGTTTCAGTCTGTCTTCTAGATGGCCCTTATGTTTTTCTAAGTACAGCAACTTGCATTTGGATATATAATTTCTTTCTTTTCTCCTTTCATAAAGTAGGAACACGCTAACATTCCTAAACAAATATAAGATGGGCCTTGAAAACATTGATGGTTCAGAAGTGGGGTTTGGGTTGGGGATATGTAATGGAGGTGACTCTGTTAGAACTATCTTCTTGGTTTTACCAAGGGGTTCTCTACTTGTGTATATTCTTTGTTTTAAAATACTGTTCACAATACAGTACAGCCTGGGAAGACCGGGTTAGTTCTTAGTTGGTCTCTTTGGTTCTTTGTGATAACACCTCTATAAGGACTAGGCCCTAAAAATTGGAGCACCTTTGCTGAGGGTTGCCCAGGGAGAGGGCCTCTAATTAAAAAGGCATACTTATCTCTCCTGCCCCTGCCCTACAGAATTTTAACATCTGAAGGGAGGGGATTAGAAGTCCCTTGTAACGGACTTCCCATCTTGGGAGTACAAGTTTCATGTTAACTGGTTTTCTTGCCCTGTTGGCAGTTTTTTCTTATTCTTTTTTTTGGGTCCCTTATTAATGGATATAGGTAATGTGCACGGGATCTTTTTGATCTACCAGGCTTCGGTGTTTAAGTTACAGTTGTTGTGTAAGGGTTGGACAGTACAAATTACATGACTTATTTAAAATTGCAATGGATAAACCTACAATAATTTGTTCATATAATATAAACGGGTTGACAAACCCAGTAAAACGAACTAAAATCTTGAGTTTCCCGAGGAGAACGAATGTGAATTTTATACTTCTTCAGGAAACGCATTTTTCTCCCCAGGAACACGCTAAACTGGGATGGTTTGGGTTCTGTGCTACCGCCTGTTCTTCCTACAGGATGGGCCGTTGTAGGGTAGTTACTATATTGGTACCAGCCCATGTCACGTTTGAGTTGCTTGACACCTTAGTAGATAAAAATGGGAGATACGATTTTATGAAGGCCATTTTCAAGGTCACTTACTAACACTCGCCTTTATTTATGCCCCGGTTGGACTTTAAGATGTATCGCACCATTATTTTGACTTTGCAAGACTGTCCGGAGGGGGAGGTAATTTGAGGAGGGGATTTTAACCTTCTCTTAATCCACAGCTGGATTCTTCCTCGGGTATACCCAGGCGAGAGCACAGAATTTCTAAGGTATTTAGTAAGTTCCTGGGGGAGCTGAGATACTCGGATACCTGGAGACATCTTTATGGTAAACAAAGGGCACACACTTAATTTTCACTTCCTCATAAGATATATTCGAGGATCGATTGTTTTTTTTCTCCCAGATGAGGCTTTGGGCCAAGTGCAAGATTGTTGGATGGGAGACTTGGTGTTATCTAATCGTACACCCCTTTTAAAAAAAAAAAATGAAGTTAGGAGATTTTAAAAAGAATACTTTCTGGCATTTGAATATCTCATTGTTGCAAGACCCCGAGGTGAAGGAGGACATACAAGAAATGTTTGACCAAGCCCTTTTGGATTTTGATTCTTCTGAGATTTCCCCGGCTCTGCTCTGGGACACTGTTAAGGCCATTTTAAGGGGGAGATTCATTTCCCAGTCCACCCACAAGAAGAAACAGAGGGAAGTTTTAAAAGAGCAACTTAGCCAGCAGATCACACAGCTAGAGGCCCAGCAACAAGATCCCTATGATAAAAGTAAAGCGAAAACCTTGTCGGCCCCTTAAAAAGAGTTAAGTAATATTCTTGACTATCAAGTTGAACAAAAACGTATTTTCTTAAAACAGAAATACTATGAGGGTGGCCCGGGGTGACTGAGACTTTTGGCTGGAAGGTTAAGAACTCAGAAAGCATGAGCCACTATCCTGATCATAAAGCACCCCAATAGGCAACAAACCCTACGTTTAATTCCAGAGGCTACGGAAGCTTTCAAATCATTTTATACTGAGCTTTATGCCACAGGCCCTCCTCCAAATCAAAGAAGCCCTAAATCAATATTTAAATAGTTTAACTGTACCGTTCCTTTCCCCACAGATGGGTGCGGCCCTGATGTCCCCTGTTACTTCGACATAATTACTAGCAGAGATTGCACACCTTAAATCAAGGAAATGCACAGGTACGGATGGCCTGCCCGAGGAGTTTTATGAATGTTATGAGGCAATACTGGTCCCATTGTTGCTGTGGGTTTACCAGGAGGCTATGTCCCGAGAAGGATCTAGTCCTACCTCATTTATTTATTTATTAGTTTTTGTTGACGGGTAAGTGCACTAGACAAATCATGCCTATTTTCAGGCCACGACCGAGGGGAGGGAGGATACAGATGTAAGCCAGCTGACCTTGAACCAGATTAAGCTGTTGGTGGTATTTTTAGTGAATGAGGGAAATTTGGCCAGGACACCGGGGAAATTCCCCTACTGCAGTGCTGGCAGTAGGGGGCTAGTGGCTGAACTGAGTTATTTTTGGCTCATTTTGGTGGCGAGCGGTCAGTATGGAGCTCGAGGAGCAGTGTTGCGGTAATGGTCAATCTCAGGATTTAAACAGGATGACAGATGAAATGATTTTGGATTCTACAATTCATGACAGCGATGTTTTGGTTTTAGCGGCTGACTTGACAAAATGTGGAAACCCTTTGGTAGCGGGAGCTACTACTGCTGTTGGAATTGGACGGCAAGTAATACAGGAGACAAACTCACCTATCCTTCTTTCGGAATCTGAACGAGCAACGTCGCTTTTGCCTCCCGATGGTATGGGAAATCTGTCTACGGCTGTGGTCTCTGCTGTGAGCCCCTTACGTGAGTTAGCAATCTCAAATGTGCCGAGTACAGTCGAGAAGCAGGAGATGTTGAAACTTGATTTTTTGAAATGCCCCAATTCACAATGTTTGGCTGGCAATGTTGATTCTGTTTTGTCGTGCCAAAAGCCAGAATTAGGAGGCCAGTCGGCTACATTGGTTTCATCTGTGTCTCCGGTTGCTATGGGAACCTGTGGGAACCCGGAAGTGTCTGAAGTAATGTCTGGAGGCTCCATGAGTGATACGTAGGGTCAGAAACTGTCCAAAGATTCAGGTTTTGTTTTACAAACCCTTGCACCTACTATTCGCATGGTACCTCAGCAGTCAGAGGTAAAATGTGTTTTCCAGACTGATCCTATGATCCAAGCTGGGGTTTCGGAGTTTTCCTTTTTAAAACGTGTACCTGCACATTGTGATAAGGTGGGTGAGGAAGGAAAGAAAAAATGAGCAGCAATTTTTTCTGCCAAACGGAATTTGGAGGGTCATTTGGGGATGCAAACTGTTGCGATAGACCCACGCCCTATCTCTGCCCCGACTGTTGTTGGAACTACTGCCACATTAAAACCCTTATCTGAGGATGGCTGGACCCCTCAATGTGCGTTAAGTGCGGCTGGTTGGTCCTTTGAAAAAGGCTCTTGGCGTCCTACACCGGATTGGGACCCCAAACTGAACTTTTCACAAAATGAGCCTTCTTGGCGTCCAAAGGACTGTTCACTAACTACAGCAATTGAGCCAATAGAGATAGAAAAAAAAAAGAAACAAGAACCCCCCCCCCCCGGGATCAGATTCACACTCACCCTTCAGAGGTTTTGATTGACTTAAATGCTGAGCCTGATAGCAATATAGACTAAAATGTAGAAACACATAAACCCCTAATGTCTGACTTGTTTTCTAAAATAAAAAAAGCAGCCCTCGAAGGCATGATCAGGTTGAGGTATAAGGGTGGTTTAAGTGAGACCTGATAGGAATTATGTTGGGAAATGTCTATTAAAGGAATCACTGCATTTTTCTCCTCGAGAGGTTTTCGCATCTATTAATATCTCTGGAGAGGATAATTTTGATGTGAGCTTTCGCTCTCCCCATGCTTTGGATCTCTTTTGGGAACGATACACTCAAATTAAATTTTCCCCTTTGTGGACTCCATTTATGGTCATTCCTCTGACTAAACCTTTAGTAAAATTTGTTACTATTATGTTCAAGTGAAGGAGTGCATGTTGACAATATAGTGTATTGGTTATCAAAAAAATGTGATGTGTTAAGTTCCCCAGAGGCTATTTTAGATGATCAACAGTTTTGGACGGGGGGTTGGAGATTCAAGGTAAAACTTAGACAGACAGACTCTGGAATTTTACATATTCCAAACTCTTTTTTGTTGGGTCGGGATAGGGGGGTCTGTTTTTATGCTGGGCAACCCCGGGCATGTTATAAATGTGGCTCTCGGACGCACTTGTCTAGTTCATGTGACAGGCCTCACTGTGACAACTGCGGTGAGACTGGTCATATAGCCTTTCAATGTTTAAACCATACAAAATGTGATCTTTGTGATGACACTGGCTATGTGTTCTCGGAATGTGGGTGGGCAGCAAAAAATAAAACATCTATTAGCAGTCCTGATACCTTTATACAAAAAGCACAGGATTTGGCAGCCGGGGTTGATCTGACTAAGTATGGTGAGGGTGGTATAGTAGATGTCCCCAATTCACAACCTGTGCTAGAGGGTATTGAGGTTTCTTTACAGGAGACCCCAGCAGTTTTGGCTATGACATCCCCTGTATGTTATACCCAACAAAAAGAGAGTTGCCCTCAGGAGTTGGTTCCAGTGGATTTGCCTCCGGTGAGAAGGTCCTCTCAGATTTTAAAACCTCCTTTAGTGACTCCTTCTTTGGTGGAAACGGAGACTAGTAATCCTTTCGAGGTTTTGTCATCTCAATGGGGTGATTCAGCTATGGAGTGTCAAGATTTAGACTCTCAACCCTTAAGGGAGGACCCCCCTTCCCCTTTTGTGGTACAGGAAAATTATAAGAGTAAAAAAAAGGTAAAAAGATACTTGATTATCAAATCCTTACATCTGGCCTACTTTAATTGTGGTTCGGTAAATGTGCATAGTTTATTAAATTTCAAAAAAAGGCAGGTTATTTTTGATTATGTACATAACACTCCTTTAGACGTTTGTCTCTTGCAAGAGACCTGGGTTTATACCGATTCTCAGGTTAGGGGTTTTCAAAAAGAATGGTGTTGGGTCCCTTCGTATTGGTCATTTGGTCAGCAGCTGATGGTTTGGGTTTTCTTTTTAACTGTTATTCATTTTCTTTATTAAAGATGATGGATTTGATTCCAGGGCGGTTGATGATTTTGGATGGGGTGTGGAGATCTATGACTTGTAGATTTATTAATGTCTATTGTTCCCAGGTTAAGGCTGAAAGGGTGGTACTATTTCAAATGATCAAACCTTTTTTAATGACTTCATTCAAAATTTTTCTTTGTGGGGACTTTAATTGCAAGCTGTACCCAAGTGGGAAGTCCTTAATGGATTTGAAAAAAAAACAGAAAATATATTGTGATACTCATGCTTTTCAATCTTTAATTCACTCATCTGGGTTGGTGTTAGGCAGTACTCACCAGCAGGGGCCTAACTTTACTTTTCAAAAAAGTACACATCAGTTTTGGATTATATTTTTTGTCACAAAATTACCTTTTCATTTTATACAATCCCAGTGTCCTTTTCAGATCATTTATTACTTAAATGTAAAATTTTTTCTGGTCGGGTCCCTAAGTGGCAAAAATCTCGATGGAAGCTGAGTGCTCTTTTATTACAGTCTCCTAGAGTGCTTCATAAGATATGTATATTACTGAAAGCACGGATGTCAGTTTCTTTTTTGTATGATGACAAGGGGCTATGGTGGCAGGATACAAAAAATTATCTGTGTAATTTATTAAAGACTCAAGGGAAGTCTGAGGAAAACTTTAGACAGCTTAACTATCAAAAGCTGAGACAGTAATTGCATTATTTATTTTCCGTTGCCAATACCTCCACACACGATTATTCTTCGCAAATTCAGGCGTTGAAATTGGATATGTACCTGGCACAATATAATAGAGCAAACACTTCACAGGTTCTGTTACAATATGGTTTAAAACGACAGCCTCAGGGAGATTCCTTTGCAGCCTTTAACAAATATAAAACTAATACCTCCTTAATTGCATTACAAAACCGGGAAGGTAGCTTAGTGGAGGATACTGTGGGTTTACATCTTACTGTTAAGGATTTTTTATTGTCTCATGCGCCTGCAGCTCCCCCTAGTGTTGAGGAAATGTCACAATTTTTATCCTCCATAAACATACCAGATTCTCTTTATGATAAATCTTTTTTTATCTAAAACTATTTCCGGATCAGAAATTGAGGAAGCCATTAAATCCCTAAACTCTGGTATTTCACCTGGACAGGATGGCTTAACTGCAGAGCTTTATAAAGCTTTTCCCTTGGAATTCTCTATCTGTTTGGACTGGGTTTTTAATTTTTTCTTAGCTACAATGGTTTTTCCTATTTGGTTCTCAGTTGGACTAGTGATTTTTCTTTATAAATCAGGAATACACATTAATTGAAAATTGGAGTCGATTACAATCTTAAATACGGATAATAAACTTTTCACGAGAATTTTGAATAACAGATTGAAGTATGCAGTCACAGTTCTCTCCCCATATCAATACTGTGGATTACCTGGAAGGAAAATTCAACATGCTCATATGATCCTTCGTGATCTAATTGAATTTACTGGTATAAATCAGAAACAAGGTTGTGTTATATCATTAGACCAGCAAAAGGCTTTTGACAGAGTGTATCACCCTTTTTTATTTTTAACCTTGGAACATTATGGTATTCCAGCTGTAATCATTAGTTGGCAGAAATCACTCTATGACGGGGCTGTGAGTTACCCAATTGTCAATGGCACGAGTGGTGAGGGTTTTCATGTACCTATTGGGGTCCGTCAGGGTTGTCCCTTGAGCCCTTTATTATATTCCTTTGTAACTGATACTTTGATAAAATCTGTTTCACGATACCCAAAATGGGACTGTGTGTTGGGCCCTTCCTTGTCAAAAGATCTCTACATCCAAGCTTATGCTGATGATCTTTGTGTATTCTTTTCTAATGTTGAACAAGTTTCTGGGTTCCTGGATTTTATGGAATATTACTCTAGGGTATCTAACTCAAAAATTCAGAAAAAAAAAGTCAGGGATTGTTTATAGGGCTTGGGGAGAAATCGAACAGGATTATACAAGGAATCAAAATCTCGTCAGATCCGATACAAATATTGGGTTTGTTATATGGGCCAAAGAATTTACAGGAATTGAACTGGGAAAATGCTTTGACTAGGATTAAGGGAAAGATTAATATATGGAAAAGGTGGAAACTGTCAAAATTAAAAAGGGTACAGGTATTAAAAAAATATATTATTCCCTGTCTGTTGTATACAGCAATGGTATTTCCTTTACCTATGAATTTAGAAACACGACTTTACAGTTTATTTTTCAATTTAGTATGGGTAACAGGCTTAATCCTATAAAGCGACAATATACATATCTTGAAAAGAAAACAGAAGGCCTTGGGATGGTAGATCCGATTATATTTTTTAATACACTGTTTATCTCACAAAACATCTATTTGGGATTTACTCCAATTCGGACCTTACATGGTTCGTTATTGCAACAGGTGTTGGCCCCTTATTTTCGGCTATGGCAGACCTTTCCTCCAAAACCTTTTAAGAAACTGGGGTTGCCTCATTATTTTTTGCCAGTCACAAAAAACCTTTTAAATGGAACCTTTCAGCTCAGATGGTTAAAAATAACTCGGGGCCTCAATTATATACCATCATAATGACATTACTATATCAAGCGGCACCAGCCTTTAAAAACTGTCCCTCGTCTAAAGTTGAGATGGTAATTAAAAGATTAAATAATCCCCAGTTACCAGATTATATGTGGGATTTTGTGTGGCTATCTCTGTATGGTCGTATAAATGTAAGGGTGAATGCAAAACATAAGGCATTGATCGATAGATACTGTCCTTATCCTGCGTGTATTACCCAAGAAGAGACAATGGAACATTTCTTATGCTTTTGCCCTATGCCATATCTTTGTGGAAATTCCTAGCCAAGAAATGGAACATGTTATGGTTGTTACATTTGGACTATGATACCCTGATCTTGAGTATTAATTTTCAGTTGGGTAGTGGGTATGATAGTGAGACATGGCAAATTTTTTGTTGCTGTTTAACTTATTATTTATGGCAAGCTAGATGTCAGTGGGTTCTGTATCAAAAAAGAATGTCTTATGAGGCAGTTGCTTTATTAATTCAAGGGGCTATGGAACGCATTTATCTTAAAGACTGTGAAAAGCCTACCACATGGAAGGTGACTAGTTGGTGGAGGGGATTTACAATGTTTATTAAATATAAATAGGATTTTTAGGAAGTCTTGGGATTGTCAGGAACGGTCTAGATAGGGATGGAAGGTTTTTTGAGATTTTTTTATTTATGTCTGGGAATATTTTGGAAATGGTTTGTAGTTTTCCTTTATGTTAGCTCACATTTGTAAGAACTGTGATTATTTTTTCTTTGGAATATGATTTGTGTGATTTAACACTATGTATGAGTTATTTATGATTTGTTTTGATGTGATTTAATAAAAAATTCCCCTACTCTTTTTGATAAGTGCCATGGGATCTTTTACATCCACCTGAACTGCCACCAATCCAAGCAGATAGGACCTCGGTTTAACGTTTCATCAGAAAGAAGGCACCTCAGAAGTGCAGCACCCCTCTCATGTTGCACTACAGTGTCAGTACTGGGATATTAACCCAAGTTCCAGATGTGGGAACTGAACCCACAGCCCTCTGATCTCCTGGCCTCAGAGGCGAGTGTGCTACCTACTGAGCCACTGATACTGCATAGTCTCAGGCGGTTATCTCCGTTTTGCCCAAGTCTGGAAAGGACCCCTCTAGCTGCTCATTTTATAGGCCCATATCTATTTTGAATACACATTATAAATCACTTTCTCCACTGATCACTTGGAGGCTGCAACAGGTGATACCAGAAATGATACATTTGTATCAGTCAGGGTTTGTTCCTGGCCATCAGGCGCAGGACAACCTGTGCCGTATGATACATATTATTAACTCTCTTCACACCTCAAAACAACCGGCGCTCCTCCTTAGTCTCGATGCAGAGAAGGCCTTTGATGAGGTCTCGTGGGCCTTTTTAAGGGCAGTCCTTTCTAGGTTTGGGTTCCCAGAGACTTTTATCCATTTTCTATTCAAGTTATATAATAACCCAGTAGGGTTCATACGGGCAAATGGGCATATATCATCTGCATTCGGTCTAGGGAGAGGCACACATCAGGGGTGTCCTTTATCCATGATTCTTTTCACCTTTTATATTGAGCCTCTGGCTCAAGGTATACTGGAGAACCAAGCCATAGAGGGAATTTCACTCGGGGGAGTCCATCATAAAGTTGCATTATATGCAGATGATATTTTATTGTATCTAGCTAATCCAGGAATATCCCTGCCAGCAGTATTTGATCACATCACTAATTTCTCGGCCCTTTCAGGTTATACTCTCAATACAGCCAAAACGGAAGTCCTGAATTTCAACTATGAGACTCCTCTGGATATTCAGAAAACTTTTCCCATGAGATGGCATCTCCCCTTTTTCAGATACCTGGGGATTCGTTTGTCTGCCCAAGGGTCATAGTTTTATCATTTAAAATATACCATTAATCATGCAATTACAGCAGGACATACAGCGCTTGTCACTGCTGCCGCTTCCATTCCACTGCCAATCTTAAAAATGAATGCCTTGCCCAGACTCCTTTTCTTATTTCAGTGTGTCCCTAAGTGCCTAAGAAAGAACTGGAGTCTTGGCAACAGTTATTTATGAAGTATATTTGACACTCAAAGAGACCCAGGATTAGAAAACAGATTTTATTTCTTCCTAAAGGGCTTGGCGGGCTTGCTGTCCCATATCTACCTGGATATTGGGTGGCTGCTCAGCTCCGGATCGCTACAATGCTAGGACATGCAGGTTATATTTCACATTGGAAAACCATTGCCCTTGCTGAGCCTCTTACTCCTCCCCTGTTGGCGCAGTGCTTTACCCCTGCTCGCTCTCCGGACTGGATGAAATCCCCCTTTTTGGGTACAGAGGCGATTTTAGAGGACTGCAGGCATGGGCTCAATCGGGGTAACATCAGATTTCACCTCTGGAAATATCAATGGTGGTCGACTGAACCTGCATTCCCCCCAGCCCACACAGATGGCTGGTTTAAAAATTTAGCATCTAGAGGTATTTATGCCCCTTGGCAATTACTACAAGGTGGGACAGTTATATCTTTCAAAGCAGCAAAGGCAATATTTGGGTGGCGGGAAGGGGGTATCATCTGAGATATTATCAGCTCAGAGATTACATTAATACCCATATTAGAAAATCTAGCCAGAGTGGAGAAGGGTCTTTATCAGGCCCACCTTTTAAAATCATATGAACCTCTAGGTCAGGGGGAAAAAGCTATCTCTTTGCTATATACTAACTTTATAACAGATTTTTACAAACAACAAATGGAATCAAGCAGACATGGGAGCAGGAATTAGGGATCAGAATAGCTATGGGGCAATGGCTTAAAACCTGGAAATACATCTGGCAAACCTCATTGTCCCTGGGATGTCAGGAATTCCTATGGAAATTGTGTATTAGATACTTTTGGGTCCCAGCGGTAGTATCTAAGTTGAACCCACTGGTTACACCCAACTGCTGGAGAGGTTGTGGCAAAGAAATGGCTTCGCAGGCCCATATTTATTTAGTTTTTGATAACTGGGTAAGTGCACTAGACACAAGAGTGACTATTTTCAGGCACGACCCAGGAGGTTACAACATAGTGAGGAAATAATTACAAGACAAAACAATTTAGGCATACAAAACAAGGAGATGCAGAAAGAAATGGATAAGCAGTTAACAATTTAGGTTACAGGAAAAAACAATTAGGATAGTACACATATGAAAGTGCAGTAAGTGCCCATAAATACAGCCAGGGTATCAGACAGTACAAAATATAAAGTGCAGAGATGCCAGAGGAAAACATTTCTAGTATCTACTCTTTTGAACAAAGCTAGCTATAAAAAGTAATAGATGGGGGAGGGAGGGAGGTTAGATTAGAGGGACCTCCTTATTACAGCCTTATTGGCTTGAAATCCAGGACCACTTAAAAAATATTTTTGGCTTGTCCTCCCCCGGTCATTTTATTTTGCATCTCCCACCCGGGAAGTGACAGGCAAAGAGACAAAATACCTATGGAATGTATTGCTTGCAACTGCCTTTAAAACTATTACAAGAAAATGGCTTTCGGATGTCCTTCCAGGCGTAGAAGATTGGAGGGAAACAGTTGCCTGAATTTACAAATTTGAGAGAATCACATTTTCTCTGCAGCAAAGGACTCCCCAATTTCAAAACAGATGGACCAGGTGGGACCTTGGCTTTATGAAGGGTTTAGTTCCTACTGATTATGGTCTCTCTTCATTAAATATAAAGTCAGGTTCAAACCCCCACAATAGCATAATATATTTTTTGATGTCTCTGTCGAAGCTTGTGAATTGAATGGATTTTTGCATAGTGAATGGTCTTTCTTTGACTGATGTTGTATTACTTTGTTTGCCCCCAGATACACCCTCTTATAAGAAAAAGGGCTTTTTTTTATGGAATCTACCGGACCCATTTTTCCTTTTCTGGTTTTTAATTAATGTATATTTTAGGCTATGAAATGGATTTATTTTTTAGAATAAAGTTTTGTACTTGATACAGTATTTATGTCATGCTGGTAATGTTATATGTAATATGGTTTATTGTATCCGTTTGTACATTCGTGGAATTGCAAATGCTGTTTAATAAACATAGAGTATATAAAAAAAAGGCAGAACTTAATTTTCTGGCACTTTCTTGCAGCATCTCCTTGCAGCTGGTTGAAGTTCTGGCAAATCTCACAAGACCTCACACTGTGAGAAAGGCCCAAGCAGCACACACAAACTGTGTGTGTGTCTCCTTTGTAAATTTTGTTGCCACACTTACAATACCAAAATAAAGGGCCTTTTGATTTAGGTGGAATGCAGAGACAATGAAATACTCTTAAAATAAAAGTAAAAGAATAAACAACAATGGCTTGTTGATGTTTTCTTCAGCAGGTCCGACGAGAATGAGCAATAGTGTGACATGAACTGACAAGTGATGTGGCCGCCCAACTTTATATAGATGCTGATGCATGATGTCATGGGTGGCCCCCGGCTAGTACAAATTTCCATGTGATCCTATTGCCTGGTGGCTATAGTTCTAAAGATGTGGACTATTGGAGGACACATCCTCAAAGAAGACTATTGCTGCATATAAGTCACCATGCCAGGGCCGGGTTGGTCCCTACAAGACAGGACGGACACCACTCAACCTCTTCATTCTCCCTCCATCCGTCACTTAAGAGTTCCCAGTCTTTCTATCCAGAAATCCTCCCTGGTTTTAGCAGTAAACACAATTTATTTCCAGGGCAAATGGCCAGAAAAAAGGGAAAAGTATTAGTGCAACCACTTTTCAAGGTGGCACTTCTTAGGAGCCCTTTTAGGTGGGCCTGATATGCGAGTCCCTTAGTTGCCCTGCTAAGACAGAGTCGGACCACTCTCTCTCTCCATGTGGACCTATTTGAACAAGTCCTGACAGAATCTCACAAATAATTATTCTGGCTGCTTTTAGTTAAGCCAGCCCAGGTGGTTGCCTCTCACCTGCCTACTGCCCACGCTGTAAAACAGCACAGATATCTGATGTTCCTCCTGTTGTGGAGACTGCCACCCCTTCCCACCTGGCACCAGGACAGTTCCCTTACACCTAATGGGAGCTCCCTCACACACAGTCCCTGGGTACTCCCAGGCGTTAAACCAGGACTGACCGGCACTTGTGCACTTTAGCTTATGAACACACTAGATAGCTCAATTATTACCCAACACCTACTGTAGCTGTAGTGCCAGCTATGGAACCTGACTCAGCAGCTCTTGATTTCGATTTCTCAACTCTGACCTGTTTCCTCAGCATCACCACTCATACTGGCTTGCACAAAAATGCTGCTCTGTTACTCATAGCATTCAGCAGCTTCTGTCACTGTTCTTTTCCCAGGCACACGGCCTGAACTGGCAGAGCTCAACCTCTACACAGACAGTACAGTCCTGTCCACCAGATCTCTCCCAGATCTGCAAACCTCCTGGACTGGCCCTAGCTATCCCGGGGCCTTGTGCGAACCTCCTTGCTGGGGCTCCATATCAGAAGTCGTGAAGCCCACAAGGAGCAGCCTCATCCCTACCATGGCCTCCCTATATCTTCATTTTCAGCTAGTTTTGTGTGAGTTTTGCACTTTGCTTGAATTAAAACAAAGGACCATGAATAAAAAAGGTCAATGGGAGAGCTGAGGCTTTTGGGTGGCCCCTCTGCTCTTGGGGCCCTGTGTGAATGCATAGTTTGCAGTATGCTAAAGCCGGCTCTGCCAACCTCCAGCACATTTACATTCCTAACTAATTAAAAATGAAACACTAATATATTCTCAGTCTGTTACCTGGGGCTGTGATACAGTAGCTCATTCAGGAAAGACTCCAAGATTCAAGGACTCTAAATCTGGAATGTACATTGAATGATGACTTCTTACTACTACTATGACTGTGTGAACCTGATCTAGCAATGCCCCACTATGCTAAACTTGGCAGAGTATTTTGAAACCTATCTGCTTTAAACTAAAGTGGTGCACATCAGAAGCTCACCCTCTTAATTCTGCTTTGAGAGATAAAAAAAAAGCCCATATCCACTCAAATGGGCTTCTAATTTCAAATACCTGGGGATTAACATTACATAAGGCATAAATATTATGGTAAAACCTGACTGAAAACCCTATTTCAATCTGTAACTTGAAACTGTAACAGAGAGAGAACATGTGTTTAGCATTCCCTTTAATAATTCACCAGATTAAATTTTCACTTCAAACGTCAAAAATAGTCAGAACTTTAAACAGGATAGTAACTACATAGAAACATAGAAGGAGCAGGATAAAGAACTCGCAGGAAAAAAATGATGGAGAAGCTCAGGTAAATACCGGGTACTTTTTCTAGCGAGATAACATCTGGCCACTGATTTGAGACACCCACACATCTGGGAAGTGCAGATCTACATAGATGTTAAGAACTCAACTACAAAATTACCTTCTGCTTGGAAATTAAAGTACTGTGCAGCTTTAGCTTTGGAATTCAAAAAACTGTTTTCTACCAAATTATTGCATACATCTCAAGTAAATGACTGCATAATTCACTGTGTAATTTCAATCAGACATCAGAAATAAGGGACGTGAGGAAGAATTATTTTACAAAAAGAGTGGTGGAATTGTGGAACAGTCTACCAGCTGAGGTGGTGGGCACTAAAACCATTAACAGTTTCAAGCACAATTAGGATAGACTGATGGGTATAGTGGTTACTTGGGGTGATAGAAACTGGGAGGGGGACAGGGTGGATGGGGAAGGCTAGGACCTTCGATGGACATTAGGTCCTGGGGTTTGATAGGAATCCATGGGCAGACTGGATGGACCGTTGTGTTTTTTTTTTGTTTTGTTTTTTTATTTTTTTGGTTTTCTACTGTCAATGTCTCTGTTTCTATATTTCTGTCAATACTGTTGCTACCATGTCCACAGCTGGGTGACCTGGATGTTAAAGAGGTTAAGAAGCTTGCTCATGATCACACAGCGAGCGTAAGGCAGTGGCAGGTTTCGAGTGTGTGACCTCCTGATTCTAAAACTAGTGGTCTAACCACCAGACCCCAATGCCTCTATTTACTTGTTGACCTCCCCTCAGGCTGCGCCTCCATGATCATCCACATATATATGTGGATGACACAGTTCATCTTGCCTCTAAGGCCTCATTCCCCAAGCTGGAATAAATCCTTCAGTGCAAATTAACAATGCCCAGTGCTGGTTCTGCTCTAACCATCTCTCTCTCAACTCCAGATAAACTCTCAGTGACTTGGTAGTAAGCAGTGACTTTCAGTTTAACTCTTTTATAGTTTTCATGATCCTGAATAGCTCCTGCTTGAAGAAGTCTGTAAGAGGGTGGCCCTGTTTCAGAGATGCATTTATTCCCCCCCATTGGTATTGCCAATGTAGCCCCCACCACCATTTTCCATTTCGCACTGTCCTGTCATTTTTCTCTTATTCTAAAGCTGTCCTTACTTTTTTCTTGTCTGGGTGAACAACCTGACAAACAAAATCTTACCCTTTACAGTCCCCTTTTTTCTTATATCCCACTGTCGTGCACACAATGCGCTGAAGTAGTGCTTTGCTGAACACTCCAGATTGGGAGTTATCTACTAGCACCAGTCACGCTACAAATAATGTTAAAAATATGTCCCCAAGGTATTTAAATGAGCCCCAAGTCACTGGTGCCCCGTAGAAAGAAAAGGCACTGATGTGCCGGTGACCCACCACTCGTAGCAGCTGAATGAATAGCCGAGGAGCCATGCTGTTACAGCTTAGCAGCAGCGTTGCTCTGTTTCCTGGGCAATGCTGCTTGGTGTGCTTAAAGGAGCGCTCAGTTTTTGACACAGAATGCAGCAGCTACTGCATGATGCGGTTGCAATCAAATAGGATGCTAATGTGCCTAAATATTGCATGTAGCCCAGAATGTTGTAGCTGGGTCTATAACAAATCAAAAAAATGAAGGAAATGTCTACATTCGGGCAACAGGCCCAAATGAAAAGTTGAGCCGTCGGCTACAATTTCAGGTTTTGGCTGTGGGAAAAGGTTTTGAATGTTGGTATTTGAATAGGGAATATAAACCGAGGGTAAGAAAAGCCCTGCTTTATGACAGTGAAATTTAAACTGGATACCAGAATTATGAGGAAGCCCTGTGCAATAATAAATATTAACAAACATGCAAAAACTGTTAAAATGTACAAACACTGTTCAGATCTCCTGAGTTGGCAGAAGAAGAGAGATGAGAAGCGCACGCTCAATCTCCCCTTCCCCTAGCCAACTCAGAGACTTCTGAGAGTACAGTAAGTAATAACAATGTAATTACCGTTTGGGTTGCATGTAGTACCTGTATAGGGCTGGCTGCCCAAAAAATGAATGGTTTTAAAGAAACGGGTACTAGTGACATCATTACAAGGGAGGAGCCTAATTCCATAATGAGCCTTATTAAGCTAAAAGAGCTGTTGTTTGATCCCTACCTACAGTATATGTGTTGTTAAATTAAATATATAATAAGGTAGAGGATTACAGTGTATTGAAAGTGAGAAATATGGAATGTTTTTATTCTCTGAAACAAAAGAATAAAACCCTAATTATACAATGGCAAGAAAGAATCCTGGTTTCTGATTGGTCAGTTGGCTATCACAGCAGGGATGTTATCCTGGCATAACATCCCTGCTGATTGTTTGGATGATTTCGATCCCCATCATCCCCTCCATGATCATCTCCTCTTTCTCTTAAGAAACAAAAATATGTTTACACACTAACAAAAACATTCTTTAAAATTATTTTTTTATTATAAAACAACAAGCCATTGTATAAAGAATAATGCCTCAGGGTGGGAGTTATGCTGGGATAACATCCCTTCTGGTAGCTGGGTCACGCCGGGCCGGTGGCCCCGGGCCCAACCACCCGAGGTGGGATGTTATCCCAGCATAACTCCCACCCTGTCAGGCATTATTCCTTTATTAATCCCTTGTAGCTGGTCACATGGTCATGATGTCATCACCCAAGAGACTATAAAATATCACCACTAGAAGTGAATTTTAAATAGGGAGGCCAGTGTGCTGCTGATCTTTGAGGAGGAAGGTGTGTCAGTATTCTCACCAGTATTTGAATTTGGCAGTAAAATAGTGAAGAAGTGACTAGGGAAGAGTCATCTTCTGAGTTTTTCTTTTGCTGCGCTGTCTAACACCCTGTTTTTCTTTTATTTCTGTATATATCGATTTAATTGATTTTTGAATAAAAATTCATAAACGCATTTGTGTGTTTATTTTATGCACTATACCTCCTGCCTAATGTGTCTGTTTATTCCCACACTGTAACAAAGTCCCTCATTTCTAATTCCCTGGTGTGAGTCTTGATCAAAGCTTTGATTTCTCTTGCACTGATGCCATCCACAAAAGGCTCTTCCCCAAACACAGCAATCATATCACAATCAGTCCCGTCTTCTTCACCCAGTCCTTCATGTAGTCATTTCCAAGATGATCCTCCTGGTGTCTGACTATGCGGATGTGGTTGACAGCATGACCCTTAAATCTATCCAGGCCAGACTGGATCCCCTCTTTTACTGCTCCTGTCTCTGTGCTCCTAATTCAGATCCTCCTTGTACTCATGGCTGCCATTTCTATGCTGATCTCTTCTTTCCATTCCTGAATGTAAGATAGGCACCTCTCACGCTGTGAATCCCACCTCGAAAACTTTTGGCTTCGCTCTCTCCCTCGTTATGTCTCCCTCTCCCTCCTCCTATTCTGTCCACTGATTTTCACTCCTTCTGTGTCTCCATGCTAGGATCTTTCCTGGCAAGGAGGTTTCTCCACTTGCCTCCCTTCCCAGTGGAATTCCTCCCCATCATCATCGGTACCTACACTTCTTCCCTTTCTGTCAAACACCTCCTCTGTGACCTCTCGGTGGATGCCTGCCCCTACACCTACACCCTCTTTACCCTATCCCCTTTTTTTAAACTCCCGGTCAGGCCCAACCTGGAGTAATACATTAATCTCTGGTCTCCTCAATGCACTGAGGCAGTCCAGCTGGAGCAATGCATTGCTGCTAAACTGATCAGTGGTATGGGGCAAAGTTATGAGAAGATGTTAAGGGCCCTTAACATGTTCAATATAGAGAAAAGAAGGTCAAGAGGGGGCATAATCTCAGTCTTTCACATACTTGAGGATATCAACACTATCAGCTGGTGATATTTGATTTAGTGTCCTGTAGCCGTATATGGGGACACACCCTGAAACTCAGGGGTGGTTAACTGAGGGGTAACATTAGTAGGCCCTTTTTCTCACAAATGGTGGTGAACCTGTGAAACTGCCTACCAGCAGAAGCAGTGCAGGCCTTTTCTGGTAGTTGTGCAGATGAATGGTCAAGATCAATCAATCAATCAATCAAACTTTATTTAACCGGCAAAATCATCCTTGAGCAAGCTCATTTGCAAGATGGTCCTGGACAAGTAGGACATATACAACTACAGCAAAATTACCAGATAAGCAGTGAACGCACATGAGCAAATAAAACACAGTTACAGAGAAACAAATAAGATCAGGGCTGGGGAGTACATATGGTGAACACTATCCGGGTTGATACTTGACTGTATATATAAAGGATTCCCTCAAGACGTGGGATTATTCAGACAAAGGTCACAACGTTACAATAAGATGAGGGATACCAGGTGGGGTAAGTGAGGGACCAACAACCAAAGGTTTATGGGAGGAGGAAAAACAAAGGAAAGGGTCGGTGAGGGGTGGAAATAGATGTAGTTAAACAAACAGGTGGGAGTTGGCAGAATAATCCCAAGGTGGAAAAAAGAAGAGAAGTGCTAGGGGAATACATGTAAGTGCCAAGAGTTTGGGGAGCCACAGGAGATGGAGGAGGTGGTTATTTGCGGCAGACACACAGGGCTCTCAGTTTGAGAGTGAGCAGCCTCCTGAAAGAGTGAGGCCCTGAGAGGGAGGACAGCCTGAGAGTTTTTTGCATAACATTCCAAAGGGTGGACAGAGAAAAGATGATAGCTGCTGAGCCTTGTCGTGTCCTTATTTTGGATACTTTAAGAGAGACAAGAGACAAACTCCTTAGACCAAACGGTCCCTCAGTACGCTGAAACAGCGTAGAAATATAGGTCGGTAGTTTATCGGTTAGGGCCCAGTATGTCCACATGAGGGCATTTATTTGCCTGCTCAGAGTGAGGGAGGGGCAGTCTAACACCTGATAGAGCAGGCAGTGGTGGGTGCATTATGGCATGTTTAGGATAAATCTCAGCGCGCGATGGTAGAGGGTGTCAAGTTTACATAGTGCCTGAATAGGACAGTGACTGTAGAGAAAGTCAGCATAATCAAGCAGCGGTAGAAAAGTTGTTTGGACAAGTCGTTTCCTTAATTCAAGAGTAAGGAGGTATCTTATCTGATAAACTATGTCTAGATGTTGTCTTAGCTTTTTAGATAGTTCATTAAGGTGAGCCAAGAAGTTGAGCCTGTTGTTCAGCCAAACACTCAGGTACTTGAATTTTTCTACTAGTTCCAAGGCTTCGCGAAGCAAGGTATAAATCTAGAGGCTCGAAGATGGTCCCGTGTAGTGGGCAGCACAAGGTGAGATAATCGTAGCTTTGGTCTTTTTGGCATTAAGCAGAAACTTGAGCCTTATTAAGTTGCATTGAAGAATGTCAAAGTCTAACTGAAGCTCCTTGTGGGTTACGTCTAGGGAGGTGTTAGTAGTATAGAGCACGGTATCATCAGCAAATAGATGAACGTTACTTGTGCGTATATAGGAGTCTATATGGTGTATCTAGATAGCAAAGATCCCATAGCACTTCTTGAAAAAATAGACGAATTTATTAAAAGAAAAGGACAATACACAATAACACAAAACAGTATACATGAGCAACATAAATCAAGTGCCAAAACACAAAGAAAATTAAATGAACAATATGAAAAGAAATAGTTACTGATCATGTATGTACAGACATGAAAAACAGTACGGGAACTTCCCCAGTATCCTGGCCAAGTTTCCCACATTCAATAAGATACCATCAACAGCTTAATTTGGTTCATTTTCAGCTGGTTTGCATTTGTATCCCCCCTCCCATGGGATGAGGCTGAAAACAGGCAGTACTGTGTAGTCCTTTTTCCCCCAGTCAAAATAAACTAAATAAATAAAATTATTACAGGGCAAAGGCAGTTTTCTTTTTAAAATTCCCAGAATTCAGCCTTTTTTTAACATGTTGTTTTATTGCTAATCTCTCTCCCCCATTGCTCCCTGTCTCCTAACCCAATGATCGAGGTCACACAGCTCTGTCCTTACTGTAACTGGGATGGCAGTGGAGTAAATGCCTTCTCAGGTGACACCAACGCCACTGCTTAATCACTCTGCAGGGGATGCACAAATGCCAGGCACTCTCTGCCTTCTGGAAAGCAGCCAAATGCCTCTCATTGCCACAATGCACTCAGCATCCAGGGAGCCCAAGTGTGGGGTTCCAGGATTCACATGTGAACCCTGGCCTTTTACGTGGCACCACACCAATGGACTGGCCTCTCTGCTGCCTATCCATCAACCAGTACAATACCCAGTTTACTACTTTGGGTCCCACCCCCTGCTGCCCAGTTTATTTATAAGCCTCCTGCGTGGTACGGTGTCAAAGACCTTGCTGAAGTCTAAGTGGGCCATGTCCACCGCCCCACTCTGTTCTATTTCCCTGGCCACCAAGTCAAAGAACTCGATCAGGTCTCTCTGACATGACCCCCGCGAATCCATGCTGCCTTGGGTTTTGGCAGCCAGCTGGATTCAAGACACTCCGCTAGCCTTTCTTTCAACAGTGTTTCAATTAACTTCCCCAACCCCGATGATATAATCAACCTATAGTTCTCAGCTTCCTCTCTGCTGCCACTTTTCTGAAGCAGGACTACGTCTGCCCTCCTCCAGTCCTCTGGAACCATTCCTGTTTCCAGTGACTTGTTGGAATTAGGGCTATCAGAGGTGCAGCTAATACCTCCCTGAGCTCTCTCTCTCAGTACCCTTGACTGTATCCTATCTGGCTCCATAGCCTTGTCCCCTTTTAGATTTGCAAGTCCTCGCAGGACTCTTTCCTCCATAAATGGACTGGGTCCACCTCCCTCCCCCCATATAAGAACTATACACGTAATTTAAAGATACAGTTAAGTAGGACACAGCTCGAGGTCTTCCCTGGTGGGGGATACGTCAGTTGGTTATTTTAAATTAAAGCTAGTGCTCAGTAATGTCCTTTTAACTCTGGTAAGAGAACTGTGACACAACAGTTTTAGCCTATCAGGAAATAACAAACAGCTTGGCCTGTGGATGGGTACATAATATACAAACAGATCTGCTCCCACTCAAACCACAGAAATACCCACGTACTGTAGTAAATTAGCCTGAGGGAACAACTTAATAAGTCCTGATGCATTAAATCAAGTTCAACAGCATCCTGTCACAAATTGTCAAAGATTCCTCTCCTTAGACAGGTAACAACTTGATCTACCCAATATAACAGTGACTTCCAGGAGGCACGGATTTATTTGTCCTTGTTCACCGGATAAGTGCACTAGGTATGAAACTATTTTCAGGCACAGCCTGGAAGAGTACAATTCAATTAATACACTGGTAACATGATAATTCAAAAACAAGGGTAATACAACAAACCAAGATGACAATGTGATCACAGTTGATAAGGCTGACAATAACAACGAAAAGCAGGTCATACTAAACACAGCAGCAACTACGAATGCTGTGATGCTTACTTCTGTCAAGACTCAGTGCAATATGTTGCCTTTAAAGTTTTGTAACCATGGGCTCTGCACATCAAGTATACTGCACAAATCAGTGCAATGGTAGGCACATTAGGAAGGTGGTCTGTTGCACCTAGTTCAGGGTGCTGGCTCATTGCCTGCACTAATGCAACAGGTGTACATACTGTTGGACAGGCAGTGCCACCCGAGGAAGCCATGGCCTGCAGTCCAATGTTGGCCATGCCCCCTTCAAACCTTATTGTGGTAACCAACAATGGATACCGCCAGGTGCCCATGACTGGCCTCTACCGCCATTCTGACCACTAATCAAGTTATAAATGCCCAGCCCAGGACAAGCTCCTGTACCACAAACCAGCAGCAGGAGTACTGGGCTAAGAGATGATGCAGTCCTCAAGACTTGTGGCACCAGAGGCAGTGTTTTGTTGCCTTCCCCCTGCTGTCAATTTCATGGTAGTCTTGGCCACCATGCTGGACACACCACTGCCATGCTCATGCCAAGGCCGCTGGTGCAGCTGTCATAAGCAGAGCTCAAGGGACGTGCAAATGACCTGCACTGCCACTGCTCTGGTTGCAATATTCTGCACACTGTGGTGTGGGAGTGCCACATGGCAGTGTCTACTTCCCTCAGTCCTGGCAGCACGGTAATTCTGCCGTGCTCCAACAGGTAACCCAGGGTTTTCTGTACAGAGCCCGGTGTCACAAACACAAGATCCCTTATTGTGGATACTGCCAAATGCACAGGTCACTGGAATTGATAACTATTTTCTTTGTTAACTGATATTTATTTTAAAAAGATAGAAAAACAAACATTATACAGTTAGGAAACATAGTATATGAACAGGACAGTTAGTCCTCTGCAGTACTTCAGTCCTGATTTCTGCGGGAAGGCTCCTCGGCTTCTGCAGCAGCGTCTGCCCATTCCTGTGACATTAATTATTAATTTCTGTGCCAGAATACTATCTTGCCATTTCAGGATACACAAGAAGGCAAAGGGAGTCGGGCATTATGAAAAACTTGCATACTTGAATAAAAAATCACCAAAAGCAATGAACTCCATGGCAGTATATATATTCTGCAGCAAGATACTAGTTCTGAGGAAAATGTCACAGCTGTGGAACTGCAGATTTCCAGGGGCATTGCATAAAGTAAAACAGTCCCACACGGAAATACACCCTATACATATCAAGGAACTAACCAGCACTCCATTAATGGTATGTCATCAAGATATCATACCAATAAGGTAAAATACTATTAAAATACCAACATGTGCTAGATATAGACCCAAGAGCCACATGACAATCCACACAGAACTAAGCTATTGGTGTGTCCAAGATATCTCTACCCCATCAAAGGGCATAATGGGATCATGCATTCCCCCTAAAGCCCAATGAATTCGAACAAAATAAATAAAGAATAAAGAAAGCAAAGAAATATGAAAGTTGGCAGCAGAAAATGACCCTTCAGCTCATCATGTCTGTACTGCACAACCCATCTAATGCTGACTGTGAGGGTCTTCACTCCTCCTCCCCACCCCCTCCTTTCTGCCACCGTCTTTAACAGCTCCATATATCAGTTCAGCTCTATGACACTGGTTCAACAACTATTTTGTCAACTAACGTTGCAGCGATGGATTTATGCTGACTGCAATCCATCCGAAAACACTGTTTCTTTCGGGGGGGCTTTGCCCCACGAACACTGCACCCCCCCGTAACTATTATAATCAACTCCAACTTGAGTTGTCATGGAGGGGTGCATGACCCCAAAAAAACAGGGCAGGGGTCCTGCAGTGACAGTACAGCAACTCGTTGCTGTGCTGTTGTGCTGCTGTACGGTCATTCACAGTAGCAGTGTTCCATTGGTTTACATATCAGTTCCACCCAGATTTCAACTCCCTTACTGATTTTGCACAGACTACCTCCCTTGTCAATCTACTGTACCCCCGCTATCACCCTCTTTGTAAAGAAATGCTTTCTAACATCCCTCTTAAACCTCCCATCTTTCAGCTTCATTGAGTTTTCCCTGCTACCTGTGTTCCCACTCAGCATGAACAACCCCCTGCTAACTACTTTATTTATCCACTGAAGTATTTGTACATCTCGATCATGATCCGCCTCTCTCTTCTTGCCTCCAGTGTGTGCATGTTGAGGTCTTTAAACCTCTCCATGCACGTCTTTTCTGATAACGGTGAATCATTTTTGTTACCGTTCTCTGCACCACCTCCACCCTGTCCTTGTCTTCTTTAAGATGGGGCTCAAGAATTACATGTAGTACTTGAGGTGAGGCCAACCCAGGGCCAAGGGCAGGAAGCAGGGTGCTGCCAGAGCTCAAAGGCAGGACCAAGAATAGCCTCTGCCACCAGAAAAGCCATGGAAGGAGAAACCCCCCAGTCCAAGATCTCAGTCAGCGGGTAATGAACCCGTTTCTGGATGGGCTCCATTTTTAAACCCAGAGACTACAAGATCAGGCAGAGAAGGTCCATGAAGGAAGATGGGCCTTCATTCATTGAGAGATCCCCCACTGACTCGATGTCGACAGAATGAGAGTGCAGGGAGGAACCCTCTGACTCCGAAGAGTCCTCAAAGAGTGGTAGACAGCCCCAGGCCCCACTGACCCTCTGTGGACGGTCAGAGGTGACGGTGACTGACAGCCACGGGAGCCCCCTGAGCCACCGAGATTCCTTGGTCGGAGCGCCAGCCTTCAGCTGTATCGGCAACAGTGGTTCTACCACAATCGGTGGAGATGCTGGGACAGGTTGGGTCAGAACTGATTTTCACCAGTTCCACTAGCGGGGTCAGTGTCAGTCGCTCAAGCGAAAGCCAGGTGATGGCCAGCATCGAAACCAGGGTTGGCTTGGCACCCGTGAACATTAGCTGTTATCACATTAAATCCTCATAGCATCGACACAACTTGCGTCGAAGCCTCTCCTCATCCGAGGAGGATGAGGATGAGGATGATGAGTAGCAGCGATGCCACTTCCCATGGCATCGACAGTGGGAATGCCGATGGTGGGACTGGCTTGACCCTGGGAAGAAAACTGGGATCTCAACCACTGGTGGGGCTCGGAGAGGGCCCCTCCTGGTCAGGGACCAGAGGTGGTGGGTCAGCAGACTGATCCATCTCTGCAATGGTATGAGTAAGGACCGGAGTCCTAGATAAAGAAGTAGCGACCTCTTCAGCCGACAACTGGTCTGTCAGCTCCAGAAAAATCTCGGCCGCATCAATCAGCGTGTCAGCTGGCAGGCTGGACAGGGGCACCGAGGAACCTGTGGCCAGGGTCAAAGATTCAACCTTAGTCAAATCAGGAGAAGCGTGAGAAACAGAAGTCCTCGACCGAGAGAGTTCCCGATCTCATGACCATCAACAAAACCATTCTTTTTTGAACTCTTTTGACTTACCTGAGGATCTGCACCCCAAGAGGCCCTAACCAGAAGTGGACAGGGACTGGCACGACACCTTAAAGAAGCCCATAAAGGTGGAACCCAATTGGAGCAGCACAAAAGCCGAAGCTGAAGAGGAAGTGGCCGCAGCCAGAGACGCTTCCTCTTTGAAGGCCACAAGTTGATCGGCAGACCCCACAGCTGTGCAGACCACACGACAGGCATCCTTGGATTTGACTGGAGGGTCCCAATGTTCCAGGTGGCCCAGTTTGAGACGGGCGAGGCGATCATCCAGGATGGCCAGATGGAAGGTGCAACAAAAGGCACATACCAGGGGATCGTGTTTGTGTCCCAGGCAGTAAACACACGTGGCATGTGGGTCAGTCCAAGACATCTTCTGCCCGCAAGGGCACTGGCAGAACCCAGGAGTAGAACTGTTGTCATTTGCGGTCGTGCTCGAAGATCGAGTTGAAGACTAAAAATAATTTTCTGCTTTTAGAAGGAAATCTGAAGAATTAGAGCACTAGGGCTGACTCAACATGGGTGCGGTAAGGAGGGAACCTGCTTCTTCCAGCAGAAAAGAAGATCTGTCATCATGGGGCGGAGCCGAGGGAGTTACCACCCATGTGGGAGGGACGAGCCAGCTTGAAGACTTTCTGGCAAGCTCTTTAAGGGGAAAGGACACTGCCAAATAGTGTGGATAGAACATTATATCCAAGTCCCTAGAAATAACAAGTTAACAAAGAATAAGAACTATTTAAATACGTTATCCTACAGAAAATACTCCTACGAAATAGAAAAACTAAGTACAATACTGCTATAAAACAAACTGAGATCAGTGAGTGTCCATAGTTTTCAGAAAAAAAGTTTGCCATCAATAATAATGGAAAAAACTTAGTATAAAGTTCTCAGAATTCTGTTCCAATAATAAATGGAAGCATCTTGGCCATACCCAAACCATGACCAGTGTAAAGAGTGGATGAAATATCCAGCTGTCTCCAGATCTGCCAGCAGGCTAATAAGAAAGGAAGACATTAAGAGTGGCCAACCTCCTCACAGTCTGATTCAACAGTATCTTTCCAGCAGCATTGTATAACCACCATTTTACCTGACCAACATCAAAGCACTTCTTCTGAACCAAGAAAAGGTAAGACAGGTTTACCATCATGAAGCGCTGATACATGTTATCTAGCCAGAGAAAAGAGCCTGTCCCTTGATGCAACTTTGTCCTTCACCAACATCAAAGTGTAAGGCAGATTCTCATCTAGTGGCTTAGTCGAAGAGATATAGGCTTTTTGGCTCTTATATCCCACTAAAAGTTGATTCAAGTCAAGCACTCTGCAAAAAAAAGTCAGAGAGGAAGAGAATCAGGTAATCCCTCCATTACCCCTGTGACAGTCCCAAGAGCCTAACATTTGTGCTACACACCTGACTTTCCAGCACTTTGACATGACAGCATAAAAACTGAGCTTCCAAAGTCAGTGGATTTAAGATCTGAAAGGCTTCATCTGATGATCTCTTTGTATCTTGGATGTCCAGCTTTAGGGCTTCACCTGCAGTCTCAACAGTTGACATTCAACTTGCCAATTTGTCCAGTTCCTATTCATTTAAGCCACAGACTGAATCAGCCGGCACAGCCGCTAGCCGAGACCTTTACACATCTGAGTGGCTGCCTCAGCCATGGCACCATGCTGGTCTGATCTAATGGCTGGGATGTGTTAGACAGCCTTCCCTTCATCCCCTGACTATTCCTGGCAGTCTTCTTCCAGACAAGGTTAATTAAAATGTTTGGTATCCATGCTATTAATTCAAACAGTGTTTGCACTGCATGGCCATGAAGCAGTTCCATAAAATTTCATGTGTTATGCTCGCAGCACAGCACCACTCCCATCCCCAATAATTAGCTTTTTAACACTATGCACGTGTTTCCACCAGAAAAAAAATGAAAGACTAGAGGCATCTTTCAAGCAACATAAGCTTGATAATACTGCCCCCTACTCCGTTCTTTGATTTTCCCTCCATTTTTTTCTGGCAGTCCTTATACTTTTCTTTCTGCACTATGTGGAAGGGGTGAAATCATGGAACTGGAAGATACCAAAACAGTGGCAAACAAACAGTAGAATACTGTTTGAAACACATAAACAACACTGAAGAATGTCCAACAACTTCAGGCGGAACAAAATATATACTGTTCAAATGATCAACATCCATTTCATACCTGTAACTCAAAGCTGGTCGATTGACTGAACAGCCTTCTTTTCCTTGCTCTGACCCGGAAATCTATGCATGACCATGATCTTAATTCCTATATGTTCTTAACCTACTGGCAGCCTAAGGGTTAACAAGGCAAATGCAGCCCACAGGTTCGAGCCAAATTAGAAAGACAGACCATAAAGATGTTAAAAAAAATTCCCTATTACTGTCTAAAAATTGCTACAGACCACCAAAATACCTGTAATATTCCATGGGACTAAGTGACTGTTAAAAGATTAGGGTACTTTTTAGCTCATTTTCACCTGGGCATCCATTCTGCAACAGATTACACAATGGATGTTTTGGACTTCACATGGAGTTATTGGAGTTAATATTAAGGACATATTAGTAGAAGACTGGTCAATCATTTCTGCATTGAATGACTTTCAGAAAACTGAACTGACAGCCTCCCATTTTCAAATTAATCCCAGTTAAGAGATGCAAAGGAGAAGTAAGCATACACTCAGTAGGAATGTGTACTATAGCAACACTACTACAAATCTGTGGACTAAATACATTGTGCAACAGAGAAACTGCAAACTGATTCCAACATCATCTCTCTCTTTAACCCAGCCCGGTAAGGTTTAATGTATGTCTTAATAGCATTTGTGAGTTGTTTCCATAGTGTCAGTACAACAAAACAAAATGCCCTCATTCCGCAATCTGCATACTGGTTTGGGACCCAGAGTTAGCTGCTGCCCAAGTGGTGAAACAACCACCAGGTAAGCCAGGCTGTGACCTGTATGACTGTAGTAGGATCTGAAAAGAAGAGATGTTTACTACTACCCTCCTCGTGGACATCGTGGTGGCCTGTGTATGGTGGTTGGAAAGCTTTAGCTGGCAGGCAGCCGTAGCTGGATACTATTATGTAAAACTCCATGGCCAAAGTTTGACGCAGACCACGTGCTTCATGCACTTGTCAGTGACAGTATAAAAGAAAGCACCCCCCACCACCACCGCCACCATCATCCAAATATTCTGAAAGGGCCTTGTGGTGCAACATCAGTGTAACATAATGCCATTTACCTGGACATCCTGGTCTATGTGATTGGGTCTGATGTTCTGGGAAAGGTTTTACTGCCTGCTTTACGGTGGCCTTTCCATAATTACACAATTTGTACAGTATCTTGTGCTTCCTTTGGGCAGAAGTGCCAATGTGCATCTTAAGTAAACACTGAAATGCACAGGTAAATGTTAAGCAGCATTTTATATTATTTTCTTAGGGCAGAGCATCTCTGATTATTTACCCTGTCTTTTGGTACATTCTGACTATTCTCGAAAGTATACAGTTCATCCCGAATTCACACTGACAGTAGAAAATGAAGTCAGAAAAAACATTTCGACCGTCAGGACTTCTTCACAAGTGGTCTGTAAAGAAAGATAAGCACTGTTTTTTGTTTCCATCACTCAAAGTGTGCCTTTGTTCTGATGTCTGAAACTGATAGTTAGGATGAGCTCTAGGATCTTGGTAGTACCGGTCTAGAGGTTTGTTCTTCTCAGAAGTACCTGAGCTTCTGAGCTGACTGTGGGACTGGGAACACACAGAGGTAGCTAAAGGGATTTGTTTGTTGGGTTATACCTAAAAAAAACTGTCTGCTGTACAATGCTGCTGTTGTGATTTTCTGTTTGCTGAGTGGATGGAAAAGGGAGAAGGGAAGGGGGGGTGTAGCATCGTGAGGGAGGGTTGGAAAGTTCAAACCAGGACACCAACTTGATCATATGACTGCAGCCGTGTAGCACAGCTGCACTCCTCTGATTTAAAAAGTGTGTCCCAGGCTTTTTATCCTCAAGGAACGTACAGAGGGAGGTAAAGGGGATTATTTGTTGGGTTTATACCTAAAATGAAAAAAAATGTTTGTTTGTTGTACAGTGATGCTACTGTTATTTTATTTCTTTAGTGAGTTGGTTGAAAAGGGAGGGAGAAGCTCAAGGGGAAGCGTAGTGAGGGAGGGTTGGGAGGCACAAAATAGGACCCTGACTTGATCATGTGACTACAGCTGACAAATAGTGCTGCTGCAGTCCTCACATAAACTACCAAGAGTCCTAAGCGACCACTCACATGAGCGACTGCAAAGCGAGACGGCCACAAAGTAGGGCATCCTTAGGACAGACCTCAGGATGCATGGTATTCTGCTCAACAGAGTGCAAGTAAGGAAACAGGGGCTAAAACAGGAATAGGGGTCTGCAGTTGAAGGTAGCCCTGGGGAGGAAGGCTAGATAGGGGCTAAGAGGAAGGAGAGCATTGCAGTGAAGTCAAGCCTGAGGAGGTAGGCTAGGTATTGTTTGAACTACTCACTATTTAAGGTAAGCCCGTGAAGGTAGGTGAATCAACTGTTTGGTATTGCTCCCTATCTGGGGAAGGCCCGCAAAGGTGGGGGGAGTGTTCAAACGGAGCAGAGGTGGACAGGGATTAAATGAGAAAAGGGAGAGAAACAACAGACAGACAGAGATTGAGGAGAAGACGGAAGGGGATAAGGGAGTAGGAGTAGGGTAGTGGGTCAGATGGGACAGGTAAAGGCAGATTCACTAGCAGGGAGGGTAGAAGGGAAGGGCAGAGGCAGAGTCACATTAATAGGGGGATTCAATACTAAAGGGGATTAGATGGTCTGGGGGTGGAGGGCACCACAATAGAAGAATGGTGTTTCTCCCAGGAAGGACAGCAGAGCACGTGGGACCAAAGGTACCATAGGCCCACTCAGACAGAGGACAGGGGAAAGCTGCATGTGGTCATTCCCCTAGGCAACAATGACCTAGCTGGATGTGAGGTAGGGAAAGTTCATTGAGAGGTTTAGATTGATGGGCCAGGTCTACAGGGGGATGGCAAGGCTGGTAGCCTTCTCAGAAATGCTGCCGGTATGGCCGGCCTAGTGGTACTGAGGGGGCTGAGGCACTGGATGCCACACCTCACTCCATGCCGCATGTTCGGAACCGAGCATGGGTTGGCGGGGGTCTCGGGGGGGTGTTCTGAGGGACTGCTCTCCTTTCCTGGTGAGGGAGGACTGCTTGCTCTGCAGAATGACTGCCACCAGTTTGAGGCCTGGTGGTAGTATGGGACAAGAACAGCAGAAAGTGGGTGGTGCTGCGGACTCTGCAGTGTGTGCATGCCTCTACATGAACACGAGGGTGAGCATGCAGGGAGAGCATGCCCCAGAATGGGAAAGGGAGAAAATGGAGGAAAATGATGGCGGGGCAGGCTAGTATGGAACTCTGCCCACTGATCTCTCACCAGCTACATCACCGGACCTGGGTGGCTGAGACTGGATCTGTACTCTGGGGCCCTCCTGAGCTGCCATGAGGAGGGGGGGAAACTGTGGTGGTACTAGTCCACCAGGTAAGTTCTGGGAGATGTAGGACAGTGTGTGTGGGTCAATGGGGCAGAGCTGAAGGGTGTCCCTGCCTGTTCTGGCCAAGAAGCAGAAAATGTATATTGGGGAAAAAAACTAATGCTGCCAGCCCAAAGAACCAGCACAGCCAGGAAAAAAAGGATAGAAAAAAGTCACTGGCTAGCTGAAGGAATGATGTAAAGAGGAAAGATGTGGATATATAGGGGTTTGGGGGGGGTGGGGCTAGGTGATAAAATCCTCTATGCACCTGATAGGCTGCACATAAGCAGGAGGGGAATCAGGCTGCCAGAGAAACAGTTTGGGAATATATAAACTGGAGTTTAAATTGAAACTAAATGGGGGAGGGGGCACAACAAGAGTCACAGCACCCAGGGTTTCCTGGAGGAGTAGTAGTCTTTATTTTTAACACACTGTTGGATCAATATAATAAATTCATAAAATAAGAAATAATGAAAAATAATGAATAAAGCTGAAAAAAATAAACTACAATAAAATGTCATAAAACATTAATAGATTCTTAAATGAATAAATAATTGTGGACTAGGATGATGGTGAATAGAAGACATTACTCCCCAAATGCCTGAGCAAACAGGAGACTTTTCAGACCCTGCTTAAAGGCCTCCACCGAGGGGGCATCCCTCTGGGCTTTCAGAGGGGAGTTCCAAAGAACCATATCCCCAACTCAAATGGCTTGTCCCCCAAGGCTTTTAGCCTTGTCCTGGGAACTACAAGGAGGCCCTCCTCAGTAGATCGAAGAGGGGGCAATGATGTGTAAAGGTGCAGATGATCATCAGGTATCCTAAGCACAGCCCATGTAGGCCTTATAAGTTAGCAAGCCAACTTTAAAGGAGATATACCACTTGACTGGCAGCTGGTGCAGGTTACAAAGTCTAGGGAAGACTTGACAGGTCCTCGAAAGGCTAGTCAGCAACCTAACAACTTTGTTCTGCACCAGTTGCAGGCACTGCAGCCTCCATCCACTGACCCCAAGGTAAAGGGCATTTCAGCAATCATGCTGCAAGTCACAAATGCAGGCACCAGTGTGGTCAGGTGGCTGGGGGGGAGGAGATAAGGCATCTAATCCGGCTGATGTTCCGCAGATGATGAAAGTCATTCCGGACTACTGCCAACACCTGAGCTTCAAACGTCAGCCCCTCATCCAGAATGACTCCCAGATTTTTCACCTTTGTGGCAGCCAAGAGCCTAGAGGGGCCAAGCCAAAGCCCTGTATCCCCTTTTGGTAGCTACCACTCAATTCCCATGACCTAGCTCCACCACCAGTACTTTAGTTTTATTTGGTAAAGATAGTAAAGACAGAGCAAAAGTATTCAGACAGGGCCCCCATGTAGAATACATAGAGAGATAAGACGGGAGGGGGTGATCAATCTCCCCACCTCAGGTAAACAGCATGGGGGAACAGTGCAGAGGGACAGTGATAGGAATGAGAGGGGCATGAGGCAACCAAACGCAAAGGGAAGAAGAGGGGAGGGCAGGCCATAAAGCAGAGAGGGTGGGAGGCCATTTCTGCTCAAAAAGGAGGGGAAGAGAAGCAGAAATGGTGTAGGCCAGTGTTCCTGCATGCTGGAAGTCTAGGAAACAAAATGAATGACCTGCAGGCCATAACAGCGCAGGGAAAGGTTGATCTGGTGGCGATCACCCAGAGTTGGGCTACCCCAAATAATGACTGGAATTTCTCCATTCCTGGGTATGCTCTCTATAGAAGGGACAGGGGCAAAGTGAAGGGGGGGGGGGTGGCACTATACATAAGGGAGGAAACCTGGGATTGGGAAAATAGAGGTCTGTGGAATACTAATTAAGGATCAAGGAGCAGAGGGAGTGCAGGGGGGTCAGGGGTCCAATTGCATGGATACCTACTAAATACAAATGGAAGCAGGTAAGAAATTAAAACTGGGTGTAGTTTATATGTCTCCTAATCAGAATGAAGAAAGTGACTGGGAGTTGGGTGCCATGGCAAGGATAGAAGCTGAAAGGGGAGAAGAGTGGAACATGGGAGACTTCAGTCTGCCTTAGGTGGACTGCAGTGTCTCATCCACCACCTATGCCAGCAGCAAGCTGCTGCTGGACACATTCCAGGATGGGTTCCTGGTTCAGGGGTGACCGAACCGACATGGGAGGAAGCCATCCTGGACCCGGTACTTGCAAAAAGGGATCATGTCCGGGACATCAAAGTGGAGGAGACATTGGGGAAGGGCAACCACTGGAAGATTTAGTTCCGAGTCGACACAGGGAAAGAAACATAAAGCACGAAGACAAAAGTGTTAAGTTCCAGGAAGGCCAACTGTGGCAGGATGGGAGACATGACAAAGGAACACCTACAGTAGCTAGCCTTGAGGAAGACAGGAGTGTGGAACAAAGTGGACAGTGATCAGGGAAGGGATACAGGCAGCAACTTAAACATGCCTAAAAAAGAAGGGAAAGATTCCAAGGCTAGGAAACCTAGCTGGTTCAGCAGGGAAGTGAGTCAAGCAGTCAGGGATAAGTGGCGGGATGCTTATAAAATAAGCATCCAAAATGAAGAAGTCCCATTGGTCAAGATACATCATGTGACCGTGCATGAAATCTGTTTCATGTACAGTCATCCTGGTCCTAAACCACATCACACAATGAGCAAATCAGTTCTCCTACAACCAGAACTATCTTCCATCAGTCCCCCTACAACCAGAATTGATCTTCCATTACAAACATGGCTGCTACCTTTACACTGTTAAAACCTTCAGCTGGGCCCTAAAAAATAAAACTACCTTAACTAAAAAATAAAACAAATTAATTAAATGCTGTTTCCCTGATCATCACACTTTCCATACAAACATAAACAAATGAGCAACATTAAGTATTGTTTATAGTTTTCATTACAACTGTTTCTTCGCTGACAATGAAAAATCTCCCTTCTGTCTTTACCTGCTCATCAGGGAAATCTCTTCTGTTTGTCCTGACAGTGAGATAATTGAGTCTCTGGCTCTAAAAGAGGCATGTGTGTGTGTACAGTATGTTAGGAGAGGAACATTCTGCCATTAGAACTGAGCAGAATTTTGAATCCATGTATTCCATGGTAAGCATTCAATGAAAAACATTCCATATCTTAAATCTTTTTTTTTTTATACTTTATCTTTATTGAAAGTATATTCAGCAAATGACATAACAGCTTCAAACAGTTGTTTATGTAATAATCACAGTTATTAAGAAACCTTTTACCTGAGGGTGCCCATTTTCCAACATGAGGGCTATTCTCAGCAGATCTAAAAATTCACTAAAAGTTTCTCCTGAATTTAACAATTACACAGTTTAACCAGAAACAAAATTACAGTCTCATTACATAGTACAGTTAATGATCAGTAACATATACTACATAATACATCATAATAAAATATAACTGATGTAGGTAAATGAAGGGAAGGATTAGAAATAACTGGGGCTAGTACAGAAGTGAGTCTAGATACGACTCAGGAAACATTAAAAGTCAAGAGTTTAAGAAAAAAGAGATAGGCCTATAGTCAGCTTTCCCAAGGCCTATTTCTAAAGTATTGGGGTCCAGTATACATATTAATAGTATCTATCCATTACATACATACAGGGTGCCAATCTACCAGAAGACAATATCTGCTCATTTCCCGTACTCTTCCTTCGTCAGAGCCTTTTAACTAAGTAAATCCCACCTAGTCCATCTATTTATGAACTGAGGAGTCCTTAAGGCAAGGGAGAAAGTTATTCTTTCAAAGGTTTCAACAGTGTTTACTAAATTCCTCCATTCAGTCTCAGTGAGGGGAAGGGGATAACCACTTCCTGGAGATCGCCTTACATGTGGCAGCAACTAAGATGTTCCAGAGATATTTGGCCTTGTGGCCTCTTACCTCCAGAGGATATAGGCCAAGAATTACATGTTCTGGTCCCAGGGGAGTCACAGTGTTAAAGATCTTTTGCAGTTGTTGTTGTATATTGTTCCAGTATTGGTGGAGCAGGGGGCAGTGCCAGAAGATATGAGCCTGGGAAGCCCGAGGGGCACCACATTTCCGCCAACAAGTGGGCGGACCTCGGGGTTCCACTTGGCCACCTGTTCGGGCACCCGAAAATATCTACTTCTAAGTTTCCATAGAAACTCATGCCATCCTGGGGATGAAGAGGAATGCCAGGTGTTTCTTATTGACTGCAGCCAACGCTCAGTATTCAGGTTTATTCCTAGATCCCCTTCCCGTTTCTCTTTGATGTATGTTGTTGAATACTGTAAGTCAATAAGATAGCTCTTGTAAAGTATGGAGATAGCTCTCTCCCCCCTCTCCGCACCCCAGATCCGTTCAAATACCAATGGTTGTGGAATATCCAGGGAAATTAGAAAAGATTTACGGAGGTGCGTCATTATGTAGTCCCTAAGTTGGTAATAGAATAAAAGTGTCCCTGTGCCCAGTGAAATTTTCCCGACGCTTCTTCAAATGTTAAAATCTGATCCCCCCTTCAATAGTTGCCAAGGTTCCTGGCATCCTCGTCTCTCTTGACATTTGTACCAAGGGTCCCTATGAGCCATCGTGTGAAACGAACTGAGAGACCACCCTTGATATTTCCAAAGGTATGCCTTAGTGGCACCTCATACACAACCTCGTTTACATCCCTCAAGGGCAGCAGCAGTGCCTGAGAATAAAGGCGGAGAGCCGTTTATTATAGCAGTTTGTGCAAATATCTGGGTCACCAAGGGGGGAGAGCGGGGAACAGCTAAATCAATAGTTTTCCAACTAGCCCGATAACTGGGGTGTAGTAGTAAGAGGGCAGCCCTCATCTGGGTTGCCACCCAGTAGCCCTCCAAGCAAGGCACCACATACCCATCTTCCTCCTTAGGGAGAATAAGAGTTTGTTTCCTAATTCTGGAATGCTTTCCTGACCAAATAAATTTTAACAGGATACTCTGCCAGGCATCTAATCTTTCTTTAGGGATCATACAGGGAACACATTGGAACAGAAAAAGAAATCTGGGCAGAAGGTTCATCTTAGTAGTCTGGATTCTTGAGTGGAGGGGAAGTGGCAGAACAGACCATCTCTCAATATCTGTTTGTATCTGTTTAATAATGGGGGTTAATTCAAATGATACAATTGAGAGTTATTAGATGATAGGTTTATGCCCAAATATTTCATAGTAGGGAGGTCCCATCTCAAGGGGTATTTATCTCTGAGAGTCTGAGAGGGATTCTAGTTAAAGGTAATGGCCGCAGTTTTATGGGTATTCAGGGTGTACCCTGAAAGATCTGAAAATTCTTTTAGATGCCGAAACTGGTGTGGGATTGATGTTTCTGGCTCCGTGATATAAAGCAAAATATCATCTGCATACAATGCAAGTTTGTGCTCTTCCCCACCTATAAGAATCCCCCCATACGCAAATTCTCCCTGATGCCCTGAGCTAAGGGCTCATGGTATAGTACAAAAAGGATGGGTGACATAGGGCATCCCTGTCGTGTGCCTCTGCCCAATGTAAAGGAGGGGGAGGTGTGGCCATTTGCTCTGATAAATCCTTTTGATGTGTCATATATTTTAAATATGACACTGATAAATTGGGGAAACCAAAATTATCAAGCACCACCCGAAGAAAAGGCCATGAAACTTTATCAAAAGCCTTTTCGGCATCCAAACTTAATAGAATGGAGGGTAGTTGGGTGAAATTTAGGTGATCAGTTAAATGAGAGGTCCGTCGAAGATTATCTTGCGCCTGTCGGTTGGGGATAAAGCCAGTCTGGTCTAAGTGGATCAAGTTGGGTATTAATTTCTGCAGGCGCCGGGCAAGGATCGACATGAAGAGCTTATAATCAGTATTTAAGATGGAGATCGGTCGATAAGAGGGGCAGAGCGTGGGATTTTTCCCCTGTTTTGGAATAACCGAAATAATGGCCTGCTCCCATGAGGTTGGGGGGCCCTTCAGTTTGCATTACAGCATTAAAACCTTTAGTAGCAATGGTGACAGCTACCCTTTGAAGTGTTTATAAACTCGCCCAGAAGCCCGTCCGTACCCGGGCACTGCAGCTTTAGGTTCGAAGTTCATTCCAAGCTCCAAACCAGAAACAGGGGACATCAAACCCAATTTAGACTGTGAAGTTAGGGAAGGCAGAGAGAGCTGTTTCAAATAGTTTGTTATTTTATTGTCTTGTGGGGGTGGGGGTGGGGGTGGCGCAGTATATAGCGAAGTATAGAAGTCTCTAAACGCTGCTACTATTTCGGGGGTCTGGTGTATTTTCTGCTTAGTGATGGGGTGAATTAGGGTGGGAATCATTGCCCTCGCTCTCTGGGACAGAAGCCACGCTACCAGCAGGCGGGTGGCTCTAGGGCCTCCCTCAAAATATTTTTGCTTAAGGAAAAGGACCCTCTGCTCCACCTGATACTCCAACAACTTGTTCAATTCAGTTTTGAGTCGAACAAGTTTTTTATGTGTCGCCGCCACGTATTTGATTTTAAGTTGGGATTCAGAGGAGTCTATCACCTTTTTTAACCCTGCCCTTTGGGTTTCCCGCTGCCTTTTCTTAAAAGTGGAGATGGAGATAAATTTGCCCCGGATTATAACCTTAATGGTGTCCCAAAGTAATGGCGCTGGCGTCTCTGGGGAGTCATTGTCGGACACAGCCTGTTTTATTGTGTCTATGATTGCCTCCTTCACCTCAGGATCCTGAAGCAGAGATGTATTAAGTCTCCAAAAGGTTCCTTTAGTAAAGTCCCCAAGGAGAAGCTGGCAAAAAATTGGAGCGTGGTCCGACAAGATCCTGTCCCCGTTCCAGCTATCCTTAACCTGTCTGACTGTTTCTGTGGGAAGCAGAAAGTAGTCCAGCCGGGAATGAGACTGATGGGGGGCAGAGAAAAAGGTATAACTTCTCTGATTACCATGAGTGACCCTCCACACATCAGCATAACCTAATTCCACAAGAAGCTTAGCAACTTTTTTCATGCATACCTGACTGCAGCGGAGGACCGCTGAGAAAGAGTCCAGAATTGGATTAAGGACCAAATTTAGGTCAACCCCAATAATCACCTCACCCTCCGCCCATTTCTGTAACTTTAAAAAAATTTGCCAGTAAATTTGAAAGTCAGACCCAGGTGGCACATAGATTGAGGCCAGAGTCAGAGTCTGACCCCAAAAAATGACCCTTAAGAAAAGCAAAACATCCCTCCCCATCCACAAGCTGCTCTATCTGCTCAAAAGGGGTTTTGGCTGGGACTAGCACTGCCACCCCCCTCCACCGCCCCTTCCCTTACGCTGCGCATGCAGTGGCGCAGAAACCAAATTTCCCCAATTTCTGGTGTTCCCGTGATGAAAGGTGCATCTCCTGCAATAGTAAGAAATCAGCACCCATCTTTTTAAGGATTGCAAGTATTTTGCTGCGTTTTACTGGGTTAGTCAAACCATTTACATTAAACGAACAGAAAGTCGAAGGCTTAGCTGCCATTTCAGAGGGCAAAAAGACTCTTCCTGTGCAGTAGCCCGAGTATTATATTTTCTCCAACTGTGTCTAAGTGACACCCAGCCCAGAGTAGCCCAATCTTTTACTCAGACCAAGAGAGTGGTAGAAACCAGAGAAAGAAAAGAAGAGAAAGAAGGAAAAGAGGGACTAGGGGAAAGGGGCAAGTGACAAAGTAGTCTGTAACTGTAACTTTACAATTATATAATAACTAAAGCTCTAATCAACACAATCAAGCAGAGCTAACAATACACTCTAATAAGATGGCTTCCAAGGTGGGAGGTCCAAAACATAGGATCCCTTGCCCTCCCCTCAAAAAGCTGGTGGAACAAGCTAAGAGGTAGGGGTTGAAGAGAAAGTATGCCCTGAGTCAACAGGGCCTCTTCAACAAAAAACTCCAATGGAGAGAATTATGAGAAGTGAAACCGCCACGTATTCTCTCAAGTAGTGGTTATGCATAAGAGAGGAGAGCACAAAAAATTAACCCCAAGCTCCCCATGGGACAAAGCAAAAATTAGCAAACAGATTTTCAAAATACAATAACATCCCATCCACACTTTAACATTTGAAAGAAGATCAACCCTTGAACACGAGTGAATGAAAGTTAATGTTATGGCTCATTCCCCTGATACTGGGATAACCGACCATAAGCTCCATCTATGTCGGCAAAATGTCAGCACATTCAACTGTAGAGATTAGGAAGGAGCCACAGACACTCGAGACATTGCGATGCAAAAAACCCAAGCGTTAAGCAGGTAACTTATCTGTATACAGCAAATTGTTTCCCAGTCCCGAATTAATCCCGCTGGTTCCAAGTGACCCTTCCACCTCAAAGATAGCGTGCCAGTCTTATCTCAAAATGGGGCATTCGAAATCGACGATGCACCGAAGGTAGGCCCAAATCAAAGCCGGTCCCCATCTCCCTTAACTACCGGATGGCGAGGAGTCGCTCGCTTGTCTGGTGAGTCCCGAGCGATGCAACAGCTCCAATGCTTCCTGAGCCTTTTTCAGGGGCGCCAGACCCCCTTGTCCATATGTCGTTTGGGGCCACGTCAGGGCAGGGAATCTTTGCTTCAGCAGCCGATCTGCTTCTAAAGAGAGAACTGCAATTCCTTTTTTGCGTAGATCCTCCATGGCCTTCCCCGGAGTGAGATATAATTGTGGGCCCTCCTCCCAATGCACCCGGAGCTTAGCAGGAAATGGGGTCTGGTATTTAATACCTTTTGCTCTCAAGGCTTTCAAGATTGGTATGTAGAGTTGTCTAGCCTGTTGCACTTCTGGGGCATAAGCATGGTCGAGGGATATCCTGGATGTAAGGTAGGATAATTCTTTTTTATCCCAAGCCCTCCTGAGAATGTCCTCTTTAGTCTTGAAACTGCTCAGCTTGAATATTATTGAGCACGGGCGGGCTGCCGACCCAGTGGGCCTAGGGCCTAGAGAGCGATGGGTTCTTTCAATAATGTGGGCGTAGTTTGGTGGCAGATCGAGTATATCTTTCAGCATATTTTCCAGAAATGCTGTCATGGTGGGGGGGGGGTTCTTCAGCCCCTTCAGGCAGACCATATAGCCTGAGGTTACTGCGTCTAGATCGACCTTCCAAATCGATACATTTACTTTATAGAGCATGTGCGTGGTGTGACAGAGCTTCTACTGCTTTACTGAGGTGCAAATTACTTTCCTCCATTACTATTATTTTGTCCTCAGCCACATGAACTTTAGTATCAATACTGGAAATTTGCTGAGCAAGGGATTGAAATTATTTTTAGAGTCGGCTCAAGAATCACGGATTTCCTTTAGGATGTTTTCATATCTAGTACGCGATAGAAGATCCGCCTCGGCCTCTGTGTCATAGCCCGAACTCCGTGTGCTGCTCCGTGAGCGGCTTCTGCTACATTCTGAGCTGGTCGGAGGCATTTTATCTCTGTCGTCTCTTTTCATCGGGGTTTTGAGCGACGAAGGATGTCCTCTGTCCCTTTTACGACCTTCTTTGGACATACTGTAAGATTTATAAACGTGGATATGGGAAAAATTTGTCCCTGGGGAGCGGAGGTTCACTCTCAAGCTGCTGTCTGCTCCGTGGCAGAACCGGGAAGTCTCCATATCTTGAATCTTGATGCCAGCAAAGGAAAAATTCTGTCCAGCAGTAATATAATAACATCATTTGCAGTGGCCAGAAGGACTATTTTATCATAAATGCACACAAGTAAATCTAGTCTTTCTACATATAAACATGCTTTTCCCCAACTGCAAAAAGTAAAAAAAGAGCCCATTTTATAAATGCAATAAGACACTCCAGGAGTTTGCATGGAACAGATTTTACCACACGTCTGGGGCGGAAGGCACTCGTCCTGTGGTCTCATGCCTCACTACGCCCCTGGGCATGCAGTAAAATCTGTTCCATGCACACTCCATTGTATCTTATTGCTTACTTATAGGAAGTACAGGAAGTCCCGAAAGGAAAAGGATGAGGGTGTCTACCTCGAGAAAACTAGGGAGGCAGGTAGGATAGTCAAGGTGGGCTAAGACTAGGAAGAAGTTGCAAACCGTGGAAGGGATTAAGGAGGAGGACCTAGGAGAAAGCCTCCTATAGGTATATTAGTGAGAAGACCGCAACCAAGACAGGTACAGTAAAGGCTTAAAAAGGAGGGGACTGAAGGCAGTAAAGAGAGAGTTGTTGAATGAATACTTTGCTGTCTTTACTGAAGAAAAGGATGGACCACTACCACGAGGGAGGATGGCAGGAGATGGACTGGCCATGGCTTAGGACAGGATAATGGAGAACAGGGTAAGGAAATGGCTCACGTCCTAAAAGTAAAAAAGTCATCAGGCGTGGATGACATGCACCCAAGAGTGTTGAGGGAACTGGTAATGGAGTTGGCAGGTCCGCTGGCAAACCTGTTCAACAGTTCTTTGGACAAGAGGCTGGTACCACAGGAGTGAACAGTTGCGCATGTGCTGCCGCATCACAAGAGTGGGCCCAGGGATGACCCAGGAAACTACAGACCAATCAGTCTGACCTCCATTACGTGTAATCTCATGGAGACCATTCTGAAAGAACAGTGAAGTTCCTTGAAGTCAATGGGCTACAGAATAAAATAAAGCGTGGGTTCACGTCAGGGAGGTCCTGTCAAACCAACCTGATTAACTTCCACTGGGAAATGACAGCAGTGGACATGGGGCAGGTGGATGACATTCTATATCTGGATTTCACCAAGGCCTTCGACTCAGTGTTACATAAGAAGCTGATCAGGAAGTTGCTGGACCTACAGGCAGGGATCAAATTAGCCAGGTGGGTGGCAAACTGGCTTAGCTGTAGGACCCAGAGGATAGTGGTGGTGGGGGGGACTCTCAGATACAAAGGAGATTACAAGTGGTGTCCCCCCAGGGGTCAGTGCTTGGATGACTACTGTTTACTGTGTTCATAAATGACATTAAGGACAGAGTAAAGGGTAACAGCTGCCTCTTTGCAGATGACACCAAGCTCTGTGTGAGGAGGGTGGATTTGGACAAGGAGATACAGGATCTAAAGGAGGATCTGGCTAAGCTGTAGTGATGATCATGCATCTGGCAGCTGGGGTTCAATGCAAAGAAATGCAAGGTAATGCACATAGGGAGGAAGAATCTGAGGGGAGAGTATAGCCGGGGTGAAACAGAGGAGAGGGACTTGGGTACAGCCATCACCAGAGCCTTAAACAAGCCATGCAGTATAGGAAGGCAGTGACCAAGGCAAACAGGATGCTAGGCTGCCTTGCTAGAAGGTTCACAAGCAGAAAGGAAGAGGTTATAATGCAATCCTTAATGTGACCACTGCTGGACTACAGCATACAATACTGGAGCCTCTGCCTGAAAAAGGATAACAGCAAGCTCGAGACAGTCAAAGGAGGGCAATAAAGATGGTTCAGGGACAGCAGGGCATATAAGCACAGGCTGAGAGAGCTCACTATGCACTCACTAGAAGAAAGGATGGAGAGAGGGGACATAACTGAAACACTGAAGTACTTGAAAGGCATAAACAATGTGCATATCGAGGAACTTTTCTGTTTTAGTGACAAGACCACTAGGGGGCACTGTCTTAAGATGCTGAGGGGGGATTCAAGAAGGAGGTCTGGAGACACTTCTTTACAGAGAGAGTATTGCTGTGGTGGAATGAATTCCAATCTAAGGTTGTCACTCAAACCACAGTGAGCAGTGGGTTCAAAACGGGGGTGGGACAGGGTAAATGGGAAGGTCAGGGTTGGGTGAGGGGGTGCACGGTAATCTATGGATCAGGAGACTGCAGTCAAGCAGACTCAATAGACTGCAAGGCCTTTTTTTCCTGGCAATTTTGTATGTTCGTAGGAGAAGAAAGGGCAGAAACAGAATTTGACAACAGATAAGGACTGCTTGGCCCATCCAGTCAGCCCATTTTTTTTCCTGCTTATATTGTCACTGTAGACCCTACTTAATCTCCAGCTCCCCCCCCCCCCGCTCCTCAATGTGATATTTTTGTGCCTATCCCATGCATGCTTGAAGTCCACCACTGTTTTTGCCCCCAAAACCTCCACTGGAAGACTGTTCCAGGCATCCACCACGCTTTCAGTGAAGAAGTACTTCCCTCACATCAGCCTGAATTTACCCCTTGAATATTTAAATACTCTGTAAATCAAAACAAGGCAGTAGCCATTTCATGTGATCCTGAGACAGAAAGTGATGTCACTGAGGGGCAAGTTGTAATTAACAACATAGAGATGGCCCCTCAGTGACATCACTTCCTATTTTAAAATTACATGAAATGGCTGCTGCTTTGCTTTCATTTACAGATAATTTGATATTCATATCTCAGGACTCCGGAAACCTACAGCTAAGCCTAGTACCTTGTTCAATTGGTCTTGTCTTGCACTTCCAGAATTTGAGACAGCCCTGCAATGTTTACTTCCCCTTTAACAGTGACTCCATTATCTTCTCCACCAACGATGTCAGGCTCACTGGCCTACAGCTACCGGCCTGATACTGCTTTTGTGAAGAGGGACTACATCTGCCCTCCTTCAGTCCTCTGAAAACACTTATGTTTCCAGGGAGTTGTTGAAAAGGACTGTCAGACGCGCAGCCAGTACCTCCCTGAGCTCCTTCAGTACCCTTGGGTGTACCCTGTCTGGCCCCATACCTTTGTCCACTTTCAGATTTGCAAGTCCCTTCAGGACTTTCTCCTCTGTAAAGGGACTTGTGTCTACCTTCCCCCTACAGTGCCCCAGTCGATTTTCTGTGGCCCATCCCCTTCCTCTTCCTTTTCTTCTGTGAAGTCAGTGCAGTAACAGGAACGTTCGACTACTCTCCCACAACTCATGACAGACACTGTCAATATTGTAGAGTAGCAAACATGGGTCAGCTGTTAGGAGTCAAGCCAGACCACTGACTTGGCTCAGACTTGACTCTGGCAAAAAAATTCCTAGATTGCCCATCTCTACTTGTAGATATGATCAAGCATGCTACTACATTCTGCTCCACCTGCAGGTAGAGCAACAAACTTCAATGAAATCCTATGTATAGCACTTTGCCGTAATCTAAGTGAGACATCACAAAAACATGTGCCAGCATAATCAAGTTCTCACCCACCAAATATAGCTTCAACCTGGCAATATGAGATGGAAAAAGATGCACTGGACTGCAGCTGTCACCTAGCATTTAAGTAGCTAGTGGAACCAAAACAGACAGGAAAATGATACAAATTTTAAGTAGTCAGTCGTAACTTTTTATTTCTGAAGTACTTTTCTTTTTCCTTTTGCTCATTAGAAAGTTTTCTATGTGATAATTAAATTCTGTGTTGGATGCATGGAATATCCCTAAACCTGGTAGCTAACATATACATCTCTATCCCCCCATTACATCATCAGCATTGTGTCATCATTCATTGTGACATCACAGTCTATTGACTTGGCAGCTACTGAATGATTGTTCCTAAGCAACAGTGATGTCACAGTCAGTGAGGTCAAAATGCTGAATATGGTAATTGACAGAACTGAGCTAGGTATGTCATCTGCCAGGCAGAGTGCCATTCCACACATCACACCTACTAACATCGGGTAAACAACCTTCATTTTTTTTGTATTCATATTTTTTTCCACCTCCTCTGTGGAGCAGGCCCCAGTGATCATCCGGACGCCAGCACCCACACCCCTGGACCTAGTCCAGTCAGTGACTCGCTCTCCTCCACAGGCTGGTACGCACAGTATCCCTCCTCCCCTTGGGGACCTGGAACCAATACCTGAGGGCATACCTCTTGTAGGTCCGGGGGTGTAACGCACGGCCATCAGCTGCCATGACCGCCCTGCTATTTTCCACCATGTTTTCTCCCTGAAGCCAGCAGTGCAATGACATTCTGCGCCCTACAGGGCCGATGTCAGCCGTGCTCCACCCTCTTCTGTGCACTGCAACTGTGCTGCACCTGACAGCCGCCAGGCGCCACTACAGAGCGATGTAAGCCCCTTGCCCACCCAAGAGCTGTCTTGGGATGCTTAATCCTCCCCCCCCCCCCGACGAGCTGAGCCTGCTCCCGAACCCAGGTTGCCAGCGTGGCGTGAGGTGTGGTGTCCAGCGCCTCAACCCTCAGCACCACTGGGCGGCCGGGTAAACAACCTTCTAATTAACCAAAGGGAAAAGAAAAAGTACCTCAGATATAAAAGCTAATGGTTGACTGTTTTAAAAGCTTATATTAGTTTTAGGCAGTATACTAGCTCGTTAAGGGTCAGTTGCAGTCAAGTGTGGCTCTCAAGTTTTTAGCCACATCCATAGCTCGGATGAGTGTGCCATTTAAAATGGAATTATGGCACTAACCCTAATCATTGCTGACAGTGGAAGGTTTTGTCCAAACAGCAACACCTCAGTTTGCTGGGGTTCTGACTCATCCAGCTTGTAACCATCCAGCTGTTTACAGTCAGTCCTGGTTTATCGGCTACTCACATATCCATCACACTAGCTTTTCCATCACTATGTCTGATACCTTTTGCTCTGTCACTGAATCTACAATAACTGCAGATAACTGTCACATGCAGATACATCTGTCCAAGGCCATGTAAACAGATGGTGTTTAGTATCTGTGTGCTGACTGTACAGTAGAAAAACATCAGTTAATCACAGCTACTGAATCTGTCTCATCTGGTGCAAATGACAGACACTGTACAAGTGAGCATCATCTGTAAAAGAGTGAAACTCCAAGCTATACTGTACTGTCGAAGGTTCTTCCCAAGGACAGCAAGTGCATTGCACACAACATCAGGGACAGAATCAATCCATGAGGCACACCACAGGCCTAACTCTCCCATCATTACCTGCCACTCTCTCCAAAACAGGAAGGATTTATACCACCACAAACACTGCCCTGATAAGTTCCTCATCGCATTCAAAATGATCTAGGAAAACCAGACGGTCCATGGTACCAAATGCTAGAAACAATTTGTTTCTTCCTCCTTGTCCCTCGACATAAGGAGATTGATTGGTGCCTTAATAAGAGCGGTCTCAGTGCTCCGCTGAAGTCTGAAACCCAACTGGAATGGCTCATAAATGTCAAAGAGCTCCAAGTCCGAGCTTTTCATTGCTTAACCTTGATACAAAATTGCCACCCAGGCATAACTGAGCTAAAACTCCCATGAAGTCAGTACTGCACTGGCATAGTAGTGTGGTAGAGCTCCAACTATGCTCCCTGCTCTGTACCTGAGCCACAGGTGAATTGGGATTTAATTTCTATTGGCATCAAGGCCTTACCTTTCATAAGCACTAACTTGATTGCTCAAAAAACAGACTCTGGTCAAAGCCACAGTGTCTGCTAATGCATTAAACTGATAAAGGATATAGCATTAATGTGTGGCTTAGACTGCAATTTATGGGGACTTCCGGAGATCTCAGTGGGACAATGGCTGCCTAGTTAGATAGCTCTCTCCCTTGAGACTGACAAAACCTACTCCATACTGGATTATACAAATGCATAACTTCCAGAAACAACAGGGGAAGATTACCTAACATTCTGAGGAAGGCAAATCGGCAGCAGGTGACTCAGGAGCAGACAGACGGTAGAGGATGGCACCCCGATCCCAAGTTGGATGCCTTGCTGGTCTCTGAATCCTTAGCGTCAGTGGAATGGGAACGGGCATCCCCTGAGAAAGGGATCAAAAAAGGCAGAAAACTAAACTTGATTTTACAAGAACTAAGGGACTTTCGGATGGACATTTCTAAAAAAACTTGATATAGGAGCCAACATCAAAGTCCTACAACAAAACAAAGGATGGATGACACCAATGCCCAATGGACAGTTACAGATCAACAGATGGGAAAACTAGACTGCATGGTGCTGCAGCACAACACCACCCAAATGAAAATACAGGACAGACAGGAGGATGCAGACAGTAGGGCTCGATGTAAAAACATTCGGCTCTACAGCATCTCTGAGACTGCAGAGGGCCTGATATGGATGCCTTTCTGGAGGGTTTCTTTCATGAAGTCCTGAAACTTGACCCAGAGCTGCCCCTTGAGATAGAGCGGGTCCACCGTGTGATACCACCAAGCTAACTGACCAGGAAGCATGGCCCAGCTTGATCATCGTGAGGTTCTCAAAAGGAGAAGGGCACCAAGGAGCAAGGGATTACAGCCAAGAAGTAACATTCTGAACCCCCATGCAGAGGTTGCAGTGGAACCCCTGGCAAGTGGCATCAAAGTACTGAAATAGACATGCTGAGGACACTTTGAAGAGTATCATGGCTCAGTTCCATGCCCTACAGAATTACCTGCACTCCCTGAAGATGCAGGGGCTTAACTGACTTTAACCCATTTTGTATCCTTTTGCTTTTACAGCCCCACTGCCTTGTTGGTCTCTGAATAATCTCCATCACTAGGCAAGACTATTTATTTACTATCTAGGGGGTAGGGGCAGGGGGTGGGGATCGAGGAGCCCTCTTGAATGCCAGTGAAAACCGACACAAATGAGGTGGGGGTTGGGGGTTCTGGGGATGGACTGCAGTGCATGAATGCAGGCAGTGTGCCTGCTGTTGTTAAGGTGTGGGGGATACTTGAGGGCCCTCATAAGTGCTCCACTAGCCAATCAGTTACTTGGCTCGCAAAACCAACAGAATGAGTTCTTTAAAGAGCTGCTCAGCATTTATTTGTATACTACTTTCAGTTACTCAGATCTTTTTACTGTTTATGATGTTCATTTTTTTTTTTTACGGTGCTGGTACCCACCATCATCCAAGTAGTGTCAAACCAATGTTCGGCTGTTTTCGGAAAAAGCCGAATGTTTTACCTGCATCAGTAGGGTAACTCATGGCACTGATTTGTAAAGTTCTGGTACTTTACATCACATTTATGTCACCTTGCCTCCTGTTTCTTAAAGAAAGAGATCAGTGTTTGCAGGATCAGCACTGAGGGAAACTTTTGCATCTAAGGCTTCCCATATCAAACCTGTAACTACCTCTGTAACTGCAGTACTGAGTGACTTCAGCAGGTGAATTAGTAAGCAGTTTAAGCATTTGCTCAGTTAATTTGGTTCTGTCCCTCTGTGGTTGCTTCAGGGTTAATCTCCTCCTTTTGCTACTTTTCATGAGTATTATTCACCGAGCCTTCACCGTTGTGTGACTTTTGATTTTATAAAAGTAGGGGACATTGCTGCGGTTCAGAAGTCCGTGCCTCCGTATTTACAGTACATGAGACCCATGTGTCTGAGGTGCCGATATCTTTCTGCAGATTAGCCTGCATTATATGTTTACGATCATCTGTGCTGAAGACATTTTTTTCTTAATAATTCATTTGTAGTTTTACACTGTGACAGAATGTCTCCCTATGTTTGTTGCTTGAGAAAAATCACTTGTTAGATTTGATTAATTTTTTTAGTCTTTTTACTGACTTTGACATTAATATGCGTGCTATTCCTGGACCTTACGAGTAAGACACTGGTAGTAATGATGAAAAAGCACTAAACACTATGGCACAGGATCACAATATACTATCAAAGTTTCACAAAAAAAAAAGAAAAACATTAACACTATGCAAAACAGATTCTAGATGGTTTTGAAAATGTACTGATTAAATAAGTATGCTATTTACTGACTCCCATTGCTAGATTTATTGTAAGTGAGAGAGTAGTGATGAGACAAGTGATTTGATGAATGTTTCTCCGTGAACGTCAATGATTTTTCAGTGGTGCTGCAGAATTACAGTGACACCTGCCTAGCAGAAATGGTAAAAAAAATACATGCTTTATAAATATGTACAAGAGAATGTTTCTCCGTGTTTTGACCAAATCAGTTTATATGTTGCTGACACCATATGCTTCAACAAAAACACAGGCAGCAGTACAGCACTTAGTGAGTCTCTGCAATTGATTTGCAGATATAAACAACTATACTTTCTGGATCACCATTTAGAAGAAGCGGGGGAGTACTGCCCGATGAAGTAGGATGGGAATTAGTATTTAGTTTCTTTTATTGCTGTGTTTTTATTTTTGGAAGGGTACAGGCTCTTCCTTGGTAACACTATAGAGCACTACTGGAGAGCGGGAACGAGGAAAGAAAAAATGTGGACAATAAATAACAGCATCCAAATGTTATTAGGTTTTTGAGTGTAAATTGGTGGTGCTTCTTATGTTGCTGCTCCTGGGAATGTGTTGAGAACTGTACATGCCTCTTTCGATCCCAGCAGTCTTGCGAGTCCCACAATGGAAAAGAGAGAGTGAGAGAGACAGAGAGAGAGAGAGAGAGAGAGAGATGAGTGTGAGACAGCAACAGCAAGGAAAGCTCACAACTCCTCCAGGGAACTACACGTAACCAGAAAGGGGGTGCAGTGCAGCTAGTAAACAATACTACAGATCTGTACGTGGTCTACAGCACTGCATTACAGCTGTGCTACAGTTAGCACCCTGCTGCCTTTTCCCCTTAGAATGGCGACGTTCACCTTTTCCAGGAGGCACAAGCCAGACAGGAACAGCAGTGTGAGTGGAGATGTCCGGCTTCATGATGTGTGCACGCCTGTTGTGTACGGTGCACCACATATTCATAGTCAAGCATCTAGGGGCGGGTGAACATGGGGAAAAAAACCAGCCTGGCAGGATAACGCTAGCACAGTTCAGGCTCCGTGACGGCCGCCTTGTACAATGGAGTTCCCTTGCCACCAAATTCAGTGAAATCCTGAGGGAGGACGGCTACCCCATTGAAGGCCCTACCTTAGGAGGGTTCCCCATGAGGAAGATAAAGGGAACTTCCTGGGGTCTGCATCAGTGCTGGGAGACTGCTGAGCTGAAAGGGGCTGAGGCAGGGCTGTTCAGTGAATAAAGACTAATTGTAAGAAAAAAGATCTAGACAACACAACCTCTTTTCTGTTAACAAAAAAAAAGGTTAGTATTAACGAAATTCGAGGACTGCATATTTAGTTCAGAATTAATGGTGTAAATACTTCTGCAATAATTGAATTCTTCTTAGTGGCATGTAGCAGTCTTTTAACATTCTTCTCTCTCTCTTCCTAACCCGCTGATGTCCAGCAGCAGTAAGACAGTGTCCTAATCTGCACCTCAATGCATTTTCTACAGTGAGTAATCAGTGATCTTCCTTGTATTGTAAAGGTGACCTGTAAAGTAACTATGCTGCCCACTCCCATCCCCACATACCATACAATGTTGCTTCAGGAGTCGGGGGCTGTATAAATCATCTTTTTTAATCCAGAGGTGACATTTTTATAAACTGCCGAAACTTTTGGCCAAATGCGGAAGCGCCACGCGGGTCCCAAATGAGAGAGCGCAATTGCTCATGGGTATTCCACCCATTTAGTGACGTCGGTCCCACCACTACTCTTTTTTTTTGTTTGTTTTTTTTTAGTTAGTTTGTTTACCCTCCTGGTCCCTGATGGCAGTACCTCATGCCAGATCCCCCAGCCCCATTCCCCCACTCGCAGCTCTTCCTCCAGCTGCCCCACGGCTTAGCCCCCCATGGCGGGGATCCCTCGACCCGCCTCTTCCCACGGATTCGGTGCCGGAGGGGTATTGCTGTTAGTCATGACGATGGCACCTGCGGGGATCGGCCACCATTGGGCACATCAGGACCCTTTTTCCTCCGGTGTTCTTTTTCCCCCAAGGCGAGGACATGCAATGACACCACAAGGAGCGAACGCGCACGCTCCTGTACACGTTCCTCCAAGCATCTGCCTCTTCTTCCCCTGCTGTAGCCTCGGCGCACCAGCCCCCAGCCTCTGCTAGGTGCCAGTAGTGCACCGATTGTTGGTATCCTGCCTCCCCGGAGAAGGAGAGCAGTCCAGAGGACGCTCGATCTTTCTCCGCCCCTCCGACCCCCAGCGACCCATGCTCGTTCCTGAACACAGGTCACCGGCATGGTGTGAGGTAAGGCGTCCAGTGCCTCAGCCCTCAGCGCCACTGACCTGGCTTCCCACCACTACTCTTACTATAGTAGCAATGGCGGTACTTTATTATACTTATTTTATAGCTTCCACAGAAGTATTGATACCTGTAATGTTAACGACAGCAATAGCCTGTCCAGGTGTTGCTGTAGGTAACAGTACAGATATCAATACCTCCGTGGAAGCCATAAAATAAGTATAACAAAGTACCAACACTGCTACTATAATAAGAGCAGTGGTGGGAGCGGTGTCACTAAATGAGTGGAATACCCATAAGCAATTGTGCCCGCTCAATCGGGACCCGAGCGGCGCTTCCGCATTCAGCTGAAAGTTTTGACAGTTTATAAAAATTTCACCTCTGGATTAAAAATGATGATTTATGCAGCCCCCGACTCCCGAAGCAGCATTATAAGGTATGTGGGGATGGGAGCAGGCTGCATAGCTACTTTACAGGTCACCTTTAACACAAAAACTAGAACCAATGATCTTTAAGTCCCAAGGCTAGACTTCCTTCTGTCAGTTCCAAGTTTTTGAAATGTTCCTTTCCATACAGGAATAAATTGAGTCCCTTGCATTGCTGAGGGACATGATGAATGCTAAATCTAGCAACAGCAGCAATACTCAGAGACGACCTTCCAGCACACAACATAAAACACAAGCCATGTTCCCCAACTCTGAATCCAGAGTCCAGGACTTCCTACAAACATTCACTGACATAATGCACACATATTCTTCATTGTCATAGTTGTACCTCTCGCAACCTGTAAAGCACTGGAGCAAATGACCAGGATACCATATTGTTAGTATAAATATATGTGAAAGTCTGGCCCATCAGCGCAGCAGTGGCATTACTGCACACACGCCAGTGACCCAAGTTCAGGAACGAGCCCAAGTCATCGCGGGCCTGTTACTCATGGGGGTCTGGAAGGAGTTTGGGGGGTACAGTGCAAGGAAGCTACTGAATGAAATTGCAAAAAATGTATATATGTGAAAGAACAGTGGGCGTTGGGCACCCGCCATATATTTAGGATTACTGATAATTTCTATCAAGTTAAATTTTGTTTTTTTTAGTTTATATGTCCAGAAATAGCTGTAAAATTGTATGGAACATAAGTATATCCCAGTGGAGTCATTTGGGTGTAAAGTGCACAGCAGTTTAGAAGTATGGCTATGCTGCTGTCAAAGGAACCAGCCCAACAGGCATCAGTATTCTTGAATTTCTAAATAAAACTCTTGGCCAGGATGCAGTCGTCCAATTCTCAGTGGTCTCTATAGCTGCTGGCTCCTCAAACCTCAATTCCACCCTGGTTAGTGGTCACAGGGTCAGTTGGCAGGCTCCGTACAGTCCTGCTCACTTACAATACCTTGATGCAGAAGAGGAGGAGTGCCAACCTGATGCAGTAAGCCATGCACACCAGTGGCAGGAACCAAACCTTGAGCAGCAGGCTGCCCTTGTTCTGGACGTGGCTCATGATCTGCTTCACCATCTCCTGTTCATTGCCCTTCCACTTCACCCACTCATGCAGGTAGCCCTTCTCCAGAGTGCTAGTGAAGAAGGGGAAGAGCTCAATTTTGCCACTGAAGCAGGCCTTGGAGAGAGCAGCCAGGGAGTCCAACATGTGATTCCCCTGGCCCGCTCACTCACTCGGTCTGTGTAGAAACCAGCATGCGGCCAGTGCAAACAGTTGCTGGCATTCATCAACTGCAGCAGCCAGCTCTGTGAGGACAGCTGGTGACCTCACCCAAGCACACTGCCGGGCACCAGCTTCTGGAACTCCAAGAGCACCATGGCCATCGGGCAGTGCTTCCTGAAGTAAGTCTGGAACCCCAGCACTCCCATACTGACAATGATGGCTTCCATATGAGAAGAAAATTAACAAAACAAAAACAGTAAGGAAAAAAATGTCAAACGTAATAAACTAGCTGAGGGTGATGGCAGTAGAAATCAGAGCGGCATAAACTCCCCCTTCCACCACCACCACCACAGACTGAAGTACAGAGAAACGAGGATTCAAGGGGAGGTAAATCCCCAAGGTGCAAAATAAGAAAACAGCAGAGTGATACAAATGTAAGAGGATGGGAACACAACAAGCTTTAACAAGAGAGGAAAAAGGAGACAGGGCAAAAAGGAAAAAAGGGGGGTAGCACGGAATGTAGTAACAAAATGTGGCAGGTCATGTGTGCAAACACAAGAAGTCTAGGAAATAAAATTCTGGACTTAGAGGCCACCATGGCAGAGGCAGACCTAGATATCATTGCCATTACTGAGTCATGCTGCACAGGAAACCAAGACTGGTACAGCCATTCCAGGCTACACGTAGTTCAGGAAAGAGATGGTGGGAAAGAAGGGAGATGGGGTACTGCTGTATTTAAGGGAGGATATCACAGCAACTGAGACAAAGGGAATCCAGGGGTTGGAGGTACTGAGGGTCATCCTGGAAAACGGAAATGGAGCCGCTATTTGCAGTGGCATAACCTACAGACCTTCAACACAAGGGGGAGAATTTAGATGAGGCACTGGTGAAAGCCACTGGCACAATGGCAGAAAAAAAAGGGAGGTCCTAGGGCTGGCCCATCGGCGCAGCAGTTGGAATTCCGCTTATGATACTGTCAACCCTGGTTTGGGAACAGACCCGGATCGCTGGAGGGCCAGCGGGGGAGAAGGATGGAGCATCCCTCTGAGATGATTCTGCTTCTCCTGGGGGAGAGGTGGGGCAGTGCCAGGCGCAAGGAGAACCCCTGGGCGGAGGCTGAGACTCGCTCAAGCTACTGGCGCTAGCAAATATGGGAGGCGGGCACATGGCGCCATTGTGTCCCTGCCTCCGAAAGCACACACAGGAAAAAGGGGAAGGCGGGTGGGTCCACTGTCTACGTGGGGGGCTTCAATTAGCCACCATCGCCACCACTCTCCCAACCAGTCACTGGTTCTGTGGCTCGGGTTACCGGGGACTGATGCTGTGGCCCCACCCTCCGAGGGGTAACTGGGGGAGGATGGCAATAGATGGTAGGTGGAAGCTCCAGGGGCCAAGACTAAGGTTGAGGGACCGACAGTAGGACCTGCCAAATAAAGAGGAAAAAAAGAAAAAGAAAAAAGGGAGATCCTGCTGGTGGGGGACTTCAATCTGACGGATGTAGTTTGGAGCCTCCCAGCTGCAGCTTCAGCTAGAAGCACAAACATCCTGGAACTCCCTGCAAGGGACATTTCTTAGGGAACTAGTCAGTGAGCCCACTTGTGATGAGGAAATACTGGACCTGATGCTAACTAACTGAAACAGTATTGCAGACATCAAGGATGAATGTCACCTAAGGGCCAGTGATCATATAACGTGTGGTTCAACACAAGGACAGAGGTGGAAGCAAACCACACGAGGACAAGGGTCCTGGACTTCAGGAGGTCAGATGTTTCTAAAAAAAAATAGTGAATTCCTCAGATGACCTAGTACCTGTGTGGGGTGGACTACAGTGGGCTTCAGGAAGGCATAGCGAAGGCAACAAACCTCTGCACAAAGGAAGTGAGCAGAAATAAGAGGAACAAGTGACCCCCTATGGTTCTAAAAGGAAGTGGCTGAAAATGCAATGGCTAAAAACGTAGGATTCAGGAGGTATAAAGAGATACAGAAGTTTAATAACAGGGAGGTGTATCAGGAGAGTCAAAGGCAGACCGGGAAAGCAGTGAGGCATGCAAAGGCATAAACTGAGGAAAGAACAGCCCAGGAGGTAACAAATGGGATGACATTTTTTAGGCATATATGTGAAAAGCCTAAGACTACAGGAAGGACTGTAAGGTTAAGAAGGGCAGGTGAGAACCGTACAGAGGAGGATCTGGGAAAAGCAGATATCTTTAACAAATACTTTTTGTTCAGTCTTCAAAGAGGAAGAGGAAGGGGATGGGCCATATTAAAGAAACAGGAGTACTGGAGGGAGAGAGAGTCACAAGTCCTTTTACAGAAGAGACAGTCCTGAAGGGACTTGCAAATCTGAAAGTGGACAGTGCTATGGGGCCAGGAGGGGTATACCCACGGTTACTGAGGGAACTCAGGAAGGTACTGGCTGCATCTCTCACAGTACTTTTTAACAACTCTCTGGAAACAGGAGCGGTTCCAGAGGACTAGCTGAGGAGAGATGTAATCCCACTACACAAAATCTATGTTTCTATCATGGAAAGGGTGGTGGATGACTGAAAAAGTCTGTCAGAGGAGGTAGTGGGGGAAAAGACTATGGGGGAGCTTCAAGCATGCGTGGGATAGGCACACTGGCATTATTTATTTATTTATTTAAGAGTTTTACCAGGAAGGCATGCTGAGCAGAGTACCGCTCCATTCCAAATCCGTCCTGGGGACAGCACATGAAAATAAGGAGGACAACAATAAAGACACACTAATACAGCAATGGAAAAAACATGGTGACAATAGTACAGTATAGCAGTGTAAATTAAGCAGGACTATACAAGCAAGTAGCGCTAGGTAGAAGAATGAGGGAAGTGAGTGGCACCTATAATCAACTGGGGTCAGTGGTGACAGAATCGGCAGGGACAAGGGGCACACTTGACGGACCCAAACATCTTTTTCTGCTGATAAAATCTATGTTTCTATAAAAGCAGCAGCAGGGAGGAGGCTGGCAACTATAGGCCAGTCAGCCTGACATCAGTGGGGAAGGTAATGGAGTCACTGCTAAAGGAAAGGACTGTGGAGTAGCTTGAATCCAGCAGGCTGCAAGTTCCAAGGCAGTATGGATTCACTTGGGGGAAGGGGCATGTCAGATAAATCTAACAGATTTCTTCCACTGGGTGACTAGGGCAATAGAGCAGGGTGGGGTGGTTATGTGGCCTACTTCGCTTTTAGTAAGACTTTCAACACCGTTCCACATAGGAGACTCATAAGGAAACTGGGTAGTTTAGGAATGGATCCTAAGGTAGTAATCTAGGTAAGAAATTGGTTAAGGGATAGGCCACAGAGGATATTGGTAAACAGAGTTCACTCTGGGGAATAAAGGGTGACCAGCGAGGTACCACAGGGCTCAGTACTGGGACCAGTCATCTTTAATGTCTTTATACGTGACAGTGCAGATGAGCTGGAAGGGAAGGTCTCCCTCTTTGTAGATGACAAGAAAATCTGCCATAGGGTGGACACTCCAGAAGGAGTGGAAAGAATGCAAAGAGACCTGAGAAAATTGGAGGCGTGGTCAAGAGTATGGCAGCTGGGTTTCAATGTGAAAATGTGCAAAATCTTGCACTTAGGGCACAGAAATCCAGAGGAGGAGTACAAAATGCGAAAAGAGGGACTGACCATCATCAAACAGGAAAGGGTCCTGTGAATAATCATATCTGATTACCTCAAGGTGGCAAGGTGGTGCAACAAGACAGCTGGTAGGGCCAGTGGGATGCTGGGGTGCAAATAGAGGAGACTCACCAGCAAGAGGGAAGTTCCTGAAACAAAATTATTCAATTTTTCCTTAATTTAGAAAGAAATTTCTTCAGTTTGGAAACATGCTTTTGTCACACCCATATTTAAAAATGGAGATAGACAAGAACTTTCCAATTACAGACCAGTCTCTGTTGGTTCACAACTGTCTAAGGCCCATGAAAGAATAATGCACAATCAGATTACGAAATATTTGCAGAAATACAATTTACAGGCAACTGAGCAACATGGTTTTAGAAAGACTCACAGCACTATTAAAGCATTGGCGGAATTTACAAATGTTATTTATGAGGCCTTGGACAGTGGCGACTTAGTAGGTTTAATTTACATGGATTGAATCAAAGTGTCTGATTTAGTACAGCATTTGAATCTGACTGAAAGTGTAAGTCAACCTGTTTTTTCTAAATCAGTTACAACCTGGTTTAAAGACTACCTAACCAATCGTGTACAACAGGTACAAATGTATAATACCTTTTGTCAAACTCTTCCAGTTAACTCATGTGTCCCACAAGGATCAATTCTTGGACCTTTCTTATTTAGTCTTTTCCTGAACACATTACCTAGTTTTATTAAATCTTCAAAGATCTTGCTGTATGCGGATAACACAGTAGTCTTTTTTTTTTTTTTTAAGAATAGTGATTTAAATAATTTGGTAAACATATTGCAGTCAGAGTTTTATGCTGTTCACAATTGGTTTGTTGATAACAACTTGTGCTTAAATTTCTAAAAAGACAACAGTTGTGTTTTTTTATTACAGAAAACACTTATGTTCACAACCTTCTCTTTCTATAAAAAACTATTGATGGAACTACCCCAAATCAAGTCAATGAATATAAATATGTTGGCTTGATCCTTGGTAGTTGTCTTTCTTATCAACAACACGTTGAAAATTTAATAAACTTTGTGAATCAAAGGTTCGGTATGTTGTACAGAAACTGATTTAACCTTACATCTGAGCAGGGGTAGAAATTAACTTTTTGTGCTACCTGCACTAAGGTGCATGCTGCAACAAACGCTACGCGAACCAGGTCAGGTTACCTGCACTGGTAGAAAAAAAATGTTAAAAACTGAGAAAAAAGATACTGATTATAAGGCAAGGGGTATGTGATTTTTCTCAAGCACACATAAAACCTGTGCTGCACAACAATGTTGATCTCTGTAACTGTGGAGTGAGAGGTTACATTGAGATTGTGTTGCTTGCTTGTTTTAACAGAACATTAAGATTTCCAGGTACTGCCCCCACCAAAAAGGAAATTCAGTTGTCAGCAGAGCAGCCAGCACCTAGTTCTTCATGTAAGTACAGTGGGGATGGGATAAAACCCAGGTTGCTAACAGTTTCCTCTCTTACTTTAATATTTAACAAAAAAAAACTGCCTTTCCACAACAATAAATAAATAATAAAAGTACCCAGCAGCTGCTGTTCTGTAAATTATAATTTTTTTTTAAATCCCCCTGGGAGGAGGGGTGAATCGGAACCCCCAACTCAATTTGCTTGCTGCTGGGTCTGTTGCGTTAAGTCTCCAAGCGGCCCAGTTTACAGTAAATACAACAACAACGAAAAAAGAAATCTTAATTTTATAGTTTAAATACAGACTTGGATTGTCTGAAAAACACTGTCCCTGCCTCCCTAAAGAAACTAATATTAGTAGGATGGAGTACAGACTTGATAAACTCAATGAGACAGAGGAGCTTCACGCTACACTTCTGATCACTTCTGCCATTTCAACAACTGCATAGTTCTCAAACGTGCACATGCCAATCTCAACATTAATGTACCTCGAGAGTGACAGAAAGTGACACACGTGGTGTGGTACAGTAATGCTGAGATAGCACTGGTGAAGCTAGCAGTCTGTCTATCTGTCATTCCCCTCCTTTGTGAACTCACAACTCCCACCCCCACTAGCTGCCCAGCTGGCAGTCACTGAAAGAACTCCACCCCCAGTACCTTCAGCAACAGTCACTGCCACGGCCTGCAACCTGGAGACATTGAGCCCACCTTCCTGAATGCCTTCTGTCTCGCCTTCCCAATGCCTTCTGTTTTGCCTTTAATTCTCCTCATATTGCCGCCGTGGCCAGTTGTCTTCTCGGAGTCAGACTTTTTCAGCTATCCTCGGTAGTTCGGCTGCTGGCAGCTCCCTCTCAATTCCTCCTGCAGTAAACCGCGGCTACGTGGCGCTGATGTCCAGTGGGGGGGAGGCACTGCCGTGTGGTGCTAACATCTCCATCTGAGGCTAAAAATACTGGTTATCATTGACACATATTTTATCACTGGTGGAGTATGACCATGCTATTTACTCTTCAGCATGCAAAACATCTTTGCAAAGGATTGCACTTCTTGTGAATAAAGCCTCTAGGTCTGTCTTTGATCGTTCATCAGACTTGTTCTCTTTACAGTATTTCAAACTGGCAATTATTACATCAAAGAATCAAGCAACAACTGGGTTGTTGGGTTTGGAAGATGGCAAATGGACAGGTGCCAATCATATTAAAATCTATGGCAGAAAAAAAAAACACCTAATACAAATATAATTACGGCACAGCGTTTTTTCCCATAGGGAAACCCAGTTATAATTTGCTGTTATAACCAGCTGGTTATAACGGCAAACATGCACAGAGTTTCCTTGCCTCCACGCACGTGCCAGCTACTCTCTCTGTCTCTCTCTCTCAACTTTTTTCGTTAAACAGATGCCAAAACCGCCACTCGGCAGTAAGTAAAACCTCTGAAAATCAAAGAAAACAAGAAGTATCACAAAAACTTAAGGTCCACTCTGCAAGCCTACAACATTACAGTAATTTAAAATCTTGTCAGACTGCGTTGAATCCCGACCAGTCCGCAACTGCCTCAACACCAAGCTGTTTTTTTTCTTTTATTTTATATAATTGCTGTGGTGAAAAAGCGCAGGCCAGCAATCATATAAAATAAAGGATGGGATTGTGTGTAAAACTCGGTTTTACACACACCCTTGGTTTGTGATGTTTTTTATAAACTCCTCGTGTGTAGCATCCCACACCTCGGGTGTGTGTAAAATCTCGTTTGCACACCACCCCATCCATTATTCTCTATATTAAGAGCGGGTCTGTGGATGATCTAATTCTTAAATTACCAAAGTGCCAAAAGATTTTGGTCAGTTTGCTTTTTACAATCAAATTTACAGTCTGGGGAATTCATTACCTCAGAGTTTCAGGCTTCTGAATAGTTAAAAAGCCCTTGCAACAAATTTAAGAAAACATATTTGTACTACTGATATCTGTAATTGTTATAAGAAAAAACTTTATATACTCTTTGTATGTACTGTTTCTTGATTTGTCTCTCTGTAATTTATGTACCCTGATCACGGTTGCTTATGAAATGGACAGTTTATGTCCATGGATGTTGGTCTGAAATGAAATGGAATAAAATGAAAAGAAAAGAAATTAAAATGGCGCTGCCATTGTATAGATTGCCAGTAAGACCACACCTTGAGTACTGTGTCCAGTTCGGGAAACTACATCCTGGAAGGACATAGACAGAGTGGAGGCTGTCCAGAGGAGGGCAACCAAAATGGTGAAGGGTCTACATCAGAAGCCCGGTGAGGAAAGACTGAAGCACCCCAATAGGTACACTGTGGAAGAGACGGGGGGCGTGATAGAGACCTGTAAATACCTCATAGGGGAAATAAGGTACAAGAAGGGAATACTTTTCTGAGGAAAAGATACACAAGTACAAGGAGGCATGCAATGAAGCTGGAAGGGGGTAAATGCAAGAGAGATGTGAGGAAGTACTTTTTCACTGAAAGAGTGGTGGGTGCCTGGAACAGTCTTCCAGTGGAGGTAGTGGGGGCGAAAACAGTGGTGGAATTCAATGCATGGTACAGGCAGAAGGGAATCTTAGTGAAAAGTAAGGCTAGGGGGAGCTGGAGGTCAAGTAGGGTCTGCAATAACAGCATAGGCAGGGAAAAAATGCACAGACTGGATGGGCCAAGCAGTTCTTATCTGCCATCGAATTCTATGTCTCTGTGTAAAATAATTAGAGTGGTGAGGCATTTGGGTATTCGGTCCTGTTTCCCCAAACAGGCAGCTATCTTGTTTTAGAGGGAGGTGAGGGGCTTGCACACGATTGCTCTGGGGAACTACTCGAAACTGGAGGGGAGGTAAGCAGCTGGTATGCAATGCTACAGATCACTACGCGATCTATAGCACTACATTATAGCTGTGCTGCAATTGGTATCATGCTGATTTTTTTTCCCCTTGGAGTGGCCAAAATAGTGTAGTTGCCTTTTTCAGTTGTGGCCACTCCCAGCAAACTGCTAACAAAAAAGTCTGCTTTTTAGCTTCACTAAACAGCCTTAAAAAGGAGGAAGGAAGGGTATAAATTATGGTGCATAAGCAGCAGAAAAACCAAACAAAGCATAAATATGAATAGAGTGTGTGTGTCTGTGCAACAGTTGCCAAAATGTTCTGAAATTTCCTTCCTTGAAATTTAAGTAAAAAGTTAGCAGGCTGGCATTCATGTGCTATATATTCACACATGACAGGCAATAGGATGCAATGGTTCTCAACCTCTGCTACAAAATCCTAACTGAAATCTGATCAACTCATTAAACAAGCACATATTCTGCAGGCTGATGAAACTGCCAAGCACACGCCTCCTAAGCTCTATTTCTGATTGCTCGCTTAAAAAAAGGAGGAGGAGGAAGAAGCATATGTAAGCAACGTGTTATGAAGCATAAAATATGCAACAGCACATTCCTGGCTCAGTGATGGATTTACACATAGCCATAAATGCTTTGCCATAAGTATTTGTGGAGTCATTTCACGTGGCTTCCATCCCATGGACTAAAACTGAATGAGAATGTTAAACTGAGCTAGCTCTCCAGGCATCTTCTGTAACTGGACACGACTTGCTGGGTACACTGAACTTGACCACTGGATTCCATTTTAACCTGTGTCCAGCTATAGACTACGCCTGGAGATGTAGCAGTTTACACAGTATTCCGTTTGAATTCTTGGGTTAAAAGCCACCTAAAATGACCTAATAATCTACTTTTATAGGTAAGTGTGACACAGGTTTTCTCCTGCGCGTGTACCCGAACTACGCAACATTGATTTGTGACGTGCACATTTTCAAGCAAGGTAAGGACTACTTCAAACTCACTTGCAGTGTTTGCCCATGCCCAGGTCTGAGTGCTGCAACCCATGTGGTCAACTATAAAAATACTACAGGAGAAAATCGGGAACTTTTGAATATGAAACACAAAGCTTTATTCTAACTGAAACACTGGTTCTGCTGCACTTAAAAATGTTTACTAACTTGATTTTCTTCAGCTCCACACCCTGTTTTTTGTATCTTTGAGCCAAGTCAAATTCCCATGTTTTGGCTCAAGATTTGCATGGCTTTGCTCAGCTATGCACAAGACGAAAACTACATATCGCTTGCCCTCGGAGTGTACGTATTCATGAAACAAATGTATGTTGAATATGAAGTGCAAACTTCTGCGAGACTACTTGCAGCCATCTGAGCATTGCTTTCCCATATTATGAGACACTTTGCTTTTCTCTCAATTATTATTTCTAATGGATTTATCCCAGCGTTTCAACAAATGCTCAGTTTTCATAGCTGCAGAGCAGGATTTCACCAGGGGGCCCCTGACGGAATGAAAAAGTAGAATTACTGCTGAAATACGCACAAGTTGCAGGCTTAGAGTGGGGTGTCAATTACTGGCTGCTGTTCTAGTCCTCAGATACTGTATCAGCAGCACCAATTATTTAAATAAGAATAATCTGTCCATGTACTGCAATTAATGTTTTTTGTCCTTATACTGTGATTTAGTATATAATGTCGAAGTACTATTTATATTTTAATATATTGGGAATTTTAACAATTTTACTTGGACTCACACACCCAACTGAAACTGAGCTTTAGCCTTGACACCTCCTAATGATTTTTTAGTAAAAATTCATTTGATGATGACTGGGGAAATAAAGTGCTCTGCAGTTTTCAATTTGACTACATGAGCAGTGCTTTCGAGTTAAAGTGTGTGTTTTACTTTAAAACTGTTTCATGTCCTGGGGGCAAGATGCATGATAAATACAAGACCAATCTCAGTAAGTTTAATGGGTCACCAGGATCCTCATGTAGGAGTTAATGAAGGGAACTTGCTGGCATTAGGAGCAGTGTTGGAATTATACTTTATGAGCTTTGGGAGCCAGAGAGCTCATTAAGGTCCCTGCCTTAAAACTGAGCCCCCCCCCCCTTCCCATTATAAGTCAATGACAGTGATGCCTGAACTACCAGGGCTCACTTCAGAGCTAGGGGGCACAGCCCTGCCAAGCCCCTCTCACCCCTGTAATTCCAGCACTGGTTTAGGCGGCTTGACGTGGTAGTGGGACGATAGTTTGGAAGGACTGACATTGTTGGTACGTAGGGTGTAAATGCTTGTGCAAAATGATTGCAACTTTGTCTTCCACTCTCTCTCTCTCTCTCTGCTCCTGCTAAGAGTCTACCATCCTGTGCTGGACCGCTGGCACTGAAGGTTGAGGTGCTGGACACCTTACCTCACACTACGCCCGTGACCCAGATTCAGGAACGACCTCGGGTCACTGGGGCACCAGCATGGGGGGGGGGGAGGAGCAAGATCAAGCAGCCTTACGGAAGCTCTCCTCTCCTGGGGGAGGTGGTCACCCTCACGTAGTCCCGCCGCCACCGGGTGGAGGTCCGGTGTTGGCACTGGCAGAGGGGGAGACATGTAGGGAAAGCGTCTCGACGCACAGCGTTCCTCCACACACACACACGTGTGCTTCCACACACGCACGTGTGCAGCAGACACGGGGGTGGGTGGGAGAAAATGGGGGTAAAAAGTCTAAAATGTATATCAAAAAAGAGTGAGCATCTACCATCCCCTTGGATGCAGGAGCCCCCTTGTGGAGGGTTCCACTCCTAGAAATAGATAGATAGATAGATAGATAGATAGATAGATAGATAGATAGATAGATAAAAATGTTTATTTTTTAACAGGAGATAAACCTTTAGGACTGCAAAGTCCTGTTTTACAAGGTTGTCCTGAAATATCACACAGATGTGGTCCTTTAGGCCAAAGGTACTTTATGGAAGAAGGCCCAAAATAGCTACAAATGAACAGACAAGTACATGCTTCCCAAGGAGAGGAGAGGAGAGACATAGCCAGAAGACAGGTAGCTCGGAATAAACTGTCCTGAAGAACCATTGATGAGAAAGAGGAATATAAATAATGTCATAACCTAGCTCTGTCTTTCAACAAGACATTAGACATGGGCTTCCAGTTGGGATATGACGGCGTGAAGACATGGGGGAATCGAGCTCTCGCTCCACCACAATCAATCCAGGTTTCTCCTGCACAAAACAATTTTAAAGTAAAATTAAAATCTACAGACGCTATCGTGGACACCACAGAGAGGAGAATTATAATACAAAACCAGAAAATAAAGCTGTATTTTCAACGTACCTTCACAGAGTGGCTCGCCATGATCGAAACCGATACCAGCCACTAAGGGACCTACCAGACGACGAGGAGAGCGGACAACAGAGTTCCGATATTGCTTTGCCAGCTCCCCCACTCTCTGACACCAAATGAGGGGAAAGGGAAAAAGATAAAAAGAAACAAATGCCTGAAATATCCAACTCAGAGGCAATCCTGTCTGCGATCTCCGAATTTCGTACTGAAATGAGGGACGCCCTTAAAGAAATTTGTTCAGATCTTACTGAACTGCAATCAAGGGCCGTAGCAGCAGATGCCAAAATAACAGAAAACACAAGTAAAATTTTGGTCCTGGAGAGAAGAGTGCAAGAACTAGCTGAGGAATAACTATATACATCAACGAGGCTGGAGGACATGGAGAATCGTGGTCGACGAAAGAACATTAGGGTGTATGGTATCCCCGAGAGAAAGAGACAGGAGGGGAATGACCCAGCTGCATTTGCTGATCACTTGTTGCGCCAGGCACTGCACTTGGGCCCTGACTTTCAAATAGATATTGAAAGGGCACATAGGGCACTGGGCCTCGCCCTTCCAGGCCTGATACCCGTCCAAGATCATTTGTGATGTGCTTTGTAAGTTTTTACCAGAAGGATCAGCTACTAATCAAAGCCTGGCACAAACAAAAGGTGATGTGGGGAGAACAACATATTATATTCGACAATGACTACACACCGGCAACTCAACGCATGAGAAGGGAATATTCTTCCTTGTTCTCCCCTCAGAGCTAAAAATCTAAAATTTCACACCCCCTATCCAGCAAAACTGGTTGTTCAGTTCCCTAATGACATCACAACATACTCTACGGCAACAGAAGCCAGATCAGACTTGCTGCAATGAGGGATAATACCTAAAAACGATTCTAAGCAGACAATAAGGGACCCTGCTACACCCTTCAGAAATAACGCCCAAGACAAACCTCGAGTAGCAACTGGAGACCAGTATCTGTAGAAGATTATGGATAAAGTGCAATCACTGCGGAACCCAACTCTACAAACAGAGTAGGAACTGAGCTCTAAACCAGGTACTGTCTGTTTGGCGGGGGATGGGGGGGTGCTGGAGGAAAGGAGAATACAAGAGAGGCCAGCTGCCTAGTGTGAGTGGGGTCGAGGGAGGGTTATTGTTCTGATGCAGGTTCCTCCATGCAAAGTAAAATAAACTAACCTCTAATGCCTCTGTCTGGCAGTTGGCTGAGGGCTCCCAGAGCACCTGTCTCTCCCCCCTCCGCGGGGTGACCTGGCTGGCAGGCTGTTCCCTCTCTCTCCCCCCCAACCCCATCTTTTCAATGAGACGAAACTAGTTTTTACATCAAGCAAGCTTTATACCACGGATGCTTTCTACCATGAACTCATGGACTACAGCTCCAGTCAGTCTCAAGACACTAGCGAAGACAACTCCCAGAAACAACCTTTGTAGACCTCTCCCTCATGCTACAAGGAAATGCGAGAGCACTGAGAGAGTACAAAGTGGACTGGGGACATCAGATTTGCGACCCGTAGGGGGCTAACTGGGCTAAAAGCTTAGTCACTTTTGGGGCATCAGAGGGGAGGAGACACCCATCAAACGACGGGGGAGATTGGTGGCTTCCCCTCGCCTACCCCCCCACCCCGGAGACATATACCCCAGGTTTCCAGGGGAGGCCCCGGCTTGACACAGAGAGGGCTATAAAACTGCAACAATGGTGAGGGTAGGGAGGCCACCCAAACTCTGTGACAAGTTTGTCTCTGTACTCTCCCAGGTCGTGCCTGAAAATAGTTTTTCTCTAGTGTACCTACCCGGTAAACAAAAACTAAATAAATAAATAAATATCAAAGGTTCCCCTACCAAGGAAGTGGAAGGGCAAGTGGATTTTTCTAGGCGGGGAGTTGCAACTGATCCCCATACTATGTTTTGTTTATATTTTATTTATTTATTTATATTTTGGTAACCAGGTGAGCCCACTGAGACCAGAGGTCCCTTTTTCAGGGGCGACCCGGGATTAGTTACATAAAAACATACTTTCACACATTGGACAACAGAAGCTTATAATAGAAGCTTATGCAAATGGAGGATGGTCAGGAAGCCTCCATCTTCCCCCATATATGCCCTTGGGCTACACATTAACCATTTCCTCACTTGACCATTGTCCTCACAAGGGGTGAATTATGTGTCAAAGACAGTCTCCACTGGGGGGGAACAGGCTTATATTGGAAGGGCTGTGGGTTTTATCTCACTTCCACATTACAACTAGTACTCCCCTAGGGGTTGCTATTAAACTCACTAAATACTATACTGTTTGGGTGGGGTGGGGGCTCTTTCCCCCTATTAATATTAGGAGTAAAATATAATTTCCCTATTTATTAATACTTATGCTCCAACCAACACAGGAGCAATTTCTTCAGGTAGTTAGAGACTGCTTCAAGAGAGGGTTTTCCCTCTCAGATGGGTCTATACCCAACAATTGGTGGGTGGTGCCCCACCTCCTTAGGGCAAAGGAATTCTAGGCCCTGGGACCAAGGTGAGAGATAATTCCTCCCCACAAATAGAAGATCATATGTATAAAAGGTATTCCGTTAGGCATCAGGTTTCTGTTCAAAAGTTATGGAAGTTATTTAGCTGGTTGGATTTATTGGTTTTGATAATTGTTAAAAAGGATGACGACACAACTTCCAAGTGGAAATTTTACACCCCAGTACTGGCTGGTTGGTCCATAGTCCGAAGGGATGTCAAGAAGGGGTTCCCCCTTGCTCTGGAAGTGCTGTGCTTGGTCTTAAAGGACCACTAGGGCCGGGGGGGGGGGAATACTTATAAAGGTGTTGACTTCAAGTTTTTAAGCCCCGTGTGGACTGGACAAAGTACCAGCCTGATTGAGATAATCTTTCTCTCATTATGCTAATGGTTAATGTTCCGGTTAAAATGTTCTCTCAAAATGTGAATGGTTTGCACTCCCCTGTTAAACGATATAAAATAATGCAAAATCTGGGAAAACAGAAAGCGGATGTATATTTTTTACAGGAGTCCCACCTTTCCTCCCTAGAACATTCAAAATTACACTGGGGGGGATACAAAGTAGTAGCATCCTCTCACCCGAGAGGCTATAAGTGGGGCATGGTAATCTTGGTCCCCTCCACAACCCCACTGGAAGTACTGGACTCCTATCAGGCTCCACAGGGTAGGTATGTGATTTTAACAGGTAAACTTTATTCTCAAACAATAGCCCTGGTAAACACCTATCTCCCTCCACAAACATCTCTCCCAGTGGTACAGACCTTTTTGCACAGGGTGATGGAGAGGCTTAGAGGGATCTTGATTATGGGGGGATTTCAATTTTTCCTTTAATCCACATATTGACTCATCTAATCCTAAATGGAATAGGCTATCTAAAGCCGGTAAACGCTTAAAAGGAAACATGGCATTTTTGGGTATAGAGGATGTCTGGCGTAGATTATTTCCCTCGGTCCCAGGTTACACCTTCTTCTCCGGACGTCATAGAACGTCCTCTAGGCTGGATTATCTTTTTTGTAACTGGGGAACATCTTACCCTAGTTCAAGATATTTTAATTGAACCCAGGATATTATCCGATCATAACCCACTGAGTCTAAAATAGACTTAGGCAAACAAAAAAAATTCAGGTTCTGGAGAGTTAATGTGTCCCTTCTCAAAGATTTGGAATTCCTGGATTCCATGAGAGTACGTATCCCACAGGTAATTCAGTATAACCTAACCTCAAAAGTCTCCCAACCAATTCAGTGGGATATACTGAAAGCTGTCCTGACTGCAGAAATTTTGGAATACGCTTCTTGAAAACAAAAAAAGCACAAGCTAGGCTTAATTTTTTAAAGAACCAATTGGCTTCATACCAGCTTTTATGCAGAGAAGGAGACACAGCCCTCCAGAGGAGGATCAGAGGTTTAAAACAAGAAATACAAAAAATATTGGATTATAGGACCCTCCAGAACTTGGACTACCTACGACAATGTAATTTTGGGGGGGGGGAGCTAGAGGGGGCTAGACTACTAGCTCGGAAGCTAAGGGCCAATAAAAGGGCATCCACAATTCTAAAAATAAAATCTACCATGTTCGGCAATCCCACTTATAAGGAGGAGCAAATTAGACAAGTTTTTGCTCAATGTTACAAAAACTTATATGCAGCCACCCAACCATCCCAAGAACAAAATACCCGGATATCAGATTTTTTGAATAGGCTCCCTTTACCTAGATTGTCAGATTCCCAAATTAACCAACTGCTACGCCCCATCAGATCTGAAGAAATCCTCCAAGAGGTTAAACATATCAAACCCCAGAAATGCCCAGGCCCAGATGGCTTTAGCCCCGAGTGGTAAAAAACCTTTATTCCCCAGTTGCTCCCCAGCTTTCTACCGGCATATAGAGTAGTGACGGAAGGTGAGGGCCCCTCCGGAGCTATGCTGTTCTCACCCCAATACTCAAACCAGGCAAAGATCCTACTCTCCCATCTTCATATCACCCAATTTCAATTCTAAATGTAAACTATAAAATATTTATGGCTATATGGGCCAAAGATTAAAGCCAATACTTCTTCAGTTAATACATCATGATCAATCCGGCTTTATAAAGCAGAGAAGTACTTCTGACAATTTGCGCCGCATTTTACAACTTACAGAATATATCCATGCTAGAAAGATCCCCTCCACAATTATAAGTCTGGATGCTGATAAAGCATTCAACAAGGTGGGGTTGGAATTTCTATGGCAACCCTTTCTAAATTTTCCTTCCCAGACTCTTTTCTTACCTGCCTGAGAAACATCTATACGTCCACTAAAGCATATATTCGAATAAATGGATCCTTGTCTCAGGCAATAACCACACAAAGAGGCACAAAATAGTGATGCCCCCTATCCCCATTATTATTTGCCCTATACATTGAACCCCTGGCAGAGGCCATTCGGAGAAACACCTGGATAGAGAAAATCCCTATAGGCCACAGGGAACACAAGGTGGCCCTCTTCGTGGATGATATCTTGGTGATGGCCCTCGCCCCAGAGACTTCCCTTCCGGCCCTTTGGGAAACCTTGGAAAACTTTACAGAGGTTTCAGGTTTTCAGCTAAATGTAGCTAAAACAGACCTTCTCTCACTATATTTTTACTCCATCTCAATCTCTTAAAAATAAATACCCTATAAAATGGCATCAAACAAAGTTCACATATTTGGACATCACTATTCCAGGGAACTTGGAAAATTTGGAGCTACTGAATTATGAACCCCTATTGATGTAGATTCAGTCAGACTTATCTCTCTGGTCCAAGTTACTTTTAAATTTCTTCCAAAGAATAGAGTCCAACCAAATGATCATTTTGCCAAAATTATTGTATCTATTTCAGAACATTCCTACTTCTCCCTCCCCCTTCTATTTTAAATCGTGGGACAAAATTATTTCAAATTTTATTTAGCATGGCATGGCCAAAGGCCTCAGATTAGGATGTCTGTTACAGATCCCACTCTTCCAGGGTGGAGCTAACCTTCCAAACTTGAAATTTTATGCCCTTGCCGCTTTCCTTAAAATATTAACCTTATGGCTGGCCCTGACTTATAAGGCCCCTTGGAAGGACCTAGAATTTGCCTTAAACAATTTGTACAACATAACAAAGATAACCATGGCCTTGGTAGGCAGGACCCCTTGCCTGCGAGACTTCACACCCTTTTCTGCTCCGATTTTAAAACAATGGTATCGGTTGAAAAAATACCAGGGCTTTAGTGATTTTTTTTTCTTCCATACACTAATCTCAGAGAATGCCAATTTTTTCCCTGCTACTACAGACCATACTTTTGCAAGGTGGAGAAGGGTGGGACTCCAATATTTTAGACAGTCCCTTTCCCAGGAGGGTATAATTTCATTGGAAACACTTAAATCAACCTATGGTTTATTAGACAGTGACATCGACAGATACACGCAGGTCAAAAATTACCTTTTGAGACAGAGGGACAGGGTGCTTAAATTACCAGACCCCATTCCCATGTTCTGGAAATATCTGGAAGACACCTTGTCCGGGCATATTTGGGGACACTAGGTGGGACACCTATACCATTTTCTCAGGGATGGGATGAGAGACTTGTCTCTTTCAATTTTAAAAAGCTGGTGCAGGGATCTTGAAATAGAAATTTCAGAACAGGACTGGATACAAGCTTCCCCATTGGCATGCAGGATAACTCATTCTACCATATGGCGTGAATTTGCCTGGAAGTGTCGAGCTTGATTCTTCTGTTCTCTGGCCATTCTTTCCAAGTACCTTCCCTCCTCATTTGGGAAGTGTTGGAGAAATTGTACGTGCCCACATGCCGACCTTAGTCATATCTTTTGAATGTGCCTACGGTTGACACCCTATTGATGTAGAGTACAATAAGAGATAACGGACTGCCTGGGTGAGAGGATAAAATTAACCGCTAAGGTAGTTTTATTAGCCATATCCCCCAATCACCCATCTTGGCACTGAACCTTGTTACCTATTTATATTCTGGCAACCAAAAAGGCTATAACAAGACGTTGGATGTCACCAGATGTTCCTACCGTACAAGATTGGAGAGGGGCGGTTTCCAATATTTACTACATGGAATCTCTCACAGCTACATTACATAACAAAAAGCCAGGACATGAGGTGTGCTGGAGGCCATGGGTGATGTATATTTCAAGACATGACCCTGACTTTATACCCTGAGATACCATTGTAAAGTAGTTTTTAAAGACTGGTGGGAAGTTAGGCCAGATTACAAAATATAGGGGCAGCCTTCACTCAGGTAATACAAGCAGTTTGTCACGGGAAAGACCATATAGGCCAGGATATAGTATGGGGTGGAAGGCTTGAGTTGATGAAATAACAGACACAGTCATATTGTAATACTGTCATTTTATTCAGAAACATTGGCTTAGACTTGTAATTATTAATTACATATAACAGAATTATAAAGAACTTTTATTTGTTGTAAGCCTATATAATTGACTAACAGATTTGTGGTCACATCCATTTAATAAAAATAATAAAAAAAAAAAAAGACATTAGACATGGCACAGAGGAGAGGGAAAAAAACACCCTTGTGGAAGAAACCTCTGGGGAACCAAGACCTAGGTCGCCATCTCTCCAGGCTGAGATTACTTACCATATCCAACAAAGGCCTTCAAAATGGTGCTTCAAATACAAGGAGGAATGCATCTCTTTCTGTCAAAAGACTTCCACCATCCTTAATGTGTTGCAGGCTGGCAGTATGATTAAAACAGCCTTTCAAAGAAGGCCTTTACCGCTGGGGAGGTGCTATGGACTGAAGCCAGTGCAGAATGAATGATGGGATTAAGAAAGGAACCTGAAGAGAAGGAAGTCATAATGACAGGTGCTTCAGGCTTGGCTACACAGATACGCGCCTCTGGATTAGGCTCACAGGAGGCTGGAGCCAGGCACTTCAGGGGCAGTCCCACTGAGGACAATGTTAAAGCAAAGCCCTTGAAATCCCAGAGGTGACATCTGAGCCAAACCCTTGAGGGACAGGGCTTGAGATGAGCCCTTGAGGGGCAGATGAAGGGGCTGAGATGGAAACTGAAATGGGTATGTCCCGGTGAGTTAAAGAATTTTGAGAACAACTGAATGGCACTCAGGATGAGTGCCCGAGTAAGTAGATAGACAACATGACATGAAATGGGGAAGGTCCTTGTAAGTGGAAAGATGAAGTGGGTGTAGCCCAGCACAGTTCTATACAATAGATGTGAGCCCTGACTATATGGCCTAGATGATCGCCTGGGCAGGCTGCTGGAAACAGTTAAAGAGATAAAGCAGCAGGTTGAGGGCAAAGGAGCTGAAATGGTAGAAGAGCAACGTCTCTCACTTGTCGTACAGATGAATGCCCAAATGCAGATGGGGCACGAACCTGGTGAAGGCATAGGATCGTAATGGGTGAGAGCCTGATTGCCACTGGGGCATATACCTACATACAGCAGCAGGAATAAGTACTGTAAGAGAGCCCAAAAAGCAACATAAGGACAAACAGACACCAAGCAAAGGGCGAGGACAGCAAACAAATAGATGAAGCAACAGCCAAGAATTAGCTCGGGAAGGTGAAATTCAGCTAAGAGCGAGTTGGGGGTGCCAAAGCAAGCAGGGGTGGGCAGCAACAGGCTTGAGCCATCAACAGGAAGCAGCCCTAGCTGGGAACAGAAGAGACAGCAAAACACAGACTAGCTCAAAAATCAGCAGCAGAGGCAGTAGTGGAAAGGGGCTGAAATCAGCCAACCCAGCAGCAGGGTCAATTGCTACTGGGAAACCAAACATCCAGGCAGCAGGAGTAAATGGGAACAGTTTACACAGAGGGCAGTGCTCCAGGAGGAGCAAACCAACACAGGGAGGCCAACAGACCGGTATTGGTAGACCAGCACAACAGCAGCAGGCACAGAGTAGAAGGACACCCCCCGGCACAACCCCAATATGACAGGCAGCAAGTAAGGGGGCAACAATGTGGAGTGGTAGAACAGTGGTATGGATGACAGCAGAAGCAATGCAGTGAGGCCACCTCCACTAATGCAGGGATATCCCAAGCCATAGCCACACAGCCGAAGAAGGACGGGTGGGAGCGCGTGCCACAGCAAAATAAACCTGGCATCCAAAGGACACTAAGCATGCATTAAGTACTACTAGTGGTAGGCGGATGTGCTTTCCACCGCTGTTCCCACCAAATCACGGGCTAAGCCCTTCTATTAGCTTAACAGCATTCTAGGTAAAACACAGCTCAGGTTAAACTGATTAAAATAGTTTCTTAAAGGTAACATGAAGGAAATCATTGTAAATATATATTTTTTAAACTTACACTGTATTCATTTTTCAATGAAATACAAACACAACTATGCTCGTTCAAGGAGCATACAGTAAACAGGGTATGACATTAAGAATTTGTCTGTCACTACACGGGATAATACTAGTATCCCTTGATTAAATTCCTAGTAGACAGGCATCCCCCAATCAATATGTAAAAGCTACGGTTAATCATAAGCTGCAGAACTGTAGCCCAAGAGCCATGGCAATACACGAAAATATACAGTATATCTAGTAAAAAATGTATCCTTTTAGTTGCTCCTGTGCACCCTCAGGGCAGAAGGTGCCATGAATATTCAGCATGTATACAGACAGAAGTATTATTTAGCCTCTTTAGCAAAACATCCCCACTCCTCGAATCATATAGAGGCCTCCCATAATGAGTCAACTCACCAGTGCTACACCTTTAAATGGAAAAGTTGTTCATTTGGTGACAGGGTAAGCAGCTTGATCCCCTTGCCTAACCTGCGACTAATATTCTTGAGCACCACTGGTCCCTTTCCCAGTTGGGACTGCAGGCAACTACCCTTAAGGTACACCTGGCAGCTATCTTGGCATAAAAGGCTTGTATGCCAATGGTGCCCCAGGAAAAGGACGTTTTTCAAAGGCCTTGACCACCTGTTCCCTCTGGTGCATGAGCCACCACCACCATGGGACCTACTTCTGGTGCTGGCTATTGTCATGGGCAAGCCATTTGAGCCTATGCACAGATATGAGGATGTCACATCTGTTGTGGAAGATGGCCTTCTTGTTGGCCACCATATCAGCCAGAAGGATTGATGCGCTCCAGGTGCTCTTGATGGGGTCTCCATATATGGTCTTCATAGGGACAAAGTCATCCTTCATCCCCACCCGAAGTTTCTCCCAAAGTTAAAATTAGATTGCCATCTTAATCAAATAATGAACCTTCCATTATATTTTGCTAACCTGTCTTGGAGGCCAACTGCAGGATCCACACCCTGGACCCCCAGAGGGTATTCACTTATTATAAGGAGCTGATGACTGGAGTTTGGGGTGAGACTCCCCAGCTGTTTGTAACATACACCAAAGCCATGCCTTGCAGGCCGGCAGCATAGTGGATGCTTGGCAGGTGGATAAGATCCTGCATCATCCTCTGCTATAGGCTGGCTGGCAGGAAGCCTCCCATAGGGCTTAGAGCTCATTCCACCAGACATATCACTGCCTCAGTGGCTGCTTCCAAAGACATCTCTATGCAGGAGATCTGCAGGGCTACCACCTGAAGTCAGCATACCCCTTAATTTCCCATTACAGTATCAACCTAGAGTCTAACTGGGATGCTGCATTTGGAACCTGTTCTCCAATCCCTGTTCACCAAAAGGGGTGCGTGTTTTGCTCCCTCCTCCTGGAGAACTACTGGAAGTCTGCTTAAAAGTGCATAGTGAGCTATATCCATTTCCCTAGACAGTTACTCACCTGTAACTATAGTTCTAGTAGTGGTATACAGATCACATCCACACCACCCTCCCAACCTCCAGTGGCAAGTGGCACATGGATCCCTGCTTCCAGCATGCAAAGATCTGATGTCATGCCAACTTTATTACCACCATCAGCCAAGTAAACGCTGGCAGAGAGGAGGACAGTCTACAAGTATCATCTATAAGAGACTTTTCCTCTAATTTACAAGCTCTTGTCTGCTGACAGTGTGTGTTGATATTGCCCGGGACTGTGTCTGAATCAGCTGCTAATTCTATTGAGAGCCCCATGCTGACTCTGATGTAGGGGGCTCGACGGGCAAGCCATAGGGTGAGTCTGCAAGAAGGGGAGGGATACAGTGACTTTAAAACTCACGCTGCTCCAAGGGGGAAGAACGCCAGCTTTATTACCACCATCAGCCAAGTAAACGCTGGCAGACAGGAGGACAGTCTACAAGTATCATCTATAAGAGACTTTTCCTCTAATTTACAAGCTGCTGTCTGCTGACAGTGTGTGTTGATATTGCCCGGGACTGTGTCTGAATCAGCTGCTAATTCTATTGAGAGCCCCATGCTGACTGATGTAGGGGGCTCGACGGCGAGCCATAGGGTGAGTCTGCAAGAAGGGGAAGGATACAGTGACTTTAAAACTCGCGCTGCTCCACTGGGGAAGAACACCAACTTTATTACCACCATCAGCCAAGTAAATGCCAGCAGAGAGGAGGACAGTCTACAAGTATTATCTGTAAGAGACTTTTCATCTAATTTACAAGCTGCTGTCTGCTGTGTGTGTTGATATTGCCTAGGACTGTGCATGAATCAGCTGCTAATTCTATCGAGATCCCCGTGCTGACTCTGACATAGGGGCTCAGTGGTGAGCCATAGGGTGAGTCTGCAAGAAGGGGAGGGACACAGCGACTTTAAAACTCGCACTGCTCCACTGCGTGAGCACCACTCGGTCCCAGTTTTAATATTTTATGTTTAGTGGTTTTAGTATCAGGGGATGTTTTAGTTTTAATAATCTAACCTGGTATAGACTATATTTATTATTAAGTTCCAGGGAGAGTTAGTTAATGCTTAATAGTGTAATTTTCTTGCTAGCATGGAAAGTAACTACTCCTCTTTAATTATTTATAGTCTTATAACCACTGAAGAATTAAATAGTTCCTGCTTTCCAAGTTAAAGGTCGTTAAGGGGAGTATTATGAATATATATACTCTCAAAAGTGTAAGTTTGACCAGTCTACTCTTATTGTTAATCTGTTTGTATAAAATCACAGCCTTCGAGAACAAGAAAGTTGGAAGGGTTATAAGAGGGGACTCTGGACATCATGACAAGGGTATAAACTGGGTAAGAGACCCACAAGTTATGTCTCAGGAGTTATATCGGGAATTATTTAAGTTAAGTAGTATTCACATGGGGACTAGTGGACGACAGCAGGTCTGTATATCTCCTGTTAGGATGATTATTAGTATAATGAGAAAAGCAATGGTTAGAATTTGTTCCCAGAAGAGAACTTGGGTTAAACTTGCTTTTGTCACTACATTGCTACTACTCAGCGGAAATATACATTTAAATCCTGGACCACAACACTTGGGAGTATTCTGTATGGATACGCTGAAAGGGAAAGATTTTTCAATTGTACTCTTTAACATGCATAGTTTAGTTAATAAAATAGATGCTTTTAGAGAATGGGGTTTAGAACATCTGGCAAACAAAATCATGTTAACTGAGACCTGGCTAAGTGCAAAGATTTCATCTACTTCCCTCGGGATAGATGTTTACCAATTGTTTAGACATGATCCCTGCCCCCTACTACTCCACTAGACACCACTTCAGACAATACCTCACACTCACTTAGGCCTATCACCTTCTGCTTCCACCCTATTACACAATCAGAAGCCCTTCAGGCCCTTCTGACCCTAAACCCTTCTAAAAGTAACCCCCCCGACGAGCTGGACACCAAACTCCTCCTCCTATCCACACCACTCATTGCATCACCTCTAGTTGATCTCCTAAACCTCTCTTTCACCACTGTTACTGTCCCCTGGGCCTGGAAACATGCTGTTGTCATCCCCCTCCCTAAAGGGGGCCCCCCACTCACTGCAAACTATTGCCCTACCTCTCTACTCCCGGTCCTGGCCAAGCTACAGGAGCACCTAGTACTCACTCAACTTGCCTCCTTCTTCTCTGATTCAAACTTCTTCACATCGTTCCAGTCTGGGTTCAGACAGGGCTACTCCACTGCTTCCTCCTTGTTAAGGCTCACTGACTCCATCCTCTCCGGCATGGATAGGGGCCAGGTCTCCTCGGCTATATTTGTCGACCTCACTAAAGCATTCGACACTGTCTCCCACCCCTTGCAAATAACTAGCCTCTCGGATGCCGGCCTCACTGCCTCAGCTACTAAATGGTTCAATGCCTATCTCTCAGGAAGAACACAATCAGTAAGAATTGTGGATGCTACATCCCCCTCTCTCCCCGTGACCCAAGGCTCGGTCCTTGGCCCCATCCTGTTCTCCATTTTTCTCAACGACCTGCCTCAAATCTGCTCAGCTTCATCTATACACATGTATGCCGATGACACCGTCCTGTTCGCCACTGGCTCCTCCCTGGATGAAGTAGCATCCAACCTCCAGACCGATTTCAATAAAGTTCAACACTGGTTCAGATCGCACCAACTTGAGCTCAACGCTAAAAAGACTGTTACTATGTTCTTTGGCACACGTTAGAGGCTGTCCCGACTCCCCTCGCTCCCGTCCTTCCACACACTGGATGGGGCTACCCTGGTAGACATTGCTTCCTTCCGTTATTTAGGGGTATGGCTCGTCCGCCACCTTACATTCTCTGATCACATTGATGCTATCATAAAACAACTCTGTCCCAAGCTAGGGGCCCTCTACAGGAACCGCTCTTGCCTCCCATCCCCGGCTAGATGGGAACAAGTGCAGAAGATGATCCTTCCCTCAACTGACTACTGCGACATAGTCTACAGTGCAGCACCTAAAGCCAATCTATCCAAGCTAGACCTCCTTTTCAACGCCTTCTGCCGTTTCACCCTCAATGCTCCCCCCCGCTCCCACCACTGTGATCTCTACCATTCCCTCGCCTTCCCCTCCCTTGAAAATCGATGCCTACTACACTGCTCCAAGTTTGTCTCAAAATTCTGGCTTGGCACCCTCCCCCCTTACCTCTCCTCCTCACTGCTGCCGACTCCCATTCCACCTCACTCCCTCCGATCCCTTGACACCCGTCTACTAAATATTCCCAGTCGTAAGACCTCAGCTGGAACAACAGCCTTCTCATACCATTTCCCAAAACTCTGGAATGCTCTCCCCTCTCAAATCCATCACTCCTCTTCTACATATTCCCTATCAGCTGCCCTGGCAAACTACCTCATGGTAAACTGTCTGCACTCCTTAAAAAATAAAAAAAAAAATGGCTCCCTTCCCCTACCAATTTCATGCTCTACAGCGTACAGCCTTCACTGACGCCATTATATACACCCAACGTCTCCCCTCTTGCACATCTGTCCCTCTCTGGCATGCCTAGATTGTAGTTCTCGGCACCAATCTGTGCTCAATGTAGGTAGGTAGGTTGTCTGTCTAACTGCTGTATATACTGGTTAACGCTCTTACTAAATGTTTGCCCATTGCTGTAACCAAGCAATTCCAAGCTCTAGTACATCTGTTCAATGTATGTTTCTTATGTAACTCTGTTCATCTAATTAATGTATCTCTATTGTGATGTATCTATTTCATATGTAACTCTGTTCATCTAAATAATGTATTTCTATTGTGATAACCTGCGTGTTATCCTCCCTGTGTACCCTTTCCCCCAGGTCACACTGGAAGACAAGCATCGTTTTGCTCAGTGTGCCTTTCCTGGTGAAACAACTGCAATAAATAAATAAATAAAAAGGGTGGTGGAGTAGTGATGTATGCCAAGCAACAATTATATGTTAAGGTCTTATCTAATGAAGTGGATTACCAAGGTATCAAAGTATTAACAGTGAAATTAAGACTCCCCTTTTCCCAACCCATAGTGATATTGGGTGCTAACAAACCCCCTAAGAAACACTCATCAAAATTTGAGATTATGTATGATCACCTAAAGAAATTTAAACCAACACATGAAATACTGTTGATTGGTGATTTTAACATAAACTGGGAGCAAAAAACAGCTGCGCATGAATTGGTTGACTTGACCATTACATTGGGTCTAAGTAAATTAATTGAAGGGGTAACTAGAATTAATAACAAGGATAGTGAGGCATCCTCTACCTTGGATTTGATTTTTACCCCAAAAAAGGAAAATTATAAAATGAGTGGGGTACTGATGGATATCTTTAGTGATCAACAGAGGCTGGTATGTGTGAGAGCTAAAGAAAAAGGAATTAAAACTGGATACTGGGGCTTCAAATGAACGCTTAAGCATTTTGGTTATGTTCATTTTATGCAAGATTTGGAAGAGGTGAGTTGGGAGAGGATAGACTTAATTCCTACTGTAAATGAGGCTTAGCAGTACTTTAAAGAAGAATTTGTTAAAATTTGCAACATACATGCACCTGTGAGAAAGGTTTATCGTGGGTTAAAAAATGCTATTTGGTATAATGAGAACCTGCATAAATTGTGCAAAAAAAGAAATATTCAATGGCAAAAGGCAAAGAAAGTGAAGACTCAGGTTGATTGGGATGGCTATAGGGCCTTAAGAAACTATGTTAAAGAAGTTAGGAGGACAAAGGCAGGTTATTACAAATATATATTACAAGACTCCTAATTTTCACATCCTGGTAAATTCTGGAATCAAATTCATAAATTACAAAATCCGAGTAAAAATGGTTATCCATAAACTTTTTATATTAATAGTAAGGACATGGAACAGGGCCCCAAAGTAGCAAATTTTTTAATGATCTTTTTGTGAGTGTGGGTATTGTAAGGGATATAGTATAGATACAAAGTCACCTTAATTGGAGAAGAAAAGCCTCATGGTAATAATGGGATGTTGGGGCAGTTGCTTAATTTCAGGAAAATAAATACTAAAGAGGTGATGCCAGAACCGTTGAATATAAATGAGAGAAAGGCAATGGGACTTGATGAGATTTGTAGTAAATTACTGAAATACATGGTTCCAGTGATTGCTCACCCCCTGGCACAAATTTTTAACCTATCATTAATTGCTGCTGAATTGCCTGATGAATGGAAACTTGCAAAAGTAATTCCAATTTTAAAATCCAGATCCAAGAGTGAGATCAATCATTATCAACCAATATCTTTGATACCTGTGGTAGCAAAGATCTGTGAAAAAAATGGTAGCTAAGCAAGTTAAGCATTACCCAAGTTAAGCATTACCTAAGTAACCATGGTATTCTGAAAAGTAACCAATCTGGTTTCAGAGAAAGATATAGTACACAGACTGCATCATTAAAAGTAACGGGACATTCAGACTGCTATGGATAATGGACTACAGACAGGAGCAATAATGACTTATTTGTCAAAAGCTTTTGACACTCTAAATCATGGCATATTAATTAATAAGTTGAAATACTTGGAATTTTCGGATAATGCTGTAGGTTGTTTTTCTAATTATTTAAAGGGCAGGAAACAAAAGGTATTCTTGAATACACACTATTCGGACTTTAGATAGATTGGGCAGGGTGTACCCCAGGGATCGATACTGTGGCCCCTTCTTTTCAATTTATATACAAATGACCTGGAATTTAAACAACAAAATTTAATACATCACCAGTATGCTGATGATACTATCATGTGTGTTTCAGGAGTTGATTCTTATTGTATACAACAAACTTTACAGGCAGCATTCGATGACATACAGAATTATTATACTAAAAACAAATTGGTTTTGAACAGTTCTAAGACAAAGGTAATTTTATTCAGACATAAACATAAAGACCCACATATCAATAAGACTTTGGAAATAACAGTAAAGACGGATCTAACCTACAACTAGTGACCGAGTATAAATACCTAGAGTTGTTGATGGATGTAAACTGTAAATAGTCATTACACAAATAATAACATGGTAAAGAGGTTGGGGCAACAATTGGGGATGTTACACAGAATAAAAAAAATTATTTTTCAAGGAAGACCAGGTTGCATGTCATAAATACTAGGTTAGTGCCAGTGACAGATTATGCTGATGTGATTTATGGGGGGGGGGGGGGGGGCAAATAAGACAGATTTGAAGAAATTAGATAGTATATATAATAAAATGGCTATGTATGTTACGGGAGCACATAGATACACCCATCATTATGAGCTATATAGAGACGGGGTGGGATCATTTGGATAATAGGATAAATCAACATTTAACAAAAATCATGTACAATTCTATCAAAAATAAATTACCCGAGTACATTACCAAAGAACTGATAATAAAGCAGGAAATAAGGGTTTAAGATCAGCCCATTACATAGAATTTGAAGTAAAAAAATGTAGAACCCAAATTGGTTGTGCTACTTTGTCCTACTTGGGTCCAAAAATTTGGAATAACTTACCTGCAACCCTGAGACCTTATGGTGCCAACATGAGTTGGTCTCAGATTAAACAATGGTACCATAAACAAACTGGTCAATTGCATGAATGTTGCACAGTACTAGAAAATAGATAAGTATTATGGGAAGGGCAATATGGGGTTTTGTTGGATGTAAAATCTTAAATGGTCAACATGTATTAAATATATATGTGTAAGTTTGTGACAAATTTTCTCCCTAGACTGTAACCAGGTTATGTATTTTTATAATGGTGCCCCTTGAAAATGAGTGTATTTTTGTACTCAATGGGATTTTGTCTACCATGTTCATTTATAAATGAATAAAATCATTATTACTACTACTACTACATGGCACAGCCGGAGGATACTGCCTGAGTGGTGGGAAGAACTTAGCTTAAAAACATTCCCACAAATCAGCACTCCAGTGAACTGACCATGTGTGGATGTGAGCAATATGCCACTTCTAGAACTAGGTTACAGGTGAGTAACTTATTTTTTATCATCTGCAACCACAGTTCTACTATGGGGATTCATGTCACATCCACACAACCCACCCAACCTCCCCTAACAAGTGACAAATGGATAGCTGCTTCCAACCAGCTTATCTATGGTTCCATGATCCTTTCTTTCAGCAGCGATTCTATTAACTTTCTCACCACTGAAGTTAGCTTGACTGTCCTATAATTGCCAGCATTTTCTTTACTACTTCATCTGTGAAGTGCGACTACATTTGAACTCCTCCAGTCCTCTGGGACCACACCTGCTTCCAATGAGCTGTAAAATAGGGCTGTCAGAGGTGTAGCCAGCAGGAGTCCATTGAATACTGATAAACCCGCTGAAGTCACAGCTAGAACCTGTTCAAGTATTGGACTTCACAGGAGCAGAGCTAAACACCCTACAGGGGAAAGCCTTCCTCCTGCAGGCCAGAGTTGCAGCTTTGATGGCAACAGCAGAGTCCTTCACAACAGGTCAACCAATATCTGCAAGGGACTTCCTGCAATTACTAGGACACAAGGCAACGTCTACAGGTGTGGCTCTATGGGCCAAGTTCCAAATGAGATATCCAGTACCACTTAAGAGACAACTGGTCTCAAAGATGGGATTCACTCTCAAAGCAAGTGCCAGTGACAAAAGCACTAGTGGAATCATTACAACAGCGGAAGGAAGAAAGCAACTTCAGGGAGGGCATTCCCTTCCTTCAGCAATCACCAACAAGTATTCTTAATTTGGATGCCTCACTCCTGGGATGGGGCACCCACCTACTATACCTCACAGTGAGTGGCACATACAGCCCACATGAGTTACTGGAACACATCAATCTCCTGGAGTTCAGGACAATGCCGCTAGCAATGCAGTCTTTCTCCTCCCTGCCACAAGGTCAGTCTGTCCAAATCACAACAGACAACACCACAACCATGTGTTACATAAACAAGTAGGGAGGGACAAGATCCTCAAAACTGTGAACAGAAGCAATGAAGATCTAGGACTTGACATACACATTAGAAGCAAACATTCTTGTGGTGCACTTGCTAGCCAAAGACAATGTCCTGGAAGATTCCTTAAAGGGGATGTTCCCTCAAGCCTATTTTCTGTATACCTGTGTAGTCTGTAGGCATACACAGTGATTCCCTCTCTTGCATCCCCCTTATATCATCCTAATTTAAATATAAATGAGGTTGCTTCACTCTGTTTTACCCTGGTGTGCAAACCTGTTGTTTCCATTCCAAAGGCCATGACTCAACTCATGCAAAACTCATACTTGAAACCCACATTGCCAAACACCCAGTCTGTCCCAAACTATTCCTCTCACTGTAACGGATACCTGGCACTGCTTTGCTGAGCCACAACCATAAATGCTTAGATAAATAATAAATAAAATAATAATTTAAAATGCCTTAGCAAACTACCTAGTTCTCATCCCCCCTGACTGTGATACCATAATTCTCCCACACCCTCTTGGTTGCATGTACCCTCTTGGTCCTGATATGCTCTCTGTGGGGCTGTTGCACTGAAATCTTTATTCAGTGATCAGCAGGCCTGTCAGTATCCCCACAAACCAGGTGCACCAAACTCATTACGGTGCAGGGAATTACTGTCTCCGCCCGGTACATCGTGGTGGTCCTGGGCTCTGACATCCTTCTGCACCATATCCTCCAGGTCCCAGCACTTGGTCTGGATGTCCCACATCACAAAAGCCCTGATGCATACCCCAAATCTGGGATTAACACCCACCATATATACTTGCAAGGATTTAAAGAAAAAGGCAACTTGTACGTTATAATATCCTCTCTCTGTGATTCAAGGAAAAGAGCTCCACTCCAATTACCATGGTCCCTGACCAGTTTCCTGACCAAGCTGAAACTACTACTCAAAGGTGATACAGAGATGAACCCCGGTCACCAGGCACAAATGTTCACATCACCTCCTCTTCCCAGTCTGCATGGGCCGATTCAAAAGGGTTAAGAAAAGCCCACATGAATATCAATAGTATCAGGCCAAAGATGCCCAAATTGGAAGCCTGGGTGAACCTTTACTCCCCAGATGTGGTTGCTATCTTGGAAACCTGGCTCAAACCACATATACTGGACCATGAGGTTGAGCTTAAGGGTTTCAAGACTTTCAGACAAGACAGACTGGGTAAAAAGGGAGGTTGGGTCCTGATGTATGTAAGATCCTCCCCAACTGCTTCCTTGGGGTTACTCAACCCCCCAAAAAACACCAGCTGTGAAACAATATTCACAACACTGCTGTTGGGAGGCACCAAACCCCTTACGGTCAGGTGCGACTACAACCCTCCCAAAGTAGCTGACACTGCCCTAAACTCGCTTCTCACAGTACTAGCTGACATCCCTAAGGGTGAGAAGGTCATACTGGGTGACATCAACCTATATTGTGGGCCCCATATAATCGGTGAATTGCAGAACCTACTACTTGAGGCTGACCTAACTCAAATAATTCATGAATGCACCAGACTAAACACGAAAACAGGAAGCCACTCCACGCTAGACTGGATCCTGGCCTCAAAGCCTAAAGCTGTAACCTGGCAGGCACTTTTGCTGATGCGCTAAGTGATCATTCACCAGTGTTCATGGTACGGAAAAATAACTATCAAGTCTCACCACCCAGGATACTCTGGGCCTGAAATTTCTCTTATTTTGTTACACGATCCTTCCTAGATACATTATCAGAGGTAAACTGGTCCTACATCAAGCATGCCCCAAGCTTTGATGCCGTTCTAGAATTCTTTATAAATCATTTCTTATCAGCTGCTAATGAGCATGCCCCACTGAACAAAATAAGGGAAAAGGTCAGGACGCTAGGTGGCTGTCCCAGGACCTGAAAAAAAACTCATGAAGGAGAGAGATAAGGCCTGGGGGACATATAAAAGACCCATCAACCCAAGGCCTAGCAGAAAAGGAGCTCAAAACAGCAAAGAAAATGCTACATTAAAGATTTCCAGAATAAAAACCTCTGACCCAAGAAAATTCTGGTCGCAGATCCATACCCTTATCAAGGGCAGTCCCACCCAAGGTGATTGCTTTATAATAGCTAACGGCGCACACCTAGAGAATCCATCGGATGCTACCAATGCAATCAACTCCTTCTTCACTAACCTATATATGTTCAAGACTCCCAATGCAGGTTCTCCCACGCCCACCATACCCAACTCCAATAATTCACCACCCTTCCCTAACTTCCACTTTAAGTTGCTATCAAAAAATGAGGTCTTCAAACTGCTTAAAAACATAAAAACCACATGGCTCAGCAGGGCAGGGCATGACAAGCTGGAACCAAGACTGCTGAAGATTGCAGCACCAGCCCAAAGCTGAAACAGAAGGAAACTAAAGGGACTGTTTCTGTGGGGTCAGGAAAAGAAAGCCAAGTACAATTGGAAGATGTGGGGATTGGACTGCTTAGCTCAGTGGGGGGTCTAGAGTAATGGACAAAGCCACTTATAAGTATGTTCAAGGCCAGCACAAAATGGAAAGAAAGACTGTGGGGATTGGACTGCTTAACCTGTGGAGGGTGTAGAGTAATGGACATTGCCTCTTATTTTTAAGTATGTTCAAGTCCAACACAAATGGGAAGCAAGACAAGTAGATTGAATGTGAAATACATTTAGCAAGAATCTACACAGCAAAGTGCTAAAGGATGAGGTGTTTACAGTCCAGAGAAATGGTCGGGTATGAACTGTGGGAGCAAGAGGTGAGAGACCCCCCCCATCAGTAGTAACCAAATTCACCTCTATGGATTTGCTCTGAGACACCTTTTGCTTTCTCTCAGGTACTTGGCCAGTGCCTGAGGAAAGTACCCAGACGTGGGATTAAAGAGGAGGACTCCCTGATGGAGCCGAGGTGCTCTTAGGTGGTTTAGGGAGCCAACAGAAAATGTTTCCATGAAGTATGGAAAGTGTCCAAGTGGCTGGCAAGGGAGCCGAGCCAGGGGAAAACCCAGACCAGTGTACAAGTTCAGACTGTGTAACCCAAAGCGTAGTACAAGTCTGGGCTATGTGCCCAGTGTGTTGTAGAGCCTTAGGGCTGAAGTGATGAGGATGTGTTCTGGTCTCTTTTAATCTGCATTACCAGCAGTGTAGCCCCGTGGGGGTCCATATATGCTTTATTTATTCTGTTTGGATGTGAATAAAAGCCACACTTTAGAATCCCACTTCTGGTATTGGACATTACAGTTATTGCTTCCTGTGTTCGGAGTTACTTGGGTGCCCCTGTGCAGACTAGCCAAACCTAGCCTATGTACCGAGTGACCTATTCCTCCCCGAACCCAGCCCACCTAGTAGAGCTGTCAGATACAAACAGCATACCAGCCTGGGGTTACAAAAATGGAGGCACCGCTGGGATTTGGGTTTGGAATTTAGGGGGGAATGTAAGAAAGGTCGCTCGGGCAAGAGGCGAGCGTTTTGGCTATCTGGCAATGGGTAGCCCAAAAAAGCTGAAGCAAGGTTAACTAATGTGCCGCTGTGTGCTGTTGTCCATGTGCTGCTGTTAAAATGCCAACTGTTTACCAAGGAGCAGTATAGCCTGAGAGTGTATGCCCTTGTCCTGCATCAAATTTCAGCGTTTGCCAGCTTTTAAAAGCGTTTGTGACAAAAAAAAGTGTGGAAAACTGTGGGTAGCAAAACGAAAATTGTGCCCTAGACGTTGGAAATGCTTTCTTGTCAATTGAGAGACTTGTTGTGTTAACTGCCATGAAAAATGGTTGAAATGGGCTCCCACCATGGAGTCAGTTGAGAAAAATAAAAGTGTGGTTTTGCAGTTTAAATTTGCCTGCTCGACGATCGCCGTGAGGAGAAGAGTACTCGAGAGGAAAGCGGCTCATTTGCATGGCGTCGGGTGACTGGTGAGACTGCAATCAGTCCCACCCCCAAGCCAGCTCTAGAGTGACTGCCCAGCATTCGAGAGGAAGAGTGAGTGGAGTGTGCGTACTGGCTTGTTAGGAGGAGCGTCGCGGTGACTGAAAGCACTGTAAAAAGTTCAAAAAACTGACTTTTCTGTCTGAATTTGGGCTCAACCCGCATCTCGATCGACTGAACTATAAGTGTGGTATTCAGAGGGACAATCAGCAGGATTGCCAACCCACTTCTTTCCAGAGGCCTCCAAGACTGGCTGCAGGCCATTTTCCATCGCAGCAAACAGCTACTGATAACAGTGAGTACCAACAGAAATAATTGCTCAAACTAAGTGATTTTGCCAAAAGCCCGCTGAATCTGTGCGTAGCAGTGTAATCACTTTGCAAATAAGGACTGTGTTAAGTTTTTACCAGCAAAAGCAAGCATTCTAAGCAATCGACTGTGAGCATAATTATAGGTTCAGCGTCAGTACAAGTTTCAAAGCCATGAGAGAGACTGTGAGTTGCATCAGATATGCAGCAAGAAATACAGGCAATCCTGTGTTATGAAATACTGAGGCTTTAAGGGACTGTGAGCAAGAGCAATGTCTTCAGCAAGTGAAAAGTCTGTGGTAAATCATATAAATGTGCTGGGATAAAGAACAGTGCAAGTTTGTGCAGTTTGAGCAAAGTTATCAGTAGAGTGTGTAAATCGGATGTGCAGTGGCTTGACCCAATTACAGAATGTTGATGCATAGGAGTGCTGCCACCGCCATTACAGAGTGGGGTAATAATGTAAACACAGCAGAAGAGGAGCCATTTTGAAAGAGAGAGAAAGTTTTCAGTGAAATGGGACTTGAAATAACAGTGAGCATTGCTTGTCTTTCTCTGCAGTCATGGCTTCAGGACCAGCCCGCTACCCGGATCATGCCCAGGCTGTGATAGCAGTAGAAGTTAACAAGTTAAGGGACATTGAGAGATTTTACTACGGAGGGCAACTGCCTCCTTTTGTGGCCTCCTGGATATCCAGTGCAAGTATGTTTGATGTGCTTAAATGCTGGAAGGGACATCTTCATGGTACCTCACTGTTCTGGGTGCTTAGAGAAATATGATTTATTTGAAGCACCCAAGATTTGTTTGGCTCCCACATGGACAAAAGTTCAAGATTCTGCATTTGGCAGCACACAGCACCAGGCGGAACCCGTTGGAGAAGGCCCCTCAGGGGAGTGTGGCACAAAGCTAGAGGGTGCAGATTTACAGACAGAACAATATGCTGATGTTTCGGATTCTGAGTCGTAGAGAGACATCTCAGGAAGAGCATCAGTAGACCTCTGGAGAGCGGGGCCTAGCCCAAGTCTCACAGGTGAAGACGAGATGAGGGAGACCTTTGAATGGGAGGTTTCGACCTCCGCGCCCAGCGAAGAGTGGATAGTCTCAGGAGTGAGGACGACTGCTCACTCCTGGGCACAGATTCTCAGTGAGGAAGAAGAGAGGGAACCTATGTGGCTTTGTAAAAAAGGAACTGGTACACAGCCTCAAGCTCTTGCCTCAGAGGAATGCATGGAAGAGAGTGGTGTGATACCACTGCCCTGGCTATGCAAGAAGAAGCCAGGGATCCATTTTTGTGTCTTTGAGAATGCGTAGCTGACAGAACCAGGACTGACCACCCCAAGCCAGGCCAGAGGTCTCAGGTTGACCAAAGCTAGTAAAGAGGAAAGACTGGTTCATAGGAAGGCGAATGAAATCTATGGGATGTCCTTTCCTACCTTTCCTCGGAGAATCTGGGCGGAGACTGAACAAAACAGGAAGTCCTGGATTCGGGCAGAAGCAATGAAATGTGTGCATCCTGGTGCAAACAAGCATGTCAAGCACAGAATGTTTCATGACAAATACAGCCAGTGGAAAAGAGGCAGGACACTGTTAATGGACACTCTTTGAATTGTGTATGGAGAGGGACGTGAAACCTTTCACAGTGTGAATTATGAGCGCCTAGATGGGGTAATAACTCAAGCACCTGACCCGTTGTGCTATTGGCCACAATGCAAAGACCTTCCTGCGAATGTGCCCATGCCTACCAAATGGAAAGCAGAGCAGTGGTAGCCAGTGCTGCCATTCCAGCCATTGTAGTACCTATGTTGTTCCGCCAGTATGGACGTCCAGGACTCAGGTGCTCCACATTCATCAATTCTACAGTGTACTGGCTTCCCAGAATCCATCAACTGGCCCACCAGATAACTTCAGATCCAGAGAGGACACCAGCCCAGCTGTATCCTGATTCATCGCCTGGTAATCGGATGACTTCAGATCAGCTGTTTTCCTTTTTGTTCCTGTTCCAAGGTTCCATCTCCAGAGATGACATCATCCCAGCAGTTTTCAGATGTGCCCTCCTGTCATTCCCGGAAGATGTCCACCCAGCTGTAACGGAAGAATGCTGCCAGGGAGAGTCTTTGGCTGAGGACCAGGTTTGGTGCCATTTTCGTTCTACAAGGGACTGCTATGTCCAGACTTTTCTATTCTTATGACATTGCAGTACACACCCTACACTAGCAGACTCAGATGTTTGAACTGTTCTCAAAGACTCTCCCCTTCGGGACTTTGGCCTGCTAGAACTGTGCTTCATCGGGCTCCGGCCCAGGAGAAACTCTTTAATGGACTTGCCTTTGGGCACTGTGGTCACTAGATGGGACTTTTAGGGCACTCCATCCCCAAATATAGTGTATTGTAAATAATGTCATTGTTTTCTACTGTTTTCTAATGTTTATACTACTTTTTCTACTTTTCTAAAAAAATCTTTTTGGGATTCTCCAGTGTTTTGATGGTAGGGGTTTAGATAGACTGTGTATGCAGATTAGGAGTGTGTAGTCTTTCTTTTTTCTTGCAGGTGTTCCTGAAGAAGATAGAAGAGAAGATAAGAAGAGGAGGAGGGACTCATCAGAGTCCCTCACTAGTACTTTAGAGTGTAGTGTTTAAAGTACTGTTGTTGTTGTTGTTGTTACTGTGTGTAACTTTTTCCTTCCACAGGTATGGTTGTGGGGAATGTGGGAGTAATGCATAGTGTATGGTATTAGCTCCTGGTGTATGGTTGCATGGTGTCCAGGGTTGGGGAGGTCCCCTGTTTGGTTTGTTTTGGGAAATTTGAGTTAGAGGCAGACAGGTGTTCCCTAGAGGGCTAGGGGGGATAGACAGGCTGTGGTCCTGAACAGCCATAGGGGCAGCAGTGCTGATCTATTAGGGCTATGCTCTGGACAGTTCTACCAGAGCCACTAGGTACCCATAGTTAGCAGGTAGAGTAGAGGCTGATATGTCAGTCAACGGCCTCTGTTGCCTGCCTGTGCTAGCACATGGTAGGGGAGAAGGTAGTGCTATCTCCCCATAGTCAATACATGGAGTGAGATGGCCTAAGCTGGCTGGGTGATTAATGACTGCGGACAGTCATTTTCAAGGCCCAGGGTGAGTGTAACCCCCCAGTTACCCGGGGTTACTAGAATCCGAGTAAGACCTAGTGGTAGGCAGGGAAGGCAGCTTGTAAAACTCCCAGTTAAATGGATTTCACACTGTCTCACTCTGTTCTCAGTCTCAGCTGAGACTGAGGGATGACATCATTTTAGAACTGTCACAGCTGCATAAGCCACACTGGAATGTTGCAGTTGGAGGTTACAGCAGAACGCTGGGGAATTTGAAGCCAGTCTGTGTGCAGTCTGAGAGAGAGACTGTGGTGCAGCTGAGTGTGTGCAGGCACTCAGAGCTTTAAGCTCTGTTGCAGAGCTACTTTTGTTTTTGGTGTGTGTTTCCACCTGAAGAGGAACACAGGAACTGATAACTGAAGTGGTGGAGACCACTCTCAATGGTTCAGAGTCCCATCCCTGAGGGGATGGGGGGGAAGGTGTCTGCCTGTTTTCCAGGGGCAACCCCCCTGGGTCCGGCTAAGGGAAAGAAGCTGCCTGTCTGAGTTGTGCTGAGACACCAGAAGCTCTGCGAGAGATTCGTTGAGGAGGAAATGCCTGTGGGGCACCTGCAACCAAAGGGTGAGTTCGCTCTGAAAAAGAGACAAGTGTTTTCACCTGAAACAGAAGGAAACTAAAGGGATTGTTACTGTGGGGTCAGGAAAAGAAAGCCAAGTACAGTTGGAAGATGTGGGGATTGGACTGCTTAACTCAGTGGGGGGTCTAGAGTAATGGACAAAGCCACTTATTTTTAATTATGTTCAAGGCCAGCACAAAATGGAAAGAAAGAATGTGGGGATTGGACTGCTTAACCTGTGGGGGGGGGTCTAGAGTAATGGACAATGCCACTTATTTTTAATTATGTTCAAGTCCAGCACAAATGGGAAGCAAGACAAGTAGACTGAATGTGAAATACATTTAGCAAGAATCTACACAGCAGAGTGCTAAAGGATGAGGTGTTTACAGTCCAGAGAAATGGCCGGGGTATGAATTGTGGGAGCGAGAGGTGGGAGACCCCCCATCAGTAGTAACCAAATTCACCTCTACGGATTTGCTCTGAGACATCTTTTGCTTTCTCTCAGGTACTTGGCCAGTGCCTGAGGAAAGTACCCAGACGTGGGATTAAAGAGGAGGATTCCCTGATGAAGCCGAGGTGCTCTTAGGTGGTTTAGGAAGCCAACAGAAAATGTTTCCATGAAGTATGGAAGGTGTCCAAGTGGCTGGCAAGGGAGCCGAGCCAGGGAAAACCCAGAGCAGTGTACAAGCTCGGACTGTGTGCCCAGAGTGTCATAGAGCCTGAGGGCTAAAGTGATGAGGATGTGTTCTGGTCTCTTTTAATCTGCATTACCAGGAGTGTAGCCCCGTGGGGGTCCATCTATGCTTTGTTTATTCTGTTTGGATGTGAATAAAAGCCACACTTTAGAATCCCACTTCTGGTATTGGACATTACAGTTATTGCTTCCTGTGTTCGGAATTACTTGGGTGCCCCTGTGCAGAGTAGCCAAACCTAGCCTATGTGCTGAGTGACCTATTCCTCCCCGAACCCAGCCCACCTGGTAGAGCTGTCAGATACAAAAGGCATTCCAGCCTGGGGTTACAAGTGCATTGACAAATTACTGCAACTCCTCAAGGGTTGGCTGGCTAGCAATAGACTTTTGTTAGGCTATTTTATTTGGCCCAGCAAACTTAGGAACAGACAGAGCCTCAATTCTAACTCCAAACCTCGCAAATGACACAAGTATTAAGGTAGCCAACACAATAAAGTACTTAGGTAAACATTAGGCCATAACTGTACTTTCAGGCCACATATCGAACAACTGACAAAGGCTTTGAATCAGAAACTTCGAATACTGTACCGCCTCAGCCCTTTCCTCACACATGAATCCCGGCTAAGGATTGCTACAGGAACCCTACTACCTACCCTACTGTACGAGTCACCAGTGTTACTCACTGTAAAAGGTAATGAAATGCAAAAAATCATTTCCCTTTACCACAGGGTGTGCAATTTTACCATTGGGGTCTGCCAAGGGAGTACCACTGTCAGGTGCTCCAAGCCCTGTCCTGGCCTTCATAGAAAGGTCACCTTGAGTACCCATCCTTATGCTTAGCCTACAAGCTACAGTCGGATAATGCTCCACCAAGCCTGGCTATAACATTATCGGCTAAACAAAACAAGAAGCCCCTTCGATCCTCAAGCTGTCAGCTCCTCATTGTGCACAAAGTTTGGTCCTCCCTTGGACAGAGGTCATTCTCGGCCAGCATCCCATCCCTCTGGAACTCTCTTCCTGCTAGTGTACAGGTATGTAATTCTCTCGGGGAGCAGGGGTTAAAAAATGGACTTAAGGTTCATCTACTAGAACTTAACCAGTGCACCTGCTATTGCTGAAACAGTTATTCTCCTCTGGATAGGTAATCCCTTACTGCAACTCTGTAAACATGCATGACATTTATTTATTTGACCTATGTTAGGTGCTGCTGTCTGAAACTTGCCATATTGCTATTCTAGAATTTGTATTATAAACATTATCACATCTGTTTTTCTCCTACCTATGTTCATTGTATAACTTACGAAATGTCAATGTGTTTTTGCAGTGTACTGTCATGGATTGTTTTTACCTGTGATTAATCCCGGGTCAACCCTGAAAAAGAGACTGTCAATGTCCCAGTGGGTATACCTGGTCAACAAAATTAATTAATTAAATAAATAAATAAATGGAGTTGATATGAACATGCACAAGCCAGCAGAAATTAAACTCTCATTCAGTTCTGTTACATGTCTTGTGAAGTCCCTGTATTCTCTAAAAGCATTTTTTTCTAACTCAGATACACTTTAAACTACAGAAAACAGCAGGGCACTTACTATGCCTTGACAAGTTCTGTGGCCAGCATAAGACAAGAACATAGGGACTGCGGAGGCAGCAACAACACTCAAGTACTGCAGGCTTTGGCTCTAAAACATCATAAAATTCCAGGATGTCTTACATGAGTCAGGTCATGACCTTTGCAATGGAGTCGAGCAGCTTTTCACACCGGATTTAAATACCTTTGTTTACATTTAAATTCTGATTAAATTAGGAGGGTGCAATACAGGCCATCATTGTGTACACCTACAAACTACACAGGGAAACAGAATAAAAGGCTTAGGGGACTTTCCCTTTAAGCAGAATCAGTCAGGGAAACCACGAATGGGCCTTGAACAGACAAGTTCTGGCCACAGTGTTCAGAAAGTGGAGCACTCCTAAAATAGACCTCTTCACTTCCTGGAAAAACAATCAGCTTCTACAGTTTTGTTGCAGACTACCACCCAGAGGGACAGTCTCAGAGGATGTCCTGGCCTTGAATTGGACCAGCACGTTTGTGGAAGTGTGGGTTAAGTGACAACACAAGACAGTTCTGAGTTGTAGAAAACACACTGGCTTAGTGTGTTAAAAGGATTTATTTCAGTTACAACTCAAATCAAACTCATCCACTGAAACAACGAAAGGAAAATAACTTTCATAGTTTAAAACAAACAAAATTCACACAGAGTGATCCCATCAGACTAAAAGGACCGCCATCCTCTGTGTCCAACATCCATCTGAATCAGGCTTCAACTGAAGTCTTTATATAGCATTTACTTGATGACATCATGTTACACTAACTCCGCCCCTAATACTAATACAAGGAATTAATCTACACTAATACATGCATTTAAGGTAACTGAGGTCATTAGTTGCATTGTATCATATTTATAAGTCCATTAGATTGGCTGAATCAAATAAAGTTTTATTAAATTTTGTATAAATCATAATAATTGTAACTGCATACTAATGGGACACCTTAACACCCGACTCCTCCCTCTGATGTAGTACCTCCTTCTGAATGTAGCTATAAAAGCAGGACAGGGAGGAGCGTTCAGTCCTATAAGTGCCTTCCTACAGGCAGGAACTATGTGTGGAGTGTTAGGCAGGTAAGGTTTAGCCTTTAACCCAAAAAGAAAATGAAATGTCTCCATTATAAAATAAAACTCCTTCACTAACAGTGATTATGAATACTAGCCCTAACTTGCTACTGTCACTTTAAATTTTAGCTTTGTTTAGGTTGCTCTGAAGTCTAGCTGAAGGAGTTCCTTCCTAAGCACCTCTGTCAGGTAACTTATAAACTTAACTATTTTCTTGTTCCCTTTCTGACGTGCTCTATTTTATCTGGACTGGGTCCTTGAAAGACCAGGCAAGCACAGTCCTTGTGTGCAGGTTGGAACAAGAAAAGGGGAGAAACAATAACTGTAGAAAGAGCTTGCTATGAGTCATTTCTTGTTTTGTTTTTATTCACTTCCTGCTTGTACCTGCCTAGTTGTCTCTGTAAGACGCTCACAACCCAATGACAGTGAGGCAGCAGGGAAACAGGGCGAGTCAGGCAACACTCTCCTTGCTCTAATGAGCAATAATTCCAACACAGCTACATTTAGTTAATATTTTTAGCCTTGCTGGCTTTAATCCTGGTCCAAACAGCTAATGACCAGCTTTTAACCTCTACATACTGAGTTCAACCGGGGTATATAAATTGAGTGTCTACCTTTTACAGTCTGACATTCATTTGGTGATATGAGGGAACTTTCCACCTCCTGAACAAATCCTAAAGAGAAAACAGGCAGGAATGTACTATAATAGGAGGCCAACCCTATTACAGTAGAAAATAAAAGATAGAGAAAGGAAAAAAAAAATAAATATAGAAATAAACTAGTACTACTGCAGTAGATTTAAAAGAAAAATAACAGAATAGAGAACAGCAGAGGTTTGTCCGGGGGGAAGGGGTTCCCACTCTACCACAACGTTCCTGTATGCCTTCCCTCCATTTCAATTCATCCAAAAAAGTCATCCTAAACTCAGGAGGGAATCTGCAACAATGATTCTAATAGCTACAGACTGGGCCAAATAGACCTGCTATTCAATTCTGCTTACCCTCTCCAGCAAATTTCCTAATCTCAGGGCAGGATAGCATTCCTAAATCACAAAACTACGCCTGAGAGCATGGTTCTTGAGGAGCTCTGAGCCAGAATACTCTGGATTAAATATCTCTCAGAGGAAGTCCTGAAGGTGCTTAAGAGTTTCAAGGTAACCAGCAACCAGAAAAACATATTCCTCTAAATGGAAGAGAGTTTCTTACTGGAGTACCCCCAGAAGAATAATCCCAGTAGAGACAGGATTGCCTATAGTCCTGGAATACTTGGTACACCTGCAGTCCTTGGGCATAAGGCCATCAACACCTACGGTGCTCTTGGTAGCAGTGTCAGCCTACATATCAGCAGGCAAGGGAAAGTCACTGGCCTCAACCCATTTTCAAAAGATTTTTAAAGGCCTCAATTACTTGTACGGGGCCCAGTCCCAGAATGAGATCTCAATGAATGCCTTGCCCAGCTCATGGAGATTCCATGCAAACCAATGGACACTGCTGACCTGAAGCATGTCACGTGGAAAACCACATTCCTCATTGCCATGACCTCTGCTAGGAGGGTGAGTGAAGTGAAAGCCCTCTTCACAGAGCCAAACTGCATAATCATAGGGATAAGGCAGTGCTTAGAACCAGTTGGAAATTCCTCAACAAGACGGTTTCTTGTTTCCATCTGAACCAGTCAGTAACACTTCATGTGCTCTACTCAGAACACTTTAGTCCAGGTGATGAAAAACTGCACTGCCTTGATCCAAAACGAGTTTTGGGCATCTACATACACCAGACGAAATATGTCAGATCCAAAAACACTCGGCTGTTTGTCACCTATGGTGAGACTGGCAAAGGTAAACCAGCATCCAAGAGATCTATCTCTCGACTGATAGTCTCCTGCACTCAGTTCTGCTATGAAAAAGCTGGAAAAAAATCCACCCAGAGGCTTAAGGGCACACTCAACAAGGGGCACCTCTGCTTCCGTAGCACACATATTAGAGCCTGAAGCTCTGAAATCCTTCAAGCAGAAGTGACTGCAACTAAAACTAACATTTTCCATGACAGAAAACGCGAGCCACAGCTCACAGTCAGCTCAAATACAAATATCAGTTTCTCAAGCACAAAATTCTAGTTCCAAGGTGGAACAGGATTGCAGATAGGAGGTTTCATATGAAGAATGCCTCTCAGAAAAGTATGCGACACTTCTAATTTGACAACGGTACAACCATCAATAATAGCATGGAAGGTTGATCTAGTGGCCAAATGCACCTTAAGTGAGTAATACTGTAGACCACAGTCTGACAGTTTATTCATTAATTCATTCATTCTTTGGTAACCAGGTAAGGCCCATTAGGCACAAGTGCCTGTTTTCAGGTGTGAGCTGGGAGCACTGGGGTGGTTAAGTGACTTGCTCAGAGTCACACAGTATGCAAGTGGAGGTTATGGGAATCAAACCCAGGTCTGCTGAATGTACCAAGCTCATTCACTGCTCATTACTCTAACCCATTAGTTCTCAGACTTTATTATAGTGAGCCTCTCCCAAGCCATGGAAAAGATCTTGAGCCTCCCAAAATATTAAAATAATCTTGGGCCTCCCCATAGAAAAATGGCATACTTTGCACAGTACATCAGGAATAAGGTGAAGCTCCTTTCAGTAGTTGGCTCTCATTTTACTTAACTTATTGTAACACTGCCCCCCCCCCCCGAGGCCAGCCTACTTGCTTTGCTGTTTTGACTCTCAAACCATTGTTACCCCTTATTGCAACACATTCAAGGGTCTAGCTGCTTTCTCTGTTTCCCCTCTATCTGGAATAACCTTCCTATCCACCTCTGCCTCTCCCCCTTACCCTGCTCTTAAGCAACTTCTTAGGGATCCTTTTGCTCCCTCCTGCTCTTCCTCCTAGCACCTCTTTACCTAATTCTAGTATTTGGGCTGTTCTGCCCCCAGTCTAATTGGTCATTTGTTATCTCCGTTTGTTCCATTTTTTTTTTTTTGCACAATTGCTCTTTCTGTATTGCTTGACAATTTACATTTTGAATTGTATTCACTCCCTACCCTTCCCTGGGTACACCTGAAATGCGACTTAGCTCTGTGCACCTTTCCTTGTTACTGGTATGTAAATAAATACATAAATCCACTTACTATTTTCCTCCTTCAGTTTACCTCATCCCTGCACACATCTAAAATGCAAAACTGAAAGAAAAAAAACAACACCACTTTTTCAGACTTGCTTGAGCCCCCCGAAACAGGTTGGGGCCTTCCCGGGGAGGCTGGCCTCACCATTTAAGAAACCCTTATCCTCTAGGCTATACTGCCAGCCAAGTGACAGAAAATACTCCAGCACAGCATTTACCACACATGTAAATGGGTACAAATTCCTGGAAGCAACCCACAAAATGAACCACTTCCATTTCATGGAATAAATATGTCTAGAAGGCTTTCTAGCCACAATCAGCACATCAGCAACTTTAGGGGATACCCCAAAATGTGCATATGTCTTCAGAAGCCATGCATACAGATGTTGGGACTTCAGGTATGGATGGACCAGGGATCCCGTGTCCTGCGATAAGCAGATTTTGGAGCCCCAGAGGTGGATTAAGGTGAAGCGTGGTGCTACCTGAAACGTGGAGTACTTTGGGGTGAGCAGAGAGGAGTGGTTGGCCAGCGATGAAGTCGGAAGTTAAAGTTGAGGTCGGAAGAGTTTAGGCGGTTGTCGGGAGAAAGACTTTCCTGGTCCTGACCTCGAACCAACGGTGTGCTGTTGTGCCACTGCCGTAGGGCAGCTGTATGTGCAGCTCTTCCGTTTTCCACTGCTCGGTAGCCGGTGGGCTGCCGTAGCAGGGAGCGGGGTTGGAAAGAGGTATCAGGAGTTAGGCGAGGACTCTCCTGAAGCTGTCTTTTAGGTGGAATCAGAACGCTGAAGAACTACTGCCTGCCAACTATTTAATAGAGTGAAGGAACTGAACATTTGGTTCCTGGGTGCTCTGGATTAACTCTGCTTTGCCTCCTGGTCTCCGACTTGGTCTGATCGTGAGTTTTTACAGTTTGCTTAGCATGAGATTTTTATTTTGGGGCTTGCCGTTTTCATTTGAAGGTGAGAGCTCATTTGGGAACTGGAATATTATCATCAGCATCTGGAGAGACAAGCGTTTGGATTGATTTTTAATGAGCAAACTGCAATATGTTTACTCTTTGAATTATTTCACCGTGAGAGGTAACACATTTTGCCCTGATCTACCTGTTTTCTGGAAAACTGACTGTTTGGAGCTTGGTCCTTGAAGTACAGTCGCTGCTGGATTTGTAGACTCCTTCAGTTTCCTTTGTTGGGATTGGATTTGGATCCCTATTATTGGACTTTTGTGTGTAATATTATTTATTTGGACTTATTTGACTTTTATTTTGCTTTGAACATTATGAAAATTGATTTCTTTGCTCTTTCATGAATTTTGAGGGTGGTGAGGGGGATATATATTTTATATTATTTTAATTTTAGTGTGTATAATTATTAATTTGATTTAGTAATTTGGTCCCCTGCTATGTGAGAGGTAGTTCTGGGAGATTTTATAATATCTATTGCACTGCTGCACGGAGAGGTGCTTCAGTGTTTAAAAATACAAAACTGTTTTAGGTATTTCATTGTTTAGGTTAGTTTTAAGTTGGGATTTATTTTAGTTTTATTGATATTTTGCCTCCTCTTTGTGAGAGAAAAGGAGAGCTTATTTGATAGGTGTGTTTATGTGAGTTAGTTTATTACATAATTGTTGTTAAAGATGTGTTTAATGGGGTTTACAACAGTCAGGCACTATTCCCCCACTCTGCTCCGGGACCTCCGTCCCTTTTACTGTCCCCGGTTGTCTAATGACGTCCTTAATAACTGCCGCATAGCGGGTATAGTGAGAAGGCGCTTAAGGGATGGGTGGGCCAGACAGAGTGGGAGATTGGAGGGGGGTGGGCAGATAGGGGTAGTTGGGTCGAGGAGATGCCCTGGGGTGAAATGGGATCAGAAGAGGGGTCCTCCTTGCCTGATTCCCATACCCAAGGGCTCCACAGATTGTGGGCAGATACTGCGTTCCTCTCCAAAAACCCATCCAACTCGGACGGTGCTATGTAATGCCAGGTCTATTAGGAACAAGACTGCTATTATCGCAGATCTTGTTGCAACATCTGACTTTGTTGCAATATCTGACCTGGTATGTATCACCGAGACCTGGGTTCTCGGTGACGCACCGTCCGAGATTGGATCGTAGGGGTGGGGGAGTGGCCATCTTTTTTAGATCAGATCCGAGTCTTGTGGAGGTGCCGGTGGGTAACACCAGGTCTTTTGAGTGTATCCTGGCAGCAGGTGCAGAGTTTAGGATTCTTCTCATCTACCGTCCACCCGGCGATGGTGGAGAATTCCTGAAGGAATTCGCGGACTTCATCGTTGACATGGCATTGGAGTCGCCCAGATGGTTAATACTGGGTGACTTCAATGCCTGGGTCGATGATGAACTCTCGCATTTTGGAAAGAATTTCCTCCAACTCATGTCTATGTTGGGCCTGTCACAGGTAGTTACCTCTGCTACCCATATAGGGGGACACTCTTTAGACCTGGTGTTCCTACTGGATTTGGATGTTACGATCTGCGGTGGAACCAAATGTGTGGACAGACCATCACACCATAAGATTCAGTTCTGGGGCACCCCTAATAGGCCTGCTTTCAGAGATGGTCCAGTATCGCCTTTAAGGGAGTAAACCCAGAGGCTCTATCAGCGGTACTGGACCTATCGGTGTTTTGGGTGAGAGCATGAGTCCAGGAGACCTTGTTCTTGCCTATAATAAGGCAGTGAGCAGGGCCTTGGACCAAATTGCTCCTGTTGTGTTAAGCCTCCCTCCCACTCATAGCCCAAAGACTCCATGGTTTGATGAGTCTTTGAAGGAACTGAGGAGAGTAGGGCGAAGGCTAGAGAGGGCCTGGCGGAAATCTGGCTTGGATGCTGACAAACTTAGATTGATGGATCATTACGTTATCTATCAATCGGCAATAACCCGTAAGAAGGCAGAATTCCTGTCCAGAGAGATTGCTGCTGCGCGGAACCGACCAGCTCAACTCTTTCATACTGTTGACAGACTGTGCAATCCACTCTATCTACAGTCTGGAAGAGATTTTTCACAAATAACGTGGATGAGCTTGCTCGGTTTTTCGCTGATAAGATTGCCAGCATTAGGTCGGATATCGGCCAGGCTCACTCTTCAAGGGTTTGCAGTGATCGGCAGGGGGAAACAAACACCTGTGTTACCTGGTTTGACTTTGGTAGGCCGGAATTCATGGATATTGTGAGGATTGTCCAGACTGTATGTCCAACCAGTTGTAGTTTGGATCCAGGCCCTAAGCCTCTATTATTAAGTTGCATAGATACTATCTGTCCGACCATTGCTGAAATTGTTTGGAAATCTCTGGAGCAGGGGATCTTTCCTGATCCCCTAAAGGAGGCGGTCGTTCGACCACTCCTAAAAAAACCTTCATTGAACCTGAACTGCCCAGCTAACTACAGACCTGTCTCTAACCTACCCTTCTTGGGCAAGGTTATTGAAAAGGTGGTTGCACTGCAACTGGACGACCATATTACAAATCACAATGTCTATGATACTCTCCAATCAGGATTTAGGAAAAGACATAGTACTGAGACTGCCCTTGTCCGGGTTCTAAATGATCTCCTGATAGCGAGATCGAAAGGCTTGTACTGTTCTAGTCCTTCTTGGTCTCTCTGCAGCATTCGACACTGTGGACCATGGTGTGCTTTTGGAACGCCTGCGGTTCTACTGCGGACTGTCTGGTACAGTTCTGCAGTGGTTTCAATCTTTTCTCATGGGGCCGAAACAGAAGGTTATCACCGGAATTTATTCCTCTGATACCTTCCTCTTGCCCTGTGGGGTTCCGCAGGGCTCCATTTTAGCACCCATGTTGTTCACTGTCTATATGCTGCCATTGGGAGACATTATTAGGCAATACAGCTTGGGTTTTCACTGCTATGCAGATGATACCCAGCTGTATTTGTCTTTTAGTCCCGGACAGGAAGATGCAGTCTCTACACTTAACAGCCGTCTATCCGAGATCAAGGATTGGATGAGTGCCAGCTGGCTAAGGTTAAACCCAGATAAGACTGAGGTGTTGGTGGTGGACCCAGGTCGCCTTGAGGCGGGTTGTAGGGCTGGGCTTCCTTCAGGCATATGGATCGATGGTGCCCAGCTCTCAACCTCAGACCGGGTGCGTAACCTGGGCGTTATTATTGACGATGATTTGACCCTGAAATTTCATGTGTCATCCGTTGTCAAATCTTCTTTTTATCATCTTAGGAATATCGCTCGGGTGAAACACCTAGTTCCTCTGGCTGACCTTCCGGTATTGGTCCATGCTTTTGTTACCTCTTGCCTTGATTACTGCAATGCCCTGTACCTAGGGCTACCAGGGGTTGATATCCGCCGCTTGCAGCTGGTGCAGAACGCAGCAGCCAGGCTTTTGACTGGGACATCTATGAGAAGTCATATTACGCCTGTGCTGCGCGAACTGCACTGGCTGCCGGTTCAATGGCGGATCACCTTAAGGTCGGTTACTGACCTATAAAGCCCTACACAAACAGGGACCGGTATCTTCAAGATCTCCTTATTCCCTACTGTCCCTCTCGCCACTCCATCACCGACGAGGGATTGCTAGAGGTTCCCAGGGTCCGCTTTAAAAACTCTCAGGAGCTCGGGCATTTTCTTATGCTGCCCCTAACCTGTGGAATTCTCTACTTCACGTGGATACTAGCTGCCTGACCGTTGAGAGTTTTAAGTTAGAATTAAAAACTTATTTATTTAAACAGGCATATGGAGAGTGATTTTATTGTGATTATATTATTATTGCTGTTGTTTTATGTTATATGTATGTATTTTAATTGTTTTTATTGTACAGCGCTTTGGTTTTGAAAAGCGCTTAAAGATAAATTTTACTTACTTACTTACTTACTGTGACAGCAGGTCCCGACACAGGGGTAGGCGGACAGATGGCTCCACTGCCATCTGCTGCAGAAGTGGAAACTATATCTGGTGAGGCCATAATGGAGTAATGAGGATGACAGTGGCACTCACCATCCGCCGCTCCATCCGCAACTTGAGCAGCACCATCTGTATTAGAGGACTTGGGGGATATGCATACAGCAATTTCCCTTTCCATTCAAGGGACAATGTGCCTTGGCAGAAAACTCCAGGCCCCGGAGCAAGCGAGCAGGAATGCAGTAGTTTTGCACTGTGTGGGGACACAAAAATGGTCCAACTCTGGATGACCCTATCTTGTCAAGAGGTCATCTACATTGGAGGTCAGAAATTCCAGTTCATGAATCTTGGACTGTGACCTACTTAGTCTGTCTGCCAAGATGTTTTGGAGACATGGGAGATGCATGGCTGACAGCTGTAGTCCATGGGACAGAGCCCAGTGCCATACTTTCATTGCTTCCCTGCATAATGGACGGGAATAAATGCCCTTGTTTGTTGATATAATGCATCATACTGGCATTGTGCATCTGTATTAACAGAGTACCTGGGCACAGATGCTCTTGAAATGCCTGAAGATTGTATAGGACAGCTCCCATCTCCAGGACATTTATGTGTAACCTGGTCTCCACCTTGGTCCATGACCCATCTGTTAAGGGCCAAGATGAGCACCCTAGCTAGAGCCCAAGGCATCTGTGGTGAGGATCTGTACAGAGGCTAGTACAAGGAATGGAATGCCCTTTAGTAATCTTTTTTTTTTATATGTAGTTTATGGTATTTTTTCCATTTTCTCCCCGTAACCCAGCCCCCTACCTCAGACGTGTGCATATATGTGGAGGCATGCACATGCCACGTCTCAAGGTACCCACCCACTATGTGTCACCCCCGCTGCCTACACTGACCACTGGGCCTCCATCTGGTGGCAGCGGGACTACGGAGGGGCGGCAACCACCCCCCAGAGAATCCTGCTCCAACCCTTCCCCTCCCGTGCCTGGCTCCCCGATGACCCGAGTCCGTTCCCGAACTCGGGTTGCTGGCATGGCGTGAGGTAAGGCATCCGGCACCTCAGCCCTCAGTGCCACGGGGTCGGCTCCTTTAATAAATGTTTGCGATTCATTCATCACAGCAATGTTCTGCGCAGTGAGGATTTGACAAGAACCATTTGGTCCAGCTCATCCCACTGGACCCTGATTGTCCACCAAGGGATTCTTAAATATAAGTGGGCCAATGGCACAGTCACAATGGCCACAGTCATGAGATCCAGGAGACATAACATTGTTCTTGAAGGGACACAGTAGCTCCTGTATACCAACTATGCTTGGGTAATCAGGCTTTCTTCTCTGTCTTGTGGCAGAAAAGCATAACCTTTCTCTGTGTCCAAGACTGCCACTAGGTATGGCAAAGACTGCCACTAGGTACTGCAGTCTTTCAAGGGAGCCATCACAGATGGTGTGCTGATGTAAGGTCAACTCCCCCAACGCGAACACCAGCACAGCGACAGATTTTGCCTATCTGCGACAAGTTGCTGTGCTGGTACAAGGAAGACACCAACAGTGTGGCTCCCATTGTTGTGCCCCCTCCCCGGTCCAACTCAGACTTGGAGTTGGATATTTAGAGACCGGGGGTGTGAGGGGCACAGCTCCCCACATGGGGGGTTCTGAGGCGAAGCCCCCTGATGGAAATGCACCGACATGCCCGACAGTACAATGCCGACACTCAGCATTATGTCTGTCGCTGTGGGGGATGTTGGTGCGAGTGCTGTTGCAGTGCTATAGTAAAACCATCACAGACTTTGGTACATTTACTGTCACTCCGAAGTCCTTGAACAACTGCCTTGTCCGAGACAAGGTATGCAGGGCAGCTTCCCTGGAACTGGCTTTCAGCAGCCAGTCATCCAGCAAGGGAAAGACATAGAGGCCTTCCCTAAGAAGGGCTGCTGCCACTACTGCCAAGCATGTGGTAAATACCTATGGTACAGAAGACAAGCCAAAGGGCAATACCCTGAACTGGTAGTGCTTCCCCCAAGGACAAAGAGGAGGTACTGCCTGCAAGCTTTTCTGATCTTGACATGAAGGAAGGAATGCATCTGTCCTTCACGTCCAGGCAACAAAGATGTGCTGTTTGCAGCACAGGAATCAGAGCCTGCAGGGGCACCATTCTAAACTTTCTGTATTCAAGGGAGAAGTTTAAGTCCCCTAGATCCAACACAGGACACTGCCCATTTTGGGACCAGGAAGTACCTGGAATAAAACTCTGTTTCTCTGTCGAGGAGAAACTAGTTCCATGGCACTTTTTTTGGTATAATGACTATGCCTCTGTCTTTAGAAGGGACAAATGGCCTGGAGTATAAGGCAACGATCTTGAGAGGTTGCTGTAACCTCCAGAGCATGCCCCCTTGCAATATCCAGGACCCACTCATCCGTTGTAGCTCCCTCCACTGTTTCAGATGCAGGGAGAGTCTGTCCTCCACAACCACTCCTGGAGGTAAACATGGGTGCGGAGATATATCCTGCACAGAGTCGCATGGAACCAGTGGGGCCAGTGCCACTGGTACTGATTGCTTTTGGTGCTTTTGTATGGGCACCTGGAGGAAGGGGACCTGGCAGTAGACCACTTCCTCTACCTTGGCCTTGTTGATTGTAGGCACGGCCACCTCTGGCAGCAGGCTGGTGAAAGAAATCCTTCCCACAACCTCTAGCTGGAGTGGGATACAGAGACTTGACAGAGCTTAACATCATTTTTGAGGTCTGAAGGCCCCTTAGGGCCTCTTCAACATCATAACCAAACAGTTTTGTCCCTCTGAAAGGGGCATTCAAAACTGCTTTCTGCACATCATCTGCAAAACCAAGAATATCTCCTCATGCAAATACCGGAAGCAGCAAGGTCAAGTCAAGTTTATTGTCTTCCAAAAAAATTAGAAAAATTTCTGGACATTACAATTTTTAAATTTAAAAATACAAAATGTGAAACAAATTAAAAATATGATTAAACAGACTCCTTATCTCATTAGAATAACTCTCATAAGAAAGTATGCTGGTTAAAATTCTTCAGATTGTATAAAAAACAATTCATTTATCTCTGAGCCACTTTCGGTATGCTTTTTTCTTAACACTTATCACAGACATTATAAAATTCCCTACCAGTATTGCATCTTGAACAGTCATTGGGTGCATCAATATGAATATCACATCATATGTTAAATTTGCACATTTACTAAGAATTTTCCCCAAATATTTAAAACGAATATAATTAAATAAAGGGCATTGAATTAATACATGCTTTAACGATTCAGTGAATCCTCTATTGCAAGGACATTTATCCTGAGTTGATTCATTTAATTTTAATTTATTAAAGTAAATGTATTTTGATGTAATAAGTTCAAATCTCACCCAGGTTATTGCTTTACGTATGTATGGTGATAAAGGAAGTCGCAAGTATTCTTCCATGTTGGAATCAATTTTGTTTTGAGCAAACCACAGGGCTTGTCTTTGGCTCCTTACTTGATTCATCTGAATTTGTGTGGCTTTTGTAAAAAGTGTTTTTTTCAAATTAACCTTATAGCTTTCGTGTATTTTTATTTCTGCTTGCCAATCATTCCATAGGTGAGTTGACTCTATACTGTGTAATATTTGAAAAAGGGATTTTAACCATAGAGAGGTAAAACCTTCTTTATGCCAGGATTCCTTTTCCATTATACAGTTCAATGGCATAACATTATTTATTGATCTCAACCAACCGGAAGCAGCAACCCTGGTAGAAGCATCAAAGATATTGTAGGCTGAGCAGAGCAAATGTTTGCCAACCTCAGCACCAGATGTTAAAGTTTTAAGTACAGTCCAACCCCGATTATCCGACCCTCATTCATCCGAACCTCCTGTCTAACAAACTCTGTTTATGTCCACCACACTTAACAAGTCTGGTTGCTGCTGTTGCCAACTCCTGTTAATTGCTCCGATTTTCAAACTTTGTATCTGGCACTGACTACCAAAAAATTAAATCACCACAAATTCACACATTCAACCTCACCTTATGCTGTGGTGCTTCAGAGATGGCAGGTAAGAGAAAGCAAGTCGTGTTTAATGTTGCATAGAAGCTAAGGATCATTGAGTGCCTCGAGAATGGTGAAAAGGCAGTGGTTCTTGCAGATGAATGCAGGGTGGGTAAGTCCACCATAAGCCCATAAGCAACATAAAGTCTGCTAAGGAGAAGCTCCATGACTTTGCTCTAACTATGGAGACGGCATCAGGTGCTGAAGATCGGAAGAATATGTGCTCCTGCAAGGATGAACAGCGGGACTCTGCTGTGCACTTGTGGTTCAGGCAAGAGCGTAGAAAGGGACACCAATTTCTGGTCACCTACTCAAAGAAAAGACACTACTGTTCTACAATCGGCTTGACAACACTGTCCCTTTTGCTGCCAGCGAGGGATGGCTCGGCCATGTTAAGCGATGTAATGGGATCCGTCAGCTGCACCTCTGTGGCGAGTGATTCAGCACAGCTGTGCATGAGATCTTCCCCTTCATTGAAAACCTGCTTGACTTTACTGAAGCCCTGGGTCTCACCCCAGACTGAATTTACAATGCAGATAAGACTGGGCTTTTCTGGCGCTGCTTGCCAGACCACACACTGGCACACGGCAGAGAGAAAGACGCTCCCGGTTTCAAAAAAGCCAAAGACCGGGTCACCATTCTGGGGTGTGTGAATGCTGCCGGGACCTATAAACTGAAGTTGGTTCTGGCAGGTAAGTCTCAGCAGCCTCATTGTTTTAAGCACATTGACATGTCTGCACCACCTGCGCAGTATGAGGCACAACACAACGTCTGGATGGACAGCAGCATATTCAGCCAATGGTTTAAAGACTAGTTCATGCCTAAGGTTAAGCAGCATCTCCATAGCAAAGGACTGCCCTTACATGCCATTCTCCTTGTGGACAACTCCCCAGCCCATCCCAAACTCACTGATGTGAGGATGAGGGATGGTTTAATTAAATGCATGTTCCTTCCTGCAAACACCACAAGTAAACTACAACTTTTAAATGTGGGTACAGAAAAAAAACTGCTCCATTCAGTGCTATCTGATGAAAAACAGCTGCCCCTAAGTAACATAATGAATGCACTGTCACACAAGGATGTGGTTTACATGTGTGCTGAGGAATGGGACTCTGAGCAGCCTGACAGCTATCTACTCTGCTCCTCCACATATAAAACACTTGCCCTCCCCATCAAGGCACACCTCATCTGGCCGTGCTGCCTTCTCATACAAGTTCTCCAATATCTGGAACACCCTCCCACTAGAAATTTACTCTGCTCAATCCTGCCACTCACTCTCACTCCTCCTCCGCAAACACACTATTCATCACTGTAATTGCACCTAATACCTTACTATGACTACTAATTTCTCTTCGCTAGCCCCTTCCCCCCCATGCCTTCCATCTTCAGTTCTATGCTTCCACTAGGTGGGCCCTCCGCCCACTTCTCCCCCTTTGTCCCCTCCCCTCACCTCCCATCTACCAGGCCCTATCCCCTTGCAGGGTTCTCAGCATCCTGAAGGGGTATAGTTCCTGACTGGCCTCTCTTGCTCCCTCACCCTTTTTCTCCCCCTCTGTCCCCACCCCTCTCCCTCACCTCCTAGCTGCCGGGTCCTGTTCTCTTGGAGGGATCTCAGCATCCTGAAGGGATATAGTTCCTGGCATATCGCTTCTCCTCCCAGTTCCATGTGATAACAGCGATTGCGGAATAGTGATTGCCATTTGGGCAAGTGTACATCGCCGAAAATAAAATTTGGCTATGTACACTCACAGCAAACAGCAAAAGGGTGCCCAAGAATTAGGTTTTTCTGTTTTATGCAGAGGGCTACCCCACCCCCTCCCATATCCCCCTACTAAGGATTCTCAACTTCAAGTGGCTGCATGTCAGGAGAGGTGCAAACTAAAAAAAATCCCCAACCCGGCACAAAACATGAGCGCACTCCAGAACCAACCCCCAGCCTGCCACCAACCCAACACACCACACAGCCAGCTCGGCAGCCCACCGCCACACTACATCCCATAAACCTCCCCTCCCTCCCCTTCCGCCTCTCGTCGCACGGTGTGGTCCCTCCCACCCTGCATGCGTGTATACATAGCGACATCCCATCGCTATATTCGCCACCTCCCCAATCCGCCACCTCTCAGGTAGCCCTGTGCACAGGCGCCAAGACTGAGTCGCCCTTTCTGAAAGCGCTCAATCGTGGTCACCATTATCACAGGCTACCTCCCCCTTCCTTTTCTATCCCCTCTGCTCTCCTCCTTCTATTCACCTTCCAATCTACTAGGTCCCATCCCCTTGCAGGGTTCTCTGCATCCTGAAGTGGTTTAGTTCCTGGCTTGCCTATCTTCCTTCCCCTCCCCTCCCTGTCTTTCTCCCCTACTTTGTGTTATAACTGTCTTCTTTAGCCCCAAACTTGCACTTAGTAACCTGGTGCCGAGCCCGCTACTTCTGTCACCTTTCGGTTCACTCTTTCTTCTGTCTATACTTCTACCAGGTTGCCTGTTCTTGGTTTTATCACTATGTATGCCCTAACCACATATAGTTTTTTGCGCACCCCAGTATGTCTCCTCCTGTATCAGCTCCTCGAGCTTTGTTACTCTACTGCACTTTTTATGTGATACTGTCTGATCAAAATGTACTGGATTCTGGCTACACCATGTTTTGAGTGGCACTGAATACATTTTTATTATGTTTTTTGCCTACTCTACTTTATGTATCTAAATTGTACAGGAATTGCACTGTGTTGTATTTTATATTGTCGTATTTTTCCCCTGCTCTCCCTATTATTTGTAACCCCTCCCCCAGGACACTTCTGGAAATGAGCTGTTCACAGCTCATGCTGTCTTTCCTGGGGAAACTTTTTCAAATAAATCAATAAACACAGAAGGCATGGATCAAGGGTGGGATTCAAACACCCTGTGAAGATCCAAATTCATGCCCACATCAGCCTGATCTTGCGATCACTGAAAACAATGATGATGACCTGCACACCCTGACTGCTTCACAGCCTAACCACTAACTGCAGATGAGACTGCAGAATGGGAGAAGTGCGATGCGGGAGACCAGGGACAGGAACACCTATCAGGGGAAGCAATCATTCAATTGGTGCTGCAGGAGGAAACAACGGAGGTGGAGGCAGACAACACTGAGGAGGAGGACGAAAAAGACACTGCTGTTCCGGTGCTGCCAGCACATTCTGAGGCAGTTGAGCTGTTTACAAAGTGAATTAATTACACTAAGAGTCAGCTAGATTGCGATCCACTGCAAGTCATGCTGCTGAAAGCTATGCGGCAGAGAACCTGTCGAAAGTCATATGGTGGCTTAAAACAAAAGAGTCTAACTGAATACTTTAAATAAATAGAAGTCCTATCAATTCTTTTCGAAAGATTTTAATGTGTTTTCTCAATAAAATATTGTTTCTTTTGATTTCTCTTGCTCTGTGTCTTGCTTCCCATTCACTGCCATTCATGGAAACCGGACTCCCGTTTATCCGATCTCCCATTTATCTGAACTACTTGGATGTCCTCTGGGGGTTCAGATAAATGGGGTTCTACTGTAGTTCATTCTTGGCAGAGCCATGAGGCAAAGCCTGGACTACAGCTTTTGCAGCTTTCCACAGGCTGTTTTGATATTTTATCATATGGGCACAGCGGTTTGCAATCCTAATGCCCAGTGAGGCAGAAACATATATATGCTTGCTCATAACATCCAGCCTCCTAGATTCTTTGTCAGGAGGCAAAGTGCTCATGTGTTTAGGTGCTTTAGACCTGTCATGAACAGCCATGATGACTACAGAATTGGTCTCTGGCTGCTTAGCATGTAAGGCTTAGCAAATGGGGCTGGATACTGTTTATCAGCCTTTCTGAGAACTGCAGGCAGTGATTTTTGTCTGCACCATACAACAAAGTAGCAACCTCCAATGCAGGATATACAGGGATATATAGGCAGAATTATTACAGAAGGTGTACAATGCACTTCCAAGAATTTCATCAGGTTTCTTTTGTGGAATCTTCCTCTTCCACAGGAAATCCACGGCAGTTTGCATTTGCTACATCATGGTTTGAAAAGTAGGATCCTCAGGAGGAGACCTTGGGGTGCATACCACCAAGTCCTCACTGCAGGATGAGAGGGAAGAACTAGAGCAAGATGCATGTTCTCCCTCATACTCCTCTTCTAAATCCTCCTCTAACACCATGAGGTCAGGACTATATTTTACCTCATCATCAATGTCTCTTATCGATGATGGCAGCCACAGAATGCACCAGTAATACCAGTGACTGCTGAGAATGGGAAATCTGCAATGTGCAGGTAGAAGACGTTAATGGGGTTGAGTGCCCTGAGGCCCCATCGACAGGATAACTGCTTGCATAGGTTAGCCAGGCAAAATGTGTCATAACATCTCTGAAAACTACACCAGGACAGCTTGAGAGTTGACGATGCCCTGGACAGGGGCCAGGACTACTTGTGTCAACCATGGGTCTTGGCCTACCATCCATAGTGGGCATGGTAGTGCCTAAGCCAGACCCCAACCTTTGTGTCTCATCGATGGTCAGGGGCTGTAGTCAATGCTACTAGAGTGGTCGATGACAAAGTAGGATTACCTTGTCTCACTGGCAACCAGGACCTCGATGGTGAAGCAGCTTTCACTTTCTCGCAATGTTTATGCTTGTGGCCAGACAATGAGGATTGCCATGACGACCATTCCCTATCCCAGTCCTTCTACTTTCGTGACAGTTTCTTGGCTGAAGGCGATATACTCTCCAACTTTACCGATCTGGCCAGTACAATACCAGCTGTCTTGCAGTGGTACCAGATCAAGAGAATTTCTCTGTCCATACCAAATTTGGCCACTCTGCAGCCTTTTAATTTTGTGTTGCCAGAAAGCGTCCATCCCCATGGTAACCACTCCATGGACATGCGCCCACTGCTGGCTCACCTGTGTCTGACAACTGCATCTTCACTGTGCCGGTGCCGAATGGCCGGACCCATTGCCGGTTGGACCAATCAGAGGGCACGTTCTGCACTAGTCGGGGGTGCATGCTGCACTTTTAAAAAAGAGATCCTGAGAGAGAGAGAAACAGAAAAGCAGAGAAACTGTGGACAAAGAGAGAGAGCAGTGTTTCTGTAGTGCACATGCAATACCAAAGTATAGCTTCTGTTTGTTTGCCAGCACAGCTCTCTTAATCTTGTATCTGGGACCCAACTGAGAGGAAGGACCCCGTTGCTTGGTACTGAGGTGGGTTCAGTTCGGGCAGATTTGGCTCTCTTGGATAGTGGCTGCTGGTAGCTTAGGCTTTTGCCTCTGACATGGAGCCCACCCCTACCCCAGCCTTTACAGCACTCCCTGCTTGACGACCCCTTACTTGCCCCCCTAGCATGCATGCAACGCCCCCTGTGCCTGCACCTCTTGTCTGCAGTGCCCCTCCGTGCCTGCACTCCTAGCCTGCAGAGCCCTTCCGTGCCTACACAACTAGCCTGCAGCGTTCCTGCTTGCACAGCTCCAGCCTGTCCCCCCACATTCATCGTTGTCCAAGCAGCCCCTCCCCAAGCTTTGTCCTGACTTTACCAGACTGCAGCATCACCTTACTTTCCTTCTCATCTTGTCTTGGTGGTGGGCACTGTTTTCCTGCTGCCACTGCACGCTGGGTGGGTGCTCACTGTTGGTGCAGCTGCCTCGGTGTTTTGCTTTTACCTAAGTGGGGTGTGATGGAATAATTACATTCTCAGTTATTGGTGGCTGGGGTGCAGCTTTGTTGGTAGTTCTTTTTTAATGTGTTATATCCTGAGCAGCGTAATGTTTGGGGGGGGGAGTGATCATTTGTGTATGTGTACGGATTATACTGGTGAATCAACTAAGAGTTTTTTCCACTGAAAAGTCCAAACCCTGATAGCAGGAGAGGCTATAATTTAAAGGGGCAGAGACCCTCCCCAGTGTCCGGGACCACGGATTAACACCTCGCCAGCCACTTGGCTCTCTCACTATAATGCAACACAAGTAAGTCAGTCTGTACTTATTTTCATCTGTCAAATGTTGGAGGGTATGTGGTGACAGGGAAACAGATTTTGGGCTCTGGTCCTTCTCTCTGACTTTTTAAGTTTTATGGAGAAGTATATATTCTAGAGACTTCTTATGGCATTACCTTGTAGCCTGGTCGAAGTTCTGGCAAATCTCACAGGTCCTCCTGTTGTGAGACAGGCCCAAGCAGCACACATAGACCGTGTGTGTCTTCTTTGTAAATTTCATCTCCACACTCAAAGTACTGAAATAAAGGCTGTTTTGACTTTGCAGCATGCACAGATAGCGAAATAAACTGTTAAATAAAGAAAAAGAATAAACAACAATGGTCAGCTGACATTTCCTTTCAACAGGTCCAACGAGGATGACTGATGGCAGGAAAAGAACTAAGAAGTGATAGGGCTGCTCATGTTTCTATAGATGCCCATGCAGGATGTCGTCATGGGCAGCCCCCGGCTAGCAAATGTTTCTGTATGGTCCTAGTGCCTGATGCCTATAGTTCCAAAGGTGTGACCTAATGGAGTAGATATCCTCGAAGAAGATCTAGCCATCCTTATGGGATTCACCTTGTAGTTAATAGAAACTGTCAGCCATTGGGGAGTACTTTTTCATAAAACTCTAATCCTGGTTTCTGAGATGTTGGCAGCCGCTTTTACTGTTGCCAGATTTCACCAAGCTGAAGGTGTGGATTTAAGGAAGTCTAATGTTACCTTTTAATGTGGATGGCGTGGTCAGCAATTATGACATGATCCTTGACGCATCTTGGCACCACTGATACTTTGCTTAACTACGGGTAGTGCCTGGACCGAAACATAGTGCAGAATTTACATTTATGTAATACTGTTCATGCACTAGGCAAGATCAGAAACTCAGTGCTCTCCACCATAACGGCACAACACACTCATTTAGTAGTGCAAAATTCTTTTATTCGACGTAATAAAGTGCACAAAAGCGTATTAGCGTAAAAAGCACAGCACAGTGTGAAACACGTTAGGCAAACCCTATGCAGGGGTCTTTTTAATCTGTATGCACTTTATCACACCGAGCAAAAGATCTCTGCACTACTAAATGAGTGCGCTGTGGCATTACGGTGGAGAGTGCTGAGTTTAATATTGCGCAGTATCCTGACTGACTCTCGACACCCGGTTCCAAGTGTGTGTCTCTTGTTCCACTTTTGCCTGTTAATGCACTGCATTCCAATGTGCTTTACATGCAGTTTATGTACAGAAGGCTAGCATAGCTGAGATGCTACATTTGAGTTCCAGAGTGTTGGTGCTTCTGCATAGCACAGCTTGATGTTATCAGTATCACTGGCACTGTAATTCATTTTACTGCATGAGCAGTGCTTTAGTCATCTCACTGAAACTAAGCTACCAAACTTGTCAACTTTGCTCACATCTCGGCACTCAGTCAAAAGACACCTTGACCTCAGCAAAGGCTTTTGATCCTTTTGTCAAACAAAAGCAAATTAAACTTTATCAATTCAGGGATCTAAAAATAAAGCAAGCTACATCAAAACACATTCCGATTTCTCTTAATGCTTTTATGGCCAGTTTATCTAAAAGTGACAACTATCCTTTTCCCACAGTTACACTGTCTAGACTATTAGGAGCTCTTCTAAAGCTAGAAAAAGCTGACATCCAGACACATTAGTTCCATGAACTTGTGCCAAGTGACTCTAAAGAATTATGTAAACAAAACATGCCATTGGGTCACTTTTACATTTAGTCCAGCCCAATATAAAATGTTCTTCTGAGCACACACACACACACACACACACACACTAATTCTTTTTTTAAGTAAACCACAAAAAAAAAATGTAATGGCCATAGCAAAAGATATGTTGGTCTTTAGGTTTTGCCTAGTATATTCTTGAAATATATTTTTCTTTACTTTGAGCATTTACCAAAATATGATGTTGATCAAGGTCAACAGTGTTAAACCTGATCTTACCCTTATATGCAGGTTATACATTTCTCTTTGACCAACAAATTTAAGCCAAAGGAGTTAAAATTGTTTGCTTTTTAAATTTCACTCACCACTCCAAGAAAATAACCAGAAAAATCTCAGGATTAATATATTTATTTTTTCTGACCCAATGGAAATGTTATTTCTCTAGATGCTAAAGGTGAGACTGCTATAAACTGCTATAATTAGAAATCGAACCTCCCATCCCCCTACCTTGCTGGTGGTTCTGGCTGCTGAGCGTTCTGGGCCCCCTTGCTTCCAGTTGCTGCATTCTAGCATGCTTCCTCCTTGTTCAGTGCTGCTCTGCAAGCATGCCTACAGGCAGACCTTCTTCCTGAGCTGCAGCAAGTTTGGATTTTCCTTAGGCTTCACCACTCACACCACTCCCTTCTTTGCCCTGCTCCCCATGATTTCCAGGCTGTGGTTGGCCTCCTAATCCTATTCTGTGCCCCCACCCCATCCCTGGCTTCTGAGTTTGACACAGCCTTATGCTGCCTGCTTCCCGGCTTCACCTCCCCGCTGCCTTCTGCTGGCCTCCATGTATAATGTTTCTTCTTTATTATTCCCTGTGCTTCTCCTGCTGTCTCTTGTCCCTCTTGCCCTTTTTGTTACTACCACTTCCGTGCCTCAATTCCCGCCTTTTGGCCAAGAGCCTCACGCTTGCTGCCTACCACTTGTCCAGCATTCCCTACTGTGCATTTTTTGTGTGTCCTCTACTAGCCTCATTCCATTGGTATCCTCCTGACTTCCTGACTACAGCTACCGCGCTCTGCCTCCATGGTGTTTTGGGGCTTTCTGCTCCTGGACAGGGCCTTTAGTCTACTGTCTCACCCTTCCTACTATATTTACCAGCCTGCCTAGCTGGTCATCCAGGTCCTCTCCTTTTGTTAACAATAATATAATTCTACCCATACTGGCCTACACTTTCCTCCTCATACTATCTGACCCATCTATATACCTTCATACAATACCCTCTTGCAACATTCTACTCTACCTATCAGCTTCTGGGCATATGCCTCAGCTCCAATCTGCTCTCACAACTCATTTGCCTCAACAACTACTAGGTATTTGCCACGAAGACTATCAGGTTCATGCCCTACCACTCTCCTGTCTCTCAAGAGCTTCATCTACCTCAGGATTTGCCCCTCAAGGGCATGGCTTCTAGCTTGTCTCATCGACCTTTCCACTTCATGGGTTGGCTCCGATGATTCCATCTGTAGGTCTTGTCTTTAGATGAGATTAACTGGGCAGCCAACCTAAGAAGTTCTAAGTGAGTATTCACTTCCTCTTGGGGTTTTTTTGTTTTTTTTTAGCAATCCTGTCATTCCTTTGGCACAGGGCACCAGCTTCCAAGTAGCTCTCCAGAGGTACAGTCCTTACATGAAGAGATTTCTTCAGTTGTATGGCCAGTTCTGCAAACACCTTCAGGAGGGTGGAAGTCTCATTCAAGATGGAAGAAAACCTCAACTCATCCTTTAACTGAAACTGTATGTCTGGGGTGAGGGGCGCCGTTGAGCACGCCTGCTGAACAGAAGCCTTTGTGGGCTGCTCTGCATTTCATGAAGCCTTTTTATTTAAATAACGTAAAACATCTATTTGGTACTTGCTAAAGGACATCAGTTCTGTGGGGCTTGTAATTTACTGAATCGGAGCATATCAAACTGTACCATGGGACTAGCTCAGAAAGCAGGGAGGTCTGAAGAATCCTCCGTCAATAGACCATCAGACTGCAACTACTGCTGTGCCATTGGGTTCTGACCCTTCCTGGAACGTCCTACAGACTTCCATACAAGCAGTCAATTTAAAGGTGGAAGCTATACTAAATCACTTTGCAGAACAGGATGCTAAATTAGAAGCTGTTGCAACTACTGCAGCTTCAGCCAAAAAGACTGCCTCCCAGGTGCTTCAGATCGCAACCAAACTGGTTCAGGAGAACACACAGCTGCCTCTGATAATGCCAGTCAAGCTTCTCATATCTGCCTGGTGGGTCTCCCAAAAGAGTGCGAAGGGGACGATCTTTTGAGATTTTTGAAAGCCTGGCTACCTGGAGCCTTACAATTAAATTCTGACACTATTTCCAATGGATTATCTAAAACTTACCGCATTTCCCCTCGCAATGCTGGACCTCTGACTGAATTACAGTAGACGGTGCTGCTGGTGACAATCAGTGCTGCACTACAGGATCAACTCCTGCAGGCTGCTAGATCTGCTCACTCTTTTTATTATGATGTGATGACTTTACATCTATTTCCAGACCTGTCCTATGTAACTCGAGCCCATCGCAAAAATCTGATGCAGTTCAGGCACGACAGAGAGATCTGGGAGTTACCCTTTCCTTATTGATGCCGATGCACCTGCAAATCCATTATGGCGGGCACACATTTCAATATACTGACCCCGTGGAAGCAGGGAAGAAAGCTGACACCATTGCTCCAGAGTTTGAAACAGCTGAAGCCCAGTGCTGTTTTGACTCTGAAAACGGTACCTGAAATGGGAGCCATTTAGCAAGTCCATTTTCTATTTCAGTGCCTTAGTTTATAGGTGGGGGGGCAAGGTCTGCCACTGGGTCTTCACGTTGTGTTGGACAAATATTTGGAATGATGTTCTGGTTAAATATTCTACCCGATGGTAAACAGTTGCGTCCCTATTGCTTCTAGGATAGAACTTGCTTGATTGTTTTAAGAGTTAACATTCTGACACGTTAACATGGCTCCGCGTTTTGTTAAGAGCAAACCTACAATTGCCACCCATGTTATGGAATGCCTATATAGGAGCTGGGGTCATATCAACATTGATTGTTGAATCTGCTTATTTAAAGGGTTCTTCATTTTCTGTTTGACCTCCCAAATCTTGCAGGGTGTAGCTTACATGGTGGTTTTCTCTCCTAGACATTGTTTAACTTTGGGATGCCCCCCACCAATCCTTAAGGAATACTGTATAGACTATGTTACCCTTTGTTTTACACTGGCTGTATCTGTAACTATATGTGACTCCTTACAGGAGTTTACTATATGTAATTGCTTATTTTTTATACTGTAATGAACAAAGTATAAAAAGAAACTGTATGTCTAAGGTCCTTACGCCAGTCATAACAAAAATGGAGGGATGGTGAAGTTTCCTCCAAAGATTGTTTTCCCTCTCCTCTGTGACAAAGGTCATAATCATAAGAATATTTATAGATAACAATGGTGGGTTTGCATCTATTAACAGCAGCATCTCTGTCAGTATTTGTTCAGCAAGACTGCATCTCTTCTCTCCTTAAGTGCTACTGTATGTTCTATTAATTTGCTCTTTTGGACTTTTGGGAGTCTCCACCCCCCCACGGTACCTTTAATCAAAAGGGACCTCAGTCCTGCAGCACCTCTAGGAGTAGAATCCTCCTAAAGAGTGTTCCTGTGTCTTTGTGGCATCTTGAAGAGGTGGTAGTTCCAGTAGCCAGGGCAGAGTGTAAGCCAACCCTACATTGCATAAGCTGTCAAACAACCTCCTGTATAATTGTACTACTCCCCTCATCCACTTCTGTACAAACATATTCACTTACTGCCATCATAACCCACCTCAGAACCTAACATCCTATCTACCAATTGTTCTAGCCTCCTACCAATCATTAAAACCATCCACAAGTCCTACTAATCATTCCATTAACATTGCTTAAGCAGGGCCAGCCTGCCGGTGCAACGGCAGAGCAACTGCTTGCAACACTGATGACCCGGGTTCGGGTATGAGCCCGGAGCATCAGAGGGCCAGCCAGGAGGAGGAAGGATGAGCACCTGATCGACTGCACTCCTTCTCCTCCTCCACCCGGTTGGGGAGGGCTGCAGGGGCCCAGATCCAAGCCGATACCTAACAGAGGCTAGGGGAGCAATAGGTGCTGGCAGACACCGGTGCACCATGCGTGGGACCACACACAAATGCACCACTGATGTTACTGCACAGCTGCACCTCCACTGGGAGAAAGAAACAAGAAAAAGCCCTTTGGGCAGTGTAGCATGGCATCCAATGGGAGCCACAACCAATCTGGCCGAATGACGACGATCATGGCCAGGACACAAGTTGGATCTCAGTCTCTCCCTCTGGGGAGCCCTGCCGCAGGATTGGTCAGGTCAGGGGATGCTAGGTGGAGGGAATGTGTGGGGACTAATGGGACAGATAAGGGGTATATCCCCACCTGGTCAAAGAGAATAAACAGTTAAGAAATATATATAGCCCTAAATAAGTAACAGGATATCACTGATCAAAATGGGAACCAGCATTTGAAAATCAGCTTCTACAGGAAAAAAGTGCTTCCTTTAATGTTTGGTTAAACTGATCATACTGCATGAGGATTTCCTTAGTCAATCAGAATGCAGGTTACAGTACTGTGCATCTGTACATCCACTGAGCTTCACACTTATGGGATTCAAGACAAGTCTCAAGGTTCCCATCTCTGCACTCATACAACTAGTCCATACAGTGGCAGATCTGTCTGAGTGCAGATATGAGCACCTTGAGACATGGTCTTGAACCCCACAACCCTTTACCTACTGTCTCATCCTAAGCCAAGTCCCATAACCTCTCTGTAATCTCTCACCGTGCCCTATGAATCACCCTGTGAAATTAAAAAATGGTAGCAACATTCTCTCCCCTCTCTCTTCTTGACTGTAAAGTTTAATTTAAGCCCCATGTCCACCAAGTAACTAATACATCAAAAGATGGGACTTTTTATTTAGGCTAAGAGAATGTCTGATCCCGGAATGTTGGATATTACTAACAAACAGCTTACTATTTTCTGTCCATGATTATGGGCTTTCCAGTTATGTAGGTACCAGTGAAAGGGTAATAGCTAAATTAAGGGGCACGTATCAGAGCATCTGCAGCTTTCTTACTAATGTAGGTTGCCCAGGCTGACACATAATTACTACCTGTATCAGACTAATGGATGTCTGTCCCTTGAAAGTAGGATTAGATGGCCTGGTAATGTTGAGGGTTGAGGCGCTGGATGCCACACTTCACACCACGCCAGTGACCCGAGTTCAGAAATGAGCTCGGGTTGCCGGGGGTCGGCCAGGGAGGAGAGGATTGAGCGTCCGACAATGGTTCTCCTCTCCTGGGGGGGGGAGGGCAGGGAGCGTTTCCCAGTGCTAGCGACACCCAGCAGAGGCTGGGTGCGTCGCAGCCTAGGGATTGCTTACAAGAAGGACAGAGGTGTCAGCGGATGACCTGCAGATGTGTGTGGAAGCGCACAGAACTGCGCTGGATGTCATTGCACATCCGTGCCTCAGGAAGGGGGAGCTGAATCTTGAACAAGGAAAAACCCTGCTCTGTGGGTAGGCAACGGCACCTGACCCCCATGACCTCCGCCAGATCCCGCCCACCCAGTCTCTCAATTCCCTCCTCCCAAAGCCCTGCCTGCAGCAGATACTGCCTTCAAGGAGCGCCAAAGATAAGAGTGGTGGCCCTACCCTGGGGGGTACAAGCCAGGGGGTCCAGCTCCAAGGTAGGTGCAAGGGGTAGAAGGGCCGTGGGGGAGACTTGGGCTGGGAGGATCTCAGGCAGGCAGGATCAGGCCAGGATGCCTAAGAGAGTCCCCACAAGCAGTGACTGGAAGGAAAAAGAACTTAAAAAAGAAAGTAGGATTAACATCTGCATAGGGATTTTGCTTCATAAGAAGTTTTTCAGGTGAATTTCCCATATCAGTTGTTGCCGTCTTTACTAGGGCTTGAGGATCGCAAGGCACCAGATTACAGAGTAGAAGTTTATTTAAAATCCCCTGCTTTCACACGTCTCAAGGTCAAAGATCCCTAATGTATAGGGCCCCTACATTTAAAATAATTGACTACCATCTGATATTGTTAACAGTTCAATTAGGCACTTTTAAAACTTGCTTAAAAAATTGACTTGTTCGAAAGAATGTTTTGTGACTGCTTTTGAATTATATTGTGTATTAACTTGTCTGTTACAAAAGTTTTATGTATGGCCCGGTGGCGCTGAGGGTAGAGGCGCTGGACGCCACACCTCACGCAATGCTGGCGACCCGAGTTCGGGAGCGAACTTTGGCTGCCAGGGGTCGAGGGAGAGGAGCTGGGTCGAGCAGCTGCAAGGCAGCTCTCCTTTCCGGGGAGGGAAGTGTGGGTTCCCAGGCTCTTGGCTGCCACCTGGTGGAGGCTAGGCAGTAGAACCAGGTCACAGGGAACCTTGGCATTACTCCAGGTGGTTGGAAGGGGCTGCCACTGGAGCCATAGAGCACATTTACACCTCCACACTCCAGGGTAACAGAGAAAATCAAGAAATACCATGTCTCTCTCATTGCCAAGCAGGCACAGGAGGCAACAGGGGAGCAAAAAGCTATATGGAAAAAAAAATGTTTTATGTAGACCTGGTGGTATGAAGGGCTAAAGCATCTACGCTTACGTCTTGCCATGCCAGCGACTGTGTTTGGGAATGAGCACAGGTTGCCAGGGGGTTGGGGAGAGTGGAAGAGGATCAAGCATCCTAGGAACAGCTCTTCTCTTTCATGAAGGGTGGACAAGCTGTCTCGGCCCTTTACTGCCACTGGGTGGCAGCCTGCTAGTAATCCGGGTGCAAGCAATTCAAAGGGAGGGAGGGAGCTGTGGTGATGCAGGGCAAGTGTGCCTCCACATATACGTACTGGCACCGCAGCACAGGGGAGGGACAAAGAAAAGTGGAAAATATGGGGCCTGGGCTTAGTGAAGCCCTAATCGTGTCCCAGTGGTCTGCTCTGCCACTCAGGTCCCAGAGCTGAAACTGGATATATCTGCCAGGAGTGGGGGGCAGATGGCCCGCCCCCTTCTGCCCCGCAACGGGGGGAAGGGGACCACTTCCCAACATGGAGAGAGGTAGGGACGTCTGCCAGAGATGGGTACAGGGCCGATAGCCACCCAGGTTTGCCGCAGATGATAACAAAATTGGGCCAATAGCAATGCAGGTTTGCTGCAGAGGATAAAAAACAGGGCCGACACTCACCCAAGTCTGCCATGGAGGATAGAAACCTTTGTGGAAAAAAATGTTTTATGTACACTGTTTTGTCTGTACGTGTCACAAGTGTAAATGGGCAAATTGCTTATCTGCTTTCAAGTATAAAAAATAGGGAAAAACAAACCAAGTAAGCATTAAGCCACGATGAAGGTGGCATCTAATGGGGAATTAATGCATGGTTGGGAGGGTTGTGGCACGAGGCCGAAGGTTGAGTGCCTACAACTGCCCAACCATGCATTAATTCCTCATTAGATGCCACCTTCGGAGTGGCTTAATGCACTTGTAACATGGCAAGTGCAAGGGAAGCATTAGTTAGATTATGTTTTACTTCCTATGAGACAGAAATGAGCAGAAGCAGTTCTTTCAGTTACAGAATCATGGTTCACGTTTGTTACTTTCTAAGGCTGTGTCTAACTACAAGCGTGCATGTACATGTTGCTGAGCCCACATGCAGTAATGTGGTGTGTAGCAGTTTATCCCATGTTACCACTTTGCTTTAGATAGGAATATATACATAACGTAATGATGAGACCTGAGCAGTTGGTAGTTCTAATGCGGTGTTCTATTGCTGACCGTCCGGTTTTCACTCATATTCATGCTGTGCTGCATTGTGGGGAGAATGTCTTGCATGCATAGTGTAGTATGCTAGAATAGTGATAACTGTTCTGTGAGCTGACTGTGGAGCGCAGTGCTGATTCTTATGACCAATAGGTGGCGCTTTTAAAACAGCACTGTCGTTTTCATGTACTTACGATTGATGTCTGTGCTCCAGTCATTCTTTTACTATGGAGTTATCCTGCAAGTACTATTATATCACTCGCGTACCTCGGTGTGTACAAAAAAGTACACTTGTCACTTACATATGTACAGTGTATGCTGCCCATTGTTCTCTGCAGTGCTTGGCAACTGCAGCCGCGGACAAGACAGTGGGTATTGGGACAACGCTTGGTCATTAGTCCAACCAATAGGTGACGCTTTGAAAGTAAGAGGAAACTTTAGTTGTTTTGCACCTCATGTGTTTCTGCATTGTGCTTCGCAGTGATGTGTTCCATTGTGGTGGGAGTAGTACACTTTCAACTGGGTGGGTGCGAAAGGCCACAGACAAGAGACTGGGTTTTGGGACAACGCTTGGTCATTAGTCCGACCAATAGGTGGCACTTTGAATGTAAGAGGAAACCGGTTGTTTTGCAGCTCATGTGTTTCTGCCTTGTGCTTCGCAGTGATGTGTTCCATTGTCATGCGAGTACTACACTTTCAACTGGGTAGCTGGGTGGGAAACAGGACTAATTCTCTCATTTCTCTGTGCAATACTTCATACTTGTGCCACCATGAAACAGACTGCTCCACTGTGTCTCTCGGTGCTGTCACTTGTATTTCAACCTGTCTCTTACTTGTGCCACCTATTGGTCGACCTCCCACTATTAATAACATTAGTGCTTTATAACTCTGTGAGCACGTTCACGCTATAAAGACAGCATTACTGCTGGATTAATACCCGCTTGACTTTGTGTCACAGGTTCTATTCTGACCAATGTGCTTTGTCTATTGCTCTGTACCTTTCATTGCCATGTTACAAACTGCTTTGGAATACAGTCTTTCCTCTGCAGTCCATGTCTACAGCACGTCTCCCATTTTATATTTAACCACATTTCACATCCCTTTTTATTCAAGGTTAATCAATTTATGTCAAAGCATTGATTATAAGAGTTAGTCATTTAAGGAAAATCTATATTTGAAATTTCACAAACGTCACAAAATTAGTGTCACCATTCAAAATGGTTTGATAAGGTTTATCAATTAATGCCAGAACACTGATAAGTATTAGTAATTTAAACTGGAGAAAAACTATGAAACTCTTATAAGAATCATTCCCCAAGTTCTATATTGACAACCTAATCTCAAAATTAAAGTCACTATTCAAAATTGTTCAATCCAAATGTTGACTTAAAATTCCACCCAGCCAAATGATTTCCAGATATTCCCTGTCAGAAATACCTTGTTTAGAAATAAGCTTTGTAGGTATAATGTACAAGCATCAATTAACAAAAACACTGCTATAGGGACAATTCTGAGATGCACATTAAGTTATTTTTTCTTTTACATTCTAAAGCAACCCAAGCAGAAGAATGAAAGTACAGTTATCGATTTATAACTTGCTGATACTGCACTGTCCCTTGAATTGCCAGCTTTTAATATTTTTACATATAGTTTTTTTCTCCGCCCTAAGGGAATAAATATAACAATGTGAAAAAGCTAAAAGGAATATCTCAAAATGTTTTAAAAAGCAGAAAGTGTGGTACAAAATGATTTCCTGTATGATAGATCGTTTGTGTATCTGTGGAGCACCGCCCTCTATTATCCTCCTGGCAAAAAGATCACAAACCCAAAACAGAGCCTTCTGCACATAGTTCGAGACTTCAGTTTTTCTATTTTGCTTCTGAGTAATGCCATTTCTTTTTGCAAGAGACTTTGAGATTGCATTATTTTATTTAAAATCAGCACAGTAACATTTGTGACACGTGGAACATAATGGGTCTGAGGAGAAAAAGAGGCCATGACCTTCAAACGGTCCCAAGATCCATGTTCATGCCCTTATGAGCTCATCAGCTGGACCCCCATGTATCCAAAATATTGGGGGAGTGGGGGCACACACATCCACTGTCAGCTTGTACGACGAATGATGCCGGACATCCCACTCACTCTGTATGAGTGGGTTTGATGTTCTACCTCTTTCTACAAATTAAAAAGGGCCTCCCTCCTGTCAGTCTGTTGGCACAGCAGTAGAGCTACCATTTGTGATGCCAGTGACCCAAGGTCAGGCATGAGCCCAGGTCACTGGAGGCAGAAGGATCGAGCAGCTCAGCAGATGCTCTCTCCTCTGGGGAGGCTGAGTGGCAGGTTTGGCCCTGTGAGGGCCATCTGGGTGACTACAGGTCATGCTACAGGAGGCACTGCTAGGGTAGTGGAATGTCTGCTGAAGCTGCATGCTTAGCTTGCACAACCTTGCCGCAGACACTGCAGGGGAAAGAGCAAGAAATGCAGAAATGACTTCAACTACAGCAGAATGATGCCGGTCTCCCACAGGCCCTGCATCATCGACCTTCGCAGCCCTCCTACACTTGGACTCGGTCTCCGCGAGGACTGCGGCCACCCCCACAGACTCACCTGTGAGGTCAACACCAGGAAGATGGAGGTAAAGGAGGAAAGGCCAGGAGAAGGTGAGTGATGGGTCTAGGGTGTCCCGTGGAAAGGGGCAGGTCAATGAGAAAATATATACAAGGCGTAAACAACATAAAATTAAGCCTCCCTCCCTCCCACCAGCTAAAAAAAAAAAAACACTTCCTAAATGTAATGCACTTACCTTCTTAGAAGCAAAGAAATGCAGATCATCAGCCCCTAGCATGAGGTACCATCCTATCTCCTTTACAGTGATCATTCTAACAGCCAGGCCCTTGCTGACAGTCCTTAAGATCCGCCCTGCGCCACTGTTGAGCACTGGCATTTAGTTTAGTTTATTTTATTTCTATTAACCATGTAAACTACACTGGTGGCAAAGCCCCTTTTTCAGTTTCGGCCTGATGTACCAGAGGTGCAAAACATTCAGCAATAACATATGATGCAAAATTAGAGCAGCAAAGACAGTACAGGATTACATATTCGATATACAATATACATTTAGGAGGGGAGGAGGGGACTACCCAAGCCTAACATACTCTTGAGGCAGAACACATGCCCCAGGATGCATTTGGCAACTGGCACAATGATGTAGGAGGTTAAAGACCTGGACGTCACCTCAATCATCAAGGGATGGTGCTTGGTGTTGGGGAGGATAACGATTTTGATTTGTTATTATTCTGGGAGGAAACATGACCCTCCTCCATGCACAAATGACATGTAAGACCTACCCACCAGCATCGACCTATAAGCTAAACTGAGCCATAGTCCCTTGAAGGTGATTTTCTTTTTAAAGAGTGCTCTTTGAGCTCCCCTCCAATAGGAATGGCTCATCACTGATGTCTATGGCAGCCTCCCAAAATGCCACTAACCTTACAGAGTTCAAGCCTCCCCAATGTCTTAGGAGAAGGTACCTGGCTTAAGGCTCAGGACAGGAACACACCACAGGTACAACTTACCTGAGGATATCACGCCCAAGTCAAACCTGCCCAACAGACAGACCAGAAAATAATTTGAATGATTTAGCTGCATTGCCTGAGAGCACTCACAGTGCTTTATGTCATAGACAGGACCCAGTCGGGTCAGGCATAACACATAAGACATCATCTTTTTGCACTAGGTGCATAGAACTGGTCAGTGCCATTAAGAAAAACACATAAAATCCTTGATAGGACACAGGAAGTTTCCAGACTGCAAAGAAGGGAGAAAAGCATTAAGACAAATAAGATAATTTTAGCAAAACTATCAGCCACAAGCACACACTCTTCTCCTAAAAGGACCGCGCTTTTCAGTCAACAGAAAGAACTGAAGAACAAAATGTTATGGACTCCCGAGCAAGGGGAGGATTTGAGGTTCCCGTCAACATCATTTCAAGGACTCCATATGTGCCCAGTGCAGCTGCAAGAGGCTCAGTAAGTGGAAGGAATCCAGGTTGTAAGGAAAGGAGTTTAGATGTGAAGGTGTGATCAATAAATGAAAGGAATCCAGGTTGTAAGGAAAGGAGTTTAGATGTGAAGGTGTGATCAATAAATGAAAGGAATCCAGGTTGTAAGGAAAGGAGTTTAGATGTGAAGGTGTGATCAATAAGTGAAAGGAATCCAGGTTGTAAGGAAAGGAGTTTAGGTGTGAAGCTGTGAAAATTGTAATTTTATCTTTTTTTTTTACTACTTATGGGACCCAATTCTCAGTCACAAAAATGTAGAGTTCTTGTTGCCACAGCAACACAGGGCAAATGTATTGCATGTGCAAATACCATCCACAGAAGGATTAGTCTACATTTCTGCAAAACAACAAACCCAGGTATCAGAAGAAGTGCAATTTCAGCTGCAAAGATGACCATGGATATGCAAACAAGTGCTAACTGTCCTTCAAGAATCGCAAATGCCATCCATGAAGCCCAAGTGCGCCTCAAGAACCACAAACTGCATCCTAGTAGTTTGCAGCTAATAAAAGCAGTTCTAAAGCAACTTTATGCACAAGTGAAAACACCTAAAGGAAAATGTAGTTTTACCCTCCCCCAAAAGTCTTGGCCCCAATTAGGTTTTCGAACTGGAAAAAAAATCTGCAGTACTACTTACTTTAAGCATGGTGGGTACTGGGTACTGCCATTTCAGGTTACAGTGCGGCTCTGCACTGCTCACTCATATTGAAAAGCATACAAGTGAGCAGAGCAGAGAGGAGCCACACTGTAGCCTGAAATGGCACTGCACAGCGCCTGCCATGTTCCCTGATCGCAGTATTTACAAAGTTACAATAAAGTAAGTAGTACTGCAGAAAAAAAAATGTTTTAATTGCAAAAAACTGAATTGGGGGCTAAGGCCTTGGGAGGCGGGGAGTTTCAGAAGACTACAGCTTTCCTCTGAGACGTACACAGGTTTGTGTAACAGTACAAGTAACAAAACCCTGGCTGCAGAACAGTGTAGTAATTATGTGTGTCGTGTGAGTGCATGCAGATGCGGCGAGGGGTACAGCCTGTAATTCCAGCTATATTAAAACATATACCAAGTGTCCACTGGGTTCATCTCCTGTCATTTGGGCATCCACAACATAATGTACAGACAAATAATGTTGGCATGTGCACTAGGATGGTGACAGAAGCTTTTAGAGTCAGAATAAATATTTCATGATGAAGTTATTTAAAGCAGCAGTACTATTTAACCCAAAAAAATGGTTGACAGTTAGGACAAACCAAACATCAATATATCTGATTTGTTTTTTGTTTTATTTAACTTTTGAGGCAAGTTAGAGGATTTTGAAGATCTTAAAACTATCATGGATGTAATCGGATCAGGGTGCTGCTGTGCTGTTGGCCATGAGCTGGCAACACCCTGTCATATCTGCATTATAAAATACAGTATGCGTAGTTAGTGTGTGATCTCTGGGGAAACAATTTTTTAAAGTTGCTGGGGGCTACCATCTTTACTGTAGATCCACGCATATTACAAAAGTTGTAATGAAACAGTTTCAGAAACAGCTGACTGAATTTAAAATACCCAAATGAAGAACCAAAGATTATCAGAAGTACATTACTGCAACAAAAACGTAGGATGACATTTTTTTGCTGGCTAACAGCACTGTAGCCTTAACAGTAATGTTATTCTGACATCCTCTGATTTTAACATCAGTGTATCTGTAATTCCTTTTGAAATGCTTCAAATCCAGTTAATAGTGTACTTGTTTCGTAATTAAAGGCTACAGTCAGTAAAATGTGCAGCCAGCAGCTATGTTGGAATCTCTTCCCTTGATTCCCTCGACGACGCTTGCATATAGTGCACAATGAAGCAGTGAACAAGTTCACTACAAAATATTTTCTTTGTATACAATGCTGTACCCTCATGTGGTGCTGGCTAAAAACTACACAAAGGGACTGGAATACTGCTGCAGTGGCATACTAATAAAAAGCAATACCAAGCTAGCGAATCCGAATTATATTTTATTTTAGTCTTTGGTAACCGGGTAAGGCCCACTAGGCACACGTGCCTGTTGTCGGGGCGACTTGGGAGCACTGGGTGGGTAAGTGACTTGCTCAGAGTCACACAGTATGCAAGTGGAGGTTGTGAGACTCAAACTCAGGTCTGGTCTGCTGGACGTATCCAGCTCATTCACACCTCATTCCTCTAACCTCTGGGCTATACTGCCAGCCCTGAGATTTTCACTTTATATGGTCATTAGAGTTCAGGGCCATGCAAATGGTGCACTGCACTTCTGGCATTTTGTGACCTCATTTTCATCTTTGCCTTTCTGGATAGCACAGCAGACTGTGAGTGCAAATGGAGACCTACTTCTGAGGTCACTTTGCATTCCCTAGCATTACACATTCGCAACATACTTTGTACCCTATCTACAGTCCTGTATGCATACTGTGACTGAGTCTCTTAAAGGACTGTGAAATGGCTGTGAAGTATCCCAGTGGCATGGTCACAAATTTGCTCCCACAGTTTCCACTTTGCACTTCTTACCACTTTGCGATTCTGAATTGGGCCCACAGTTTATTGAGTGTACAAGTGAAAACACAACAGCATAAAAGTCTCATTTATCACATATCAACATAAAAGTCTCATTTGTCACACATCAACATAAGAGTCTCGGGGGTGCTGTTCAGCACTGCTGCTGAGCAGGCAAGCTTTTCTGCAGTTCTGCAATTGTGGCACTTCTCTGAGCTTTGAAAGAAACAACATTTTAGATGCTGGACATTATTTTAACAGATCTATACAGATCTTCTGTTACTGAATCGAACGATACCAAAATTATGATGGCTCAACCAAAACAGGGAAGTGGAGGCGACTTCAAGAAACAGAAGCACCCAAGTACCCAGGCCATATGGATCAGCTTACCTCGACAACCACAGGAGGCCCAGAACCACTCTGGCAATCAACGCAAAAGTGGAGACTACATTACAACTATAGGGGGAGCATGACATTAAAATTGATATCACTACCAAAATAGCAAACTTTGCTAACCCAACATGCCCTGCAAACACTGGCAACAACCAGAGACTGGAAATGGCTCCACAATCCACATAGGGATTGTATACAGACCCCCATCTCATGGGGAGGAAATGGACAAGGAAATGATAGAAGGCATCATTGGGATGGCAGAGAAAGGGGAGATACTGCTGATGGGGGACCTGAATATGCCAGACGTTGGCTGGAGCACCTTTGCTGCAGTCACATCCAAGAGCAGGGCCATCCTCGATGCCCTACAGGGGGCATGCCTCAGACAGCTAGTTTTGGAACCCACTCGGGAGAGAGCAATCTTATACCTGGTACTCTCAAATGGGGATGGAGAGAGGATCTCTGATCTTGAAGTGGGTAGCCATCTGGGAACAAGTGACCACCAAACAGTGTGGTTCACAATAAACTTAGCTGTAGAGTCAAGCCACACAAAAGTGAAGGTACTGGACTTCAGGAGGGCTGAGTTTGTCAAAATGGGAGAGTGCCTCAGAAAAGCACTAGCAAACAGACAAGAAGGTGGGGTGGAGCAACAATGGGGAAACATCAAAACCGCCATCACAGAGACAACAATTCTTTGTGTGACACAAATAAATCAAAACGAAAGAAAAAAACCACTGTGGTTCTCAAAAGAAGTGGCAGGGAAGGTAAGGGAAAAAAAGATAGCATTCAAGAAGTATAAGGAAACACAGAAGGAGCAGGACAGAGAAATGTACCAGTTAAAGCAGAAGGAAGCGGGTAAGGCAGTCAGAATAGCAAAGGCCCAAACCAAGGAAAAGATAGCCAACTCGGTTAAGAAGTGGGATAAAACCTTTTACAGGTACATTAGGGAGCAAAGAAAGACTAAGGCAGGGATACTGAGGCTGAACAAAGAGAAAGGTGGTTGGGCAGAGAGCGACAATGAAAAGCAGTAGCATACTGAACTAATACTTGCTCAGTATTCACAATGGAAAAGCAGGGGGAAATACCTAATCCGGTCAATAGAAGTACTCTGGATGGGGTGATATTAGTCCTTTCACAGAAGAAAAGGTTTTGAAAGAACTCTTAAAACTGAAGGTGGATGAAGCAATGGGGCCTGATGGGATTCACCCCAGAATTTTAAAAGAACTAAGGGAAGAACTAGTAACACCACTGGCTACCCTTTTTAATAAATCATGGGAGGATGGGGTGGTACCTGAGTACTGGAGGAGGGTGGATGTGATTCTCCATCACAAAAGTGGGAGCAAGACAGAGGCAGGAAACTACAGACCTGTCAGTTTGACCTCAGTGGTAGGGAAAATGATGGAATCACTTCTGAAGGAAAGAATTGTTGAGTACCTAGAGGCCAGTGGGGCACAGGACCAAAGGCAGCATGGATTCACAGCAGGAAGGTCATGTCAGACAAATCTAATTGATTTCTTTGACTGGGTGACCAAAGCAGTAGACCAGGGAAGGGCTGTGGACATGGCCTACCTAGACATTAGCAAGGCATTTGACACAATCCCACACAAAAGATTAATAAACAAATTAGCCAGCCTGGGAGCGGGTCCTAGGGTGGTAGCCTGGGTAAAACACTGGTTGGACAACAGGACACAAGGGTAATAGTAAATGGAGTCCACAGTGAAGAAAGGAGAGTTACTAGTGGGTATTCGTGAGGGTTCAGTACTGGGGCCAGTCCTTTTAATGTATTTATAAGTGACATTGCAGAGGGACTGGAAGGGAAAGTATGTCTCTTTGCAGATTACACAAAGATCTGCAACAGGGTTAATACACAAGGTGGGGTGGAAAGGATGAAAAGGGACTTGGCAAGGTTGGAGGAATGGTCAAATGTATGGCAGCTTAGATTCAATGCAAAGAAGTGCAAAGTAATGCACCTGGGAAAAAAAAACCCAGGGGAAAAGTACACAGTGGGGGGTGAGATACTGACAACAACAAAAATGGACAGGGACCTGGGGGTAGTCATATCAGATGACCTAAAGGTGGGCCAGCAATGTGAGAAGGCAGTAAGGAGGGCTGGGGATACTGGGATGCATAGGGAGAGGCATCACCAGTAGAAAACAGGACGTTGTTGGCCCTCTGTACAGACAGTTGGTAAGACCACATCTGGAGTACTGCGTACAGTTCTGGAGACCCCGTCTCCACAAAGACATAGACAGGGTGGAGGCTGTCCAGAGGAGGGCAACCAAAATGATGCAGGGTCTGCATCAGAAGACATATGAAGAAAGAGTAAAAGAACTAAAGATGTATAGCCTCGAGGAAAGGAGGGAGAGGGGGGGACATGATAGAAACTTTCAAATACCTCAAGGGAATCAACAAAGTCCAAGAGAGTAGCATCTTTCGGAAAAAGAGATGTGCAAAAACAAGGGGGCACAATTTGAAGATAGAGGGGGGACGGCTCAGAGGTAATGTGAGGAAGTATTTCTTCACAGAGAGGGTTGTGGATACATGGAACAGCCTTCATGAGGAGGTCGTAGAGTCAAAAACAGTGGGGGAATTCAAGAATGCATGGGACAGACATAATGCAATTCTAGTGGAGGGTAGGAGGAAGTAGGCTGTTGGTTAACTAGGATCTGCAGCTTATCCGTTAGGTAGGGAAATGGGCAGACTAGGTGGGCCAAGCGGTCTTTATCTGCCGTCAAATTCTATGTTTCTATGTTTAACCAGTAAATTTGTACAGGAGAATGCCCAGCTAAGGTACAGGCTGGAGACATTAGTGAAAGCAAACCATGCAACCCACATTTGTGTAGTTAGGATGTCAGAGGGCAGTGAAGGGAGGGACTGACCACCTTCACTTTCTGCAAGAATCGCTATGCAGGGCATTAGACCTGGATCCTATACTGTTGTCACCAAAGCTACTGTACAAAAAATGTATCATGTTCCCCCTCAAACAGTGGCAGTTCAAAGGGACCTCCCCAGAACAGAACTGCTTGCATGGCAACCACAGACACCATTCTGCAGGCCTCCAGGGCTGCGCAGGGTCTCACTTATGGTGGCAAACAGCTGCACATTTTTCAACATTTGTCCCGTACCACAAGGACCCTGGAAAAAATTTGACAGAGTCACAGCAAAACTGGATAGCTTGGGTGTCACACATTCTCTCATGATGGCCTGCTTGAGAATTTACTACAGGGGCCACACATTTCAGTACACAGATGTGCAGGAGGTGGGCAAAGAAGTAGAGGACCTGGCCAAGCAATTTGAACGAGCTGGAGGTGAGGACAGTCAGGAGATCCCTCAGCTGAAGAGGAGGAGGAGGAAGAGATCTGAACAGTACGGAGCAGCAGGTATTAGCGCTGAGGACTTTCCTCTGCGACTGGCAAAATTAGACTTTCGTTTTTGACTGTTGGTTGAACATCGCAATAACCGATGTGACCCATTCTTTAAATCGGTATGTTACTTTGATTAAGCCGGTTGGTTCTGTAAATCTGTAGATGTTGGTAGACAACTAAAGAATACAGCATGGCTCAGAGTTTCATTAAATATGGCAGCAGCTTCATGGTGTCACAGTATTTTATTTAGAATTCAGTACACTGGACTCCTGCTACAATGTATATAACCATTTCTTAACTGTTACTTTACTCTAGAGGTATTTCACTTTCAGAAACAATAGTAACTGTGCTGTATGTTCTTCTATGTTTCTCCATTATACTAAGAGATGCAAAATGTTTTTAATACTCTCTGGGTATAAATATTCTGCTTTTGCTCAGTTTAAAGTTCATGAAGATGTACGAGACATGTGGTTTATGATTGTAGGTGCAGAGTACTACAAGATATTAAATTTGAGGAATGTATTGTATGGGGTCTTGTATCAGTTTGAATAACTGATTCTAACAGTATGTCGGGTAATTTTTATTAATTTTAAAATTACTTCCAGTTTCTTGAAGAATGATCTAGTATGAAAATGCTTGTAATACTGTACTGTGTTGATGTACACCCCTATTTCTTACATCAGATTGGTTAGATTACTAGGCTCCTATTGCCACTAGATGGATTTGACTATACTATGTACTGTATGTATCTGTATGAGAAACACTGCACTGTGTTGTTTTTATCTTAAAACGAATATAGACATGTCATTTATGTGTTATTTACGATGTTTCTGTAATTACTGTACATTGCTCAGCGTCCCTGGGATTGGGCCCTTGATAAATATAGTTTACTACTACTATCTCATTTGATGTAGCAACATAAGCATCTCATTGGATACAGGCATACCCCTCTCAACTAATACATTAACATAACTATTGCATTTGATACACTGACATACATCTGATTTACTACATTAACTCGAGTCCCATTTGATACATCAACACAGAAGTGTTATTTCACACATCAACATACCTACCCACTGGCTGAAGTGGAGAGTAAGGAGATCCCAAGCGGAGAGAAATCCCCCGGGCTGCAAATTCATAAAGGAAGCAGAGTGATAGGGAGGGGAACAGTAACAATAAAGAGAGGGGGTGGGGAAGGAGTGGGGGCAAAAAGGAAAAAAAAAGGGGGGGTAACAAGCAGAGTCCTAATAAAATCTGTAAAGTCATGTGCGCTTATCCTCCAAAAGAGATTAGGTTAGCCCCCATCCCTACAAATCTTTAGACAATATTTGTTAAACCATTTGTCACTTACATCTGTATGCAAATGTCACTAGCAATATGTGCAGCCGTGTCCTCTTGTCCTGCTATTTTTCTTACATTGAAACATGTTAGACTCTTTCATCTTGTTAATGCCCTTAAGGTGTTTGAATGTTTCAATCATATCACCTCTCTCCCTCCTTTGCTCAAGGGTATACATATTGAGCTCCATTAATCTGTCCTCATATTTTTTCTGATGCAGTTCCTGCACCATTTTGGTTGCCCTTCTCTGGACTGCCTCAGTCTGGTTAATGTCCTTGTGAAGGTGTGGCCTCCAGTACTGCACACAGTATTCCAGATGGGGCCTAACCAGTGTCTTGTAAAGAGGGATTATTACCTCCCCCTTCCGACTTGTGATACCCCTACTAATAAACCCCATCATCCCCCTAGCCTTACCTACTGCTTTAGTGGTCTGCTTGGATGATTTCAGGTCATCCGTGATGATGATGCCCAAGTCTCTTTCTTCCCTTGAGACTGCCAGCAAACTCCCCTCCCAGCCTATAGCTAGCTTCAGGGTTTCTCTTCCCTATGTGCATGATCTTGCACTTCTTTGCATTAAACCCCAGTTGCCACTCTTCCAACCATTTTGCAAGTTTATCCAGATCTCTTCTCATTCTACCCACCCCACCCCATCTGGATCATCTACTCTGTTGCAGATCTTGGTGTCATCTGCAAACAGGCAAACCTTACCCTCCAGTCCATCTACAATGTCACTGATGAAGATATTGAAGAGGACTGGCCCCAGGACTGATCCCTGAGGTACCCTACTTGTGACTTGCATCTCTTCCGACTGTACCGTTTACCACCATTCTCTGTTTTCTGCCTGTCAACCAGTTTGCCACCCAGCTGACCAACTTCTGACCCACCCTGAGCCTACCCAGCTTATTAATCAATCTTCTATGTGGAACAGTATCGAAAGCTATGCTGAAGTCAAGGTAGGTGACATCATCTGCTCCCCCTTGGTCCACCACTCTGGTTACCCAGTCAAAGAACTCTATGAAATTAGTTTGATAAGACCTTCCTTTTGTAAATCCATGCTGTCCTTCGATCCTGTGCTCCTATGGATTCCAGGTGTTGCACTATCATTTCCTTAAGGAATGCTTCCATAATCTTGCCCACTACTGAGGTAAAACTGACTGGTCTGTAGTTTCCTGCATCCTCCCTGCTACCACTCTTGTGGAGTGGGATCACATAAGCCCTTCTCCAGTCTTCTGGGACCTTTCCTGTGCCCAGAGACTCACTAAACAGTTCTGATAATGGCTCTGCTAGTTCCACCCTTAGCTCCTTTAGTACCCTGGGATGTATGCCATCAGGTCCTATTGCCTTATCCACCCTGAGCTTACTGAGCTCTTGTAGGACCCTTTCTTTTGTGAAGGAACTAGTGCACACCTCCCCCCAGTGTCCGGGGTGGGTGCTGAGCTGTGGGCCCTGCCTTTACCTCTCTCTTCAGTAAATACTGAGCAGAAGTATCTATTTAGGATAGATGCTTTTACATGGTCCTCCTCTTCACACGCCCCTTATCTCCTTTGATCTTAGCAACCCCTCTGACTTTCTCCTTTCACTAATGTATCTATAGAAAGTCTTGTCACCTTCTTTTACTGTTTGTGCTAGTGTTTCCTTGGTTTGGGCCTTTGCCTGCCTTGCTGCCTTCCCTTAGGGAAGTTTGGTATGCCTCTCTGTCTTCATCCTGCTGTGTTCCCTTATATTTCCTGAAGGCCAGCCTTTTGGCTCTGACCTTTTATGCTACTGTTTTTGAGAACCAAAGTGGTTTCCTTCTTCTTTTGAACTTCTTTTTCTCTTTAACACAATGGGATGTTTCTTCAAGTATTGCACCCTTAATGCTTGCCCACTTTGCCTGTACCCCCTCACCTGTATTTCTTTTTGCCAGGGCTAGCTTAAATCTGTTGGCCATCTTATTAAAGTTAGCTCCTCTGAAGTCCCATATTTTTGCCTTGGAATTGGATGATTTAACTCTAGTGGCCAAATTGAACCATACCATGTGATGGTCACTGGCCCCCAGGTGACCTTCTACCTGGAGATCTGTGATCCTTTCCTTGTTAGTCAGTACTAAATCTAGGATAGCCCTGTCTCTTGTGGGTTGTTGTACCAGTTGTTTGAGGCCCTCCCCCTGCAGGGAATCCACCATGTGTCGAGTTCTGGCAGATGTTCCTGCTGGTATTGACCAATCTGTATCTGGAATGTTGAAGTCTCCCATTATCAGAACCTCCCCATTAGCTGTCATGTTTTGTATATCTTCTAACAGTAATGTGTCTATGTCCTCCTCCTGGTCTGGGGGCCTGTAGACAACTCCAGTTCATATGGCTGTCTCATTTCCTGTTTCCAGGGTGACCCACAGTTCTGCTGGCTCCTCATGTGTATTCTGAGCGTTTTCTATATGGAGATTAGACTATCACATCCCTTCAGATTTTTTAGATATATTTGTTAGTAACATGTTACTCATGTCTTTTATGCAAATGTCATCTGTACAGTGATGTTTATTGTATATGCTAAATTAACCAGACTCATATTTTTCATGTTAAAATTAATTTGTAGGATTATCTGTATGTTTTGTAAACAATGTATGATCTGAGATATTAGTGTATACATTGTGTTTCACAGAAAACATCCAGGTTGTGCCAATACGCAGACATTTTGGTCTAGTGTACTTACTTGGTAAACAAGAAAAACTGAATTGAATTAATGCTGCAAGTCTAGGAAAAAAGATTCCAGACATAGAGGCTATAATGGCAGAGGACAACTTGGATATAGCGACCATTACTAAGTCATGGTGCACTGAAAACCATGACTGGGATATGTCCATACCTTTCAACTGTCCCACATTACAAGGAACAGTTCCTCATTTTACTTCACAAAACCTCCCTGTTCCACATTGCGAGGACTTGTCCCACATTCAATCTTAACATTTTAAAGCAAAAATCTATAGTGAATGATGCCAAAAATATATTACTGAATTAATAACAGACTTTCTGAACATAGAGGCAAACATTTTACCAGTGTTCTGAGCTTCTTAGGTAAAGATCTGATTAAGTGTTCCACATTTTGCCTATTTGTTCCACATGTTGAGAGGCAATGTTCCACATTTGGGAGGGGGGGAAGGTTGAGAGGTATGGATATGTCCATACCAGGCTATACTCTGTTCAGGAAGGATAGGGTCAGAAGGAAAGGAGGGGGTGTGGTGCTCTCTGTGAAGGACAGCATAAAAGCAACAGAGATACAAGGAAGTCAGCGAGGCTGAGGTACTATGGGTCACCCTGGAAAAGGTGAACAGAGCCACTGTTCATACTGCTGTGATCTACAGACTTCGAGCACAGATGAAAGCGTTAGATAAGGTATCAGTAGAAGCTAATGGCAAGATGGCATAAAGGGGGAGGTGCTGCTTGGCTGGTGGGAGATTTCAATCTCCCAGATGTAGATTGGAGCCTCTCAGCTGTGGCTTCAAATAGAAGCAGGGACATCCTGAACTCACTGCAAGGGGCATTCTTCATGCAGCTAGTCAGTGAACCCACACATGACGGGACAATACTGGACTTAGTATTTACTAACAGGGACAGTGTTCCAGACGTCAAGATGGGAGGCCATCTGGGGACCAGCGATCACCATACGGTGTGGTTCAATATAAAGACAGCTGTAGAACTGAACCACACAAAGGTGAGGGTCCTGGATTTCAGGAGGGCATATTTTATAAAGATGGGTGAATGACTCATGGATGACCTAGGTGGGATGAAAGAACAAGGCTAAACTAAAATGGGACATAGTGGAGACAATAAACCTATGCGACAAACGAATGAGTAACAGCAAAAGGTAAAAGACACCACTATGGTGCTCGAAACAGGTAGCTGAAAAAGTTAAGGCTACAAGGGTGGTACTTAGAAGATATAGAGAAATGCAGACAGAGGAGAATAAAGAGATGTAGAGCAACAGAGAAAAGCAGGGACAGCAGTGAGGAGAGCGAAGTCACAAACCGAAGAGAAAATAGCCCAAGCAACAACAAACAGGGACAAGACAGTGCTGGAGTAGTCAGCATGACAGGGAAAAGACTGTCAGTACAGGAAGATCGTAATGAAATTAATGACTGGGCAACAAAATGGGTTTTTAAATTCCTATTGTACTCTGTTCTTGGGAAATTAACACAATTCTGTGTGTTAGAGCAAGCAGCCTGACCAAGGAAACATTAACAATCGTGAAGCTGCTCACTTGTACTACAGCTCTGTCAAAGTGCAAAGCAGAAAGCACTCAGTACGGTGGCTAAAGAAGGATATGTTCGCTCCCAATCAAGTCAGCAAGTTGCTCCTTCTCAAAGAAAGAAGGTGCCATTTTTAATGGTAACAGACAAGTCAATTAAAAAAGGTAAAAGTGCCGGCCCGGTGGTGCTGAGGCTCTGGATGCCTTACCTTGCACTACACATGACCCAGGTTTGGAGCGATTCTGGTCATCAAGGCCAGTGGGGGTTCAAGAGCAGGACGAGCAGCGGGAGACAGCTCTCCTCTGCCTGCCCCCGTAGTCCTGCCATCACCGGGTGAAGGTCTGGTGGCAGGCGTGGCGATGGGGGCAACAGGAGAGCATTAAAAACACATCTTTTTAGCCTTGAGTATAATGATTTTTAAATGTTGCTGTCTGGATTAATTTTAACATTGTTTTAATTATTTATTGATTTTATTATGTTATGTACAGGTGCCTTGGTTTTGGAAAGGCGACTTTTTATAAATAAAATTTGATTTGATTTGATTTGATTTGAGGGTGTCTCGAGATACGTCGAGCATATGCCGCCAAAATGAAGAAAGCACCATAAAGTATGCATAGGTAAAAAAAAAAGGTAACAGTGCACAGATGAAGGCTTGCTATTTGTCTGTATATGTGTGTGTGGGGGGCTAACACGACACGCTCACTGCCACTGAAACCTGGTACAAAAGGAACTATTTTCTTTAAACCCTAACAAAAAGTGAAACAAAAACAGAGAAATAGCATTTTACTTTTAAAACTGCAATAACCTATTTGCCCTATGTTCTAGCAATTTAAATAGAATAACAGAGGTGTTTATCTCATTATGGAGCTGTGACCCAGGATAGCACATCACAAACCTCAAGAGCAAGGGTTGTGAGGTTTATGATGTCACTGGAATACCGAGATGGAGTCACTTTCTCCATAACAGAAAGCCATCTGTTGTTTTTTGTAATACATGGTTCCCTATGTGCTTCATTTGAGATTGCCACTCAATAATAAAAATTCAATGAGACCTGGTTGCTTCACTGACTCACTTCACCCTGCTCCCAATACAAGCCTAACCGCCAGGCTGACTGCACTTCTTCTCACTGGTGATCGCTTTCCCTAATACGAGCTCAACCACCAGACCAACTACATTTCTGTTCACTGACCTCACTTCTCACTTCACTAACATCAGACACAGTTTGGACAAAAAATGTAGTCTCGCGTCATGAGTTTCTTTTTGAAAAGATGCCCATCATGTTAACTCTCTTCATGGCTCCTGTCACGGTTTAACACAGTGGTTTGAAGCAGTAACAAGAGTGTGTGGTAAAACAGCATTCTAAATTGTAATGCAGCAATCTGACATTAAATTATGGTATTATGATTTCCTGACGTCAGAATGATGCTACTATAAGTTTTTCTGGCTGCAGATTTCCAATGGAAAAACAAGTGAAACCATGTATTACAAGCACAGTAATACACTCCAAGGTGTGGGTTATGCAATGTGGCCTGTGGTTTAGTTCTCTTCTCAGGATATCAAGTCTCCCCACACTGGATTCTGCCACACACCAGGGATCTAATGACCCAGGACTTGCTCCACATCCCAAACTCCACAACATTATATTAGTGAACAGGAATGTGAACCGAGTTCTCTGGTACAGTGTGGATTGTAGGAAAAGTAGATTCAGATGCAAAATATTTAATTATCATCATTATTAATTATTTATATTTTGTTGACCAGGTAGATGTAAGAAGCAATCAAATGCCTATTTCAGACACTATTATTATCTATTAATCAGAGCTAATACTCTGGGTTTATTATTTTATTGTTATGTATTGTGCCTCAGCAAAAGTAATATGACAAATGAAATTCTGTGCAAACATGCCAAAGGACTTGGGCTACCATTTCTCCAACATGGCTATGATATGAACTTAGGCCACTGAAGAAAAACTCATGTTAAAGAACATGTGAAGAATGCAAACCTCAGCTTGAAGCCATGACAGCTTGTTTGAATCTTAACAAAGGGTTAAAAATCATCTCACAATAGGGAATGTTTTAAAAATACAAAGCGAATGTACCAGATAGCTGGCATCTGTGGCATGAGGCCTCTCAGATAAATAGCCATAAATCCAGAGCCCACTGGCATAGGAATGTTTCTCTAACTAAAAGATTACGTTACATGAGAAGAACAATGTTTTAAAACTCTTGGAAAAAAATGGCTGACGGAAATCATAAAATCCTTTTGTATTTTATGAAAGAACACCAAATGTACCCAGCATCTAAAGTATATTATTCCAAAGGTCAGTGAGACTAATAATCAAACTATGTTCAAATGTCCCGTGAAGAAATCTAAACTTTTATTAACAAAATAAAATAAAAAAAAAAGACAGAAATCTTAATTACTGTACTTGAAAAGCAGTAAGCCTTCTCATGAATAATAAGCAGTGGATTTACCACTTTAAGCACAGGACAAAGACTTCTTTGGCAGACTTTTTGCGTAGGACACGCAAAGCTGAGAACCCTGAAGCACCTCTTCCATAAGACCAGCATGTGTGAGAATTCTATGCTACAACAGAACTTTTCAGACACTGCCTTGAAATGCCAGCACAGACAGAACCATGCTGGAGATCAAGTAAAGCAGTGATTTTAGAACTCTGAATGTTTGCTAAAAAACACGGAAGGCTGAATTTGGCCACAATAACTGATGTCAGCTAATGTATCATGTTTTGTGGAAGATGGCACTAGAGTTGAACCTGTGGCTCAGAAGTCTGCAGCAAAAATATCTCCTGCCTCCCATTCAAGACTGCAGATAAAGATGTTTTGTATATCAGCGAAATCTAAGTATTTTTTCCCCAAAAAGGCATGTGTTGAAAACAATCGGGAGTGGGGGTCAGTCTGTTGTTTAAATGCTATTCAGTGAGTCTGCTTTATAGCTAAACACATCCGATTATGTCTGCCAAGAGATGATCCATAATTGTCTTGTAAAAAACGTGGTCGGCTGCAGCCTGGAACTAATGACATATGTTGAAATACCAAAGGGTCTATTGTTTACAGTGCAATTCACGTATGTGAAACCTAATGCATTCTTAAGTCTTTAGTAGTGTGTAATTTAGTTAAACATATTGTAGTTATAATTAAACATGTTACTCTCTTCTGGATGATGAATGCATGACATCATACATATCAAAGAACAATTTAAAACTTTGGTTGTGAACATATACGAGCCATAACAATAAAATAATTTACTGCTAATCAAAAAAGGGAAATTATGATTGAAGGTTCTAGTCCAGAGTTATGAAAATACACCACAGAGTGGGGAACATGCTCTTCTTATCCCGAAAGATCCATGAACAGAGCATACCACCACATCTAGACATGTTACTGTACCTGAAATGATGATATAGATGTTTCAAAAGCCACTCCAATGAGCCGGCAGTAGGGCAAATGCCGACGACTGGATACGGAAGACAGCCTGAGAAGTTGTGTCGGGGTTCCAGACCATGGCTGGGACAGCTGCCACTCGGCAGTATGTCTCTGCCAGGGAGGGTTGGCAGTGAGTTCTGGCCAAGGAATATGCTCCTGCTGGTGAGCTGCAGTTGGCAAGGCTGACAGAAGCACTGTCCCTCCTAAGGGAGGAGGGAGGAAGAGAAAAATGGAAAAGTAAAAAAACCCTGCCATCTGAATTTGTATTTATTTATTTTATTTAAACATTTGTTGACTGGGATAGACATACTGAGCCAAGGCTCACTTCCAGGTGCGACCCAGGGGAAGGGGGAGTAGGAGTACATATAAAATGTTACAAAAAAGACTTTCAGGTACTAGTAGTACATACAAGTATTGCAAAATGGCTTTCTGTTACAAAACAGTAGTACAAGACAATAAGCTCCAACTTAGTTAGACAACATTTCGGACCTACAGATTACAGCAAATAAGTCAAAATTAACAGAAAAGGCAGGCTTTGATGCATTCCAGGAAAAGAGACAGCTGGGAAAGCCAGATTCACAAAAGTAAGTGCATACAGCGTAGACTAAGGTCTAGTAAGTGCTGTAGCGTGGAGGAAGATTACTTGGGATTGCGGCGGGGGAGATGGTAGTAGGCGTAGTTGTGTCAGGCAGGCGAGGTGAGAGGAGGCGCTTCTAATGGAGGTGGCTAGTTTGTTCCATAGGCTGGGGAGCCGGTAGGAAAAAGCAGCTTTGCCAGATGCCGAGGATGGGCACGGAATTCGAAAGGATTTTTTATTTCTGTGCCTCAGTGCATAAGAGGTGTCCAGGGCCAAGGACAGACTTTCCATTATGTAGGAGGGTAGCTTGTCAAACCAGTATTTAGATAGAAGTTTGAGAGAGTGGACATAGCGCCCTGTGGGACAGCGGGGTTATACCTAGAAGGAAGTACAGATCACAGTGATGTGTTCCATTAACTGGTGTCTCTGTTCTTGCTTTCCTGCAAAGGTAATTCTCCTTAGGTCTCAGTCTCACCATGCTTAGGGTCCATTTTGCTCCACTGGGTGCCTGCTCTGCCCCTCAGACACCCAACCTCTATAAGATTCACCCCATATCTCCAGGATTTTCAAAACAAAGAAGGTGCCTTCCTGGCAGCTGAACTTGGTTCTTATTGCTCTAAGGCTACCTTATAAGTCATAAGGGTCAGAGAACTGAGAACCCTGACTTTCTCAGAACCCTATCTTGTTTTTCATCAAGACAAGGTGGTTCCTGACACAGCCCCCTAGTTTATTCCGAAGGATGATTCATCTTTCCACCTTCTTCAGGAGTCAGATCTTACTTTGTTCCATCCTAAACCAAAGTTAGACTTAGAAAAAAAAAAAAAGATTTCACACCTTGTACATTCAAAGAGTGAAACAGCAGACCACAGACGCTTATTTCTTCCTTGTTAGGATTCAGTATGCCATAGCTGTGCATAATCCTAGAATGTCTGGGGTCAGCCATTTTCAGCCGTTGTGGATTGTTTGTTCTTTGTACACTTCCCTCTCCCGCCCCTCTCTGGATGCCAGGTGCCTTACTACTATGTCTCCTTTATCTCAAAATGTTGGTTTGGTGCCCTCCCCTTGTATCTTTCTTCTCTGCTCTTCTCCCCCCTTTCACCTGCAGTAGAAATACTTCAGAAATGCTGCACTATTCTGCAGGGAACAGTGTAGTTCATTTAAAGTATGTTTATTGAGTTATCAGTGACATGGTACGTGACATAGGAGACAGATGACCTGCCAGCTGCATTAACTTAAGAAGAAGAAGAGAAAAAAAAAGCACAATTTAAATTTGACCGATTTATACAATGTTATACCTCGGTAAATGATACAGGTCATTAAGTATGTCATTATGACCCACTTTCACATTATAATCTAGCAATCATTAACCAACATCTCACCAAACTGGAGATAAGCAAAGATAAACAGTAAAACATGTATACAACTGATAAGTTTGCACGAGTAGCTATTTCAGGATAAATACAGCAATATAAAGTATATTTTATTTTTACACAGAGTCACCGTATGCACTTTAAAGAATTCTTGCCTAGATGACCACGGCCTCCAGCACAGGGAGGGAGTCTAGGTATGGTCCCCATACCCTCTTAAATTGTTCACCCCTATCCTTCAGGGTGTATGTAAGCCATTCTAGGGGCAGCACCTACAGAATTAGCTCCTACCACTACGAGACTGTCGGAGTCACCTTGGACACCCAAGTATTCTGCACATAGTGTCTGGCCAGTACTAGGCGCAATCTCACATTTCTGCTATATAGCCACCACTCCTCTGCCTCCTGCTCCTCTATACCAAACAGTGCCTCCTGGGGCGTTAGTGGGATTGGTTTCCAATGTATTTGAGCAACAGCTGGGGCTATGGCTTGCTAGAAAGGCTGGAGTTTTTCTCAACACAAAAAAATAGTATCTATAGGCTCCCAATTCTTTATTACACCTTCTGCATACTGAGGATACCCCGGGGTTGAAATTACTTACTACCTGGGGTGGTAATAGAGGAGATTAACAAACTTATATTGGGCCTCCTTATATTTATTATACACAAAAAGTTCCATACGAGCCATGCGTATTGATTGCCGCCCTTTTTCTGGAATGGAGCAAGCAAGGTCTAATTTTCATCCTGCCCGAACCTTAAGTGAGGTGTCCTAGCTCAGCAATCTACTTTGTTGCACCACTATAGATATAATTTGCCTCAATTTGATACATTTATCCAGGATAATACGCTCCATTGGTCCTATGCCTACTTCTCATGGGTTCCCCCTATTCAACCCATTATGGCTCACCTCGCTACCGGAACTCGGCAGTAGCTACTGAATTTGGTGCCATTTTAATTCAAATTTGGGTCGGAGTACAAATGGAGATAGTTTTTGTATCAGGCCTCTAGTGGCTTATAGTACAGCTTCCAACTCCTTTCCAGCTAGAGCCTTAAGAGGAGGCAGCCAGTCATTACTTAATGTGCAATTATTTAATCGTTGCTTAAGGTACATCTGCTCAGTGACTGACTATAGAGAGCTAACCAGCTAATTTCAGTTGTTCTGAATATGGTACTGCCTCTTAAACTTTGTAATTTATACTAAACGCCGAGTTACATAGGCTCTGTTACTTCAACTCTGCTGCTTTAAACCCTGCGTTTATGCTTTTAAAACTGTGTAATTTATACTATAATGCAGAGTTTACATAAGGCTCTCTGCTGCTTTAAACCCTGTGATTTAAACAAACTAAACACTGCTGCTTCTAACTCTGTCGACTATCAACTCTGTCGACCATTATTTAAAAGCCAGTCTACGTAGTAAAATGCTGCTGCCTTGTATGGTAATGAGAATTCAGTCTGGGCTATAAAACCCTTGCTTACCTCTCCTTCTGTCTCCTCAGCCCCACAGCTTCAAGTTTTGGATCCACCGAGGGTCCATGGGTCGTGAGGGCCATGCAGGAGCTGCCCCGAACTACAGGAACTCACAGCAAGATACGGAAAGGCAGCTCACCTCGCTACTGGAACTCAGCAGTACTCTAGTCCCTGCAGTCGCTCCGCAACTGCTCTCCACCCACCCCCAATACCCTCCCACCCTTAGCTGGTATTAATATATAGTAGTTCCTGTCACGAGACATAGTGTTACATTGTTACTGCTTCCTCTCGTGAGACGTCACATCTAAATTATACTCTTTCTCCCTAGTTTCCCATAAGCTCCTTATAGGTATCAGCCACTAGAGATCTCTGTTACCTCCTGGTAACTTCGTTATCCTCTGTGCCCAGACTGCTCTTCCCTCAAACCTCTCTCTCTCCCTCACCACAATTACTACTTGTTGCGTGACTCTAGCAGCAATGTCCCTTCAGTTAATTTATCTGTCACTCCTTACTATCGTTACCCTCTGCCATCCTCCACTCCTCTCCAACTTCCCCCAAACTTTCTCTCAAATTCAACTGCCTATCACTCCTAATCTTATAAGATTACACTACCCCCCATATGCTACAATGTCCACCGTCCGCAGTCATACATGGGTCTACTCTGACATGCATCCCTGCCCCTTCCTTTTCCCTCCCTCACTCGCATGGACAATTCTGATGCTACTTACCCCACTTCAAACCTCCCACAGCCACCCGCGCACCTATATTAGACGTCGCTTAAACACCTATTGGTGGCTTCAACTGATTGGACACTACCTGACTATTGCCCTCCTGCTCCTCGCAGCTGGGGACAAAAACCCTAACCCAGGACCTACTACCTTTCTAGACTTGCCTGGTCCCTCTCCAAACCCATCCTCCACCTCAATCCCCAGTGGCCCCACAATCCCACGTGGCCTGCGCCTCCTGCACCTAAACATAAGAAGCCTCGCCCCTAAAATCAACTCCCTCCAGGTACTTGCCACCCACTATGCCCCGGACATCATCATCCTGTCCGAAATACGGCTAAACAAAAATATTTATGAGCCCGCTGTCTCAATCCCAGGTTACACCATGACCCGCCAAGACAGGGCTACCAGAGGCAGCGGAGTCGCCATTTATGTAAATTCCAAACTACACTTCTTGGTAGTTCTAACTAAGTCCGTACCAAAAGCCCATGAGCTTCAATCAATCAATCAATCAAAATCTTTATTTATCCAGGCAGGCACCATTGAGCAAGGCTCATCTGCAAGGTGGACTTGGTCATGAATACATCAAAGTACAGTACAGAAGCAGGTATACAAAAAGCAATAATATACAAGGAAGAAAAAGTATATACAGTATATACAGTACAATACACGGTTGAAATAAATAAATAAAAAACAGCATTATTTCACAATTGGAGAAGTCAGCAGATGTACAATCAACCATAGGCATACAGGGGTTATAAGCAGAGATCTTTTGAGTGAGGCAGCTGGCAACTACAAATATAGGGGAAAGAGGCTGTGTATGGGGTGGCAGGTTAGAGAGGTACAGAAGAGGAGTGATATATTACTGACGACTGGGGGAAAAATTGAGTTAAAACCACAGAAAGTGACGATGGCTGTCATGTACTTGTTTATTATGATAAACCAAAATCAGCTGTTTTTTATTTAGAAATGAATTGGATCATATATTTACTGTCTGGATTGACTTTTTATGGGAAGCTCTCTTTCAGCAGTGGCTCAGATTATGACTACACTTATGATTACTATGAAGAGGACAAAGCAGAAACAATAGAATATAAGGATCCTTGTAAAGCTGGTGAGGGATTATAATTCTATAAGAAGGCTGTATCAAAAATATTTAAATTTGTTGAACCTTTTTTGTCTGAAATAGTAGACTAGAAAAAATATGAACAGAGGACAGACCTATTTAGGGTTTCACATATGTTTTTTCAGTGGAAGTGCAACAGATCATTGATCAAAATCTGGAATTATCTGAGTAAATACAGTTTAAGTACCAAACTTTTAACCTGGAACAATGGTTCAAAAATAATTCTGCCATGTCGTTTTTTGGAAGCTTTTCATGCTGTTGTGGCCTGAACATACTTCCAAATTCCAGTTACCAGAAGCTTTGTTGAATACTGTACAGTAGCTTTAACTGCAATTTGAGCGTGTTTGTTATATGGTAATGTGTTTTCTGATGTCAGCTGACTGTTCACAGTCATAATAACAGAAAGGACTGGGGGTCCAGGATTCTTAAAGGAGAACTACCATCATATTGTGTACATTTTGTTTCTTTCCATGTCAACAGTCAGCTCTTTTTGTGTAGCTGTTGGGGATGTGTGTGTTTGCTTTGATTTGTTTTCATTGTTCATACTAGTCCCTATAACTAGCCTGGTCGGGCTCTCCAGTTTCTGGTTGTTGAAATCTTATTGTCCTTGAGAGCTGTATTGGCACATGGTAACATGAAGTGCCAGCACCCTTTAGACTCTACAGTTTGCCTGCCTGTTAAAACAGAGTTCAACAGAACAAGATACAGCAAGGTGTGAAATACCACATTTACCTGCAGTTAGCCTTGCAAACTGTTTGAGTTGTAATGCAGGGTTTTTCACTTTAAATTGCATTCAATTTGTGTGTTTCCAGAGAGTTTTTTTTCAGGATATTTGTACCTTCAGCATAGAAATACAGTGAAGGACGTATATAGCGGACTCATCTGTGATGGGCTGAAATGTCCGTAGCCACGATGTCCATATTTCAATGCTTGGGTCGACCATGAACTCTCCCAATTTTGTCAAAATTTCCTCGAGTTAATGAATTCACTGGGCCTTACACAGGTTATTACCTCCTCAACCCATATTAAGGGGCATTCACTGGACTTGGTGTTCCTCCTGGGGATGGAGATATCCGATTTGGTGGTGGAACCAGTTGGATGGTCTGACCATCACACCATTGGGTTTAGTTTCTTGTCCCCCAAATAGGCCTGCCTCTATGGAAATGGTCTGGTATCGTCCTTTAAGGGGTGTTAACCCTGATGGCCTAATGGGGGTACTGGACCTATCGGGTGTACCAAGTGAATACATGGATCGTACTTGCCTATAATAAGGAAGTGGTGGAGGCCCTGGATTATATAGCACCTGTTCGTGTTTGCCCCCTTACCCTCCGCCCGAGATCTCCATGGTTTGATGAGTCCTTGAAGGAGCTGGGGGGGCAAAGACTGGAGAGAAGCTGGTGAAATTCAGGCCTGGATGATGACAAACTTAGATTGATGGACCATTATATGATCTATCAATCAGCAGTTTCCCATAAGAAGGCAGAATTCCTGTCCAGGGAGATTGCTGCTGCACAGAACCAACCAGCTCAGCTCTTCTGAACCATGGGCAGACTGTGCAGTCCAATCTGTCTGCAGTCTGGGGGAGCCTTGTCGCAGGAATGATGTGACTAGTTTGCTTGATTCTTTGCTGATAAGGTTGCCACAACTGGATCCGAGATTCGCCTGTCCCACTCCTTTGCAATTTGCGATGGTCGGCAGGAGATTTCGGGCCCTCAGTTTACCTGGTCCGACTTTAGCTGACCTGCAATCAGTGACATAGTGACGGTCATCCAGATATTGCAACCAACCAGCTGTAGTTTGGACCCAGGCCCTACACGCCTCTTGGTAGGCTGTGTTGATGTGATTGGTGCAGTCCTAGCCGAGATAGTCTTGGGGTCATTGGAGAGGGGGATCTTTCCAGATTCCCTGAAGGAGGTTGTTGTTCATCCTTTTCTTAAGAAGCATTCCCTTGGCCCCAACAGCTTGGCAAACTACAGGCCTGTCTCTAACCTACATTTTGTGGGTAAAGTTATTGAGAAGGTGGTTGCATTGCAGCTGGATGATCATTTGACCAGCCACAATGTCTATGATTCTCTCCAGTCTGGATTTAGGAAGAGACATAGTACCGAGACGGCCCATGTATGGGTGCTAAATGATCTCCTAATAGCGTGAGATCGGAAGATGTGATCCATCTCAGTCCTCCTTGATCTCTCTGCAGCATTTGACACTGTGGACCATGGGACATTATTGGAATGCCTGCGGTTTATCTGTGGTCTGTCTGGTACAGTCCTCAGATGGGTTCGATCTTTCCTCAAGGGTAGAACTCAGAGAGTAGTGTCTGGAATTTATTCCTCTGCCTCTCTCCCTCTATCCTACAGGGTACCACAGGGTTCTATTCTGTCTCCTATGCTGTTCGCAGTGTATATGCTGCCGTTAGAAGCGATTATTAGGTGGTATGGTCTGAGTTTTCACTGCCATGCAGATGATACTTAGCTATACATGTCCTTTGCATCTGGTCAAGATATGTTCCTCTCAACATTTAACAAGTGTCTTGCCGAGATCCAGGACTGGATGAGTGCGAACTGACTATGGTTGAATCTGTGCAAAACTGAGGTGCTGGTGGTGGACCCTGATAGTCGGGAGGCAGGTATGTTGGCAGGATCACCCTCAGGACTATGTCTTGGGGGTGTGATGCTAACTACCTCAGACCGGGTGCAAAATCTGGGCAAAACATGGGGGAGGAAGGGAGAGGGAGGTAAGGTGCCTTCCTGGTGCCACGGCTTGAAGGGACGGGAAGCAAATCCTCAGGATCGTGGGAGGAGCTGCATGAGGGAGGGAGCTGGATGTCATTGTCCACCTAGGGACAAATGATCTGGCTAGGAATGGGATCAGAGCAGTGCAAGAGGAGTTTGTAGAGTTGGGGAGGGGCCTTAGACAAGTAGCATATGGTAACCTTCTTGGAGGTGCTGCTTGTCTATGGCAAGGTGATGCTGAGGCACTCCTCACCAGGGAATTCAATGAGTGGTTGAAAAACTGGTGTGGAGCTCAGGGTTTTGGCTTCATTGGGGACTGGGGAGCCACCTGGAAGGATGCAGACCTATACTGGTGCGATGGTCTGCATCTGTCCAGGGGGGAGCCAGGATCCTAGGCGAGAGGTTTAAATGCTTCATTGGCAAGCATTTAAACTAGCCAAGGGGGGGAGGCACTGAAAAGGAGCAGGGAAATCACAGCCTCCCCCCACAAAACATGGTAAATAGTGAGGTAAACACCAAGGTAGAGAAGTTATTAGGGAGCAGGACAGAGGTAAATGTAAAAAAAAGACAAAGGCAGTAAGGACAGGAATGGGGCTAAAAGGGGTAAAGCTATCAAAAAGTGGAGAGTGATGAGTACCAATGCCCGTAGTCTATGTAACAAGCTCCCTGAACTAGTGGCCTTGATGGAAGAGGGTTGCCTGGATATTGTGGCAGTCACAGAAACATGGTACACAGAGAACCATGACTGGGATGTCAACATACCAGGATACACAATCTACAGGAGGGACAGGGAGGGTAAAAGAGGAGGAGGAGTAGCTCTCTATGTAAAGGAAGGGATCAAAGCAACAGAACTAAAGAGTACACAGGGAGCAGATGAGGCACTCTGGGTCACCCTGGAGACAGGAAATGGCACCACAATCTGCACGGGGGTTGTATACAGACCCCCATCTCGGGGGGGGGGGGGAGATGGACAATGAAATGATAGAAGGCTTTCTTAGAATGGCATAAAAAGGGAAGATATTGTTGATGGGGGATCTGAATATGCCAGATGTTAACTGGAGCACTTTGCTGCAGGCACATCCAAGAGCAGGGTCATTCTTGATGCTCTACAGGGCGCATGCCTCAGACAGCTAGTATTGGAACCCACTCGGGAGGGAGCAATCTTAGACCTTGTACTCTCAAATGGGGATGGAGAAAGAATCTCAGATTTAGAGGTGGGTAGCCACCTGGGAACAAGCAACCACCAAACAGTGTGGTTCATGATAAACACAGCCATACAACTGGGTTACAAAAGCAAGAGTATTGGACTTTAGGAGGGCTGACTTTAGGAAAATGAGAGAGTGCCTTAGAAAAGCACTAGCAAACAGGCAAGAAGGAGGGTGGAGGAACAATGGGGAGTAATCAAAACAGCCATCACAGAGGCAACAAGCCTTTGTGTAAAGCAAATCAATAAAACAAAACGAAGGAAAAAACACTATGGTTCTCAAAAGAGGTGGCAGGGAAGGTTAAGGAGAAAAGGATAGCATTCAGGAAATATAAGGAAACACAGAAGGGGCAGGACAGAGAACTTTATCAGTTAAAGCAGAAAGAGGATGGGAAGGCAGTCAGAATAGCAAAGGTCTAAACCGAGGAAAGGATAGCCAATTCTGTTAAGAAGGGGGATAAGACCTTTTATAGGTACATTAGGGAGCGAAGAAAGACCAAAGGAGGGATACTGAAGCTTAATATAGCGGAGGGAATGTGGGTAAAGGGGGACAGTGAAAAAGCAGGGATACTGAACAAATATTTCTGCTCAGAATTCACAAAGGAGGAGGAGGGGGAGGTACCTAAACCAAACAAGAGAAACAGTCTGAAGATGGGGGTCGATACCAGTCCATTTACAGAAGAAAGGGTTCTGAAAGAACTAATAAAATTGAAGGTGGAGAAAAAGCAATGGGGCCTGATGGGATTCACCCAAGAATTCTAAAAGAACTAAGGGTAGAACTAGTGACACCGCTGACTACTCTCTTTAACAAATCATGGGAGGATGGGTTGGTACCTGAGGACTGGAGGAGAGCAGATGTGATTCCTCTTCACAAAAGTGGGAGCAGGACAGAGGCAGGAAACTACAGACCAGTTAGTTTGACCTCAGTGGTAGGGAAAATGATGGAATCACTTCTGAAGGAAAGAATTGTTGAGTACCTAGAGGCCAGTGGGGCAGGACCCAAGGCAGCACGGATTCACGATGGGAAGGTCATGTCAGACGAATCTAATAGATTTCTTTGACTGGGTGACCAAAGTAGTAGACCAGGGAGGCACTGTGGACATGGCCTGCCTAGATTTTAGCAAAGCATTTGACACAGTCCCACACAAAAGATTAATACACAAGTTAGCCAGCCTTGGAGTGGGCCCCAAGGTGGTAGCCTGGATAAAAAATTGGCTAGACAACAGGACACAAAGGGTAGTAGTAAATGGAATGCGCAGTGAAGAAAGGAGGGTTACTAGCGGGGTACCGCAGGGTTCAGTACTGGAACCGGTCCTTTTAATGTCTTTATAAGTGACATTGCAGAGGAACTGGAAGGAAAGTATGTCTCTTTGCAGACGACACAAAGATCTGCAACAGGGTTGATACACAAGATGGAGTGGAAAGGATGAGAAGGACTTGGCAGGTTGGTGGAATGGTCAAATGTATGGCAGCTCAGATTCAATGCAAAGAAGTGCAAGGTAATGCACATAGGAAACAAAACCCAGGGAAGAGTATACAGTGGGGGTGAGATAATGACAACAGTAAAATGGAAAGGGACCTGGGGTAATTATATCAGATGACCTAAAGGTGGGCAAGCAATGTGAGAAGGCAGTAAGGAAGGCTGGGAGGATACTGAGATGCATAGGAAGAGGCATCAATAGTAGAAAACAGGAAGTTGTTATCCCTCTGTACAGACAGTTGGTGACACCCCAACTGGAGTACTATGTGCAGTTCTGGAGACCCCATCTCCGCAAAGACATAGACAGAGTGGAGGCTGTCCAGAGGAGGGCAACCAAAATCCTGCACGGTCTGCACCAGAAGACATACGAAGAAAGTCTAAAGGAGCTTAATATGTATACCCTTGAGGAAAGAAGGGAGAGAGGGGACATGATAGAAACTTTCAAGTACCTCAAGGGGATCAACAAAGTCCAAGAGGGTAGCATCTTTCAAAAAAAGAGATGTTCAAGAACAAGGGGGTCAATTTGAAAATAGAGGGGGGACGGCTCAGAGGTAATGTGAGGAAGTATTTTTTCACGGAGAGGTTTGTGGATGCATGGAACAGCCTCCCTGAGGAGGTTGTGGAGCCAAGAACAGTGGGGGAATTCAAAAATGCATGGGACAGACATAAGGCAGTCCTAGTGGGGGGCAGGAGGAAGTAAGCTCTTGGTTAACTAGGATCTGCAGCTTATCTGTTAGGTAGGAAAATGGGCAGACTAGGTGGGCCAAGTGGTCCTTATCTGCCTTCAGATTCTATGTTTCTATGTTGCTATGATGGAGGAGGGGTAGATAATTGGGTCACTACTATGGATGGGGTGGGACTTTAGCCAGGCTGGAGTGGACAGGGAAGGGTGGGTGCTGCAGGAAGAGTTAATAGAGAAAAAGTGAGAGCCAGGGGTAGAAACATGGTGAGCATCAGAATGGAAAGGGAGAGTTGCGGAATTAGCGGGCTAGCAGTGAGGAAAACATTTGCAAAGTGCCTTCATGTAGCGATCGTAGAGCGCCATGACGATATTCAGGCTAACAGGGCCGCTCAGCTTCAAGTTCCTTTGTAAAACGTTCCACAATCTGGGTAAAGAGAAGCTTAGAGCAGCTTTGGCAAAACGAGTTTTGACCCTTGGAACTTGGACGGCAATTAGGAAATAGCTCCTTAGAGCATAGGTGCCTAACACATTGATTGACTAATTGACTTTAACCACAACTGGTTATCTCATTCTCTCAGCAAAACCTGAATGGACATTTCGGCTCTGAACCTGTCGCAATCCATCACTGAGCCTACCCGCTTAAACCCCAAATCTCAGAACCACTCTCTCATAGACTGGGCACTCACCTCCCACCCCCACCAGGTCATCCAAGCTGGTCTGCTTACAGACTCCCTGAGTGACCACCACATTATCTACCTGATCAGGAAAATTCACTGCCCCGCATCTGTCCCCAAGCACATAATCCAACGGCACTATAAAGCCCTCAACCTAGCCACGATGCATGATGACCTAGCGCTAATTGGCCCTTACCCACCCGAGCCCCCTCCATCGATGACGCCCTCACCCACTTCCACGACACATTCATCACTGTCTGGAACAGGCATGCCCCACTGCGTCGATCCAGGGTACGCGGTACCCACCTGCTCTGGATAAGCCAGGAACTTATAGCCTGCCAAAACACTTGTGACAAAGCCTGGCGAGTGCATAAATCCTCACACCTCCCTCAAGACTATACTAAGTACCGGGTGCTACGTAACAAGTGTACCACAGCTACTAGATTCACCAAAGCTGAATACTTCAACTCCTCCCTCCAGTCTAACCTAAACAGCCGATCCAAATTCTGGAAGGTCATCCATTCCCTCTTTCCCCCCACAATTGGCAAACCCCACACCTTACCTAAATGTAAACAATTCACTCTTCTCTGACCCAGGGGCGGTGGCAGCTGAATTCAACACATACTTTACCTCCTGTGCCTGTACTCTTCTCTCCTCCCTGCCCCCTACTCCTCCACCAGACTCTACCGCTGGATCCTTGAACTCGCTTGGGCCATGCATCTTCTCCTTCCAATCTATTACACGATCGGAAGCCCTCCAGGCCCTAATGACTCTAAACTCTTCTAAAAGTAATTCCCTCGACGGGGTGGACTCCAAACTCCTTCTCCTCTCCATACCAGTCATAGCAACACTGCTAGCTGGACTCCTAAACCTCTCCTTTACCACTGCTGCTGTCCCTCGGGCCTGGAAATACACCACTGTCATTCCCCTCCCTAAAGGGGGGCCCCCACTCCACTGCAAACTACTGCCCTATCTCTCTACTCCCAGTCCTTGCCATGCTTCAAAAGCACCTAGTGCTCACTCAACTTACCCCCTTCCTCTGTGACTCAAACTTCCTCACACCATTCCAATCTGGTTTCAGACAGGGCTACTCCACTGCTTCCTCCTTGTTAAGACTCACTGACTCCATCCTCTCCTGTAGGGATAGGGGTCAGATCTCCTCGGTGACATTTATCGACCTTGCTAAAGCATTTGATACTGTCTCCCATCCCATGCTGTTAACAAGCCTCTCGAATGCAGGCCTCTCTGCCTCGGCTACTAACTGGTTCAGTTCCTATCTCTCAGGAAGAACACAATCACTAAGAATTGCGGATACTACATCCCCCCACCCATGACTACTGGTGTCCCCCAAGGTTCAGTCCTTGGCCCCATCCTGTTCTCCATTTTTCTAAACAACCTGCCTCAAATCTGCACAGCTTCATCTATTCACATGTATGCCGATGACACCATCCTGTTCGCCTCTGGCTCCTCCCCGGATGAAGTAGCATCCAACCTCCAGTCCAATTTCAATAAAGTTCAACTCTGGTTCAGTTCACACAAACTCTCTCTCAACACTAAAAAAACTGTTACCATGCCCTTCGGTATGTGCCAAAGGCTGTCCCGACTCCCCTCGCTTCCGTCCTTCCTCACCTTGGATGGGACAACCCTGGAGGACGTTGCTTCCTTCCGTTATCTAGGGGTATGGCTCAACTGCCACCTCACTTTCTCTGACAACATAGATGCTATCATAAAAAAACTCTGCCCCAAGTTAGGTGCCCTCTACATGAACTGCTCTTGTCTCCCTTTCTCAGTTAAGCGGGAACTAGTGCAGAAGACGATCCTTCCCTCCATTGACTACTGTGGTATAGTCTACAGCGCAGCACCTAAATCCACCTTGTCTAAACTAAACCCCCTTTACAACGCCTTCTGCCACTTCGTCCTTAATGCTTCCCCCCACTCCCACCACTGTATCCTTGCCTTCCCTTCTCTCAAAAATTGACACCTCCTACACTGCTCCAAATTTATCTCAAAATACTGGATTGACACCCTCCCCTCCTACCTCGCCTCAGCACTGTTGTCAACTCCTACTCCAACTCACGCCCTCCGATCCCTTGACACCCGACTACTAAATATTCCAGACACAAGTACTCAGCTGGAATAACTGCCTTCTCGTACCATTTTCTGAAACTGTGGAATGCTCTACCCCCTCAAATCCATCACTCTTCCTCCACCCATTCCCTGTCAACGGCACTGGCTAAGTACCTCACGGTAAACTGTGCCTGCACGCCTTAAATGCCTTCCCCCCCACCATATTCCAGTACTTGACCAGTGGTACACACTACTCTGGAAGCTGGCTTATATCTACAAGGCTCTTTTCACCTACTCGCACTTCTGCCCCTCACTGTCTTGCCTAGACTGTTATCTGCAGCACCAATCTGTGCTTTACATAACAAATGTTGTATGTCTGAATTTGTGGTATACACTGCCATGTTGTAGGTCTGAATTTGTTGTATACACTGGAATACGCTTTAATCAAACTGTTTAGCTAATGCTGTAACCATGAATTTCCAAGCTGCTCAGTAAATCTGTTTAATGTATCTCAATTATGTTATGCTACTCTGTACATCTGATAATGTATCTCTTTGTGATAACCTGTGTGTTATCCTCCCCGTGTACCCCTTCCCCCAGGTCGCACCGGGAGACGAGCATCATTTTGCTCAGTGTGACTTTCCTGGTGAAACAATTTCAATAAATAAAAAAATAAATAAATGTAGTGGCCAGTTTAGAAATACATGAAGAGATGGGTATGTCTCAGTGTTGCTTCAGTTCCTCGAAGGGTCGTATTCCCTCTTTGGTTACCAGAGGCTCAATTTTCAGAATGAAATGGCACCTTGCATCAAAAATTGCAGCAATCTCAATTTTCACATGTAGGCTGTGTCAAAATCAGGATGCCATGTGCCAAAGCCACCCTGCACCACCCCTGCAGCAGAGACACCAGTACATCAGGTCACAAGGGTGGTTGCGCCACAGGGGCACTACACCATCCCCCTTTTTGGAATTTTGGAAGCCCCGTCATGGTGGCAATAGTGGGCTGACTTTAGACCAGCCAGAAGGTGGTCTAAGGGCCTTGCCTGTCTGCTGGGCAGGGCAGCAATTGGAGAGGGCCTGCAAACAGGGGACCTGGGGCAGAGGAGTCCATGGGGATGCGATAGGTGGTGAGGGGGGCATGGCGGCACTGTAAGGTTATTGAGGAGGCACCCAGTGGAGGTGCCATGCTCCACGATACAAAACCGACCAGCTTGGCTAGAGGGGAGTGGGCAGGGAGGGACCATGACCCAGACCCCAGAGAGAAACCGGCTGTCACTTGCCCCAGAGGACCCACAGAGCCCTACATGTGGCAGCTGGTACTGGCAGGGGGTTGCGGGGTACATGCGGTGGACAGGTATGTTCCCCGGGCACCAAGCTAGTCCCTCAGTAAATAGCCCCCCATTTGGCAGAAGGCAGATGACTGACTATACTGCTGGGATCTGTGTGTCCTCTGGGGAAAGTGCCAGCCTGTTTAACTCTGTGGTCTGGGTCATGGTCCCTCCCTCCCCCCCCCAGTACAGCAGATAGGTTCTGTATCATGGAGCATGGTATTTCCACCAGGTGCCACCTCAATAACCTTACAGTGCTGCCATGCCCCCTTCACCCCCTATGGCATCCCAATGGCTCCCTCTGCCCCCGGTCCCCTCTTTGCAGGCATCATAATTTCTCCCCCCGCAACTTCAAGGCTCGGCTGGGTTGCACTACGTGTGGGGGGGGCTTGACAGGACCCTCCATCAAACCCTACAGGTAAGTCACCTGTTTTGTGCAACACTGCGGTTGCAGCAACTCAGAGCTCTTTGGCGCAGGGACCCCCACTTTTATAAAATATGGCGCAGGGTCCTTAATGCACCCAGAGTTTGCCACAGCCATTGAGCAGCCCAAATTGCATCACTCTTAGGGTCAACTGAAAATCAAGCCCCAGGTCTCCAGCATACTATATCCTTTTCAGCTCTCACTTCTCGTATGTCAGGTTATCCAATCCCAGAATAAACTTAAGGCTGTGTACTAGAGGGACCAGCAGAGTATGTTCTGATCACCCACCTCAGTCTTTACACAGGGAATACAATGCTGTCAGAATCCACTCCACCACTGGATTTCTATCAGGTATCCCTTTGTATTTAGAGAGACCACCCACCACCACTACATATGTATGTGGGGGATATAGTGCCCCTTCCCCTTCCCCTTTAAAGTCAAGTTATTCAGCTTGGTCTGATTGAGCCACCCAGTCGTGTATGCATATCTAGTTTCTGCTGCCAGGCAGTACTGATGGGCATCCAAGAATTTCAGCCCTCCTTGGTGACCATCCTTTTTCAGTCTGGCAAGACTAGCCTTGGATCACTTTCTAGCCCACAAAAATGTCATGCAGGCTGTCTCAAACAGGACCCTATCTTCTCTGGACTGCCCCAGTGGAAGCACCTGCATGGGATATAAGATCTTGAGAAGTACCATCATCTTAATTATGGCCCATCCATGGCAGTGGAAGCATCTGCCATCTGTTCAGATCTCCTAACAGTACCATCAGTAGAGGTCCATGGTTAAGACTATACAAGGTCTCTATGAAAAGTGCCACTGTGATAGCCAGGTATACCAGATGGTCCCATACTAGCTGGAAAGTGGTTTGTAACTCAGGTGCTCCCAGCTGTGCCTCTCTCAGTGCCATCAAACATGAAGAGATTGATCTTGTACCCAGAGAAGAAGGAAAATGTCTCTGGCAGCTGCAGCAAATGAGGTACTGTAGTAGTTGCAGGCTCAGTAATATGAAGCAATACATTGTCTGCATAATTTGGGATCTTATGATGCTTCTGTGTCTGGGATATGATGCCCCCTAATGTCTGGATTGTCTCTGATACAAACGCTAGTGGCTCAATAGACAGGGTAAATAACATAGGAAGCAAGAAGGGGTTAAACTGTGAATCCAGTTACAGGGCTGGTGCAGTATCAACCAGGTGGCCAGCTTGAAAGTACAAACAGTGAAAAAGCAAAATCGCACTCATGGAGATCGAGGGAAAAGAAACAGTCATCTCAAGTGTCAAGTACAGCTTTATTACAAATAGTGCTCCAGAGATAAACGTGCAGAACAAGCAGTGAAGCACTACTAGCCCTGGTGCTTCGAGTATCCCACTCTTCGTCTGGGATACTCAAAGCGTCAGGGTTAGTAGTGCTTCACAGCTTGCTCTACACTTTTTATCTCTGGAGCACTATTTGTAATAAAGCTGTACTTGACACTTACTCCAGATGACTGGTTCTTTTCTTTGGATCTCCATGAGTGCGGTTTTGATTTTGTACTGTTTAAATAACGTAGGAGACAAGGGGCTGCCCTGATGTGTACCCTCAAGTAAAGTAAACGCCTCAAATGGGCTGCCATTCACTAGCATACAGGCCACTGGCTGGTGGTATAGTAGCTTTGTCATTGTTATAAAGGGCTTCCCCAATTCAGACCTCTCCATTACCTTAAATAGGTATTCCCACTCAGTCCTATCAAATATTAGGTATTACCGCTCAGTCCTATCAAATGCCTTCTTGGTATCCAGGGAGAACCCAAATGCTCTCACCAGATACTGAGAACCCACATGAATCACATTCAGGAGTCTTCTCATGCTGTGGATAGAAGATTCCATCCTGGACAAACACTGTCTGGTCTGGGTGTATCAGTATCCCCAGCACTCTGTCTAGCCTGGATGCCAATACCTTGGCATAGATTTTGTTGTTATAACTTAGAAGGGAAATGGAGCGGTATGAGTTGCATTCAGTTAGGTCCTTCCCAGGTCTAGGTATAACACATACCATTGCATCCCTAGAAGTGAAGGGGAGGGCTCTTTCCTCCCTTGCTTCACCATATACTTTTTCGACACACTCACTGAGGGGATCCATAAGACATATGAATACTCGGCTGGGAGCCCATCTGGGCCACAAGCCTTCACATTTTTAAGTGCTTGCATAGCTCTGCCTATTTCTACAGGTGTGATTTGGGACCCCAGTGCTTCAGTTTGCTCCTGTGACAATTAAGGGAGCAGTGTCCTAACAAGGAATGCCTTAGCGTTGTCTAATCGGCCTGTGCACTCTGATCTGTTCAAACCTCAGTAAAAGGTGGCAAATTCTCTTCCTATCTCTAATTCTGACCTCCCTTGTCTCCCTCCTATGCTCTACCTTCTCCTTTCTCTCCCTCTCTACTCTTCACCCTTTGCTAGACTACCCTTAGCCATTTGCACTAACCTGGTTCATCCCCTATTCTTGTAGGCAAATGTTACTTACTGCTGCTGCTACATTTTCTGTAAATAATTCCTAAGTATATGTTCTTGTATATTCAATGTATATTACTCGATGTTTAATTTATGATATATCGTATAAAAGTGTGCCTTAACATGAGTGTACATTCTCTGTAAATATTTTTATGCTGTATGAATATGTATTTCTCCCTCTCCCCTCTCCCCCAGGACGCTTCTGGAAACAAGTTGTTTACGGCTCAGTATGTCTCTCCTGGTGAAACTTTTGAAATAAATAAATCTCTGAGGCTTTATTGACCACTGCTCCCGATGGGGTCTGGATATTCATAATGATATCTGAACCTCTTTGCCCCTTGTCATGCAGACTAATAGTATATTGGGTTACTGCTCCACGCAAGACGCTGCTTTGCTTAAAACAAAGAGGTCTGTGCATTTTCAGAAAGGAACCTGTTAAGTGCCTCCCTCGCTGCAACCAACTGTCTAAAGCACTCCATAGACTTGTCCGAGTATGACTGAGTTTCTACCTCTGAGTTTCTTTTCTAATTTGGCTTGCTCATCCCTCCTAATCTTCCGTTTAGCAGTGACATATGAAATTAGCATGCCACTCATGTAGTCCTTCCTTGCCTACCAAAATGCTGTGGCTAATGGCACAGTAGTGTAGTTTGTAGAGGAGTAAACCTCCCAGTGGGTATTAACACAGTTTTGGAACTCCTCAGAGGTTAGGAGATGTGCAGGGAACCTCCAAGCTAGGTGGGTACACTCTCCCTTCCCCACTGACATGATCAGGACAGGTACGTGGTCCAAAATAGCCTGCTCCCCTATTTCAGCTTTGGAGAGTTTAAATATCATTGACTTGGCACAAAAATGTAGTCCATTCGGGACTATGTTTTGCAGGTGTGGGAGGAAAAGGCATGCTCTCTTGCGACGATGGGCCATCTGTCAACAGTACACAAGGTCCATATCAGAGTCCCTGACACCACTGCTCCACATTCTGTCTAATCCTCCCCAACCCTGTTTCTCTATCAAGGTGAGGACCCAAGGTACAATTATGATCTCCTCCCAGCATGAGACACCCACATTTTTTCTTCTGCAGTACAGCGAAGTGATCCCTAAAACACTGTGGGTCATATATTGTGGGAGCATATATGGAGGCAAAGGTAATCTTTTTGTCTGCCCAATGTACCCGATACAAATATATATCAGCCGTCTATGGGGTCAGCCACCACATTGTCCAGGGTAAAGTATAAGATTTTATGAAGCAATACTGCTGCACGTCTCTTATGTGAGGTATGTGGGACAGCAAAACATTTGCCACCTGTTTCTGATTTGCTGTTTTCTTGTAAGGTATGTTTCTTGTAACAATGCTACCTGTGTGTTCCACCTTTTTAATGCTGTTAGGATCGGATTCCTTTTGGCAGGTGTAGAGAAACCCGACATTCCATGAAACTACAAGGTGTAGTTCATTTGCAATTACCACATATATTGGGGAACAGGTGCAGACCCAGTCCGCCAGCAAAGAACCTGCCCTCGGAATGCCTGGTGCCCCCACAACCCTAGAGGGGGCACAGCCACTCTGCTGTTGCCCTAGCAGCAGATATGCTCATTTCTACCACTGCTTTACTATAGACATGCAATTTAACAATATAAACAATGTAACTCAGCAGGGTTATGAACAAACTCCTCAACATGGATGAACAACAAACACCACCAAACATAAAACTTTATGAAAACTAATAAATTGTTCAAGTTACAGGCACTATCACTCTGTCACACATACTGTAGGTGGCTGAGCTGAGGTAACTGCTTGTTAGTGAACACCCACTCCCCCACCAAAACCTAAACTGCTCCCTGCCACTTCAGATGCATGACCGGTTAGCATTCACAGTTTTTTAATGTAGAATTCCTCAGTAGAATTATGCCTGTGTTACTTGTGACTGGATCCTGCATGTTAGTCACTAATGCAGGGATCTGCACCACTGCAGATGCCACAATTCCAATGCATGCATGTCTCTTCTTCCCATGTCTCTCCCTGTTCCCCCACACTCTCCCCACCCCTTCCACGCAGCACTGGGAACAATAAATCCATCTCTCTCCCCTCCCCATTTCCCTGCACAAGCAACAGGATTACCCCTTCCCCAGTAGTTGTCATCACCTAGAAGTACCTTACGGCCTGCCGTGGTCCACTCCAAACACATAACAGTCTCTAGTCCAGCAGCAATCGTGGGAAATGGTCTCATGTTCTAGGCTGTTAGTATTTGGGACAGCAAGGTGGATTAATAAATTCCCGACAGATATGAGAGTTAAAACAGTATAATTCCATGGCAATTCAACCATTTTGACATGCAGTATTTTGTGACATATCATTTACTGTTTATGGTTTCCATAAAGGTCACAGTACCACCTCTGCCCTGCTAAAGCTGACTAGTGACATTTATTCTTCCATGGACTTAGGCCTCCTGACTGGAGCAGTTTTTATCGACCTAACTAAAGCTTTTGACCTGGTAAACCACTCACTCCTTCTTTCAAAACTTCAGTCTTTTGGTTTCTCCCCAGATACCATAACCTGGTTTGAAAGCTACCTGACTGACAGGCAACAGGCTGTGGTCTTTAATTCTGCAATCTCAGATCCTGCACCGATCCACGCTGGAGTACCCCAGGGCTCTATTCTTGGTCCTCTACTCTTTACAATCTTCATTGATGACATCCCCTTAATTGCACCAAACTGCTCATCTCTGCTCTACGCGGATGATCTGGTTATCTACCACAGTGCAAAAACCTCAACCTCTGTACACCATCCCCTTGCCTCGGATTTCGCGAGTATCCAAACCTGGCTCACTGATAATAAACTAGTCCTCAACTCTAGCAAATCCTACTCAATGTTGTTTGGCTCTCAGGCCAGACTCAAAGCAAATCCAAATCCCCTTATCATCTCCTGTGTGGACAGCTCTCCTCTACCCTCTGCCAAATCCTTCAATTATCTCGGTTTCACCCTGGACGAATCTCTTGACCTTGACCTTCATATCTCTACTATCTGTAAGCTGGTAAATGCTAAGTTAGGAAGTGCCTATCGTACCAGTTATGCACTTACCCCTCAAGCCACACTAGCCGTGGCTCAAGGTTTCCTTCTACCGGCACTAATATATGGCTCGTCAATCTTCCTATCCACATCTAAAACCTCCCTTCATAAATGGGACACCACTTATAATAGCATCTGTCGCTATGCCGCTGACTCACCACGTTTCAAGCACCACTGCTACCTCTATCTGGACTTAAAATGGCTTAGCCCTTCCGCCTATCATCTTCAGACCTTTGGATCATTAATTGACTCTGTCACCAGAACAGGTCTCCCCCTATCCCTTTCTTCCTCACTGGAACTACAACCTCTCACTCATGAACTATGATCAAATGATAAAGCTCTTCTGTGCGTTCCAAGATGCAGAACAAATATGGACACATGTGCGTTCTCCTACACTGCTCCTAAATACTGGAACTCTATAGCCCTCTCTATCTGTCAAACAAACACCCATGCTGCCTTTAAGAAACTACATCGGGAACACCTTCACACCTTACATCCCTGCACTTGTTTTAACCCACCTTGAACACTCATTCTTTCTTGCCCTCTCCCCATCTCCATCCTATCTGCCCCCTTTATACTCTCCCTCCTCTCATGACCTATACCTGCCACGCTCTTTCATCATCTCTTTCCTCCCCCTCTCTCCCTCTCTACTTTTCATGGCACTTATTGTACTGTAACTTACTACCTTCCCATGTTGAATTTTTCTTTTGTTACCAATCCTGTTTATTTCTTTTGTTTTCACAGTATCTCAACCTTCATTATTCAGTATGTCACTGTACTTATATCTAATATCCACACATTGTTTTTATCCTGATTTGTACTGCCTTCAAGTGCTGTGTCACATGTTTATTGTTTGTCAGTAAACTGTTTTCTCCCGGGTCGTGCCTGAAAATAGGCATTGTTTGCCTAGTGCACTTACCCGGTCACCAAAAGCAAAATAAAATAAATAAAAAATAAATACTGCAAGGTACTGCATTGCATCCTGGCTGGCTCCACTGTAACTAACTTCACAGACTTCCTGAAACACTAGGAGCTCTGTCTCACTATACACAAGATGAAGACTCGATCCAACACTGCCACAGAGCTCTCTCTCGAGGTACTGGTACCAGTCGCAGACTCCTGCTCCCTAGATATGCTACACACACACTACAGTACTTTCACTGATACTGAGCATAGCACCAGACTTTCATCACTGCACTTTGCACACTAACTCTTTTTTCTTTAAATAATTTTTATTGAGAGCCATGTGATAATCAGTTACAATATACATAAAAAAAGAGAACAGATTTTTCAACTCAAAATCCTCAATAAGTGAATTAAAATTAAATCGCAATCAGCAAATAGGCGATTTCAATATAGCGTAATCAACATTAGCCCCTGAATGTCACAGCGATACTAATATTAGCAGCGCAGTTATAATAGCGATGCAGTAATCAAACCCTAACCTGTTAGAGTAGTAATCACCATGAATATGTATCGCTAACAGGTGTATTGATCTGTTCTCCCCTGACTTCTGTTACATGCTCCCGCTTCCTGCTACCTAACAGAATCTATGTTGCAGCATGCGTCACAAAACTGCGAAAATTCAAAATAAAAAAGGATCGCACAGAGAGCTGCTGTGCACACTTGTCCAAACACTGAATTTGATTCCTGCTAAAGTTAAACATAATGAAGTTTAATGTGTTTTACTCAATAATAATAATACCAAAGAAAGAAAAACTCCTAGGCCACTAATTAAAAAAATAATACTTGCAAGTTAAATTAAAAGTTCATAATGGCAAGAGCTTCATCTTTGCAAGCAACACAACATTTGCTAAGAATTACTATAAAAAAAAATTGACAAAGCAAGTAAGGTTGCGTCAGAGCTGCATCAAACTGCTGTATCATTACACCTGAAATTGAAAATCGCAAGCGAGCCCTCACAGATGCTCATATTTGTTCCTTCTTTCATATTCAGAGACATTTGTAGCTATGCAATCATTTTGGTCTCTGTATTTCCTTTCTCCTCCGCTTCTGCATACACCAGATAATAGCTGTTCAAGTTGTATTTCTGTCATATACGTTTTGTTTTTTGTGGTTGTTGGGGGAGAGGAGACACCAGAACGTAATGCAGGAAGAAGGAGACACATAAACAAGGACACAAACTCTGTAGCTCATGAAGGTAATGAAGGTACTATTCACTATTATTCGCTGAGATTAAACCTGCTATAACTGATTGCTGAAAGTCACTGATGTTGACCAGCAATATATTGATACACTCGCTGTTATGACTTACGCGATTCTTGCATCACTATAGTTTACTCTAGATTTTTGCCTCACTGAAAATCACGGGATACCAAGGAGGATGTGTCCTCAAGTAAAGTCCCATAAAGGGTATGGAAAGTGGGTTGGGAGGGAAGCCTAGAGAGCCTCTGCCTTGTGCCAAAGGTCATGGAGACAGTTTTCTTCGCATTGAGGAAAAGTTGATGGCTAGCAAACCAGAGCTGAACCTTGTTGAAGTCTTGCTGCAAGCTGATTGTAACCTCAGCAGTACAGGAGCCAGATACATATAGGACTGTATCATCTGCATACATATGCATAGAAGAGAAAGGGGAGCAAACAGAGGGAAGACCATTTAAGAAGATGGAGAATAGGAGGAGCCCTAATACAGAGCCCTGGGGGACTCCAGCACTTATCGGGAGGGGAAGTAGCATCCAAGATCTTAACTGATTGGGTTCTGCCAATAAGGTAGGCCTTAAACCAGTTTGTGGTGTAGGGAGATAGGCCAGCTGCTGGGAATGAGCTAAGGAGAAGGGAGTGAGAGACAGTGTTGATGGCCTTGGCCAGGTCGACAACATTGGCAGAGGTAATTTGGCCATTGTCCATCTCAGTTAAGATGAAGTCTGTGAGCCGTAGGAGAGAAGTGGTGGTTGAGTGTTTTTTCCTGAAACCAGACTGGAAAGGGGTGAACAAGGAGGCGTCAGACAGAAAAGAGGTGAGTTGGGACAGGACAATGTGTTATTGAAGATTGGCAAGTGTAGGGAGGAGAGAAATGGGGCGATAGTTGCCAGGGGATGAGGGGTCACCCCCTTTGGGTAGAGGGAGGACCACTGCTGTTTCTATGAATAGGGGACAGAGGCAGTAGAGAATGAGAGATTTAGGATTATTGAGAGGGGGTAGGCAATGGCCGAAGCTGAGAGGGAGAGAAAGAGGAGTTTTGGGATGAGGATGTCAGGGGAGGCACCTTTAGAGGGGTTGATGGTGAGGAGGGCGCTTAGGGCATTGTTTTGGGGTTACAGTAGTGAAAGAGGAGGGGAGGTGTTAGGGTGGTGGAGGATGGAGAGGGGGATGGGTAGCAGGGGAGGGATTTCAGTAACTCAATGGCACAGGAGGTATAGTAGGAGTTAAATTCCGTAGCTATGGCTGGTGGGTCGGACACTAGTGAGCTATTTACTTAAGTACTGGGAGGGGCGAGATGAGGGGGTAAATAGGGCGTTGACCACCTTCCAGAACTTTGAAGGGGAGTTTATGTTGGTGATCAAGGCAGACTTGAAATATTTGGACTAGGCTAACCCAGGGTTTTATTTAACTCTAAAAAGTGATTAGTGATTAGTGTTTTGCTCATAAAAGTTCTAAACCATTGTGAAAATGCATAGCACTTGCGTCACTGTGTTTAACAAACATAACACTTCTAGAAAACCTACATAAATGCTTTCTGTACAGTTAGTATTGTCCCAAGAAAAAAATTGCTAATCAATTATTTAAAACCCTGCTAACTATGTAGCCCTGGTGCAAGCATTTCAGAGCATGCAGTAGTTCGTGAGGTCACTAGGATGCTGGGTAGCTTTATGAGGCTTCCAGGCTTGATCTCTAGCCCTGAGGCAGGCCAGAAGTTCAGAGGTTATCCAAAGTAAGTGGTTATTTCTGACTCTGGTTTCTCTGAGTGGGGCAAAGGCGTTCCAGATTACAAGAAAGATTTCTTTGAAGTAGGAAAGGGCCTCGTCAACTGAGGGGGGAGAGAGGTTAGGGGGGACCAGTCAGAAGGGGCAAGGTTACTCACGAGAGGTTCAAGGTCAAGAGACTTGAAAGAGCGTAGTTGTATGGTTTTGTGTGATGATTTAGTTCTGTGGACTTTCCCAGTCGAGGGCAAGTTTCTGATTTTCTGTGCAGCAGGTGGCTGAGTATGGCCGATGGCTCCAAGGAGCGAGCACAGCTGCAGGTCTGGAAGAGGGAGCCCAGTCAAGGGCAAGTTTCTGATTTTCTCTGCGGTGGGAGGCTGAGTACGGCCGATGGCTCCAAGGAGTGAGCCATAGCCGCAGGTATGGAGAAGGGATCCCGGTCAAGGGCAAGTTTCTGATTTTCTCTGCAGCGGGAGGCTGAGTACAGCCGATGACTCGAAGGAACAAGCCATGGCCGCAGGTCTGGAGGAAGGAGCCCAGTCAAGGGCAAGTTTCTGATTTTCCCTGCGGTGGGAGGTGAGTATGGCCGATGGCTCCAAGGAGCAAGCCACAGTTGCAGGTCTGGAGTAGGGAGCCTGGTCAAGGGCAAGTTTCTGATTTTCTCTATGGCGGGAGGCTGAGTACGGCCAATGGCTGCAAGGAGTGAGCCACAGCCGCAGGTCTGGAGTACGGAGCCCAGTCAAGGGCAAGTTTCAGATTTTCTCTGCGGCTGGAGGCTGAGTGCGGCCAATGGCCACATGGAGCATGCCACGGATGCAGGTCTGGAGGAGGGAGCTCTGTCAAGTGCAAGTTTCTGTGTCGCTCCTGAATTGCTGCGGCCCGCAACGTTGCTCCATGGCCTGGCTCTACAGTGCCCAGCAATGCCAGGAGGCCCATGACCAGGCACTCTCATCGGCTGATTTCCTCGGCCTGACCTTGGACTCAACGGTGCAGCTCCTGAATTGCCACCATCCATAATGCTGCTCCACAGCCCAGTTCTACAGTGCCCAGCAAAGGTACAGCTACAACTTGAATTTCTGGTGCCTCCGAGACCCTCCTTGGTGATTGGTTCACCTCCTCGGTGCCTTCTTCCGACTGGACTGAGCCTATCAATGGACTCTTGCGGCTTGCCGCAATTAATTTCTCTTCTTATTTTAGCCTGCCTTTTGGGAATTACTCATGTACTGCAAGTTATTTAATGTTGAATTGTTTTTTTTTGTAACTGCCTAGCTGTACTAGTGAGAGACTACGTAAATGTTTGTCAGACAGGTAGGCTCTTCTTTCCCCACTGCCTGCTTGAACCACCTGCTCTGTTCTGCCCTAAAACCTCCACCCAAGGCCATTGCTTTGGTTCCCTGCATTTCAGCTCCCTGTGTTTTTCTTCTTTTGCACTGTAATTATTTAGTTACTCCATTCTTTCCCTCGCTCCTCACGTTTCTGGCTCTGATCTGCCCTCCCCCACACCTGTTTCTGCTCCTCTGTCCTAATTTGCTCTGAACCACCCCCCTACTCACTAGCCTGCCAGCCCCCCACTGTTTCATTTGTCTGCCTGTCTCCTCCTAAGTATCTGTCCTGTTTCACGACCACCGATTAATCGGCAGGCTTTTAATTGTGCGCTTTCTTTTCTTCCTTTCCCCTCTCTAGCCAGGTGGGCCCTAACAGGGCACTCCGATTGGCCGATTTCCTTGGCCCAACCTCAAACTTGGCAGTGCAGCTCCTGAACTGCCACCGCCCACAACGCTGCTCCACGGCCCAGCTCTACAGTGCCCAGCAAAGGTGCGTAGCAAAGATTCCAGCCAGCGCAAAGCCACCCACCCCTCGCCCTACTCAGTGGTTTAAATTTATAGTGCGATTCCATCACATGACTCTGATGTGACTTTCTAAGTGTCCATTCTCTCACTTGCCCATTATACTCATCCACCACTTGAGGCACTAATTCAGTCCAATCCTAACTGAACAGCCCTCTCTTTCCCTAACTTACAACAACTTCAGCCTTGTCCCTCTGTGGCTGGTGCACTCCTTGTCTCTAGCTCACCCTCTCTTCTGGTAAGCCCGGCGTAAGCTGGATTTGCAACATTTCTTGTCCCTGCACCCTCACTTGCCTCTACCCCCCCCCCCAACATGAAGCCCCCATCCTTCTTCTGATGACAATCGCACTCCTGGGCTCCCTCCTATTAACAAACTGCTGTGCCCAGGTACTAGCCTATGACCAAGCTGCTCTCCTGCACTCTACTGATGCCAGGAATCCATGTGTGACACTCCACCTTTCACTCAAATGGGAGAGTAACCTGCTCTGTTCCCTCACCCTGGCCTTCCTCTCTAAACACTGAATGCCGGCTACTCGGTTTCTCCTTATACTCACTCTCTATTCCCCTCTTTCAACACGGACATTGGTTCCCACAAATTCTCCTACTCTCCCTACTCCTACTCCTCCTCCTCCTTGGAGGGGACATCAAACCTAACCCAGGACCAGTGAATGCCCCAATCACATCTAACAGTAGCATCTGGACCAGCACCCCTGGACTGCGAATCACTCACATGAATGTTTGTAGTCTCCTAGCCAAACTCCTTGACCTCAAGGCCTGGGTCTCACTCCACAACCCTCACACCCTCTGCCTCACGGAGACCTGGCTGAAGCCCAGGTACTCTGACTCCCTGTTCAACTTGCTGTATATACTCTGCTGCACAGAAACAGGCCAGGCAAAAAAAAGGGAGGAGGTGCTGCCATGTTTGTCAAAGAACCACCATTTGCCTCCCCCATCCTTTGTTCCAATGATGTTTCCCCCAGTAAATGGCTTATTGCAGAGATAACACTAGGATCCACGAAGAAACTCTATCTTAGTAGTTGCTACAACCCTCTATGGGGGGGTGCATCTGGGCTGCAAAGCCTGCTTACTGGTTACAGAACTCTCTCTCCTACCAGGGATATCATCATCCTTGGAGACATCAACCGCAATTGGCAAGATGCACATAAAACTGACCATGAGAACATGTTAAAGGTGCATGACCTAGCTCAAATTATCACCCTTCCAACGTGACTCAACCCCCGTACCTTCTCCCACTCTCTCATTGATTAGGTTATCACCAATAGTGAGGACAAAATCCCTCAGGCAAGCACCCTGTCTGAATCACTCAGTGACCACTTCCCCACCCCAAGTACCTGTCATTTCGTAACTTTAAGTGCCCCTCTTAGAGGATGTAAATGCCATCAACTGGAGTGACTTATATGCCCTTACCAATGTTAACACTGCGGTTGAGCCGGCCCGGTGGCGCTGAGGGTTGAGGCGCTGGACGCCATACCTCGCACTACACCGGTGACCCAGGTTCAGGAACGAGCCCGGGTCAGCAGGGGAAGGAAGAGGATCAAGCATCCAGAGGACAGCTCTCCTCTCCCTGGAGGGAGCGGAATCCATGGCTCGGAGCTTGACTGCCCTCTGGCGGAGGCCTGAGGTACAGCATGCTCCCTGTCCTACAGTGAGGGAGAAAGTGCATGGCAGATGTCGGCAGGAGCACCTGGACGTTGAGGACGCATGCCAAGCACAAAGAACACCGGAAAAATGCTCTCTAGGCTCCTGGAAGATGAAGCACCCTAGCGCAGACCCTACAAGCCCACCTGCCAGTCCCAATCTGGTGCCTTGACGATTGGACGTAGTTCGAGGGTGAAGATCCCCATCTCTGTCCCCGCCCGGGGGGCAATCCAAGGTTACATGGAGGGACTACCGCAGGCACAGGTAAAGTGAGGCTGGGTAGATGCAATTGGTGACTCCCGTGGCGGTGGAGTCTAGAGGGCAGGGGAGGAGCATAAATAGAAAGTAAAAAAAAAAACACTGTGGTTGACTACTTCACCAATGCTCTCCTTGACATTCAGGACCGACACTTCCCTGTCACCACCAGGAGAGTCCAAGGTGGGTGCACATGCTGGCAAACCACTGAATTCCTCACACTCATGAAGGAGAGAGACTGAAAGTGGGCTGCCTAAAAACTTACCCCCTCTCCTACCCTATGGAACAGGTTCTGCTACCTGCGCAACAAATGCAAACACTTGACTAAATCACTAAAGCAGGACTACCACCTCAAGCTACAGAGGGAGAACTTCAGCAATCCAAGGAAATTCTGGGACTCCATAAGCTCCCTTCTGCATCCCCGCAACAACAATCTCAACATACACCTAAATTCACCCTCGGGCCTACTGACTGACCCCACAGAAGTGGCCAAGGCATTTAACTCCCAATTCAATGACCTCTCGGCCCTGCTCAGCAAACTCCCTTCCAGCAACATTACTCACGCTGGGCCTTACACCTCCCTCCCCATTCCCACCTACTCCCTCTTCCTCACCTCATCCCCCGGCCCTAGTTCTTGCTCTCCCCCAATGCCCCCCCTCCTGACCCTCTTGTCACACTCTCCCCCATCCCCCTTCTATTTTAAGGTAATCTCCCCCTTCAACACCGGTAAACTTCTTCAGGGTTTACCCAACTGGGGCAGCCCATGCGCTGATGGCCTTTCTCCATTTTTTCTAAAACTGTCTCCTCTGTGATCTCCGGGCCACTTACCTTTATATTCAACCTTGCTCTGTCCACCTCTTCTGTGCCCCTATCATAGAAAACAGCCAAGGTGGTTCCTATCTTTAAAGCTGGGGACCCTCACTCCCCGACAATTATCAGCCTGCGTCAATCCTCCCCCACCTCAGTAAACTCCTTGAAAAGGTAGTCCACCACCAGCTATCCAATTATCTTAACAATTATAACCTTCTATGCACACAACAACATGGCTTCTGCAAGCTTCATAGCACCGCCACTGTCCTGGCCCTGTTCACAAATCATATACTCACTAATATGGATCGTGGCTGCGCCACTGGTGCAGTCTTCATGGACCTATCTAAAGCTTTTGATATGATCAACCATGCCCTACTCCTCTCCAAACTGCAATCAATTGGCTGCTCATTGGAGACCACCAAATGGTTTCAATGTTACCTCTCTAACCACTCTCAATCTGTTTGCATTGGCTCTGCCTCTTCCCCAGCCTTATCCATGACCACAGGAGTAACTAAAGGGTCCATCCTTGGCCCCCTGCTATTCTCTGTCTTCGTCAACACCCTCCCTCCAGACTGCCTTAAATGCAACACCCTCCTATATGCAGATGACCTAGTATTATTCCATAGTGACAAATCCCTTCCCCACATATCATCTGTCCTCACCCAGAACTATGCTGCTGCTCAAAGCTAGTTCACTTTTAACCTGCTGCTGGTTAACGCTAAAAAAACAGAGGTCACGTTATTCACTTTTAAACACTTTCAATCCAAAGCTACTTGTAGCTCCTCACTCCTTATTCTCTCGCCCGAGGTCCCCCTCCACCCAGAAAATGTCTCCTCCATTAAATACCTGGGGATTAAATCCGACTCCGCCCTCTCCTTTGCAGACCATGTCAATATTGTCATCAGCAGAATCAACCAGAAACTTGGGGCTGCTTACCACATAAAACCACACCTCTCCAATGAGGCTTGCCTGGCCACTGTCAGAGGTAACCTCATTCCCATACTGGACTACTGTTCCCCAATCTACTCTCGAGTCACTGCCACCCTATGGAATAGGCTCTTGTCTGCCTACAACAGCATCTGTCACTTTGTGCCATCTGCTCCCTACCCTACACACCACTGTGACCTCTACTGCTCTCTTGGTTGGCTCTCGCTACAAGGTTGCCTCAAATTCTCCCTGGAGTGTTTTGTAGACACCATCATAAGAAACCATGCTCTCTAACCTCTGCAAACTGCATGCCATGCGCCCAGATGCCTTCACTCCTCTGTTGCCCCCCCCCAAGGTGCCAAGAACTACAACAAATGTGGGTGGGAATGCCCCATCTGTGGCAGCTCCCTCTTTCTGGAATGGGCTGCCTGCATCCCTCAGATCCTCCAACACCCAATTTCCTTTAAACTTAACCTCAGATCCTAGCTACACACCAAGCACAGCTGTAACTGTCTGCCTAGACAGCCTCCCTAGCCAACTCGCTAATCCTAACCTTGCGTTTTCTAACTCCTCCACTCTTCCCTTCCAACTACTATTTGGCCATCACTGTACTGGTCTTGTACTAACTTGTCATGGTATTCTACTGGTGTACTTATTTTTCCTGCTGTATTTATACCACAATCATTGCTAATTATTGTACCCCCTTACCTACCTTGCATTTTATTTGAATGTATCCACTGTATTTTATTTTGTTTTTGATTGTATTCTCTCTGACAAAAAATAATTTTGGTCCCAGATCAACACCCTCATCAAGGGAAATCCCACATAGGGTGATTGCACGATTACAGCAAACGGTGCCCACCTAAAGAACCCGTTGGATGCCGCCAATGCTTTTAACTCCTTCTTCACTAACCTAAACAAGTTCAAGACCACTCATGTTGGGACTCCTCTGCCCCACCATACCTGACCCCAAAAACACCCCCCAACCTAACTTCCACATTAAGTTGTTATCCAAAAATGAGGTCTAGAAACTGCTTATGAACATAAAACCCCATGGTTCATCTGGGTACAATAAGTTGGAACCAAGACTGCTGAAGCTTGCAGACCCAGCCATTGCTGTGCCAGGCTGCTGGCTGCTGAACAGATCCCTACTTGAAGGGAGAGTTCCCACACTATGGAAAGTTCCCATGGTCACGCCCATCCATAAAGGTGGATCTCATGAACTGGTGGAAAATTATCATCCCATTTCGATCCTCTCCATTCTAAGCAAGATACTGGAGAGAGCTATCTATAACCAAATAACCGACTATATCGAGAGGAATGGCTTACATACATCTAGACAACATGGATTCAAAAAACATGGTACAGACACTGCCCTAGTCTGCCTCACTGATCTTATCTTTTCTGCTCTTGGCAAAGGCCAATCCACTGGGTCGGTCTTCAATTACCTTACTAAGGCCTTCGACCTGGTGGACCACTAGCTGCTCCTAGCTAAACTCAAACTCATAGGCCTAGACCACCTGACAGATGGTTTACTGACTACCTTAGGGGGAGGTCACAACTCGTCAGATGGCAAGGTGTACAATGGGAGAAATGCCATGTTCAAGATGGGTTCCTCAGGAATCCATCCTGGGGCCCTTGCTATTCTCTAGCTTCATAAATGACATGCCAAATCACTGTGGTGATACAAACATACTCCTGTATGCAGACAATGCCATGATCTACAGGTCATCCGATGACTTGAACGCCTTAAACAATTCACTGACCCATGATCTGCAGCTCCTAGAGGTTTGACTGGCTAGCAACAGACTTGTGTTAAACCATAAAAAAACGAAGGCTATCCTATTCAGCCCCATTAGCCTGGGGCCCGACAGAGCCACACTTCAAACTCCTTGTCTCAAAAATGGCTTAAGGATTGAGGTAGCTGACACTATAAAGTACTTAGGCTTAATACTGGATCAGAACTGAACTTTCAGGTCACATAGAGAACTGCTCTTCCAGGACAATGAATCAGAAACTAGGGCTTATGTACCACCTCAGTCCATTCCTCACTCAAGATTCCAAGCTAAGGATTGCTACAGAAACCCTACTACCTACCCTACTGCATGGTTCACCAGTGTTACTCACAGTAAAAGGGGGAGAAATGCAAAACCTTATTACCCTTTATCACAGGGTGTGCCATTTTGCCATTGGGGATCAGCCAAGGGAGCACCACTGTCAGGTGCTCCAAGCCCTGTCCTGGTCTCCACTGAAAGGGCAACTTGAGTACCAATCCCTGTGCCTAGCCTACAAGCTACAGTCGGACAAGGCTCCACCAAGGCTGGCAAAAATATTATTGGGCAAACAAAACAGCAGGCCCCTTCGATCCTCGAGCCATCAGCTCCTCAATGCGCCTAATGTCCAGTCCTCCCAGGGGCAGAAGTCATTCTCGGCTAACATCCCACCCCTCTGGAACTCCCTTCCTGATAATGTACAGTCATGTAATTCCCTCCGGGGGTTCAAAAAGACACTTAAGGCTCATCTGCTAGAACTTAATCAATGCACTTGCTATCGCTGAAAGCAGCACTCTCATGAGTGACATGTACTTCTCTACTGCCATTTTGTCTGTAACTATTGGCCTATGTTGAGTGTTGACTGTATCTAGCCTAAATGCCTAAATGTTATCAAGAAATTATATTATATACATTGCCACGTATGGTGTATTCCAACCTATGTTTCCTTGTATAACTTACAATGTGTCCACCTGATATTTATAATGTACAATCTTGTAATGTTTCTGCCCGTGATTAATTCCAGGTCACCCTGAAAAAAGGACTGTCATGGTCTTAGTGGGCTTACCCGGTTACCAAAATTTAAATAAAATAAATAAAATTTTAATTTTATTTTGTATCTATTGTATTGTATTTTTAATCTTGTACCTCATGCCTATTTTGGCCCGGGTCGTGACTGAAAACGGTCCTTTGAATCAGTGCAGCTACCCAGTTATCAAGGCATAAATAAATAAATAAATTTAAAAATCCAACAGTTACATTTGTACAAAACAGAAAATACAAAAAAAAGTACTCCAGCGGCAATGACCCTAGGGAGTCTCTTACAATGTAATAATATACTGTAAGTGGAATACAGAGAGGCAAAACTAGGAATGGGGGATGGACAACGCCACATGGAAGAGAACACAAAATTAGAGCTACAGGAAGTATAAATTGAGCCATTAATATGTGGGTTGTACCAAAAAAAACTGCAAAACCAAAAACAGCAACACAGACATGGAAAAACAGAATGACAGTTTGTGTGATTCATGCAGTATATGATCTAGCAGGATATCCCATGGCTCAGTGTAACCATATCTAACCCATTTTAATAATGCCTTTTAATAATGCCTGTGATATCTTTGCCCCAGCATTGACCCACCGTTCTAAAAGGAAGAATGCCCCCTTGGTTACCCCAGCTTTGATCCACCAGCTCAAACATAGGGACAACCTATGGCACCGTGCCACTGAGACTGGCCGGCCCAATGACAGGCGGTTATATGCTGCTGCCCAAAACAAGTGCACTCGGGCCATCAGAAAGGCCAAGTCTGAGCACTATCGGTCCTCACTCACTGCCTCATGGGGAATCCCAACCTTCTGGGATAACATTAAACAGTTAAATGGAGTGCACACTCCCCACCCACCCGAGATCAACATTAATGGTGTGATCTCCTCAGACCCAGCCTCATAGCCAACCACCTCAACACCTCATTCACTGACCTTAGCCCTATCCTCCCTACAAATTTTTGACCCTCCTCCCCAGCACCTCCAGTCAAATCTTTCTAGCCTTATTTCTCCTCCGCCGTGTTTCTGCCCAGAACTTAGGCCGCACCTTGTCACTGCCCTCAAGAGTAATAGTACAGGCAGTGACACCCTGATCCGGTGTATCCTACTGGCTGGTCTTAGACACAGTCCTTACCTCGATCACATGCCTCATCAACCACTCTCTTTGCCTGGGGAAGGTTCCAACTGCCTGAAAGTCGCCACTGTCACCCCTATCTTTAAAGGTGGTGATAGGACTGTGGCTGGAAACTATCGACCGATCTCCATTCTCTCTCCTCTCTCCAAGGCCTTGAAAAAGTGGTGGCCTCTCAAATCTCTGACTACCTCTCCACCTACAATGTCCTTTGTCCTGAGCAGCATGGCTTCGAGCGGGCCACAGTACCAACACAGCCCTCCTAGGAGTTCTCCTTTCTCACTCCTCCTTAGACACTGGTTCTCTGGCTGGTGCTGTCTTCATTGACCTCTCAAAGCTTTCGACACTGTCTCCCCCCCTCCTTCTTGATGCCCTTAGTCTCTCTTGGTTTTGCTGCTGGGCCTATCTCCTGGTGCACCAGTTATCTGTCTGACCGCCACAGTGTAAAATTAATGGGACCTACTCAGACATCTGTCCCATCTTTCTGGGTTCCCCAGGGCTCCATTCTGGCCCTTACTATTCTCCCTTTACCTTAACACCCCTTCCACGCTCTTGCTCGGGAACATTCTATTATGCGCTGATGATGCGGTCATCTTTGCCTCAAGTCGTAACCTATTGCCCTCCAGGACTCGCTGCAGAAGTCCTTCACTGAAGCCGAGGGCTGGTTCAAGGAACATAGATTGGTGATAAATCTTAAAAACAAAACCATGTTCTTCACTCATCCCCAAAACAAGTCCTGCAACTTCAAACTCCTCATTCACTCTGGGTCCTCATTCCCACCGAACAAGTTTGCTCCTATAAATACCTAGGGATCCATTTGACCCCTCCTCTCCTTCCATGGACACATACTGCCCTAGCCACTGCCACTAATATCCCATTGGGCATCTTACATCGGTATAAACACTGCCCCGGAGCTCTTGACTCGCAGTCACCTCCTCTATCCTGTCCCTAGTGGACTATGGACTGCGGTGTATGGTGCTGCTGATCAGACCGCACTCCATAAAATTCGCACTACTCTGAAAAAGGCCTGCAGGTTAATTACTGGAGCACCTAGGATGACACACACCTGTCTACTGTATGCTAAAGCGCTGGTACTTGATCCTCACGAGCGCTCAAATATCTTACCTGTACCCCTACAAAAAGACCCTTGGGCTTCCTCACCAGGATTGACCACCACCATGCAGCTCTGTCCCACTAGTTCATACTCGGACCTCTGGGAAAACCTCTCTTGTTATCCCTAGAGCTAGGACCTCTCACGGCCAAAGAGCCTTCAGCTTTAGGGCCCCTCCTGGTTCAACACACTGCCCCCTCCATCTCCAGCGCCCAACTATATCGTGCTTCAAAACTTCTTACGTAACCACCTTATTAACACCCGATGCTGTAACTGCCGCTAGTCAAAGCCTTAATACTTTATGACAAAGCTTATTACTAAGCTGCTAAGGACAACATAACTCTGGTATTGTTTGCATCCATCCTACCTGTACCAGCTTGTTTGTATCTATGTCTTAATTTACTGTTATACTTATGTGTTGTACTGCTATACTGTGTATTTTGGTTTGTCTTACTGTGACAAGGTACCTTTGTAAATGAGCCTATGGCTCAAAGGTTTTCCAAACTGCTGTTTAAATAAGATAAAAAAAATAAAATTTAGCCCAGATAATGGATTTTGATATTGTCCTATCCGATCCAATTCAAAGAATAGTTCACACTATGCAAACTATGCAAAACTGAACAGACAGCATCTGCATAACACTAAATGGAACTCTTCCACACCATCACCATACTTTTGTGCTGCAGCCTGAAGATATCCATATTTAAGGGCTACATTACCCAGTATATCTACACCTACAATACCTGTGCTTTGAAAAGTAGGTAAACCTTTATACTGTAAAAACATGGCTGTCCGCCTTACAGCCACCTGCTTCCACCCTGGCATAGTGAAGATGCTCTCTTGCCTACTAAAAACAGACACCACCTGCACTCTCTGCTCAGAAAATAAGGGGAAAAAAACAGAAAAAAAATGGTAGCTCAAGAATACACTTTTAACTGATTAGGCCAATCATTAAACACAATAATTTCCTGGATGATAAGGTTTAATCAGAAATTCAATGCCAAAATGGCTACTGGAAACAATTACACAAATATTCACCAAACGTATAATATGCAGAGGAAAGTTGTGCTTCTGTAACAAATGTTACCGTGTGATATATATATATATATATATATATTTATAAAATGGGTGGAAAAATCATGTCTGCTGATTCGTTGGATCCCATCACATGACCGTGCGTATATATCAGAATGACCGCACATCTGTACTTTTACCCCTAAAAACAATTTTCCCATTTTATAAGATAGATAACCCACTCTATGGTATGTGGTCGTGTTCTGATATACACGCCTTTGTATTGACGACACACACCAAGGCGCGTATATATCGAGCGTAATTTCCACACCTAAGAGTATATCTAATACACACACACACACACATATATATATATATATATATATATATATACTGTATATCTAGTTGCTAGCTGGTTTTTATATACATGGTAAGTTAATTTTCTGTACAATTCCAGAATTAGCAGGCAAATATAATGAGCAATGTGTAATCTGAGGCACTTCAAGGTTTTAAAGCAGCAGTGCAATGAAATTAGGCAAAAATGTGACCCTACCTTTTTTCACTATAAAAGATTCAATGAATCTTCCAGTTTAATTTGCTGGTAACATTTTCCAGCTCCTCTAAAATTTCAGTATTTTATTAACATTTGTGTATTTTTCTCTCAAGAAAAAAAAGATGGCCACCATATTGGGCTTAAAAATACCACTGTAGACCTGGTAAGGGTTCAGATCAAGAAAATTAAAACAAATCATGGTGCACAGCATACAGTAGGAGATTCCTAGAAAAGTACATTTGACAGGTACACTAGTATTTTAGTAACTGTAGCAGAACCTAGGTTTTTTTGGAAAAACATTTTTCATGCACTGCTACTTTAAATTAAAATACCCTGCTTTTTCTCTTGACCACTGATACATACGTAGACCAGAGGGCTAGAAAATTAAACCAGCTCAAAGAAAGTACAGTTGCATAAGAACTTACCATAACAGTAGATCTTTGAGAGTATCTCTTGCAGCAGGTCATAACACATGGGATATCAGCCGCAGGCATCATTTCCTCCGGATAACTTCTCAGCAGTCGACCCTGGGACCTCCACCTAACATTACCAGTCAGTCTGGCACGTATAAAAGGGGGAGGTCACGGCTACTCCTCAGTTCTTTTCCATCCTAGCGACCAAATGAAAAAACATTTCTCAGGCCTCCGATGGGAACCAACGAGGGAAATAAAGCAGCAGCTCGTGGAGTCATAAAAGGACAGAAGCAAGGAACCCTTCTGACGTAAAAGCAAGGGGGAAGGTGGGTGAGGGTGCATGACCTGCTGCAAGAGACGCTCTCGAAAATCTACTGTTATAGTAAGTTCTTAAGCAACTGTACTATCTTCTTCGAGACAATCTCTAGCAGCAGGTCATAACACATGGGAAAATTCCCAAACAGTTATTATGCCAAAGGAAGGAGGAAGCGATCCATCAGGACTTAGGACAGGAAGCCTTGTAGAACAGCCTGTCCAAAAGTGGTCCGCTTCTTGGAAGCGATGTCTAGACTATAATGCAGTGTGAACACATGTACAGTAGACCACGTGGCGGCTTCACAAATCTCTAAGGCAGAGATGCCCCGGAAACACACCGTGGAGGCAGCCACGCCTCTGGTGGAATGGGGTATCACAACCCCTGTGAGAGGTTTGTCCTATTTTGTATAGATAAACAAAATGCAATTGGCTAACCATGTGGACAAGTACTGCTTTGAAATCCTACTGCCCTGGTTTCCAGGGACGAAAGAGAGAAAATGTCGCTCAGTTTTTTGCAACTGTGAAGTGCAGAGAAGATAAAATTCTCAATGTTCTATGAACATCAGAGTATGAAGCAGGGACTGCCCTGGATTCGCTGGCTTCACATAGTACACTGGTTAAGTGGATAGCGGTTAAAGTAAATTCAGAAACAACCTTTGGTAAAAACAACGGGTTTTTGCGTAAATACACCCTATCATTATGAAATTGCAGTTAGGGAGGTTTGAATATTAGTGCCTGTAACTCTGAAATACGTCTTCCTGACATAATGGCAAGTAACAATATTGTTTTCCAAGAAAGACAATGGAGTCCGCTGGAGCCAGTGGGCTCATAAGGACTCCTAGTCAATTTTTCAAACACAAAATTCAAATCCCACGCCAGGACTGGATCCCGGATAGGGGGATGAAGGCGCAGAATACCTTTTAAAAAGGTTGGAATCAAAAGTAACTGGGGCAAAGGTCTGTTGCCCACAGGTTACTGAAATGCGGCAATGGCCAAAAGATGGACTTTTACAGAGGAATATTTATTAAATCCACCCTCCAACAAGGAGAGCAAATAGTCTAAGATGCTCTGAGGGGAACACTCATAAGGATCTAAGTCCTGTGTAGACGCCCAAATGAAGAAGCGTTGCAATGCCATGGAATAGGGAGACCATGAAGATGGCTTCCTGGCAGCCTGGAGGATTCTGCCACCTGTGGAGACACCCTGAAGCACGAGAGGACTAAGTCCTCAGGAGCCAGGCATGCAGATGGAGGGAGTGAAGGTCTGGGTGTAGCAGGGAGCCTCGCGCCTGGGACAACAGAGCCCGGCAAATCGGCAAAGGAAGGAGATCCAGTTCCAAGAGCTGCAGAAGCAAAGGGAAGCAAATCTGTCTTGGCCAGAATGGTGCTATGAAAATCATAGATGCCTCATCCCAGACCAGTCTGAGTAGTACTCTCTGAATGAGAGGAAAGGGTGGGAAGCCGTAAAGAAATCTTCCTGTCCAGGAAAGAGATAATGCGTCCCACCACACAGTTCCAGGACCTCGCTCAAGAGAGCAATAAAGAGGCAGTTTTGTGGAGAGGCAAATGGGTCCAACTACGGTCAGTCCCACTGGTAGAAGACATCGTTTAGGAGGTCTGGTAAGATTTCCCACTCGTGGACCCGGGCAATGGATCTGCTCAGAGCATCCGCCAGGGTGTTGGACACCCTGGGGATGTAGACCACTAGAAGATGGATATTTCTCTGGATCACCCAGTACCAGACCCCCATCGATTCCCTGCAGAGAGGGTATGAATGGGTGCCTCCTTCCTTGTTTAGGTAGTAAAACTATCACAGAATTGTCTGATTGCACCTGAAGGCAACCGGGAGGAAGGAGAGTCTCGAATGCCTGTAAGGCATAGAGGACTGCTGTCATTTCCAAGACACTGATATGGAGGCGGGCCTCCACTGGCATCCAGGATCCTTGGGACCAGATGTGCAGGAGATGAGCACCCCACCTTGTCAAGGAGGCATCTGTAGTCAGAATGAGACACGGGACAGGAGAATGATAACAGCATGCCTTGCATTAAGTTGTCCATGGACTTCCATCATTGTAGAGCTCCAAGAGCCGGGGAAGACATCAGGACGGGGGCATTGAAATTGTCCTCCCTCTAGTCCCATTGAACTCTCAGGGATCACTGAAGGACCCTCCAATTCAACCTGGCATTTTGGACCATCTGAATTGTGGCCGCCAAATGTTCCAGGAGGTGCAGGTAGTCTCATGCCAAGACCAATCTGCTGGATTCTAGTCTGCGCGCCAAAGCAATCAGGGCATCTGCCTGAGCCATGGGCAAATATGCTAGCCCCAAGAAGGCATCTCCAATATATAGGAGGTGTTGCGCGGGGTCCATTTTGGACTTCGAATGGTTTATGGCTATCCCCACCCAGGCAAACAACTGCAGAGTTCGAGAAAGCATGAACAACAGCCTGTGGCAGGAAGACACCTTTAGGAGCCAGTCATCTGTGAGGAAAGGCATCGAAGCCTTCCCTGCGGAGGGCCACTGCAACCGCCGCTGGGCATTTTGTGAATACCCTTGAGGCCAAGAAAAGGCTGAATGAGAGGGCCTTGAAGTGGTAATGAGGACCCTGAAACAAAAAACGGAGAAACCATCTGTGAGCAGGGTGCATCAGGATATGGCGGTGTGCGTCCCTCATATCGAGAGAGCAGAGCCAATCTCCCCTGTTCAGCAAGGGGAGAAGTGTTGGGAGAGACACCATGCTGACGTTTTGGTATTTGATACAGAGGTTGAGTCCCCCGAGATTCAAAATGGGGCGTAAGTTCCCTGTCCATTTGGGAACCAGGGCCACAGATCTTCAGTAATCTTTTTCCACCCTGGGAGGTGCAGGGGGAAGCCTGCCCCCGACAGCTGTGGCTATTAAGGGTCTCCTGTCCCATGACCTGAAAAAGGACATCAGGCCAAAGGATGAACCTGCGGTGGGGTAGCAGGGACATAATAGGATGCAGGGTTAACAGAGCCTTACGCTTAGTAGCAGGCTGCTCTGAATATCAGGTCTAGTCCCATGAGGTCGGCCTATTTAAAGGACCCCCTGTAGGATGTCACTTGTGACCGATATAAGGACGGAATGACCGAAGGGTATGACCAGAGTCCTGCAAGTCCTTCAAATGTCTTGGGTATGTGGCCCTTAGACCACATCATCTTTAAACAGTGTGTTAAGGAGAGACTGATGTACGTCCTGTGAGAAACCTGAAACTCACAGCCATTTTGAATGGCGTCTGAGACAAACACCCACAGAGGAAGCCCGAGTCGATGTATCAACGGCGTCTTATTTGGCCCCAGCAGGTGGCAGCATACCGCCATCGCAGTCGACAACTTGTCAGTGAGATTTTCCTGAGAAGAACCGGCAGGAAGGGTCCAAACCAAGGCTTGAGAGGCCTTAAGTAAGTGACCCATGTAATTAAGTAGTACAGAAACTTGCTGGACGCCTCACCTCATGCCACGCTGGCAACCCGGGTTCAGGAATGGACTCGGGATGCCAGGGGAAGGAGGGGATTCAGCATCTGGAGAACTGCTCCCCTCTCCTGGGGTGGGTTGTAAGGGTTGACTCACTCTGTAGTGACCCCTGGTGGAGAATGGGAGCAATACAGAGCGGCGCTGTAAATGGGCAGGAAAAATGTGGAAAATGGCATCTGCGTCAGCCAAATGATTGCAGCTACGCCTCCCCATGCCATGAAGCCAAGAAGCCCGTGAAGCTGAGTCCCCTCACCTTGCAAAGAAGCAAGGGGGTGCCGAGGTGCACTCCGGTCTTCTCTCCCGATGGCCCTGATGGGCAAGAGGTCCCCCATGGAGAAGGGATACATCCATGTCAGCCAGGTGAGGGAGGGCAGCTAGACAGCAGAATGGGAGAGGCAGTGGCAGGTGAAGGCTAGCCACCTGAAGGAGTGGGCGACTAGTTGCGGGTAGGAGAGGTAAAAAGAATATGCAAAAAAAAAAAAAAAAAAGAAGTACAGAAATTCTCATCCCCATGACATCCAATTTCTTGGCATTTTTATCTGGGGGTTGTGGAGGTCTATCAGATCTCTAATGTCAGGTGCCAACTCATCCTATATAGAAGATGTGGCTGACAAGGACTGAGGAGACTCAGGACCTTGGTCCATGTCGACGTCACCCTCCAGGTCAGCAAGATCCCGTACTAGTAGTAAGGGGTCCACGAAATCCTATCCCTTGGATGTAAACCGGGGAAAACCAGGGAAGAACTGGCTGTCCTTGAGGTCGAAGAAGGCCCAAAAGGGAGCAGAGGCAGGGACCCCTGCCCCACCAGTTTTGGAGAAGGGTGGACTTTAGGAAGGTCCTGGATAGTGTGCACTGGAGCCTGTACATCAACCGTGGCAGCTGCCCTGCAAACGTAGCCATGGACAGACCAAATGGGAACCACTGAAGGAACAGAGGAGAGCAGTGGTGCCAACCTGACAGACCCCAATGAGGCGTGAGTATACAGTGGCGCACTCGCAAAAGCATATTGGCAGCGAGGTATCTCAACACCGCAACACGCAACACACTGAATAACAGTGGCACCTCTACTGCGCAAAGACTCGCATTGCGTGGTTGACGAGGGAGTCAACACTGAGCTCTGAGAAACTTAGCCAGTCATTGACAAGAGGATCGTCGACAGGCCAGAAGTATATCGATAGCGCAGTATATCACCACCGCACAAATGTGCAACCCACTGAAGAACAGGTGTAGCACTACCGCTCAATTACGCGCAGTGGGCGGTAATGAAGCATACATTTGCGTGAGGACCACTGTATGCCCCCAAAGTCGTTGATGAGGCAGTCAACAGTGAGCTCCCAGAAACCAGGCCGGTCGTCGACGAGAGGATCATTGACAGGCCAGAAGCCATCGTTGATGGATGATGGCAGTGGATCTGAGATGGGGAAGGCAGCAATGGAAGCCGCAGGCGAACCCCTGAACTCACCATCAACGGAGGTAAGAGAGGAGCCAACAGTTGTTGATGGTGTAGAAGACGACATAACAGTGGCTACCATCTCAGGTACTTACTTTTTTGGTAGCGTTCAGGGTACTCGTCACCCACGATGAGGGCTCGGGAGAAATGTGCATAGTCCTGCTAGCATGGTTCCCACCTGGACCCAGGGCAGTCGATGAGGAGGTTTCACCAGCAGAACGACGAGATCCCGAGGAGGTCCAGTGCTGAGCCATTTTCAGAGGCACAATCCTGGGTGCCATGTACAGGGCCAAGGCACCAAACAGATGTTCTGGAGGTCCTCTGTAGTGATTTGATTAACACAGGAACATTTTTGGAATAAGGGATCCAAAGACATCAGTAGATGAACCCGTTTAGAATGAACGTTTGATCAGTAGAACTCTTCATTGATGACTGGTAAGCAGAACTCTGAAGGCAGACTTGTTGCATGCAGGTCACGGCTGAAAAGAATTGAGGAGTAGCAGGGATCTCACCCTTTTATACAAGCCAGACTGCCACCACGTGGTAACGTTAGGGGGAGGTCCCAGGGTCGACTGCTGAGAAGTCATCCGGAGGAAATGACACCTGTGGCTGATATCCCATGCATACTTCTCAACATTTTGTCCCCCAAATGTAGAACATTGCCTGCTAAAATGTGGAACCAATGGGCAAAATGTGGAACACTTAGTCAGATCTTTACCTAGGAAGCTCAAAACACTTAAAATGTTGCATTTATGTTCAGAAAGTCTCTTATTAATTGAATAAAATATTTTTTGCATCATTTACTATGGATTTTTGCTTTAAAATATTGACTTTGAATGTGGAACAAGTCTTCACAATGTGGAAGAGGGAGCTTTTGCGAAGTAAAATGTGGAACGTTCCCCATAATGTGGTACAGTTGTGAGGTATGATCCCATGCGTTATGACCTGATGCAAGAGATTGTTTCGAAGAAAATAGTCAAGTGCTACTTGTGAAAAAAACTTGTTACACATACAGCATTTACGCTCCTGTACTTTTTGTATTAAAAAAATGTGATTGCTGCATAAGGTTGATAAATGTTTTAGAATTTTAAGCCATAGTACAGAGCACACTATTGTTTTGTGTAAAAGGTCAGATGAAAATCCTGCATTTTGAATATTTTGAAAATAATAAACTAGGGAACATTTAGCTAGCCACTGTATATAAGTAACACTTCTTACAGAAATAAGGAGTGACTATTTGAATGCATAGGACACAGACACAGGAAAGCAGGTAAGGCTTCTTTCCCACAATTTAAATTTAGTAAGAGTTAAGTAAGTAAAACAAAACATTTTCAAAGAAAGCAACATCGTTTAAATCAGTATTTCAGCTGGGGGGGGGGGTCAATATATCAAAATCCTGTAAAGATACAAAATACATACAGATACTATAAATTGTCCAATTACTGAAATTTACTCATTTGACATTATAAACACGTGCCCACCGGGGCAGTGTTACACGGAAATGTTGGTGGGGCATCCAGTGGTTCTGGATAGTTGGTAAATAAAATGCATATGTTAATACTTTTACTCTGGACAAGCGGGCGTATTTTACAGTGTCTGTCTGGAAACCACCTGTAGCCTCCCCTTGCCTGTTACCAACATGGTAGTGAAGCATGCTACTGCTGGGCCGATGAGCTGCCCCCACCCTCAAGAACAAGCTTACTGTATAACTATATAATGCATTATCAAGTAACCAAATTTTCATGCTCGACCATCTTGTCTGCTACCTTGAGGCAATTAATTTTTCTGCACTGACATCACAGTATAAATAGAGCTGTACATGTAAGCATTAATCACCGCCAGCTGAGGGCTCTACCGGTGGATTAATGCCCGCTGGGAGAGGCTCGTGCCCGGCGCCCAGCGAGCGTAATCACCGGTGGAACCTAAGCAGAAGGTGAAGTGCTTGTAACAGAGGCTCTGCGCGCCGCAGACCTCTGTTACCAGCATCGCCCAAGGGATCACCTTCTGCCCGTTACATACAGTTTGTCTCTGTTCCACCCGGAGCGAACCAACACAGGAGGCGGAGTCAGGTGTGCAAACAAAATTTTTTATGATGGTACAGTGCAAAATCTTACGTGCTGGAGCGCGCAAATGGTCCGGCGGCTCAACTGTTCTACAAGCTGTCGGCGTCCCTGCCTGTCTGCCTGTACTCGGGACCTGCTGGGTTGGCCGCACGGTCCTCTCGAGGTCGACAACAGCTCCATGGCTCGGGTACTACTGGGGATGGGTGGCAGCAGCTTCACGGAGTCCAGCGGTTTCATCGGCGACACAGCAGTCCAGCTACTGTACGCTGCCTCTGTATACCAGTGTTGCCAAGCGCGCTCCTTGTTCTGACTTAGCTCTCTGACCCTGTAAATTGCAAGCTCCAGTGCTGCACCCTCTCGCTCCTGGCAGATCTGGAAATTGACTACCAGGCGGGCTGCTACTCTCGGCAGCCTCCATGGCCACAGCTGGTACTGACCGAGCGGGCGTTATCCGTGGCTTAATACCCGCTCGGTTTCAGTCAGCTGTGGAGATTGCGCCTATCACCGCGCTGCTTTCGACACCCCGACTGAGAGCCGTGTTACAAATTGCCTTACTGACTGCTGCCTCTCTACTCACCTGATTACCTGCAAACTGCTCTCCTGATTAGATGAATGCTCACCTGCTGACTGCTTCCCACTGCTGTGAACCACTGCTGCTGCTAATCTCTGGCTGCTGTCAAACTGCAAAAACTGCATCAGGCATGTCAATTCTGAAATTAATTAACTCCCCTTGAGCTGAGTTGCCACTTACTTGGCCACAACTCAATTCAAAATCAGGAGTATGCCAGCGAATACTGTTCAGCTGTATGAAAAAACTACAGGCAGCCAATTAATAACAGCATAGTGCTCAAATTTAAAAATGAATACTTGGAAAACTTAACTCCAGCCCAAACTGTTGTGTCCCATGAACTGCCAACAAAACCATGGGCGCATAATCTTTTACTTCTTACAGATATGGAGGAGGAATTAAAAAAAAAAAAAAGTAGTGAAATGTTTGCAGTCTGAAGTGGCTGTGATAAGTGGCCGAGTTCTTACTGCTACCCGAACTGTGAAGGCTAAACCACCACAGTTATTTGTGGGACATGGTGGGACTCTGTCATTCTCAATACAATGGCCATGGCTGTTTAAAATCGCATACAGATACTGCACATGTAAGGGAGATAAGGCTGCTTAAACAACGAGAGGACTGGCTGTGTAGCTTTGAGGAAGTAGGCACTGCAAAAGCCCTCAGCAAGTGTCTTGCCAGCAGTAATGCTACGTAAATGCAACTACAAACACCATAGATATAGTAGAAGGGTTTTTTTTTTTTTTACTTTTAACGCCCCGACAGATTACCCTATTTTTTAAAATGTAATTAATACAGTAGAATACCAGTAGCACTTGTGCCTTGTGTTTTTGGGTACCGCTGTCCAACAGACTAAGTAGCCTCAAACCTGCTTAATGAAAATAGCATCTCCTACTTAAATAAGCAGAAACATAGACAACCACAGTAGAAAAAGACCAATGGCCCATCCAGTCTGCCCATAACAAACTATCGTACCCTGAAACCTTTTGTCAATATGGGGGTTCTGTCTACACTATCCACTCCCTTGCTCCCTGTCTCACTACATCTTCTCAGCAACAACTAAGCCCTTACCTCTGTCCCAGTTGTGCTGGAAACCATTAATAGTTTTGACACCCATCACCTCAGCTGGCAGACTGTTCCATGGCTCAACCACTTTCTCTGTAAAATAAAACTTTCTCATATCACTCCTGAACCTCCTACCCATGAGCTTCCACTCATGTCCTCATGTTCTAGATTCCTCAGTCATGTTGAATAGTTCCACACAGTTAACCCTGTTCATTCCTTTCAGGAACTTGGAGGTCTCTGTGATATCACCCCCCTCTCTCATCTGACCTCCAGGAAGTACATGTTCAGTGCCCTAAGTCAATCCTCACAGAAATCTGCCCTCCTGGCCCCGAATAATTTTGGTTATCCTACGCTGCACCATCTCCAGCCTGCCTGTTTTTCTTAGGTGAGAACTTCGGAACTAGGGACAGTACTCCAGGTGTAGCCACTTTACTGATCTACAGAGAGGCAGTAATACTTTTTCCTCCTGCTGTCAAAACCCCTCCCGATACACCCCAGCATCCTGTTTGCTTTACTGTAGGCCTTGTTACACTGGCTAGATTGTTTAAGGGAATCACGTATGATGACTCCTAGGCCTCTTAACTCAGATGTAGTGCCCAGTTTAACCCCACATCCAGAAGCAAATGATTTGATACCTTTTAATGGACCAACATAGATGTAACAACAAGAACAAAGTGCTCCAGCTTTCGGACCAACCAGTCCTTCTTCAGAAGAATAATGCAGTTATTTACAAAAAAAAATACTTCTAACAACTAGATCATGCAGAAAAAACAGAAAACATCCCCGTTGGTTTAAAATACTCATTTAAAAAAAAAACAGAAGATGATGTCAGAGAAGTTTAACAGTACCATGTTACCTTAAGCTGGAAGGGTCCTAGGGTCAAAGGTGCTTGATTCAAAACATTTACAAAGAATCCTACTACACATAAATTTAATTGACATAGGGTAACACCACCCAAGCAGATGACTCTTAAATCTGGGAGGCAGTATAGCACAGTGGTTTAAGGCTCTGAGCTACAAATCTGGTGACATCCAGCAGACCAGACCTGGGTTTGAATCCCACAGCTTCCACTTGCAGACTATGTGACCCTGAGCAAGTCACTTAACTTCCCTGTGCTCCCAGGTCACAACTGTGAAAAAGCTTTCAGCTTAGTGTGCTAGTCCTGGTTAAACAACTAACAAAAAAAACCAAAAAAAAGCTATGAGTGTCACAATGTGTATAAGGATGTGATTACTGAAAAACAACCCCCACTCAGATTAAAGACATACTAAGATTGTCTTACAACTCCAAGAAGTTTCAATGTATGTATTACTGACAGGAAATTACCAGTAAAGCTGTCTTAGAAACATCAGTGCACACTGTACGATGTGTAAAACTTAGCTGGACTTATTACCCAGCTATACTCTCCAGCTAGCTATCATGCCCCATAAACTTGAAAAACCTCTAATGTAGTGACAGGACTTTATAAATGATAATTTAAAAATAAATTGACAGTGTTAGACAAAAAACTCTTGTCGAGGACCACCAAGGAATTAAGACCATGCAGCCTGATATGTACCGATGTCAATAAATTCTCAGTGTATAACAACTTGATGTACCGGAAGTGTCTAAGGAATCTGAATAAGAGATAAAAATTAAATTTCTCTCCTCCTCTTCACACACACACAATACACCATACCCCACCCCACACCCCCATAATGCGGGGGGTAGGTAACTAGTTTTAAGGAGACACACACAAACACATGCTCCTAATGAACCTTCTTTCACATCAATCAGTGCAATTGTTCCCCAAAGGAATTCAACTTGTCACGAAATCCTAAGTAAAAGAGATCATGTATCCTAATACCTACAGAGCAAAAATGTGACACTATTTAACCTTACTCCTATCTGCATAGTAACATCTCCAAGGATTCTGGATAGAACCACAATGAAATAAAACTGTCACCCTCCCCAGGATAAGGTAACTAGAAGTAAATATCAAGTATGTGTGTAAGACGAGAGGTCTAACATACCTACATTTCCACAAATCACTACAATATTAGCCTGATGTAAAAAGATCTGTCCAGGACCCCCATGCAAATGAGATCTCACACCCCAATACGTTCAGAGTTAACAAATATATGTGACAGTCTATGACAACACTCCTGTATGTACAGTAACAGGCTAGGTAATCTGAATATGGCGCAATGGACTCAACCCCACTCCCGGGCGAAGATAAAAAGTAAGGAGGAATTGATATTCATTATGTGTGTGAAGTAAGAGTAGTAACACACTGTAACTCCATGTATATAAATAGAGGCGAACCTCAATGTGACAGCAAGCCCCACACCTGTTATATCACATACCTCACAACACATACCCACACACATACATACACACACGCACCCACATCCCACACATGCTGAAATCCTATAATATGCCAGTCTGAAGAAGAAGAGGTCTGTGGATGTCAATTTCTTTAATGTCCCATGAAACCCAGATCTACGTTCATCTCATATTGAGATGTAAAATAAGTTTAATCTCAAACACTCGTCTCTGTTGTGTGTTTTTGAGATTTCCTTTTAACACCATTACTGACATAACCGAAACTGAGTGGTCAGGCTGGGAGAAGTGGTGCCCCACTGGTTTTTCAGTCTTCTTTGTTTTAATAGTATATCTGTGCGAGTTCATCCTAGTGCGGACTTGTTGGCAGAAACAATGAATGTAATTGTCTAGTTTTTTTGATACGCCCACTTGAGGGGGTAAATTCAGATTTCTTTTTCTTATCCATTAAATTATTACTGATTGCAATGTCTTTGCTACCAATGATTTCTTCCTTGCCATGAAAGAATTCTTTAAGTCTCAATCTACGGAAGTATTCCTCCAGTTCACCACAAGACTATTTTATCCAGTGGTTTTGTTAGGCAGAAAGTGCGACCCTTTGAAAGTATATTTAGTTCTCCAGTAGTCAGTGTGTGGTAAAACTGAATTTACCCCCTCAAGTGGGCGTAACAAACAACTAGACAATTACATTCATTGTTTCCACCAACAAGTCAGTGGTCAGATTCTTACTGAGCAAAAACAGGCCAGTTATAACCTTTCTCCAATGGAACGGAGAGCTAAACAGACACTGCAATCAAACCACAACATTGTCATCAAAAAAGCTGATAAAGGCTCTGCAGTGGTGATTTTAAACAGAGAGGATTATATTAATGAAGCTAACAGACAGCTAACAGATCTTACACACTACAGAGAACTGGAGAGTGACCCCACTACAGGATATAAAGATGAACTATGTGACTTAATTGGAACTTTTCCAGACCATGTCCGAAAACAACTAACTGACCTCATCCCTGCTGAACCCAGGCCAGGGACATTCTACATGCTACCTAAAATACATAAACCTGGCAATCCAGGAAGACCCATAGTCTCTGGCAATGGTTTGACTGAGGGGATCTCAGGGTTTGTAGAAACCATTTTGAAACCGCTGGGTTATGGAAAGAGACTGTTATATCCAGGACACTATGCACTTTATGCGTCTACTTTCTGGTTGTAAGGACTTGCCACCTGATACCATTTTAGTGATGATGGATGTGACATCCCTCTACACTAATATTCCACACATGGATGGCATTACAGCATGCCTTAAATACATACAGGAGACAGGACCAGAACAAAACATCAACCCTGAAGTGGTGGGGGAACTTATGGAATTCATTTTAACACACAACAACTTCAACTTCAATGGCAAACATTATGTTCAAACTATGGGAACAGCAATGGGCACCAGGATGGCCCCACAGTATGCCAACCTCTTTATGGCAGACTTGGAGGAGGACATTTTAAGGCACTGTGCCCACAAACCACTAGCTTATTTCTGTTACATTGATGATTTGTTTATTATCTGGATGGAGGGCACAGATGCACTTAAAGATTTTCATCAAAAACTAAATAACCTCCACTCTACCATAAACCTTACCCTAGAGTATTCTATCACCAAGGTTAACTTTCTGGACATCTCTGTCACCATTAAGGATGGAACCTTACATACATGTATTTACAAGAAGCCAACAGACAGACAGAGATACCTGCACAAGAAAAGTAATCACCCAAACCACACAATAAAATCTGTCATGTACAGTCAAGCACTCCGATGTCACCGTCTTTGTTCAAATCAGGATGACAGAGATGCACATTTGGCTATGTTGAAAAACACCTTTATTGAGCAGGGACACTCTTCCAGAGAAATTGACAGGATAACAGAACGTGCAACACAAGTACCAAGACAACAACTAATCCAATACAGTACAACCCCGATTATCCGAATGCCTCGGGAGACATGAAATTTTATCGGATAATCGGGGGTTCGGTTAAACGGAAGAATGCCTTTTTTTTTTTTTTAAATTGAGCGTGTTGTTTTGTAGGACCGTGTTCTTTCCCATGTCATTAGTGTTTTCTTCGAAATGCCCCAAATTCACTGTCCTGCAGCAGCTGCTTTAGTGTTTAAAAACAAACAAACCTGGTGACGTGGTGGAAACCGTGAGAGCTACAGAGATCCCTGCCTCATCCTGTCTGTTGTGTTAGCTTCACAGTCTGACTGCTAGTGCCTAATCCCACTGCTGCCGAGTCCTGGCTTCATAATTCTCAGCAATACCTGGTGGTCTAGGGGGAACTGGAACCTCAAAAGACATGGTCCAACAAAGATTACTGCTGCTGCTGCTGAGCCACGACGCTGATGTGCATGCCCAGAGTCACAGCACGACTTTTCAAAGGGCAGTTTGTTTTAGAGATGCCCCACAGTTCCCAGTAAAAAACTAAATAAAAAAACAGCAAGCACAGCAAAGACTGCAAGGCTATTTGACAGGAAACTTCAAAGTGTTGTAAAAACATGAAGTCACTCATGAACAAGCATAGTGGTGCTCCAGCACCATGTACACTTGTAAACATGCCAGATCTGCGGCGAACGAGCATGTTAAACACTGCAGAGAATAACTATGCTGCTTAGGTAAACAAGCAACAATCTTTAGACTGAATGTGGGGACACAGTATGCTGCTTAGGTAAACGAGCAACAATCTTTAGATTGACTGTGGGGACAGAGTATGCTGATTAGGTAAACGAGCAACAATCTTTAGATTGAATGTGGGGACAGAGTATGCTGCTTAAGTAAACGAGCAACAATCTTTAGATTGAATGTGGGGACAGAGTATGCTGCTTAGGTAAACGAGCAACAATCTTTAGACTGAATGTGGGGACAGAGTATGCTGATTAGGTAAACGAGCAACAATCTTTAGATTGACTGTGGGGACAGAGTATGCTGATTAGGTAAACGAGCAACAATCTTTAGATTGACTGTGGGGACAGAGTATGCTGATTAGGTAAACGAGCAACAATCTTTAGATTGACTGTGGGGACAGAGTATGCTGATTAGGTAAACGAGCAACAATCTTTAGACTGAATGTGGGGACAGAGTATGCTGATTAGGTAAATGAGCAACAATCTTTAGATTGACTGTGGGGACAGAGTATGCTGATTAGGTAAACGAGCAACAATCTTTAGATTGAATGTGGGGACAGAGTATGCTGATTAGGTAAACGAGCAACAATCTTTAGATTGAATGTGGGGACAGAGTATGCTGATTAGGTAAACGAGCAACAATCTTTAGATTGAATGTGGGGACAGAGTATGCTGCTTAGGTAAACGAGCAACAATCTTTAGATTGAATGTGGGGACAGAGTATGCTGCTTAGGTAAACGAGCAACAATCTTTAGACTGAAAGTGGGGATAGAGTATGCTGCTTAGGTAAACGAGCAACAATCTTTAGATTGAATGTGGGGACAGAGTATGCTGCTTAGGTAAACGAGCAACAATCTTTAGATTGAATGTGGGGACAGAGTATGCTGCTTAGGTAAACGAGCAACAATCTTTAGATTGAATGTGGGGACAGAGTATGCTGCTTAGGTAAACGAGCAACAATCTTTTGAATGAAATCGATTATGGGGCGGGGACATAATTTCGGATAATCAGGAGATTCAGATAATCGGGTTTCGGATAATCGGGGTTATACTGTATAAAGAAAAGACAGCTACAGACAGAATACCCTTAGTAGTCACATATCATCCAGATCTTGAACTTCTGCGCAAGATTATTAAAGACCTCCACCCAATATTTAGTGAGGATGAGACCCTTAATTGCATTTTTAAGGGACTCCCAGTACTGTCTTTTAAACAACCACCAAATATAGCCAGGCTGATTATTAGGAGCAAGCTTTCACCAGAACAGAATACCACGTCACACAATGGCACACGACCCTGCAATCAACGCACCTGTAAGACTTGTGAGCTTATTTCCACCTCGGACTGTGTTGTTACATCATACAACAGACAATTCAAGGTACACGGGAGTTATACATGCACATCACAACATGTTGTTTATTTCATTCAGTGCACGAGATGTCCACAAACAGGTTATATTGGAGAGACAAGCCAACAGCTCTGCACTAGGATGAACTCGAACAGACATACTATCAAAACAAAGAAGTCTGAAAACCCAGTGGGGCACCACTTCTCCCAGCCTGACCACTCAGTTTCGGATATGTCAGTAATGGTCTTAAAAGGAAATCTCAAAAACACACAACAGAGACGAGCTTTTGAGATTAAACTTATTTTACATCTCAATATGGTAGCAGATGGGATGAACATTGATTTGGGTTTCAAGGGACATTACAGAAACTGACATCCACAGACCTCTTCTTCTTCAGACTGGCATACTATAGGACTTCAGCAGATGTGTGTGTGTATGGGTGTACGTGTGTGTGTGTGTTGAGAGGTATGTGAATATAGCAGGTGTGGGGCTTGCTGTCACATTGAGGTAGGCTTCTATTTAGATACATGGCGTTACAGTGTGTTATTACTCTTACTTCACATGCATAATGAATATGATAAAATGAGCTTAATAAATCCAGAATGCTGATTGGCTAAAACCTAGTTTTAGCCGTGTCCTTATCAGGATGTATTGTGCCAACCGGCACTAATTCTGCCAAGCTGAGCCACACCACACAAAATATCACTGTCCCCAACACCATCCTTTCTGAAAAATAACTGCACCTCCATGTCATGCTAACCATATGTGCAACCACTGTGCACAGCCCCGGACCAATACACAGGCTCTCATGTCCCAAAACACTAATAAACGAGCAAACCTAAAGAAATCATCAATGAAGCTATTAAATAAGCAGACACACATACCACTCCAGCGCAAAGCAAACACGCTGTTTCTCCTTTATATGAGTGGCAAATTGACCACAAGTCCTGTCATGGAAACACGTATCCCAAACACAGCCACCCAAGCAAACTTCCACATACTTAAGTTACGGACAGTCTCACCTTTACTTCAGTTTCTGTTTACCAAAGTCCAGGACCAAAATGCAGACACCCCACGGATTTCTCACTGCAGCCTCTTGTCTCAACTCCCTGCCGCCTTCTTCGTGTCTTCCATCTGTACTGCATTTCTCCACGGCATCCTGCTCCTGTCCCCCTCTCTTACTAACCATTACCTGAAGTCTCCTACCCGACCTAAAAAAAACAAAAAAACGGAACCGCTATATTGTTAGCCACAAATAATTTTTTTCTTATTTTACACCAGAATCGCTCCGCTTTTGAAAACTGCAAGAATTGGGGAAAACGACCAGTATGGTGGCCCTGAGGACACACTCTACTCTCAGTTGAGCTAGCCATTTAGAACAGAAACCTTAAAAAACTCAAAGTACACACACTAATGTTTACTATTTTTTAAAAGAACATGGCGCAGAAACATAATACTGTATGGCACAGCCTCGCACCCCATTGATGCTGTAAATGAAACTGCATGAGGACTGCATCTAACCAAGACTAGGTAGTTAAATAAATAAACACATAAGTTACAAGAGAGAAAAAAACACAGTCTTTGACAGTTTCTAACTTTGTTGATGACTGGATACCAATGACACCCACAAACACAAACCTTCTGTACTAACTTTTAACAAAACAGCTCCATTCAAACACATTCAGAAGGACTACTTTTTCTCTTTTTTTCTACTAATAATTATTTTTTTGTCTTTTTTATATAGTTTCTATGTGCATTTTTTAAATTAACTTCTTTACGGGGAGGGGGCCCATTTTATAAGCGCAATAAGACACTCCGAGGTGTGGGCTACGTGCTGATAAGAGCATGCCCAGGGGCATAAGACACTCGGCGTAAGTGCCTCGTGCCATAGTACACCCCTGGGCGTGCTCTTATCAGCATGTAACCCACACTTCGTCATGTCTTATTGGTTGCTTAATTCCTCCTTACTTTTTTACCTTCACCTGGGAGTGGGGTTGATTCTATTGAGCCATATTCAGATTACCCAGCCTGTTACTGTACATACAGGAGTGTTATCACAGACTGTCACATACTTGTGTTAACTCTAAACATACTGGGGTGCGAGATCTCATTTGCATGGAGGTCCTGGACAGATCTTTTTACATTAGGTGAATATTTTAGTAATTTGTGGACATGTAGGTATGTTAGACCACTGGTCTTACACACATACTTTATATTTACTTCTAGTTACCTTATCCTGGGCAGGGTGGTGGTTTTATTTCATTGTGGTTCTATCCAGAATCCTTGGAGATGTTACTATGCAGATAGAGTATGGTTAAATAGTGTCCCATTTTTGCTGTGTGGGTATTAGGATATGTGATCCCTTTTACTTGGGATTTCATAACAAGTTGAATTCCTTTGGGGAACAATTGCAGTGACTGATATGAATGAAGGTTCATTAGGGTTTGTGTGTGTGTGTGTGTGTGTGTGTGTGTGTCTCCTTAAAACTAGTCATCCCGGCCCCCACATTATGGGGATGTGCAGTGGGGTATGATGTATTGTGTGTGTGAAGAGGAGGAGAGAAATTTAATTTTTATCTCTTATTCAGATTCCTTAGACACTTCCGGTACATCAAGTTGTTATACACTGAGAATTTATTGACATCGGTACATATCAGGCTGCATGGTCTTAATTCCTTGGTGGTCCTCGACAAGAGTTTTTTGTTTGTCACTAACACTGTCAATTTATATTTAAATTATCATTTATAAAGTCCTGTCACTACACTGGGGTTTTCTGAAGTTTATGGGGCATGATATCTAGCTGGAGAGTACAGCTAAGTTTTACACATCGTACAGTGTGCACTGATGTTTCTAAGACAGCTTTACCGGTAATTTCCTGTCTGTAATACATATGTAACCCCTCACCCCTGCCCTTTTAGCAGAATGATAGGTGGCATGCTGTTGAAGCTGACAGCAGTACCTGGTGGGGACTGGGTTCGGGGAGGATCAGGTTACTCTGCACAGGGGACCTAGGTTTGGCTACTCTGTACAGGGGCACCCAAGTAAATCCGAACACAGGAAGAAATAACTGTAATGTCCAGAACCAGGAATGGGATTCTCCAGTGTGGCTTTTATTCACATCCAGGCTGAACAAACAAACCACAGATGGACCCCCACGGGGCTACATTCCTGGTAATGCAGATTAGAGACAACAGAACACTTTTTCACTATTTCCAGCTCTCAGGCTCTGGACCCACCAGGCACACAGCCCGGACTTGCACGCAGCTTTGGGTACACAGCCCAACTTGTGCACTACTTGGGTTTTCCCCACTGCCCCGGCTCCCCTGCCAGCCACTTGATCCACGGTCCATTTTGGAAAATGAACCAATTATCCTGTTGTGGCTCTCCAAACCACACTAGAGCCTTCGACTCCTAGAGGGAATTTTCCTTCCAATCCCACGTCTGGGTACTTCCCTCATCACTGGCCAAGTGCCTGAGGCAAAGCAGAAATCCACACAGCAAATCCGTAGAGGTGGACCTGGTCACTAAAGGGGGGGGGGGTCTCCCACCTCCAGCTCCCACAGTCCATACCCGGCCATTTCTCTGGAAACTAAACAATTCCTTTACTGAAAGCTTGCAATGTAGATCCCTGGGTAGACTTATGTCACATCTCCTCTACACATCTTGAATTTCCCAATAAGCACTGGACTTGAACCTACTTTTTTTTTTTTTGAAATTTATATTTATTAATTTTCTGAATAAGTAGATAATTAACATCCTCAATCTCATACATGGAAATAAGAACAAGTGTGAATTGTACATAAATACAGCGTAGCATTTGATATACAAATAACTGATAACCATGTATTCTGTTACAGTAGGAAACGGGGGGAGTCCTGGGCAAATGCTCATTTATAAAAGTCACAAATATTTTTTAACATATTTGCCAGCCTCTTCAGTGGTTTAAAGGTGTGTCCATTAGAGATATGTACAGAAAATAATGAAAACTGCAGTCAGAACAACTGCTATTTAAACCTGTTGGAAAATTATGGATAAATCAAAGTATAACTTAAGACTCCTTATGAGCCCTGCCAAGTAACAACCACCCCAAAAAAAAAAAGAAAATTGAATCATGCAACCCCCCATTCGACATGCTACTGTACTGGGCATTGTAAACGTATAGTATTAGGCGTTAATTAAGTTTAATCAGAAGCTTTATATGAAAATCCACTATCAGTAAAACAGTTCAGACATTAAATGAGGCTTAGCGTTCGGTGAACACTCCATTTGGGTGCGTTGATGGAGACTCAAATTTAGCAAATACTCTGCAAACACCTTTATCCCATTTTGGGAAGTATATCCAATCTTTAGCTCTAATCTCGACACCATATAGCAGTTATTTATACTTAATGAGAGGGAGTAGAAGAACCCTCCCCATTTTACCTCAAACAGTGTAATCGATAAGGGAGTGAAGTGATCAAACATTCAAACCTCAAACTGCTTTTTTGATATTAAACAGTCCTGATTTCAAGTTTCCTCCGATTCAGATCCCTGAGATTACAATGGCTCGCATCGAGTCGCAAATTCTTGCTCAATTTTTTCCAGCCATTGACCTGCATCTTAGGAATTCGTAAATTGCAATGATTTCCCACCATAAACTATTTGCAATCTTGCCGGCAAGAGAAAGGAGTGAATTATCCCCAGGCCTCGCAAAACAATGTCGGACCGCATCAAAACCTTTTCTTTTGGCGCGAGTCTGAAAGGATAGGTCCGGGTAAATTTTTATAACCGATCCATTGGCCTCTAATGGATATGCTGCTTTGGCTGCTGCCAGTACCACATCTAGAACATCTGAGCCTCTCGATTTAATGAGGACTGTACGTGGCTGTGTAGTATCCGCTGGTCGGACCCTAGGATTAACCCTATAAGCATTGAAAGCCGTCAATCTGAAGATTCTCCTTCAACCATACCCGAAGGAACAACAGAAGAGATGTTCCCTCTACTTTCTCTGGTAGGCCCACTATGCAGATGTTACCGGCCCTGATTTCAATTTCCAGAGCCTCCATGCGTCCTCTAAGTTGTCCATTTTCTTTTATTAGCTAGGCAACCGAGGCAAGAGTAGAGGTAGATCTTTTTTCCACATCAGCTACTGCGCCGGTAAGTTTCTGCAAAGCCAAGTCGTGACTTTCTAACTTCTGCAGCGTTATCTCAATCTTTGAGTCCATGGCCCTCATGGACTCAAACATAGCTTGCCACGGCGGTTCAGTTGATACTGCAGGGCCCATCACGCCATGACTGCTAGTAGGCCTCTCATTTGTGGTGGATTGTGATGTCTGGTCTTTTTGTTGTCCCTTTGTCCACCCCATCTCTAGTTTGGTATCCTTCGGGACAGGATAACTTTCGATGTCGAATGGTTTGCTGTATGCTCATAGAAAGTTGCTTATAATTAATATTTTTGGGAAATTGTCGCTGCACTGTAGAGAGCTCTCTGGAGTGTTATCGACCTGGAAGATGGCTGTCTGGTCCCCCCACACACACACACACTTTTACTTTTTGGCTAAGCCTATTACTCTAGGCCTCCCACTACTTCAGTAGTCCAATCCCCACATGTCACACAAGTCCCCGGGTGAAAAAAACATAGGCCCTTTCAGGAAGGCAGACCTCACCCTCTGGTTGCGGGTGCCCCACAGGCGACTCACAAGTCTTCTTGTTCTCCCCAAAACTCTGGAACAAACAGGCAGCTTCTCCATTAATAGCAGAACCACGGAGTTGCCCCAGGAATATGCAGGGAACCCTTTCCTGCCCCCATCCCCGGAGGGAGGGGGCACTGAGACCCGAATCAGCGGTCTCCACCACTTCAAACTACTTCTGTGTCTCTCTTTTGGTGGAGACACACGCCCTTTTACCTAAATGTAGCCCTCTGTCAGGGCTGAGGCTCCCAGAGCCTACACTGAGCTGCTGTGCTGCTTTCACAGCAAGCTCCCAACACCAACTGACCACAGACTCTGTTCAAACCTCCCAGTATTCTATTCAACTCCCTTGCTGCAAATTCCATTGTGGCTCATGCAGCTGCAATAGTTCTACTGATGATGTCATCCCTCAGTCTCAGCTGAGACTGAGAACAGAGTGTAACAGTGTGAAACCCATTTAACTGGAGTTTCACAAGCTGCCTTCTCTGCCTACCACTAGGTCTTACTGGGATTCTAGTAACCCCGGGTAACAAGGGGGTTACACATACATTGAAACTTCTTGAAGTTCTAAGACAATCTTAGTATGTCTTTAATCTGGGTGGGGGGTTGTTTTTCAGTAATCACATCCTTAAACACATTGTAACACTCATAGCTTGATTTAAGAGTCATCTGCTTGGGCAGTGTTATCCTACGTCAATTAAATTTCTATGCAGTAGGATTCTTTGTATGTGTTTTGCACCAAGCACCTTTGACCCTAGGACCCTCCCAGCTTAAGGTAAAACTTCTCTGACATCATCTTCTGTTTTTTTTAAATAAGTATTTTAAACCAATGGGGATTTTTTCTGTTTTTTCTGCGTGATCTAGCTGTGAGAAGTATTGTTTTTTCTAAATAACTGCATTAGGCTTCTGAAGAAGGACTGGTTGGTTTGAAAGCTAGAGCACTTTGTTCTTGTTGTTAGTCTATGTTGGTCCATTAAAAGGTATCAAATCATTTGCTTCTGGATCTGTTCTTACAAGGACCAATACTTCAAATACTAAATCTAGATTTCAGTTTAACCCTAGTCATCCAACACAACATTCTGGAGTTCTTGTTCCCTATGTGCATCACCTTGCACTTTGTGGCACTGAATTTCAGCTGCCAAACCTTTGACCACCTCTCCAACCTTTGCAGGTCCCTCTGCAGCTCCATTACCCCCTTCGAGCTGTCTACTCTACCACTGAGCTTAGTGTCATCTGCAAAGAGACTCAGCTTGCCCTGAATTCCTTCTCCTATGTCACTAATGAACATACTGTAAAGGACTGGATCCAGGACTGATCCATGTGGCACCCATTGGTAACCTCCCTCTCCTCAGATCTGACTTAATTTACCACTACCCTCTGCTGTCTCCTCTCAGGCCAATGTCCCACCCATCTAATATGTCCTTTGCTGCACCTAAATCCTCTAGCTTCTTCAGCAATATTCTGTGAAGCACCAAGTTAAATGTTTTGCTGAAGCTGGAGTAGATCCACGGCATGACCTTCATCCACTGTTCTAGTCACCCAGCCAAAGAATACCATCAGATTGGTGTGACAAGACCTCCTTGCATGATCACATGCGGTTTACTGTGCTGGAGCCTGTTTTTCTTAGGTAGCCCACCAGGTCCTCTTTGACTGGTGTCTCCGTCAGTTTACCCACAACAGAGGCAAGACTGACAGGTCTATAGTTACCCAGTTGCTCTTTGACCCCACCCTTGTGAAGCAGAATTTCATCCGCTACCCTCCAGTCTTTTGGAACCACTCCTGTCCGAATAGAGCTATTGAACAGTCCTACCAGGGGTTCAGCTAATTCCAAAGTCAGTTCCCAGAGCACCCTCGGATGCACCCCATCTGACTCCAGGTCATATCTATCTTCAGGACTGCTAGCGATTTTCCAACCCTTTCTCCCCAATCCCATAAACGTTTTCGTCTGCCAGAGGCAGACCAGGCAGCTACTCAACTATGTCCCTGGACACCTCAGACCATTCCTGTCCCCCCCTCAAGATGGAGGGGGCTACTTCCCTCACAGATTCCCCCAGTAGCACAGTCACGGCCATCACCCCCAAAAGCACAAAGTCCAGTATGCTCCTTCAGCCAGAGTGCAAGAGCGGGTCCAGGTGTCCAGGTGCAGCTTCACTGAACCCGGTCTGCTCAATTTTCCACCACCATTTTTCCCACTAACCCTTGGAGCTGCGTCAATATGGAGGAAGCATACACATTGAGGTGTGCATGTGGTCTGGAACCGCAGCTCCCTCCTCCCTCTCTGATCTACGTCAGCCGGCTGTTCAAACCTCTCTAGGCTCTCCTCCCATTGACCCCTGATGCCCCGAGCTCATTCCTGAACTTGGGTCACCAGCATGGTGAAAGGTAAGGCACTTAACAGTGCCTCATCCCTCCGCACCACTGGACCATCTAGATTTTCTGACCTTTTCACTAGTAAATACCTGCTGCCTCATTTCCAGGATCCCTCCTTCAGCAGCCTTTATGCTGCTCTCTCTACTAAATACTGAGCATAAGTAGTCATTTGGAACAGCTGCTTTCTGCTCATGCTCCTTTGTTAACCTGCCGCCTAACAATTCCCCCTCCCATCTTTCTTTTTCCCTTATATACCTGAAAAAAACAGTTTTTCCTCACCATTGACCCATCTTTACAATACACAGCTCTGTCTCTGTTTTTCTGTGTGTTAAGTAAATGATTTTTCACTTTTCTGGCACTGAAACCCAGCAGCCATGCCTCTGACCACTCACGTTTTCTCAGGTCTCTGCATGTTCTTTCAATTCCCCCCAAAGTGTTCACCCTGTTGCAAATTTTGGTGTCATCCACACAGAGGTATATTTTCTTTTCCAGCTCATCTTCAATGTCACTTATAAAGACATTAAAGAAGACCGATCCAAGAGCCTGTGTCTTGGGTGGGCTTCGGTGAGTTTCAAAGTGGTCACCAAGTTATCTACCAGTGACCCACAAGAGATTTCACTATGAAGCATCAGAAGAACAAATAACCACAAAGACACTAACAAGTGAAGACACTTAGTAACATTATATACAGGAGGGACAAGACAGTCGGGAAGGTGGGTGGCGGCATTTTACATCAGGGAGGGAATAATTTGCACGAGGGAGGAGTCAGAGGAAGGGACAGTGGAGGCATTATGGGTTCAGTTACAGTCCAACAGCGGGAGAAAGGTGAGGTCGGGAGTGGTTTAAATACCACCCAGCCAGGATGAGGAGAGGGACAGGGAACTGAGCTTGTAAATATTGGGAGCTGAGGGGAAAGGAGATGTGGTAATTATGGGTGACTTCAACCTGCCCAAGGTGGACTGCAGCATACCATCCACAATATGGGAAGGAGTCAGGTGATCCTGGAAGGATTGCAAAATGGGTTCCTGACTCATGGAATCACAGAACCAACAAGAACAGAGACAATTCTTGATCTAGTGCTCACAAATGGGGAGCACATACAGGAAATAACAGTCAGACAGCCCCTGGGTGGGAGTGACCATTGCACAGTATGGTTCCACTTGGATATGGGCAAGGAAAGCATCCCAACTAAGACCAAAATCTTGGATTTTAGGAGGGCGGGCTTCAGATAGATAGGCAAAGTGCTAAGGAGCCACCTGGCAGGCAACAGAGCAGATATGGGGGTGAACCAAAGGTGGTTCATCATTAAGGAAGGAATACTGGTTGCCACAAAGGACTGTGTTAGGCTCAGGGGGAAGAACACAAGGGGCAAAGCACCCAGCTGGTTCAGTTCTGGGGTCACTCAGGTAGTAAGGGAAAAGAGGTTAGCCTATAGAAAATTCAAGAAAATCAAGAGAGAGGTGGATAGGGAAAATAACCTAAGGTTGGCTAGTAAGACAAGTAGGGAAGTCCGGTAAGCTAAGGCACAGAAGGAGCTGCAGATAACTGAAAGAATTAAGAAGTGGGGAAAAGGCCTTCTTTCGTATATAAGTGAGATAAGGGACAAGAAGGATCGGATTGTTAGGCTTAAGAAAGGGGAAGAGTGGGTGGAGGATAACAGGGGGAAAAGCAGAGATACTAAATGCATACTTCTGTTCCATCTTCACCAGGGAGAAGGATGGACCAGTGCCTTCAGGACGGAGAAGAGAAGCAAGGGGGAAGGGAACACAAATGTAATGATAGAGGAGAATACAGTGAGGGAGGGAGGAGATACTAGCATTGAAGGTGGACAAATCACCAGGACCGGACACAGTCCATCCAAGGGTACTAAGGGAACTGGCTGAGTTGCTGGGAGGCCTATTTAATAATTCACTAGAGTCAGGCGTGGTACCACAGGACTGTAGAATAGCATATGTGGTGCCCCACCACAAAAGCGGTCCCAAGGATGACCCAGGGAATTACAGATCAGTCAATCTGACCTCAGTCATGTGCAAGCTCATGGAGACCATACTTAAGGAAAGATTGTTAAAATATTTAGAGCAGCATGGTCTCCAGGATGTGAGGCAGCATGGGTTCGGAAAGAGGGGGAGATCATGTCAAACTAATCTGACTGACTTCTTTGACTTAGTCACTAAGACAGTAGACAGGGCCCAAGTGGCAGACATCCTCTATCTGGATTTCAGCAAGGCATTTGACTCATTGCCCCACAAAAGTTTATCAGAAAGTTGGCGGATCTTGGAGTTGGGAATAAGATTTCCAGATGGGTAGAAAACTGGCTGAGACACAGAACCCAGAGAGTGGTTGTGAGGGGAGAGTTATCTGGCACCAGAGAGGTCACCAGTGGGGTCCCGCAGGGCCCAGTGCTGAGGTCGGTGTTGTTCAAGGTCTTCATCAATGATATCAGGGATGGCATTAAGGGCAAAACGTGCCTATTTGCGGACGACACCAAGCTCTGTGGGAAAGTGGACACAGCTGAAGGGATACAGGACCTACAGGATGATCTGGAAAAGCTGGGGAGATGGTCCAGGATATGGCAGCTTGGCTTCAATGCCAAGAAATGCAAAGTTATGCACATTGGAGCCAAGAATTCCAGGATGGAGTACTACCTGGCTGGAGTCCAGGCATTAGCATTAGAGGAGAAGGACCTGGGACTGTTGATCACTAGTGACCTGAAGCACTCCACACAGTGCAAGAAAGCAACAGCAAAGACAAACAAGATGCTGGGATGAATACAGTAGCTAGAGGAATCAGCAGTAGAAAAGAGGAGGTTATACTACCCTTGTACAGGTCACTGGTGAGGTCACATCTAGATATGGAGTTCAGTACTGGTGCCCACACCTCAAAAAGGACATTAACCTGCTGGAGAAAGTACAGAGCAGGGCTACAAAGATGGTAGCGAGTCAGCAGGGTAAGGCATATGAGGAGAGGTTGAGGGCACTGAACATGTACTCCCTGGAGGAAAGGAGAGAGAGAGAGAGAGAGAGAGAGGGACATGATTTGGACCTTCAAGCACTTCAAAGGGATAAACAAGGTGGATAAGGAGGGTCTCTTTAAGCTGAGTGGCAACCATACCACAACGGGGCACAGTCTTAAGGTGGAGGGGGAGGTTTAGGTGGCAGGTCAGGAAGCATTTCTCACAGACAGGGTGGTGGACACTTCGAATGCACTGCCAGAAGAGGTGGTCTCTTTGAAGACAGTGGGCAGCATCAAGAGAGACTGGGATAGGCATGGGGGAAGGTAGGGATCATGGGTAGGGAGGATGGTAGGAGTGGGGGGCAGGGAAAGCAGCTCATGCTGTGGACCCTTCAACAGGAGCAGACTAGACAGACCAAATGGCCTTCTTCTGCTGGCTTCTTCGTATGTTTGTATGCACATAAATAATGAACAGAAATAAGCACTCTAAATATATTTTCACGCATTAACACTATAGTGTGAATATAATGAAAATATTTTTACAGTGATTATTGATAGTTTTATCATACTTTTATGAGCTTCCTTACTAAAATACATGGTTACGTAGTAAAGTCTCCGTGCCCCACTATTTCCCAATGCCTTCCACTTTACATGGCTCTCATCATTGGTGTACAGAAGCACTCACTGGTGGCAAATGAACCAAAATATCCATGCAAGTCACCCCGGAGCAACGCACTGCTAACAGTGCAGGCCAAGATCCAGCTTAAGTGTGTGAGGGAGGGAGGGAGGAAGGAAGGAAATATTTATTTAATATGCCTTAGCAATTTTCATGCCCCATAACCAGTTGCATCAGCCACTAAAGGAGGAAATAAATGGTAAGTGAAACAGAGGTAGGTTCAGGAAAGCACAAAAGTGTTAAGCAGAAAGAAAGGAAGCTTGGCACAGAAAGATGCTGTAAGTGTCTTGCTCAAAGTCACACGATTAGTGGCCCCTGGTGTCCCTCCCCTCCCTTACTTTGAACAGCCCCTCTGTACCTGTCTTGTTTATTCCTTTCATGTATTTAAAGGTTTCATTTATGTCCCCCCTGTCCCTCCTCTCCTCCAGTGAGTACATGTTCAACTCCCTCAACCTCCTCTCGTATGATAAGTCCCCCAGCCCCTTGATCATCTTTGTCGCCCTGCGCTGCACCCCCTCCAGTAACTTAATGTCCCTCTTCAGATATGGGCGCCAGTACTGCATGCAGTACTCCAGTGCGGTCTAACTAATGACCTATACAGTGGCAGAATCACCTCCTCCCTCCTCGAGGATATACCCCTTGCAATACAACCCAGCATTTTGTTGGCCTTTGCAGCTGCCTTCCTACATTGTGCCGAGTTGTTCATTGACCCTGTAATGAGCACCCCCAGATCCTTCTCCTCCTCTGTCTGGGTTAGCTGCACTCCCCCCAGCTGGTAACTCCTCCTTGGGTTCTTCATCCCAAAATGCAGCACCTTGCACTTTTTGGCATTAAACCCCAGTTGCCAGGTGTCTGACCAGGTTTCAAGCTTTGCCAAATCATCCTGCAACCCCTGCCATCCCCCTAGGTCATCCGCCTCTGCTCCTACTTTGGTATCATCAGCAAACAGACTGATCTTGCTCTTGATGTCCAATGATATGTCTGCAATGAATATCCCAAACAACACTGGTCCCAACACAGAGCCCTGTGGAACACTGCTCGTCACTACCCTTGGGTGTGAGAGCTCCTCACCCATCACCACCATCTGTTGCCTTCCCTGAAGCCAGTTTCCTACCCATCTCACCAGCTTTGCTCCTGCCCCAGTGCCTACTAACCTACTTCCCAGCCTTCCATGTGGCACCGAGTCAAATGCCTTACTGAAGTCCAGATACAGGACATCCACTGCATGGCCCCTGTCCAGTTGCCTAGTTACCCAGTCACAGAACTCCATCAGGTTGGTTTGGCAGGATCTGCCCCGGATGAAGCCATGCTGTCTGCTGTCCTGTAGTCCTTTGGCCTCTAGAAGGGCCACCAGCCTCTCCTTCAGGATAGTCTCCATTAGCTAACCCACGATGCATGTGAGGCTCACTGGTCTGTAGTTTCCCGATTCATCCTTATGGCCACTCTTGTGGAGGGGCACCACATGAGCCATCCTCCAGTCCTGAGGTACACACCCGAATGCAGTGAAGCATTAAATAGGTCTCCCAAGGGTCCTGCAATGATTTCTGCCAGCTCCTTCAGTACCCCAGGGTGGCTGCCATCTGGGCCTGGCGCCTTGTCCACCTTCAGTGCCTTCAAACCCTCCCGAACCCTGCCCTCCATGATTTCCCCATCTGTCACCCCTCCCCTCCGTTTCTGCCATTTCTCCCCCCTTGGGTGTCACTGCCCTCTTCTCTTTAGTAAATACTGAGCAGAAGTACTTATTTAGTGCTTCTGCCTTATCGCACCCTGCTTCCTCCCAACCCCCCTCCTTCCTAATCCTTACTATGTGGTCCTTACAGCTCCTTTTCTCCTGATATATCTAAAAGTCCTTCTCCCCCTTCTTAATGCCTTGTGCCAGCCTGAGTTCCGTAGATGCTTTAGCTCCCTTTACTGCCCTTGTCACCTCCTTCGATTCTGTCAAGTACTCCTCCCTGTCCTCCCCCTCCCTGTTTTCTAGTACTTCCTAAAGGCAGCTCTTTTCCTCCTTACCTTTTCCATGACCTCCTTGCTCAACCAGCTTGGTTTCTTAGCCCTAGCCTTCTTGTTCTGGGTCTTGCAGCAGGTTTTGGTTGCCTCCACTATCCCCAGCTTTATGAGTTCCCACCTCTGGTTAGTGTCCATACTAGATTGAATTCTAGTCAGGTACCCTTTTACCACTTACCCCATCCTCCCAAAGTCGGCCCTCCTGAAGTCTAGCACTCTTGTGCCAGATTACACTCCTTCCTTGCCCATATCCAATGTGAGCCATACTGAGTGGTGGTCACTCCTGACAGCAGTTCCTCCACTGTAAGTTCTCTCACAAAGTCCCTTTTGCCAGCACAAGGTCAAGGGTATTCCCTAACCTGGTTGGTTCACTGACCACGTGCAGCAGGAAGCTGTCCTGAAGGCATACAGCACTACCTGCTCCCTTCTGTTCCTGGTTGTTGGGGTACTCCAGCCCACTCCTGGCATGTTGAAGTCTCTCACAATCACCACACTACCCTTCTCGCAGGTCCTTCTGATCTGTCCCCTAGTTCCCTGTCTAACTCCTCCGTCTGAGATGGTGGCCTGTACACCACTCCCATTCTAAGAATCCTATTCTTGGAATCCTGGATTTGCATCCAAAGTGACTCCGTACTACCCTCCTCCCCTTCCTCCCTTACACACTTCAGTCCTTCCATAACATATAGTGCCACACCCCCTCCATTCCCAATCACCCTGTCCCTACGAAATAACCTGTACCCGGGTACAGACAGGTCCCAGTCATTGTATTGGGTGGCCCACGTATCTGTGATGGCTGCAATGTCCACCTCTCCCTCTGCCATGAGCCCCTGTAACTCTGTGGTTTTCCTCCCAAGGCTCCTAGCATTAGGGTTAACCACCTTCCTCTCCCCCCCCCCATCCTGCCCTCCTTTACCAGCATCACCAATAGTACTTGCCATTTGTCCTTTGTCACTGTTATGTTATGGGGGGTCAGCTGATATGGTTTCCCAACCTGTGGTCTCTGCATGTCTCTTGCCCAACTGCCACCCCCACCCTAGTTTAAATTCCCAACTTCCTCTGTGTACTCCTCCATCCTGTTTCAATACTTTCTTTCCTCCTCACTCCAAGTGTAGTCTGTCCTTGGCATGAGACTACTGCCTCCCAGGTCCTCCCACCCCCCAACAGCCATGCCCTTTAGCACAACACCAGGTTTTTAGCCATCCATTAAATTCCTCTGTTCTCAGCATTCTTGTTGTGCTTGCCTTGGGCACTGGAAGTATCTCTGAAAAAGTTACTGATCTTCCTGCCCCCTCACATAACTGTGCTAGTTCCTCAAACCTCCTCTGAACTATATCTACTGTCTTGTCAGCCAGGTCGTTTGTCCCAAGATGTATAATTAAATAAGGCTAGTCCCTACCCCTTCTAGCATATTTCAGAACAGATTGTCCCACCCATTCTGCTGTCATTCCTGGCATGGCCTCCACCCAAATGCGACTATGCCTCTCCCCCTTGATACCCCACCTGACTCCTCTTAGTATCGAGTCCCCCAGCACTAAGATTCCACCACTATTACTCCCTGCTTGCTTCCATTTATCTCCCTCTCTCATTTCTAGCTCCTCTTCTTCCTCCTGCACATTATTCCCCCTTTTGCCCCTGTTGCAATTCTCCCAGCAGAACTTCCCCCCACTACAGTTTGGTCCAGGCATCTATCAATTACTCCTCTAATTTCATCATTTCCCTCCTCCATCATCTTCTTCTCTAGCAGTTCAAAACTATTTTCTGAAGACCCTTCACAAATGCCCGCTCCCTCTTTCTGCACAGTAACCTGTTTTCTCCTTTCCACTCCATGACTTCTGCCACTTCTGCGCCTCCCCTCACAAGTCCATATCTCCTCCTTCCATTTGTCTTTTGTCTCCTGACCTGGTTTCCCTGGCAATCGTTCTTCCTGGCCTGGGCCCCTTTGTCTCTGCTTCCCTTCTTCTGACCCTCTCCTCACCACTGTTGGCTTAAATCGCCCTCCCTCATCTCCCCTTCTTCCTCCCTCCATGTATGGCTAAACCCACCCCAATCTGCCTTGCCTGTCTTAGTTCCTCCTGCAGACCTGGTCTCTCTTTCTAAGTTTCTCTATGTGGTTGCACACTAAACATCCTTCCACCTCCAGGCAGTTTTTAGAAAGGTTGGTGCACGCAGTTATTTGCAGCCTACCACCTACCATTGCTGTTGTTGCCCACCAGCGACCCCACCCTTCCAGATGCAGGATGCCAAACACTCCCCAAGTCTCCCCTCTCCCCCTCTATCAGTGCAAAACATTTTCTTTATTTCCCTTACCTCCTTTGTTGCACACGTTTAGATATATTGAGCAACTGCTTTTTATATTCCTATCCTTCCTATCCACACTCAAAAAAAGACTTTAAGTAGCTATTGCACAACCTTCTTCAAACTCCTACTCCTCCTTTCCCCAATGCAATAGCAATGCAAAGAAGTAACAATGAAAGCTTCTAGATTTGCAGTTACTTCCCTTCCACTGAGATAGCAGTCACCTCTTCACTTGCTGCTGTTCCTTTCCTTGATGTCTGCTTTTGCTATGACAAGTGCATGTCCTTTGCCCATTTGAGGAAGTGATGTCAGAACCCCTGGTATAAAGGAAATAATGGACATGGGGTGGGTGGGGTGAGGGGTTGGGGGACCAGACCAAGTTTTCCACAAACAATCAGGTAGCTGAGGCCCCTCGTCAGACCATTAGCACCCTTTCCCCACTCTGCACTAAACTTTGCAGCTAGTGAAGCTAGCAACAATGAATCACAATTCTACTCAAAACCCCCAAAATAGGTTTGCTACCCAAAGAAACAGGACTCCAATACAAACAGCTTCACCAACAACACATCAAAATAGGCTTGAAATTAGAAGATATAGGTCTCCAATTCAAAGAAACAGACCCAGTTAAATCACATCAAATAGGTTTTAAATCAGAAGAAATGGGCCTCTACAAATGCAGCCTGCTATACAATGAAACATCAAACAAATGAGCCCACTTATAGCTACCAAAACAGCTTTCAAAATTCCAACGGCACCAAACAATATCCTGCTAGCCCCTTAGAAGTACTAAGAAAGAAAAGAAATAACCTTCTGCCAAGTAGAATCTACAAGAAACGATGTAAAAACAACAAGAAGAAGCTACTGTACTGTAACAGATCTGATCTTGTCCCCCTTCTGGTTCCTAATCCCAGAAACTTCAAAGATTTTTATTTACTGAATTTTAAAATCACCATGTTTAGAACTTCTAATTTTGAAACTTGACCTTTGACAAAAAGGGTCAATATAGCTATCTTAACAGATAAAAGAAGGGACATGTTTGATCTCTGCAAATGAACTAGAAGCACTCCAGCCCTGCATTTATAAGATAAAAGCTTTTTTCAGTAACATCTTAAAATTGTAAACAGGATGCCCAGGTAAAACGTCCTGCAGCATTCACGTGACTCCACTCTGGTGTGACTAGAAACCGCTGCATCAGCAGTTATTTAGTATGAATTTGCCTCTTAGATTTGGTTCATTGGACAAAGTGCAAACCATCTGTTGCTGCACATTAGAGACCAGGTTTTACACAAAAAAACAATCTGCTTAGTTAAACTAAACAGGAATTATTTATTTAGTGGCAGCTTCTCTGGATTTAATACATTTGCCATTTGATGTGAAAGAAATCGCATTTAACAACTATGAAAAGTTAAAGCCATCAAAAAGATCCATTAAAAGGTTTATTTATAAAAACTGTATTACGTTAAATATGACTTAAAATCAGGCTCCAGTTGTTCAAAAGGTATCCATCAGTCATGATTAAAAATGTTTGTAGTTAATACACAAAGAAAGAACAGGGTGAACATACAGCAGTAGTTCATATTAAGTAAACAAATTAGCATGGACAGCAATGCTTGACTAAAATGAAGCCGACAGCTTAGCTATAGGAAGAATGTTATATAAAAAAAATCACTCTGCACAATTTGTGTGTGTGTGTGTGTATTAGCAATCAATAAGTGCAGCTTCAATGGCAAATAAGTAAAAACCTGTTTAAGGCAGTAAGTAACAGCTTGAGTGTCTATTTCTGGCATGCGCACTCTTTTGTGCAAAATGTCAAGATCGTAGTTATGTAGGCTAGCCTGATGGCATGGCGGTAGCACTGCCACCTGCAAAGCTGGCAACTCTGGTTCAGGAGTGAGCATGGGTATCATGGGGCTGGCCAGGGAAAAAGGAGGGAGTGCCAATGGATTGCCTTCCTCTCTCAGGGAAGTGGGAAAGGTAACTCTGCTGTATGTCTGCTCCCTGTTAGAGGCCATACGGCAGCACAGTTGGAGCATCACTCTGCGGGACAGGCTTGCCAGCAAACGCTTGCACATAAATGCCTGCATGCTCATGCTTCATGCATCACTGCACTGCCAGAAGCTTAAGGGGAGAGAGAAATGAGGCTGCCCAGAGGACGGCAACCAAAATGGTGCAGGGTCTGCACCAGAAGACATACAAAGAGAGACTAAAGGAGCTTAATATGTATATACCCTCAAGGAAAGGAGGGAGAGGTAGGAGGGACATGATAGAAACTTTCAAGTACCTCGAGGGAATCAACAAAGTCCAAGAGGGTAGCATCTTTCAGAAAAAGAGATGTGCAAGAACAAGGGGGCGCAATTTGAAGATATGGAGGGAGGGACAGCTCAGAGGTAATGTGGGGAAGTATTTTTTCATGGAGAGGGCTGAGGATGCATGGAACAGCCTTCCTGAAGAGGTCGTGGATTCAAAAACAGTAGGGGAAATCAAGAATGCATGGGACAGACATAAAGCAATTCTAGTGGGGGACAGGGGGAAGTAGGCTGTTGGTTAACTAGGATCTACAGCTTATCCACTAGGTAGGGAAATGGGCAGACTGTGTGGGCCAAGCAGTCCTTCTCTGCCGTCAAAGTCTATGTTTCTATGTTTAAACCCCAGCTTGGCTGAAGCTCCAATCCCTCGCAGCCTCACACCACCAAATGGGATGCCCTCTACTCTCTGGATTGTGCATCGCAGGGGCCTGGCCAGCCCCACCAGCTGTACCACAGTGGGCTTCTTTGGGGGATTCAGCAGAGGAGGCAAGTCCCAGGGAAGTTGGGTGAAATGGCTGGGGGAACCAGAGCTGGTGGGCATGGGCCTTCAACCAAGAGAAAAATAAATGCTAAAAATAAACAGACTGTGGTTAAGTTTAGTGTGTGTAGGTCAGATGAATCCTCTTCAATCAGGGTTCAGGCCTAAACATAGCATTGTCTCGGCCTTAGCAAAAGTCACTGACAATTGGCTAACATCCCTCAACGCCAAAAACCACTTCTGTGCACTTTTTTTAGACTTAGTAAGGCCTTCGACACTGCTGTTCATTAGTTACTACTAGAAATGTTAAGCAACCTTAGACTAGACACTATCTCACTTAAATGGTTTTCTTGCTACTTTATCGGCAGGTAGCAACAGGTAAAAGCGAATGGCGCTCTCTCTCTCCCGTAAAACCTATTCTGAGAGGTGTGCCACAGCGGTCCATACTGGGGCCCCAATTATTCACCGTCTATATTAATAAAATCGACAACAATATTAGCGCAGCGAGTGTCTATCTGTTCGCAGACAATACTGTGTTATATGTTGCCAGGCCCAAACTGCAACTCGCTTGTCATGAATTACTACGTGAATTTCACTTCATTCAACTAAACCTCATCCGGCTAAAACTGCTTCTTAATGCTAAAAAAAAACAAAAATCAAGTTTCTCTTTCCTAACACCAAAGAAGTTTCCACTAATCTGTTGGATGCTAAATACCATATCAAGACCAACCTCAGTGAGACACTTGAATCTGTCTAGAAATTTAAATACCTTGGTTTCTGGCTAGATTGTAAGCTAACTTTCGTCATGCCTACTGAAGAGACTGCCAAAAAACTATGCCAAAGGCTTGGCCTCTTCTACTGAATAAAACATTTGCTTACTTATGACGCCAAATTTAGGCTGGTCCAAATTACCTTTCTCCTGCTAATCAATGACGCGGACTTTCTGTATAGCCACTGCCCTTAAACAGCCCTATCTGCTCTGGATATACTTTATCACAGGGTCTTAAGATTTGTCACTAATGCCCCTTTCAATACTCACCACTGTTCCCTCTACCAGGAGGTTGTGAAATGCATCCCGTTGGGTGTTCCGAGCCCTAACCGCAAAACTCCACCTCCCTTATATATGCTTCCTGTTTATACACTCAGAAACCTCTCCTTTATAACATTTGACATCACTAGGATTAAAACCCGATTTGGTTCCTCATCCATAAGCCATGCTTTGCCCTCTCTATGGAACACCCTACAAAAATCATTAAAACTAAAGCACACCGGTGGTATTTGCACATTTAAGTCCTTGCTTAGATTCACGTTGAAGGATGAACATAATTGCTGTGCATGAATCCTCATGCTGACCTCTGAACCACACCCCTTGGCCGTTCCCTAGCACTAATACCTTTCTTCTACTATTCTCCTTCCTCTAACCTTGTCCCCCCCTTAGTCACCATCCCTTTGGCCCTACAGCCCTCAACTCCTTTATCTTTACCCTTTCCACTCCGCTCCTCAAGCACCTTACCTCTGCCGTCTCGTCCATCTCTTCAACCTGTGACTCTCCTCCAATCTTGCCATACTTTTTGCTATGATTATTTTTTCCTAATGTGACCCTAGCCTCCCTGTGCTATAACTTTAGCGTAGACTCGCATTTATTTGTCTCCACTGTATTGTCTTTTTTTTTCCCTTGTATCTTGCTGCATTGGCATCTGCGCATGCCTTTAGTCTTAACTGTATAAGTATTTGTACTCTGTGCATGCTTTTTTAGCCTCCTCTGTATAATTATCTGTGAGCCTTGTATTATGACTTTCTGTATGTTATTAGTGTTATCTGTTATGTATATGTATCCTCCAGGACCTCCTTGCAAATGAGCTGTTTCAAAGGTGTTATCCTGGTAAAATAAAACTGAATTGAAATTTAACTGAATTAAAGATGTAGTGTAGTCTGTTTAGTGACATAGACAGCAGAATGCAGTACCAGTTGAGACATTGCCTATTCAGCTTACCCCCCCCGCCAGATGTAGCATACCCATGATGCCTTGAACTGGGCTTCAGGTACTAAAATGCATCTGTGCGGCTGGGTGAGATACAATGAATGAACAGTTATTTACTTACTGCAACAGTAGATCTTCGAGAGAATCTCTTCCCTTAGGCCACACCTTTGTAACTTTACCCGTGTCAGTGCTAGGACCACATAGAAACTTTTGTTAGCCAGGGGCTACCCATGATGACATCAGGCGTCAGTGTCTACATAAACATGGGTGGCCCCATTTCTTCTCCGTTCCACGCTGGAGACTGTGTTTGGAGGACCTCTCTTCTTGGGGAACCAGAGGATCATACAAGCACCTCTCATCGTAGTTGAGTGAAGGTGCTGGACACAGCAGCCATGGAAATTCAAAAGGAAGAATTCCATGCCATATTCCCCTACAGCTTATAAACAGGGGAAATCAGGGAAGGCCAGCATGGCCTAAGGGAATAGATTCTCTAGAAGAGCTACTGTTACAGTACATATGTACATAACTGTTTCTATCCTCTTTGAGGATATCGCTTCTCTTAGGCCACACCTTTGGAATGAGTCCCTAGCAGTCCCAAAAGCTAACTGGGAGGTTGGTGCTGTCTGGTTCAGGACAGCAGGCCCTGTAGAACAGCAAGGCCGAAACCTGCTCACCTGTAAGAAACAATGTCCAGACTGTAATGTTTAGTAAAGGTGTGGACAGAACTCCATGAAGCTGCAGCGCAGATGTCAGCCGCTGAGACATTTCTGAAACAAGCAACAGAAGTGGCCATACCCCTGGTAGAAAGCCCACGAACCACACCAGGGAAGTTCCTTACTGTACATCCTATAAGAGAACATAATACATTGTTCTAGCCACTTGGACAAGCACTGTTTCGACTCAGGGGTGCCCTCTTTCCCAGGGGCAAACAAAATAAAGAGCTAAGAGGAGTTTCTGCAGTCCTTGGTGCAATTCACATAGTATCTTAGTGCTCTGTGTATGTCTGAAGATGGATCAATGCCTCACCCTGACTGGCACGCTCAGGATAATAAACAGAAAGGTGGATGGTCTGAGTTTGTGTAAACTCAGACACCACCTTTGGCAAAACCTTATGATTGGTACACAAAGAACCTCTGTTTTTGTGGAAAATCAAATAAGGAGGCTCACATATTAGAGCCTGTAGCTCTGAAACCCTTTGAACTAAAGTAATTGCAACTAAAAATAACTCTTTCCATGACAGAAAGCATAAGCCACAACTTGCAGGTTGCTCAAAAGGAGCTGAGGTAAACTTTTCAAGAACAAAATGTAGGTCCCAAGGTGGGACCAGATTATAAATGGGAAATTTCATGTGCAGAATACCTTTCAAAAAGGTACAGAAGACCTCCATTTGGGCAACCATACACCCATCAATAGGGACATGGAAAACTGATATAGCTGCCAGATGCACCTTCTGTGAGGAATATTGCAGACCAGAATCTGACAGTGACAGCCAATATTTCAACATAACATTTACTGAGCAGATGAATTGGTCCAGATGTCTGGAAGCAACCCACAAAGTGAATCGATTCCACTTCAAAGAATAAACAGTATAGGTCCAGTGGAAGGCTTTCTGGCCACAACCAGCACATCAGCAACTTTAGGAGACACCCCAAACCATGCAATGGCTATGTCTTCTGGAGCCAAGTATGCAGATGCAGGGACTTCAAGCCCGAATGGACCAGAGCCTCCTTGTCTTGCAACAACAGGGCCTTGCACAGAGGCAGAGGTACTACAGACTCCACTGTTAGTTGTTGGAGCAGCAGATACCATATTTGCTAAGGCCACAGACATGCAACAGGAGTTTGTGGAGTTGGGGAGGGGCCTTAGACAAGTAGCACACACAATAACTTTCTCGGAAGCACTACCTGTCTATGGCATGGATGAGGCTAGGGTACTCCGCACCATGGGATTCAATGACTGGTTGAAAATCTGGGGCAGAGCTCAGGGATTTGGCTTCATTGGGAACTGGGGGTCCACCTGGATGGATGCAGGCCTATACTGGCACAATGGTCTGCATCTATCCAGGAGGGGAACCTGGATCCTAGGTGATAGGTTTAAATGCTTTATTGGCAAGCATTTAAACTAGCCATGGGGGGAGGCACTGAAAAGGAGAAGAGAAATCCTAGCCCCCCCCCCAAAAAAAAAAATCAGGGTAGTTAGTGAGGTAAACACCAAGATAGACCAGTTGACAGGGAGAAGGGCAGGGGTAAATAGAGAAAAAGACAAAGGCAGTAAGGACAGGGATTTGGGCAAAAAGAAATAAAGCCATAAAAAAGTGGAGGGTAATGAGTACCAATGCCCATAGTCTGGGTAAAAAGCTCCCTTAAAAAGGTGGCCTTGATGGCAGAGGGATGCCTGGATATTGTGGCAGTCACAGAAACATGGTATACAGAGAACCATGACTGGAATGTTAACATACCAGGGTACACAATCTACAGAAGGGACAGGGAGGGAAGAAGAGGAGGAGAAGTAGCTCTCTGTGTTAGGCAAGGGATCAAAGCAACAGAACTAAAGGGTAAACAGGAAGGAGAGGAGGCACTGTGGGTCACCCTGGAGACTGGAAATGGCACCACAATCAGCACAGGGGTTGTATACAGACCTCCGTCTCGGGGGAGGAAATGGAGAAAATTATAGAAGGCATCCTTCGGATGGCAGAGAAAGGGGAGATATTGCTGATGGAGGACCTGAATGTGCCAGATGTTAACTGGAGCACCTTTGCTGCAGCCACATCCAAGAGCAGGGACATTCTCGATATCCTACAGGGGGCATGCCTCAGACAGCTAGTTTTGGAACCCACTCAAGAGGGAGCAATCTTAGACCTGGTACTCTCAAATGGGGACAGAGAGAGGATCTCCGATCTTGACGTGGGTAGCCATCTGGGAACAGGCGACCACCAAACAGTGTGGTTCACGGTAAACTTAGCTGTAGAGTCAAGCCTTACAAAAGTGAAGGTACTAGACTTCAGGAGGGCTGATTTTGTCAAAATGGGAGAGTGCCTCAGAAAAGCACTAGCAAACAGGCAAGAAGGTGTGGTGGAGCAACAATGGGGAAACGTCAGAACCGCCATCACAGAGGCAACAAGCCTTTGTGTGAAGCAAATAAACAAATCAAAACAAAAGAAAAAAACACTATGGTTCTCAAAAGAAGTGGAGGGAAAGGTTAAGGAGAAAAAGAAAGCATTCAGGAAGTATAAGGAAACACAGAAGGAGCAGGACAGAGAACTGTACCAGTTAAAGCAGAAGGAAGCAGGGAAGGCAGTCAGAATAGCAAAGGCCCAAACCGAGGAAATGATAGCCAACTCAGTTAAGAAGGGGGATAAAACATTTTACAGGTACATTTGGGAGCAAAGAAAGACTAAGGCAGGGATACTGAGGCTGAATAAAGAGGAAGGTGGTTGGGCAGAGAGCGACAGTGAAAAAGCAGGGATACTGAACTAATACATCTGCTCAGTATTCACAAAGGAAGAGCAAGGGGAGATACTGAATCCAGTCAATAGAAGCACTCTGGATAGGGGGGTTGATATTAGTCCTTTCACAGAAGAAAGGGTTCTGAAAGAACTCTTAAAACTGAAGGTGGATAATGCAATGGGGCCTGATGGGATCCACCCCAGAATTTAAATAACTAAGGGAAGAACTAATAACACCACTGACTACCCTTTTTAATAAATCTTGTGAGGATGGTGTGGTATCTGAGGACTGGAGGAGGGCGGATGTGACTCCCCTTCACAAAAGTGGGAGCAAGACAGAGGCAGGAAACTACAGACCTGTCAGTTTGACCTCAGTGGTAGGGAAAATGATGGAATCAATTCTGAAGGAAAGAACTGTTGAGTATCTAGAGGCCAGTGGGGCACAGGACCCAAGGCAGCATGGATTCACAGCAGGAAGGTCATGTCAGACAAAGCTAATTGATTTCTTTGACTGGGTGACCAAAGTAGTAGACCAGGGAGGGGCTGTGGACATGCCCTACCTAGACTTTAGCAAGGCATGTAACACAGAGCCGCACAAAAGATTAATAAACAAATTAGCCAGCCTGGGAGTGGGTCCCAGGGTGGTAGCCTGGGTAAAACACTGGCTGGACAACAGGACACAGAGGATAATAGTAAATGGAGTCCACAGTGAAGAAAGGGGGGTTACTAGTGGGGTACCGCAGGGTTCAGTACTGGGGCCAGTCCTTTTTAATGTCTTTGTAAGCGGCATTGCAAAGGGACTGGAAGGAAAAGTATGTCTCTTTGCAGATGACACCAAGATCTGCAATAGTGTTGATACGAAAGGTAGGGTTGAAAAGATGAAGAGGGACTTGGCAAGGTTGGAGGAATGGTCAAATGTATGGCAGCTTAGATTCAACGCAAAGAAGTGCAAAGTAATGCACCTGGGAAACAAAAACCCAGGGGAAGAGTACACAATTAATACTGACAACAACAAAAATGGAAAGGGACCTGGGGGTAGTCATATCAGATGACCTAAAGGTGGGCCAGCAATGTGAGAAGGCAGTAAGGAGGGCTGGAGGGATACTGGGATGCATAGGGAGAGACATCACCAGTAGAAAACAGGAGGTTCTTGGCCCTCTGTACAGACAGTTGGTAAGACCACATCTGGAGTACTGTGTACAGTTCTGGAGACCCCATTTCCGCAAAGACATAGACAGGATGGAGGCTGTCCAGAGGAGGGCAACCAAAATGGTGCAGGATCTGCACCAGAAGACATATGAAGAGAGACTAAAGAAGCTTAAGATGTATAGCCTCGAGGAAAGGAGGGAGAGGGGGACATGATAGAAACTTTCAAATACCTCAAGGGAATCAAAAAGTCTAAGAGGGTAACATCTTTCAGAAAAAGAGGTGTGCAAGAACAAGGGGGCACAATTTGAAGATAGATGGGGGACAGCTCAGAGGTAATGTGAGGAAGTATTTCTTCACAGAGAGGGTTGTAGATGCATGGAACAGCCTTCCTGAGGAGGTCGTAGAGTCAAAAACAGTGGGGGAATTCAAGAATTCATGGGACAAACATGAGGCAATTCTAGTGGGGAGATAGGAGGAAGTAGGCTGTTGGTTAAATAGGATCTCTAGCTTATACGTTAGGTAGGGAAATGGGCAGATTAGGTGGGCCAAGCTGTCCTTATCTGCCATCAGATTCTATGTTTCTATGTTTCTATGATGAGGGTTGCACCCTCCATCTGCAATTTCAGTAATACTCTCGGTATTAATGAAATGGGAGAGAATGCATACAGAAACCTCCCTTTCCAAGAGAGGGATAACACATCTTGCCAAAAAAACCTGCAGGCCCTAGGGCGAGCAAGCGAGCAAAAACATGGCAGTTTTATGTTGTGTGTGGATGCAAACCTGCCACTGAGATCAGCAGTTCCCATTCATACATCTTGGACTGTGACCTGGTTAGCCTGTCTGCTAAGACATTTTGGACACCTGGGAGATGCACGGGCTGACAGCTCTAATTCTGTTCCTGTGCCCAGCACTACACTCTCTTTGTTTCCTGACACAGAGGATAGGGATGAGTCCTCCTTCTTTGTTTATGTAATGCATGACACAGACACTGCCCATTAGTATAAGCAAAGGACCCAGAGTCAGATGCTCCTGAAAAGCTTGGAGAGTGCATAAGACAGCTCTCATCTTCAGGACATTTATGTGCAATTTGGTTTCCACCTGGGTCCAAAAACCTTGAGTTTGATAAGGGACCAGGTGTGCCCCTCACGCAAATCCAGATGCATCTGAGGTGAGAATCTGAGTTTGAATTGGTATTATAAATGGAACGCCCACTTAAGAAGTTGCAGCAGTCCATCCACCACATCAGTCTTCTGTGTAAAGGGGACATGATGAGCACCTTCTGGTCCATGCCATCTATCAGTCAGTCACACTGCACTCTCAATGTCCATCATGATATCCTCAGGTGTGAGTAAGCCAGTGGCACAGTAACAATGGCTGTTGCCATGAGTCCCATGAGACACAAAAGTGTTCTGGCTGGGACATGATGACTGCTATATACCAGTTATGCTAGTGCAATGAATCGTTCAGCCATGTCCAGGGGCAGCAACACAAAGCCCTGCTCTGTGTCCAAGACAGCACCTATGTACTGCAGCCTTTGGCAAGGAGTCAGTATTGACTTTGGCATATTCACTGTAACCCCCATGTCTTTAAACAATTGCCTTGTTCAGGACAAGGTGTGCAACAGCTGGTTCCCGGAGATGCTTTCAGAAGCCAATCATCCACGTATGGGAAGGCATACAGGCCTTCGCTGCAAAGGGCTGCTGCCACCACTGCCAAGCATTTGGTAAAGACCCATGGCACAGAAGTCAAGCCAAATGGCAGTACTCTGAACTGATAATGCTCCCCTTCCAGTAAAAATCTCAGCTACTGTCTGTGATGATGCCTGATCTTGATATGAAGGTATGCATCTTTCATATCCAGGGAGCGAATCCAGTCCCCTGTTTGCAACACGAGAATCAAAGCTTACATGCAGACCAAGCAAAGATTCCTGTATTCTACATAGAAGCTTAGGTCTCTCGGGTCTAACACAGGCCTGAGATCCCCTGTCCATTTGGGGACCAGGAAGTATCTGGAATATAACCCACTGTTCTTCAGATAAGAAGATTCTGGTTCTATGGGGTATTTGTTTAGCAAAACTTGTACTTCTTCTTTCAGCAAGAACAAATGTCCCAGAGGATAAATGGAAAGAGGTGGAGGATGCTCAGGGGGCCGGGGAATCTCTAAGCGGTCCAGAGCATGTCTCTTTGCAATTATTTCCAGGACCCATTCATCTGTGGTAATTTCCCTCCATTGTGTCAGATGACACCCAGCTGTAGAGAAGCAATCCCCCACAACCACCTCTGGAGGCAATAGTGATGTGGGGGGAGTGCAATTCAAGTCATGCTGAACTGCTGGGGCAGAGTTACCAGCATTTGATGCTATGGAATAAGCTCCTTGGGGGGGAAGCTGGCAAGACTCCACCACCTTCATCCCAGCCTTCCTGATGGTACGCTTGAAGCCACCTCTAGCAACAGGCTGACAAAAGGACCCCTTGCCACAACCCCTTCCAGGTGAGTTATATAGGGATTTGACTAACCATAAAATCATTTTAGAAACTTGATGGCCTCTAAACGCCTCTTCATGTGATAGCCTAACAGGTTGGTGCCTCTAAAAAGGACATTCAGAACCATTTGCAGCACATCAATTGCAAACCCAGCAACTCTGAGCCATGCTGTATTGAGTCCATTGTGCCATTGTTCGTCGAGATTGTCTGGTGTTTGCTTTTGGAGGGTTGTTTTCCTGGAACAGTAAAAGAGGCGCTGGTAAGACCCGTCCTTAAGAAACCTTTTCTCGACCTTGACATCTTGGCGAATTACAGACCTATGTCTAACCTCCCATTCTTAGTGAAGGTTATTGAGAAAGTGGTGGTTCTGCAGCTCGAGGCACACCTCACAGCCCATGACACCTACGAGCCCTTCCAGTCGGGATTTAGGTCAAGACACAGCACTGAAATGGCATTAGTCAGAGTGCAAAATAATCTTCTCAGGGTGAGAGATGGAGGGAAGCAGTCAATTCTCATTCTTTTCAACCTCTCCTCAGTATGTTTTAGTCTTTGGTAACCGGATAAGGCCCACTATGCACAAGCGCCTGTTTTCAGGGGCAGCCTGGGAGCACTGGACGGTTAAGTGACTTACTCAGAGTCACAATGTATCAGGGCTTGACAAATTTTAAAATTAGGTACTTGTCCACGGACAAGTGGCTTGTCCAAAAGTAGTTGTCCCAGTGCTTGAGTTGGTAGTCCCGGTATAAGATGGCATATTTTTAATGGAAAGTATCAAACTACAGAAAACTCAATGGATTTATTGTAGTAGTTATTTAGTGTTGAAATAGACAATAAGGAGAATAAATAATATGATTTTATTTTGTCAGCAGCATGGCGAGGCTGCGAGCATAGACAGAATTAGCATTAGCAGCGAGGAACTGACAGCAAGTGTGGTTGCAGCAGCAGCACAGAGTGCCAGCCTGCAGCACAGTGAGAACATCGTTACAGCAGAGTAGCAGACAGTACAGCATCAGCATTGGGAAAAGTTACAGGAAGCCTGAGCTTGCTCCAGCCAGAGCATCATATTCAGTCATGTCGTCATCAAGACTAGTGACCGCCTCAGGGACATTTCGCGTGAATCAGCAGAACTAGTAGTTGAACTAGCATGACCATGATGACCATGAATGTGGCGTGTGCCAGGACCAGATAGTAGCCACTGGTTGATAGCTTGATCCGGATCAAAGCTGTCTAATGCAGTGCCTTCAACTGCTATATGCAGAAGTGACTGGAGCATGTCATCAGCCAAACTTGTTCTTATTTTTGTTTTTATAAGATTCTGAATGGAGAATACTCTCTCACATTTAGCAGTAGACACACTCATAGCCAGTAACATTTCTATTAGGTTAAGGATGTGAGCAAGCTGGGCAGGTTTCTCTCGTAGTAGTCGTGAATACACTTGCAGATATGGCTTGTCAACTGCAGACTTAAGCATTGCTTTTAATGCACAATACTCCCTTTTTATACTGGTTACATGATCTTCAGAAAAAAAGTTGTGAAAGTAGTCTAATAAATTACTTAAATCAGTTGTGCCAAATTGTGCAAGTTCTTCCGTGACAGATCAAAATTTTGAAATCAAGCAACTGAACCATTTCAGAGGTTCTTCGAGAAATTCAAGCTGATCAATGTAAGATACTGCTGCATCTATTAAACTGTGCAGCTGTGTATCAGTCGTAAAATTTACTTCTGGGCAGTTCCTTTTGAAAGTGAAAGGAACAATCTTGTCCTCACTGCCACGTTTTGAAATGAGGTAGTTCATGCATTTCTCTGCAGGATTATATTGGTTCAGAAATGATGTCATAAACTTTCCAGGTCTTGTTTTAGCTCAGTCAACTGAAGTAAGCATGTCTCAACGAGTTGGGGGACTTCTAATATTAGTAGGTCATCTTTCTGAAATTCAAGTGATAAATTTTTCAATATTGGCAGAAAATCTTGAAGAATAAACAGTGATTTTACAAACTGTACTCGTGCATCTCTTAGAAGTGCCTTTGCTTTGGCCCCATCATCACCAGCAGAGTTTGACACATGTTCAAGATGCTGAATTACTGTGAGCAGGTTGACTTGAACAGCATGAACTGAGCGTGTCTTACTTGCAAAATAGCAGCACTTGCTTTATTGCACTGAAATGAGCCAACTCGGTAGTATGACATCTGCTATTTCCTGCAGTTCCAAGTTTCTTGGGGCTGTAGTGGTAAAATTTAAAATTCCTTTCAAGGTGTTTTCTACTTTTGAACAAAGGGATTTTTTTCATGGCGGAGAACTGCTAACTCCAGTTTGGTAGACTCACAATGCATGGGTATTACAGTGGGGACATGTTCTCGGATTTTGCTATGGTGCCACCTGTATGGCCCATCATCACACTGGCACCATCAAAGTTGGCACATATGAGAACTGGTCCAGGTCTGCTCACATCGTTAAGGTCCACAAAGAAAGATCAACAGACTCAAGTGCAGAGGTTATTGCTTTAAAACTCCATCTGCATGAGAATGTTCAAGAGGTACAGCTTTAATTAACACAGTTGTAACTTTTTTCTGCGCCATCAACAAAAGCGAAGGAAGACATTTTCCCACTCTACAATGCTTGCATCTGTACTGCCATCTGCAAGAAGCGTATAATTTTGTATTTTTGATAGTCTGGATCTGTGTTGTAGACATGACAGCTGATATTACGTTACAGAAATCTCTCGGCCCGCTTCCCATTTTATGTAATTGCTGCAGTTTAACCCCATTTTTTCTTGTAATGTGCAAAGCCACCCATATCTGAGAAAGGGACGTAAATTTTTAGCCAAGGAATATGGGTGTTAAATAAATGCCTCATTTTATTTTTGGTGACTTCCTCCATCTGAGAAAATGCATGATATATTGCAGTTTCAGATATGTTAAAATTGACTGCATGTTGACCAGTTTCGTGACTATGGTGGTTTGCACAAATTATATTGGATTCGATTTCTCATGGGCTCTCACGGACTCAATTCTGAAATTATTTGAACCAGTGGCAAACACGTTAGGTTTTTTTGAATAAGCAGGAGTCGCAAGAGTGGGATATTTCTCACAGGCAGAGCAGTACATGATGTATTTTTGGTCATCATACCTTAACCAGGTAAACTGATTTAGCCAGTGATGCTGAAATGTTCGAGCCCTTTTTCAACATCATATTTTTTATCTTTGCTTCTTTTCTCAGTGTTTATTTCCTCATCATCTAAAATGAAAGGTCGCTTTACCTGTACTGAACCAGAATGTGATGGCACTGAACTGCTGCTACTGTTATGCTCCTCGTTTCAGAAACTGAGTGCGGTCAAGTTAGACTGATCGCCTGTTATGTCTACAAACACAGACCCAGACCGAGAACCTTGGTCGTTTTTTTCCTGACCACTAGTAGGGCCAGGGGGGGCTGGTTGGGGCTGGCTTTCAGACTGTGAAGAAGGCTCAGGGTCAGGCTCTTTACTTTTTGTTTCCGATGAAGAAGATTTTTTCCCTGTCCAAAGGGAAAATAGAGTAGCTTGCTTTGGCTTATTTTGTTGCATTATTTTAACTGTCTTCTATGCTGCAATTGTGAAATAAACTAATAAAGATTGTTGTATTATGTACACAATAAAATTCTATTTTGTGTTATCTTTGTGTGTGTTGTGTTACTGTAATTTTTTACCTTAAGCTGTTGTGCTTATGCAGCACTACAAGAGGCAGGACAGAGGTGGGTAGGTGGGAGGGGCTGAGTCCAGAGCGGACGAGTACTAGCAGGAAATTGCTTTTCCTTCTTAGGTCAGGTTCGGTCTCACAGCCACACACAAACAAACACTTCCACCAGTGTAGCTAGTACTGGTAGGTTTATTTTATTTTTGGTGTCCCCAAAATGCCTTTTCCCTTCTCAGGTCAGGTTTGGCCTCACAGCCTTTACACATACACCTCCACCAAAAGTACTAGCTAGGGTTTATTATTTTCTTCTGTGTAGTGTCACTGTCACTTTTCACACAAAAATGTTTTCTTTTCCCTTCCTATAGGTGGGTACTGGGTAGGTGGGAGGGCTGGGTCCAGAGCCGGACGGAGTACTAGCAGGAAATTGCTTTTTCCTTCTCAGGGCAGGTTCGGTCTCACAGCCACACACAAACAAACACTTCCACCAGTGTAGCTAGTACTGGTAGGTTTATTTTATTTTTCGGTGTCCCCAAAATGCCTTTTCCCTTCTCAGGTCAGGTTTGGCCTCACAGCCCTTTACATATACACCTCCACCAAAAGTACTAGCTAGTCTTTATTATTTTCTTCTGTGTAGTGTCACTGTCACTTTTCACACAAAAATGTTTTTCTCTTTCCCTTCCTATAGGTGGGTCTGTGGGAGGAGGGGTTAGCCAGAGCCGGACGGAGTACTAGCAGGAAATTGCTTTTCCTTCTCAGGGCAGGTTCGGGTCTCACAGCTACACACAAACAAACACTTCCACCAGTGTAGCTAGGACTGGTAGGTTTATTTTATTTTTTCGGTGTCCCCAAAATGCCTTTTCCTTCTCAGGTCAGGTTTGGCCTCACAGCCGCACACACATACACCTCCACCAAAAGTACTAGCTAGGGTTTATTATTTTCTTCTGTGTAGTGTCACTGTCACTCATGCCTCTCAACTGTCCCTGATTTTGCCTCAAAATTTTACTCTGTCCCTCCTAAAAATTGTGTTTCCGTGACCAAACAGTGGTGGTTATAAGCATAAACTAATGTCAAACATTTAAGTTACAGACTTGTTCTTCTTTAGATAATGCATTTTACACTAAGCCCTTTATTCTACCAGCTTCCTGAGTGGATAACTCCAATTTTGAAGAAGTGTCCCTGATTTTGGTCCTTTGTCCCTGATTTTTTAAGCCTTGTCCCTGATTTGTGAGGCAGGAGGTTTTCACACAAAAAATGTTTTTCCCTTTCCCCTTCCTATAGTATATTTCTAAGAAAGAAGTCCGCAGTTGTTCCCAAATTCCTGTACCCTCTCCTCTCAGGGCAGGTTAGGTCTCACTCACAGCCCACTGCCACACACACCTCCACCAAGTACTTGGTAGGACAAACAAAGTACTAGCTAATAAGTTTATTTAAGGTAGCTATCTTTTTTTGGTATCAATCTCTTTTATACTGCGACTGTTTACTTTATTAAGTATTCAGTTCTTTCCTTCCACAATTTCCTCTACTCTACCCTTAGGCTCTCAGGGCAGGTTCGGTGGTCTTGCAGGAGGCACACATTATCAGTCAGGTCCAAGTCCCTGATCTCTGCTCTCTCTCAGGAGGGCAGGCTTGTCTCACAAACACACCCACACACACACACACCAACCCTTATCACACGATTATTATTGAAATGTTTAGTAATTCCACAACTTAAATTCAACACACAATCACTTCCCACTTAGAGTCTCATGTTTTTGCCTTTTTATTTATTTAAGAGCTGTGTATCCTTTTATTTTCTTCACTTCACGTGTCCAAACAACACACACAGCTCCCTGAATTCAGTGTGCAGTGTTTTGCTTAGTTCTCCTTTTTTTTATATATATATATAAAATCAGCAGATTGTTTAATCAGACTTTCCACTCTAAGCAAACTCTCTCCTCTCACATCCCTCCCCAAACTACAGATCCTCCTACTCTCCTGCTCCAAAATTCCCAATATATATTTGTATTATATTCTAACTTCTCTCTTCTATTACTGATTTGCTAGTGACTCGCAGCAATCAGCCCCAAATACACAGTTTGACTGTGCTCCAAACAGAAACGATGTGCTCTCTGCCTCTCTCCGAGCAGCGAAATGGCGCGTTTGCCAACGTGCATGAAGCTAGTGCTACTGCCACTCTGAGAGCTCCAGTCCAACCCCTAACGCGATCACCAATAGCCAGGACTGACAGGAATGTACCATCAGCTGTAGGCTGCCTAGCCTGTCAGTCTGGCTATTTTGACCAGTTACGAGCGCGTTTCTTCTTGGCGCCGCCCTCGCGCCTCCCCAAGTGTCTGCTGGTGCCCGATTGCACAGTTAATTCGGGAGTCGGGACATGGGGCACGGTGGCGCGCGGCTGTGGTGCGGCGGGTGCGCGCATTCAGCAATGCGCACAAAGACTCCATCTAGTGGCCAGCGAGAGAAAAGCAGGTAAAAACCTGCAGATTTTAAACTGCAGTATGGTAGTCCGTGGGACAAGCAGAACTCTGGCATCTGCTTGTCCCTACATAAAAAATGGTAGTCCGGGACGTCGGGCTATAGGATTTGTCAAGCCCTGCAATGTATGCAAGTGGAGGTTGTGAGAATCAAACCAAGGTCTGGTCTGCTGGATGTACCAAGCTCATTCATGGCTCATTCTCCAACATCTAGGCTATACTGCCAGACCCATTTGACACTGTGGATCATGCACTGTTGCTGGTTCGTCTAAGGGAGTTCTACGGACTCACCAGTACTGTCATCAACTGGTTTGAGTCCTTTCTTACAGGCAGCATGCAGAGGGTGATGATGGGAAATTCCTCATCCTGCCCTAAGCCCCTGCCTTGTGGAGCTCTCCAGGGCTTGATCCTGTTGCCTGCATTGTTCGCGGTGTACCTGCTTCCCCTGGGTGAGATCATTAGACAGTACAGTTTGGGTTTCCATGTGCAGATGACACCCAGCTGTAGATGTCACTTGCACCCCAGACTAATGGCGCTGTGAAAGTGCTAAATAAATGTCTGTCTGACATCCAGGATGGGATGTCCTCGAGCTGGCTGTGACTCAACCCTGACTAGATGGAGGTGCTAGTGACTGAGCCTGGTCGTCGGCGGGATGTGGATGCTGCTGGGATGGGAACAGGATTATTCCCAGGTCCCACTTCTTTGGCGGCATCCACCAAGGTGAAAAATCTGAGTGTCATCCTCGATGATGGAATGACACTTGAAGCTCATGTGCCATCCGTTGTCAAGAGTGTTTTTTACCACTTGAGGAATGTTATCTGGATTAATGCCTTGATTCTGCCTGATGACCTGCTCTTACTGGTACATGCCTTTGTAACATCACTGCTTGACTACTGCAATGCTCTATATCTTGTAGCCACTGGGGGGGTTCTCCAGTGCCTGCAGCTGGTGTACAACGCAGCAGCCAGGTTACTAACGGGCCTTCTAAGGTGCTGTTATGTGACCCCAGTTCTGCACAAACTGCACTAGCTGCCGGTTAGGTACAGAACCATCTTCAAGGTGGGCCTGCTCACTATAAGGTCCTATATGGATTGGGCCCTGTCTACCTGAATGACCTCCTGACTCCTGTCCGTCCCATGCGCTCGTTTTGCTCCTCTACCAAGGGCCTCCTAGCGGTTCCCAAGGCCTACTTCAAATCCTCTGGAGATCTTTCATTCAAGGTGGCAGGGCTGATATTGCGGAACTCACTGCCAAGACCCTTGAGGGAGGCCCCATCAGTGAAGGTTTTTAAGCGCGGCCTTAAGGCACATCTTAAATTAGTAAACTGCTGCAATACTTTACTTTACTTAAATCAGATTTTAAGTTGTCTAATTTATTATCTATTTTTCTGTTTTCATGTTTATCCACTGATGTACGTTGGCCTATCTACAGTACCTATACAGTGCCTAGAGCCTCTTGGATGGGGCACTAAAAAATAAACTTTACTTACTAAGACTACCACTTAATGCAAATACCAGCGGCAGCTGCCTTGGCAGATGCATCAGAAACATCTTATGCTGAGCGTAGTAAATGTTTGCTAACCTCAGCCCCAGAATTAAAGGGAAACTGTCAGCAATCTGTGCCTCTGGACATTGGTCACTTGTTAACCTTACAAGCAAACTGTACTGTGTGTGAAACATAGAAACACAGAAACAAAGAAACATTGAATTTGACGGCAGATAAAGACTGCTTGGCTCACCCAGTCTGCCCATTTCCCTACCTAATGGATAAGCTGCAGATCCTAGTTAACCAACAGCCTACTTTTTCCTACCCCCACCCTCTAGAATTGCCTTATGACTGTCCCATGCATTCTTGAAATCCACCACTGTTTTTGACTCCACAACCTCCTCAGGAAGACTGTTCCATACATCCATAACCCTCTTCGTAAAAAAATACTTCCTCACATTACCTCTGAGCCGTCCCCCCTCAACCTTCAAATTGTGCCCCCTTGTTCTTGCACACCTCTTTTTCTGAAAGATGTTACCCTCTTGGACCTTGTTGATTCCCTTGAGGTACTTGAAAGTTTCTATCATGTCTCCCCTCTCCCTCCTTTCCACGAGGCTATACATATTAAGCTCCTTAAGTCTCTCTTCATATGTCTTCTGGTGCAGACACTGCACCATCTTAGTTGCCCTCCTCTGGACTGCCTCCATCCTGTCTATGTCTTTGTGGAGATTGGGTCTCCAGAACTGCACATAGTACTCCAGATGGGGTCTCACCAACTGACTGTACAGAGGGATAACAACTTCCTGTTTTCTACTGGTGATGCCTCTACCTATGCATCCCAGTATCCCCTCAGCCCTCCTTACTGCCCTCTCACATTGCTTGCCCACCTTTAGGTCATCAGATATGAAAACATTTTGCAAGTCATGCAAAAATCATTTTTTTGTATGTCCTCCTGTCTCTCCTCCATTTTTTGAGCTTGATTGACAGCGTTAACCAGACGTGACACCATAGATGAACTTCAGTCTTGTTTAGTCTATTACAAACAGTTCGTTGGCATTCTCTGTTATTACCAAAGCCTTTGGAATTTCTAGTAGCCTAGCTGTGCACAAATCTCTCCATTCTTTCACATACAGGTCAGTGGATTGTGGTAGCCTGGTGTTTCTGAATTTTGTCTTTACTTTACTTTGCCATAATTTACCTTGATTTTTGTCAGCGGTTGTATCCACGTTCCAAACCGCAATGCTATAAGATACAGCAGAAACACCCACGCTCAGTTCCGCCATATGTGATGGCTGCTAAAGTTTTATGTGTCTTTTCTTTTGTTACAGTACACTAACTGATGCCATACAGTTGCAATTTAAAATTTTGTTTCTGTCCAGAATGTTGTCCGGTATTTCAGCAGGACGTCTGTAACCAGTCATTCCCAATGTCTGTATTGCTTTTCCCAGTCACACTGGAACTATCCATTACCCAGTGTGAGAGAGAATCAAGCTGTTTGATGCTTTCAGTGTTATTATTAGAAAAAATGTTTTTTTGTCTTCTGTCGTTAATGCAATATGACGTGTGATTTCTCACGGGGGTCAGTCCTGTATGGTTATGAATGTGCCTTTGCCCGTTGTATGGGGATATTAATGCATGCCTGGTCATTATTTTAATAATTGTGTTGTTTTGGTTTGGGTATACTTGGTTTTCTTGGACACAGCATTTTATTTTTACTGATTAATATGCGTTGATGATCCTAGGTAAAGAACCATGGCCCCGCTCTCTGTACATTTTAATTAGCTGTGAGAAAATACCCTGCTATTCACAGTGCCTGCTATCTGCATTATTGTAACTGGTTAACTGACATTGTTTGAATTTCAAAAGTCCTTTCCTCTGCTGTGATGAACCTCTTCACCCATCCACCCACCCCTCACTGATGGTAGCAGCTGGGTCACAAACAATGAACAGTGACTTTTCACAGGGAGATAATCACATCTGCTGCATGCCCCATCCAGCCCTTTGCGCGACTCACAGCCAGCCAAATACACACAAAGTAAACCGTGGGTGTTAACAGCAAACACTGCCTATTATTTGTGTGTTTTTTTCTTTTTTTTTTTTTAATCATCGAATACTTTCTCACCCAGCGGAGCAGGCCCCACGACCTACGGCACCTGCCCCCCCCCCGGACCTGGTCTGGCATGCAGATAATCACCCCATCGCACAAGGTCAGCCACACCCTGATGAAGGTGTCTCTTGTGTCCGGAGGCATGGGGCATGGCCATCAGCCGCTGAGGCTGCCCCGCCATTATCCACTTTTCTGTTCTCCAGGGAGCCGGACATGCAATGGCATCCAAGCACGTCCATGTCGACGCCCGACGCACTCCCTTCCTTGCTAGGCACACCACTTCAGTGAGGCTGGCCTCCGCCAGTCGCCGCTACAGCGCGATGCACCACTATCACCCACCCCAGAGCAAGGAGAGCAGTCGTGGGACGCTCAATCTTTCCTCTCCCCTGCCAGCTCCCAGCGGCCCGAGTCCGTTCCCGAACCTGGGTCGCCGATGTAGTGCGAGGTGTGGCGTCCAGCGCCTCAACCCTCAGCGCCACTGGACCGGCCCATTATTTGTGTGTTTTGATCTTGCACTTGCTCTACATTGAATGCCACCCCAACTCTGCACATGGAGACATTGCTCAGTTGATCCACTAGCGCCAGTCTCTGTTTCCAAGTCTAATTCTTTGTAATAGGCACCTTTCCCTGTTTTGGATCAATCTGCAGCTGTAATGAAGTCAGAAATGTAATACTGCATGTTAGTAATGAGCTTTTAATTAGATGGATGTACAAACTGGGGAAACTAAAAAAAAATGTGACTGTCTTTATGACGTTTGGAGCAAATTATTACATAGCTCCTGGTGTCAGGCACAACTAATAGGCATAGTCTTCTTGCATTGGCAGAGCAGTTATGTTCTTTGCGCAGCTGTCACTCACAGGATTAGAACCAATCTTGGCCCAATGTCAGATGCCTGTGCACTCCATGAATCCATGTTTATTGTTGCACATGTTTCTTTGCTGCAATAAAGCGTGTATGAATAATGTTTAATTCGGGCAATAGCACTACACAAGACCATAGTTTTAACCCCTAACAGGGTCTATTTATGTATATATTTGATAATCCGTGATCAGGAGTGGCAAACTTGGCTCAAGCTCATCTCCATGTCCGGCCAGAATTCTAACTGCCCTCTGTCTTGTGGCCCGCTACAATTAATGTGCTCTTGCAATGTGGAAAGGGATAAATAAATGTCCACCTTTGCCTCAAATGTAGAGTTGAAAGATGATGTTTCTCAAACAGCAGAGGATGTTCTCCATTCTTGTGGCATATCTTTTCTTTTCTGTATGTTTTCTGTTTCTTTCTTTTTTTCTACTTTTTTGTTGTGTTTCTTGCATGCTGTGTGTGTATAAGACAGAGCCTGAGCCACAGGGATAAGATTTCTGTGGAAGGTTGTTTTTAACCATGCACTTTTTATAGCTGTGCATTTTTATATCCCACTACCACGTAAGCGAAATATTATCTGCAGTCACTTGTCTTAGTTCATGCACAGGACTTTTCATGTAGTGACATCATCACCAATTGTGAGGCTTCCCGAAATTAATGCTTTGGGCTTTACAATGGCAAGTTATAATTATGTTGTTCTGTTCAGTACCTGGTCTTAGATAGAATGATCTCATTTGAAACATACAATATACTACTAATTGTAAGTATGTATTTTTGTAGCTTGATGCGCGGTATGCTCACTGTCAGTCAGTCCTGTGTGGAAATGGAGCTGTGACCTGCTCTTGCTGATAACAATGCTGTTATCTCAAATGGCAGACAAACGGTGTGGCTGGAAGAGGGGTACACTTTGCTCTCTGACAAATGACATTGTCAACTTTTTAATATAATGATTACTATGACCTGATGGTCTAGTTTGTGTGTGTGTTTTTATCCGATCTTGCACTGGATAGCACAAGAAATCAACGTCCACTCAGATTACAAAGACATAGTGCTCAGTCACTCCAAAAGTGATATTCTGGCTGCCAAAATATCATGCGCTGGAATCTGCACATTTTATGTATGGGCCCTAATTTGGGGCATTTATTTTTGCAGAAATGTAATGCAAAAGAACTGTGGGCAGCTTGTCAACTGACAGATTTACATACGTGTTAAAAAATAAACCAAAAAAATTAAAAACTGTCATACTGACATTTGCAGCAACCAGTGGCATTAACCTATCTGAATACCAGCCGACTTGCAGTCAACTCAGTGAAACTAACTGGTCACAATATAATGCTATTTTTCCTGCCAAGCAGCAACTCATACAAAACATAAATCCTAATCTTCACATAGACTCCAGCATCCCCGGAGCCCAGACAAAGACACAGAACAATTGTCAGTGACTGCGAAGAGTGGATGTGCTATTGGAGAATATTCTAGGGGAAACTGTCAGAGCCTCATTCTTCAACATGGAAAGCACTGACTGCCAGTATACATGTGGTAATCCCTACCTAAAAGAAAATAATTAAATAAAGAAGAAACTTATGAACAGGACGAAATACCACAGTATTTGTAAAGCAAACTGCCTCTCATGCCAGGCTGGGAGCTCAACTGGTTCCATAGGAAGGAAACTGGTGCTATACACATTTGCAATGAGGTGTGGCATCAGTCACCCAGATACACAAGCCAACACCACAGACTGTTGAAAAGCCTCTGACTGTTCACACTTGTTGTACAAACATATGAAACTGCCAGCAGAATCAGGCCATATGGTCTATCAAGTCTGCTCGAGTGTGCAGCTAGCAATCCTTTATACTGCAGCTGTCCCTCCTCCCTCCCTCCCTCCCCATCACGGGACCCTCCCCTCACTTTGTCCCATCCCCTTTTAAAACTGCCCACCAACTTACAGGACATCACCTCTTTGGGCAGCGCATTCCACACAGACACCACCCTTTCCATGAAAAAGTGCCTCCTCATTTCTCTCCTGAATTTTCCTCCCTCCAATTTCTGACCATGACCCCTCATTCCCCCCCCCCAACATACAAATCCCCTCCGTACCACTCTTGTTTATACCCTTCATGTATTTAAAGGTCTCAGTTATATCTCCCCTATCCCTCCTCTCCTCCAGGGAGTACATGTTAAGCTCCCTCAGCCTCCCCTTGTAGGGTTTGTCTTCCAATCCCATGATCATCAGTGTTGCACTGCGCTGGACCCCCTCCAGTAATCTAACATCTTTATTCAAGTATGGGCGCCAATACTGCATGCAGTACTCCAGCTGCAGCCTCACCAGCGATCTGTACAGAGGCAGGATCACCTCCCTTGACCTGAAGGTGATTCCACTAGCAATACACTCCAACATCTTGTTAGCATCAGCTGCTGCCTTCCTGTGCTGTGCTGAGTGGTTCATTGGCGCCGTTATTATGCACCCCTTCCAACTGATAACACCTCCTTGGGTTCCTTGCGCTCCCAAGTGCCATGACTTTGAACCCCAGAACCCCAGCTGCCATGTGTCTGACCAGCCCTCAAGTTTTGTCAGATCATCCTGCTGCCCCCCCCCCCCCACTGTATCATCCACCACCGCACCTATCTTGGTGTCATCCTCAAAAAGACTAATCTTGCTCTTAATGCCATGTGAGATATCAGCTATGAAAATGCCAAACAACACTGGGCCCAGTACTGAGCCCTGCAGCACCCTGCTTGTTACAGCCCTTGGAGCTGAGAGTTCCCCTCCCACTACTACCCTCTGCTGCCTCCTTTGCAGCCGGTTCTTGATCCAATTCACCATCTTTGTCCCTGCTCCCTGGTATCCCAACTTGCTAATCAGCCTCCCATGTGACACTGAGTCGAATGCTTTGCTGAAATCCAGATACACAACATCCACTGCATGGCCCTTGTCCAGTTCCCTAGTCACCCAGTCATAACAGTCAACCAGGATGGTCTGGCAGCATCTGCCAGAAACAAACCCATGTTGCTTTCCGTCCTGGAGACCATTACCTTCTAGAAAGGTTACTAACCTCTCTTTAAGGATGGTCTCCATTAACTTTCCCACAATGGATATGAGGCTTACTGGTCTATAGCTGCCCGGTTCTTCTTTGGGTCCGCTTTTGTGGAGGGGCACCACGTGAGCCATCCTCCAGTCCAGGGATATGCACCCTGTTTCCAGAGAGATACTGAACAAGTCTGCCAATGGCTCCGCCAGGACCTCTGCCAATTCCTTCAGTACCCAGGGGTGTATACCATCTGGTCCTGGCACCTTATCCACTCTCAGTGCCCTTAAACCTTCTAGTACCCTGGCAGCTGTGATTTCCCCATTCGGCACCCCTCCCCCCTGTGCCTACTCTCCCTATCCTCTGAGGCACTGACCCATCCTTCTCCTTGGTAAATACAGAACACAAGTATTAATTTAGCGCTTCTGCCTGCTCTGCCTCTTTCTGTGCCCCTCCATCCTTCCTGATCCTTACTATTTGATCTTTGCAGATCCTTCTCTCACATATGTACCTGAAGAAGTCTTTCCCCATCCTTGATACCCTGTGCCAGCCTAAGCTCTTTGGAAGCCCTGGCTGCCCTGACTGCTCTGGTCACCTCTCTAGATTTCTAGATTTCTTCAGGTACTCCTCTCTATCCTCCCCCTGCTTGGAGCTCTTGAATCTCCTGAAGGCTGCCCTTTTTGGCCTCACCTTTTCCAACACCTCCCCACTTAACCAACTAGGTTTCTTGGCCCTTTCTTTTTTGCTTTGTGTCCTGGTACAGGATCTAGTGGCCTCTGCATGTCCTAGCTTGATGACTTCGCATTTCTGGCCAGCATCCATGTGCAGGTGGACTGCAGCTAGGTGCCCGGCCACTATTCCCCCATCCTCCCAAAGTCAGCTCACTTGAAGTCCAACACCCTGGTCCCTGTTCCCACAGCCTCCTTGCCCATGCTGATTGAGAACCTCACTGTGTAGTGGTCATTCCTTGCCAGCGGATCTTCCACCACCAGCTGTCTGACAAACTCCCTGTTAGACAGCACAAGGTCCAGGGTGTTGCCTTACCTGGCTGGCTCGTTTACCATCTGTATCAAGAAGCTGTCCTGAAAAGCCTCAAGGAGGAATTGCTCACTTGTGCTCAAGGTGGCGGGGGTTCTCCAGTCCGCCCCTAGCAGATTGAAGTCCCCCACGATCACAGTGTTACCCTTCCCATGGACACTCCTGATCTGCTCCGCTAGTTCTCTGTCTAAGTTCTCTGCCTGAGACTGTGGCCTATACTCCACCCCCATCCTAAGGGTCCTGTTTCAGTTTTGTTTTGTGTCTAAACTAGCTGTTTCAGCAATACTAATAAGTGCTATTCAGTTTTGTCTTGATGTAGTGCAAAGTTAGTTTCATGATAGAAAACCAATTTGAATCAGCAGTGTTTCTAACTTGTGTTGATAGTGTTCTGCTGGTTGGTACCTGTCCGGTTGTGTTCATTTATTTTTGTGCCTTGACAGGTGTTTCAAACAGTTCTGTGACAGCTTCGCAATTATATTATTCTTGACACCCATCAATTCATTTGCAAATCTGGAGTGGTGTCATAAAGTTGGGTCAGTGTCATGATATTTGATAACTTGTTATATTATCATTGGCAGAGGACAGGAGGATCAGACCATCGCTCCTTTCCCAAGCAACATCTGTAGTCATATATCAAGGTTATGTAGAGTTTATTTCCACATTCCTCACTGATGCCGTGCAGAACCTCTTCGCTGAAACACAACTGCACCACCTCCACTCCCACTGATGACCACTGATGTGTCCCTAACACTAAACAGTGCCTCTGCAAATGTGGATAATTGCATCTCTTTCATTCTCTATGCAGTCTCACAGTAAACCTTGGGTTTCTTTATATTCCCATTTTTTTTCCCCATGCTTTTACACTTACTCCCATCGACACTGCAACATATGATTCTTTAGCACTGTACAGGTGGGAGCAAGTGCAAAAGGGTGGAAAAAGAAAAGGAATATAAAGAAACCAGAGGCATACTGTGTGGCTGCATCAACCCTAAGATCTTGCCACTGGAGCTGTGCACTTATGCTGCAAAAACAGTTTTGAGAATGATCTGTCCACTGTGCTGTACAGATTACTATGAAAACGACACACAGTCAACATACAATGCTGTTTATCAGTTGTGTGACTGTAATTCATATTTTGTGCCTTCTATGGTGGAATTAGCAGTGGTTACAACTTATAATAATGTTTGTTACCGACAGGGTACGCCAGTGGCCATTGATGCCTGCACATAATTTACTGCATACTGTGTATCTGTTTGTAAATAATATGGACTGCTGCGATTTCACAATGCACCAACTACCCCACCACCGCACCCACCGCAGCCAACATACAAGCAGGTACTATTGGAAATTATTTATTCATTTTGTTTTTAAACAAAGGATCTGTTTGTGAAAATGCAACCAAGTAATGGAATATGAAGTGCGCAAGAAAGTTACATGATGCACTCTTTGTTTTAGACTGGGTGTCAATTTCGCGTACCAATAGTTAACACAGAATGGAATGATCATAATCTGCACAACACCTGAATGAGTTAATTGGTTTGCAGTTGTACCCAAACACACTCCAACCGGTACAACAAGTGAGAAGTGCACCCACAGAGTAACAGGATCATGAAAGGGTGCAGCACACTGACTCCCGTCCATTCCAACAAGGATAATAATTAGGTCAATGGGCTGGGGGGGATGAACAGGCACTGATGGAACAGCCCTTAAGCACTTTTGCAACTGTGCCGATTGGTTCTAGTTTTAAGTGACAGTGAGACTTATTTTAGGACTGGTGCAATGAGTTTAAGTGTACATTCAGAATATAGTACAGGGACTGCCAATCCAAACTGTTATTGTAAGCAATAGTGTCAGCAAGGCATCAAGTTGGCTCTCTGCAGGTGCAGTACTGGCAAGTTGTCACTTTTATTCTGATTACTGAAGATGCACATGGGTCACCATTACTAATAATTAGGATAATTACATGCTTTGGTGAAAAAAGAAAATAGATGCAGCATAGTGCGAGAAGCCAGAGTTCAGTGATAAGAATGCAATTCAGGCTTCAGAGGGCAAGATACAAGTTGGAACAGACTGCCAAATCACTGTCTCATACAGCCCCAAATTAGCACTTGGGAAACAAGGGAACAGCAAAGACAGTTATAAAATTGACAATTGCTAGCAAATGTATAATGAAAGCACTAACATTTCTACAAGTTAATATACATGTAAATCGCTGGTATTGGGCTTGTGTTGCAGACAGTGGATTCCGTCGATGATGTCATCGGGTCATTAGAGCAACTACACATGCGTGAAAATGGGGCTGCGCAGGTACTGTAGGAGAAATACACTGCTAGGGCAGGCATAAATAGCATTTTTTGCATGACATGTGGACTTCGGGAGGGTCAGACCGTAATACACTATTTAAAAATGTTATGGTGGAGCACGCAGCAAATACTGAAACTGGTGACAATTCTCCTTTAAGATTTTTAATTAACTAATTCTTGGCATTTCCTTCTGGAATAACCTCAGCTGCAGCTTTGGCAGCCTTCCACTGGCTATTCTGATACATGATCATGTGGGCCTGGTAGTTTGCAGTACGAAGGCCTAGTGAGGCAGAGGCACATGTGCGCTTACCCATCTCATCTAGGCTCCTGCATCCCTTATCAGGGACAGAGTACTCCTGAGTTTCAGTGCCCTGTATATAACACTGGCAGCCATTAAAACCACAGAGTCCATTTCAGGCTGGTTGGCATAATAAGGCTTGGCAGCAGGAGTAAGGTACTGCTTGTTATCCTTTCTAGGTGCAGCTGCTATTGAATTTTGCCTGTACCATGCAGCAAAAGTGGCATCCGCCAATGCAGGGCAAACTGGAGCAGCAATGATGGTAGGAGTACAAGGTACCTCCAAAAAATCCATCAGGTTCTTTTTATTGGAATCTTCCCCTTCCACAGAAAAGCCCAACACAGCTGCATTTGCTCTCTGTCAGGACTGAGGCAAGCATGGTGGTGGGGTTGCTTATATGTCCATCAAACCCTGTCCTACTCCATCTCTTTTAGTGAGGCACTCCCTTCCTCTCACAAGCTCATGCTAGTAAAGTTATCTGTCACTTCCACTTTCCCCATCTTTGCCAGTGTTTTCTATGCTTCGCCTTAGATATCTTCCTCTTCCCTGGTCAACTCCCTCTCATCTCTTTTCTCCCTCTCTGCCTCTGGTGAGCTCACTCTCCTTGGGGATTTCTTTTTTTTATTCATACTGTAATTTGTCATTTAAATATGCAAAATAAATTTTTACATACAAGATAGTATCAAGTCCATAACAAGAGGAAGCAATATGGAATGAATTTCATACAAGTACAATCATTAAATAGTCTTTTGTAGACAGCATTATTTCCATGGTATTACAGGCCTAGAAATAATATTTAATACCAAAACAAAAATGCCCTCCATAAACTGGAACTCAGAGCCTAACTGTTAAGTCATAAATCATAAATCTCCATGGTTTTTATAGATTTATATTACTTTTACATTTTACATAACCTCTTCTATTTTCAAAGCTGTTGCTGAAAAATCTTTATCAGAGTTCTCAGAGGATTCCTCCCTCTCTAGAGGGATCTGAGCCACATTGTGTTCAAATAAATTTTACTACTTGGTTGATCTAAAAAAAATGTGTTTTATTCTTAAAGGAAATCTGAATTTTTTCAGGTGTCAGCAATTAAATGGTAGCTCCCAATTCTAAGATCTATTGCCTGTATGTCAGAAACTTGCAGCGGCATTGTGTCTGATAAGAAAAATCTGAATAGATAAAAAATGTGTTGGCTTTATATATTAAAGTTCCTTTTATTCTGGAAAGCTTGACCAAAAGATCTCTGTCTGATTCAAATGCAAAGCTCATTAATATTGCAGAGGGTCTGGAAGGAAATGTATGCCTCTTTGCAGATGACACAAAGATCTGCAACAGCGTTAATACACAAGGGGGGTGCAAAGGATGAGAAGGGACTTGGCAAAATTGGAGGAATGGTCAGAAATATGGCACCTTACATTCAATGCAAAAAGTGCAAAGAAATGCACCCTGGGAATCAAAAACCCAGGAGAAGAGTACACAATAGGGGGTGTACTAAAAATAACACAAATGGAAAGGGACCTGGGGGTAGTCATATCAGATGACCGTAAGGTAGGTAAGCAATGCAAGAAAGCATTAAGGAGGGCTGGTGGATACTAGGATGTACAGAGAGAGGCACCACCAGTAGAAAACAGGAAGTTGTTATCCCTCTGTACAGACAGTTGGTGAGGCCCCATCTGGAGTACTGCACACAATTCCGGAGACCCCATCTCTGCAGGGACATAGACAGGATGGAGGCAGTTCAGAGGAGGGCAACTAAAATGGTGCAGGGTCTCCAACAGAAGCCACATGAAGAGAGTCTAAAAGTGCTTAATATGTATACCCTTGAAGAAGGGAGGAAAGGGGGGACATGATAGAAACTTTCAAGTACCTCAAGGGAATCAACAAAGTCCAAGATGGGAGCATCTTTCAGAAAAAGAGATGTGCAAGAACAAGGGGGTACAATTTGAAGACAGAGGGTGACTGAGGAGGTAGCGTGAGGAAGTATTTTTTCACGGAGAGGGTGGTGGACGCATGGAACCACCTTCCTGAGAAGGTCATGGGGTCAAAAACAGTAGGGGAATTCAAGAATACATGGGACAGACATAAGGCAATTATAGTGAGGGGTAGGAGGAAGTAGACTGTTGGGTAACTAGGATCTGCAGCTTATCCAATAGGTAGGGAAATGGAAAGACTAGGTGGGCCAAGTGGTCCTTATCTGCCGTCAAAGTCTATGTCTCTATGTTTCTATTGTACTTTTAGACTCGGGAACACTTGCATTTTGCTGTCTTTTATGTAGCCTAACGGCTTTGGTAATAAAGGGCAGATTTTCTGGAGGCAGCTCAAAAACTTCCACAAAGATGTCTTTTATCACATCTCTCATGCTCTCAAATTCTGCATCCAGGTTGTTTGGAAGGCCAACGATTCTTAAATTCTTGTATGTAATTTGATTCTCCAGATTTTCAATGTTCCTAAAAGTGTTATAGCTCTCTTTGATCAGCATGGCATTCACAGTTTCAGTCACTTTGTTTCCAATATTTGTTATCCCCCCAAGTTTCTTCAATTTGCTTTGTACTTGTTTCCATTTGTGTTTTGGTTACTTTTATTTCTTTCTATAGGAAATCAGCATATCACACCTGTCTCCATGAACTACACTGGCTGCCAGTTAGGTGGAGGATTGTCTTCAACATCGGATTACTGACCTATAAGGCCCTACACAAAAGGGGACTAATCTACCTGCAAGATCTCCATGTGCCTCATCATCTGTCCTGGGCTCTCCATTCTGCTGAGGGTTGTCTCCTTAGGGTTCCCAGGGTTAGGCTGTGGCATTCAGGTGATCGTGCATTTTCTGTTGCCATGCCTACCCTGTGGTACTCACTGCCTAACCATCTTCAGGAGGCACACTTGGTGGAATCCTTTAAAAAGGGTTTAAAGACCTTCTTATTTAACCAGGCTTTAGTGATTCATTTTACAGTATAATGATAGAAAGATTTTGTTTATTGCTGCTTGCTTCAGCTGAATTTGTTTGTGGTTTTTGATTATTATTGTGTGTGTTTTATATTGTGTTTTTAATTGTTACTGTGAAGTGCTCAGAGTCCCTGGAATGGGACGCTATAAAAAATAAAGTGTTTATCTATCTATGTGTCTATCTTTCTGTCTATCTGAGGTTCAAGTCTGCGGGAAAAGGCTGTTCACTTTGCCGGTGAGATTCACAGACCAGAAAGCTGTTTCAAATCCTTGACTGGATGGCTTTGGAGGTTTCAGCATTTCAGGTTTAGAAACGGCTCTAGCATGGCTGGAGTGTGAGGAGTGTGAGGATGCAGAGCCGATGAAAGTAATATAACTTCGACAGATTCTTTCGCATATCAGGGACCTACGTAGAAACATAGAAGGTTGTTGGCAGAAGGAGACCAATGGTCCATCTAGTCTGCCCATGGTAAAATCCTGGAAACCTTATGTGGAACCAGGGCCTAACTAGTTGCTACTGATATGTCTCTATGTCAACAGTTCTTAGACTTTGTCACAGCGAGCCTCCCCAAATCCATGGAAAAGATTTTGAGCCTCCCCAAAAACTGAAATAATCTTGGGCCTCCCCAAAGAAAATTAACATATTGTACTTTGCACAGTACACCATGAATAAGTGTCAGTGGCTCAGTAGGTAGCACACTCGCCTCTGAGGCCGGGAGATCAGAGGGCTGTGGGTTCAGTTCCCACATCTGGCACTTGGGTTAATATCCCAGTACTGACACTGTAGTGCAGCAAGAGAGGGATGCTGCACTCCTGAGGTGCTGTCTTTCGGAAGAGACGTTAAACCGAGGTCCCATCTGCCTGGATTGGTGGTAGTTCAGGTGGATGTTAAAGATCCCATGGTACTTATCGAAAAGAGCAGGGGAATTTCCCCAGTGTCCTGGCCAAATTTCCCTCATTCACTAAAAATACCACCAACAGCTTAATCTGGTTCAAGGTCAGTTGGCATTCATCTGTATCCCCCTTCCCCGTGTCGTGCCTGAAAATAGGCAGGATTTGTCTAGTGCACTTACCCAGTCAACAAAAAATAAATAAATAAATAAATTGAAACCCCTTTGAGTACCTGGCTCTCATTCAGTTCTTTGTCTTTCACTGATGTGGAACCTTTGAAAAAGAGCACCTGTGCTCAAAGGTGTTATCTGACTAACAAATAAATAAAACAAAAATAAATGTTGTTATTCAGCTTACTGTAACCCCTGGCCAGCCTACTTGCTCCACTATTTTGATTCTTGAACCATTGTTACCCCTTGTTGCAGTACCTTCATGGGGTCAAACTGCTTTTTCTGTTTCTCTCTATCTGGAATAACCTTCCTACATACCTCGCCTCACCCCTCTTTCCCTGCTGTTAAGCAACTTCAGGGATTACTTTGTTCCTTCCTACTATTGTTTTAGCACTTATATGCTCAACCTTGTATTTGGGCCGTTCTGCCATCAGTCTACAGATTGATCAATTACCACCACTCATTATTAGTTTATTCTTCATATTTGTTTGCACTATTGTTCATTGTGTATTGCTTGACTGCTTTGCAGTTACCTTTTGAATTGTATTCACTCCCTACCCATCTCCGTACACCTGAAATAAGCCTTGACTCTTTCACCTTCTCTTGTCAATGATTTGTAAATAAATACATACATTTCACCTACTATTATCCTCTTTCAGTTTGCTTCATCCTTTCAAACAAAATATATAAAACTCAAAATTTAAATACATTACTTTTTCAGACTTGCTTGAGCCTCCCTTGGAACAGGCTGGGGCCTCCCCAAGGAGGCTGGCCTCACCATTTGAGAACCCCTGCTCTATGTGTCCTGCACTGCTTTTCAGGATGGTATGCTCTATCCCAACCCAGTTTGTAGGCCGTGACCATTTTTGCTTCTATCACTGTAGGTAGTAATCTATTCCACAGTTCACTCACTCAGTAAAGAAGATTTTTTCTAAGCTCTTGTTTAAAATTACCCCCTTGAGCTTCCAAGCATGCCCGCTTGTGCAGGTGTTTTTTGACCTAGTGAAGAGCTCCGTTAAAGGGACCTTGTTTATTCCCTTTAAGTAGCTGAAGGTTTCTATCATGTCCCCTCTTTTCCTTCTGTCCTTCCAAGGAGAACATGTTTAACTTATCTAAGCACTCCTCGTACAACAACCTGTTCATCCAGAAAATAATTTTTGTAGCTTTCCTCTATACTGTCTCAAGCCTGTTTATATCGTTTTTGAGGTGTGGGCTCCAAAACTGCACTCCATACTCTAGGTGCGGCCTCAGCAAGGACCTATACAGTGGCAGGATAACTTCCTTATTTCTGCTATCAAAGCTTCTGCCGATGCACCCCAACATTTTGCCTTGCTGTACGCCATTTCGCATTGCCTGGACAACTTGAGGTTATCTGTTATTTGTATACCTAAGTCCCCTTCCTCAGTTGAGGCATTAAGTTTGATGCCGTTAAGCCAATATTGCATTTTGGGTTATGTCTACCTACATGAATTACCCTACAGTTTTTGGCACTGAATTTTGATTGCCAGTTCTCTGACCATTTTTCCAACTTTGCCAGGTCCTCTTTTAGGTTACTTATGCCTGTATCACTGCCTACCCTGCCTCCTGGCAAAAAAAGCAGCAACTCGGCTAAAAGTGACTGATTTTTTTAAAACCATGCCAGTAATGAAATGACTGATGCGGACTTGAGCTACTGAATTAATTCAAGTCTTGCGACTATTTCAATGAGATTTTTTAATGTCTCTAAATATTACATTTTTTTATCTAAGTTTCTTTAGTTCAAGATGATAATAAATAATGAATAATGAAATAAAATAGTGTACTGAACCAATGTGTGTGTGTATATACCAAATTACAGAGTAAACATGTTGTTTTTCATTTTCAGCATCCCTCAATATAACAAACTTCCTACTATAATGAATGGCGAACTTGGCTCCCAAATCATTCATTATATAGAGGGACAACTGTATTATTTTTTGGGGGGAAATGTGTGGGAGCATACCATAACATGTCAAGGGAAAGATTCATGTCTGAATTGATAATGACCAAACCATTTTATAATGAAAAATGAGTTTGTTGGCCGTAGACCTTTAATCAATCAAGCAATCAAATTTTATTAAATATAACACACTTCTTATATTAATTCAGTGTGCTTTATAATAAAAACAACATTTAAAAAGATATTAATAAAACAAATAATATAACAGTACATAAATATATCTACTAGGAAACTGGAAAGGCTTGGTTAAATAAAAAAAGACTTTTAAACAAAGCATACTTAACAATATAAGATTGGTGGTAATATTTTGGGTCTGGACATGCCAATCCAACCTGTTCTTTTGGCAGACAAAAGTTTTTGCCAAGTTATCCTTGGCTTTTTAGAGTGTCATATAAAAGTTGTATTTTTTAAAACATTTTTATTGAACTTCCAAAAAGAGTTACTGTATACAAATCCATATCCATTCAAATCATCACAAATTACAGTCCATATCCATCATCCAAGAAGGCTCAATATTAACATGCAAACAATAAGCAGTACTTCATAATAACAGGCCCTTCAGGGTTGCAAAAACCATAATAAAAACAAGACTAAAATAGCTACCTACATATTTACAGTCTGGTTAATAAAAAGCAACACCAACTCAAAAACGGGGAAAAAAAATCCTATATAAAAATATAACATCCTATATAAAAAAACTGCTATTCCCCACCCAACCCAGCCTACATTGCTTCCTTCTCACTTTCATTTTGATCATCTCCATTTATACATTCTACCCAAAACCCCAATAAAAATATAATGATCATGTTGCATATGATACATATATATATATATATATACACACACACACACACACACACTCAGGTTCACAGAAGCACCCAGCTGGTGATGGCTTATTGAAAATTTAATTTTACTAATTCCAAGAAGACTGAAATACATAAAGTAGAGTAAAAGGCAGTTGAGTAGGAGGTCTCATCACAAAAAAAGCACTATATATTAATGTGATACAAGCTCAAATTAAGGCCCATTAACAATATTAGCATTCACACACATTTCCCATCTAGTCCATCTGTTAATGTATTGTGGCTTCCTATGCTAAACTGAATAAGAAATACGCTCCCATCTCCTGTATTTGTGTTATAATTTGGACCCAGTCTCTTTCCTCTGGTGAGGCCAGAGTAATCACACCTTTACCCGTGGGGGATACCCAAATGGCTTCAATAGGAGGCAGGGGAGCACCTAGATGCTGTATGTGTGAGGGGTTATTAAGTTGTGCATTACCATCATTTCTTAGTTGATAAAAGCGAAGCCGATCTGCTGGGGTGAGGCTGTATTTATGAGCCAACATCTCAAAAGACAGGGGAGAATTACCCTGTAATAATTGCCATGGAGAATGAAAGCCCCTTAACACTTGACACTCAAACCATTGGTCCAAAGTGGCTAGATGAAAGTGTTCATCCCAGGCCCACCACTTATATCTCCACAGTGTATGTGGTGTATGCCCTTTGTTTGTTTCCCGCCTCCAGCCTTCTAAAGCTGTGGCTACTTCACTAAGCTGCTTTGCTGCTGTTTTTGACAGAGGAGAATGTTGATTTCAAAGCAAGAAACAGCAGTCTAGAACTACAGCTTTTTTACTGATAAATCACTTCTATCTCAGCAGGAGTCAGTGCCTGTTTGGATTAAGTAAACATATACTTTGTTAGAAGAAGAGGGTCTCATTTAAGTAAAAAAAAAAAAAAAAAGAAGAAGAAAGTCACTGTGTGTTTCTGAGAGGAAGGGGGCTGTATCAGCTTAATTTACTGAGTCGGGAGCAGAGGGTGAATCTAATTGGGGGTGTGGCTTAGGAGTACAAAAGCAGGTGTCTCCAATTACAGCTTCCTGCTGTTTTTGACAGAGGAGAACTTTATTTTCACAGCAAGAAACAGCAGTCTAGAACTACAACTTTTTTACTGACTGCCCTCCTTCCCACCCCTCCACCCTCCCACCCTAAGCCAGTTCTACTTTTATAGCCACTGGATTTGACTGACAACAGGAACTTCCGGTTTGGCAGTAGGAAGGGAAGGATCACTGAGACACATTAGTTTTATCAACCTTGACGGAACCTGAAAAATAACTCTTCTCCCCCAACCCCAGCTGCTGGAGGTCTGAATTCAAGCACGGAAGAGGGAGACTACTGAAGACTACAGGAAGTTCATGTCCCAGAACAGCAAGGGTGAGAGTTGTAAGGGCACATAGGCAGTAGGAAAGTAAATGTAAAAATACATAGAGGGAGGAGACAGTAATCATACAAAGCAACAGGAGAGGGGACACAAAATAAGACAAGATGGGACTGGTGCACTGCAATGGCTGTGGGGCAGCAGTGTTCCAGGAGACATTCTGGAGGCTGCAATGCTGCCTTGTTTGCAGGCACCTCTCTGGTCTGAGGGAGGAGGTTGCCCATCTCCAGGCTGACCTGGCTAGGATTCGTGAAACCTCTTCCCCCACCCAGGGACCACCAGGGCTACCTCGCTACCTCAGAGGTTGCCAAGAAAGAGAGCAGTTGGATCAAGGTGGGCTCAGGGAGGAGAGGGTAGTGGAACAGAGTGCATCCCTCCAGCTGTACCTCTCCACAATTCATATGCTGTTCTGGCAAAAGTGGTTCCCTCTATGGAGGCACCTGCAGTGGAGACCAAGGAGGATGCTGGGAACCTCCACCAAGGAGACCCACTGGAGGGTGGGGGTCTAAACAACTCCTGGTGGGGGACTCGATCATTAGAGGGTAGAAGTGGGGGAGGAAGTGGATAGGGAGGTAAGGTGCCTGCCTGGCACCACGGCTCAGAGGGATAGGAAGCAAATCCTCAGGATTGCGGGATCAGCTGCACAAGGGAGGGAACTGGATGGCATTGTCCACCTAGGGTCAAGTAGCCTGGCTGTGAATGGGATCAGAGCAGTGCAAGAGGAGTTTGTAGAGTTGGGGAGGGGCTTTAGACAAGTAGCATGTACGGTAACCTTCTCGGAAGTGCTGTCTGTCTATGGCAAGGATGATGCTAGGGTAATCCGCACCATGGGATTCAATGAATGGTTGAAAAACTGGTGTGGAGCTCAGGGTTTTGCCTTCACTGGGGAGCCATCTGGAGGATGCAGGCCTATACTGCCGTGATGGTCTGCATCTGTCCGAGGGGACCAGGATCCTAAGTGACAGGTTTAAATGCTTCATTGTCAAGCATTTAAACTAGTCAAGGGGGGAGACACTGAAAAGGAGCAGGGAAATACTAGCCTCCCCCCCATAAAACACAGTAGTTAGAGAGGTAAACACCAATGTAGAGAAGTCAGTAGGGAGCAGGACAGGGGTAAATGCAGGAAAAGGCAGTAAGGACAGGGATGAGGCTAAAAGGGGTAAGGCCATAAAAAAAGGAAGGTGATGAGTAACAGTGCCCGCAGTCTGTGTAACAAGCTCCCTGAACTAGTGGCCTTGATGGAAGGGGGATACCTGGATATTGTGGCAGTCACTGAAACATGGTACACAGAGAACCATGACTGGGATGTCAACATACCAGGATACTCAGTCTACAGGAGGGACAGGGTGGGTAAAAGAGGAGGAGCAGTAGCTCTCTATATGAGGGAAGGGATTAAAGCAACAGAGTAAACAGGAAGTTGATGAGTCACTATGGGTCACCCTGGAGACAGGAAACGGCACCACAATCCGCATGGGGGTTGTGTACAGACCCCCATCTCAGGGGGAGGAAATGGACAAGGAAATGATAGAAGGCATCCTTTAATGGCACAAAAAGGGGAGATATTGTTGATGGGGGACCTGAATATGCCAGATGTTAACTGGAGTACCTCTGCTCCAGGAACATCCAAGAGCAGGGTCATTCTTGATGCCCTACAGAGGGCATGCCTCAGACAGCTAGTGTTGGAACCCACTCGGGAGGGAGCACTCTTAAACCTGGTACTCTCAAATGGGGAAGGAGAAAGGACCTCATATTTAGAAGTGGGTAGCCATCTGGGAACAAGTAACCACCAAACAGTGTGGTTCATAGTAAACACAACCATAGAGTGAAGCCACGCTAAAACAAGAGTACTGGACTTTAGGAAGGCTGACTTTGTAAAACTGAGAGAGTGCCTCAGAAAAGCACTAGCAAAAGGAAAGAAGGAGGGATGGAGGAGCAATGGGGAATAATCAAAACAGCCATCACAAAGGCAACAAGCCTTTGTGTGAAGCAAATCAACAAAACAAAACAAAGGAAAAAAAATGCTATGGTTCTCAAAAGAGGTGGAAGGGAAGGTTAAGAGAAAAGGACAGCATTCAGGAAATATAAGGAAACACAGAAGGAGCAGGACAGAGAACTTTATCAGATAAAGCAGAAGGAGGATGGGAAGGCAGTCAGAATAGCAAAGGCACAAACTGAGGAAAAGATAGCCAGCTCTGTTAAGAAGGGGGGATAAAACCTTTTATAGGTACATTATTGAGCGAAGAAAGACCAAGGGAGGGATACAGAGCCTTAATAAAGGGGATGGAATGTGGGCAGAGGGTGACAGTGAAAAAGCAGGGATACTAAATGAATATTTCTGTTCAGTATTCACAATGGAAGAGGAGGCGGAGGTACCTAAACCAAACAAGAGAAACTCTGAATAGGGGGTCGACACCAGTCCATTCACAGAAGAAAGGGTTTTGAAAGAACAATTGAAACTGAGGGTGACAAAACAATGGGGCCTGATGGGATACACCCAAGAATTCTAAAAGAACTAAGGGTAGAACTAGTAACACCACTGACTACTCTCTTTGACAAATCATGGGAGGATGGGGTGGTACCTGAGGACTGGAGATAGGAAAATGTGATTCCACTTCACAAAAGTGGGAGCAGTGCAGAGGCAGGAAACTACAGACCAGTTAGTTTGACCTCAGTGGTAGGGAAAATGATGGAATCACTTCTGAAGGAAATAACTGTTGAGTACCTAGAAGACAGTGGGGCACAGGACCCAAGGCAGCATGGTTTCACATCAGGAAGGTCATGTCAGACGAACCTAATAGATTTCTTTGACTGGGTGACCAAAGTAGTAGACCAGGGAGGGGCTGTGGATATGGCCTACCTAGATTTTAGCAAGGCATCTGACACAGTCCCACACAAAAGATTAATATACAAGTTAGCCAGCCTTGGAGTGGGTCTCAAGGTGGTAGCCTGGATACAAAACTGGCTGGACAACAGGACGCAAAGGGTAATAGTAAATGGAGTCCACAGTGAAGAAAGGAGTGTAATTAGCGGGGTACCGTAGGGTTCGGTAGTAGGACCAGTCCTCTTTAATGTCTTTAAAAGTGACATTGGAGAGCACCTGGAAGGAGATGTATGTCTCTTTGCAGATGACATAAAGATCTGCAACAGGGTTGATACACAAGATGGGATGGAAAGGATGAAAAGGGACTTGGTAAGGTTGGAGGAATGGTCAAATATGCAGCAGTTCAGATTCAATGCAAACAAGTGCAAGGTAATGCATCTGGGGAACAAAAATCCAGGGGAAGAGTACACAATGGGGGGTGAGTTAATAACAACAACAAAAATCAAAAGAGACCTAGCAGTAATTATGTCAGATGACCTAAACATGGGCAAGCAATGTGAGAAGGCAGTGAGGAGGGCTGGGGGGATACTGGGATGCACAGGGAGAGGCATCAACAGTAGAAAATGGGAAGTTGTTATCCCTCTGTACAGACAGTTGGCAAGACCCCATCTGGAGTACTGTGTGCAATTCTGGAGACCCCATCTCCGCAAAGACATAGAAAGAGTGGAGGTTGTTCAGAGGAGGGCAACCAAAATGGTGCAGGATCTGCACCAGAAGACATTGAGCAGAGACTAAAGCAGCTTAATATGTATACCCTTAAGGAAAGGAGGGAAGGGGGGACATGATAGAAACTTTCAAGTATCTTAAGGGAATTAACAAAGTACAAGAGCGTAGTATCTTTCAGAAAAAGAGATGTACAAGAACAAGGGGGCACAATTTGAAGATAGTAGGGGACGGCTCAGAGGTAATGTTAGAAAGTATTTTTTCACAGAGAGGATTGTGGATGCATGGAACAGCCTTCCTGAGGAGGTTGTGAGTCGGGAACAGTGGGAGAATTCAGGAATGCATAGGACAGGCATAAGGCAATTCTAGAGTGGGGTAGGAGGAAGTAAGCTGTTGATTAACTAGAATCTGCAGCTTATCCATCAGGTAGGGAAATGGGCAGACTAGGTGGGCCAAGCGGTCCTTATCTGCCGTCAAATTCTATGTTTCTATGTTAAGCAACTTCCCTTCCAATCCCACCCTTAAATTCAGATGACAGGGTATAATTTGCAGACGGGGATCAGGGGGTTGACTGCGACTCAATGGTCTTCCAATGCGAAAAATAATGTGAGTTCTGCCACAAAAGGACAAATTTAATTTGGGAGGCCACCCAGTACCCTCGTAAATACGGTATTGCAAGTCTCCTCCTGTTTCTAAGGCAGGTACAAAATGTGTTGCCTCAGTCATGGTCTTTTGGCTCCCCAAACACAGGACAGTAATTGTTTCTGCCAGACCATTAATTCCTGAAGTAAGATGGCATATGGGACACTCTGAAAAAGATATAAAAATCTCGTCAATACTGTGTCACAATAGTGCAAATTTTCTGGATTTAAAACTGACCAAACGAGAAGATGGAACAGTTATTTCAGATATTTATAGAAAAAACACAGACTGCAACATAATGCAAGTGTCAAGTTATCACCCATTCCATGCTGTCTCAGATATCCCAAAGGGACAGTTTCTAAAATTGAAAGGAACTGTGGCAATGATGAACTCTTCAACAAAGAGTAGGAGACCTAGAAATCAGATTTAAGGAGCGGGGGTATGGCCATGAATTAGTGAGAGATGCAAGGAAGTTTACAATGATCTGATTTTTGGGGAGAATAGAAGGGAGGCATAATAAACGGTTTAACTTTGTTACCTCGGTTTTAGCATTTGCTGGACACTTTTAAGAAATTATCAAAAAAAGACTGGCATGTGCTAGAAATGGACAGGGGAGTTGCATAAGTGGTTGCCCCGGAAGGCACTGAAAAGGGCAAACTATACTGAAGATACACGTCCATAGCCATCATAGGGCAGTGCAACCCAAGACCTGGCTGGAAAAGGATCCGAAGGGCTGCTTCCAGTGCACAAAATGCAGCTATTGTAAATATATCATACAGGGAAATAAACTCTCCACCACAAACTCAGACAAAGAATTTAAGATCTGCCAATTCACCGCCTGTGACAGCATTGGGGTGATTAGTCTGTCACAGTGCTCCTGCAGTGCTTTCTATGTAGGCAAAACAAAATGAAGCCTAAAGAGCAGAGTGGGAGAGCACTGCAGAGCAGCTGAGAAGGGTGATATCGCATATGCAACAGCTTATCACGTGAAAACTGCCTAGAACCCACAGGAGCATAAATTCGAGTTCAGGTCTATTAACAAATGGATTTGTATTCTATTGTGTAAATTACTATGTACTCTACAACTTCTGAAATTGTATCTACCAGAATACTTAATATATTGCGTAAACTACTAAGTTCACTGCATTTATATATTACTGTGTATATTACTATGTACTTTGCATTGTATACCAACTGTCTGTTTTCTACCTGTAGCTGTTCTTTGTAATGACTTGGAACCTTTGTAAACGAGCTTCTAACTCAAAGATATTACTCCAAGACAATAAATAAAATACGACCTGGACGTTGCAGTCAGGAGACTTGCTTGGACTGGGTGCTTGGAGAAGAAGAGTTGGCCCTTCACTGACCTCTCCTTCCTCTAAAATACCCTCCCATCTGAGAGCAGTCTAGGGGCATAGGCATAGGGTAGAAGGCCCTAGGATAGTAGCCCCTGCCTCTATTTCCCCTACTCTGGGGCCTTTGGGAAGTAGAGGCTTTGATAAGTGGTTTTATATTCTTCCACCTTTTTCATGAAAGCTTCAGTTTTGTGCCTGAAAACAGAATTGTTCTCTTAGAGGAAATCCATAGCCTTGGTCTGAGTGTCTTGCCAGAGATTAGTGGTTCCCAACCAAGCATAACCTCAGGGAGATGGCCTGTGCCATGGCCCTGGAGGCAGTATAATTAGTGTCCACAGCCATATGGAACTGGCATTTAGTAGCTTCTAAGGCCGTCTTCACAGTTTCTTCCAGGTCCTGGGCTATCCTATCTGGGGCCTGTTGACTTACGGCTAAAACAGAGTTCCAGGGAGCCTTTTGATATTGAGCTGCATAGGCCATGTAAGTGGAAAGGCGGAGCAGCAAGGAGGCTGTTGTACAAGATTTCCTGTCCGTTGAGTCCAATTTTCTAGACTCCTTCTCAGGAGGTTGAAAGGAACATTGCACTTTAGCTTTGTCACAAGCTGCAGCCTGTACCATCCCCTCATGGTCTGGGTACATATAAAGAAATTCTGTGTAAGATTTCTCTAACTGATTTTTCTTTCCAATTTTTTTATCTACTCCAGGTAGAGAAGTGGGATTCTGGAGTAGTTTAAATGTTGATCTGCGTAAAGATTTATGAATGGGCAAAAGCAACATTTTGATAGAAGGGAGACCTATCATGTCCAGATAGTCAGCATCCTCCGCCTGGTCAGTGGTCTCCTGGGTAGTAATGTCCAGGGTGTCCACCATATGCTGTATAAAAGTGTGGGAAAATCCTCCTGACTATTAGAGGAATTGCCAAACTCTTGATCAGGGGATACATCTGGTTCTTTCTTTCTTTCTTTCTTCCTTTCAAATCGGTGACCGGGAAAGGCACACTGAGCCGAGGCTCATTTCCAGGTGCGGCACAGGTACAGGTTCACCCTCTGGTTCATCATCACCACCATAATAAAAACACTGGGAAAAACCAGGGTCTGAAAAATGAGTGACAGAGTCAGCTGGGGCAATAAACAGGCCACCCACAGTCTGTAAAGTCTGATAAATTTGCCAAGCCTTAGCCATTTCTTTGGCAGAGGGTGTCTATTTCTGTGCCACTGGTGTCTTCCTTTGCCTTTCAGCGGGAGGGGCAGTGATATGTTTCTCTTTTTGTTTCTTTTTACCAGGCACTGAAACAAGCACCTGCTCATGTTGTCTTTTTTTGGCTTGGTCACCATTATTATTTTTATCAGACTTATTCTCAAGGGATCCTTAGAGGACCTATCTTTGGATTTATGTTGAGAAGAAGACCCCTCTTCAGCACTTTTATTGGAGGAAAGGCAGACTGAGAGGCCATTATTTCCAATCTTTTTGCCTTCTTTTTTTACTGTTTTAAAACCTGTTGGTCCAGTTCTTTCCTTGGGTCTTTCTGACATGCTAGTTTGTCAGAAAAACCTTAACTTATTTCCAAAGGAAAATGAAGCAAAAAGGTTGGTTCCCTAGAACAATGGAACCGTAATAAAAATGGTTCCCACAGACAGAAAATGTGTTTTTTTTTACATAAAAACGCGATATGTTTAAAGAAAAAGAAACCACAAATGTTTAAAAGTATTTTTAAGTAAAACTGTGTCTTTTTCTCTCAGGCACGATAAAGTATTACCTCAGAAAAAGTGCGGGAACTGCAGAGGGAACTGCTATACTAAGCTGGATCCGTGGTTCCTGGGAACCGAAGGGAACCAAGGAAAACTAGTAAAAACATATAAAAATACCTAAAAAATAACTACAGGCAGCACAAAAGTAAAGAAAATAATCACTGGAAAAGAAAGAAACTTTCTTCAAGAGAAGTGAAGAGAGAGCACTCTGGGACAGTGCTGCTCAGTCAGCGTAGAAATAATTCTGGTGCCCTCTAGGCTGACTACAGGTAGCACACCCTCTTGCTCTCTCTCCTCACTGGTCAATTCCTAACACTCATTATCAGTGACTCCACTTCCGGAGCAGCTGAACCCAGCTGGCATTCTGCACTTGTCAAGCATAGTAAAGACACCTAGGGTGGGGAAAGGGAGGTTCTGTTGCCCTTGTATAGGTTCCCGGTCAGATCTCATTTAGAATACTGTGTTCAGTTTTGGGCACCACAAACTAAGAAAAATATTTGTTTACTTCAAAGAATAAAGAGAAAGGTGACAAGAAACATCAGGTCATTTACCAACTAGTCCTACAGGGCAAGACTGGTCAATTTAAACCTGTATTCTCTGGAGTACAGAAGACTAAGAGGTGACCTATGTTTAGTGTATAAGGCACTCCAAGATAAGGCTCTCTGGGAAGTGTTTAGGGCTAGACAGTAAGCCAAATATAAGAGAAAATAGGCTCCACAGTGTCTGATTAAAAGGTACATTTTACAAGTCAAGCAAATTGGTTTGTCAAAATTTGGAATAGTTTGCCAGAGGAAGTAGTTCTTAAGCGAATCCTTAAATTCCTTTAAAACGACACTACAGAATTATATGGGCCAAAGGAAGACGGTATTCATGAATTAAAATCTGTCGAGTCATTAAGGTTGCCGGCTATCAGACCCACACCGTCCTATGATCCTATGAACACAATGAGCACAAAAAAATAGTAACATCAGCAGGTCCAGCGTCCATATAATATAGTAAGCACTGCACTTCATGTCCCAAACTTACTTGGTGGTACTATTTATCTGACCTGGAAGGTAGGTACTGCTCACTGCTACTACAACTTCTCAACAACTGCATAAAAAGCAAATTATTTTTATTTTACCACCTGACTGTACTGTAGTATGATGTTAACACTATAGTTACTGTTTCATTTTTTTTTTACGACAGACAACTTAGCCAAAGCCTGAATGCTCTTCTTCAGACAAATAAGATGCAGATGCTATATATTTGTACTCTTTTTCACATCTCTCCATATTTGGCTGCGATATAACATATATTTTTATATTTTCACATCCCTCCATATTTGGCTGCAATTACTAGAGAAAAATGTTACTAAATTCATTCATCCATTTCATCCATTGCTCGTAGTATGATGCAATACAACATCTCGGTTACAGTAACTGGACTGAGATGAGATATTATGCACTTATTTATAACGTACTTGGCACTGGCAGCAAATGTTTCTAGGAAGTAGCAAGAATATATTTATCACTGGGTGTGTTATCAGGTGCACACACAACAGTGGGAATCTATTTTATTTTACTGACTGCACTGCACTTCACCGGTGTGACAGCCTAGGTGGTGGCCAGTAAGAAGATATCTTTAAAGGAGTAGTCCACCCAGAATTTAAAAAAACATATGTTATGTAGAGTGTTTTGATATGTATGTTAAATTCTAGTGTGTCCTTCCCTCTGTCTGCTATTTGGAGTTTTTCCTAAATTGCCTGCTAGCTGTATAGTAATTTTACGAACCCTGGGGATCTCCATAACAAACAGTTTTGTTGGCTTTCTTTCTCCCAGGATGCCCCCTGTCTCATGTGACAGTGATGTAGCCATGCCCTTGGATTTAGCACATGTATTGCTTTAAAATTAGTTTAGCAACAGCAGAGCCTTGTAACTTCTTATCCAGGGAGCACAAATGGCAACAGTTAGTTTAGCAGATACCTGAGAGTAAGCTCACTGGGGTTTCTGTAAGACAACAGCTACTAAATAGCTCTAATTCACTATTTTTGTTTTCTCTGTTCATCAGGTCTAGCTAGCAGGAGTGTTGTAACATCAAAAACACAAATAATGAATTAGAGCTATTTCGTAGCTGTTGTCTTACAGAAACCCCAGTTAGCTTGCTCTCGGGTAGCTGCTAAACTAACTGTTGCCATTTGTGCTCACTGGATAAGAAGTTACAAGGCTCTGCTGTTGCTAAACTAATTTTAAAGCAATACACATGCTAAACCTAAGGGCATGGCTACATCACTGTTACATGAGATGGGGGCATCCTGGGAGAAAGAAAGCCAATAAAACTGTTTGTTATGGAGATCCCCAGGGGTCGTAAAACTACCATACAGCTAGCAGGCAATTTAGGAAAAACTCAAAATAGCAGACAGAGGGAAGAACACACTAGGATTTAACATACATATCAAAACACTCTACATAACATATGTTTTTTGCGCATTCTGGGTGTACTGCTCCTGTAATTTCTTCTTTAAAAGATGTTGCATTGCTGAGTACAAGTAACAGAAAACATTGCCACCTGTTGGACCATGTAGGTACTGTCCCTTAGTACACTGACATGCAGTGCAGCTGCATCACATGGGTAGGCTCTTACTGCTGCTCATTTGATGATTCATTAGCCATTTATTTATTTTTTGGCCTGGACTGCTCTGGAACATCCATAATAATATACCCCCTCCTCCACCAGCATTAATAAAAAAATATGTTAGCTGCTTGACATTGGATGGTAGTAGGTACTGACTTGCATTTCTCTCCCTAGTCTCTGTTCTCTCTTGCCATCTCTTTCTCAGCCAACACACTCACAGGCCCAAGCAGGAATGTCACCAAGGGAGGCTGTCCTTCCAAGACGCTACCGACTGCTTTGCTTTAGCGGTTTTATTTTACTTTTCATGCAAACAATGAATTAAATGATTCTCTTTGGGCCTCTGTGTTAAATACTACAGAGTTTGGCCCCTTTTATGCATTTTTTTTATATTTATATTTCATGTTTTTTTGACGTTTTTCTCCCCTGCTCCCTTGGGTGCCAGCACATGGACGTCATGTGTGCATGGAGGTGCATGCACGCCCCATGACACCGATGCAACCCCTTCTGCACCTCCCCGTTGCAAATGCTGGAGCTCCCTCAGGTCAGCGCCACCATCCGTACTCCACTAGGTGGCAGCCAGTGACCGGGAGGCCTCCAAACCCTTCCAGGAGAGAGCTGCCTTGCGGTGGCTCAGTCTCGCTCCTCCCCCCAGCTGACTCCCGACAACCTGGGCTCATTCCCGAATAAGGGTCACTGGTGCAGCATGAGGTGTGGCATCCAGCACCTCAACCATCAGCGCCACCAGGCCGGCCCCTTTTATGCATTTTATCACATTTGTTCAAATATTTATAAATAATCAGAACTAATCAACCCCCCCACCTCGTTCCAGTTATTTAAATAAGGGTTAGAACTTCACCAAATTCTGCCAGCCCTAGTTTTTATAAGCTCTGATCTTTTGTTTGCTGGTCCTGCTGTTCTCCTGGAGCTAACTACAGTCACAGAGGACAGTACTTAGCACTGGGATAACTGCGGGACCAGCAAACATATCATCAGATCTTATAAAACTCTTAACATGCACTGCAGGCTGTTGAATCTCACATTGCTGTGGACCTGCACAGGTGTCAGCTGCAGGGTACTCTGAGATTTGTAGCTACTAAAAATGTCAGCTTAGAAGCCAGAAAATCAGCCTGAGACAATCTTCTATACTGCAAAAAACAGTAAATAGTTCTTTCCCACCAAAAGCCAAAAAAGGCAAGACGAGAGAGAGAAGTGGATGTTTCCCCTCCTGGAAAAGGAGCTGAAAAAAGCTAAGGGGGATGGAGGGCGGCAAGGTACTACCTATTGCAAGAGCCTCTCTTGAAGATCTACTGTTACGGTAAGTTCTTACGCAACTATACTATCTTACTTCGAGAGGGCTCTTGCAGTAGGTAATCACATACAGGACTGAGTCCCAAGCAGTCTGGAAGAAGGAGAAGCACACGGGAGGAGGAAACTAACACATCCATGGAACCTCCGGCTGTAAGGGTCTCAAGAAAGGAGACCTAGCAGAACAGCCAACCTGAAGCCTGCTCTATGGCGAGAAGCAATGTCCAAACTGCAGTGTTTCATAAAGGTATGGACAGAAGTCCAAGTTGCGGCTGCACAAATGTCAACCGCTGGCACATTCTTGAAATAAGCCGCAGAGGCAGCAACACCCCTGGTGGAGTGACCTCTGACTTGACCCGGCAGGGTCTTGTGGTACTTGTCGTAACAGAAAGTGATACAATGAGCCAACCATTTAGAAAGGCATTGCTTAGTGACAGCATTGCCTTCTCTTTTGTAAGCAAAAGAGACAAAAAGCTGATCAGTCTTTCTGAGACCCTTCGTCCTGTTGGTGTAGTATCTCAGAATTCGATGAACATCCAAAGTAAGCAAGAAGTACTCCCCTTGACTGGAGTGTTACGTAAAGAAAGCTGATAGTTCAATGGATTGATTCAGCATAGATTCTGCCACCACCTTAGGAAGAAACTTAGGGTTGGTACGGAGAGCCACACGTTCCTTGTGAAAAATCAAATAAGGAATTTTACACATCAAGGCCTGAAGCTCGGAAATACCTCGAGCTGAGGTATTGGCCACTAGGAACAGAGTCTTCCAAGAGAGGAACTTCAAGTCTGCAGAGTAAGCTTCTCGAGAATGAAATTCAAATCCCAAGAGGGGGGCAGGAACGTGAACACGGGGTCTCAAGTGGAGGACCCCTCTAAGAAAAGTCTTAGAGACTTCCAACTGTGCAAAAGTTCTGTCCCCAAAGGGAACATGATAAGCGGAGATAGCTGCCATGTGAACCTTCAGAGATGAATGACTGAGACCCAGGTCAAAGAGATGGCGAAGATAGTCCAGAACTCTTTCGACAGGGCACGAAAAAGTCTTGAAATTCCAAGAAGAGGCCCAAATAGAGAACCGCTTCCATTTCGTGGCGTAGGTCGATCTTGTGGAAGGCTTTCTAACCTCCACCAGAATCTCAGCCACAAGCAGGGGGACCCCAAATCGGGCTTGAGCTACGTCTGCAGGAGCCATGCATGCAACTGAAGGGATTTGAGACTTGGATAAACCAGGATCCTCTGATTCTGGGTCAGCAAAGGTTGTGACAGAGGAAGAGGAAGAGGAGGCTCCTCTGAGTACTACTGCAGAAGAGAGAACCAAACTTGCCTGGGCCAGAAAGGAGCGATCAGGATAGTGCAAACTCCTTCTGATCTGAGTTTGTGTAAGACCTTCGGAATTAAAGGAATCGGGGGGGAAGGGAGGCATAGACAAAACTGTCCTTCCAATCTAGAGACAGAGCTTCTCTCCAAAAAATGCCTCGCCCTGGAGCGAGTGAGCAGGAGGTGGGAAGTTTTGTGTTGTGAGGAGATGCAAACAGGTCTACCGGAGTGTCCCCAATGCAGGAAGATATAAGTCTACCACCCCTTGATCCAGTTCCCACTCCTTGAGCCTCGCTTCTCAAAGCTGACTAAGGGTGGTCTGCCAGCATGTTTTCGATTCCAGGAACGTGAACCGCCGTAAGGTGAAGGCTGTGTTGCACTGCCCAATCCCAAATTCTCATTGCTTCCCTGCAAAGGGGGTAGGAATGCATTCCTCCCTGTTTGTTGATGTACCAGACTACACACATGTTGTCCATCTGGACAGCCAGATGACCAGGAAGCACATACAGAATCAGAGCTTGAAAAACATATAGCATGGCCCTGAGCTCGAGGATGTTTATGTGAAGAGAACGTTCAAGCCTGGACCAGGAGCCCTGAGTCCTGTGAGACCCCAGATGGGCTCCCCAACTCTCTTCCAAGGCGTCTGTTGTCAGTGTTTGAGAGGGAGGCCTGATGCAGAAGGGAACTCCCCGGCAAAGGTTCTCCTGAACCATCAACCATTGCAAGTCCAGAACCATGGGGTCGGAGACCAGGACTTCTTGGTCTAGGTCATCCAGCAGCTGATCCCACTGAGATGGAAGCGTCCACTGAGAGATCCTCATGTGGAGCTGAGTGCGAGGAACTGTCAGAATAGCAGCCGCCATGAGCCCGAGGAGGCGAAGGACTGACCAGACACTGACCCGCCTGCAACTGGACAGCAGGCTCACCTGAGCCCGAAGGGTATCCACCCCATCCAGCGGCAGAAAAGCCACGCCAGTGGTCATGTCCAGGATCACTCGATAAACTGGAGCCTCTGACAGGGGACGAGGTGGGACTTGGCCTGGTTGATGGTGATACCCAGGCTGGTAAAAACCTGCAGCGTAAGGGAGAGACAGCGCAGGAGATCCTCCCTGGATGGGACCGCCAGGAGACAGTCATCCAGGTACGGGAAAACCTGTACTCCCTGGGTGCGCAGGTGAGCCGCTACCATGGAAAGGCATTTGATGAACACTCGAGGCACTGAAGAAAGACCAAATGGGAGGGCCTTGAACTGGTAGTGGTCCCCTGGAACGAAAACCAAAGGAATTTGGAGTGGGAAGGGTGGAAAGGGACATGCAGGTAGGCATCCTGCATATCCAGGGCGCACAGCCACTGTCCCTCACAAGCTAACGTGGGAAAGAACTGGAAGGTGGGCATGGGGGACCACCCCTTTATACCGACGTCGTCTGACATCAGTCACCTGACACAGGAGCGGTCCCCCGCCAGAGACTGCCAGCTAGAAATCTTTTCCGTGGGGTCCTGGTGCCTGCCGGCTTCAGTCCTACATATAATTACCTACTGCAAGAGCCCTCTCAAAGTAAGATATGGGGTTGTCTATAGGCCTCCAGACCAGGGGGAGAATATAGACACATTACTGTTAGAAGATACACAAAACATGACAGCTAGAGGGGAGGTTCTGATAATGGGAGATTTCAACATGCCAGATACAAATTGGCCTATACCAGCAGGAACATCCGCCAGAACTAGACACATGGTGGATCCCTGCAGGGGGAAGGCCTCAAACAACTGGTACAACAACCCAGAAGAGACAGGGCTATCCTAGATCTAGTACTGACTAACGGGGAAAGAATCACAGATCTCCAGGTAGAAGGTCACCTGGGGGCCAGTGACCATCACATGGTATGGTTCAAATTGGCCACTAGAACTAAATCATCCCATTCCAAGGCAAAAATATAGGACTTCAGAGGAGCTGACTTTGATAAGATGGCCACAGAGTTAAGCTAGCCCTGACAAGAAGAAATACAGATGAGGGGGTACAGGCAAAGTGGGCAGACATTAAGGATGCAATATTTGAAGCAACATCCCACTGTATTAGGGAGAAAAGCAAGAGCAAAAGAAGGGAAACCACTTTGGTTCTCAAAAACAGTAGCAGAAAAGGTCAGAGCCAAAAGGATGGCCTTCACGAAATATGAGGGAATGCAGCAGGACAAAGATAGGGAAGCATGCCAAACTTCCCTAAGGGAAGCAGGGAAGGCAGTAAGGCAGGCAAAGGCACAAACCGAGGAAACACTAGCACAAACAGTAAAAGAAGGGGACAAGACTTTCTATAGATACATTAGTGAAAGGAGAAAGTCCAGAGGAGGTATTGCTAAGATCAAAGGGGATAACTTCCAGAAGGAGGTTGCGGACTTCATCACCGAGGTGGTACTGGAATCCCCCAGATGGTTGATTCTGGGGGATTTCAATGCCTGGGTCGACCATGAACTCTCGCCACTTGGACAAAACCTCCTCCAATTGATGGATTCATTGTGCCTAACATGGGTTATTACCACTGCAACCCAAGAGAAAGTGCACTCACTGGACTTGGTGTTCCACCTGGGGATGGAGATCTCTGATGTGGAGGTGGAGCCAGTCAGTTGGTCTGACCATCACGTCCTGAGAGTCAGTTTCACAGCCCCCTAAAATAGGCCTGCCCTTAAGGAGTTGGTACAGTTCCGTCCTTTGAGAGGAGTTACCTCAGAAGGCCTAATGATGGTACTGGACCTCTTGGGATTTCCAAGGGATAGCACTGGTCCAGGGCCTCTTGTGTCAGCCTATAACAAGGCTGTTACTGAGGCCTTGGAAATCATTGCTCCTGCTCGTGTTCGCCCACTTACCTCTCACCTGGGTGCTCCTTGGTTTAACAGGGAAATCCGTGAGTTGAAGAGGCAGGGGCAAAGGTTGGAAAGACACTGGCGGAAAACTCACCTGTAGGCAGATAAGACTTAGATTGATGGATCATTATAAGATCTCTCAATCGGCAATCTCCCGTAAGAAGGCAGAGTTCCTCTCCAGGGAAATTGCTGCGGTGAAGAACAGGCCAGCCCAGCTCTTCCGGACTGTGGACAGACTGTGCAATCCAGCCTGTCTTCACTCTGGTCAAGCGTTGTCACAAGTACAGTGTGAGGAGTTTGCACAGTTCTTCGCTGATAAGGTGTCCACCATCAGGGATGAGATCAGCCAGTGCCTTCCCATGGGACCTTGCATTGATCAATTGGGTGGTACTAATGCCAGTCAGACCTGATCCACCTTTAGTCAACCGGAAGTCGTGGATATAGTGAGGGTCATCCAGACTCTGCGGCCAACCTACTGTAGTTTGGATCCGGGCCTTATACGCCTACTAGTGGGTGTGTAGAAGTTATCATTCCGGTCCTTGCTGGGATACTGGGGGTTTCACTGGAGAGAGGGATCTTTCCAGATCCCCTAAAGGAGGCAGTAATATGCCCCCTTTTAAAAAAAAAAACCTTCCTTGACCCTGAATGCCCAGCTAACTAAAGACCGATCTCGAACTTACCCTTTGTAGGGAAAGTTATTGAGAAGGTGGTCGCTCTGCAGCTGGAAGACCATTTAACCAACCACAATATCTACAACCCTCTCCAGTCTGGCTTCAGAAAAAGACAGAGCACCGAAACAGCCCTAGTACAGGTAATTAATGATCTTATGATGGTAAGAGATCAGAGAACCCATTCCATCTTGGTTCTCCTTGATCTCTCACCAGCATTTGACACCGTGGATCATGGGATGCTGCTTGAGCACCTGTGTTTTTTCTGTGGACTGAGAGGGGTGGTCCTCAGTTCATTTCGGTCTTTCCTCAAGGGTGGTTCCCAAAGAGTGGTATCGGAGATTTATTCCTCTGCCCCTCATGGGCTACCCTGTGGGGTTCCACAGGGCTCAGTGCTATCCCCATGTTATTCACGGTGTATATGATTCCATTAGGGGACATTATAAGATGGTATGGGTTGAGTTTTCATTGCTATGCTGATGACTCTCAACTGTACATGTCTTTTGTGCCCAAACAGGAGTTAGATTCTGCTGTGGTGTTTAATAACTGCCTAGTGGAGATTCAGAGCTGGATGAGTGCCAGTTGGCTTCGGTTGAACGCAGGAAAAACAGAGGTATTGGTGGTGGACCCTGATTATAGGATCATAGAGGCATGGACGGGAAAACCCTCAGGATTAAATCTTGGTGGAACCCCATTTATTGCCTCGGGCCAGGTGCGAAACCTGGGCGTGGTATTTGACGAAGGACTGACCCTGAGGGCGCAGGTTTCGGCTGTAGTCAAATCTTCCTATTACCATCTAAGGAACATAGCCCGGGCGAAACACCTGGTCCTGCCTGAAGATCTTCCTACCTTGGTCCATGCCTTTGTCACCAGTTGTTTTGATTACTGCAATGCCCTCTACCTAGGGCTTCTGGGGGTAGCTATCCACCACTTGCAGCTAGTGGCTCTAAATCAAATAGGGCTCGTTCAGCTTGTTCTTGAAAACACCAGGGGCAATAACATTCTAGACTTGATTTTAACTAATATGGGACAATCAATACAAAATGTGCACACTAGTAACCCCTTGGGAAATAGTGACCACCAGTCAGTCAAGTTCCCAATTAAAGATGTACCAAAAACTCTTAGGGAAGGAAAAACTACAGTTTTAAACTTTAAAAAGGCTGATTTTCCTGCTATGAGGAAACACCTCACAAATTGGAATTGGAAGAAAGAACTCGGTAATCACACAGCTCATAAAATGTGGGACTCCTTGGTCAACGTATTACACAAAACTATAAACCTATGTATACCCAAGTACTCTAAGTACTCAACAAACAAAAATATCCCTAAATGGCTAACTCCAAGGATTAAAACATTGATAAATAAAAAAAATAGATGGTTCAAAAAAATTAAACATGAAATAAATAAACAATCAACTTACAGTATAGAGAGTTTGTTAAAAAAGTCAAATGGGAAATAAAAAAAGCAAAAAAAGATTACGAATTAAAACTTGCATCACAAGTTAAAGACAACTATAAGACCGTCTATTCTTATATAAATAATAAACAAAAAAAGAGTACTACTATTGGACCTTTCAAAAATTATGCAGGAGAAACACTTAGTAATAGAGACTGTGCAGAGTTACAAAATAAATATTTCTGCTCCGTCTTTAACCCAGTTACCTTACTAAATACTACTCCCAATACTATTTCTAGACCAGGGAGGATACAGATTAAATTACAAGATGTCCTAGATAAATTAAAAACAGTACATATAAATAAATCACAAGGACCTGACGAAATTCATCCTAGGGTACTGTATGAATTGGCAGATCAACTTGCACCATCCCTAACCCACATATTCCAAAGATCCCTGGATATAGGACAAGTACCACAAAACTGGCGAGAAGCGATGGTAGTTCCTATATACAAAAGCGGTTCGAAATCTGAGTTAAAAAACTACAGACCGATTAGTTTGACATCGGTCATGGGTAAGATAATGGAATCCATTCTAAAGAATTATATAGTCGAGTACCTTGAGGTTAACAAACTGCAGGACCCACTACAACATGGTTTCCGAAAAAAACGTTCCTGTTAGACAAATCTCTTGACCTTTTACGAGAAGGTTGGGAAGGCCTTAGATGCGGGAAATTGTGTTGACGTCATTTTCTTGGATTTTTCTAAAGCTTTTGATAAACTTCCACATCAAGAATTAATACTTTCCCTTAAACAGTATGCACTAGCTACCAATATAATAAACTGGATAGATGCTTGGTTATGTGAAAGAAGGCAAAGAGTGGTGATACAAGGAGAAAAGTCAAAGTGGGAGGCTGTGACTAGTGGGGTGCCCCAGGGCTCAGTCCTTGGACCCTGCCTTTTTAACATCTATATAACCTCCTTGAAACTGGAAAACAAAGATATCTGGTTGACAAAATTTGTGGACGATTGCAGAATTGGTGCAATAACCAATACAGTAAAAAAACAGCAGGATTTACAAGAAGCATTAAATTACATACATCATCGGACCATAAATAGTAAGCTTGAATTAAATAAAAACAAGTGTATAACTATGCATTTGGGTAAAGTAAAAAACAACAACCCCCTCTCTTACAAATTGGATAACACTGTACTCAATAAAATAGATGAGGAAAGGGATTTGGGGGTAACAATCAGTTCTGACTTAAAATTTAGTTCACATTGTAATAAAGTAATAAGAAAGGGAAATCAAATTTTGAATTGTATTCTGAGACACATCTCAAGCAGGGATATGAAGGTGTTAATCCCTCTTTATGGTGCTCTGGTTAGACCAAACCTGGAATATTGTGCTCAGGTCTGGGCTGTATAAAAAGCAGAAATATATAATATTGAACGAATACAGAAAAGAGCGACTAAGTCAGTTGAAGGGTTGGAAAAGAAGACTTACCCTGAGAGACTGAGTGAGCTGAACTTGTTTACCCTGGAGTATAGAAGAACTAGGGGGGATTACTGCTTACTATTCAGATGTATAAATGACCCTGCACTCTTGTCAGAACTTGGACTAGTCTGGAGGAAATCAAGATATGAACCTAGGGGACACCCCTTCCAGTTTGAAATTCAAAAATGGCAGACTTTATCATGAAAACACTGGTTCAGCAACAGAGTTGTGGTAGGATGGAATTCTCTGCCTAGGGAAGTGGTGTCTAGTACAACTATGGACTCCTTTAAAAACAAACTAGATGACTTCTTTTTGGATAGAAAAGAAAAAAAGTTATAAATAATAAGGCAAGCATTATGGATGAAAGTCTACATAGCTTGAAATCACCTATGAACCTAGTGTAGAACACGATGGCCAGGTTGTTGACTGGAACCTCCAGATCCAGTCATATAACACCTGTGCTGTGTGAACTGCACTGACTGCCAATACAGTGGCAGATTACCTTCAAGGTCGCGTTGCTGACATATAAAGCCCTACATGAGCAGGGACCCCACTACCTGAAAGAACTTTTATGCCCTTACTGCCCCACCTGTTCACTCCAATCCTCTGGAGAGGGATTGCTAGAAGTCCCAGGGTATCCTTAAAAACAAGGGTGGAAGATCTTTTGTCTTTATGGCACCTACCCTGTGGAATTGTCTACCTCGCCAGATACGAGAGAGTCAGACTGTAGAAGGTTTTAAAAAGTTATTAAATACCTACCTGTTTAACCAGGCTTTTTCAGGAATTTATTGAGCGTTCACTGATATGTTTTATGTTTTAAATTTTAATACTGTGTTTTAATGTGTATTGTAAAGGTTCCCTGAGCATAGGAAGGGTGCCTTATAAAAATAAAATTTTGATTGATTGATTGATTGAAGGGGGAGTGTGTGGAGGAGGACCAAGGAAAAGCATCTATCCTAAATAGATATTTCTACTCAGTATTTACTGAGGAGAATGTAGAGCAGGGCCCACAGCTCAGCTCCATGGACACAGAGGGGAAGGAGGTATGCACACGTCCCATCACAAAAGAAAGGGTCCTACAAGAGCTCGCTAAGCTCAGGGTGGACAAGGCAATAGAACCTGATGGCATACATCCCAGTGTACTAAAGGAGCCAAGGGTGGAACTAGCAGAGCCATTATCAGAACTGTTCAGTGAGTCTCTGAGCAAAGGAGAGGTCCCAGAAGGCTAGAGAAGGGCTCGTGATCCAGCTCCACAAGACTGGTAGCAGAGAGGAGGCAGGGAACTACAGACCAGTCAGTCTTACCTCAGTAGTGGGCAAGATTATAGCGGCATTCCTTAAGGAAAGGAGAGTGCAACACCTGGAATCCATAGGAGCACAGAATCCAAGACAGCATGGGTTTACAACAGGAAGGTCCTGTCAAACTAACCTCATAGATTTCTTTGATTGGGTAACCAGAGTGGTGGACCAAGGGGGGTGCAGTTGATGTCGCCTACCTTGACTTCAGCAAAGCTTTCGATACTGTTCCACATAATGTTTAACCATTTTAGCACCTTACTCTATAGCTTGGCGTGGAAGCGTATTGGGAAGGGAATGTAACCCCCCCCCCCCCTTGGAGCTTACCTTTTTTTCCCTGTTTTCCCCATTCCTTTCCGGTCTCTTGTGGTCTCTGTGTTGTCCCCACTAGTCCTGTGGTCTGCCCTGGTTCCCTTAGCCCCAAAAGGGTCTGAGCTGTATATAATTTCAGCCCACTGGGCTCCAGTTTAGTATTGCGGTCACCGGTGTTATCCCGAACTTGCTGACGATCGCGCAAGTGCCAGGAAGCGCTTTCATGTTCCCAGCCGCGGATTGTGGTCAAAAAAACTTGGGAGTGTTTCTTGGTCCCAGTGCCCTTTTCTGTTATCTGGGGACTGGAGACCAAAGCAAGGCCGGTGAGAGGCTGTTTTGGGGAGAAGATTTTAAGTTTAACTTCTCGGACGCATGGCAAGGGCTCATGAATAAACATGAGCCCTCATGAATATTAGTAATGGTGCTGCCTGCCACTTAGGGGCATAGTGTTTCAGTTGCAGCAACAGAAAAACTACTGAGCATAAATGTAAATAAATGTGGTCATTTGAGAGGGAACAGTGGGGACTAACTGCTGGTGGGGCTCTTGTAAATAAGAAGCATTTGGCTAGGATGCACCAGAACTGTAATGTGGGACATGAGGACTGCTGTGTGGACTGTATGGGAGCAACCATGTTTTGACACTTTTGACCCTACAGAACAGCCAATCGGGTACTTAGGCACCCAAAGTGGACCAAGAGGACTGCTGGGAGAAGGAGTTTACTCTTTTCAGGCACTTAACCCCCCCCCCCACCAATGGACAACTGAGGAAGACTAATCGTTATGGTTACTGATGATTGACATTGCTGGGCAACCAATCAGAAGGCTGGAATCTTGAGGAGAAACCCAAGGACTTCCTGGGTTTGAGTCAGTTTTCTCCTGGGCTCTGATCGGGTCAGGATGAACTATGTGGACTGGCTGTTAATTGTCTAGGGCTTTTCACAGGCCTTTCACTAGATTTTGCTGTAGAAACAGTGATTCTGCCCGAGGGAGAGAAAGAGAGAGAGATCGTGAGTTGTCTCTGGGGACTTTCCAGGTATTTCGGACTGTGCTGTTTTGTGTGAAGGGAATAACTGCTGCAGAAATCCTGCACTGAAATCTGGAAGTTTGGAAAGCTGCTTTGAGAGGCCAAATGTCTCAGGAAAGGGGTACTAGCTAGGCTCTGGAAACCTGCTTTGTGAACTGAACCAATTGTCCGAGAGCTGTGTCCCAACTGAAGCTGCGCTTGGAAGTTGTTTGGACATTCAGAGACTGTCTCAGAAACAGTGTGCAAGTACTTGCATGTTCCATAATTCTTGCTGCTGTTGTACCTTACCATGTGAACTGGAGCTGTTCTAAGAAACTGCAAATTGGTGGCAAACTGGCCCAGGTATTGTGAGACTGAGAAGTTGCCTTGCTGCCCTTGGAATTGCTGAGCTAGTGAAGGAACAGAATAAACCTGGCGTTTGGAGGCACTCTGCAGAGCCAGAGAGGGAACTTACTAACCCCTTCTGAGTGGGGCCTTCTGGTCTTGGGAGGTCACCAGCACTTGCTGGGGTGCTAGGGCACCTACGACCCTTGTGGGGAGCCGGGCTGTGGAGCCACTCCTGGGTCTGGTCCTTCTGGGACTAGTTAGGACCTGCGGTTGAGCTCTGCTATGGGCCAGAAGGGACTGAAGGTGACAAGCGGACAGATTTTCAATCAAGGGGACAAGCTGCAAGACCTTTAATCAAGAGCCAGCCTTTTAGGACAGACCACCACCACCATCCAGCTGCCCATTGCTGGTGTTTCCTGGACAGAGCCCCTCACTCCCGGACTGGTGAAAAATACTTTCTCAAGGAACTTCTACAGAGCTGCAAACCATGATTACCCAGGGCTTGCTCCTGGGATCAAGTAAGGGAGTGTTCAGTTTAACTTCAACTTTGATTCTTCAGCATCCTAGGGCCCCAACGGCCGACCAACCCACAACAACGTCCAGGCCTGCAACCAGTGGGTACCCCAGGAGAAACTTAGGGTATAACACTGGTACCAGTGGGGGTGGGCAACCGGGGGTGGACTGGCCCGATGGCCTATGTTGTTTTGGATTGCGACTTCACTAACAGCCTTTTTCTTCCCACAGCTATTCCCTCATCCAGGTACCTCTATCCTAGCCCTTACCCTCAATAAAGCTGTGAGTTTACTGTTTAATATTACAGGGTATTTGTGTGTCTGCTAAGTTATTGCTGATTCATGGTTCAGGGTGGTAACGAACTGTTGGGTATCCAGTGTGTGGGGTGGTTGTCAGGGGAAGTGGGTAGGTGCAGCATCCCAGATAGCTGTGCCAGCCAGTCACCTGACCCACTTCTAGCTTACTCTGGGTGGAGACCCCATGCTATTTATTATAACTTTGGGACAGAACCCCCGATCACCACAGTAGCAGGAGCCAGGTCCCTTAACCTGTTAGAGGGCCAACAGGCAGGGGTAGTAGCCCATGAAGTCGTATTTATTTAGTTATGCCTTCCCGGATATCTAAATCCTGCTGACTGTTTTATGATTCTTAAATTGTATTTATTTATTTGTTTTATTGATGTTTTATCTATATCTGTACAATGCTATGATCATTTCGGAATAGCGTTTCATAAATAAAGTTTTGCTTGCTTGTTTGCATTGGCACATGGCGCCTGGGCATCACAGGGAAATGGGCAGACTAGGTGGGGCAGGAGGTCCTTATCTGCTGTCAAATTCTGTGTTTCCATGTTTCTATACCTGATGGCCTTAAGGTAGCTGGGCAGTGTGACAAAGCAATTGGAAGCCCAGTAGGATACTGGGGTGCATTGCGAGAGGGATTTCTAGAAGGCGGAAGGAGGTGGTACTGCCGATGTATCACCTGGAGTACTGTGTCCAGTTCTGGAGGCCGCACCTCCACTAGGATATTAAAAGGGTGGAGGCGGTATAGAGGAGGGCTACCAAAATGGTGAGAGGGTTGCACGAGAAACTATATGAGGAAAGACTGCAGGAGCTCACCATGTACTACCTGGAAGACAGGAGAGTGAGACGGGACATGACTGAAACCTACAAGTACCTCACAGGAGTAAACAAAGTGCAAGTACTGGGTCTATTTCAGGGAGAGGAAGGCATTAGAACAAAGCGGCATGCAATGAACCTAAGAGGGGGAAAGTTTAGGAGAGATGTGCAGAAATACTTCTTCATGGAAAGAGTGGCGGATGACTAGAACAGCCTGCCAGAGGAGGTCGTGGGGGCAAAGACTGTGGAGTGCTTCATGCATGCATGGGATAGGTACAGGGACATATTAGGCAGAAGAATGGGGGTGGGAGTGACATCCATATCCAACAAGGGCCAGTGATGATGGAACAGGCAGGGACAAGGAGCTGACTGGATGGGCCAAAAGGTCCTTTTCTGCCGAAAAATTGATGTTTCTATATTTCATATTTGACACATGCAATGCATGTCATTCCAGGCTGCCTACTGCCCTTCAGGGCTTCAGATTCAAAGTATAGTCCAAAAGCGATCTTTATGCAGTCAATGATACTCAAAAAATTAAAAAAGAAGGCTCAACTTCTCTATCTTATAACAATAGTGGCTTTAGTGACTTTTTTATTCCACCAGTGTACAGACCAACATTTATCAGCCAGGTGCCACTTCATCAGGGACAATGGTGGTAACTCACACAGCCTGCTTGTCATGCCAAGCTGGGACTGAGCCTCAATCCTAGTTGGTTTCTTGTGTTAACATCAGCTAGGCCCAGCCCGCCCTTGTCCTTCCGAGAGCATTTACTGCCAGGTCTACAATGCCACCCACCAGGATTAAACCCTCTTATCACAATTACTGCTGTGATATCCTTCAGGATACTGCAGAACCTCTGTGTAATTCAATGGCAATTACTCAAATTTGTCACACAGTAAACTGTGATATCTCACACAAAGTGCTTGGTCCAGATGGACAGCCCTGTACTGTGCTTATCATAATAATCTGTGTGTAACCAGGCTCTCATCCCCTGCCTGTTCAAGCCCAGTTACAAACAGGTTAATGTGTGAATCAGGAGCCCGGAGTCCTGAAAAATTATTGGCACTCCTTCCACTTAGCTTTGATAGGATGTTGCATCATGCAAATTAGGAGTGATTGGCTTTGGTGGAATCTGTTCTGTTTGAGTCCGTTGGATTACTGGAAATTCCAGTTCTGAGTCTAATTCTGTTAGGATGCAAGTTAAAGCATTGGAACAGGAGTCAGAACTGGAATTTCTGATTCTGTATCTGTCTAAAGTTTAACATCCCCACACCTGGCATAAAAGGGATACAAAAGGCAGTCAGGACACAATGCAGAATAATTAGATCTCCTCCCTCCCCCCACCCTTGTCTCTCCCTCCCCTTGCTTAAGTGTGATGGCTGCTGCTGCCTGATGTACTGTATTGCAGGCATGATCAGGACTCTGTTCCATCTTCTGAAGGAAGGAGGAGTTAGTCGTGAGACAAGGACTCTACTCCAGGGCATCCAGCAGCTGCACACAGTAATCCAAAACTTAAGCGATACCCCTCCCTAGCAAAAGACACCACATGCACCAGCATCAAGTTGACTACACAGTATTTAACAGTACGTGCCTCCTCTACCATTACACTAGCCAGCTCAGTCCTCCCAACCCAATTCTGAACAGTTCCTGTCTTGTTATTTCGGTTCCAGTTATCTAAGATAGGGGCTGAAAACCAAAAACAACCCCTGACCCAGCCGTCACGGTCCACTGTGTGACCTGGGAAACAACTGAGGTGACAGACCAGAACAAAACCCTGGGTTATAACCACCAGACCCCTTACTCAGCTGAGTATCTGGCATAGTGTCCATAAGCCAGTGTTTGCTCTGGTCAGCTACCTCAGTTGTTGTCAGTTCACCTCACAGCAGCATCAAACATCTTCGCATCAACACTGTGGAATGTTTTGTTGGCAGGCGTACTTCATCTTTGATGGTTGTCAAATAATTTATTTGGGGTACTTTAGAATTCATTCCTTACAGAATTATTTTACATTTAATTCTAAGTACTATTTAAAAACCCGTGGCACTGCAGCGGTGTCAGATGACTGCCTCCCCGCTAAACTTTTTATGGGTTTGTGGGAGGATCATATATGAAGGTAATTTTATTGATGGCATTCTGTGTGTCAGGCGTGGTGGTGAACAGGAAGAAAAAAATTACTTACCATAGTTATATTGTTTCTTCCAGGGTATCCCTCAGTATGCTTGACTATTGCAGCAGGGTTTTAAATAATTGATTAGCAGTTTTTTTCTTGGGACTATGCTAACTGTACAGAAAGTATTCATATAGATTTTCTAGAAGTGCTGTGTTTGTTAAACACAGTGAGGCAAGAGTTATGCATTTTCACAAAGATTTGTCACTTTTATGAGCAAAACGCTAATCAATTTTTAGAGTTAAATAAATCCCTGAACAGTATTATACAATGGCAAGAAAAAATCCTGGACTCTGATTGGTCAGTCTTGCGCTGGACCCATGATGTTAATCAGTACAACATCACGGGTCTAGTCTCAGCCTCACTGTGAACCTGCAGATGATTTTTTGGATGATGAGATTTTTTTTTTGGCATCTCGTCTTAAGAAACAAAAATATTTTTCCACACTAATAAAAACATTCTTTAAAATTATTTTTTCACTTTATATATAACAATGAGCCATTGTATAATAGCAATAATGCCCTCCAGGGTGTGTGTCATTTGGGATAATGTCATGCCTCAGTTGTTGGACGCACTCGGCCTACGGCCTCGTGCCCAACCACCTGAGGCGTGACATTATCCCAGCACGACACACACCCTGTCGGGCATTATTGCTTAATTGCCAGCTGGGTTCAGCTGCCCCAGAGGTGGTGCTTATGCTAATGAAGACTGGGAATTAGCCAATCAGAAGGCGGTTGAAGACTGCTGCCTGTAGGTGCTGCTGCTAGTGAGTCAGATTCATTTTAAAGCCTATCAGAAAAAAAATTGGAAAAAAGAAACAAAAAGGAAAAACAAACCGCCTGAAGGCGAACTATATACAATGTGCTTAACTGTCATACATCACACCAAATATACCCCTCAGTAAGAATTTGGCCTGTGCTAAGGACTGCTGAGCCATTAATAGTCAGGTTATGAGAGGGGTCGATGGGCAGGAAGTCAAGCATACCGAGGAATCCCCTAAGTAATTTTTTCTTATCACCCCAGGAATCCCTCAGTATGCTTGACTATAGCAGACTACAAAGCAGTGTAGTTGGGAGGAAGGAACAGTGCCGGGCTTTGGAAACAGGTTCTGCAGGACTGCAGTGCCAAATCTGGCATCTTATCTGGACTGTACATCCAAGCAGCAGTGCTTTGTGAAGGTATGTACAGTCTTCCAGGTAGCTGCTCTGCATAAATCCAGTAAAGGTATGTCCCTTTGTGCTGCCACTGAGGCTACAGTGCCCCTAGTGGAGTGGGCCCTGAGGCCTTGAGGTGGCTGTCTTTTTATTTATTTATTTTTATTTATTGAAATGTTTCACCAGGAAGGCACACTGAACAAGTTGCTCATCTCCTGGTGCGACCTGGGGGATAGGGGAACATGGGGACTGAGTACAATGAATTGGTACAAAAAAACCTCCAAATATACAATTGAGCACATACAACAATGTTGCATGAGGACTAAAAAGTGAACAATGATTGAATGAAAGTTAACAGTTTTTTAACTAAAAAACAAGGGGACTGACTACTCAGATAGTTACAGAACGCAAAATACAACAGTTGATGCAAGCAGCTAGGAAGCACACAGCCAGTGAAGGTAAGCAATGACTGACTGGAGACAAATAGTTGAACTAAGACAAGCTAGTAAGCAGAGTGCAGTCAGTGCAATTTATTATGTTACAACAATAGTGCAACTGAACTACAAGTGCTATTGGGAGTTTGGGGCCAACAGTGATTGGTGAGGAGTGATAGAGCAGGGGAAGGAGTGGGAGGGAAGGTTGAAGGAAGAGACAGGCATGCCATGGATCTGGCCCCTCCAGAATGCTGAGAATGATCCAGGCAATGGTAAAGGAGGAGATGCAGGAAAAAAGGAAGAGAGAGCAATGGGAAGAAGAAGGAAGGGTTGGTAGGCAGAAATAGGAAAGAGGTGGAGGAGACAGGTTTGAGTTACAGGAGAGGTGAGGGTGAAATAAAACAGGAGCAGAATTATTGGGGGAAGGTTAAGGTGGATTATAGCAGGAGCAGCTAGGAGAGAGGTAGTTGTGTAGGGCGGCAGAAGAGGAGTGGCATATTTGTGGGGGGAGAGAGTTCCAGGCTTTAGGGAAGCTATAGGAGAAGGTTGACTGTCCAATGCGTGTGGAGCGACAGGGGACCACCAGAGTTTGAGTATCAGAAGATCTGAGGGATAGGGGAGGTATGGGTGGGGTTGAGATAGAGGAGGTGAGGTAGGAAGGGAGTTCCCCCAACCAGCATTTGGAGGTGAGTTTGGAGCAATGTGAGATGTGCCTGTTATTTAGTGGGGGAAAGGACAGGGCATGATAGAGCTTGTAATGATGGGTCAGTAAGGGGGCGTCGAGAGCGAAGCGACAGAAGGAGTTAAAGGCTGTCTGCAGCCTTACTGTAACAGAATCAGGTGCAAGAGACTATCCATCGAGAGACAGTTCTCTTAGGGGCTGGCCTGCCCTTGCCTACCTCGCCATAGGCGAGGAACAGCTCGGTATGATAGGCCCTGAGCTGCTTAGTATGCTCCAGGTAGTAGATTAAAGCGCCCTTTTAACATCCAGGCTGTGGAGCCTGTGCTCACCAGGAGTGGATTTGTCTGTGAAAATGACAGGGAGAGTAATAGATTGGTTCAGGTGAAATTCAGAGACTACTTTGGGAAGGAATTTTCTATTAGTCCTGAGAATTACTTTATGCCTGTGGGAGATGATGTAGTTAGGTTCAGCACAGACAGCTTGAAGCGCTGAAATCATCCTGGCAGAAGTGATGGCCACTATGAATACTGTTTTCCAAGTGACATACTTTAGATCTGCTCTAGCCATAGGTTCGAATGGAACAGCCATCAGTTTGGTTATACAGAGGTTCAAGTCCCAGGGGGGAACAGGTTCCCTAAGTGAGGGTTGAAGGTGCAGCAGGCCTTTAAAGAATTTATAGATTTCTCTTTACCTGCAGAAATGTATGCTGAAATGGCCACCAGGTTGACTTTCAGTGATGAAGGCCTGAGGCCTGCAGGTGAACTAAGTAATCTAATATGGAGGACAGGCTAGATTGCAGAGGGTTTCAAGCTGCCTGTCTTTACACCAGAAAGAAAACCTCTTCCATTTGGAAGCATAGGTCTTTTTTGGTACTTGAGTTTTTTAGCTAGTCTAAGAATTCTGAGGACCTACTCTGAATACTGGTAGTCAGGGAACTCTAGCTCCTCAAGTACTAAGTTTCAAGGCGAAGGGATTCTATGATTGGATATGTTATCCCCGTCTGAGGCAAAGTCAGGAGACTGTGGCTCAGAGGTAGGCGAAAGGGGCATCTGGCTGAAGGGGCAAGGAGGAGAGAGTACCATGGCTGCCTTACCCAGTCTGGAGCCACCAGGATCATTATTGCCGGCTATCTCCTGATCTTGAGGAGCACTCTGAGAATCAGGGGAAAAGGTGGAAAATCATAAAGGAACCTTCCTGTCCAGTTGAAGGACAGAGCATCCATTGGCACTGTGCCCAATGCCGGAGGCCTGCAGCAGTACAGGTGGATCTGGTGATTGGAGGTGAAGAGGTCTCTCTCTCTGGAGTGCCCCACCTCCTGAAGACTGTAGCCAGTACTTGTCTGTTTAGGGTCCACTCATGGTGGCCCTGGATGATGCAGCTCAGGGAGTCTGCCAGCACATTGTCCTTGCCTGACAAATTTATGGCAGCTAGCTGTATGTCCAGGGAGTAATCCAGCATCCAGATCTTCATGGCTTCTGAGCATAGCTTTGATGATCTTGTGCCCCTTGCTTGTTGATGTAAAACATGGTGGTGATGTCTGTCCTGATCTGGACAGACTGGCCCTTGAGCTGGGGAGCAAAGGCTTTTATAGCCAGATACACAGCTCTGAGTTCGAGGAGGTTTAAGTGACATCTGGACTCCCTGGAGGACCACAGCCCACTTATGAACTGGTCTGCCAGGTGTGCTCCCCACCCCACAAGGGAGGCGTCTGTAGTAAGCACTCTGGAGGGTTTCTTCTGTTGGAAGGGTATTTCTTCCCTGAGATTGTGACTGTCTTTCCACCAGTCCAAGGCTTGTAGGAGAGTCCTAGTGACTGGAACCAGCTTTGAGAGTGAGTCTCTTTTTTGAGACCAATGGGCCCTCTAATGGTACTGAATGTCCCTCAAATGAAACCAGGCATCTGGGACTACCGGTGTACTGGAGGCCATGTGGCCTAAGAGCCTGAGAAAGTACCTGGCTGGCCTTGGTTGGCCGAAAATAAATGAGTCTGCCAGGGTCTGGAGGTTTTCTACTCTGTTTAGGGGAAGCAGAGCTATCCCTTGCTGGGTGTCCAGCACTGCTCCTATCAACTCCAGAAGTTGGACTGGTTCCAGCTGAGACTTTTCTGTGTTGATCAGGAACCCCAATGACTCCAGGGTGAGATTTCTGAGTCATAGAAAGAGCCTGAGCTTCTGAGGAGACTTGTCTACAATGAGCCAGTTGTCTAAATGAGGAAAGACAGAGACCTTGTGTCTTCTTAAATGGGCTGCAACCACTGCAAGGCACTGTGTGAAGATCCTGGGGGCGAAGGACAGGTCGATTGGTAGTACTGCAAATTGGTAATGACCTGATGGCAGTCTGAATCTGAGATACTTTCTGAGAGACGGCTTGATTGAGATGTGAAAGTAGGCTTCTCTGAGGTCCAGGGAGGCTAGCCAGTCTCCCTGTTGTAAAGAGGGGATCACTACTGACATGGTGATCATTTTAAATTTGGGATTTAGCAGATGTTTAAATACCAGAGGTCTAGAATGGGTTGCCAGTCCCCATTTTCTTTTGGGTGAGAAAGTATCTTGAATAGAGGCCCTTTCCCCACTGGGAGGGGGGCACTCTTTCTATTGCACTTGCTAGCAGGAGAGATCTGACCTCTGACTCCAACAGAATCCCTTTTGTGGGAGTTAGAGGTCTGAAATTCCTGTTTCCCTACTGTGTGGGGAATTTCTTGAACTGCAGGGCGAGCCGCTGATCCATCACCTCCAGCACCTACTTGTTTGTGGTGATGAGGTGCCACTGATGGAAGCAGTGGGTCAGCCTTCCTTGTACTGTAAGAGGGGAGGCAACCTGGGCATTCCCATCAGGGGTTTTGTTTGGACTGGGCTTTAGGTGAGGGGGCAGGGTCAGTGTGCTTTTGAGCCCTTCTACCTCTTCCTCTGAAGTAACCTCTCATTTGGAAGTAATCCATGGGCATAAGCATGGGACACAAGGCTCTGGGGTAGTAAACCCTGCCTCTGCCTCCTCTTTCCTGGGGCCTATAAGCGGTGGAGGCTTTCTCTTTAGCTGCATTGCTCTGGAAGGTGGTTTTATATTCCTTCACCTTTTTCATGTATGCCTCTGTTTGTCCCCAAAGAGAGAATTGTTCTCACAGGGGAAATAAATTCATAGCTTTAGTTTGAGTATCCTAAGAGAGGTTGGTAGTTCTTAACCAAGCAAACCTTCTGAGGGAAATGGCTTAGGCCATAGATCTGGTGGCGGTGTCACTGGCATCCACTGCCATATGAAACTGGTACTTTGCGGCATTCAAGGAAGTTTTGACATTTTCCGTCAGTTCCTGAGCAATGTTGTCCGGAGCCTTCTGGCTAATAGCCAGGACTGAGTTCCACAAAGTATTTTGGCACTGTACTGTATATGCCATGTATGTAGAGAGGCATAGCATTAGAGAGGCCAGGGACAGGTGTGAAAGGACCACCTGGGGCAGCAAATAAATTGCCCACAGCTTGAAATGTTTCATAAAGATGCCAAGCCTTTGCCAACTCCTCAGGAAAAGGCATGTTTTGTTGCGTCACTGGCGTCTCTCTTTGCTCTTCATTGGGAAAGGCAGGGATAGGTTTTTCTTTTTGTTTCTTTTTGGCAGGCACTGTATCAAAAACCTGCTCAGAATGTTCCTTTTGTTTGGCTTGGTCTGAATTATTTTTGTCAGACTTATTTTCTAGGGAGTCCTTAGAGGACCTATCTTTAGATTTGTTTTGAGAGGAGGACCCCCCCCTTCAAAGAACTTATTAGGGAGGGGGAGGCAGACTGAGAAGCCATCATTTCCAATCTGTTAGCTCTTTTTTTAAGTGTTTTAGAGCAAAATTTAGTGCAAAGTTCAGTTATGTTCTGGACCGACACAACTTAACAGAGACTGTGACCGTCTGCCTTGGCCACAATTTTAAAACACTTAATGCAATTTTTAAAATATGTAGGTTGAGTTCTCTTTTTAGGTTTATCTGACATAACAACAGCGTCAGAACAGAAAACATATATGGTTCCCAATAGGGAAAATATAAAGAATCGCAGTCAGTTCCCAAGCGTGATGGAACCGTGAGAAACGGTCCCAAAATTTATAATTTTTTTTTTTATTTTAGTTTTTGTTGACCGGGTAAGTGCACTAGACAAATCCTGCCTATTTTCAGGCACGACCCAGGGGAGGGGGATACAGATGAATGCCAACTGCCCTTGAACCAGATTAAGCTGTTGGTGGTATTTTTTTCAGTGAATGAGGGAAATTTGGCCAGGACACGGGAAATTCCCCTACTCTTTTCGATAAGTGCCATGGGATCTTTAACATCCACCTGAACTACTACCAATCCAGGCAGATGGGACCTCGGTTTAACGTCTCATCCGAAAGACACAAATAACACAAACTAAAGGAAAATGTAATGTAAATCATGGTTCCCTCAAAAAGGAGGGAACCGATATAAAACTACAGTTAAAATATCAAAAACGAGATTTTTTAACACAGAAAGTGATTTTCCATTCAGTAGAAAAGCACGGGAACCGTGGTGAAAACCCCCATCAGGGGAAGATTTCTTGGTACCTGGGAACCGAGAAAAAAACCAAAATAGCAAAAAACAACCAAAAAATGACTAAAGGTAGCAGAATCTATGACTTTAATGATTGCCAGATGTGGAAGTGACCAAAACATGTACTACTCAATACTCCTCACGACTGTAAACATTAACAAAGTGTAAAAAGTATGGTGACTGTTTTGGCTATACAATAAAGCTGAGTTAAATAAAAAAAAAAAGAAAAACAATGACTTTACTAAAAATAACATTCTTCATGCGATGAGAAAAGGAGAGCACTCCGGGGTCAACTTGTTTCAGAGGGTGGGGAAATGAATCCGACTCACTGGCATCAGCACCGACAGACTCCCGTCTCCTAGCGCTTTCTGATTGGCTAATGTCATGTCATCATTAGCAAAGGCACCCCTCCATAGCAGCTGAACCCAGCTGGCAATAATACACAAGTCAAGCATACCGAGGGATTCCTGGGGTGAGAAACTGCTCTTCCTCTGCATCTCTGCTACTGCGTACTTTAAACTGCTTTTACGAATATGTATTTAAATGCAGTTTTGGTGGTAGTTTTTTATTAGTTTACACTTTACTACTTAGGTAAGACTATGTATTTTCAATGTAGCACATATATTTAATGCATTTACAGTTGTCTGTGCTCCTGTTGCATTAGATGCCAAGTACAAGTCCACTGTGCTCACCTGGAACCCCTGCAACCTAAGAACTTTGAGTGGTCTGAAGTGCTGGGTTACATTTGTGTTCTCACCTCACTGCTGCAATAAACTGTTATATTTGTTTATTTCCAGACTTTTGTCTTTTTTTGTGTGCACCATTCCCTGTGTTTGAACTGCTGGGTATATGGAAGTCTGAGGGAGTTACCCATGAACATCAGGCCTCCCAGGGGAAAGAAACATTACCCTGGAGGGTATGAGTGCTGGGAAGCGTGAAACAGCTTTGTTCATACAGTCTTGCTTGCTTTGCTGTAGGGTTTGTTGCACTAGCTTGACTGTTTTAGGGTGTCACACATAATGACTCCCAGGTCCCACTCATCTGCAGTGGTACTAAGTTTAACCCCATTTAGCCAGTACTCTGTCCGGGGGTGGGGGGATCCTTCCCCAGGGTGCATTATCTTATACTTCTTTGCACTGAACTTCAGCTGCCACACATCTGACCGGCTCTCTAGCCTTTGGAGGTCGTGTTGCAGTTCTCTAACTCCCTCAATGTCATACACCCTTCCACAAAGTTTAGTGTCATCAGCAAAGGGGGCAAGTTTACACTGGATTCCTTTGCCAATGTCACAAATGAGCATGTTTAACAGGACCAGGCCCAGGACAAATCCCTGTGATACCCCACTTGTAACTTCCCCTTCCACTGACCTAACCCCGTTCCCACTCATCTGACTATATCCTTTTCCATTCCAAGGTCCTCCAACTTATTCAGCAGGTGCCTGTGCAGCACGGAGTTGAATGCCTTACCCAAATCAAAGTAAAGGAGATCCACTGCATGGCCCCTATAAAGCCCCCTTGTCACGCAGTCAAAGAAGAATATAAAGGTTGGTCTGGCATGACCTCCCTGCCACAAACCTGTGCTGCTTATTATCCTGGAGACCTTTTTCTTTTTCAGGTAGTCCACAAAGTCTTGCTTGATTAGGGTCTCCATCAGCTTCCCCATAATAGATGTGAGACTAACCGGCCTGAAGTTTTTCATCTCCTCCCTATTCCCCCCCCCCTTATACAGCGGTACCAGGTTGGCCACTCTCCAGTCTCTGGGTACTACCCCTGACTGCAATGAGCTGTTGGAAGAGATATGCTAGAGGATCAGCCAGTTCTTCTGCCAACTCCCTTAGTACCCTCGGGTGCATCCCGTCTGGGCCTGGGGCCTTATCTATCTTGAGGGCTGCCGGCCCCTTCTGAACTCTGTCCTTCGTGAATACTGGGGTTTCCATCCCTGGGATTCCCTTAGCAGCTGCACTGATGCTGCTTTCAGGTAGGCTACAAAACGTAAATTTTATTCACAAACCAGTGTACAAACAGCAACTTAGCTAGGTGCCCCACACTTTGAGGCACACTGCTTCTCCATCAGGGGGCGTGGCTTAAGTTGTCAGCGATACTGACATCTCATGCAAATACCCTGCTTACATTTCATAGACTAAACCATTCTACATGACAGCTGTCAAAACGTTCAAAGTGAGTGACCTAATTGGTTAGAACGGAGCTGCTGAATGATCTGCCAGCCCGGAGATTAACTTCAAAGTACAATGCTACTAGTAACTAACAAGGCAAATATATAAAGAGAGCTATGTATAACAAGGATAGGTTGGTTTACTACAGCCCAGAGGTGAGGAAAAGAGAGAATTATAATTCATCTACCCAAAAGTGTTAAGTATTAAAAATAAAGGAAATCTGCATTTAAATTGAGTGCCCAAGTAAAAAGGTTAAAATGGGGGTGTTTATCAAAGGAAGTTTTTGGGTGTCAATGCCCAAGCAGATCCACCAGTAAGGGGTGCAGCCAAAGTCACAACACTCATAGGTCAAAATCAAGGGGAAGAGGAAATTGCCCCACCAAAACAGCCTCTAAAATAACCAGATAACAAATCAGTTTCCATCGAAAGCACAGGCCCAACTGTAACTGAAAGCAACCAGACTCTGACATGGAAATCTCAGAAACAACAGCAAAAGCAGCGTTTTTTTAGGCTGAGATGAAGGTGCAATAACAAGAAAAAGAAAAATAATACCAAAAACTCAACAAAAGCAAAAACAAGGAGAGGAAAGCATGGCGGCAGGAAGCACATGCAGCAAGGTTCTAACCAGGAGATCAACCAAGGACAAACAGGACAGCAAATCATAAACCTGGCTAGGTTTGCTGTTTACACAGTGGTTTGTGAATAAAATTCACATTTATTCTTGCACGTCTTTGTATGCGCTGGTTTTTTGTTCCCATATTCAGTCTGCACTGACATATTCTGAGCAGCACACTGATTTGTACCTTTCTAGGGACGTGGATATGTTGTTCAATCCACACTTTGTGGCAGGTTCCTTGCTGCTTTAAATCTTGCCGGAAGGTCTTCAAGTTGGCTCCTCCCACCCACCCGGGTGGTAAAACCCTCGGCTCCGCCCCATGACGCCAGATCTTCCTTACCGCATGGAAGCTCAGGTTCCCTCCTTAGCACTCTGCGTTTTAGGCCTAGATCCAAACTCTTCAGGTTTTCCGAAAATTATTTTAAAGTTTACTAGACTACAATCTTCATCTTCCCTCGCAGCTGCGATGGACAAATACACTCCCTGCTTCCGTAGGTGTCCTTGCGGGCAGAAGATGTCCTGGAGGCTTTGGTTCTAGAGGACTGCGCTGCTCGACTACAACTTCGGTGCCCTGAGAAACGGTACCCGCCAATGAAGTCGAAGGAGGCCCGTTGGGTGGTGTCTGCGGCTGTGGGCTCCGCAGAGCAGCTGGAGCAGTTGATCGCCCTCGAGAAGGAGGTGGCCCAAGCCGCTTCATCTTCCTCCTCGGCCATGGCGTTTATCCCGCTCTCCTTGGGCTCCTCCTACACTGCTTCTTTTAAGGAGCTTTGCCAGTCCCTCTCCACCAAGGGAGAAGGGCCATCGGGACATACCAGTATGTCCAAGAAAAAAGAACCAAAAGGTAAGTCCCACTGTTGACGTTCATGGGAGCGAGAGAGTCCCTCCACCGGACCATCGACTCTTGACTTTGGTCGAGGTTGCAGCTAAGGATGCTGGCTTCACGGTGTCCCCGTCAGGTCAGCCAGCCAAGACACCTGTCGACGTGGTCAAGATTTTTCTTGACCCGTTGGACAGTTTGTCGACTGGAGAAGCCGACAACCCTTCTTCACCGGTTCCCCCAGTGGTAACTGAGGACTTGCCCGTGCCTCCTGTGCCGAAGTCCCCAGTCAAGGACCCTGAACCGAGGGATGAGCAGGTTTCCCCCTCCCCCTCTTTGACCCACCTTCGGCAACCCCGAAGGTCTCGATCTCGGTCCGCTTCCATGTCGAGTACGTCCCACCGACATCGGTGATCTCGGTCCTGGCACCATGGAACGCGGCATCGCCGCTCGTCCTCTTCGGAGGACAGGCTCCGACGTAAGTTACACCGGCGCTATGAGGACATGATGTGGCAGCAACTTTTCTTGACCGGTAACAAGCCGACTCCATCGCCTTCTCCGACCATTAAGTGGCTGTCACCGGAGCAACTGAAGCAACCCCTCGTAGTTGTCGAGGAGCCGACCCCGGCGCCAGTTGTTCGTCTGAAACCGGCTGCTCCGCCCATTGTGGTGGACCCACCGCCTCCTCAACCGAAGACTGTGGCCCCGACCAAGGATTCTCAGTCGGGTCAGGGCTTGCCCCACAGGTTGTTGGTCACCCTCACTCCCGATCAGCCTCGGCAGGTGGAGAGTGGCTCAGGCGCTCGGCAGCTGTTTGCAGACTCCTCGGAGTCTGATGACTCCTCCCTGTACTCCAGGTCCATTGACCTGGAATCTGCAGAGGGTCAGTCGGTGGACGAGAGCCCATCCTCGTTCTTGGGAATACTTTGACTCATCTCAGAGTCCACTGGGATGCAGCTCGAACCCGTTCAGAAACGGGCCAGGTATGCCCTCACGGAGATACTGGACCAAGGAGATTCCCCTATGGAGGCCTTCCTGGTGGCCCGAAGCCATCGTTGGCCCGGCCCTGGAGTTGTGGCATCGGCCTGCATCTTGTCCCGTGCCTTCAGCCAGGATGGCTCACAAGAATGCGGTCCCTACCAGTTCACTCTCCGGTTTCTCGGAGCACCCCTCTGCGGAGGGGCTGGTGACCGACAGTGTTTTCCGGCGTTCCGGGAATGCTAGGGACATGGACAAAGCGCCTGATAAAGAATCCAAAAAGCTGGATTATTCAGGATGGAAGGTTTACGCTGCTTCCTCCCTAGGCCTTCGACAGGCTAGCTTGGCTGTACTGATGGCACATTCTTCACACGCCCTTATGGGTTCCCTGGATGACGCGATTCCCCATCTCCCGGCTGAACTTCAGATGACAGTCAAGCAGGTGCAGGATCAGGGAAGGGCGGTGGCTAAACAGCAGCTCCAAACTTCTTTGGACATCGGTGACTCTTGTGCCCGGTCAGTAGCGACCGCAGTAGCCATGCACTGCAGAGCTTGGCTGCGGATCTCCATCTTCACCGCGGACACCCAGCACAAGCTGGCAGATGTTCCCTTCCTGGGCAGAGATTTGTTCGGACCAGGGGTGGAAGGCCATCTCCAGAGGATCGAGAAGTCCAATGCCACCTTGGACCTGGTCACGTCTGCCCAGAAGGACAAAGGCCACCAGCAGCAGTGTAAGCCCTTTGGCCCTTCCGCCCCTGCGACACGTCCAGCCCAGCAGCACCAGCAACAGGGCCAGCAGGCTCACACTTGGTTCCCTAAGGCCAAGTCTGCCACTTCCTCCAGTAGGAAGCCTGGACGGAAGGGTCCAGGAGGCCCCTCGGCCGGCCCTTCCTCCAAGCCTGCCCAGTGACGGGTTGAGGGGTGTTGCTCCCAGCCTCGTCACTCCTTCCTGGGTTCCCCCCATGGGGGGACGGCTCCACCACTTCCTTTCTGCCTGGTCCACTATCACGACGGACTGCTGGGTGCTAGAAGTGGTCAGCAGGGGTCTGCCTCTGGAGTTCGAGCAGTCCCCTCCCTATCGAACCGTCGCCCCACGGGGGCAACGGGTTCTGCAGCCTCTCTGTCGGCTCGTCGAGCCAACACTGTCCTGCTCCTCCAGAAGGAGGTGATCAGCGAGGTGGCGGACCCCTCCTGACCCAGGGTTTGTGTCCAGGTACTTCCTGGTCCCAAAGCGGATGGGGGGGCTGGTGCCCCATTTTCAACCTGCATGACCTGAACAAGTTCTCAAGGCCGCGCACCTTCAGGATGGTCACTCTGGCTCAGATCACTCCATCCTTGGAACTAGGCGTGTGGTTCTGCTCTCTGGATCTCCAGGACGCATTCTTTCATGTCCCAATCTGTCCGTCTCATCAGCGATTCCTCCACTTCAGAGCAGAGGGATCTCTTTTCGAGTTCCAGGCAATGCCCTTCGGCCTTTCTCCAGCTCCCAGGGTCTTCACCAAATGCATGGCAGTGGTGACAGCATTCCTGCGGCGCTGAGGGGTCCAGGTGTACCCTTACCTGGATGACTGGCTGATTGCAGCCCCTTCCAGGTTGGAGGTGGAGTGGTCCAGGGATCTGGCCCTCCAGGTCTGCTCTCAGATTGGCCTCCTCATCAATGAGGCCAAATCGGAACTCATGCCATCGCAGGTGATTCAGTTCATCGGGGCAGAGCCCGGCTCCCGGCGCACAGGGCCGAGGTCCTTTCCTCCTTTGCCCAATCATTTCTGGTTGGGCAACTGCACCCTGCCCGGGACTTTCTGGGCCTCATGGCTGCCTGCACCAGCATGGTCCGCTGGGCCCACTGGAGTTTACGCCCTCTGCAATGGGGGCTGGCCAGCCAATGGTCACAGTGCTCCAGTCCTCTGGACCAGCCAGTGACAGTGACCCAGGAGATATGGGACGGCCTGCAGTGGTGGCTCATCCCAGCTCATCTGCAGGAGGGTATCCCGTTTGTCCACCCCGAGCCGACAGTCACTCTAATGACCAACGCCTCTCTGATGGGTTGGGGTGCCCATCTGGGGGATCTCTGGGCCCACGGCTTCTGGTCCCCTCAGGAGTCTCGATGCCACATCAACCTGCTGGAGCTTCGAGTGGTTCAACTAGCCCTCACCACCTTCGCTCCATTTGTACGGGATCAGGTGGTTCAGGTCCAGACGGACAACACTACGACCAGGTACTACCTCAGCCATCAAGGCGGGATGCACTCCTTGCCTCTGTGCAAGGAGGCTCTCCGATTCTGGTCTCTCGTGATCAGCCTGGAGGTGGATCTCCTAGCCATCCATGTGGCAGGAGCCTCCAATAGTCTGGTCGATGCCCTCTGCCGGATAGGCGCTGCATCTCACAAGTGGTCTCTCCTGCCAGAGGTAGTGCAAGACCTGTTCTCCCATTGGGGCACCCCTCAGGTGGACCTGTTTGCCTCCAGGGAGAATGTGAAGCTGAGGCTGTTTCACACTCGCCCCCCTCAGCAGGGCTCGCTGCAGGGGGATGCCTTCTCGAGGCCATAGACCCCGGGCCTCTTTTACACCTTCCCTCCATTTCCCTTGGTCCACAACGTGCTCCTCAAGGCGAGGAGGGACAAGGTGCAGGTGATCCTGGTAGCCCCAGACTGGCCTCGCCAGTTCTGGTACCCAGATCTCCTCAGCTTCAGCTCCAGGCTCCCGAGGCGGCTTCCAGCCTGCCTGGACCTGATCTCAGTCGACAAGGGGAAGGTTCTCCATCTGGACCTTCAATCCCTGCACCTGACGGCCTGGTTCCCGAGCGGCTAGAGTTCCAGACCTTGGGTCTTTCCGACGAGGTCCTCAACGTCATTGAGGCGTCCCGTAAGGAGTCGACCAGAAAATGCTACGCCTTCAAATGGAAGAGATTCTCCATTTGGTGTCAGGACAACGGGTTGGACCCCTCTTCCTGTCCCTTGGCTAGTATTCTGGACTACATGTGGTCCCTTTCTCAGCTAGGGCTTCGGTCGATGACCCTCAAGGTGCACCTGGCAGCCACCTCTGCTTACCGGGCGTGGGCTGGCAAGCAGTCGGTGGCACAGGAGAAGGTGGTTGGGTGTTTTTTCAAAGGCCTTGATCACATATCCCCTCTGGTGCGAGAAACTCCACCTCCATGGGATCTACTGCTGGTATTAGCTAAGCTCAAGGGCAAGCTATTCGAACCGATGCACAGGTGTGATGTCTCCCACCTGTTGTAGAAGACAACCTTCTTGGTGGCTATAGCATCAGCCAGAAGGATGGGAAAGCTACAGGCGCTTCCATCGAGTCTCCTTATCTGGTCTTACTCAGGGACAAGGTTGTCCTTTGCCCCCACCCAAAATTCCTTCCGAAGGTGGTGTCAGAGTTTCACCTTAACCAGGTGTTGACTCTGCCGGTGTTCTGCCCCAATCACACCTCGGAGGCCGAATACAGGCTGTATAATTTGGACCCTAGAACAGCGCTCACTTATTATAAGGAGCAAACGGCTGAAGTTCGAGGAGAGGTTCATCAGCTGTTTGTCACCTACGCTGAAGCCACACCTGGCAGACCTGCAGTCAAGTGGATGATAAGCAGGTGGGTCACCTCCTGCATAGATCTCTGCTATAGGCTGGCAGGCATGGAGCCTCCCAAAGGGATAAAAGCTCATTCTACCCGCCATACCACTGCTTCAGTGGCTGCTTCTAGGGACTATCCAGGAAATCTGCAGGGCTGCTACCTGGAAGTCAGCACACACCTTTATTTCCCATTACCACATTGACCTATAGTCACGCCGGGATGCTGGTTTTGGGACCTCGGTTCTCCAGTCCTTATTCCCCAAGTAAGTATCGGGGGTGCGCGCCTTGCCTCCCTCCTCCCGGAGAACTGCTTGGAATTTGCCACAAAGTGTGGCTTGAACAACATATCCACATCCCTAGAAATACAGGTTACTCATCTGTAACAAGAGTTCTAGGAGTGGTATATGTTGTTCATCCACATGACCCACCCGACCTCCCCGGCTTTGACGCGCAATCTGGCTTCCAGTGAGCTAGATCTGGTGTCATGGGGCAGAACCAAGGGTTTTACCATCCGGGTGGGTGGGAGGAGCCAGCTTGAAGACCTTCCGGCAAGTTTTAAAGTGGCAAGGAACCTGTCACAAAGTGTGGATGAACAACATATACCACTCCTAGAACTCCTGTTACAGGTGAGTAACCTGTATTTTCGAGCACTATGCTTTTTTCCAGTTTGTATACTATATTATAAGAGAGTGATCAATAAGCCAACCAGAATAGGAAAACCATTATTTAATATCCCCAAAACTACTACGACCTCTCTTCCATGATAGTTTATCCATGTGTAAGTTGCCCATGACAGTTTATTTACATTAAAGACATGTCCATGATACTTTATCCACAACTAGCCACAGAGAAAAGTGAAAAGAAAGCATTGCTAACACCATCCATTTCAACTACCACACAGCTTTTAAAATCCCAGTTTCAAAATGCCTGGTCATATAACAGTAACAAATTCAAATAGCCTAAGTATACGCAAAATAACCAGCTTCTGTGGTTAATTAATTTAATCAACCACTCCAATCGGTTATTTTTCTCCATAAAATGGATAGGGAAACACTGAGTACTGACTGGTCAAGAGCCACCCCAAGCTTCCGTCTATACAGCAACAATCCTGAGGGTGGAACCTTTCTGGCTCCCTTGATGCAGTGCATATCCATGCCAGCAAGAATGTTTAAAACAAAAACAAAGAATTTCTTGCGGCCATCTAAGTGCTGTAAAAAAAAACACTACAGACCCACTAGGACATCAAAATGCCATTGTTTATATTTTTTCAATTACTATACACCCACACTCCAGAACTAACACTTGGCTAATATCTCTCTACGTTATTTAAAAGAATGATTTACCTTTTTCTTGCTTGTTTTTAATATTTCCTTGTTGTAGGCCTGTTAGCCACAGCTGTAATTTGAATGACCCATGGTGATCTTCGCTGGATCTAGCTCCCGCTGATCTGCCCTCCCACCAACATTCTTGTCACGTCACTGGCTGGCTGTACAAATTAAGATCACGCCCTCTTCCCTATCCCCACCCATTAAGTGCAGTATTTGTTTAAACAAATATTGTGATGTTGCACTTATGTATAAACAAAGATCGTACTGCTTATCAGAGAAAGAGGAATGGGTGACTGGGAGGCTCTCAACATGCTACCAAGATTGGGTTGCAGGTCTCGCTACAGTAAGTACCATACACGTAAGCTGGCAGCTCTCCAAATTAAATTACCGGTTTGTGCTACATTTCTCCCTGCACTGCTATCCTTGCCAGCTTCTTGTTTCCTGCCAAGCTTATAAACACGTTATCGTTCAGCGTGCAACTATTATGTCATGAAGCATACTAACGAGAAAGCAGCTCTCTGTTGTGTGTGAACCCGTCGTTTTGCATCAACCACCATTCAGCTTTGCTGCTTGCTCACAACTGCCCTCCTGCATATTTCTGTACACGCAATCCGTGATCTGACTCCATTGCCTCCACAATGTGTATTGCTAAAGCAACACAATATAATAACAAAAAAAATAAAAATAAGCTCTCTGACAAACACAAGAGCCAAGGTGACGATCACTGCTGTTGAAAGATAAAGTTGTGCTTTTACGAACTGTCAAGCAGGTGGCTTTCCTGAGCTGCCTTTAAAAATGAGAAATCATGCAGTTGTTCTATGTAGCTGTGTGATGGTGGCATTGAGAGGGGATGGGGTATTAATGAGGTGCTGGAACACTACCACTAATGTGTGTCAGCGGTGGAGCTGCGCTGGTGTGGAACTGCTGCTGGTAGGAAGGATGGTGAGGAGGGACAGTAGGACAGAGCACATAATAAAAACAGACCCATACAGTGGGGGTTAAAAAGTTTCATGAAACGGATAAAATACTACAAAAGTTTCACATAAAATAATAAAAAAAGATCATTTTAGAAATGGCTCCTTTCATTATTTGTGGTACTTTTGTATTTTACGAATATAGCATTGACTCCCCGATTTACTGCTGCAATTTTCACACCAAGTGCCAATTGAGTCATACTGCCACCCTGTGGAATTTTTCCTGTTAGCTAGCCATGTGCCTGAAGAAAAAAATGTTAGATATTCCACTTTCGCAGTTTGACATTTCAATTGACATTTTGGTAGAACCTGAACAAGAACAACCTGGACCTTCTGTGCCACCAGCCAAAAAGAAAGAAAGGCCAAAAATGTGAGTACATTTGTACATTTAACTTCAGAGGAACTAGAGAAACTTGAGGCATACCTCTCAACCTCTCAACTGTCCCTGATTACAAGGGACATCCCTCATTTTACCCCTTAAAATTGCTCTACCCCTCATCCATCCCTCATGAAATAGGTGCTTCCCATACAGAGAATGTGCTGTAAATTCAGGCTTTAAAGCAGAAATTCATAATATTCTAAGATGATAAATCAACAATAACCTTTTTACAAGTACACATCATGGTTTCCACAGAGTTCTGAGCTTGTACCTTTATGTTTGAGGATGTCCCTTATTCTAAGAGTGCGTGTCCCTCATTGTCCCTCATTTTGAGTGTCCCAAAATGTCCATGTCCCTCATTTCAGTGACAAAAGGTGGAGAGGCATGACTTGAGGCAGCTAAAGATGAGAAAAACACCAAGAAAATAACTAATTGTGCAGTGAATATTCTTAATAATTGGGCTGCAGTCACACAGATTTCAATAGATTACAAAACATCACCTGAGCAGGAAATCTGCAGTTCACTAAATCAAATCAAATCAAATTTTATTTATAGTGTGCTTTTCAGCATATCAAAGCGCAATTACAAAACAACATCTTACATAATAAATAATGACATAAAAACAATAAAAAGCAGCAATAAGCCCGCCCGTCGGCGCAGCGGTTGGATTTCCGTCTGCGACGCCGATGACCAGGGTTCGGGAATGGACTCAGGTCACTGGAGGGCCAATCGGGGGAGAAGGATGTAGCATCCGGGGACAGCTCTCCTTCTCCGGGGGGAGGGCGGGGGATGCACACCGGCGTAAGGCTGACTCCTGGCGGAGGCTGGGAGTGCAGCAGTACAGCCAGGGCACAGTGTACAAGGGGGGAGTGACAGACGTTGGCATATGCCTTGACGTCAGGACGTCACTCCCCACAGAAAAAACGGAAAACAGCTGCCTGGTCTACCGGATGATGGCTGCCAACTCCTCGCCGCCTCAGATGCCCCGACACCCTGGAATCCACCTCAGCAGCACCCAGGGACTGATAGTAGAGTGCACTGGTATCCCCCTCCTGGCGCCTTCCCCCTCAGAAGAGAGGGACCCATCCGGCAAAGGGTTACGCCAGGCCACCTCTGGGTCGGCTGCAATCTGAGGTGAGTAGGAAGGGGGTCAGGACGAGGAGGTCGGGGGGGGTCATGTGCAGCCGGAAGGAGTGGCAGACCAGGGGCTAGGAAGGCGGGGAAAAAAAAAAAAAACAGCAATAAACCTATCCAAAAGCTAATTCAAATAAGTAACTCTTCAGGGACACCTTAAATGATTCCATGGACAGGCACTCTCTAATCTGACGAGGTAGAGAATTCCACAGGGTTGGGGCCATAAAAGAAAAAGCTCTGGCCCCTGATGACTGAAGATGAACCCTAGGAATCTCTAGCAATCCCTCGTCAGCGAAGCGGAGTGTGCGGAGAGGGCGGTAATGTCAAAGGAGATCTTCCAAGTAGCCCGGTCCCTGACCGTGTAGGGTCTTATAGGTCAGCAACGCGACCTTGAAGGTGATTCTCCACCGCACCGGCAGCCAGTGCAGTTCGCGCAGCACAGGAGTGATATGGCAAGTCCTCGGTAGCCCAGTCAACAGCCTGGCTGCAGCATTCTGCACCAGCTGCAAGTGACGGAGATCCACCCCCGGTAACCCTAGATATAGAGCATTACAGTAATCAAGATGTGAGGAAACAAAGGCGTGGACCAACACAGGAAGGTCATCATGTGGAACAAGGTGTTTTATCCGGGCAATATTCCTCAGATGGTAAAAGGAAGACTTGACAGCGGTAGATACCTGTGCCTTCAACGTTAACTCGCTGTCAAGAATTACACCCAGATTCCGCACCTGTTCGAAAGGTCTCAACTGGTTACCTCCTAACACAAGGCCAGAGGGGGACCCAGGAGTCAACTTCTCTACATGATGGACGGGTCCACAACCAATACCTCAGTCTTATCCGGATTTAATTTCAACCAGTTTGCACTCATCCAGTCCTGAATCTCAGCGAGGCAGTTATTAAAGACCGATAAGGCGTCATTCTGTTCAGGTACAAAGGACATATAGAGCTGAGTGTCTTCTGCATAGCAGTAAAAACTTAGCCCATAATGCCTTATAATGTCTCCCAACGGCAGCATATACACCGTGAACAACATGGGGGAAAGCACATAACCCTGTGGCACCCCACAGGACAGAGCAAAGGAAGCAGAGGAAAAAATTCCTGAGACTACCCTCTTACTTCTGCCTGTGAGGAAAGAGTAAAACCATCTAAGGACTGTCCCCGACAGTCCGCAGCACAGCCGCAGGTGATCCAGCAACATCCCATGGTCCACAGTGTCAAATGCTGCAGAGAGATCAAGGAGGACTAAGATCGAACGGCTCCTCCGATCTCTCGCTATTAGGAGATCATTAAGTACCCGAACCAGTGCCGTCTCGGTACTATGCCTCTTCCTGAAACCGGACTGGAGAGGATCATAGACCTCATGGGTGGTAAGAAAATCACCGAGCTGCAACTCGACTACTTTCTCAATAACCTTGCCCAAAAAGGGCAGGTTAGAGATCGGTCTGTAGTTAGCGAGACAGTCTGGGTCAAGGGAAGGCTTCTTTAACAGGGGTGTCATGATAGCCTCTTTCAAAGACTCAGGAAACACCCCTTGATCCAAAGAGCACCAGACTATCTCGGCAAGGACTGGTCTGATGACATCCATGCACCCCACAAGGAGGCATGTAGGACCAGGATCCAAACTACGGCAAGTCGGTCGCAAGCCCTGGAGAATCTTCATGATATCCATGATCGCTGGCTGGTCAAAATCTGTCCAGGCAGACCGAGGGCTTGTAACCTCACATCGATCACTGCCATGCTCATTAGAACGCACACCGTGGATCTCCGACCCGATCGATGACACCTTATCCTCAAAGAACCGAGCAAACTTGTCAGACTTTACTTGTGAAAAGGCTCTCCGACCCCGCAGACAGGCTGGATTGCACAGTCTGTCCACGGTCTGGAAGAGCTGAGCTGGTCAATTTCTTGAAGCAGCTATCTCCCGGGACAGGAACTCTGCCTTTCTTACGGGAGATTTCTGATTGATAGTCCACATAATGGGCCATCAATCTAAGTCTGTCACCTTCCAGGCCGGATTTCCGCCAACAGCGCTCCAATCTTCGCCCCTTTCTCCTCAACTCCCTCAATGTCCCATCAAACCAGGGGGACCGAGGGCGAAGGGAGAGGGGGCGAATACGGACAGGCGCAATGGAATCCAGTGCCCTCAGCAACACATTATTATAGTGCACCACTAAGGCATCTGGTTCCATGCACTCCATAGGCCAAGTCGATAGGTCCAGCACCGCCATCAGACCCTCAGGGGTAACTCCCCTCAAAGGGCGGTACCGGACCATCTCCAAAGGGGTAGATCTCACAAGGGGGGCCGCAAAATTGAATCTTATGGAGTGATGGTCAGACCACAGAACTGGTTCCACCACCAGTTCCGTGATCTCCATCCCCAGGGTGAACACCAGATCCAGAGAGTGACCCTGAATATGGGTAGCAGTGGTAACAACCTGTGTGAAGCCCAACTAAATCATTAGTTGGAGGAAGTTTTGACCAAAATGCGAAAGTTCATCGTCGACCCGTGCATCGAAGTCCCCCAGGACCAACCACCTGGAGGGCTCCAACACCAGGTCGACAATGAAGTCTGCAACTTCCTGCAGAAAAACTTTTTCATCACCGGGTGGACGGTAGATGAGTAAGATTCTGTTGCCCACACCTGCTCCCATGATACACTCGAAGGATCTAGGGGCCACCACTGAAACCTCCACAAGACCCAACTTCGATTTAAAACAAATAGCGACCCCCCACCCCCACCCCTTCGATCCAACCTCGGGCGATGTGCGAGTACCGGCTGGAACAGCTGATTCCAATATGGGACCAGCATTTTCGTCCAGCCAAGTCTCGGTAATGCAAGTCAGGTCAGATGATTCAACAAGATCAGCAATAATTGCTGTCTTGTTTTTTACAGACCTGGCATTGCATAACACCGCCCGGGTTGGATGAAAGGCCCCGGAGGAGCAGGCCACTTGCCCACTCTCAATGGAACCCTTGGGTATGGGAACCAGGTATTGCACTTCCCTATCCTGGATCCATTTCACCCCAGGGCGTCTCCTAGACCCCACAAGCCTTATCCACCCACTCCACAGAGGAACCCCCTCCGCCTCCGCCGTGCGATCCTCAGGGCACAACGCCTATATACCTCGGGTTGCAACGGAGGAATATCGAAGGGGCGCAGGTCCCTCAGCCTAGAGGGGGAATAGCGCCTGACCAGGGAGACCCGATCCCAGCACATGCTGCTAAATATTTAAAGCCTAAAATAATTTAAACAACAGTCCTTACCTCAATAAAACATATAAACTACCCCCTCACACTATAAGGTGACTTTAACCCCAAAAGAAAAAATTAACAACAAAATAATACAAAACGATCCCCTCTCACGGGAAGGAAAAAACACACAAAGAAAATTCTCCCTCTCCCACAGCCCTCTCACAGCCCAGGAGGGGAAAATAACAAACAAATAATAAAACAATCCCCTCTCACAGGATAAACAAAAATCAAAAAATAAAATAAAAATATAGGCACCCTGGTTTTTTCACAACCGGGAAACCAAAACAAATAAAATCAGGGAAAAAAGTCATCAAATGGTAGGAGGAGCCAAAATAATCCATCATAATCCATCGGAGGTAGAACCACATATTTAGTCAGTGACCTAGAGCGGCAATAATTCTGTCAACTTCAGGTAGGTGCTTTTCTAATATACAGAATCCACAATCACAGTAAGTCTCCAAAGTGAGCCAAAAAATCTTCACGGGAAAGCCAAAAAAACAGGTGCAAACTAAACCAGTGGAGAGTGGGGGCTCCGCTCCCCACACACCCCGATCCGCCTTATCAGGTTGAATTTTGCCCCCCAGGACCTACAGCTACAAATACCCCTAGGCCGCACCAAAAGGACCGACTCAGGGATAAATTAGGACCCCCCCCACTAAACCCCAGCTCCCTGAGAAGAAGTAAGACAGTTCCCGCTCTGTCCCAGTTGGCACCCAAGATTACCCAGGCAGAACTAAGGGGGGGGGGACTGAGACACCACACAAACAAACCACTTATTTGAGCCCTGAATTGCAAAGGAAAAAGGGGCTCTGATCGATGAACCAGGCCCCCCACTCACAATACTCCAAGTCACCACAGGCAATCCCTTCTGCCAACTTCAACGTTGATTCAGCATACAACAATCGTAGACCAATCCTTCTTTATCCATCAAAGGAAGGTATATCCATTTAAATGAAGTAGAGACTAATAGATCCAATAGTCGCAACCACAAGCACTAAACATAGTGCCTTAAATTCAATAGCTCAGGAATTGAAAATGTCATTGAGTCAAGGCCAAGTTAACCAAAAAAGAAAGGCAGTTACCATAAAAAATTGATCCCTCAGAATGGGGGATCAATAACCTTGAGAAAACAAGTCCACTCTCCACTTCCAGGCCATAGGATGACTTCCAAACTAACGAGAGGCGCACCACCTCGTTGGTACCGCCGCTCCAAAAAAAGAAACAGCTGATCCCCTGGCCGAACGCCAACGAAAGGGCGACACAACTCGAGCAAACAAATGACTCGAGTAAATAAATAACCAAATTTCCAGTAAACAAAAAAGCTCCTCTTCTCAGCTATAATGAGTCCATATCCTCAACCGGCAAAAAGGAGGTGCAGGAAAAACGCTGCTGGGGACCGGAGACCAGGACGCCAAAGAAAAAAAAAAAAGAAAAACCGAATATTGAAACAACTATATGATAAAATATATACGTTAAAATAACTATAAGCTAGATAAATAAAAAACGAACAACAGAACACAGAACTGGCAACCGGGCAACAGAACACAGAACCGGCAACAGAACACAGAACTGGGGGCTAGTCCAGCGCGCGTCCAGACAATCTTACAGTGAGATCTGTCAGTCTCATGGAAAGGAGTACAGTCTCTCCAGTCTCTTTGGTCTCAGGCCAGGTCTCAACAGACATGTAAACATCCCTGCCATTGGACGAAATGTAAATCTGAGAACAAACCCAAATACGAAGCCAGCAAATAATGTCCTGACTGCTGTATGCAAATAGTATAGAAAAGAATAAACAGACACTAGCCACCATCATCAGCCACTACCTGCAGCCGATCTTGAGAAACTAAAAACCTCCCCCACTCTCGGTATGACAACTCCACAAGCACTACTGAACGAAGTTTGGCTAGATGTTCAATTGTGTATGGCCTGCGACTCGAAGGAAGATTTTAGAAACGTAAAACTGGAGAATTTTACAATCAAAAGTGGCAATACTGGGCCAAAATATATAACCCTGTCCTTCAATGAACTGACCAAGGATCACAAAGCCATTAATGTGGTTAATAAAGAACAACACTGAGTGTACAGGCGTACAGTGACGATCATGGTCTACAATATAATAGTCCTCTCCTTCAATCAAACAACCAAGCATCACAAAGCTATTGATGAGGTAAATAAAGAACAATAGTGAGGGCACATTTATGAATTACCTGGGAGCCCGCTTCGCCCTGCAGCTTCTTTCCAAAAGCACCCATCATAAAATGATGCTGGAGCCTCCAGCATTCTGTCTGCACCCACAAAGTTTCCAGAACTCAAACTTTTTAGTCCTAGATGTCTGGTATTCCCAAGAGCCACAGGGAGTCAACTTTCTGATGAACATGATGCCAAGCCTCAGCCAGAAGGCCCAGTTAGCTCTCTGGTACACCAATCGCAGAATACCAGCTGCACCAGTGCATCTGCTATGAGATGCAGGGTTAGACTCAAGAGAGATAATGGCCATTACAGGTCTCAGGTCAGAGTCTAACCTACCTAGTTACTGGGCAGCATCTGAAGACAACCGGAAGAAATGGAGCATGATTTTGGTGACTGCTAACAAAGGAATCAACACCGCAGGACAGGAAAAACCAGAAGAAGCTGTTCCATTGCAGAAGTCAGCATTCACACTCCTGAACGCAACTGCCACACAGAAAAAGCGGAAGAAGCAGGAACAGCATCAAAATCAGCACCAACAGGAACCACAGCATTGGGGAACACAGAAAAACCTTTGCCAACAGCTCCAGAGACAATGCAGCAATTTAGCCAGTAGCAGGCTCGAAATCCACCGACTGACCTCAATCAGTGTGTCTTACTGGGTCACGTTGAATTCATCTTATTCAACACAACCAGACAAGTGGCACCAATATTACAGTAACTACTGGCACAAAGGCTACCATTAATTATTTTGATTGTTCAGCCATGTAGTTAACTGCAACTTGTGGTTTGCGTTCTTTTTCCATTGTTGCTCCCCCCCCCCCCAAAAAAAAAAATGCTTGGGGACTATTTTATCACAAAAAGTTAAAATCTGCCTATTTAATAAATTGATACTTATTCAAGCATAAATGACTTCAGACCTGTTTTTTTTTTTTAATTCTTTGAACCCATGTGATAAGTGCGATAAGACATTCCAAGGCGTGGGTTGTTGTCTGATGAATGCACTCCCCAGGTGCTAAAGGCATGAGGCGCTTCACCTTGGGTCGTGCATTTATCAGACAACAAACCACACTCCATTGCATTATTGCTTATGTATACTTCGGCAAGCTGAATGTTATCAATTTAGGCACAGTGATTCCTCAGCTAAAGAGTTTGAGCAGTTTAGGTGGTGGGAAACCAAGGGGTTGTGTTACACCTAGGTTCCAATGACCTGGTGAATAGCAGTGTAGAAGTGGTTAAGAGTAGATTCAGGGAATTAGGTAGTAAGCTCAGGACAGCTGCTGATACAGTATTCTTCTCAGAGGTGCTGTTGGTGCCACATGGAGGAAAGAGCAGACAGTATAAAATAATGGAGTTTAATATGAGGCTAAAAGGTCGGTGTGATGAGGAGAGGTTCCACTACTCGGGGGACTGGGGATCCTTCTGGGGTGATAGCTAGCTGTTCACAAAGGACTTCCTGCATCTGAGCAGAAGTCTAATTAGTGCAATAGGTTAGAATCTAGATGTAGAATTGGCAAGTGTTTAAACTAGATAAGGAAGAGGGCAGTGTTAGAATACATGAGTGCACACAGATACACAAAGAGAAACAGGATGGCTCTCCCCAGTACACAAGGGACAAGAGGAAAAGGGGGACGAGGCAGACGGAAATGTGAGAACAATGCAAGTACAAAAGGCATCGAGGATAGGAAGATTAGTGGGGAATAGGAGGGCAAGAGAAGAGTGATATATATGAACACATGGAGTTTAAGGAATAAAATGGATGAGCGGCGTGCAGTAACGGTTGCAGAGCAGTTAGATTCAGTATAAGCAATAACTGAAACATGAGCTAATCAGAGCAACAGATGAGACCTAAATATTCTGGGCTGTGACCTATTTAGAAAGGAAAAACACAAAAAGAGTTTAACATAAAGTGTGGCTTAAAGATTATTTTTAATTTTCATTTTATTTTTTTACTTTCTATCCCCGAAGCCCTTTAATGAGTGAGCCAGGCTCCCATTCAGCCTGTCCAAAGGCCCTAGATCCCACACCTACCGGAGTGGTCACCAGAGGCCCCAAAATACCCACTGTCTGTCCTCTCAAATACCATCCTGGACTTACACCCCTTGGCCGAAATACAAATAAGGCAGCTTCATCCGAAAGAACAGTTATGTAAGAACTTACTGTAACAGTAGATCTTCGAGGGGATCTGAGTCATCAGGTCACACAATAGAAACTTCGCCATCAGTGAAGCAGGATCCACACAGAAGGTTTTCAGAAGTACCACTGGGGCCGCACATGCCAATGTAATCTGCAGATGTCACCAACCATATAAAGATGTAAGCGGCCCCACTCCCTCCTCAGTTCTTTCCCCCGGAGACTAAGGGAGCACATCCATGCCATGGGGGACCGAGGAGAGAGAGGTGCTAAGGCCAAAATAAAAGGCTGGATACACCAGTTAGCCAGTTCTGAGAAGAGGCCCCACAAAGAGGAATGGTGGGAGGGAAGGCAGACCTGATGACTGAGAGCCCCTTGAAGATCTACTATTACAGTAAGCTATTACGTAACTGCTCTGTCTTCTTCGAGGATACCTCGGTCATCTGGTCACACCATAGGAACAGAGTCCCAAGCAGTTACAGGTGCAACACAACAGTCTGAGAGGGAGGCCCACCAAAGCTTAGGACAGGAGGCCCTGCAGAAAAGCCCTGAAAAAACTGCCTGGTCTCTAGAAGCAATGTCCAGACTGTAATGCTTGATGAAAGTATGGATGGTACTCCAGGTGGCAGCAGCGCAAATGTCAGAGGCTGAGAGCCCTTTGAAACAGGCCACAGAGGTAGCCATGCCCCTTGTGGTATGGTCTTTCACCATCTCTGGCAACTCTTTGCCATGATTGTTCTAGAAGAACACAATACAATGTGCCAACCAGTTGGACAAACATTGCTTAGAAACCTGAATACCCTCTCCACCTGGGGCGAAAGAAACGAAAAGCTGTTTCAACTTTCTCCATTCCTTGGTTCAGAGAGGGTAATACTTCAGAATTCTGTGTACGTCTAGCATATGGAGCAGTGCTTCCCCTGGAATGGCACACTCAGGAAAATAAACTGGTAGGTGGATGGATTGATTCAGGGTAAACTCTGACACCACCTTAGGGAGAAACTTAGGATTTGTGCACAAAGACACCCTGTCTTTGTGAAAAATTAAATAAGGCTCCTCACACCAGAGAGCATGAAGCTTGGAAATCCTTTGAGCAGAGGTAATAGCAACCAAAAATAACGCTTTCCAAAAGAGAAAGCGTACAGTAGCTTGCAAGTCGCAGATGGCTCAAATGGAGACAGGGTCAACTTCTCCAAAACAAAATTCAAATACCAAGCTGGGACAAGGAGATGGATTGGAAGATTCAGATGTAGGATGCCCCTGAGAAACAGACAGAATACATTCAATTAAGCCACAGTGCAGCCACTCACAGGCTCATGAAAGGCAGAAAGAGACAAAAGGTGCACCTTCAGGGAGGAGTACAGGAGGCCTGAGTCCAACAGCAATATCAGGTAGTCCAGAATCTTGCTCACCAGACAAGTAAAAGGGTCCAAGTAATGCTTGGCAGCCCAGATGGCAAACCTCTTCCACTTCATGGCATCTATGGCCCTAGTGGAGGGCGTCCAAGCTGCTACAAGGACACCCACCACTCTCTGGGACACTCCGAACTGGGCAATGGCTATGTCTTCAGGAGCCAGGCATACAGATGAAGGGACTTGAGATTGAGATGGACAAGGGTCCCCGAGCCTGTGTCAACAGATCCTTGCAGAGGGGCAGAGGGACCGGAGGCTCCTCCACCAACTGTTGCAGTAATGGAAACCATATCTGCTGTGGTCAGAATGGTGCTACCAAGATTCTGCTGGCCCCCTCCATTTGCAGCTTGATTAGCAACCTCTAAATCAGAAGAAAGGGAGGGAAGGCATAGAGGAACCTCCTACTCCAGGAGAGGGACAACGCATCTCACCAGAAAACTCCAAGCCCTGGATCCAGCAAGAAGAAACTAGGCAGTGTTGCATTGTGTGGGGACCAAAAAGGTCCAACTCTGGACGATCCCATCTGGGGAACAGGTCTTCTGCAATGGAGAGAAGTTCCCACTTGTGCAAGCTGGATTGCGTCCTACTGAGGCTGTCCGCCAGGGTGTTTAGCATGCCTGGGATGTGGACCACCAAGAGAACCAGACTGTGGTCTAGTGCCCAGTGCCATACTCTCACTGACTCCATGCAAAGGGGGTACGAATGTGTCCCCCCTCCTGTTGATGTAATAGATAATACTGAGGTTGTTGGACTGAATCAACAGCTGGCCCAGGAGGAGATGGTTCTGAAAAGCCTGCACGGCATACAAGACTGCCCTCATCTCCAAGACATTGATATGCAGGGAGGTTTCGATCTGGGACCACATTCCTTGAGTCTGAAAATGACCCAGGTGTGCTCCACAGCCCGAACCAGAAGCATCTGTGGAGAGGATCTACTGGGGGTAAGAGATCTGGAATAGGACCCCTTGTAACAGATTCTGTGGGTTCATCCACCACTGGAGCACTCTGCAGACTGGGGAGGAGACCAGTACTAATTGATCTAATTCATCCAGGCGCTGGTCCCACTGCACTGAGGGATCCATATGTGCAACCTGGCTAAGGGGATCGTGGGAATGACCGTGGCCACGAGACCCAAGAGCCTCAGATATACCCTCGCTGTGATATAATGGCTCTGTGCTACCTCCTGAGCCTGGGCAATGAGGCACTCCACCCTGTTCTGAGGTAGGAAGTCCTTGCCCTGCACAGAGTCCAGAACCACCCCTATATGTTGCAGCTTCTGGGATGGGGATAAGACAGACAAGTTGACAGTATGCCCAGGGACAAGAACATCTGAAGGGTTCTTTCCAGAGTCCAAAGAAGTTGGTTCCTGGATGGGGCCTTTAGGAGTCAGTCGTCCAGACAGGGAAAACATACAGTCCCTCTTTTCTGAGGGCTGCAGCTACTGCTGCTAAGCACTTTGCAAAGATCCACAGTGCAGAGGATAAGCCAAAGGGCAATACCATGAATTGGTAGTGCTCGCCCTGAAAGAGAAACCAGAGGAATCTCCTGTGTAGTGGAAACAACGAGATATGCAGGTAAGAGTCCTTCATGTCCAAGGAGCACAGCCAATCACCCTGCTTGAGTAGAGTCATCAGGCCGAGCAGGGTGACCATGCAGACTTTTTTTTGCTGGACATACAGACTGAGGTCCCCGAGGTCAAGAATGGGCCCCAAATCCCCAGTTCCTTTGGGGACCAGGAAGAACCTGGAATAAAATTGTCTGTTCTGCTGGTGCCCAGGCACTGGCTCAATAGCCTTTTTCCGCAGTAGGGACTGCACCTCCTCCTGGAGGATGGACAGGTTGGCTGGGGTATAAGTGCAGGGTACTGGGGGGATCTCCATGAGTTCCATAGTGTGACCCTCTCTATGATCTGAAGAATCCAGGCATCTGAAGTGATGGTGCTCCATGAATTGAGATGGAGGGAGACCTGACCTCTGACCACCACCTCTTGGTCGGAAACTGGAGGGAGGTCAGGTAAGGAGTCAAGTGGAGGCGGATCCAGCTGCTGGGGCTGATCCATCACCCTTGGGGTGCTTAGCTGTGGCACCAGAGGAGGAGGGATAAGGCAAGACAGAGGAAGCCTTTCTCTTGCCCTGAGTATGGGAGGCAGCTCAGGACTTGTGGGACACCATGTGAAAAGAACGGCGCTGTCTGCTCCTAGGCTGCGTATGATAGAGCGAGTGGACAGACTTAATAGCTCTGCCAGATGCCTGTAGATCATTGATGATGTCCTGGACATCTGGCCTGAACAATTCAGAGGCACCAAAAGGGGCATTAAGTACCTTTTGTTGGACTTCAGGCCACAAGGGTATGGTAGGAACAGAGACCTGGACAGCAACAGGCATCAGTACAGCCACAGCCAATGGAGTACCCCCATCCACGGAAGAAGAAGAAGAAACCATTGGGGAGCAGGACCACCATCGAGGAGAGCAATCCCAATCTCGATCTTTTTTATGACTTTTCCTCGAGGACTTGTCTTGGGCCTTAGCAGCCTGGGAGCTTGACGAACCCACGGGCGACTGGGAAGGATGGACCCCCCAAGGACCTCTGCTCCACACTGGCTACCTGCTGTTCCATCAGAACATTTCTGAGAGCCTTTTTACATTGCCTGAGGGTGGTTTGGTTGAATTTGTGGCACAGCTCACATGCAGAGACATTATAGTCAGGCCCAAGACAGCAGACACAGAGAGAATGTTCATCTGCAGAGGCAATCTTCTTTTCACAGCAGCAGCGACAGATAAGAGAAGTGGAAGGAATAACTCTCAACATAAACAAGGTAGGGGAATTTCTTGTAAAAAAGTCAGAAAAAGCTAACTAAAATAAAGTCGTAGGCAAAAATGGCGCAAAACTGCACTGGAGCTTTCGCGGAGACCCATGCTAACAAAAGAGATGGTGGGGAGTCAGCCCGCCAGTGTAGCAGTAGCACTACCGCTTATAAGGCTGGCAACTCGGGTTCAGAAAAAAGCCAGGGAAGCTGGAGGGCTGGCCAGGGGAGGAGACTTGAACACCCAGGGGCTGCTCACCTTCTCCGGGATGGGGGAGACAAGGCTCGGTGCTCGACTGGCCTCTAGTGGAAGCCAAAGGCATAGCCAGCATCAGTCACAGGGAGAGAGGTGGAGGAGTGGGATGGATGGTGCTTGCACCTTGCGGTCCAAGCAGGAGTCACACTTTACAGAAAATGGGAAAATCAGCCTGTTGCACGCCAGGGAGACGGCGCGCCAGCATTGATGCCCAGCCTCTGCCTCCACAGTAGCCCGACAAAATACTGAAGACTCGGGGTGTACGGGTCCCACCTCATCCCTACCTGGGGGGAACAACCACGACTTGATGGGGGTAAACCAGAGGTAAGAAGGGGACAAGATGCCTTGGTGACTCCCGAGGATGCGGACTGCAGGAGGCTCGGGAAAGGAGAATAAATAGAAATACATATAAAAAAATAAAAATAAAAAAAAAAAAGAAGCGATGGCAGGAAAGAAATGAGGAGGGAGCAGGGCAGCTCACGCCCTTATAGGGTTGGTGACATCTGCAGATGACATCGGTGTGGGCAGCCCCAGTGGTATTGCTGAAAATCTTCCATTTGGATCCTGCTTCACCAATGGTGAAGTTCCTACGGTGTGACCTGATGACTGAGATACCCCCGAAGATCTATGGCACTCCCCCTTCCCGTCCAAGATGCATGCCTGCCTCTGCTGAACATGTGTGTTAAAAGCCCTGACAGCACTGCTGATCACAACCAAGCAGGACCACCACCTCGCTCCCTTCACCTTCTCTCTCACCTCACTCTCCCCTCAGGATTGGAATTCCACATCAGCCCACAGAGGGATGGACTTGCAGGAAATCCTTGGTTCTTTTCCTTACTCCACCATTTACTTCTGGACACTTTATCTTCACTAGCTTACTCCTGAGGCGATGATTCACAGGAAGTCTTGATACCTGGCTCCCCAAGCCTTTTACATATACACACCAGAAACCTCCACTTCCTGCATCAGAAAACAAACCGGCCAGTAAACAAGCCTTTAGATGGCTCCCCAAATTAAGGTGGGTTACACAAACAAGCTACTGCACTTGATATTACATTTGATAATTCCCTTAGTACTCCAGAGTATAAGTCATTTGGTGCCGCTGGCTTAGTGATTTCCAAACTTGCCTCTAATTCTGGACTGGAATTCCAAGACAGATGTTCAGCACTACCCCAACCACTCGATGTGTAACCCACATTTTTTTTCCCAATTTAATGTACTTTATTGAGTTTTTAGTTATTACACATCAAAACAAAAAAAAAGGAAAACAAAATATGATGGAAAACAACCATATCCAGAAGTAATCGGTCACAGTATAGAGCAATTCCTCTCCCAACATGTAAAAACAGTATCTGTTTTAAAACATATTTTTTTATATATGAGTCTTACTTCAACCCATAACAAGGCCATCCAGTTCTGGAATGACACTGAAATAACAGGTGAAGGCCTGGTTGAGAGAAGAAAGAAAAGAAAAAAGGAAAGGAAACTTATCCACACTATTAATATCTGCTGTCTAGTAATTAACTCCCCTATCGCCCCACCCCCAACCCTAACCCCTCCTTCCCCTTCCTAGAACTCAAGGATGTAACATTAAGTCCGTCAGGCATCATTAGAGTATATCAATCCTAAAAGGTGGAGGCTGGGCAGATCAGCTGACCCTTTGCGCAGAGAACCACTAAATTGGGCCCTAAGGTGCAGGGAGAAGCCTCCCTGTTCTCAGAATCACTAGGGTTTCCCACCGTGATGTAAATAAAACTGGCATCAGAGCCATCAGTTGGTGCCATCTGCTGTGAAAGGCACTGAGGCGGTCCTGTCTTTGAGTAATATGCTTCTCTAGTTCTGACGCCTGTAGTATTTCTGCATGCCATTCATGAAAGGGAGGGCTATCTTGAGCTGTCCAGTGTCGTGCAATAATCAACTTCGTCACTGCAGAGATAAGGGCTATGTGTGCCTTATGGATGCCCAGCATGTCAGTAGGGAAGAGACCCACTAAGCAGACCTGTGGAGTAAAGTACACCTCTAGACCAAGCAACGGATCGAGGGAATCCCTGATTCTTCGCCACAGTGGGGCCACTCTGCAACATTCCCAGAAGAGATGCATCAACATGCCTTCTGCTTTTTGACAAGAGGTGCAAAGACGGGAATTTGTTTTTCCCATCCGGTATAACCAGGCTGGGAAGAAATACAGATTATGCAGTATGCGGGAATTGCAATAGACGTGACCTGTCTTGTTTTATATATTTATACAGTTGTTGCCATACCTTTTTCCAGACCCCCTTTCCGGAGAGAGGTTTAGCTCACGCTGCCAATAGTAACAGATGTCCTGAAGGGAGTGAGGGTCGTAGATCTGTAAGGCTTTATAGTAGACAGAAATAACATGGGGTTGGGAGGCCATGTCCTGTAAAGAAAATTTTAATTTGTTTGCCAGCAAATTCCACGGAGGCAGGCCCAAACTATCAGCCAGAACCATCTTAAGCTGCAAGTACTTAAAGACATGAAGAACAGGGATCGAGAACTTCACCTGAAGATTCCGTATAGGACTGAAATTACCGGCCTAGATTAAGGCGGAGATTGGAACCCCCCCCCATAACTTGGGGGAAAAGCCTTCCAACCCAAATTTTTATTTTATCAATTTATCTAGTTTGATGATCTTGCAACTCTGGCAGCACCACTATGTAGCATTTCAACCAGTGATGAATGTATCTGAATCGTAAGCCAGCCCCTTCTGTACCCCCTGTGTTGCTAGTGTATTTTTCAACAGGGAACTTTACTATTATACTACTGTGCAGCTCTACGAAAATCAACTGATAATCCTAAAATGGGTAACAGAAACCAAGACATGTCATTGGCAATGTGATCACATCACCTTATTCCCAGTAAATGAAAGGCTGTACAGTACATGTCCATACATTGGGCCTACTGCACCCAAGAAAGGTTGAAGGTTTTTTCTAGTGCTTATGATGGCTGTTGTCCGAGGTGCAGGACAGACAGTATCCATATGTCGCATATGGCATTCAGCAGACACAGTGCATCACGTGAACAGTCTGCATTTTTGTAGCACAGCAGCAGAGATCAGATCACTTTCTCAACCTCATTATTCGGTTTTAAACCTAAAAATCAAGGGATTAATTTTTCTTGTCACAAGGAGCTCCTTGGTGTGCATAGCTGTGTACTAATAGCACTTCTCGGGTGTGTAGGACACTCAGTTTCACCTCACGTCTCACTTCCTAAGACAAGCCGTTATCCCACAATAATGCACACCCTGTCCTGCCTTATTACTACAGTATGGAATGGATAATACATTTCTATGATTCTGATTGGCTAATGACCCATCAGATCCTTGCCACTATCCCAGCTTAACTGCATGGGTACTACTTCCCTGACTAGTTCAACGACTGCTCTGTATCACTACTTTGGAAGAATTTTAAAAACTGAAGTGGCAGGCATTATTACTACAGTACTCGGAGAGAAAGTTCAATATGTAAACAAACTTCAGTTTTATGAAAAATCTCAGTATGATAGACTTACTTGGTTCAGAAGAGAAAAATACAGTGGTCACAACTTCAGAGAGCCCTGCTCAGACTGCTGAAACTGAAAATAAAAAAGGCAGCTGTCAAGGGACTGTGATTGAAAAGACTTCGATGACATGAGATTGACAGGGATGAAATTAACACAAAATGATAAACCCCCTGGGCACTTGGTGCAGTCAATGACTGACTCAGAGAGGGGAAAAAAATCACACTTGATATAGCCACAGTCATCAACGCAAACCTTAAGATTCTAGAAGAGATATACACTACTGTAAAAACTACCAGGGAGATGTGGTGTGTTCTAGGTGTTTCTCAGGACAGGAATTAGAAACATACAACAGACACACAGAATTTGTCAGTAGAAAAGGACTGCTTGGCCCACCCAGTCTGCCAAGATAGTCACCTGCCCAGTCTGTCTCCGCAGAACCTAACTGGTCTCCTATGTCCCTCCCTCCTCTCTCCCTATTTACTAATACTTTCCTATCTCTAGCCCACTCATGCCTGAAGCCCCCTACTGTTTTCACCTCCACCCCTTCCGCTGGCAGACTATTCCAGGCATCTACCACTCTTTCAATGAAGTAGTACTTCCTCATATCCCTCTTAAACTCCCCCCCAACCTTCAACACATGCCCTCTGATCCTGGTGCTCATCCTCATTTGAAAGAGACTCTCCTCCTGCACCCTATTGACCGCTGTGAGGTACCTGTAGGTCTCTATCATATCCCCTCTCGCTCTTCTCTCCTCCAGGGTGTACATGTTGAGATACCTCAGTCCCTCTTTGAAGGGCTTTTGGTGCAACCCTGCACCATTTTAATTGTCCTTCTCTGGACTGCCTCCATGCTGTATATGTCCTTTCTGAAGTGTGAATTCCAGAACTGGGCACAATACTCCAGGTGGGGTTTCACCAGTGCACGATTCAGTGGTCACACCATCTCCCGCCTCCTGATTAAGAAACCTCTCCCTATGCATCTCACAGGCCCTACCCACTGCTCTGCCATTTAGTGGTCATCAGATGAGATAACATCAAGGTCCATTCCCTGATTAGTGACCATCCGTAGGCCCCCAAATATTCAGCTCCTGGATTCCTATGCCCTAGGTGCATGATTCTGCACTTTTTGGCACTGAACACCAACAGACATGCTCTTGACCACTCCTTGAGTTTTCCAAGGTCCGAATGCATTCTTTCCACTCCCTCCTGACTGTCCACCCTATTATAAGATGTTGGTGTCATCTGCAAAAAGGCACACCTTCCCTTCCGATTCTTCTGCAATGTCACTTATGAAAACACTGAAGAGGACCAATCCGAGTTCTAAGCCCTGCGGGACCTGGCTGGTCAGTCTCCTATTTTTAGATCTATGCCGTCAATCATTACCCTCTGTCTGTTATCTGTTAACCAGTTTCTAATCCAATTCACCATTTTGGATCCCACCCCTAGGTTGCTCAACTTTTTTATTAGTCTCCTGTGCGGCTCAGTGTCAAAGACCTTGCTAAAGTCCAGATAGGCTATGTCCACTGCCCTCCCTTGATCTATTCCCCTGGTCACTCAGTCAAAGAAATCAATCAGATTTATCTGGCATGACCTCCACTCCATCTTTCATCTTGTTGACCACTGAATTTAGGCTATTCTATCAACCTTTCCTTTAACAGTGTTTCTATTAGTTTCCCCATCACTAAGGTGAGACTGACCAGCCTATAGTTGCTAGCCTGTTCCCTGCTGCCACTCTTATATTAAGGGACCACATCTGCTCTCCTCCAGTGAGCTGTTAAGTAAGGCCTTTAGCGGGGCAGCTAGCACCTCCCTGAGTTCCTTTAGTACACTAGGGTGTATCCTGTCTGGTTCCATAGCCTTGTCCACTTTCAGAACTACAAAGTCCCTTTAGGACTCTTTACTCTGAAAATGGACATGTTCTCCCTCTTCCCTTCCTCTACTGTGAAGACTGAACAGAAGTACCTGTTCAGGAGTCTGCTTTTTCTTCGTCCTTTTCTGCGCAGTCTCGCTCACCGCCCTCTTTATCCACACTATCTCTCCACTTGCTTTCCACCTCTCACTTATAAACCTGAAGAAAATCTTATCACCATTAAGCTACCCCTTTGGCTATGCTTTCTTCTGTCTGTGCCTTTGCTCCCCTCACTGCCTTACCTGCTTCCCTCTGTTTTACCTGGTACACCTCATTGTCTTCCTCCCTTTGCGTTTTCTTATACCTCCTAAATGCCCGCCTTTTTTCCTTCACCACCATGGCTGCTTCCCTAGAGTACCACAACAGTTTATTTTTCCTTCTGCTTTTACGCACATTTCCTTCACGCAGAGGCTGGTTGCTTTAAGTAAGCCCTCCCTTAATTTTTCCCACTTTTCCTCCACCCCTCCCTGGCAATCTCTCCCATTAGGCAATTACTAAAGCAGTCTACCATTTCTATAAAATCCACCCTCCTATAGTCCAGGATCCTCATCCTCACGTGGTCTGCCTCTACTCCAGTCTTAATATTAAACCACACTGTACAACAATCACTGGTGCCTACAGGACTGCCTAATATGACGTCCAAACTGCTGTCCCTCTTTGTAAACACCAGGTCCAGCACTGCCCCATCCCTAGTGGGTCCATCCCTTGTAGGGAGTCAAGGGTGGCCCTGCTCTTTGCCAGTGCTGCAGCTGGAAGTCTCCACTCCATATATGGCAAACTGAAATCACTAACTAGCAGCACCTTCCCTCCACCTTACTTGCCATCCTGAGTTTCCAAAGTGCTTTATCCAACTCCTCTTCCTGTGCTGGAGATCTGTATACCACTCCTGTAAGGATAGCAACTGCAGCATATGTCTCCAGGATGACCTATAGCATCTCCAGTCTTTTCTTTTCCTCCAGATTCCCCTGTACTCCCACAGCCTTAATTCCCTCCCTCACATATTGTACAACCCCTTCTCCTCTCCTCCCTTCCCCGTCTCTCTTGAACAGTGAGTAGCCCGGTATGGCAATATCCCAGTCAGTGCATGACGACTCTGTTATGGCCACCCAATCTAGGCTAGCCTCCTTTATGATGGCCTCCATGTCCATCATTTTATTTCTCAGACTCCTCGCACTGGCGCACAAGGCTCTCCATACCTTACTCACTCCCTGCCTGCTTCCCTGCTTTCTGCCAACAGTCCTGCCTGTGCTGTTCCTTAAAGCTCTCCCTGACCCCCTTCCCTTGTTACCTTCTTTGTTTTCTGTCTCCTTTGCTCTTCTCTTCTTGCTTTCCTGATTTATACCCCCCCCCCGTCCTCTGCCTTGTACCCACTCCTGTCTTACCTGACTGGCTGCTGTCATGAATTACCTGACCTCTGAATAACCTGCCATTTACCCGCTCAATCAACACATCAGAGACCAACAAGCACATCAATGTCTTTCTCAGTATACTGTACTAAAAATGTTAAGATACCAGGGTAAAGATAAGCCTTTACATCACTCTGCTTTAATGCCTGCTGAAATGACAAAAAAATTGAATATACTGAAGCAATGAACCCCAATCTGCGGCAGTCTTGTGAGAAATGTTTGGCTGGGCATCCACATTCTTTGTCCACTGTGATAAGGACTCCAATTACTAACACCAGCCTCTTTTCATATAAAAGTCATAAAAAAATGATGAAAACAACTGAAAAAATGCAACAATGACTTTCAGTGATAATGGAAATCTGTTTGAGCCTGTCCAAGAGCAACACTGAGGATTTATGTGCGGACTACCAGGAGCCCCTTTCCCCCCATCAATTAACTGAAGCACCACAAAGAAATACAAAATAACACATACCAAAAACAATGCTAAGCACCATGGGAAGAATATTCAAATCACCAAAAAAGAATTTATACTGATTCTGCTTCAATCAGGTATATATGGTGCGAAATTGCCTCTCACACAATCTACAAAGGCTGGGAACAAAAGACAGAGATACGTGTTTTGTCTTTTTTGGAGCTCATTAGGATCTCAGCCTAGAGGAAGGAGGAATCAGCCCTATGATGGTCTTACAGGTCTCGGTCATGGTGAGCCCAAAACAGACAAGCTATCTAAAAGAGGGATGAGGTTCTTTCTTAGATTTAAGCACTACAGCATACTGAACTACGTAAAGAAATAATGTGGCATACAGCTAAGCTGGGCAAATTTATCTGGCTAGCATGCTACCCCACATATGCAAACTTGCTAGACTAGTCTTCAAAGCACTGCTGTGCACCTCCTTTCTGCTGCTGGTTTGGAATCCAGGTAGATCATGGATTATGGGCCACGGATAAGAATCCTCCCTCTTATATCTGCTGGACTTGACTCTCTTGGATTGCCACCCGTAGTCCTAAATCCTTAATGGCAATCCTGCAAACGACTTTGTTCCTAGTACAAATATGCTGCCAAGAACCTCTGCTGTGACTGCACTACCAATCAGTATAATGACCCACAATGATCCTCCCAACAGCCTAGCCCCTTTCCACTAGTGGTATGCAAAACTTGGGAGGTTCTGGTTTTGGTTTGTTTGGATTGATTTTGTGAAATCACCCCTGGTTTGGGTTCTGGTCTTAGTTTTGGATTTAAGCCAGTTTCCCCTCCTCTGACACTGTCTTGGACCATAGGTTATTTTAAATGTCTACTTCTGAATCAGTGCCCCTTGACTTGACAGGCACGTGTCCTATGAATGGATTAGTATCCAATACTCCTCACTGGATGAACCTGTGCCACAAGTAGGGATTACTTACCGGTGCCCCAGACTGAAAAGACGTGTGCCACCAGTAGGGATTATTTACTGGTGCCTCTGAATGGATGGATTTATGCCCTAAGTAGTGATTATTTACTGGTGCCCCCACCTGAAAAGACTTGTGCACTGAGTAGGTATTACTCACTAGTGCCCCTGACTGGATGGACTTGTGCCCTGAGTAGGAATTCTTTACTGGTGCCCTCTGACTTGGAGGACTTGAGCCCTGAGTATGGATCATTCACTGGTGCCCCTTGACTGGATGAACTTGTGCCCTGAGTGGGGATTATTTGCTGGTTTCCCCTCTCTGGACAGACTTGTGCTCTGAGTAAGGGTTATTTACTTGTGCCCCCAGACTGGGTGAACTTGAGTCATGAGCTGGGATTATTTACTTGTGCCCCTGACTGGATGGATTTATGTTCTGAGTAGGAATCATCTACTGGTACCCCTGACTAGAAGGCCTCAACTCCAAAATTCCACATAAAGGACCAAATTATTTGTGGAGATGGCAACAATGGTCTAGATGCCAAGTTATGGTAGATCCAGACTTTTCTCCTTAAACGGATAGGTGGGCGGGGGGCCAGAACTCAACAGAACAGATCCACTCTGAGGATGGGGGATAATCAAAACAGAGAAATTGTATACCAGAGACAAGGGGTATTTTCCTGGAAAATTGAAATTTTGGAGTTGTGGATGTGTCAATAGATAGAAATTATTATGACCATAATATTTTGACAATCTGGTTGGTAGCCATGCATTATAAGGATACTCCCTATAACAAAGGCTAAATTAAGTCAACAATATCAAATGTACCTCTCTCTCATGTACAGTCACTATTTTGAACCTGTTTTTAATAAAACACAATGTACTACATACTATGATGTACGAAAAAAAGTGTGTGTAATAAACTTAATAAAAATTAAATAAAAAAAAAAAGAAAATGTCCCATAGTAGTAACACTGACTGGCTGACTGACATTCAGGCAATCAGATGTTAAAGATGTTCCCTGGTGTTTCAAATTCCCAATTTTCTCATGCGCTCAAGAACGTTTTCAAGATTCTTTTCTGGCACAAGTCCATTATTAAATATATATAAGCATTATTAGAATAATGATTTATCCTATTATGTCATGTTCAGCTAAGAATATGTACAGGATGGCAGCAAGGAAATTAGCTCCCACAATTGCAGCAGTTGGTATCGTTCAAGGCGCTTTACCTAAATAGCCGTCTTTGGTTACACTGTTTGTTTTATGTTGAAGTCCTTGCCATTCTGCATGTACGTTTGAACTATATGAACAGCACTCTTGCAAGTTTTGTTTTTCATTGGGATGTTTCAGTTATTTTTTTATCAGCCGGCCACCTCTGAAACTGCAGCTTTGAAAGCAGATATAATCAAAAGAAGCATGACAACCCCTATATTTCTTTCTGTTTCTACATTCATAACCATATTCTATATCTGACAAAAAGGTTTTTATAAAAATGACGGGTTTGAAATAGTTTTATGTATAAAAACATACAAATATTTCCCCCTTTTTGGGGGAGATATCAGTTCAAGAGGGTGCCACAATAATGGTAATTTACTCTTTATTTTTCCATTTGTGGAAAAAATGAAGCAAGCATCATGATAGATGATGTGTCCTTGTTTCACATTTTCTTTCACACTCATGTTGACATCTAAAATATTGATGTTATAACTGTCACAAACCTACTTGTGAGGGTCAGATCAATGAGCTTACAGTGCCCACCCCTAAGTGCAATCTGTGCAGGGCTAGAAATAATTTTTTGTGGATGGCTATCCAAGAAACCGGTGCAATCTGCATTTTGACTGTCCCACAGAGTTTGTACCTGTCCTGTTGATTTTTGTTTATTAATTTTAATTTTCTGAATATAAGCCAATAATAACTAGTGTGCCCCTGGCTGTTAAAGTGCCCTGAAAAGGGCTTGCTTACTGATGGTCCAATTGTAAGGTGCCATTAAATATTACCCACTGGCTGGTACATGGCCCTGAAAAGGACTTAATAAGTGTGCCCCAGTTCACTGCCCTGATAAGGGCTTTTAATTTACAGTGAAGCCCACCAGGATGAAGCGCAGTGTCACAGGTTTACTGCATGACAAAAGGGATTAACTCCCAATGAAACTGCATTGTTTGCTGCAGTAACTCAATTGCAGAATTCTGCAGCGCTGCACTTCATCCTGGTAGGCTTCACTGCACTTCCCTCTCTTACTCAGTAGTTGCCCTGGCAAGGACCCTTTATTAGCTCCGTTCTACTCTGCCCTGACAAGCTGATCGGTTTCATTTGCTCCTGTGTATAGCCCAGACACTAAAAGCCTCCCCCTACTTAGTAACCCTGATGAGGACTTTTAACCAGCCTCTAAAGCTCCTGTAACTGGAGCCCTTCTTGCCCTGACAGAGGTCTTTCAATAGTTGTCTCAGCCCTTGAAAGCAACAGTACAATGAAAAATGTTTTTACAAAAAAAGGTCATTTCAGCTACAATTAATAAAAATATCAGCACACTGGTCACAACTGATTTTCTTGGTACCCTCTGTGCTGTGCACCATAACTTGTTTTTCATTTTCTTGAGCCTAAACCTTCCAAGGATTACAGTGGTATTACCAAGTCAAATGTGGTGACCATCTTTTTTTTTCCTAGAGAAAAAACTAAACGAAAACATTTCTAAAAACTAATTTTGCTGGAACTAAAAACATAACTAGCAAATAAAACTAAAGGTGCCCCAGTTCATTTTACAGTAAAACAAAGGTAGAGTCACAGTGTTCACCCAGTTTTGTTGCACTGCTGCTTTAAGTTTCTGTTTTAATCCCTAAATACTGAGTTTCCCCTTCTTTCTGCCTTGACTGTCTACTCTAAAAACTGCTTTCAAATATGGTTTTCTAGCCCTTACAATAGCTTTTAAGTAGCCTTATACAGGCTCTCCTTAGTAGACAGCCCTGAAAAGGGTTTTTAATTTGCATCTCCAAAACTCTGCTGTCTGTGAACAAGAGCTTACATTGGGCTGCTACAGGTACAGTACATAGAGACATGAGGTACAATATGCAGTGCAAAAAGCAAAAGGAAGACAGGCAACTGCATGTTCACAATGATGAGGAACACATGCGCAGCCTAGTTTTACCATGGCACTATTTTAGTTTCTGTTGCCTGACGAAATCGTCAACCACACAGAAAACCCATCATAAGATACTGGGTTGGAGGGACATCTCAGCATGGGACACTATGATGTTGGGATGTCTGTGGCCCAGCCTTACAGATGGCAGCATCTCCTGTGTCCTAGTGCCCATTAATACTTTCTCACTTGGTGACTGTCCCAGGGACAGCCAGAGAAATAAAACCAGCTGTCCCTGAGAAAAAATGGGTGCCTAGGACAGGCAGACAGGTGATTATTTTAACCCCTGAATCTGTGATAGGGAGGAGGAAAACAGGGATACCCTCCTCGTGTCCACCCAGAGTGTTAACTGGGTTGACAACAGAACACTTGGCATGAGGTCCCAGAGTATCCCTGTATATTTTGGGTCAGGACACAATAGCAGTCTCAAGTCCTGTGGCCAAATATGATTCCTTTTCCTGGCTATTACACAAAGGATGAAGACCCAGGTTAAGTATGCTGTCCTCAGGGTAGCAGTGCAAAAACTTGATTTGGTCTTCGCCCTACAGGACATGCAATAGCCCAGTTTACAATCCCTGTAGACTCGTATGAAGCTCTGGTACTCTTCCCTAAACCTGCCAGATCCCCTACTGACCTTTTTCAATTTGGTTGCTATTTGGTAACCCTTCTAGGCATAAACAGATGCCACAGATTTGTAATAAAACTTCTACAGTCACACATACAATATAAGGAATCTCACACAGGCAGAATTCTTTAGTAAAAACATGTCTTTACTAAAATAATTAAATAAATGTAGTAAAGGAAAACATATACAAATTTAGGTTACAGTATTAGAAACCAATGGTAAAGTATACAGTATACACATCTTAAAACTGTTTAACTATATTTCTACCTGTTATGAAGACTTTCAAAACTTCACAAACAAAAGCACTGGTTTGTAAATGTTGCAGTCTCATGCTGGCAGCTGCAGTATGGTAATCAAGAAAGAGTCCCACACAGAATGGCACTGAGTGACTTTGCTGAGGGTTTAACTATCTTTTCTGAACTGCAGTATTAGCAATATTCCAGTTTATTGTCCCACCAGTGACCCACAATTTTCGGGCAACTTGGTGATGTCACCCAGCTTCAACATAAATTCTGCCTCCATAATCAACTAGTAACTGGACAGTCACTGTTAAACCTTTGATGTATTAATATAGCATCCTCTAAGGTACAGTAATTCATAGTGTCATGTTAGAATTTCACATAGTACTGCCAGAATGGTCTTTCCTGGTGAATACATCCTGTTCCCTCATAAAATGTGATATACCATACTTATAATAGTTCATGAGATCACAAGCAATCTGCTTCTGTAGTGCATTTTTATGGCAGGTAAATAGCTTTTGGCACATCTCTGCTAAAACATCTGGGAATGAAAATCTCCCTTCCTGGTAAGCAGGTGGCCTTCAAGTCAAAAGGTCACCCCTTTAAAAAAATCTAGGCTTTCCCTATGCCTTGAATTAACACTGGCATGGGTATACACAGAAATCCCATAAAACAATATATAACAGAAATATATACTGCGAGTAATGATTGGCAGTTGACTAGATCACAACACTCCTCTCTCCTAGACTGAACTTGTGGGAATCCATCCCTAACATGGAATGAGTTTCACGAATTATGTTCACTGCTCTAACTGGCAAGATAGCCCATCTGCGATGGCATTCGCCGATCCGGCCCTTTGGGTAATGGGTCATATCGTAGCCCTGTAAGGAAATACTCCATCTCAAAAGATGACCATTCATCTTCCCCATCTGTGTCAGACACACCAGGGCGTTATGATCAGTCTGTACCTCACAGTGTCACCTACAGAGGTATGGCTCTAACTTCTTCAGGGCCCATACCAGTGCAAGCCACTCCTTCTTGACTGTAGAATAGGCCTTCTCCTGAGGAAGCAACTTTTTAGTAAGATATATTATTGAGTGATCTTTCCCTTGGCTAGAGGTCTGACTAAGGACTTCTTCAATCCCCACATCTGAAGCATCTGTCTGGACTACAAATGGCTTACTGTAGTCTGGACTGGCCAACACAGAAGCACCACACAGTGCCTCCTTTAGCTGTATAAAGGCTCGTTCACAGGCTGGTTCCCATTTTACCTTTTTAGGCATTCTTTTCTTTAGCAGGCCAGATAGGAGAGCTGCCAGAGTACTGTAATTTTGTAGAAACTTACAATAGTACCCAGCAATCCCTAGGAAACTCTGAACCTGCTTCTGGGTTTCTGGCCTGGGCCATGCCTCTATCGCCTCAACCTTGGCTTGATTAGGGTGAAGATGCCCCCAACCTACTACATGTCCCAGGTATGCCACCTCCGCCATGGCCACCTGGCACGTTTTAGCTTTGACAGCGAGCCCTGCCCTTTGTATCCTGCCCAACACTTCCCTCAGGTGGTACAGGTGTTCCTTCCAGCTGGCACTGAAGATAGCATTATCATCCAGGTATGCCACAGTGTACTCTTCAGTACCATGTAAAACCTGGTTCACCAACCTTTGGAAGGTGGCAGGGGCGTTCTTCATTCTAAAAGGCATTACCCTGAACTCAAGTAACCCTATTGGAGTGATGAAGGTCAGCCTCTCCCTAGCTCTGCCAGTTAACTCCACCTGCTATTATCCTTTTGTCAGGTCAATGGTGGTGAGACATGTCGCCCCTCCCACCTTGTCCAGTAGTTCATCCATCCATGGCACTGGGTGGGCATCAGACTCTGCGACTGCACTGAATCCACGATAATCTATACAAAAGCGAGTAGAGTCATCCAGCTTGGGAACAAGGACTACGGGCAAGGCCCAGATACTGTGGGATTTCTAGATTAGCCCTAAATCCAGCATTTCCTCCATCTCCCTCCTAATGTCCTTTAGGACGGCCTCCAATACCCGGTAGGCTGTTCGTCAGATGGGTGCTTGCACTCCTGTATCTACGTCATTGTGATGCTAAGGGGGTACATCCCGGCTTGGCCGTAAACAAAGGGACAAAGTCCTCTAAAACCTCCCTCACTTCCTGGGACTGTTCCGGGGTCAACTGGGAAGACGGTTTGCTTGCCTCCACAGAGGACTACCGCTTGCTTTCCTCCAGCAAGTCCACTAGGGGGTCTGCTTCGTCCTTCCCCTCCCAAGGACTACACACTGCAAATACCATGTCAGCCCTATTTGCATATGGCTTCTTCATGTTGACATGGTACAGTCTATGGGTGTGTCTCCTGTCAGGCAGTTCTACAATGTAGTTTACGTCATTCACTCGTCTGACTACTTTGTATGGTCCCACTCACTTGGCCTGCAGCTTGTCCTTATGGACCGGGATTAGGTCCATGACTTCCTGACCTAAACTGTATGAGCGAGCTCCAGCTCTGCTGTCATACCAGACCTTCTGCGTCTGCTGGGTGGCTGACAGATTGCTCTGGACTGCTCCTATAAGCTCCTTCAGCCTTTCCCTAAACTTCAGGACATATTCCACTATAGGAGTTCCCTGGGTGGTATGCTCGCCTTCCTAATCTTCCTGGACCAAGGCAAGGGACCCACGCACCATGCGTCCATATAAGAGTTTGAAGGGGAAAAACCCTGTCAACTCTTGGGACACCTCCCTGTATGCATACAACAAGTGGGGAAGGTCCCAGTCCCTCCCATGCTGTTCAGTAAATGCTTGGAGCATCGATTTTAGGGTACCATTAAATCATTCCACAAGCCCACTGGCTTGTGGGTGATAAGGTGTCGTGCATCTCTGCACTACCCCACACTTCTCCCACAAACACTTCATCAGATCCGACATGAAGGAACCCCCTCGATCGGTGATAACCTCCTGCAGAAACCCAACACAGGAGAAAATCCCTAGCAAGGCGTCAGTCACTTTGTCTTTCCTAAGTGAGGAAACGGCAACTGCCTCTGGGTATTTGGTGGTATGATCAACCACCGTCAGGATAAACCTCTTCCTGGAGGAGCTGGGGGTACTCAAAGGTCCCACAATACAATAATAAATAATAAAACTTTATTTTTATGGTGCCTTTCCAAAACCAAGGCGCAGAACAGGTTTAAAAACAAATGACATATTGCACAAATTATAGCAGCTTAGTTAGTACACAAACATCTGAACAAACTTATAAAATTAAAGTAAAAACAGCCAGTCAGTCACCAAATGCTTGGTGCCACAAATGAGTTTTTAGAGTTCGTTTAAATCCCTCCACAGTCACGCACTCACGTAACTGGCAGGGTAGAGAATTCCAAAGAGAAGGGGCCGCATGCATAAATGCCCGGGCCCCAGAAGATTTCAAGCACACTCTTGGAACCTCTAGCAACCCCTCTCCAGCTGAGCGGAGCGATCGCCCAGGACAGTAGGGAACCAGAAGCTCTTTCAGGTAGTCAAGCCCTGTCCATGTAGGGATTTATAAGTCAAAAGACTGACTTTAAAGGTGATCTGACACTGTACTGGCAGCCAGTGCAGACCACGCAGCACCGGAGAAATATGACAGAAGTGAGAGGTTCCCGTCAAAAGCTGAGCTGTTGTGTTCTGCACTAGCTGCAAATGGTGGATTTCTACCCCAGAAAGCTCTAGATACAGGGAGCTGCAATAGTCCAAGCGGGAGGACACAAAGGCGTGAATCAGCGTAGGAAGGTCGCCGGATGGAACAAGGTGCTTAATCCTGGCGATATTCCTCAGATGGTAAAATGAGTCTTGACAACGGCTGACACCTGCGAATGTAGGGTCAGCCCCTCGTCAAAAACTACCCCAGGTTACACTCCTGTTCAGCGACCGGAAGTGGTAAACCCCCAAGGAACATGACCAGCACTTCAGTCTTTCCCAGAGTTCAACTTCAACCAGCTTGAATCCATCCACTCCTGGATTTCTGCCAGGCAGTTATTAAAGAATGAGAGAGCTCCATTCTGGTTGGGTGCAAAAGAAAGGTATAGCTGGGTATCATCAGCATAGCGATGGAACCTTAGCCCATACCTCCTTAAAATGTCTCCGACAGGCAGCAAATACACTGCAAACATGGGGGACAATACCGATCCCTGAGGAATCCCACAAGACAGAGGGATTGGGTCCGAAGAATAAATACCGGACACCACCCTCTGAGTTTTTCCAGTGAGGAAAAAATGTAAACCACCTGAGGACTGTACCTGACAGGCCACAGATGAACCTCAGACGATCAAGCAGAACCCCATGGTCCACAGTGTCAAACACTGATGAGAGACCAAGATGGAACGGTTCTTCCGATCTCTAGCCATCAAGAGATCATTGAACACCTGAACCAGCGCTGTCTCCGTACTATGCTTCTTTCGGAAACCAGACTGGAGGAGTTCATAGATGCCATGGATGGTCAAATGGTTCTCCAGTTGTACAGCCACTACCTTCTCAACCACCTTCCCTTAAAAGGGAAGGTTAGAGCTTGGTCTGTAGTTCGCATGGCAGTTTGGGTCCATTCCTACCCCCTGGAATGGCTCCTCCACAATGGGCAATGGAATTAGGGCTGCTTGGGTTTTACTACCCACTTTCCCTATTTATTGGCACCAGTGACAAGACCTGCAATATTTCTTCACCTGCTGGGTGAAGTTGGGCCAAGAGAAATTCTGGGCTACTCACTGCGTGGTGCATGCAATTTCCAGATGTCCAGACATAGGGATATCATGAGTGATCTTGAGCAACTGCTCACAGTACCCCTGGGGAAAGACAAGCTGCCTGCCCATCACCCCCCCTCGCTGTCCTTATGTCCTGCATATATAACAACAGTCCATTATCCCAAAATACCCTATGTCTCCGGTCACCTCCCTGTGTCCCAAAAGATTCTGCACAAATCCTCAGCCTCTCTAAACTAGGGTCCGTCTTCTGAGCAGCTGCAAAATCCATAAATTTTTCCAAAACACTGGACATGTCCCCCTTCAGTTTCAAAACTAGGGTCCATAGCTCTAGCGTCAGGGTATTCAGGGTCACTGCCATCCCTAACTGTTTCACCATTGGTTAGCCCTATCTCCTTAGAGTAACCTTCTGTAGCTGTTTTGTGAACTGCTAAGTGGAAAAGTCCTACCCCCCTTTCACTATTTTCTATTTCAGGAGACACAGGCTGGGGAATCAGCCTCCCATTGTTTTCCACAGCGGCTTCTATGGGGTCCAGGGAACAACTGGCTTTTGCCGTCTGACTGCGGGTAACCGCACATACCACCCCCTTCTGGAGATTGTCCCTTATTATCATATCCAGGGTGATAGAGTCTGCCACTTTTTGCACCGTTTCTCCTGTCTCATCCCAGTCCAAGAGAACACTAGTAAGTGGCAGGGTTTTCTCCTCCCCAGTGAATCCCCTTACTGTTATGAACTGATCGGGTATAAGCTGTTCAGGCTCAACCAAATCCCTTTTTTACTAAAGTCCCTTAACCCATGGGTGTGCATCCCATTTACAGCAACCGGGTGTATGTGCTCCCTCATGATTGCAGGCATGCTTTCAGGGATACAAAGTGCATCGAACTCTGCTCAAGCACCACACTGTCTGCTCTGTGCCTTTTTAGGATACTGTACTGCAAGATGCCATGGCTGTTTGCAAAACCAACAATCATTTATTTTGCCTGAGAAATCCCTTTTTTGTAACCAGTGGCTTCCCCCTTTCTGTGGAGGCAGTGAGGGTTTTAGCTAACCTGAAGGCACGCCTTTCCCCTTCTACACTGCCATGCCCGCCCCACTGCCTTTCAGAGCAGGCTTGCTCCTGGCATAGCAGTCAGAGAGCTCAGCAGCCTGCTGTGCTGTTTTGGGGTCTTGGTCCTCCAACCAGATTTTTAGCTCTGCTGGGCAAGCCCAGAAGAATTGCTCCAAAAGTGCAACCTCCTCAATTCTCCTCAAGTTTCTCTACAGAGTTTGCTTCCACTCCCTTCCACCATTTCAAAAACTGACGTTGCTCTGTGGCGAGTTCCTCAAAGCTCATGTCAGAGCTTCTTCAGAGCTTATGGAACTTAAACCTGTATGCTTCAGGAGTTAACTCATACTTTTTTTTAGCAATGCAGCTTTAAGTTTTTCATAATCACTACTATCCTGATTGTCTATTTGACCTAACACGTCATGACCTTTCCCAGTAAGTAGCAGGGATAGCAGGAAGCTCCAAAACTCCCTGGGTATTTTTGTACGAATACAGCCCTTTTTCCTTTTTTTTTAATTTTATTTTCTTTATGCTCCTCCCTCTACGTCCTAACCAGATACTCCTTCAGAGCACCAGTGCCTTCCCTGCCACCCCCCACCACCACTACCGGCCCCAACTGCAGCCTACCTGGAAACCCCGGTATATCCCTTTTACAGAGAGGGTCCCTCTTTTCCGAGGTGAAAGGTCTAGTGGCCAGCAGCACGTTCTCCAGGAGCTGCAAGGTCGGTTTTAGGCTGACTCCAGGGCTTCCGAGAGCAGGAGCCAGGCGCTCATCATCCAGTCAGTCGGTGTGAGCATTTCATGTTTTCTGTGCCCTGTCCACACAGTTCTCAGCCTTGCGCGAGCGCAGAGCAACCTGGAGCACAGGCGTACGGGAGGGCGTGTCAAGGCATCACATCCCCCCAAGTACGTCACCAATCCATTCATAGGGCCCCAGGTGAACCCCCCCCAGGAGGGAAGCGTCCAGTGGATGCTTGAGATATCCCTCCCTGCCAGCCTCCACTCCTGGAACCCAGGCTTGGGGTGCGAACCCGGGTTGCCAGTGTGCCACATTAACCCCTTTGCTCGGCGCCACGGAGCTGCCACAGAGCTTTTCAAATTAATTCAAAAATGCATCTATATCCTCCCCCTCTTTAACTTCTGCTATTACTTTTGAATTTAACTTATACCTCAGTCCTGAAGTTCCAGGTTCCCCCCTGCCACTTACCTCCTCTGGCATTGGTCATTGGAAGATTTAGCTTCTGCAGTTCAAATTCCCTCTAATGCTCTCTTTCCTCTCTCTCTGCCTCTCTCTGAAGCTGTTTTTCTCTTTCTTCAGCCTCTCACTGCTGCTGCTGCTTGTCTTTTTCCTGCAACTCAGCTCCATCTGGAACCTCTTCTGCTCGAACTCCCTCTGCTGCTGCACTTCGAACCTCCTCTGCTCAAACTTCCCCTGCTGCTGGGCCTCAAACCTCCTCTGCTCAAATTCCAGTTCCATTCTCCTCAACTCTTTCTGCAGCCTGATCCCTTCCGGCTCCAGCATTGTGGTGACCTTCCCCTGCTGCTGTGGCTCAGGGTTCTCTCTGGTTTCGCTGTCCTCCTCCCTGGGACTGGACACTGAGACATCCCTTGGCACCCCCAGGCCCAAGGTCTGGTCCCCTCCAGTCACCAGCTCTGACTCGAGGTCCTGGGCAGCTGCTAGCTCATCGGCTGTCACAGGAGCCTCAACGAAGTGCTTTTTGGCTCACCCCATCGTACTGTACTCCTCCCTCTTGACACAACTGCTTTAGGCATTCTGCAGTGTATTCACTGTAGATGGAAGTCATCTTCTTCCCCAACTACTGCTACCCTAGCTTGCATCAGAGAAAAAAATACAAAACAGGTATGGAACTTGACACTGTAACCAAATTATATATATTTTTAAAATCTCCACCTTCATTGCGTGTGGACTATTTTAAGTTTAACAATCTGATGCGCTGGATTTGGAATCGAGCCCAGCTGTTATGCCTGTGACCACCAATCTCTCGAATCGCAATGTAACAAAATCTACTGGATCCCAGTGCTGCACCCAGATCTGTCACAAACCCACTCATGAAGGTCAGATCACTGAGCTCACAGTGCCCACCCCTGAGTGCAATTCGTGACAGAGAGGAGAAAACAGGAATACCCTCCTCATATCCGCCTAGAGTGTTTGCTGGGTTTACAACAGAACATTTGCCACGAGGACCCAGAGTACCCCTCTACACACTGGATCAGGGCACAAAACCAGTCTTGAGTCCTTTGGCCAAATATGAACCCTTTTCCTGGCTATTACACAAAGGAAGACGACCCAGATAAGTACGCTGTCTTTGGGGTAGAAGCACAAAAACCTGATTTGACCTTCGCCCTACAGGACATGCAATAGCCCAGTTCACAATCCATGTAGACTCCTATGAGACTCTGGTACTCTCTCTAATCCTGCCGGATCCCCTACTGACCCTTTTTAATTTGGTTGCTATTTGGTAACCCTTCTAAGCATAAACAGCTATCACAGGTTCATAATAAAACTTTTACAGTCACACATACAATATAAGGAATCTCACGCAGGCAGAATTCTTGAGAAAAAACAAAAGTCTTTACTAAAATAATTAAATAAATGCAGTAAAAAAGAACATATACAAATTTAGGTTACACTATTAGAAATCAATGGATTAGTATACAGTATAAATGCCTGAAAACTGTTTAACTACGTCTCTACCAGTCATGAAGACTTTCAAAAGTTCACAAACAAAAGCACTGGTTTGTAAATGTTGCCGTCTCGTACTGGCAACTGCAGTCTGGTAGTCAAGAGAGAGTCCCAAACTGAGTGACTGTGCTGAGGGCTTAACTATCTTTTCTGAACTGCAGTTTATTATTTTTTTTTATTTATTTGTATTTCGGATGACACCTTTGAGCCGAGGGCTCTTTACAAAGGTTCCACGTCAAGGCAATACGGAAAATAAGGTACAAAACATAACATGAGCATTACAATGGAACTTACAAAAAAATAAGACAAATAAGGTTACAATAATAGCAGCCAAAGGCATTGTCAAGGAATTGTGTTGCGAGTTAATTATACAGTACAAGTCATAGGCGGCTCAGTGAAGCTTTGTTAGTAGTGGGTTAGTGGGAAAAGAAAAAGAAGAACAGTGGTGAGGGGGTGGTATGGGAGAAAGAGAGAGGGAGGAGGGAAGAAATGGGGAGGGCATTGCATTGGGTATGTGGAAGATGGGAAACAGCAAGGAAGGAGGAAGGGGTGATGAAAAAGAAAATGAGACAGATTCATCCTATACCCAGTAATGGGGGGGGGTTGGGAGAGGAGGAGGAGGAGCTGAGGCAGTGAGGAGGGATGCTTGAGGATAGTATGCCTGGAGGGGATTATAAGAAGCCATCACAGAAGGCACTAGCTACGAGGTATTGACGCAGTTTACACTTAAAAGTACCAATCGTGGCAATGTTGGAGATTTCTGTAGGTAGCAAGGTGAACCAGGTGGAGGCTCTGACAAGGTAAGAACGCTGAACTTGAGAGGTCTGACAGCAAGGTATTGTAAAGGTTAGACTGTCCAATCTTCTAGTTAGGTGCGGACACACTGCGGGTCAATATTGATTGGACTCTGGGGGGCATAAGGCCCAGTGATGTCTTCTAAGCTAAGATGCAGGTCTGGTACTTTAGCCTGCTGGATAGCTGGAGCCAGTTAGCCTGCTCCTAAATGTCACACGTGTGAGAAAGGCAAGCAGCTGAAATAAGGAGTCTACATGCCTTATTAAGGGCTACAGCTATGCGCCGGAGTGCAGTATCAGTAGTGGATCCATAGATAACAAGCCCATAGTTAATAGTTGAGATAACAGAGCTCTGGATAGCGAGGTTCAAGGCTTCAGCCGTTAGGCAATGTTTATGCTTGTACAGTAGCCCTATACAGGAGTTCACAGTTTTAGTGATATTGTCAATGTGTTGGACACAGGAGAGGGAGCAGTCAAGGGTCAGGCCCAGATATTTAAGCATATCCACCTGCTCAAGAGTGACACCTTTGTGGTTGTTAATTATGAGCTCATGGTCCTTGTACTTGTTGTGGGTTCCATGGAACAACATTGTTTTATTTTTTGTGATTAAGGATGAGTTTATGTGAGCAAAACCAATCTTCTACTTCTGTGAAACTTTTCTGTAGTTGAGACTGAAGGGAGGTGGGGTCGGTGTGGCAAGTGAAAATTACTGCATCATCTGCATACAGTAACACTCTGTCATGGCAGGAGGCAGGGAGATATTCCAGTCATAAGGAAACCAGTTTCTTGTCCCACCAGTGACCCACAATTTCCTGGCCAACTGGTGATGTCACCCAGTTTCAACAAATTCTGCCTCCATAATTAACTAGTAACAGGACAGTCACTGTTAAACCTTTGGTGTATCAATATATCATCCTGTAAGCTAATTCACCGTGTCATGTTAGAAATTCACATAATTCTCCTAGAATGGTCTTTCCTGGTAAATATATCCTGTTCCCTCATAAAATTAAATATACTTATAATAGTTCCTGAGATCACACGTAATCTGCTTCTGTAGTGCATGTTTATGGCAGGTAAGGCTTTTGGCACATCTCTGCTAAAAGAACCAGGGAATGAAAATCTCCCTTCATGGTAAGAAGGTGGCCTTTAAGTCAAAAGCTCACAACTTTAAAAAAATCTAGGCTTTTCCTATGCCTTGAATTAACACTAGCATAGGCATACACAGAAATCCCATAAAACAATATATAACATAAATATATTTTGCAAATAATGATTGGCAGTTGGCTAGCTCGCAGCAATAACCACATAAAACAATCTAACCCCTCCAGGATTTTTTTCATGAAGAGACAGATTAAGTCTCACCAATTTAACTTAAAAACAAGCATGGCAACCCATGGTTTTTGTTATGGATTTCAAATGTTTAGATGACCATCCCGGCCTGGTGGCAATGAGGGTTGGTGAGCTAGTCGCCACACCTTGCACCACACTGGAAACCCGTGTTCAGGAGCAAGCACAGGTCACCGTGGGTCAGAAGGGAGGAGACAGATCAAGCGTCTGATAGACTGCTCTCCATCACCGGGGAGAGGGGGGAACCTGCGGCTGGTGCTCGACTGACCCCTAGCAGAGGCTGGGGTCGGTGACATGCAGCCACAATTACAAGGGGTGGGAGCATGGCAGATGCCTGATGTGGCGTGCATAGGAGTGTGCACGACCACATCGTAGGCATCATTGCACGCCGTGCCCCATGTAGGGGAAAAAATGGAAAAAGGCATCCTGGGTCGTGGCGGCGTTATTTATTTATTTTTTTTACAAGTCTATTTATCCTCCTGCGGCAGACCACCATCTTCATCTGTCAACCCTACCAGTCTTGGGGTCTTTTGGGATCTTATGGCACCATACGTGCCCTGGCAGATCCCCTGAACCAGTCCGGAGGCTTCATCCTGATTTTTCCTCTGTTTTACCCCAGGGAGTCCTACTCCTGAGACCCCGGAATTGGTGAAGCATGCGCGTGGAGGTGCACATGCGCACCACAGCTCCAGTGCCAGTCTCTTTAACCCTCCCTCGGCCTAGCGCCGGCAGTCCTCGGAGTGACGCAGCCACTCTCACCTCCATCAGGGGGCGGCCAAGCTCTGAGGAAACCTGTTCCTCCCTCCCGAGGCAGAGGGCTGCCAGCTGGCAGCCACTCGCATCCTCTCCCTCCGCCCCCCGCCAACCTCCAACAACCCAGGCTCATTACCAAACCCAGGTCACCAGCGTGGCACGAGGTGTGGCGTCCAGCACCTCAACCCTCTGTGCCACCGGGCCGGCAAGGTCGTGGCAGCTTGATGACCATCCAACAGGCACCCCAGCTTCAGGAGCATCACCGGAACTGGATCCTGACCTGGCAGGAGGGTTGGAAGCTCCCCGCCTCTCCACCGTGGGGGAGAAACCATGGGGGAAGAAGGTGAGGGCCCTAAAAGAGGCTGTGGGCAGACCGGATGGTGGCCGAAGACAGGAAGCGCAGATGAAAGGTGCCGACCAGGAGCCAGGAGAGAAAAAAAGCAAAATAAAATGTTCACATGACCACCATGTACTGGGCAAAAAAACAAAAAAATTTATAACTTTGACTTGGGGTTTCTGAAACACCAGGGAACGTCCTTAATACTATAGGAGGAAACAAAAAAGGTTACTCACCTGTGACAGTAGTTCTAGGAGTGGTATATGTTGTTCATCCACACATTATGGCATTTCCTTTCCCTTTAAATGTTTTGTTGGAAGCCTTAAAGCTGGCTCCTCCCACCCACCCGGGTGGTATATCCCTTGGCTCCACCCCTTGACGCCAGATCTTGCCTGCTGAAAGCAGTGGTTGTGTGTCGAAGCCAGGGAGGTCGGGTGGGTCCGTGTGGATGAAGAAAATATACCACTTCTAGAACTACTGTTACAGGTAAGTAAACTGTTTCTAGGGATGTGGATATGTTGTTCTTATCCACACATTATGGCAGACTCCCAGCAGTTCTCCAGGAAGAGGGAGGCAAGGCACACACCCCTTATTTAGAGAACTGAGACTAGAGAACTGAAGCCCCAAAACCAGCATCCCGACGTGACTCTAGGACAATGTGGTAATGAGAAATGAAGGTGTCTGCTGACTTCCAGGTAGTAGCCCTGCAGATTTCCTGAATAGGGACATCCCTAAAAGCAGCCACCGATGCAGCAGTATGGCGGGTGGAATGAGACCATAGCCCTATGGGAGGCTCCCTACCTGCCAACCTATAGCAGAGATCAATGCACGATGTAATCCATCTGCCAATCATCTGCTTAGCTGCAGGTCAGCCAGGTGTGACTTTAGCGTAGGTGTCAAACAGCTGGCGAACCTCTCCCTAAACTCCAGCCATGTGTACTTTATAATAAGAGAGCACTCTTCTCAGGTCCAAGGTATGGAGTCTGTATTCACCATCCGAGGTGTGATTGGGGTAATACACAGACAGAGTCATCATCTGGTTTAGGTAAACCTCTGACACAAGCTTCGGAAGGAACTTCGGGTTGGGGCGCAGGACAACCTTGTCCCTGTGGAAGACCAGATAAGGAGACTCAACAGAGAGCACCTGGAGCTCCCCAATCCTTCTGGCTGACGTGATAGCCAACAGGAAGACGGTCTTCCATGACAGGTGTGACATCTCACTCCTGTGGATCGGTTCAAATGGCTTGCCCATGAGCTTTGCCAGTATCAGCAGTAGATCCCACAGTGGTGGTGGTTCACGCACCGGAGGGGAAATATGGTACAGGCCTTTGAAGAAACGCCAGACTGCCTTCTCCTGTGCCACCGTCTGCTGACCAGCTCATGCTCAGTAAGTAGAGATGGCTGCCAGGTGCACCTTAAGGGTCCTAGACCGAAGACCCCGTTTGGAGAGAGACCAAAGGTAGTCAAGAATGCTAGCCACTGGACAGGACAAAGGGTCCAGCCCCTTGCCCTGACACCAAATGGAGAATCTCTTCCACTTGAAGGCATAGCACTTCCTGGTCTATTCCTTCCTAGATGCCTCAACTACAGTGAGTAGATCTTTGGGGAGACCCAAAGCCTGGAACTCTAGCTGATCAGGAAAGAGGCTTTCAGGTGCAGGGATTGAAGGTCTGGGTGGAGTACCTTCCCCCAACTGATGGAGAACAGGACTGTGCGTGCTAAAAGATGCCTCAGGAGCCTGATGCTGAGGCTGAGGACAGCGGGGTACCAAAACTGGTGGGGCCAGTCTGGAGCCACCAGGATCACCTATGCCTTGTCCCTCCTAACCTTGTGGAGCACTTGTGGCTCAAGGGAAGAGGAGGAAAGGCATAAAAGAGGCCTGGGGTCCACGGCCTCAAGAAGGCATCCCCTGCAGCAAGCCCTACTGAGGGGGGCAGGCACAAAACAACCTCAGCTTTGCATTCTCCCTTGAGGTGAACAGGTCCACCTGAGGGGTGCCCCACTGGGAGAACAAGCTGTGTACTACCTCTGGGTGGAGAGACCACTTGTGGAATGCCTCGCCCACACGGCTGAGGGCATCTGCCAGCTGATTTGAGGCTCCTGCCACATGGATGGCTAGGAGATCCACCTTCAGTCAGCTCACAAGGGCCCAGATGCGGACAGCTTCCCTGTACGGAGGCCAGGAATGCATGCCACCCTGTTTGTTGAGACAGTACACGGCCATAGTGTTGTCCGTCTGGACCTAACCACTTGACCCTGAAGGAATGGAGTGAATGCAGTGTCAGCTGAACTGCTCATAGCTCCAGCAGGTTGATGTGGCATCGGGAGTCCTCGGGGGTCCAGAGCCCATGGCCTTTGTGGTCCCTAATGTGGGCACCCCAGCCCATGAGAGAGGCGTCAGTCATCAAGATGACTGTCAGCTCAGGGTGGACAAACGGGATCCCTTCCTGCAGATGCTCTAAGACGGCACACCATTGGGAGAGTGTCCCACATATTCTGGGTCACAATGACCAGCTGGTCGAAATGACCTACTCACTGAGTCCACAGGCTGGCTGGCTAGCTCCCATTGAAGGAGGTGCACACGCCACCAGGCCCATCGGACCACAGAAGTGCAGGCCACCATGTAGCCCAAAAGTTGCATGACATCCCGGGCAGGGCACAAGTGCCCAACCAGAAATGATCGGGTAAAGGAGGAGAGTACCTCTGCCCTGTCTGTCGGGAGCCTGGCTATGGCTTGGCAAGAGTCAAGCTATGCCCCGATGAAGCAGATCACCTGGGAAGGCACGAGTTCTGACTTGGCCTCATTGACCAGGAGGCCAAGGTCGATGAAGGTCTGGAGGGCCAGATCCCTGGACCTCTCCACTTCCAGTCTGGAGGGACCCACTATAAGCCAATCGTCCAGATAGGGGTACACTCTGACCCCTCGACACCGAAGAGGGGCCTCCATCACTGCAATGCATTTGGTGAAGACCCTGGGGGCCGATGACAGGCTGAATGGCATGGCTTTTAATTTTTATGGGGCTCCCCCTGCTCTGAAGTGGAAGAACCATCAGTGTGACGGATGGATCGGGACGTGGAAGAACACATCCTGCAGATCCAGGGAGCAAAACCACATGCTCTGCTCAAGAGATGGTATGATTTGAAACAGAGTTACCATCCTGAAGATGCGAGACCGGAGAAACTGGTTCAAGTCGTGCAGATCTAGAATGGGGCACTAGCCCCCTGTCCATTTCGGGAGCAGGAAGTACCTGGAAAAGAACCCTGGGTTGACTGGGGGATCCGCAACTCTGACCACTACCTCCTTGCGGAAGAGTTGGGTGATGTTGTCTCGAGAGAGCCGACTGGGTGTGAAAGGATACCTTCTCCTCCCTTGGGGTGTGGGCTTGGCTTGGTGGGTACTGCTTGAATTCCAGTGGCAGCCCCTGGCTGATCACTTCCAAGACCCACCTGTCTGCTGTGACAGTGGACCAGATGGAAAGGAAGTGGTGGAGCTGGCCCCCCAAGGGAGGACCCAGAGTGGGCATGACAGGCATGGGGGTGGCAACCCCCATCCCATCACTGTGCAAGCTTGGAGGAGGAGGATCCAGCCAAGGGACTGCCAGGACCTTTCCCTCCGTGCTTATGGACCGCCGATGCCCCTGGCTTGAGCCGAGGGCACCAAGACTGAGTCTGCTGCTGCTGCCCAAATTGGTACTGGGCTAGCTTGGCCGCAGGGGCAGAAGGCCAAAAGGGCTTGCGCTTCTGCTTTCTGGAACCCTGAGATTTCTTCTGGACGGAAGCAACGGAGTCCAAGGTGGCATTGGACTTCTCGATGTGTTGAAGGTGACCATCAACCCCTGGACTGAACACGTTGGTGCCTAGGAAGGGAATGTCTGCCAGTTTGTGCTGGGTGTCTGCTGTAAAGGTCAAGACCCTCAGCCAGGCCCTGTGGCACATGGCTATTGCAGTGGCCGCTGAACAGGCACAGGAATCCACAACGTTCAGAGCCATCTGGAGTTGCTTTTTTGCTACAGCCCGACCCTGATCCCGGACCTGCTTGACCGTAGTCTGAAGGTCCGCGGGTAGATGAGGAAGCACCTCATCTAGAGAGCCCAGGAGGGCATGGGAGAAGTGTGCCATGATGACAGCCAAGCTCACCTGACAGAGGTCAAGCGAAGAGGCAGCATAGACTTTTCTGGTAGAGTGGTCCAGTTTTTTGGACTCTTTGTCACCCGGGTCGCCCCTGAAAAAGGGACAGCCTTGCCTCAGAAGGCCTACCCAGTTACCAAAATTCAACAAAATAAATAAATTGTCTGGAGGTCTACCAGTAACTCCTGAATTGCCCGAGTGCTGAAACACACAGATTCAGTCACCAATCCCTCAGCCGAGGGGTGCTCTGTGAACCCAGAAAGGGAGCCAATGGGAACCGCATACCTGCGGGCCATCTGGACTGATGGCACAGGGCAGGAGGCAGAGCGCTGCCAAAGCTCCAGGGCGAGGCCAACAATGGCTTTGGCCACTGGGGAGGTCTCTGTCGGAGAATCCCCTTTTTCCAGAACATCTGTCAGGGGATAGCGATCCTGTTTCTGAACAGGCTCCAAGGGAATCCCCATGGATTCAGAGATGAGATGGAGAATGCCCATGACGGACGTGGAATCTTCCTCTGTCTTGAGACCCCCAAGTGAAACCTCGAATGGACGAGAGTGCAAAGAGGAGTTCTCGGACTCCAAGTAGCCCAGACAGATCAGCGGACTACCTGAGTCACTTTCAACCCGCTATGGAGGGTAGGGAGTGAGGGTGAGTGAGAGCCTGAGCGGGAGGCCCTTTGCGGGCCAAGACTCCTTGACAGAAGCCCCGGAGGAAGGCTGTCTAGGTGGTGGCTCCACCATAATCACCGGAGAGGCTGGTTTCAGCTGAGCTGGGAGGGCCTTCCCAGATGCCTTGAAGGAGGCACTGATCTCTTTTGTATTTTAATTATTGCATTTTAACTGCTCTTTGATGTATTTTGATTGTACGGCACCCACAGCCACTGGGATTGGGCACCTGAAAAATAAAATTTGCCTTGCCTTGCCTTCACTGGCTCTGCAGGTGGAGAGACGATGTCGGCTGGCTCCGGAGGAGTCGGCATCAGCCTACAGGGCAACAGACTTGTGATGGTCGGTGTGGAAGCCAAGGTCGACCTCACAGCGGCCAACACCAACTGTTGCCACATAAGATCCTCATAGCGTAGATGCAGCTTGCGCGAAAGCCTCTTCTTTTCCGAGGAGGACAAGGATGAAGAGTAGCGGCGACGCTTTTTGGAACGCCCAGAATGATGTTTGTGAGTTCTCTTTGACCTGTCAGTCGAAGCTGACCGAGACCTAGACCTCGACTATCGGGGGACTGACGGGGGTGTTCAGAAGGAGCCGAGGAGACCCACAGCTCCTCCAGGTCAGGGACGGGGAACATGAAGAGGTTCCCAGCAGGCTGGGTCTCCTCCTCAGTAGGTCTAGTCAGGACCAGAGTCCTGAACAAGGAGTTGTCAGCCTCATCTAGCAACAATGGGTCAACGGGGTTGACAATAATTTAGACCGGGTTGTCGTCCCGCATCTTAGCTGGCTGGCCTGATGGGCACCGTGAAGCCAGTGGCCAAGGACGCAATTTCAACCGAAGTCAAAACTGGAGATTCCTGGGAACGAGACCGCGCTTGATTACAACAACAATGTTGACAAGACTTCTCCTTCTCTCTTGACTCCTTGGAATCCTTTTTACAGGAACAGGAGTAGTGCGAAGCCAATGGGCCCTCCCCCTTGGTTGGGAGAGACTGGCACAACTCCTTGAAGGAACCTGTAAAGGTAGAGCTTAGTTTTAGTGGCACAAAGACCGATGTGAAGAGAACTGATCAGTGGCCCGACCCATCTCCTCATCAAAAGTCTTCATTGGCTCAAGTTGTTCAGCGGACCCCAGAGCTGCAGAGGCCACCCAACAGGGCTCTTTAGATTTGACCAGCGGGTTCCGTTTCTCTGGTCAGCTGAGCTGTAATCATGCGAGGTGATCATCCAACACGTTCGGCTGGAGCGAGCGACAAAAATCACAAGCCTGGGTATCGTGATCGTGGCCCAGGCAATAGACACACATGGCGTGCGGGTCAGTGCAAGACATCTTACGCCCACAGGGGCAAAAGCGGAACCCAGGCGAGGACTGTCCTCCATTGCAGTCACAATCAAAGATTGATGCAGTGCAACTCTAATGAGTTTAAGTTTAAGGTTTGATAAGTAATCTGAAGATTTAAGCGTCAGGGCCTACTCAACACGGGAGCGATAAGGAGGGAACCAGAATCTTCCAGCGGAAAAAAAGATCTGGTGTCAAGGGGAAGAGCCGATTGATATACCACCCGAGTGGGTGGGAGGAGACAGCTTTAAGACTTCCAGCAAGATATTTAAAGGGAAAGGACATGCCATAACATATGGATAAGAACAACATATCCACATCCCTAGAAGGAAGAGATTCCCTGTGTTCATGCACTTAACATTGTTTTCAGGAGAGAGTGACAGGAGAAGTTGTACTGAGTGGTGCTTCAGTGACAGAGGCTACAAGAGGAGATATCTGTTGATCTGAACTGCTGTTAGGGGTGGAGTTCATTCTTTGGTGTGCAGAATGACAGTTTTCCAGACTGGGTTTTCTTGCAAGAAGGCATGCAAGATAATTATTGGATCCGGCATCCTGTTATCAGTCTGAGATATTGCTGTTGTCCTGTGCTGTTAAGAGAATCTGTGTGGAAAGCAGTGGTGTGCAGAACCTAAAAATGCAAAATCAAACCACTCTCTCCATGAGGAAGTGCCTTCTAGCCTGTCACCTATACCCCCCCCAACTTGAGACTGTGTCTCCTTGTCTTTCGATTCCCACTGACCTTAAAGAGACCTTCCATGTCCACACTATTTATTCCCTTCAAATACTACAAGATCTCGGTCATGTCCCCTCTCTCTCTCCTCTCCTCTCCTCTCCTCCAGGGAGTAAATGCTCAGGGCTTCCAACCTCCCCTTATATGATCTACACTGATGGCCCATGATCACCTTAGCTGCCCTCCTTTGGACTGTTCCCAGCAGATTTATGTCCTTTTCAAAGTATGGATCAGTACTGTACGCTGTATTCCAGATGCGACCTCACCAATGATTTGTACAAGGGCAGAATTACATCCTCCCTCCTTCCTACTGATGATCCCTCTGGCAATGAAGCACAACATTTTATTTGCCTTTGTTACTGCTTTTCTACCTAGACTACACCCAATCTGCACTCAGCCTTCCGGTTCTTAGCTCCAGTGTACATAACCTTACATTTCTTTGCATTAAAACCAAGCTGCCAAATCCTAGACTACTTCTCCAACTTTTCCAGATCCTCCCTTATGTCTTGTACCCCTTCTGCTGTGTCCTGCCTCCCATGGAGCTTGATGTCATCTGCGAATAAGCTAATTTTGCCCTTAATACCACCCGTAATATCACTGATGAAGACATTAAAAAGCAGTTATCCAAGCACCGACCCCTGTGGAACCCTGCTGGTGACCTCCCTAATGTTTGAGAGCTCACCTCCCACCACCATGCTCTGGGTCCTGCCCATCACCTAGTCTTTCACCCACCCAGTCAACTTCTCACCAGTCTCTAGATCTGTCAACTTCCTGATCAACCTCTTGTGGGGTGCAGAGTCAAAGGCCTCCTGGTGTTCAGGTAAAGGATGTCCAATAGCTGGCCCGGTGGCACAGAGGGCTGAGATGCTGGCACCTTACCTCTTCCCATGCCGACGACCTGCAGTCGGAAATGACCTCAGGTCTCGGAGGGTTGGTCGGGGGAGGGGGTTAGGATCGAGCATCCCCTGGACTGCACTTTTCCTCCGGGGAGGAAGGATGGGAATAATTGTGGAGGCACTAGCTCCTGGTGGTGGCTGGAGATGGTGCAGGCTCGGTGATCAACATGTGAGCTGGCATGGGCAGGCATCAGATGTGCTGCGTGTGGGAGTGCATGCAGCAGCATTCTTGATGCCACTGCACACATGCGCCATGTTACTGAGGGACAAAAGAAAGAAAAAGTACTTATCCTCTGGCACGAGTAAGCCGGCCCGGTGGTGCTGAGGGTTGAGGTGCTGGATGCCACACCTCACACCACGCCAGTGACCCAGGTTGGATGCGGATTGGGGTCACCAGGGGGAAGAGAACTGAGTGTCCCAGGAGCTGCTCTCCTCTGGGGAGGGTGGGGAGGGATATCCGCGGTGTTGCTGGCTCCTGGCTGTGGCTAGGGGTTAGAGCTGCTCGTGGATTACCGGAAGGGGCGGCACGGGTGCACGTCGGGACATGTGGGAGCATGTGCTGCAATGCCCTTGGCGACACTAAGGGGGAAAAAATCCTAGCTGAATCCTCCAGCGCTTGTGATGGTCTGCCGTGGCACTGTACCAGATACTCCAGGAGCTTCCTCTGGCCCTGATCCCTTGGTCTTCAGCGGCAACGCGATGTGGCCTATAAAGAGAGAGATGGAAGGAGGTTGAACATTTGGGCATGGCACCTGGTGCAGGAGCCACTAGCAGACCGGATTGGGGAACCACTGAGAACACCCCAGCCAAGGAGGTAGGCAGGAAAAGAAACCAACAAAAAAAATTAAAAAATCCTCCGGCAAAAGTGATGGCGGGCTTCAACGTCGCTGCAGCGGACCCAATTAAGACAGCTCCTCTTCAGCCCCCGGCCTCCAGGTCTCCGCAGTGTGCAGGATAAATTCCCGCTGTGACGCGACTTGGGGTGGCAGGGCAAAAGGGTTCAAGCTCTGACTGGGTCCGAGGCAGCAGCCAAGAAGTGGCCTGAAGAAGAGGGGAACCTTAGGGCTATCCCCCCCCCAAGCCGAGGCGATAACCAAAAAGAAATTGTGCAAAAAAAAAAAAAAGGAACGTCCACCGCTTGACCCCTTTCCACTGTTTTAATAACCCAGTCAAAAAAGTAAATCAGATTTGTTTGACACGATCTCCCTCCCATAAACCCATGTTGCCACTCATCCTGGAGGCCATTTTCCTCTATATACTGTACTAACCTTTCCTTAAAAATGGTCCTCATGAGCTTGCACGCGGTAGAGGTCAGACTGACCAATCTGTAGCTCCCCCTGCTTATCCTTGGGACTGCTTTTATGGAGAAGCACTGTGCTGTTCTCCAGTCCTACGGTACCACACCCGACTCCACTGATCTGTTGAACAGGCCAGTTAAAGGACCTGCAAGCTCCTTCGCCAGCTCCCTCAGTCCCCTTGGGTGCACACGGTCCAGGCCTGAGGATTTATCTACCCTTAATGCTAGCAACCCTTTCCTCACCCAATCTACATCTATTACATCATCCGTGTGATCCCCCTTCGCTCCCTAGTGGCACTGGTTCATCTCTCTCTCCCTGGTGAAGAACAAAAAGAAGCACGCATTCAGTACTTTTTCTCTTCTACCCACCTGTCCCTCTTCCTGAGCCTACCAATCCCATCTTTCTGGTCCCTTTTCTCGCTAATAGAGCAAAAAAAAGGCCTTTTTCCCCATTTTTGATTCCCTCAGCTACCTGCAGTTCCTTCTGAGCTTTAGCCCGACGAACTACCCTACCTGCTACACTAGCCTTCTTCAGGTAGTCCACCTTGTCTTCTTCCCTCTGGGTCCTCCTGAACTTCTTGTAGGCTGACCTCTTATCCACTACTGCCTGGGCAACCTCTGTGCTAAGCCAGCTGAGCACTTTGGCCCTAGAGTTTTTTCCTTTGTGCTCAATGTACTCCCTTGTGGCTACCATTATTCCTCCTTGATGGTGGACCACCTCTGGCCCACCCCCATATCCACTCAGATGCTAACCAGGTGGCTCCTTAGCAGCTTGCCCATCCTTCTGAAGTCCGCCTTTCTAAAATCCAGAATTTTAGTCTTAGCAGGGGCCTTTTCCCTGCCCAAGTCCAACCAGAACCACACGGTGTGATGGTCACTCCCATCCAGAGGCTCCTCAATCCTGATATTCTGGACATGGCCCTCATTCTTCAGCACCAGATCAAGGACTCCCCTCCTCCCTGGTGGGTTCTGCGATACATGCGAGCAACTGAGTATGATCAGCAGGACACTGCCGGCTTGGTGCAGACAAAGAAGTATAAAAAATGGGCTTGGCAAAGTTGCATAATTAAGAAAATAAAAAAAGGTACTGTATAGCTCAGGAAACACTATGAAAACCGTATTTGCCCCAATCTGAATAGGCATCAGCATTTTTTTTAGATATGAAAAATTAAGAGAGAGAAGCTCCTGTGTTGTGGCCTTGAGTTAGCTGGGATGTCTCCAGTGCCCCATGAGCTCAGCGAGCACTGTCTGTTGCTTGCTAGCTCATCTTATTCACAAGAAGAGTGATGTCAAACTAGGGATGTTCATCTAAAAAAGGAATGAGTCAATACAGGTACAAAGTCCTCACTGTAATTTAAATAGTTAATTTAAAGAGCAAGTAGCACAGAAAACAGTGAGCAAACAATTTTAGTAATTTTTAAAAGTAATCCATTTTCAAGTTCACTGTTTTTTCACACCACCTCATGATCAGTACAGCTGTCATTTTTCACATCCTGCCCGAAAAGTGTTTTCGTACCTGTGGCGTGGACTGGCATTTTGGCATGGATTGCAAAACAATTTCACCTATGGGGTTTATGAGGTGGGGTCAAAGTTATGGCCATTCATTGCAGTTTTGCTACACCCACTCGTAACTTCGGAAATGTTAAATATTTTGACCCCAGATTTCAACATGCCTTCTTGTTACCCCACCTCATGTATGTCATAGCTATCACTTTTCAAATCCTGGACAAAATGTGTTTCCACACCTGTGGCGCAGAATGGCATTGCAGTTGCACAGAATGACGTTTTGGCAATGAAACATTTTCTGTATTGGGTACTTGATGTAGGGTTACAAGGTGGCTATGCTGACAATTTTGTCACTGTTGCCCTATAAATGGAAGCGCAGGCCCTGAAGTGTCCTGTACTCCCACAGCTACATACTGTACATATACGCATCTACGGAGGGATGAGTGCGCAGGGAAACACATGTTTGTTTTAAAGCATCTCCTGCAGCAAAATTGAAGATCCTCCATGCTCCCGGACCCCCAAAGTACCTAATTGGGGTCCAGAGACATGAGATAGGAACCTGAGGGGCAGCAAAAGTTGTTTTTTTCAAAGTGCTAAAAAGCACATGTAAATAAGCCCACAGCTCAGGCTGCTGGGAAGTGTAGTCCGGCTGCCCCACTCAGTACAATAGCAATACCAACGGTGAACTTTTGGCATTGAGAAATGCTTGTTACTTTTTGGAGACAGTATAGCGTAGTAGTTAAGGGCACTGAGCTGCAAACCTGGAGGCCTGGGTTTGAATCCCATCTGCCCCCACTTGCATACTGTGTGATCCTGAGCAAGTCATTTTACTTCCTTGGTAGGTCCCAGATCGCACCTGGAAACAAGCTCTGGCTTAGTGTGCCTTTCCTGGTTAAACAATTTTCCCTTTCCTTTCCCCTAGTTCTGAAATGTGTTTGGTTTTCTATGTGCTCAGTAGATGGTTTTCTACCCCGTAGTATTAGGTGTGATTTGAAAAGCAATGCTTAAAGACATATTTAGTCTTATTCCTCCCATCACAACATCAATTTGTGGCCCCGATCAGTATTACATCACAGGCCCTGCTGTCTGACTGGCGACATGTGTCACAAGTTACCAATTAAACAACAGGAGACCACTCTACCTGGTCACTAGTGATACCACAGTCAGAGAGGTTACAGTGCTGATGATGTATATAGGGGAGGAACAGGGTACAGGCTGTTGCACATATCACACCTAGTACTGTCAGGTAGAAAAGCTTGTAATTAGAAAAACAGAAAAGAAAAAAAATACTTCAGATAAAAGAAGTAATGGCGGACTACTTCTGAAAGTTACTAATTATTCCAAGCAGTACACCAGCTCTTTAAGGTTAAGCAGTCAATGCAAATGGTTTTGTCCCTCATGAATTGCTGACAGTAAGCAGAATGATATAGAAACTTTTGTTACAGACAGCTTAGCGCATTCCAAGAAACAGCTGCAGCATGAAGAGGTTCATTTTACAGCTATACAGCTTTCTGTGTAATAATCCTCTCCTGCCAGCAGGGGGAGAAGGATAGTTTACTAGAATGCCTGACTATGGAGCCTACTGTTTGACAGAGCCTCTGACAGCCAGTACGTGGAGCCTGAATGCCAGCTGGGTACTGGCAGAGTTGGTGTCAACATGACAGAATGGTAGCAGGGTACAGGTGTGCTTTCAAGACACCCTTGCCTCAGACTGCTTACCAGACCACCTGAGGAGGTATAGGCTCCCTTACCCACAGCAGCTGCCTGTGGATCCAGTATATGAGAACAACAGACTTCACTGTCTAGTCATCTGGCAGCCTCCAGGGACAGACATCATGAGAGCAGTGAAGATTCCTGGGGACTTGGGAGTCTGAAGGCTATTTAGTGTAGATCGCCATTAATTCTGGTAGAAGTATAAGAGAGTCATCAGGATAGTGAGGGTACTCCAAGTGGCTGCCCCTCATAGGAAGATCCTGGTGACCTTGTGGCATACAGAGGGTTCCACCAAAGATGGGTGTTCACCTTTGGGGGTGAATATGGTCCTCTTCCTGGGAGAGCTGCAAGTTGTGCTGAAGATGGTGAGAAACCTGAGGAGAGAGAGATGGATGCTGACCCAGACAAGAGACTTGCCTGTTAGTTGTATTGGGAGCCCCAAGTCAGGATGACATCAAAGATGCTGTCTCCGGGAGAGGGTTCGGAGCGATTGCCTACCACTGCTAGAGAGCAGGCTGAGGTTTATGCTGCTGTGTCAGTATGTCAGTATCCAGCACACTGTCTGGTCAGAGTAAGGACCTGGTTGATACAAGGTATCCAGAGCCAGGGTGGCTGTTAACCAGGAGAGCCTTAGATAAAATCCCTACAGCTGTGCTGCCTCCTGCACCCTAGCTCAGCAGACGCCGCAGTGTCATATAGTATGTGTGAAATGTGTGACCCCAAAACTCACTGCAAGGCAGGAAATCTGGTAAATTCAGAGCAGAGCAGGAAAATCTCTGTCCCAAGGTAAAACATCACTCATTGGTGATTTGCAAGAAATGGGGGAGTTTTGTGGCTCCTGAAATGTGTGAAGGGTACAGCCTAAACAAAGGGACCCTATTGTCCTGACTCAAGATCAAACCTGTTTCACAGTGCTAACCAGGAGAATGGCTGTGGACTGATGTTCACATGCGTGTGACTTATAAATAGTTCAGTAAAGACGGCAGCAACTAAACACTTTCCAGTGAAGCTTTATTACTGTCCTGACAGAAAGTAGAAAGGCAGAATACACCTGGGAGGGGGGAAGTGAAATGTGTCCATCTTCCGATATTACAGGGGACCCTTTACCAAGCATGCCAACTTACCCCTAGATATGGAGGGTATCTCTGAGCTGCTCCCAGTCCCACTGACAGAAACATAAACACTGCCGGCAGATAAAGACTGAGTGTCCAGCCAGTCTGCGCATGTAGGTATTACTGCCCTGCTCCAAAATCCCTAACCATCTGGTTCCCCCTATTGGAACGATGAGACCTTTGCTCTGTCGCAGCTTACTGCTCACTAGCATATCCTGTCTTGCTAAGGCAGTTGATTTAGGTCAGGTGATCTCTCTAGTACTTAGTCTGCTCCAGAGTAGTAGCTAAGAAATTTGCTTCAAAGCCTCTCTGCCCCTAGTACTACTCTATAGTCAGGTGAACTCTTTTCTTATTAGCCTGACTAGGAGCTGTACTTAAGGATTACTGCTTCAGGCTCCACTACCTATAGCAGTATTCTGCAGGGATTAAGAAATTCTCCTCCACTGAGAATCCCTTCTGTTGCCCGCACTTGTAGTGCCCATTGGGTGATAGTCTCATAATGAGGGCATATTACCTGCTTCTATGCTTGTCTCTGCTCATCTTACATGCATTGGAACTGAACGTGAATCAAAAAATAACTCCTAGAGTGGAGAATGGCTCTCTTTTTACATTGTCCGACCGGGACTTTTCCTATCAAATAGAAAAACTTGTATGTGCTCTAACTTCTCCTAGCCCACTGCTGGTCCTTCACCTGCACTGGCACACAGGAACTCTCCTAGAGCCTGCTCACAGGGCTACACCACCTTCTGCATACTCTCCCCTACTCCCACTGACTCTCTCAGTCAGGGTATTATTGTATGCAGCATCAGGAAAACTGGGAACTAGCCTCAGAACTACCTATACTGCCGCAGACAAATCATGTAACCGAAAGAAGACCCAGCCACCCACACTTCTCCTAGGACTCTGCAGGAAACTCTTGTTCCTGCTTTTACTATGCTCAGGAAATATTGAGCTTAATCCAGGCCCTCTGGCACCCATGGAATCCCCAGCAGAGCTACAAAGCCTCAAGGGGCTTACATTCTTGCATGTTAATGTATGTAGCCTATTTAAAAAAAATCACTTTTGTTCAGGCTTGGGTATGTCATGCTGCTCCAGATGTTCTGGTGATTACGGAGTCCTGGCTCCGACTGGCGACCAGTAACAACAGGGTTAACATCCCCTCCTACTCTTTGTTCAGAGCCAGCAGGCAAACCAGAGGTGGTGGGTAGCTATTTAGATCAAGGATAAATTCCCTGCCTCCATAATTGACTCAACCTCTGTCCCAAAAGAATTCGAAGGCTTGTCATTAAAGATTGAAATTGCCACCGGTGTCTCATTATGTATAATAGGATGCTACAGACTCCCATCAGCTGGACTACAGTTGTTAAAACATCTCAAAAACATCCTGGGTTTGGCATCTTCAGAGTGTGTCATACTAGGGGACTTCAACTTAGACTGGCTCTCCAGTGCATCCACCCCACTTAAAATGTTCTATAATTCCCTTGGGTTGCCACAGCTAATAAACAAATCTATTTGTCCTAACAAGCTCAACCCTAATAACAGTACTCTCTTGGATATCATTTTAGTTAACAAGCCCCATTTATTCTCCCATGCTGGCATCTTTTTCTCTGATATTAGTGACCATTGCTTCATCGCATGTGTAAGATCCACTTTTAAATCCACAACTGTACCAAAATTCTCCTTTAAAAGGTGCATATGACACAAGTCACATATTACAAGTGTCAGTGGCTCAGTAGGTAGCACACTCGCCTCTGAGACCGGGAGATCAGAGGGCCGTGGGTTCAGTTCCCACATCTGGCACATGGGTTAATAGCCCAGTACTGACCCTGTAGTGCAGCATGAGAGGGGTGCTGCACTTCTGAGGTGCTGTCTTTCGGATGAGACGTTAAACCGAGGTCCCATCTGCCTGGATTGGTGGTAGTTCAGGTGGATGTTAAGGATCCCATGGCACTTATCGAAAAGAGTAGGGGAATTTCCCCGGTGTCCTGGCCAAATTTCCCTCATTCACTAAAAACACCACCAACAGCTTAATCTGGTTCATGGTCAGTTGGCATTCATCTGTATCCCCCTTCCCCGGGTCATGCCTGAAAATAGGCAGGATTTGTCGAGTGCACTTACCCGGTCAACAAAAACTAAAAAAAAAAAATTAAAAAATATGCAACTTTGATCTCCATGGGTATCTATCAAACCTAAGAGACTCCATGCGATGGAAGGACTTCTATCTAGCCAAGTCCCTGACTACGGCTTATGATATTTTCTCAGAAATTGTGCTAGGGGCTCTCAACAAGTATGCTCCCATAGTAAAAGTTTGTGCCAGAAACAAATCCTGTCGGTGGTTTACAGAAGACCTGAAAGATGCTTTGCAGAGTAGAGATGTATTCTGGAGAACTGCTAGGAAAACTAATTTAATAAATGACTGGAATTCTTTCCGGAGGGCGAGGAACCTCTGCACCAAAATGGTGAGAGAAGCCAAAGCTAATTTCTACCACTCTCAGCTGGAGAGTTCCTCAAGAAATGCCTCCAAATTCTGGAGGATTATCAAAGACATTGAAGGTCACACCACTGTAAATTCCCTACCTACTAAATTATTGATCGACAATACTGTTCTCTCCAACAGACTGTCTATACTCGATGCTCTCAACAATCATTTTGCCACTGCAGGGCTAGCCTTTGACTCCTCTCCCGCGAATATCCTCCGCCAACAACTCAGATTGGATACACAAGAAAAACCCATCCGCAGTCCATCCTTCTCTCTGCAGCCTACCTCCTTGAAAGAAGTCGAAGATCTTCTCCTTCAGCTGAACACTAGGAAAAGTGCTGGGGCCGACCTCATTGACCCGTACTTCTTAAAGGTCGACTACCGTGTCCTCGCAGTCCCAACTACTTGTCTCTTCAACTTATCCTTGTCCCAGGGTGACCTACCGCCCATTTGGAAAAATGCACTTGTGGTCCCTTTGTTTAAGTCAGGAGATCCTACTGACCTCAATAACTACAGGACAATCTCCTTACTTCCAATCCTGTCAAAGATGCTGGAGAAAATAGTTAACTCCCAGCTTCGGAAGTACCTAGAATCAGAAAAACTGCTCAACCCGTTACAATCCGGTTTTAGAGCACAGCACAGTACAATCTCTGCTCTAGCCAAGATGACAAACAACTGGCAGCTCGAATTAGACCAAAAAAACTTTGTCTGTGCAGTTTTCTTGGACCTAAGCAAGGCGTTCGATACCGTTGGTCACAGACTGCTTCTGTTGTCCCTCCAGAACATTGGTTTTGATTCCCTATCCCTTAACTGGTTCTCCAACTACCTCTCAGGACGACTTCAACAAGTAAAGGCAGAAGGGGAAGTTTCTCCACCAAAACCCCTATTGAGGGGTGTACCGCAAGGTTCCATTCTTGGTCCCTTGACCTTCACCATTTATATTAACAATGTAGATGCCCCCATCAAAGAAGCACAAATACTCTTATTCGTGGATGATATGGTACTCTATGCTAGTAGCCCCACACCTGAAGCGGCCTGTAAAGCCCTTCAAAATGAATTTAATCTGCTGCAACATCAGCTTATAAACCAGAAACTCCTCTTAAATGCAAACAAAACCAAAGCAATGTTCCTCTCGCCCCTTCAAAATGCAATAAATCCTGCAATTGCTGGGACACTCCCGCAGATCACTACCATTCTAGGTGAGCAGTTGGACTATGTACCAAAGTTCAAGTGCCTGGGGTCTGGTTAGACCATAGACTTACTTTCCCAGATCACTTAGAAGAACTGGCAAAGAAACTTAGACAAAGACTTGGTCTGTTCTTTAGGATTAATAATCTCCTCACAAGAGATGCTAAACTGAAACTGGTTCAAACTACCTTTCTTTCCCTATCGGATTACGCAGACTTTCTATATAGTCAGGGACCTTCAGGTACCCTAGCAAAACTCGATACACGTTATCACAGAGCCATAAGATTTATAACAGGTCTTCCATACTCAACCCACCACTGTGCATTGTACACAGCAGTGGAATGGTCATCCCTTGCTTACAGATGGCAAAAAAATGCTGCGGTTTGGACATACAAAACTAACTCAAATAAACTGACCCAGTACTGTATATCTATGTCTGTTTACCTTTGTGCACTCTGGGGACGTATGCCCTGAGAAGCACCTCATATACTGTATCTACCTTTATGTTTACAAAGCAAAATCTCGCATTGGCAGAGCAGCCATCAGTTTTGTGCTCCCTCAATTGTGGAACAAGCTGCAAAAAACTTTGAAATTAACTCACCCATCAGCCTAGCAGCTTTTAAATCTCTATATCTACATTATAATAAGGAGTCCTGTGCCTGTCTACCCTAAATAGTGACTCCTGTAAGTCCAAGCACACTCTAATTACTACTGTTAAAAGACTGATCACATCTATAATCGACTCTTCCCTCTCCCCTTTTTCTACCCCCATATCTGTCCCTTCCACATTCCTTTGACCCTGGTTCCAGCTCTAAATTCTCCATACTGTATCACTATATATCTTTTTATATTAGGTTTTATTTGTGTTCGGTGCACCTGATATGTATATTTCTTTACTTTTATGAAAAATTGTGTCCTACCCAAAACAAGCTGTATCTTCTGTTCCAAACACATACTACTATCAATGCTACCTGCTGATACTTTGTATATACTGTATTATTGTATCTCACTTTATTTGTATTATTACTATTTTCTTGTGTGTTGCATCCCATGTATATTGTCCCTTGTTCCTTGTTAACAAACCCAGGTCCACCTCTAAAATGAACTTGCTCAACGGTGATTGCCTGGTTAAAGACTTTGATTGATTGATTGATTGATTGACTGTCCCGCTCCAAAATCCCTTACCATCTGGTTCTCCCTACTGGAACAATGAGACCTTTGCTCTGTCCCAGCCATGTCTGAACCCATTTATATAACCTGCTCCCATCACTTCTGCTGGTAATCTGTTCCACAGCTCCACCACCCTCTTAGTAAAGAGCTTCCACACATCCCTCCTAAATTTATCCCCATCCCCAACAACCTCACCATGCTCCCTTGTGACTGCACCCCTATTCCTAATAAACAGGACTTTGCAGTTCACTCTGTTTATTTCCCTTAGGAATGTAACAGGTCTCTATCACGTCACCCCTCTCCCTTTTGGTCTCCAGTGAGTACATATTTGGGGCCTCCAGCTGTTCCTCATAGCATCTGCCCTTTTGGCCCCAAATTGTTTTGGTGATCCTTCAGTGCACTGTGTCCAGTTTATCTTTGTTCTTCTTCAGGTGTGACTCCAGAAATGGATACAATATTCCAGGCGAGGCATCGCCAGTGACCTGTAATAGGACAATATCATGTTTGTTTGCGTGTTTGTTTTTATTTGTTAACCAGGTAAGAGCAGTGGGCAAAGTCCATTTTCAGGCCTGACCCAACATAAATATAAATCACATAACAAGGAATATTACAGTACATAAGCCATAGTGACCAATATAAGAGCAGTAGGCAAAATATTATTTGAAACATTTACACTTGTCCATACACAACAAGTATTCTTCCAACTTTAACTTAAACAAATTCAGGGACATTTCTACTCGTAAATTTCCTGGAAGTGAATTCCAAAAAATACGACGATACAAATGCACGAGAACCTTGCTTGGATTTAAAAAGAGACGTGTTTAACAAAATACCAGATGCTGATCATAAACCAGTAATGGAAGACCGAATATTAACCAAATCTTGAAAAGAATATAAAGATTTACTGTAAATAGCTTGAAAAATTTGACATCCCAGAAAATAAGCAAACTTACGGCCCAGAGATGACCACCCCAATCTAGAATAAAACAAACAATGATGTTTCCAAGGAATAGATCCCAATACAAAACGACAGATGATGTTGTATACAACAGACATGGCATTTTTCTCTTTAACACCAAGATTAAACTAAAGGTCAGCATTATAATCAATATAATCAATATGCGGTAACAAGGAACCCTTGCAATTGAGTACCGTGTGTAGCATAGGGGAGACATTTTCGTAACTTATATAACACCCCCAATTTAACATTAATACTACGATTAACATTTACCACTTGAGAAAAAAAAGAAAGAGTTGAATCAAAAGTACCCCTAAGTATTTAAATTCGGGCACGTCTTCGATTATAGTCCCACCTAAGTCATGAACCTGCAAGCTATAGTTGTTCTTTAACATATGTGAAGTTACAAAAAGCATCAATTTAGTTTTTCTTACATTTATAACCACAGAATTAGTGGAAAACCAGGAACAAATTTTTGAAAATCAGATTCCAAAACCACAGTAAGTTGATCCAATTGTTTTGCTTGGTAATTGCTTTGTATTCACATATTTATTTAGTGTTTAACCAAGAAGGGGCTTGCAAACTCTGTTTATCTTGTTAGTAACTTCAGAAGGATTTAAATACTGCATTTGGGTAGATCCTTGGAGGTAGCTAGATTGTCTACTAGGATTTTCTGACAGTTAAACTATTTTTTAATAAATTACAGGTGGCTGAGGAGTTGAAATAGAAGCTTGCAAACTCTGCTTATCTTGGAAGTAACTTCATAAGTGTTAGAATACTGCATTTTGGTTGTCCCTTGGGGGTAGCTGGATTGACTACTAGGATTTTGGGACAGAAACTAGTTTTAAATAATTTACTGCTGCGTAGGAGTTTGTGATAGTTAAACTATTTTTAAATAAGTTACTGTGGTTAAGGAGTTGTCATAGAAAAACCTGCAGTGTGAAACAGGAAAAGACAGTCTTTCCAACAACAGAGGGAGGTGGATCTAGGTTTACGTTTGTTTGTTACAATTCTTAACATTTTCAGTGCAGGAAGAGTTTTTTTTTTGCTTTATTTCTTTATTCTCCTTCCTGTCCCCGGTGTCCCTCTCCTTCCGACTGCACATATCCCCGGAGCCCCCTTTCAGGATCTGCCCCTAGAGTGCCATTACCTCTCCTTCTCCTGCACAGCGGGGTCTGTCCTGGGTGGACTCTCTGGATGAGGCAGTCTTCATCTAGGGACACCGAGAACTACCATTTTCCGCTTTTCTCCCACTTCCCCGCCCCTGGGGACGCCCAACATACAAGGATATGCGTCCTAGAGGCGGCGGTGTATGCACGCCTTCCTCAGCGCCTAACGACGTCCCTCCCGGACTCCGGTAGCGGAGCCTCAACCCTGGAGCGGTGCTCCACCGGCATTCTCAGGATTGAGAAATCCCGAGGAGAGCATCCATTGGGACGCTCAATCCTCCCTCCCCCCGGCCGACCCCCGACGACCCGAGTCCGTTCCCAAACCCGGGTCGCCGGCGTGGTACGAGGTGTGGCATCTAGCGCCTCAACCCTCAGTGCCATCGGGCCGGATGTGCAGGAAGAGTTTAAAGCACAGCTGACTTATTTTGGGGCTGACAGCTTTCAGAGCAAAAACCACCAGGCCTGTTTTGGGGCTGGGGAGGTTTACTTGTGTCTGACTTGGATGTGTGGATTTTCCTCTGTTTGATTAGCAGGGTATTTTCTCTGTCAAATTGTTGTGTAGGGCATCTTGCTGACAGGAAGGCACTCATCACAGTGGTGGGTCAGAGCTTTTAGCTGATTGTTTTGTGAGGGCACAGTTTAGGCCCAACCTCTTTCCACCTTACCCACCACCCCTGGAAATAGTTCCTTTATACCTGGGGTTCTGACATCATTTCCTCAAGAGTGCAAGGTGCATATCACTGTCATATCCTCTCTAGCACACTGCACTGACAATATAAGCATACACACTGTATAATATATATATATATCTAAATTTCTATATTACAAACCAATCTCACACACACACACACACGCATATATAAAAAAAAAATGTGGGGAGTAGTGCAATGTAATGGCTGTGGGGCAGCAGTCTTCTGGGAGTCTTTCTGGAGGCTGAGATGCTGCCCTATTTGCAGACAACTCTCTGCCCTGAGGGAGGAAGTTGCCTGTCTTCAGGCCACACTGGACAGTAGTAAGGGGACCTTCCCCCAGGCCACACTGGATGGTAGGAAGGGAACCTCCCCATCCAGGGAGCACCAGAGCCACCACCACTACCTCAGAGGTTGTGAAGAAAGCACAGCAGTTGGACCACAGTGGGCTCAGGGAGGGTGAGGATGGTGGAACAGAGGCACACCCAGTCAGTTGTTCCACACCACAATCCATACACCATTCTGGGGGAGCATAGCTCCTATGGATGCACCCACAGAGGAGACTAAGGAGGCTGAGGACAACTGTCACAAGGGAGGCCCACAGGAAGGAGGCAGAGGACACCACAAGGAAAGGAAGCAGCTCCTGGTGGGGACTCAATTATTAGGGGATAGAACTGGGGAGCAGGAAAACTGAAGTAAGGTGCCTGCCTGGTGCCATGGCTTGGAGAGACAGGAGAGCCATCCTCAGGATCACGAGAACAGCTGCACAGGAGTCTGAGCTGGGCGTCATTGTCCACCTAGGGACAAATGACTTGGCTAATCATGAGATTAGAGCAGTGCAGAAGAACTTTGTAGAATTGGGGAGGGGCCTAAGACAAGTAGCACACACAATATCCTTCTCTGAGGTGCTGCCTGTCAATGGCATGAGTGAGGCGAGGGTACTTTGTACCATGCAGTTTAATGAATGGTTGACAAAATGGTGTGGAGCACAGGGGTTTGGCTCCATTGGGGACTGGGGTTCCACCTGGAGGGACACCAGCCTATACTGGCAGGATGGTCTGCATCTGTCCAGGAAGGGAACAAGTCTTTTGAGCAATCGGTTTAAATGCTTCATTGGCAAGCTTTTAAACTAGTCAAGGGGGAGGCATTGATAAGCAGCAGGAAAATCCCAACCTCTCCCTACAAAACAGGGTACTAAATGAGAAAAAGACAGAGGTAGAAAGGTCAGTGGGGGATGCTGCAAAAGAAGGTAAAGCCATCAAATAAGGTAGAGCAATGAGTACTAATGCCCATAGTCTGAGTAACAAGCTTCCTGAATTAGTGGTCTTGATGGAGGAGGAACATCTGGATATCGTAGCAGTCACAGAAACATGGTACACACAAAACCATGACTGGGACATAAACATACCAGGATACACTATCTACAGGAGGGACAGGGAGGGTAAAAGAGGAGGAGGAGTAGCTCTTTACATAAGGGAAGGAATCAAAACAACAGAACAAAAGGGAAAACAGGGAGGAGAAGAAGCACTGTGGGTAAATTTGGAGACCGGCAATGGCACCACAATCCGCACAGGGGTTGTATACAGACCCCCTTCTCAGGGTGAGGAAATGGACAAGGAAACGATAGAAAGAACACTTAGAATGGCAGAAAAAGGGGAGATATTGCTGATGGGTGATCTGAATATGCCAGATGTTAACTGGAGTGCAGTTGCAGCTGCCACTTCAAAGAGTGGGGTAATTCTAGATGCCCTACAAGGGGCATGCCTTAGACAACTAGTATTGGAGCCCACTCAGAGGGGCAATCTTAGACCGTAGTTCTCTCAAATGGAGATGAAGAGGGATCACAGATGCAGGCGTGGGTAGCCATCTGGGGAACTAGAACCATCGAACAGTATGGTTCACAATAAACAGAGCAATAGAGTCAAGTTGCTTACAAAGGCAAAAGTACTGGACTTTGGAGGGCTGACTTTGCAAAATGGGTGAGTGCCTAAGGAATGCACTAGCAAATGGGCAGGAAGGAGGGTGGAAGAACAATGGGAATAATAAAACTGCCATCACAGAGGCAACAAGCCTTTGTGTGAAGCAAATTAACAAAACGAACAATGTAAGAAACCACTATGGTTCTCAAAGGAAGTGGCAGTGAAGGTTCAAGAGAAAAAGAAAGTATTCAGGAAGTACAATGAATCACAGAAGGAGCAGGACAGAGAACTGTATCAGTTAAAACAAAAGGAAGCTGGGAAGGCAGTCAGAACAGCAAAGGCCCAAATCAAGGAAAAGATAGCCAACTCAGTTAAGAAGGGGGATAAAACCTTTTATAGGTACATCAGGGAGCGAAGGAAGACCGAGGGAGGGCTAGTGAGGCTTAATAAAGAGGAGGGAGGGTGGGCAGAGGGTGATTGTGAAAAGGCAGAGATACTAAACAAATATTTTTGCTCAGTATTTACAAAGGAAGTGGGGGAGGTACCTAAAACAAACAGTAGAAACACTCTGGATAAAGAAGTTGATACCAGCCCATTTACAGAAGAAAGGGTTCTGAAAGAACTCTTAAAACTGAAGGTGGACAAAGCAGTGGGGCCTGATGGGATTCATCCCAGAATTCTAAAAGAACTAAGGGTAGAACTAGTGACACCACTGACTACCCTCTTTAACAAATCATGGGAGGATGTGGTGGTACCCGAGGACTGGAGAAGGGCAGATGTGATTCCCCTTCACAAAAGTGGGAGCAAGGCAGAAGCAGAAAACTACAGACCTGTTAGTTTAACCTCAGTGGTAGGGAAAATTATGGAATCACTTCTGAAGGAAAGAATTGTTGAGTATCTAGAGGCCAGAGGGCTCAGGACCAAAAGCAGCAAGGATTCAGAGGGAAGGTCATGTCAGACAAATCTGATAGATTTCTTTGACTGGGTGACCAAAGTAGTAGATCAGGGAGGGGCTGTGGACATGGCCTACCTAGACTTTAGCAAGGCATTTGACACAGTCCCACACAAAAGATTAATATACAAGTTAGCCAGCCTGGGAGTGGGTCCCAAGATGACAGCCTGGGTAAAGAATTGGCTGGAGAATAGGACACAGAGAGTAATAGTAAATGGAGTCCACTCTGAAGAAAGGGGGTTACTAGTGGGGTACCGCAAGGTTCAGTATTAGGACCGGTCCTCTTCAATGTCTTTATAAGCGACATTGCAGAGGGACTGGAAGGAAAAGTATGTCTCTTTGCAGATGACACAAAGATCTGCAACAGAGTTGATGCACAAGGTGGGGTGGAAAGGATGAGAACGGACTTGGCAAGGTTAGAGGAATGGTCAAATGTATGGCAGCTTAGATTCAATGCTAAGAAGTGCAAGGTAATGCACCTGGGAAACAAAAACCCAGGGGAAGAGTACACAATGGAGGGTGAGACACTAACAACAACAACAAAAATGGAAAGGGACCTGGGGGTAGTCACATCTGATGACCTAAAGGTGGGCAAGCAATGTGAGAGGGCAGCAAGGAGGGCTGGGGGGATACTGGGATGCATAGGGAGAGGCATCACCAGTAGAAAACAGGAAGTTATTATCCCTCTGTATAGACAGTTGGTGAGACCCCATCTGGAGTACTGCGTGCAGTTCTGGAGACCCAATCTCCGCAAGGACATAGACAGGATGGAGGCTGTCCAGAGGAGGGCAACTAAAATGGTGCAAGGTCTGCATCGGAAGACATATGAAGAGAGACTTAAGGAGCTGAATATGTATAGCCTCGAGGAAAGGAGGGAGAGGGTGGACATGATAGAAACTTTCAAGTATCTCAAGGGAATCAACAAAGTCTAAGAGGGTAGCATCTTTCAAAAAAAGAGGTGTGCAAGAACAAGAGGGCACAATTTGAAGATAGAAGGGGGGCGTCTCAGAGGTAATTTAAGGAAGTATTTTTTCACAAAGAGGGTTGTGGATGCATGGAACGGTTTTCTGGAGGAGGTTGTGGAGTCAAAAACTGGTGGAATTCAAGCATGCATGGGACAGTCATAAGGCAATTCTAGGGAGTGGGGGTAGGAAGAAGTAGGCTGCTGGTTAACTAGGATCTGCAGCTTATCCATTAGGTAGGGAAATGGGCAGACTGGGTGGGCCAAGCGGTCCTTATCTGCCGTCAAAATCTATGTTTCTATGTGATGAAACGCTATTAAATCATCTGCATACAAAAGCATCTCACAATTATTACACAAAAAAGGTAATTGATTAATAAGAAAAGTAAACAACAGGGGTCCCAACATGGACCCCTGTGGAACACCACAATCCAGTTTACAGGTACTAGACAGGGCAGACCCAACTCGAACAATCTAAGACCGATTTGATAAATAGTGACTAAACCAATTTACTACCTCAGAAGAAAATCCTAAATCCCCAAGCTTAACATTCAATAATGAATGATCAACAAGATCAGGTCCACGAACACTGCCCCAATCAACAACCCCTCTTCAAAATCACTCAGGATGAAGTTTGTGAACCTGACCAGGGCTGTAGCTGTCCCATGATTACCGCAAAATCTGTGTTGCTGAGGACACATTAAATCATAGGTTTCTAGATAATTCATGACTTGAATAGCAATCAATTTTTCCAAAACTTAAGATTAAAATGGGTCTAAAATCCACAGGCAAACAGGCACTGGACTTCCTTGGGAATCGGAACCCAAGTTGAAAATAGTAGATAAGGGGCCAGCAGCAAATGTCAAAGCAAATTTTACAAAGCAACAATCTAGTCCCCATCCCCCCACAATCTCCAAACGTATCAGGAAGCTTATTCTATAATTTTAATTCCTCAGCTCTAGAGACTGTATGGAAATAAAATGGTGGGTGAGCAGTAGATAAAACCTTGGGATCAGAATCGACATTTGAACACAGAATCAAGCATGTCTTATGTCCAGAAACATCAGAAAACTTAATATTTAATACATTAGCAATAAAAGATAGGTTGGTAACCTCCTGATCATTAACCTTAATCACCTTAATTCCTGATTTTGTCTTGGATGATAACAATGAATTAACCGTATTCCAAAAGCATTTTGAATCTGACAGACCAATATTAAACCTTGCCCTATAGTACGCAGTTTTAGCCTGTCACCACCTTACTAACTTGATTACGAAGGGCACTACATACATTTAATAATGACACAGAAGGAGAAAGCTTTTAGTTAAACCAGTCAAGATCTCTTAACTTAATCCATTTCTTAACTGCTTCAGTAAAACATCCATTTTCAGCTCCCCTTACTCTCATCCTACACAGAGGAAACAATTTATCCTGCACCAATAACAGCTGACAACAGAAAAAATCCACTACGCAGTCTGGATCAGGAACAGAACTTAAAAAAGACCAGTCTATCAATCATAACTCAACTTCAAGCACTTCAACATTCATCCTCTTAAAACTACGACACTGTACAAAATAAGGCGGTAATTTATGCTTTTTGAAATTCAAAATACAGTAGGTTGCCAAATGGTTGCTCGCTGACATACTAAGAACACCAGCAGAAGAAATAACACTAGGATTATTTGTAACAATCCAGTCAATTATTGAATGATTATCTGAAAAAAAGTTAAGCCTGGTTGCCTCATTAACTAATTGAGACAAATTATATAAATTCGAACATGACTGCAGAACCATATTATTACAATTAATCCGGTTAACATTTATATCACCCACCAACACGAAATCTCTATTATATACAAAATCACTAGTCAATTCCAAAAAGGACTTAAGACTATCTATTCCACACTGAAGGGAATTATATAAGCATCCCACCATAACCTTCTTACATGTCATTTCTGATACTGTCAAACCCCTCCCAATACACCCCCGAACCTTTGCTGCCTTGCTGTAGGCCTTGCTGTACTGACCGGTTTGCTTGAGTGAGTCACTGATGATGACTCCAAGGTCTCTCTCCTCAGCTGTAGTTGTCCGGTCTACCCCCCCCCCCCCACCCACCTATCCAGTACTCTGTGGGTTCTTTTCCTCTAAGTGCATCACCTTGCATTTCTTGACATTAATGCTCAACTGCCATATCTTCAACCGCCTTTCCAGTCATTCCCAACCCTCTGTAGTTCTCTCACCCCATCTTCACTGTCCACCCTGCTACATAGTTTTGTGTTGTCTGCAAAGAGATGCAGCTCAGCCCAGATACCCTCCCCACACCACTAATGAACATACTGAAAAGGCCAAGTCCCAGGACTGATCCATGCAGCTCCCTGCTCATAACCCCTTCATAGCCTGATCTGACCCAGTTTACTACCACCCTCTGCTGCCTCCCCACCCCAAGGGCTGCTCCCCACCCATCTGACTAACCCCTTCCCTACTCCCATGTCCTCTATTGTTTCAGCAGGCTCTTGTGTGGTAATGAATCAAAGGCTTTGCTGAAACTGAAGTAGAGTAAATCTACCACCTGTCCTGTATTCACCGCCACCCTAGTGACCCAGTCAAAGAACATTATCAGGTTGGAGTAATATGGCCTCCCCACCACAAACCATGCTGCTTGCTATCCTGCAGCCTGGTTTCCTCTTCAGGTTACCGGGCCTTCCTTCACCTGGGTCTCCATCAGCTTACCGACAGCACAATGAAGCTAAAACTGACTAGCCCATAGTAGACTGGTCCCCGCCTTGTCTCCCCACCCCCCCAGCTGGAGCTGGACCACGTTCATACTTCTCCAATCCCTTCAGCCGGTATCGCATCACACTTTGTGATGCAACCCAGTTGGTCGCATGACTCATTGTGCTGGATGAATCACAAAAATATGCGATTCATTTCAAATTACCTATTAATGTTTTTTCCCCTCTGCAATACTCAGCTGCTACTTCTCAGGGACATATGCTGGCTGCAGTGGAAATATGGGCATCACTTTCACCTTGCTGGATGTGTTTCTGAAGCTCTGCCCGGAAATGAATGGCTGGACACATCCCGCACTACTGGAGACCGTGAGATGGAGGTGTACTGCAAGGGTGACACACATCCTGCAGTGGAGTGGATCATGTGTGCTCAAAATTTCAGGAAAGACAGTGACCACAGAACGAAAATAAGGTGGGTACTGTGGAGAAACTATTTTTAAACAGCTGTCACTTCAGTGACTTATTTGGTTATTTGTCTGTGATGAGTTTCAATTTAGCCACCTCCTTTGGTTGGTAATGTACTGCCAGGCATTTGGAATGTTAGTGCACCCCCATGGCTGCCAGAGCCTTACTTAGGAGGCAGTATAGTGCAGTGGTTAAGGGCACTGAACAGCAAACCTGGAGATCTAGGTTTGAATCCCATCAGCTTCTACCTGCACACTGTGTGACCCCTCAGCAAGTCACTTAACTTCATTGTGCTCCCAGGTCACACCTGGAAACAAGATCTGGCTTAATGTGCCTTTCCTCATTAAACAAGCCCCCCCCCACACACACACACACACCCTCACTGGTGGTGGTTGTTAATTGAAGATTCCTTAAGGACAGACTACAGGTTGGTTCTGTTTGCCCTAAATGTGCTCTTTTCTCCATAATGATTCCTGCTGGTGACAGAGCACTTAAGACCTCATGCTGGCAGTGGTAGAAGTGATGACAGGAATACCAACAGGCAGGAATGGTCCCAACTTGATGGACACATCACAACATTAATAAGGACGTGATTGCTGGCAAGCCAGGGGACAGTTCTGGGGTCTGTATTCCCCGTCGTTACTTCAACCGCCACCAGTAGGTGGCCAGCAATACTCTGACCAGACTGTCTTCTTAACTACTCATCTGCTCTCATGGTTTCCTTTGGTTTGGGGCTTAGGGTTTGCTTTTTGCATGGCTCCGGTTTGGGGGATGTGGTTTATTACTGGTGTAAGTCGGGCCCTAGTTCATGCTTGAGCTGAATGCACCAACCCCAACTTGTCTTTTCTGACACCTGGGGACAGCATAGCAAGTCGGGGGGGGGGGGTGCAGTAAGTGCAGCTACTTGCTTTGCTATTTTTGTCTCTGTATTCGGTCCTCATTACCCTGGAATGTACCATGTATTATGTAATCTGTATTATACTTGTATTTGTCTACCTGTCAAATGCTTAATGGTGTACCCCCTCCCCCAGGACACATCTGGAATCGAGTAGTAGCCTGCTCAGTATGCCTTCCTGGTTAAACGCTTAAATAAATAAATAAAACTCAAAAGGATTCTTTCCAGCTTTAAACAGTTTACTTTCTGCCTTCTTTTTTCCTTTTAATATGCTTGTCTTTGATGTGAGGTCTGTTTAATTGGTGCAGCATACAGTTCGGCCTCAGTTTACGATCTGGTGTCACGGCAGGAGTAGGGGTGGTGCATTAAGTCAGCTTCAGTTTTAATACCGGCTGTCTTTAGGTCATGTTGGATATGAAACAGTAGTAAAACAAACCATTTTATATTCTCGTCATCCAAGGACTGGTTGTTATCATCAAGCAGATTAGGGCTGTTGTAGTTCACTAGACTCCTCTGGGCCCTGCAATGGCGGGGGTCACAGACTGGCTCATGCACCCACCACTTAACCAGTTCTGAAGGTTCTGTTTTTCTTTGTTTGTTTTTTAAATCAGGGAAAGCGGGCTGTTCACTGAGAAGAACTCTGGGCTCTGTGACAATTGTGGGGGTGGGTGACAAGCGTGAGGGAAAAACACTATTGTCTCAAATAAATATGTCCAGTTTGTAAGACTGTTTGTCAGTTTCTTCCAAGTGCTACATATTTGCCAAACTGATTAGCACTTTCCCGCTCAAAACTGCTAATCAGTCCAAAATGATTATTTAATACTTTGCAGCACCCTTCCAAACTGTAATGAGCCATTAACTAGCTGAGCAAAGTGCTCAGCCAGCACTGAGGCCAGTTCCCCCTGCACCTTCAGGTGTAGACCATCTGGGCTCAGCACATTATCTACCTTTAGGGCACTCGGTCCTTTATTCACCCATCACTGTGATCACCACCAGCCCCATTTCTTTTGCCCACTGCACATGTGGACGCCTCGACCCCACTTATTGGCAGAGACCCCCATCATCCTCTACTATGAATACCGAGCAGAAGCCACTGTTTAAAACATTTATCTTCTGCTCATCTTCTTCCACTACCCTCTCCCCTTTGCTAGTCTAGGGCAAATGATTTTCCATTTTTAAAAATGGCCAGTTCCAGTTACCAAAATCTTACAATCTGTGCTGTCCATTTCTTCCCAAAATTGAGGGCAAATCAACGTGTTTTGTACAAAACGGTGGCTCTAAATGGTGGAGTTTGTACAAAAAGATGATGCAAATGGAGATTTTTCATGAAAAAATGGTTCCATTAAACATGAAAAAAGTGCAATTTAAAAATACCAAATTCCGGTTTTTCCAGTGTTTCCTGCTAAAATAAAAACAGAAGATCATTGATCCTACTAGTCTAACAATTACCTCCTGTCTTCCCTTTTTCTCTTAACGTATCGGAAGAGTTCTTTTTCCCCTCCTTTGAAACCCTGAGCAATCCGCAGCTCTGTGTCTGCTGTTGCTTTCCTGACTACACCCTTCCCCTCCCTCCTTTAGCTTGATTTTCATTTTGTATTTATTTAAAAGTTTCACCAGGAAAGCACACTGAGCAGTATTTGCTCGTTTTCCAGTTGCGTCCTGGGGGAGGGGGAATACATGCAACAAACATTACTTCAAATAAAAGAAGCTACTTGAATAGACAGAGAATAGTACAGTAACTCAGCATATCAGTACAACAATACAAATAGTAATACACAATTCCTATTGCAATTCATTAGCAACACCGAATAAAGAAAAATATATTACAGCATATAGAACATTTCAGAACAGCACTACACATTTTCTGTGCACAGTCAGTTATTGTGGAGAGACAGACATACGACAGAGTGGATTTTCATGGGGGGAGGTGGTGGTGGGGTTAACAGCAATTACAGGAGGCGGAGCTTAAGGTCCACAGGGGGGAGAAGAAGGCAGCAGGGGAGGAGGCGTGACGAACAGAGGAGGCAGTGAGTTCCACAATTTAGGAAACCGATAAAAAAATGCAGCCTGGCCAGCAGAGGAGGACCTTGGAGGGACAGCTATGATATGAGATTCATAGCTTCTAAGGGAGTGGGGGGAGGGGGAATAGAGGAGGAGAAGAAGAGACAGGAGGGGAGAGAGACGAACCAGAACTTAGATAGGAAGTTGACAAAGTAGATTCAGCGTCTGTCATCAAGAGAGGGTAGAGAGAGAGATTGGTAGAGAGCACAATGATGGGTAAAAGGGGGGCAGTCGAGGACGAAGCAACAGAAGAAATGGAATAGAGTGTCCAGTCTGGCTAGGGAAATCTTGGTAGCGGCACTGTAGATTACATCACCATAGCTGAAAACAGGGAGGATCATTTTCTGAAGCAGGGAGCACCGGGCAGGCAGTGGGATACATACTCAATTACTGTACAGGGTACTTAGATTGGGGTGCAGTTTTTTTGAGTATGGCATCCATGGGTCCAGAAAAGTTGAGAAGCTGGTCAAGCCAAACCCGAGGTATCTGAAAGAGGTGCTGTCCTTCAATGGAGTCCCACCTATGGTGTGGAAGAAGGGATGAGAGGGGAGCAGAGAGAGTCTCTGCCTCATGCCAAACATTGTGGAGACGGTCTTCTTGGCATTCCGAAACAGTTAATTTGTGCGTAACCACAGCTGAACCTTGTTAAAGTCAAGCTGAAGTCTGGATGTCATATAAGAAGGGGAGAAACCAGAGGTATACAAGATAGTATCGTCAGCATGTATGTGGACAGCAGTGGAGTAGCAGAAAGTGGGAAGGTCATTGAGGAAGACAGAGAATAGGAGGGGAGCTAGTACAGAGCCCTGGGGAACTCCAGTAGGAGTTGGAAGTGGAGGGAGGGGGGATATAGTGTCTGCAATCCGAATGGATTAATTATTTCCCACAAGGTAGGCACAGAACCAACTTGTGGCAGTCTCTGAAAGCTCTGCTGCAAAGAGTTTAGCAAGGAGGAGGGGGTGGAAGGCAGTGTCAAAGGCCTTGGCAAGGTCAACGAAGATGGCAGAGGTGATGAGGCCATGACCAGGATAGAGTCACTGAGCCTGAGGAGGGAGGTAGTAGTAGCGTGGTGCTTCCAAAATCCAGACGGAAAAGGAGTGAAGAAGGAGGCGGAGTCAAGGTAGGAGGAGAGTTGCGATAGCACCACATACTCCTGGAGCTTGGCAAGGATGGGAAGGAGAGGTATGCACCAGTAGCTGTGGAGGGGTAGAACAGTGGCATGCTTCCAGGCAGCTGATACAGAAGCAAGTGAGAAGGAGAGGCTCAAGAGGGAGGCAACGGCGGAGGTGATAGCAGGGGAAGACAGAAAAAGGAGCCTGGAGTCGAGACCATCAGAGGAGTTACCCTTAGAAGGGTTTAGGGCAAGGAGAGCTTTCAGAGAGGCAGAAGAGACCGTAGTGAAGGAAAAGAAGGAGGGAGGGATGAGTCAGTCAGGGAGGTAGGGCAGAAGGGAGGGAGGGAGGGAGGGAGAGAGGGAAGTGAGAAGTGTGGAGGCACAGGAGGTAAAATAGGAGTTGAACTCTGTAGCCACAGCAATGGGGTCTGACAGAGTGGAGTCATCAATTCACAGGACAGGGATAGGGCATGAACTACCTTCCAGAATTTAGAAAGGTGATTTACATTTGTCTGGAAGGTAGTTTGGAAGTATTCAGCCCTAGCCAGCCTGACTGCCCTAGGGCATGCATTGCAGAGTGCTCGGTACTGCTGGTGATCCCCAGGGGACCCAGAGGTTTTGTGTGCCTTCCAGGCCATGTCGCACACACATAAGCATGCCAGAAGCTCCAGGGTGATCTAGGGGAGGTGGTTGCCACGCAGTCTGGTATGCATGAGAGGGGCATAGTGATTCTACATGGTGAGGAATTTTGTTTTGAAATAGTCCAAGGCATGGTCAATTGAGATTGCAGCAGGTATGGGGGAACAGTTTGTTTTTAGACAAGTCCTTAAGAAGAGGAGCAAGGTCCAGAGATTTATAAGTTTGGGTCAAGACGAGCCTGGGGCCTTGACCCTACTGCAGCAGCTCAGAAACTTTTGGCAAAGTTAAACCCAACAGACTCCACATCGGATGAAGAGGGGTGATGTACTGAATTTTTCTGCTGGGTCAATTTAAGCTTATCTAGGCACTGAGGCCTTATGCCTGGACACTTCTGGACTTTAATGGTCATATGTTTGTACTGACTGTATTCCTCAGGTTTGCTCTTTATAGTCTGAGCTGTTTTCGGGTTGTAAGTTTAATATTGTGGTTAACATTTTCTATCAGCAGATGCTGCCACCTTTTCAGATATCAACCCTGGTTAATTATGCCACAATGCTGCTCCAGTCGATTGCTCTGTTATTACTACTATCAGTAATGATTAGCACTGTAGGTGTTATTTAATGGTGACGACGTTCACCACTCAGTTTGTGAACATAAACCAATTCCTGATTTTCTATCCTGTCCACATGGGGCGGATTGCCTTGCTCTGCCTAGACTATGGGTCCCTCATGCAACTTAGCTGAGACCAGGCTATCGTGTTTCTACCCTGTCTACTAGTGTTCTAGTCACTCAGCCCACCACAACTTTTCAGTTCTACGAGAGACCTGATATCCTGGCTACACAGATATTTAAGCTTTATTTTGGGGTGAGAGTGATATTGCTCTACAGGGTAATTAGTTCATACCTAACTCATTTTGTTAAATATTTGATAGCCTCTCATTGTGCACAGACTCTCAGTTTTATAAAGTGTATAGCCTTAGTGTAATGTGCCTGTAGGTACACTGTGGGGGTCTGCACACCTCCTCTGTTCTTTTATGCTTATTACACTTTGTGCTGTATGATCATAACATTTTTTATAAATAAAAAGTTAAAAAAAAAAAGATGAGTCTGGGGGAGGGATTTGGTTCCGTGTATTTTACGTACCAGGTAGATTAAGTGGTGATCTCTTAAAGCATTTGGCTGGATGCTGGCTGCAACAACACGTTGTGGATGAGAGGTGAGAGCCTAGTCAATGAGTGAGTGTTTCTTTCAGTTAGTGTTTAAGCAGGTATAAGATCTGGTATACTCCACCTGCTATTCCTCTTACTCTTTAGTCTCCTTGTACCTTGTGAGGGCTCTTTTTTGCCCTCATTGCCTCCTTTACCTCTTTTGAGAATCAGATCAGTCATTTCTGTTTGCTTTTTTATTTGGTGACCTTCCTTGCACAAGAGATCATGACCTCCAAAATGGCACTACTGATTGGCTGCTCCCCACTTTTCCTCTACCCCCTTGATTTTATCTGCACCCACTAGTTTTTCCCTGACTGTTTCCTACTCCTGGCCAAAATTTGCCCTTTTGAAGTCTAGAACCACTGCCCTCGAAGAGAGTCTGACATTCAAAATGATCAGTTCAAACCACACAGTACTGTGGTCACTGGACCCCAGTGGTTCTCCGACTGCCACCCCAAGCACCACCTCCAAATTGGTAAATACCAAGTCGAGAATGGTGTCCTGCTGCATGGGTTCCCGGACTAACTGCACCAGTAAGTAGTTCTGCATTGCATCTAGCAGTGCCTGACTTCTGCTGCTGTTAGCCGCAGGAGTATCCCAGTCTATGTCTGGCAGGTTCAGGTCCCTCATAATCACTAGATCTTCTTTTCATACCCCTCTCCTAATTTCTTTCCCATATTCTTTATCCCCACTTCCTTCTGACCCAGTGGTCTACAGACCACCCCCATTCTAATATTCTCGCCTGAAATTGTAGTCAGCTGTACTCAGATTGACACCACTCCATCACTCTTGACAGTCCCATCCTCCGCAGCTTCTGTGCCATCCTTAACGTAGACTGCTACTCAACCCCATTTACCCGTACCTCTGTCCCTTCTATATAAGGTGTATCCTGGCCTACCAGATCCCAGTCGTTATTCCCAGTGGCCTATATCTCTGCCCAGTTCTGGAGTCCTCAACTGAAGAAAGCAGAGGACAGGCAGGAGACTGCACAAGGCAGGGTAACCCAACAGACTCAGGGCCAGCAGGGTATATCTAATTAGGATCAGCTCAAGGCACTGGGCTTGTAATAACTGGATACCAGACGAAAAGAGGGAAGATATGACAGAGATCTTCACTGAGTAATGGTTCAAGAATACGGGGCAGAGAGTGGGAAATGACAGGAGGAGGTTCACGTGGGAAGTCAGAACATTTTATTTTACAGAATGGGTGGTGGAGCTGTAGAACAATCTGCCAGCTGATGCAGTGGACACCAAAACTATCAGTGGTTTCAAACACGGCTGGGACAAAGTGAACAACTTAATAGTTGCCCAGAGTGGTAGCAATAGGGCAGGGAGCATGGGACTGGACACTGTGGGTTATAACCCCATATGGACAATAGGTCCCATATTGGTTTAAGGCTTTATGGGCAGACTGGATAGACCAATTGTCCTTTTTTTTTTCATCATTGTCTATGTTTCTGTATTTTTGTAATGGCCACCATGTCTGACTCTGCTTCTGCCACCATCACCTGCAGTTCACTAATTTTATTACACAACCTCCTGACCTCTAAGCAGACAGCTTTCCATGCTTCCTTCCCATTTCCTCTTTCCTTAGCTGTGCCCTAGCTATTTTCCAGCCCTCCCTTCCTAACCCTCCTACTGCTCCTCTTTCATGTCGGTTTGTCATAACCCCTACCCTAACCTACCCCTCCTTTCCTGCTCTAATCTGCTCCCAGCCAGTGCCATCCCTAGCACCCCCTTGTCCTCTCCCCATTTCCAGAGGAGTCCCAGCAAGGCTCAACTTGAAGGTCTCCCACTCATTCAGTTTAAATGCTGATCCACACAGACATCCAGCTTCTGCCCTAGTGATGGCAAGAAGGGGTTATCATACAGTATCTATAGTGTCAGCCATCAACTGAGAAGAAAATGATTTTCGCTTCAGCTCTGTGGGTTGCAGAGCCACACAACATCTGGCCCAGGGGTTGCACATGTATACCATGTAATTAACCTGGAGATTTTTTAGAAGAGCACAAACACATTTTGTAATTTTGATGCTTTGAAGGAAACCCTCCCATTTTATGCATGTATTTCAGGTGCTAGAAATGAATGGTGTTCCGCCCTGTTTTGCACAACAGTTTTCATGGCACAGTACTCTTTTCTTTATGCTGGTATTCCGATTGCAGTACCACTCCACCATGCTGCTGCTCTGCAGTTTAACCTAGGCACCTGGATAATTTGAATGACAGACCCAGAGGCAAAATACCACATTTGAGTTTTTGTTATTCCACCTCCCACAACAGATTATTAACTTAATTTCTACCTGATTTCTAACTCTAACATGGAATAGTTTGTACTAGAAAGAGACCTACATTGTAGACTCTCTTTACTGGCACTATTGCAAAGCTTCTCAGTTTTCAAGAGCAATTATTCAACTGGTTCTTTTATGGGTTATGTCCTAAAATTATATATCAAAAACACAGCCTTCAGTCTTATCATTTTTATATTGTTCTGTTTATACAGTCCATGTCCACATTTCTCTGACAGCACCACAAGTAACAGAAGTTGTACAGCTTGTTAGTGTTTTGTTCCCATTCATTTAATCCTACTGTTGTATTCCCTATACCATAGTGACACCTGCTGGGACAGGCTTAGATTTGAGCACTAGTACCACTGGCTGGGACTCTGTTAATCCAGCATGTATTAAGCCAGGCAGATATGTGAACACTGGAGTCCATGACTAGCGGCTTATTAATAGGAAAAAACTGCTTCAGGAAGTATCTTCAACATTAAGAAGTCTGTCACTACCTGTTATTGAATTAGTTGCGCAACTCAACTTTAATGGCGTCAGGCCCATAATCATTACATAAAAACTGAAACCCAACAAGATCTACCCAGCTGAGAAACAATGGCTGAATAAACTTTTATTAAGGTGCTGCTGGAGGGCCTGATCAGTAATTGCAAACAATCAAAAAAGTCAGTGCACAAAAGCCACACAAAAATTCAAAAATCTTTTTACGGAAGAAAACTGCCAGTTCCCTCAGCCCAGTAATTAGCAACTTACAGAATATTGGTTAGAGACCAGCCCTTCCGGCTTGCCGGAAGTGCTTCCTCATGACCCTGGATACAGTGGCTTGGGATCGACCCTGGGATGTTGGGGGCTGGCTAAGGAGGAACTGAATGTTCCAGAGGATGCACTCCTCCTCTGGAGAGGGATGGCTGCTTCGCCTCACTCGGTCACCGCTGTAGGAGTACAGGCAGTGCTGCAGAAGATGAGACGGGGAAGGGGGGACGTTGCACAGTGCATGGCGGTGCACACATTCACATGCTTCCATGGGGATAGTGCTCCTGGCACCATAATCCCCACAAGGAGAGGGGAACAGCAGTGGGGGAAACTAAGGGGTAAATCCCTTCTGTCCAGCTCCATTATGGCCAATACGTCCAGAAGGTAGTACATCAGTTCTGTTGGACAGAGCAAAACAGAAAAAATTAAAATAAAATAAATAAATAACAGCGGATGGGGAAACATGCACAATAGGTCTGTGATTCCAATGAGGGAGTGTTTTGACATCACAAACCACTACAGCCAAGTTTGAAAGGTTTGATGCCATCAGAATCTCAAGATGGAATCAGCCCTCATGCATTTCTAACATATGACTATATGAAACTGGCAGCAGAAGAAAGCATCACGCTTTGTCGAGTCTGCTCCATGTGGAACTTGTGCATCTAGTGTTATATGGCGCTGCACCACCCTACCCTAACACTGTTACCTTCCCCTTGACTTTATCCCACCACCTCTTAAATCCCCTAATCATTTTCTGGTTTACAACCTCTTCTGGCAGACCTTCCACCCTGCAGACTGTCACCACTCTTTCCATGAAGAAGTGCCTCTTAACCTCTTTATGGAACCTCCCTCAGCAACATAACAACATTTTAATCTGCTAACTGCTCTAAGCAGATAGCCTGTGCATGCTCTCTGCCATGGAACGTTTAGGTAGTGGGAACCAATTCTAGCACTGATCATGCAACGCCACTGCCTCAACCATCAAATCATTTCTAGCTGCAGCAAAGACTCGATGCCCCAGACTTCACTGTGCAAAATTCCTTGGTGTTGTGTGTAAAATGTGAAAAAGCATCCCTTCTGGGACGAATACTGTACTTGTTCCAGTCCTAGCACTGATCATTTCTGATTATTTGCAACTGTTTTTCTTGGTAATGTTTACCGATCGGGATCACAGTCAACAATTTCTCTTGGTTGCACTTTTAAAAGGGACCGAGAGATACTGCATTCACGACTTCATTCTTACTTTCTTTATTTTATATTTGGTGAAGTTTTTCTTTGTGTGAGAAAGTAAAGTTACGAAAGAATTTACCGTAACAGTAGATCTTCGAGAGAGGCTCTTGCTGTAGGTACTTACATATAGGACTGAGTCCGGCAGGCGTCAGGACCCAACGGAAAAATTTCTAGCTAGCAGTCTCTGGTGGGGGACCGCCCCCATGTCAGGTGACCAGCATCAGACGATGTCGGTATAAAGGGGTGGTCCCCCATGCCCATCTTCCAGTTCTTTCCCGCCAAAGGTCAAAAAGGCGAGATGAGAGAGAAGCGGATATTTCCCTTCCTGGAAAAGGAGTTGAAAAAACTAAGGGGATGGAGGGCGGAAGATGACTCTGCAACAGCCTCTCGAAGATCTACTGTTATGGTAAGTTCTACGTAACTGTACTATCTTACTTGAGAAGGCTCTTGCAGTAGGTAATTACATATAGGACTGAGTCCCAAGCAGTCTGGAACAAAGAGCACACAGGAGGAGGAAACTACTCATACAGAGATCCCTGGCTGAAGATGGCTCAAGAAGAAGCCCTTGCAGAACAGCCAACCTGAAGCCCGGCTCTATGGCGAGAGCAATGTCAAACCGTACTGTTTAAGTAAAGGTATATGGATAGAAAGTCTAAGCTACTTGACTACTTGCCAAAATGTCAGCCGCTGACACATTCTTGAAACAAGCAGCAGAGGCCGTGACACCCCTGGTGGAGTGACCCCTGACCTGACCTGGCAAGGTCTAGTGATACTTGTCCCAGCAGAAAGTGATACAGTGAGCCAACCATTTGGACAAACATTGTTAGGAAACAGCGTTGCTCTCTCTTTTGCTGGCAAAAGAAACAAATAGTTGGTCAGTTTTCCTGAGATCCTTCATCCTGCTGGGGTAGTATCTCAGAATCCGATGAACGTCCAGAGTATGTAAAAGATACTCCCCATGACTGGAGTGCTGTGTGAAGAATGCAGGCAGTTCAGTGAACTGGTTCAACATAGATTCCACTACCACCTTAGGTAGAAACTTAGGATTGGTGCGCAGAGCCACACATTCCTTATGGAAAATCAGACATGGAAGTTTGCACATCAAGGCCTGAAGCTCGGAAATTCTTCGAGCAGAAGTAATGGCCACTAGGAAGAGAGTCTTCCACGAGAGGAACTTAAGGTCTGCTGAGGCTGCCAGCTCAAAGGGGGGCAGCGTAAGCTTCTCGAGAGTGAAATTCAAATCCCAAGGGGGGGCAGGAACCCGAATGGGGGGTCTCAGATGGAGAACCCCTCGAAGGAAGGTCTTCGAGACCTCCAGCTGAGCAAAAGTTCTGTCCCCAAAGGGAATATGATAAGTGGCAAGAGCTGCCATGTGAACTTTCAAAGAGGAATGACTGAGACCCAGGTCGAAGAGATAATGCATGTAGTCCAGTAGCCACCCCACAAGACAGGAGAAAGGCTCTAGATCTTTGGACGAAGCCCAAATGGAGAACCGTTTCCATTTCATGGCATAAGTAGAACGAGTGGACGGCTTCCTAGCTTCCACCAAAATCTCTGCCACTTGTGGGGAAACCCCAAAGCGGGCTTGTGCTACGTCTGTAGGAGCCAAGCATGCAGCTGAAGGGACTTGAGGCAGGGATAGACCAGGGATCCCTGATCCTGGGGCAACAGTAGTCGTGAAAGTGAAAGAGGAATCGGAGGTTCCTCTGAGTACTGTTGCAGAAGAGAGAACCAAACTTGCCTGGGCCAGAAAGGAGCAATGAGAATCATATGGGCCCCCTCTGAGCTGAGCTTGTGCAGGATGCTCGGAATCAACGGAATTGGGGGAAAAGTATAGACGAATCTGCCCTTCCAGTTGAGAGACAGAGCGTCTCTCCAGAGTCGCCCACGCCCTGGAATGAGCGAGCAAAAGGTGGACAGTTTTGCGTTTAGAGGGGACGCGAACAGGTTGACCTGAGGGGTTCCCCAATGTAGGAAGATGTCGTCTGCTATTTCCTGATCCAATTCCCACTCGTTAGGTTGTGCCAAGGATCAGCTCAAGTAATCTGCCAATGAATTCTCTACCCCTGGGACGTGGACTGCTGTGAGGTGAAGGTTGAGGAGGGTCGCACATTCCCAGACCTGCACTGCTTCCCGACAAAGAGGGTAGAAATGGGTCCCCCCCATTTGTTGAGGTACCAGACTACACTCATGTTGTCAGTCTGAACGGTCAGATGACCGGGAAGCAGAAAAGTGTGTAGAGCTTGAAGAGCCTACAACAGCGCTCTGAGCTCGAGCATGTTGATGTGAAGCATCTGCTCGAGTTTGGACCAAGAGCCCTGGGTCCGCTGGGATCCCAGATGGGCTCCCCAACCTTTGCCCGAGGTGTCCGTTGTTAGCGTTTGGGAGGAAGGAGGAAGACAGAAGGGAACTCCCCAACCAACCACCAGTGCAAATCCCAAAGCACTGGGGTCGAGACTAGCACCTCTTGGTCCAGATCGTCAACCAAATGATTACACTAAGACCAAAGAGGCCACTGAGAGATTCTCATGTGAAGCCGAGCGTGTGGAATTGTCAGAATTGCAGCCGCCATGAAACCCGACAAGTTGCTTGCCTGAGCCTGGAGGGTGGCCACCCTGTCCAGAGGCAGAAAGGCCATGCCAGTGGTCGTGTACAGAATCGCCCCAATACACTGGAGGCATTGCGATGGGATCAAATGGGATTTTGCCTGGTTGATGGTAATACCCAGGCTGGTAAAAACCTGCCTGGTAAGATAAAGGGAACGCAGGAGTTCCTCCCTGGACGGGGCCACCAGGAGCCAATCATCCAGGTACGGGAAAACCTGAACCCCCTGAGTATGCAGGTGGGCTGCCACCACAGACAGGCATTTGGTGAAAACTCGGGGAGCCGAGGAAAGACCAAATGGGAGGGCTTTGAACTGGTAGTGGTCCTCCTGGAAAGCAAACTGGAGGTATTTGCAGTGGGAAGGGCGGATAAGGATATGCAGGGTACATGTCCTACATGTCCAGAGCACACAGCCACTGTCCTGGCTGAAGGAGGGGTAGGAGACTCTGCAGGGAGAGCATCCTGAACCATTTGTACTCCACGAACTGATTCAGGGAGCTGAGTCTAGAATGGGCCTCATGTCTCCTGTCTTTTTGGGGACCAGGAAGAAATGGGAGTAGAAACCCGTCCCCCAAAGAGGGGGGGGGGATGGGTTCCATTGTCTCCTTCAACAGAAGGGAGAAGATTTCTTCCTGAACCCTGAGGAGGTGTTCTGGGGAGTAAGACAACCGGGGGTGGGGGTGGTTTCTGAAGAAACTCGATGGCATGGCCCTCTGCTATGAGCTGGAGGACCCAAGAGTCAGAAGTGATCCTCTCCCAACCTGGCAGATGTAGGGAGAATCTCCCTCCTACCGGTTCCTCTGGATTGACCAGAGGCTGTGGGAGAGGGAGAGAGTAAGGAGGTGTGAGGCAGCGCCGCGGCTGGAGGTCCCACAGCCCGTTTGGGTGGGGGGGGGTCTCGCAGCCGGAGAGGGCCAGCATTTTTTGGCCCGCTTTCCTTGTGGTTTCGCCTTAGGCTGTGCACGACAGCGAAAGGAATGACACTGCGCTTGAGGTGCTCTGTACATGGAGTCAACCTCCTTGAGAGCAGTGCCCTTCTCTCACAGTCCAGTAATGATGTCCTTGACATCACCACCGAACAACACCGAACCCCAGAAGGGGGCGTCCTGGATGGAAGATTGTACTTCCAAAGCTAAACCTGACACACACCACATAAGGGGCTATTTAAATAGTTCAGTGGGACTAAAGGTACCACAGGGCATTGAGGGAGTACCATGTTTTGGTTCCTAGGTGTCAGATCCCTAATTGGATCTGGAGGAGTTTTGGTGCCTTTTTGTGAAAGCAGATAACTTTCTCTGTCAAATTGTTGTGTAGGGTATCTTGCTGACAGGAAGGCACTCATCACAGCGGTGGGTGACAGCTTTTAGTTGATTGTTTTGTGAGGGCACAGTTTAGGCCCAACCCCTTCCCACCCCTGACCCCACCCACCCCTGGAAATAGTTCCTTTATACCTGAGGTTCTGACATCATTTAATCAAGTGCAAGGTGCATTTCACTGTCATACCCTCTCTAGCACACTGCACTGACAATATAAGCATACACATTGTATAATATATATATTTCTATATAACAAATCACACACGCACGCGCGAGCACACACACACACACACAAATACAAAAAAAAAATAAACTAGATAAACATGTGGGGAGTAGTGCAATGTAATGGCTGTGGGGCAGCAGTCTTCCGGGAGTCTTTCTGGAGGCTGAGATGCTGCCCTATTTGCAGACAACTATCTGCCCTGAGGGAGGAAGTTGCCCGTCTTCAGGCTGCACTGGACAGTAGTAAGGAAACCTTCCCCCAGGCCACACTGGACAGTAGGAAGGGAACCTCCCCCATCCAGGGAGCACTAGCGCCACCACCACTACCTCAGAGGTTGCGAAGAAAGCACAGCAGTTGGACCACAGTGGGCTCAGGAGGGTGAGGGAGGGTGGAACAGAGGCACACCCAGTCAATTGTTCCACTCCACAATCCATACACCATTCTGGGGAGCATAGCTCCCCATGGATGCACCAGAAGAAGACTGAAGACAACTGTCACAAGGGAGGCCCACAGGAAGGAGGCAGAGGACACCGCTGAGGAAAGGAAGCAGCCCTGGTGGGGGACTCAATTATTAGGGTATAGAACTGGGGAGCTGGGAAAACTGAAGGAAGGTGCCTGCCTGGTGCCATGGCTTGGAGGGACAGGAGCGATCCTCAGGATCACGAGAACAGCTGCAAGGGATTCTGAGCTGGAGGAATTGTCCACCTATGGACAAATGACTTGGCTCATCATGAGATTAGAGCAGTGCAGGAGGACATTGCAGAGTTGGGGAGGGACCTAAGACAAGTAGCACACACAGTATCCTTCTCAGAGGTGCTGCCTGTCAAAGGCATGGGGGAGGCGAGGTAATTGGCACCATGCAGTTTAATGAATGGTTGAAAAAATAATGCGGGAACACAGGGGTTTAGCTTCACTGGGGACTGGGGTTCCACCTGGAGGACACCAGTCTATACTAACAGGATGGTCTGCATCTGTCCAGGAAGGGAACAAGTCTTTTGAGCAATCGGTTTAAATGCTTCATTTGCAAGCTTTTAAACTAGTCAAAGGGGAGGCACTGACAAGCAGCAGGAAAATCCCAGCCTCCCTACAAAACAGGGTACTAAATGAGAAAAAGACCGAGGTAGAACGGTCAGTGGGGATGCTGCAACAGAAGGTAAAGCCATCAAAAAATGGAGAGCAATGAGTACCAATGCCCGTAGTCTGGGTAACAAGCTTCCTGAATTAGTGGCCTTGATGGAGGAGGAACATCTGGATATCGTGGCAGTCACAGAAACATGGTACACACAAAACCATGACTGGGACATAAACATACCAGGATACACTGTCTACAGGAGGGATAGGGAGGGTAAAAGAGGAGGAGGAGTAGTTCTTTACATAAGGGAAGGAATAAAAGCAACAGAACAAAAGGGTAAACAGGGAGGAGGAGAAGAAGCACTGTGGGTAAATCTGGAGACAGGCAATGGCACCACAATGCACTAGGGTTGTATACAGACCCCTTCTCAGGGGAGGAAATGGACAGGAAATGATAGAAAGTATACTTAGAATGGCACAAAAGGGAGATATTGCTGATGGGTGATCTGAATATGCCAGATGTTAACTGGAGTGCAGTTGCAGCTGCCACTGAAGAGTGCAGTTATTCTAGATGCCCTACAGGGGCATGCCTTAGACAACTAGTACTGGAGCCCACTCGGAGGGAGCAATATTAGACTTGATTCTCTCAAATGGAGATGAAGAGAGGATCACAGATGTAAGTGGGTAGCCATCTGAGAACTAGCGACCATCGAACAGTATGGTTCACAATAAACACAGCAATAGAGTCAAGCCATACAAAGACAAAAGTACTGGACTTTAGGAGGGCTGACTTTGCCAAATGGGTGAGTGCCTAAGGAATGCACTAGCAAATGGGCAGGAAGAAGGGTGGAAGAACAATGGGAATAATAAAACTGCCATCACAGAGGTAACGAGCCTTTGTGTGAAGCAAATAAACAAAACAAGACGATGTAAGAAACCACAATGGTTCTCAAAGGAAGTGGCAGTGAAGGTTCAAGAGAAAAGAAAGCATTCAGGAAGTACAAGGAATCGCATGAAGGAGCAGGACAGAGAACTGTATCAGTTAAAGCAAAAGGAGGCTGGGAAGGCAGTCAGAACAGCAAAGGCCCAAACCAAGGAAAAGATAGCCAACTCAGTTAAGAAGGGGGATAAAACCTTTTATAGGTACATCAGGGAGCAAAGGAAGACCAAGGGAGTGATAGTTAGGCTTAATAAAGGAGAGGGAGGGTGGGCAGAGGGAGACTATGAAAAGGCAGAGATACTAAACAAATATTTTTGCTCAGTATTTACAAATGAAGAGGAGGAGGTACATAAAACAAACAGTAGTAACACTCTGGATACAGAAGTTGATACCAGCCCATTTACAGAAGAAAGGGTTCTGAAAGAACTCTTAAAACTGAAGGTGGACAAAGCAATGGGGCCTGATGGAATTCATCCCAGAATTCTAAAAGAGCTAAGGGTAGAACTAGTGACACCACTGACTACCCTTTTTAACAAATCATGGGAGGATGGGGTGGTACCCGAGGACTGGAGGAGGGCAGATGTGATTCCCCTTCACAAAAGTGGGAGCAAGGCAGAAGCAGGAAACTACAGACCTGTTAGTTTAACCTCAGTGATAGGAAAATGATGGAATCACTTCTGAAGGAAAGAATTGTCGAGTATCTAGAGGCCAGAGGGGCACAGGACCCTAGGCAGCATGGATTCACAGCGGGAAGGTCATGCCAGACAAATCTGATAGATTTCTTTGACTGGGTGACCAAAGTAGTAGATCAGGGAGGGGCTGTGGACATGGCCTACCTAAACTTTAGCAAGGCATTTGACACAGTCCCACACAAAAGATTAATATACAAGTTAGCCAGCCTGGGAGTGGGTCCCAAGATGACAGCCTGGGTAAAGAATTGGCTGGAGAATAGGACACAGAGAGTAATAGTAAATGGAGTCCACTCAGAAGAAAAGGAGGGTTACTAGTGGGGTACCGCAGGGTTCAGTATTAGGACCGGTCCTCTTCAATGTCTTTATAAGCGACATTGCGGAAGGACTGGAAGGAAAAGTATGTCTCTTTGCAGATGACACTAAGATCTGCAACAGAGTTGATGCACAGGGTGGGGTGGAAAGGATGAGAAGGGACTTGGCAAGGTTAGAGGAATGGTTAAATGTATGTCAGCTTAGATTCAATGCTAAGAAGTGCAAGGTAATGTACCTGGGAAACAAAAACCCAGGGGAAGAGTACACAATGGGGGGTGAGATGCTAACAACAACAAAAATGGAAAGGGACCTGGGGGTAGTCATATCAGATGACCTAAAGGTGGGCAAGCAACGTGAGAGGGCAGCAAGGAGGGCTGGGGGGATACTGGGATGCATAGGGAGAGGCATCAGCAGTAGAAAACAGGAAGTTATTATCCCTCTGTACAGACAGCTGGTGAGACCCCATCTGGAGTACTGTGTGCAGTTCTGGAGACCCAATCTCCATGAAAGACATAGACAGGATGGAAGCTGTCCAGAGGAAGACTAAAATGGTGCAGGGTCTGCACCGAAGACATATGAAGAGAGACTTAAGGAGCTTATATGTATAGCCTCGAGGAAAGGAGGGAGAGGGGAGACATGACAGAAACTCTTTCAAGTACCCTCAAGGAATCAACAAAGTCCAAGAGGGTAGCATCTTTCAAAAAGAGGTGTGCAAGAACAAGAGGGCACAATTTGAAGATAGAGGGGCGCTCAGAGGTAATTTAAGAAAGTATTTTTCACAGAGAGGGTTGTGGATGCATGGAGCAGCCTTCGGGAGGTTGTAGAGTCAAAATCAGTGGTGGAATTCAAGCATGCATGGGACAGTCATAAGGCAATTCTGGGGGGGGTGGGGGTAAGAAGAAGTAGGCTGCTGGTTAACCAGGATCTGCAGCTTATCCAGTAGGTAGGGAAATGGGCAGACTGGGTGGGCCAAGCGGTCCTTAGCTGCCGTCAAATTCTATGTTTCTATGTTTCTATGACACCCGAAGCCAGGCATGTCGCTGCAGGCTCACGGCTAACGCCGAGCTTCATCCAGAAGCGTGCACTGCATCATAAGTAGCGCACAGCATGTGCCTACTGGCCGAATGTGCAGAGCAGACCAGGTCTGCCACTTTCTGCTTAGTCTGTTTCTGAGGAAGGGAGTCCAACTTGGCTTCCACCTCGCTAAGCATAGCCTTCTGGTAATCCCCCACGTGAGCCGCGTAGTTCAAGGCTCTGATGCCCAGAGTGGAAGAAGAATAGACCTTCTTGCCATACTGGTCCAGAAGGCGGGATTCCTTATCGGGTGGGGACGAGCTCAGGTGTTTTGGGTTAGCCGAATGGCCATGGGTGGCGCTGATCACAACCGAATCAGCCTTGGTGTGTGACGTGAGAAAGTCAACCCCCTCGGGAGCCTGATACAGCCTATCTGCCTTCTGAGGAAGGGGAGCTAAAGCCAACGGTTATTTCCAGATAGTGGAAACGAGGTCGGCGTGAAGCTCAATCCAGGGTGGAACTAACATGGGAGCGACCTCGGGCAAATCCAAATGGGCAGCTAGCTTCTGCCTCTGTGAATCCGGCTCCAGGGATTTCCACTGATGAAGAGCATGGATTTTTCTTAGCAACTCCATAAACGAGGGATCCTCTGGAGGGGACTTCGGAAGAGTCCTGGGCCTGGGCTTGTCAAGAGTGCAAGGCTCGTCTGGATCGGAGCTGTCATCGGAGTCCTCCGATGAGTCCGAAAAAGAAGGAGACGCAGACCCCTCCCCACTCGGGGGAGGAACATGGCCCCTAGGGGGCAAGGTGCCAACCCCAGCCTTAGACACCGTAGCAGTATCTCTGGGGTTGAGGGGAGAGGAGGGGTCTTTCGCCCCCGGCGACGGGGATCCGGAACTGGGTCCGTTGTTGGGAGGCAGCTCTCCACCTCCCTGGTGAGCTGAGCCTTGGCCTCAGCCCACCAAGAAGCCAAAGTCTCCCTCAGATCCACCGGCGGCTGAGGGGGTGGTGGAGGAGGGGGAGGGGGGATACGGACACTGGGGCTATCCGTAGAGCGAGTATCTGTAGCCCAATGGTGGGAAGCCAGGCATTGGGTACTGAGGCACCGGGTACTGCGGCATCAGATACTGCGGCGTCTGGTACTGCGGTGCCGGATACTGCAGAGCAGAATAAGACGGCGCTGGATAAGTTCAAAGGATCCGGCGTAGGTTAAGTCGCTGAGCGACCGCCAGACAGGCCGGCGGGCGTCTGACCGGCGTGATCCGGGGCGGGCGTCGGAGGAGCCGACGTCCAACTGATCGGACCCAGTGCCCGAAGAAGGCCGCGCAGGGGAGGCGACCTTGATGGGTGGCTTGACAGCCGTGCGCTGCCCCAAAGAGTCAAGCGGCTTAGCGGCCGGCTCCGGGCAGACGTCGGAGGAGCCGACGCCTGACTTACCGGAGAGGCTCGAACCAGAAGGCCGCGCAGGGTGGTCTTACTGGGAGCAGATGCCTCCTTTGTCCCGGAGGCTCCCGACTGGCCCGAGTGCGAACCAGCCGGGGGGGGACCGACGCCTTCTCAGACACCACCAAGACGGCTGTCGGGGAATGGTCCTCCGGAAGTGACGTTACCTTGAGGGCGGCGACCCCAGCCGAAGTCGCCGCAGCCGTGGATGAGGAGTCCCTGTCCCAGTGCTTCTTCTTCTTCAACTTCTGAAGGCCCTCGGGGGAGGTGGAAGCCTTTCGAAGCTTTTTCAGCTCCTTTTCCATGGAGGACATCTTCTTCTTTAGGATGTGGGCCTCCAGGGACTGCTGCCTTCTTCTGCGGGTAGCTGCATTGAACTTCAGGCAGTGCTGACAGGAATCCATGCGGTGGTCGGGGCCTAGACAGATAAGACACCGAGAATGGCCGTCCTTGTGCAGGAGTTGGGCACCGCCACGAGTCGCACTTGTTTTGTCTTTCGGACGTGGTAGGGGACGAAATACACGGCAGGTAAAAGAATCCGAATATATTAGAAAAATCGAAAAAAACAACGGTATAACTACTGGCGACGGACTGACAAGCAGTGGAACTTAACCGCCAGGCGCTGTTGAAAGCAAACTGCGGGAAAGAACTGGAAGGCGGGCGTGGGGGACTGCCCCTTTATACCGACATCGCCTGACGCCAGTCACCTGACATGGGGGCAGTCCCCCACCAGAGACTGCTAGCTAGAAATTTTTCCTTGGGGTTCTGACGCCTGCCAGCTTCAGTCCTATATGTAATTACCTACTGCAAGAGCCCTCTCGAAGTAAGATCTAATATACCTCATGTCACAGAAAAAAAAAAAAACCCACACTATTGACACCAAGTTTAAACCAGAACAAATGCAATATGTTCAACTGCCTTTGGCAAGCAAATACAGAAAGTATGTGTCCTGTGACGAGAACCCTGCTGACAGGTGACGGCCATACAGCATCTTGTGTTTTAATTGCTTAGGCTTAAAACATTTGCTTCAAAGTTGCAATTCATATGCTAATGTTTATGAAAAAAATGAAAAGGCTATTACTTTCAGGGCTGTTTTACTTAAGAAAACGCACTTGTAAAAGAAACTGTAGACAAGACAAAGGACAATTTTAACCTTAGTTCTTTACAGAATTTAGTAAGACCTTCCTCCAATGGCAATAATAATAAAGAGAAATACAAAAGACCTGTTGAAGATAGTGCTCTCTCTCCTGGAACTTCTGGGAGGAAGAAGTCCCATAGCAAGAGAAAACTAGTGAAAGGTCACGGGACTAAAATTCTATGTGGAAAAAGTAATTGTCAGCCACGTAGTGAGAGAAAAATGGTGAAAGACTCCGGCATAAACTCACTACATAGGCTCCAGTCAGACTGATCAACTCCCTGGAAGAATGTACTTAAATTTAGCAAATGGTTTCAGGTTAGGCAAATGATCGCAGGCCTTGGCTGCTCCACTTTTGACACAGAAACAGAATCTGAAGGCATAATTCCTGATAACACAGGCGATAATTAATTTTTTTTTTTTCAGAAATGGAGAACCAAAATACGAAGTGTGAATTCCCCAGCCAAAGAGGAAGCAGTGGCTGGTGGGGAACTCAGCTGTGAAGGGGACCAACCTGGGCACTAGAGGGGAAAGACAGGGAGGTGAGGTGCTTGAGGGGTGCTTCAGCTGAGACAGGTAGAGTGTGGATCCAGCTGATCATAAGGGCAGCAGGAGCTGGGTATTATTGTCCAGACTGGGAAGAATGATATAGCATATAAGGAGATAATGTGCTATTTCAGGAATTTTTGGGAAAACTTCACGGAGCTGAGGAGGGGTCTCAAGCAAGTAGCTCATAAGAAAACAATACTTACCATAGTAATATTCTTTCTTCCAGGGGACCCCTCAGTATGCTTAACTAGTGCAGTTACGTAGCTGGGTTCAGCTGCCCTGGAAGTGGAGTTAGGCTAATGATGCCAGGGAATTTGCCAAACAGGTTGTAGTAAGAGAGTGATGCCTGTACGTGCTGTTGTACTTCCAGTCAGATTCATTGCAAAGCCTTAAGGGCAAATAGCCCCAAACCTAAAACCTACCCTAGCACTATAGAAACAAGCATTTGTCAATGTCGAATGTTTGCTTGCTGGCATTGGCATTGGTGGGGTGTGCCTTTGAGCCGTCAGGCATAACGGCCACGCCATTTCACCACACCCTACCCTGTAGACACCGATAAGTGTCACGGTGTGCCTTGGGGTCTTTGGCCCTTATGTTCACCCCATTCCATCAGGAAATACGGTGAGATGGGTGCAGTATAGGAGAATGGGGTGAACTTTGGGGCTGAAGAGTCCAATGCACACCTCGAAGCCTCTCACTGGCTGCAGAGTGTGGGTGGGGGTGGAATGGTATGAGCATTACAGGTGACAATCCCAAGTCACACCCATGATGTCTGTCAGTCTCTACAGGGTGGGGTGTTATGGTCAGAAACCCTAACCGTCAGGCGTCCGTTGGTATTTTCCCTCCAAATTTTAAACATGGGTTTTTTGTGACCCCCACCTTATGAACAGTGGTAATATCAGTTTGTTAGCCGAAAGCTGATTTTGCACAGTGACTACGGCATTTGGCACCACAGGTGTGAAAACACATTTTGAACAGGATGTGAAAAATGACAGCTGTACTGTTCATGTGGAGGTGTAAAAAATAGCAGTGTTGAAAATCTGCAGTAAAAATAGTAAAAAAAAAAACTGGTGAAGTCTAGCGTGCGTAGAAACTGCACAACGCACACCCTTAATGTAATTACTTTGGGGATTTTTTACAGCAGATTGTCAACACAGGCATTTTGAGACCTCCGCTCATTAACAGTGTCACTGTAATTTTCTTAATCTGTTCCGAACAATGATTTCCCACAGCGACCACGCATCTCTGTGTAGAAATTGTAAAAACACATTTTGGCCATGTTGTGAAAAATTACAGCTGTACTGTTCATAAGAAAGTGTGGAAAAATGCCAGTGGTGAAAATCTGGACTGAAAATATTACAAATTCATGAACTTACAAGGGTGCGTGGAAACAGCACAATAGTCGCTCGTAACACAGTCATTTTGAGGACTTTTGTCACCAAATTTTTAATATAGCCATTTTAAGACCTCTGCTCATGAACAGTGTCACTATGATTTTCTTAATGTGTCCCAAACATTGATTTCGCACACCAACTGCGCCATTGTGCGGTACATGCGTAGAAACACATTTTGGGAGAGATGCGAAGAATGACAGCTGTACTGCACATACGGAGGTGTGGTAAAATGGCAATGTTGAAAATCTGGAGTGCAAATATAAAAAATTTGCTAACTTACAAGCATGCGTAGGAACTGCGCAACGCACGCTCATAGAACAGTCATTTTTGGGAATTTTTTCCCCAAATTTTCAACATAGGGTTTTTGGGGACCTACCTCATGAACTGTGACACTGTCGTTTCATACATCGGTCCCGAAAGATGGTTTCACGCAGTGACCACGAAATCACCTTTCGGGACCAAATAACAGTGCAAGAATTCATGCGGTGGGGTCCCAAAATCCCCATGTTGAAAATCTGGCGAAAAAATTCCCCAAAATCCCTGAGATATGCATCAAAGTTGAAAAAACCCTATTTATTCCATTATACAGCTAACCGGCATTTCCTCAGTTCGCGGTCGGCTCTGAAGAGTGCAGACGTGTTACCGGTCCACCGAAGATCGTCGTGCCAGACTTTGGAGGTAAGTATGGGGATAAGGGGTGTGTGTGTGTGTGTGGAGGCAGGGTGCGCAGAGGATGGGCGCGGGTGGGCGAGGGAGTCAAGACAGTCAGCGAGGGAACGTTACATAGATACATAGATACATAGACAGTGTCGGCAGATAAGGGCCTATGGCCCACCCAGTCTGCCCATTTGAGCTTGTAAGTTCAGTTTGTTTTCCTAGAAGTCTATTGCCCCTTATCCCTGACCTCTAGAATTCCTTTATGTCTATCCCATGCATTCTTAAATCCCGTGATTGTTTCAGCCCCCACCACTTCCTCTGGCAGGGTGTTCACTTGTCCACCACCCGTTCTGTGAAGAAATTCTTTCTCATGTTTCCTCTGAATCATCCTCCCTCCAACTTCAATGTTTTTTTTCTAGTTTTTTTTTTTTTTTGAGGCGATGTGGGATGTTTGCCACACTGGGGTGAGCTCCCAGTGTACACTGAATTTTGTGGGGAGAGGCAGCCGAGGCGAGCGGATTGGGCACCCCTGTCGGCCATAGAGAGGTTTGCCACGCTGGGGTGGGCTCCCAGCCGTGGCACCTGGAAGTGTGTTGTGGAGCAGTAGGCGGGACGTTTGCCACGCTGGGGTGGGCTCCCAGCATGGCACCTGGAAGGCTGTTTGGGGGAGTGGAGCTTACAGGGTGGGCACCCTGTCCTTACAGATTTTGCCATGCTTGGGTGGGCTCCCAGCATGGCACCTAAAACTCTGTTGAGGGGGAGCACAGCGCAGCCGACGGGATTGGGCACCCCCATCAGCCATACTCTGTGTCTGTGGGGGGCGCGTGAACATGCTGGGGTGGGTTCCCAGCATGTTACATGTTCAGGGGAGGGGGAGAGGAGCTGTCTATGACAGCTCTTTCACTGCAGTGCCGACATGCAGGCACTTTGCATACTGTGTTGCCTACACGCTGCAGTGCTTTTCTTTCAACTGTATGCCGCTGCATTTGCAAACGCTGTCATAGACAGCTCTTACATTCATTGGCATGGTGGAGCCGCGCCTGCAAAAGGCAGCAGGGCATTGAAAGTAGGAAGGCACACCTACGAATTCTCGTATGGTGGCACTATGTTTCTTGCAAAGGAAAAAGGGAACTCCCCTTCAGGCGAACTATGTCTTCATACTTCATTGTTTTTTTTTTTTAACATTTGTTTAACCAGGAGAGACACACTAAGCTTGTTTACAGGTGCAACTTGGGAGCACAAGGAAGTTAAGTGACTTGCTCAGGGTCACACATTATGCAAGTGGGAACTGTGGGATTCAAATCCAGGTCTCCAGGTTTGCAGCTCAGAGCCTTAAACCACTGCGCTACATTGCCTCATTGTGGAACATTACACATTTTATTGCTTTACAGTAAGAAATCTGACATGTGGCAAGAACTGCAGAACTATTCTCATCCAGGTTGTGCGAAGGGAGGACGAGTGGGAGGTCAAGCATACGGAGGGATCCCCTGGAAAAAACAATATTACCATGGTAGGTTATGTTTTCTTCTCACCCCAGGAATCTCTCAGTATGCTTGACTATTTCAGATTAAAAAGCAGTGTAGTTAGGAGAAGGGAACACGACCCACTTTGGAAACAGGTTCTGCAGGACTGCAGTGCCAAATCTGGTGTCTGATCTGAACTGTACATCCAAGCAGCAGTGCTTCGTAAAGGTGTGTACAGTATTACCGGAAACTGCTTTGCAGATGTCAAGCAAGGGTATGTCCCTTGCTGCTGTCACTGGTGCTGCAGTGCCCTTGGTGGAATGGGCCATGAGACCTAGAGGTAACTGTCTGCTAACCTTGCAGCAGCAGAAGTGAAAACAAGAAACTATCTGACTAAAGATAGTCCTCTTCAAGACTGGTCTGTCCTTGCACACCTGACCAAAGGCGGGAAAAAGTTGGGAGTTCAAGGACCTGAGCTGCTTGTTGAGCTCTAGGTAGCAGGTCAGTGTCCTTTTCACTTCCAGGCCGTGAAACCTGCACCCACCAGAACTGGACTTGTTTGAGAAAAGACAGGAAATGAAATAGATTGATTAGGGGGAAATTCAGACACCACATTGGGAAGGAATTTTCAGTTAGTTCTGAGAACTACTGTGTCCCTGTGGGGTATAATGTAATTTGGTTCAGTGTATAGAGCCTTCAGCTCTGGAAGCTTTCTGACTGAAGTGATGGCCACCAGGAAAACAGTTTTCCAGATGACATATTTTAAGTCTGCAGTGGCCTTGGATTCAAATGGAGACCACATGGACTTAGCCATAGAGAGGTTCAAATCCCAGGGAGGGAACAGGTTCCCTGAGTGGGGGTGTAAGGTGCAGCAGGCCTTTAAGAACTTCATGACGATGGAGTGAGAAATTACAGATTTCTCTCTGTCAAGTGAAAACAAAAATCCCAAATGGATGTCAAGTGGACTCTCAGGGATGAGGCTCCAAGGCCTGATGTTTACAAGTGTACCAAAAAGCCTAGTATAGAGGACAGGTTCGTTTGCAGGGTGTCAATACCAGAAAGAAATCTATTCCATTTGAAAGCATGGATCTTTTTGGTACTTCTTTTTTTTTTGGCAGGGGGGGCTAACTGCAGAATTCTGAGAACTTGTTTAGAATACTGACAGTGCGGGGACTTTAGTTCTTCAAGTACCAAGCTTTGGGGTAAAGAGACTCTATGCCTGGGTATGTTATCCTTGTCTGAGGCAGGGTCAGGAGATTGTGAGTCAAGGGCATGCGAACTGGCCATTCGGCACAAGGAGCAGGAGTGTGTGGCACCTGGACTCCCTGGGAGGCCACACTCCGATTATGGAATGATCCTCCAGGTGCACTTCCCATCCCAGGAGGGAGTAACTTTCTATGTTTCAATGTTTGCCCAGTTCGGAAACACCAGAAATACTGTTGCTGGCTGGTTCCTGAAATTGAGAAGCACCCTGAGAATCAAGGGAAATGAACAGAGACAAGGGATCTACTGGCACTGAGCCCAGAGCCGGAGGTCTGCAACAGTGCAGGGGAATCTGATAATTGTGTTTGGAGACGAAGAGATCTATTTCTGGATTGCCTCACCTTATGAAGACTGTAAACAACCCTTGCTTGTTTATGGACCACTTATAGTGGCTCAGACTGACGCAGCTGAGGGAGTCTGCCAGCACATTGTCCGTGTCTGGAAGGTGAATGCAAATTCAGAGAATAGGTCAGTGACCACATCCTCATGGCCTCTGCAGAGCTTTGAGAATTTTGTGCCCCTTTGTTTGCTGATGTAGAATATGGCAATGGTGCTGTCTGTCCTGATTTGGACAGACTGGCTTTTTAGCTGGGGGTAAAGGCTTAGTTAGCCAGGTAAACAGCTCTGCGCTCGAGAAGATTTATGTGGCACCTGGACTCCGCGGGAGGCCATACTCCGATTATGGAATGAACTTCCAGGTGCACTCCCCATCCCAGGAGGGAGGCGACTGCAGTGAGGACTGTGCATGGCTCCTTCTGTTGAAAGGGGTTCCCTCCCTAAGGTTGTCCCTGTCCTTGCAGAAGTACAAGGCCTAAAAGAGTGTCCCTGCGACTGGAACCAGTATTGATAGGGAGTCCTTCTTTTGGGGGCAATAGATTGTATAGCCCTCATCCAAAACCTGGCACCTGGGACTGAAAGAGTTGCAGATGCCATTAGGCTCACAAGTCTGAGGAAGTGCCTGGCTGGCCTTGGTTGACTGGGGACAGACAACTGTGCCAGGGTCGGTAGTCCGTGATTATAGTGACCGAGATTGAGTGCCTAGAAAAACAGTGACTCAATCTCAGTGACTGTGATCATGGCTACCTAGTGAGGAGGGCGACCGGATACTGGGGTTAGCGAATACGGCGACAGGAACTGGGGGGGGAGAGAGACACAGGAGAGGATGGAATGTGGGAGGGGAGTAGCAAGCAGCTGCGAGCCGAGATCGCTGGCATCGTGGGAGGGTGGTCGGCTGGGAGACAGGGGTACCATGAGTTCCCATCCGACTTAGTGCAGCTTTTTTTCCTGCCTGGTGGCATGTATAGCCCCAAGTTTTGCCCCCTCCCAACATTCATCCCCTGGAGTTGAGAATCCATAAGTAGAGGGTGTGGGGGTGGGTCAGGAGACACAGCCCCCATTAAAAGCAGACCTGGCCTCGAGCACACGGTTTTAGTGCGCTGCAGAGTGAATCGTCAAAATTATTTTTGGCGATGTGCACTCACCATAATGTGACGCTGTTCCTCGATCATTATTATACTAACATACTAAATCACAGCAGATAAAGGCCTAGAGGTCCATCAAGTCTGCTCGAATGTGCAGCTAGCACCCCTTATTCTGCAGCTGCCCCTTCCTTCCGCCCTTCCCCTTCATTAACCCTCCCCCTTGTCCTGTCTCATCCTCATTTGAAGCAGTCCACTGTTCTACTGCATACCACTTCAGCAGGTAACGCATTCCACCCAGCCACCACCCTCTCTGTAAAAAAGTGTCTCCTCATCTCCCTCCTGAACATTATGACATGAAACCGCCAGGGTCTGGAGTTTCTCTAACCGTATCTAGAAGGATGTGTGTCCAGTTCTACTCCCATGAACTCTAGGAGCTGAACTGGCTCAAAGCTGGACTTCACTGTGTTGCCTATTAACTAGCAGAGTACATGATAGGGGAAGACAGAGACCTTCTGTCTTCTGAGATGAACTGGCCCTACCACCAGACACTGCTATGAAACTGAAGAAAAACCTAATGGTAGAGCTGCAAACTGAGCTTCAGATACTTTCTGAGAGAGAGCCTGAATGAATGCAAAAATAGACATCTCTGAGGCCTAGGAAGGCTAGCCAGCCTCCCTTTTGCAAGGAGGGTATCACCATTGAAAGGGTTACCATCCTGAATTTGGGATAGACCAGGCCCATTTTTCCTTTTAGAAAGAAAGTATCTGAAGTAGAGCACCCCTTCCCTGATTGACAGAGAGGAACTTTATCTACTGTATTTGTTGATAGAAGAGACTTTACTTCCAACTGTAACAGAATATTTTTTGGTGAGTTAGAAACTTGAGATTCCTATGAACCTACCGAGTGGCAAATTACATGGTTTACAGGCCTCCTGAGCAGGGAGGGAGGAAACAGATGAAGTTCTGATGGAGACCATCCACAAAATGGCAACCGAAGGGGAACTACTGTTGATGGGAGACTTCAACCTGCCAGATGCAGACTGGAGCACTCAGACTGCAGGTACAACAAGGAGCGGGGACTTCATGACTGCCCTGAAAGGGGCAAACTTAAGGCAGCTAGTAGTAGAACCCATCCAGGAGAGAGCTATACTGGACCTGGTGCTGACCAATGGGGACAGGATCACAGATGTTAAGGTGGGCAGTCCCCTTGGTTTCAGTGACCACAGGACAATATGTTTTACTGTAACCACAGTGGTAGAGGAAAGTCATGAAAGGATTAGGGTTCTGGATTTCAGGCTGGCCAACTTTAAGGAAATGTGGGGACAGCTTAGAAGTGCCCTAGCAGCAGAAGGTACAGGGGGAGTTGTGGAGAAACAGTGGTCTAGACTCAAAACAGTCATAAGAGAAGTAACAAGATACTGTGTTAGAATGCATAGTAAGAGTAAAAGAAAGAAAAGGCCACTATGGTTCTCGATGGTAGTGGCCAAGAAAGTAAGGGGAAAAAGAAAGGCCTTTAGGAAATACATACAAACATATGAACATACAAAGAAGCCAGCAGAAGAATGTCATTTGGTCTATCAAGTCTGCTTGTATTGCAGGGTCCACAGCTTGAACTAATGTCCCTGCCCTCCCTCCTCACTCCTCCCATCCTCCCTACCCATGATCCTTACCTTCCCCCTATGCCTATCCCAGCCTCTCTTAAAGCTGCCCACTGTCTTCAATGAGATCACCTCTTCTGGCAACGCATTTCAAGTGTCCACCACCCTCTCTGTGAAGAAGTGCTTCCTGACCTCCCTCCTAAACCTCCCACCCTCCAGCTTAAGACTGTGCCCCCTTGTGTTATGACTGCCACTCAGCTTAAAGAGACTTTCCTTATCAACCTTATTTATTCCTTTCAAGTACTTGAAGATCCCAGTCATGTCCCCTCTCTCTCTCTTTCCCGTCTTCCCGGGAGTACATGTTCAGTGACCTCAACCTCTCCTCATATGTTTTAACCTGCTGACCAGCTATCATCTTTGTAGCCCTCATCTGGACCTTCTCCAGCAGGTTAATATCCTTTTTGAGGTGTGGGTACCAGTACTGAACTCCATACTCTAGATGCGGCCTTACCAGTGACCTGTACAAGGGCAGCATAACCTCCTCTCTCCTATTACGGATACCCCTAGATATGCATCCCAGCATCTTGTTTGCCTTTGCTGATGCTTTCTTGCACTGCGTAGTGCTTCAGGTCACTAGAGATCATCAGTCCAAGGTCCTTCTCCTCCTCCTCTGATGCAGATACTCGTGCTCCACCCGCGTAGTACCCTGTCTTGGGATTCTTGGCTCTAATATTCATCACTCTGCATTTCCTGGCATTGAAACCAAGCTGCCAGATCCTGGACTGTCTCCCCAGCTTTTCCAGATCTTCCTGTTGGTCCTGTATCTCTTCAGCTGTGTTCATTCTCCCGCAGAGCTTGGCGTTATCCACGAATAGGCACCTGTTGCCCTTAATGCCATCCCAAATGTCATTGATGAAGACACTGAACAACACTGGCTCCAGCACTGAGCCCTGTGGGATCCCACTGGTTACCTCCCTAGTGCCAGATAACTTTCCCCCAACAACCACCCTCTGGGTTCTGTCCCTCAGCCAGTTTTCCACTCATCTGGCCACCTTTTCTCCAACCCCGAGATCCACCAACTTCCTGATCAACCTTTTGTGGGGAACAGTGTCAAAGGCCTTGCTGAAATCAAGATAGAGGATGTCTACCACTTGGCCCCTGTCTACTGTCTTAGTGACATAGTCTAAGAAGTCAATCAGATTTGTTTAACATGATATCCCCCCCATGAACCCATGCTGCCTTGCATCCTGGAGACCATGCTCCTCTAGATATTCAACCAATCTTTCCTTTAGTATGGTCTCCATGAGCTTACCCACAATGGAGGTCAGACTGACTGGTCTGTAATTCCCTAAGTCATCCATGGGACCGCTTTTGTGGAGGGGCACTACATGTGCTGCTCTCCAGTCCTGCCGGCTCCTCAGCCATTTCCTTTAGTGCCCTTAGATGTACTCTATCCCGTCCTGGTGATGTGTCCACCTTCAATGCCAGCAGCCCCTTCCTAACTCTATCCTCCTCTATTACTACATCTGTGTTCCCCCCTCCTGCTCCTCTTTTCCCTCCTGAAAGCACTGGTCCGTCCTTCTCCCTGGTGAAGACAAAACAGAAGTATTCATTTAGTCTCTCTGCTTTTCCCCCCATTATCCTCCACCCACTTTATCCTTTTCTTACGCCTAACAATCCTTTTCCTTCTTGTCCATTTCCTCACTTATACAGCGAAAGAAAGCCTTCTCCCCCTTCTTAATTCCTCCAGCTATCTGCAGCTCCTTCTGTGCCTTTGCTCGCTGGACTCCCTTCCTTGCCTCACAGCCAACCTTACAACATATACAAGGAGACTCAAAAGAACAAGGATGGGGAGAAGTAGCTGGAGAAACAGAACGAATCTGGGAAGCAGTCAGAAGGGCTAAGGCACAGACAGAGGAAGGTATAGAGCAGGCTATTAAGAAAGGAGACAAGACCTTCTTTAGATACATTAGTGAGAGGAAAAAGACCAGAAATGGTATTGTTAGGCTGAAGAAGGAAGGAGGAGGGTGGGTGGAAGATAACCCAGAAAAGCCTGAGATACTGAACAAATGCTTTTGCTCAGTGTTCACTAGGGAAGAGGAGGGTGAGGGACCAAAACTCATTAGGAGGGGTAGTCAGGGGAGGGAGGTTGACACCAGTCCATTCACTGTGGAAGGAGTCCTAGAGCAACTCGGGGAAAATAAAAACAGACAAAGTAATGGGGCCAGATGGGATTCAACCCAGAATATTAAAGGAACTCAGGGACGTACTGGCAGGTCCACTGACTGGCCTTTTCAACTCATGTCTAGAAACAGGGGACGTACCTGAAGACTGGAGGAGGGCAGAGGTGGTCCCTCTCCGCAAGAGTGGTATGGCAGTAGGGAGGAGACAGGCAATTACAGACCTGTAAGCCTGACCTCAGTAGTGGGGAAGCTAATGGAATCCCTACTTAAGAAGAGGATTGTGAAGTTTCTGGAGACTAGGGGGCACAGGATCCAAGGCAGCATGGATTTTCAGCTGGAAGGTCCTGTCAGACAAATCTAATTGATTTCTTTGACTGGGTGACTAGGGTGGTAGATCAGGGAGGGGCGGTGGATGTGGCCTACCTGGATTTCAGCAAGGCCTTTGACACCATCCCACACAGGAGACTGCTAAATAAACTGAGAAACCTGGCTAAGAGACAGGACTCAGAGGGTAGTAGCAAATGGCATGAAATCAGAAGAGACGGAGGTGACCAGTGGGGTGCCACAGGGATCAGTGCTGGGACCAGTCCTGTTCAAGATCTTCATTAGCGACATTGCAGAGCATCTGGGAGGAAAGGTATGCCTGTTCGCGGACGACACCAAGATCTGCAACAGAGCTGACACACCAGAAGGAGTGGAAAGAATGAGAAAGGATCTAAGCTTATTGGAAGAATGTTCAGGTGTATGGCAGTTGAGTTTCAATGCTAAAAAGTGCAAATAATGTACCTGGGTCACAGGCAGTGGTCCAGTTAAGGGGCGCACCAGTATAGTTTACACCTGTTTTTTAATGTGTACACCCGGTGCAGACTCCTGGGGCTTCCGTCACATCCGTCCATCTGAACCCCAGACCCCGCAACAGTACCGATTTTGGCCAGTACAATACCGGCTTTCTGATAGTGGTACTGGATTCTGAGCCTTTCTCAGTTTGTACCAAATTTTATGGCCGCCAGAAAATATTGTTATTTGTGTTTCCCCAGTTCTCTGCAGTGAGTCCTCAGTACACGGCCGTGATGGGCGTCGGTCCTAATCCCCATGGTAACCACAGCAGCACCACCATGACACGCTGCCTACTTGCCTGTGACCCTGGAAGTAGCTGATGCAACCTTAACTTTCCTGTGCACACTACTCTGGCATGGCACGGGAATGTCTGAGTGCAGTCACATGAACCAAGCAACCACGGGTCGTGTCAGTGTCTGTGTCATGTCTGGGACGGCAACCTCCAAGGTATATATTCTATTTTAAGCAGGTCCACAGAAGTGAGTGTTTCTGTTTATTTATATTTTTAATGTGTCTGAATTTGAACATGCCGACGTAAGAGTCCTATCTGTGCAGTGGCTTGACAGATTTGCAAGTGCAGTCTGGGCTGCTTTGCTCAGCTTGAATTACTGTATATACAGTGTGACTGTACATGACGCTTGCTTTACCGACTCAACCTCGCCTCCGTGACAGTGTTCAGGGGTGCTATAGTCTCTCTGGAAGTCCTGGTACAACAGACCTGGCCAGGAAAAAAAATCTTGTTAACACCCTTTGTTCTGTTAAAGAAGGGGTGCACAAAAGGCTACTCGTTCTGCTACTTTTAATATTGTTATATAAGAGCAGCTTGTGGGAATCAAGCCTAGGTCTGCTACTCTGTTGGAGTGAGGAGGTTAAGTGACTTGCTCACAGTCACTCAGTAAGTGGAGCTTGTCGGAATCAAACCTAGGTCTGCTGGAGTGAGTGGGGTGCGGAGGTTAAGTGACTTGTTCACAGCCCTCAGTATTGCAAGTGGAGCTTGCAGGAATCAAACCCAAGTCTGCTGGAGAGAGTAGGGTGAGGACGTTAAGTGACTTGCTCACAGTCATACAGTATTGAAAGTGGAGCTTGAGGGAATCAAACCTAGACCTGCTGGAGTGAGTGAGCAAATCTTTGATACCCGTGTGAGTGTGTGCGTCTGTAGGGCTCTGTGTGGTAAATGGTTGGTAAACAGCTCCCCCAACCCATGCAAGCTGTCTGGCTGTTAAGCTAAAAATAAAAAGCAAATCATAATCATCTTAATCTATAGTATGTCACGTCTGTTTGTATTATTTCATCGTTAAATAAGAAATGTATTATTCATCATATTCTGCGATCGGATGAACAATACATTTCTTATTTAAAGGGGACACTGTCAACCTGTTTTTCATCATATCGTTTCTCATTAAAAACTCACATTTTATGATTGCTTACCTTCTCTAAAATTCATTGATGTTACTGTTTGTTTCGTCCGTCTTTTTGGTTAGTGGAACTGAAATGCATGGCAATGTATATTTATAAACAACTTTGTTTTTGTTTACAATCCTGGATCTGTTCTTACTGCATACTTCCTGAGCATTAGAAACACCTCTAAATTTATTTATTTATTTGAGTCTAGGATTACAAAATACCTTTGAGCCAAGGCTCTTTTACAAAGGTTCCACATCAGTAAGTACAGACAATTAACATTAACTAGGTTACATGATACAGAATATCATACAGTTACTTCAGCTGTCATAATCATTTTTAAAGCTGCAGTACACATAAACACTAGAAGGAGGAAGGCAAGAAAGGGAAAGGGAAAGGATCTGGGAGGAGGAGAGGGCATAAGCGGGGTGGGGCACAGTAAAGCTGCCAAAGGCCATTGTCAAGACAGACAAGGGGTAAGAGCAGTTGAAATGGCACACGACTGATAAGTGCTAGTAGAAAGGACAAAGCAGACAGCAGAGGCGGTCTGCAACAGCATAGGGAACAATGTAATTAAGCGGTGCAGTCGCAGGTGTTGGTGCCTATTAGGAAGAGGAGGAGCTTGGCTTTGAAAGCACCTAGCGTTGGAGAGGTGGAGATGTCACTAGAGAGACTATTCAGCCAACTGGGAGCCCTGCATGCGAAGGACCTTTGGCCTTGGGACGTGTGGCAGCAGGGAATTTGCAGGGTTAGGGACTTAGCACTCCTGGTGCTGAAGTTGTTGATTTTGGATTTGAGGAGGGTGCAGACTCCAGGGGAGCCTTGCCCATCATGATTTTCTTTGCTGTGATGCAGGTTTGCTATTTGATTTGGTTGTTTAGTTGCAGCCATCCAGTTGTGTAGTAGAGGTCACAGGTATGGGTGAGACGGTGAGATCCAGTAACGAGTCGACAGGCTTTATTGAGGGAAGTAGCAACACGTTTGAGAGAGGAGGTTCAGGCACAGCCATAGATAATGAGACCGTAGTCAATAACGCTTACAATAGAGCTCTGGATGGCGACAGACAATGCTTCCGGGATTAAGTGTTTCCTATGTCGAACAGTAGGCCCAGCCTGGAGTTTGCTACTTTTGCAACATTATTGATATGTGAAACATAGGTGAGATTCGAGTCAAGGGTGAGGCCAAGGTATTTAAAAGTAAGGACTTGTTCAAGGGTGATTCCTTGCTTGGTTTTGATGGAGAGTTGATACTGTTTGATTTTGTTGTGGGAGCTGCTGAAAATCATGGTCTTTGCTTTATTCTGGTTTAGGATCAGTTTGTGTTTAGAGTACCAGTATTCGACTGCTGAGAAGGCCCGCTGGAGGTTTCCTTGTAGATGAATTGGATAAAGCTACCAACAGTCCCTATTTTCCCAGGACAGTCCCTATTTTAGGCAGCATGTCCCAGTGTCCCCACAAGTTTTACAAAATATCACTTTTGTCCCAGTTTTTGCTTACTTGTCCCAGTTTTGTCCTTTTTTTTGCCAACTGCTAATCCATGAGTGACAGTTATTTCAGCACTACTGTGGCACTACTCGGGCTGGATAGCAGTTTGCAACTTCAACCCCTGTGCCTGTGTTGCATTGCAAGTATGTCAGCAGGAGCACAATAAAGCATGTTCCTTTCCTGTTAGATTAGAATGAGTAGTAGTGCAAACAAGCACATGTGGACATCTGCTTGCCAGCAGCTAAGAGGGACTCCAGACAGAGAAGATACTGGCAGCAGGGAACTGTGGTACCCAAACCTGATCAGCTTTAGGGAAGTGTGTGCAAACAATCTGGTGTGGTGGTGGGAGTCACTGAAGGTGAAGTTTGCTCAGCAAATGAGGTGAGTGTAAGTGGGATGGATGGGACTGTCAGGAGGAGTCACAGATGTAGCTCGAATGTCTGATCACAATTTAAGGCAGGTTTGCTTCTAATTAACTTTCTGTACATCACGGTTTGGAACTTGCTACTGCAAAATTATGTACTGTTTTAATCTGAATGTTTGCTACTGATGTTACTGTGGGGCGGCATGGCCAGAGCAAGCAGCAAAATTTAACTGATTGTGCGCAGTGTTGTCTGCGGCGGTGCCTGTGAGAGTGACATGGTGGGGGGTCACGGTCAGGATGAACTGTCCCAGTTTTAGACCTCAGAAAGTTGGTAGCTTTAGAATTGGATCATGGTGGGAGGCCAGGATGACAGCATCATCAGCGCAGAGTAAGATTTGTACCAGACAGGAGTCTGGCAGTGAGTTCAGGAAGAGGCAGAAAAGGAGGGGGCTCAGTATTGAGCCCTGTGGGACAACGGACCGGACTGGTTCACTCTTTAGGACCGGTTGTCTAAGTAGCTTTTGAACCAGTTCACAGAACTGGGTGACAGTCCCACTAGCCGAAGCTGGGCAAGTAGAAGATGATGGCTGACAGTATCAAAGGCTTTGGTCAAGTCAGTGAAGGTGGACCCAGTTAGTTGACTATTATCAAGTGAGTGATGGATTGCGCCTGTGAATTCAAGTAGAGCCGAGGAGGTGCTATGACCTTTTCTAAAACCATGTTGCTGCTTGCACATGATGTTGTGTTTGTCAAGGAAGCCAGTAAACTGATCTGCTACAATCCATTCCAGGGCCTTGGAGAGTGGGAGTAGGATGAAGATTGGACGGTAGTTCTCATGTGCAGTTTTGTCACCACTTTTATGTACAGTGGTTGCAGTGGCAGATTTCCATATGTCCGGGAACTGGCTTAGGTTAAGAGAGAGGTTAAACATCCTGGTCAGTGGTCGGAGTACTTCTTCAAGGGTGAGTGAAAGAAGTTTGAGGTCGAGGGACTCATTGCTGGCTCTGGAGTGGTTTATGGCTTTGGTTACATAGCTGCGGACTTGACAGGACTTCACCGCTTTAAAGTAGAAGGGAGGGTCTCTAGTGGGGGGTGGGGAGGCAGTTGCAGTTACTCAAGAGGCAATAGCCTCCTAAACTCCCACTGCATCTCAAGTGGCTAGACTGTGTTGTGGGTTTTTCCCAAGTCCAGGAAAGATGCAGTTGGAGCTGATCAAGGAATGTAAACAAACCTGTTTGTGTGTGGTAACACCAGTACAGTGGGACAGTCTGTTTTTCACTTTTTAAAAGAAAAAAAAATCATAATCAAACTACCAGCTACATCAGCAATCTTTACAGAATGCTGGCAATCCTAAAATGTGTTTTTTAAACTAGGGACACTTTGAGACCTAATGGGGTCGACAGTATCCCTTTAATGATGAACTAATACAAACAGACATGACAAACTATAGATTAAGATGATTATGATTTGCTTTTATATTTAGCTTAACATCCAGGCAGCTATTTTTATGTTTGCTTGCACGTGTGTGTACAACCCCTAGGTGGCGCTATTCCAAAGGCTACTACCCCTGCCTGTTTGACTACGGACAGGTTAAGGGGCCTAGATCCTATGGCGGGTGCCTCCACCCAGAGGTCAGGGTTTGTAGTGGATAGACTAGCTTGGTCACAGCCCTCTGGGACACTGAGACCCCCTTTTATTCCCTCTAGTGGCTCACACAGTACACTGGAGTTACAGCCCCAATACCCCTCGTATACACACTGTTCACTCATATAGATACCACTTACCCTCAAGACTAATTCTACAGCACATCTCTGAGGACCCCTGTAAAATAGGGTTAAACAACATACACAGCAAAACACAATACTGTTTCCATAAGCACCAACACCATAGACAGTATATAGTATAACAACAACAGATCTGATTTATTTAGGGGGCAGTAACACGGGAGGGGGAAATCAGGTTAATTGGTGGCATTAAATCACAGTACTGTGCACATATACAGGGTCTGAAAAGTTACACTCTGGGTACCCAGGTTGGGGGGGGCGACTAGCCAGATCCGTTGCCCGGGGTTGGCCGGCAGGTGCAGATGGATAGGGCCCTGTAGAAGTAAATATATACACAACATCCAATTATAATCCAGAGCTGGAGGGATCGGTCCATGAAACAGTGAAACAGCAAGAATTAGATGACACACTTGTGATTGAAAAACAAGCTGCAGGGGAATACCCTGATTTGTACTCACAACACCCAAGCTGAGGATCGGATGGAGAATGTCCCTCTGGATTGCCAGAAGAGCAGGGCGTGAGGACAAGGTCCTTGTGACCGGACCCCACTGCAGCTGATAGCAAATGGATACAGTCCGAAATAAGCTGGGGTTTACTTCCAGCTTCAGCACACAATTCACTGTACAGGGGATTTGAAATAGCTATTCCCCACAAGCACTATGCACATTTATATGTAAAATGAAAGTACTATACCAGGTAGGCTGCTCCTCAATCCCGATCGCAATTACTGCAAAATAACCGGAAGCACACACAGCAGCTTCAGTTCCTGACAGACCGAGCGCGATTCAACAATTTCTCCAGTCTTCTACAGGGTGAGCCTGGTTTCCACACTTCTAGTGCTTCTTTCTCCTCACAACTCAGATTCGGTCCAAACTGGCACTCATAAAGGCTGCAGACCGAAACTCAGGGCCTAACACGTGCTTCCCGCACGAAACTATACACCACAGAAGCACACAGCTCCTTTCTTCACTGCCAAAACTGATCTGATCTTTAAAGTCACAGAGCAGGGCATTTCCTTTAGCTACACACTATTCTGTTGGCTGATTCAGCTGTCACTCACAATAAAACTCCCTCTGTTGGTAGAAAAAGGCGCCAAGGTCAAAACTACATTTCCCAGAGTCACTGCCCATACAATCCCCTTGTGGCTGGCTCAGATTAAGAGTCCAAGTTCTGATTCATCCACAGGCTCCATTTTAGGGCTCCCTTAACCCAATTGGCCCTGCACAGCAGTTTAGGTCCAAAATGGAGACATAACACACACAGAGTCCCAGCTGCAATAAAGGCAGGTTAGACAAACTACAATTTTGCTAATGCTTTAAATGATTACAGGCAAACAGTTACAGCTTTTAGATGGGCTCCCTTTGCACCTTCAGTGACTGTAAAATGGAGCGATTACTCCGCAGCTTAGGCGGGATTCGAGCATTAAATACACAGTCCCCCCATAAAAACTAATTAAGCCTGCAAGCAGTCAGCTCTTAAAGAGACAGTACGTGGAGGCTCAAATAGCACTCACTTGCAACCACATTTAAGCAACTTAGACGCCGAACACCACCCAGGCTTGGAGCATTCAGGCGAGTGCCTGGAAGACTTTTGGGAACCCCCATTTGCAGGGGGGGTTACATGTGCAAGAAACATAGTGCTATCATCTGAGTTTTCGGAGGTGTGGCAGCCGTGTTCCAATTCAGTCAGTGTGTTTGCAGGCGCGGACGCAGTTCTCCAATGAATGCTGCAGCTGTCTATGACAGCAGTTGAAAATGCAGTGCCGCACAGTTGAAAGGGAGAGCCCCGCTTCAGTGAGCAGCGCTCCCCCCCACACGCACGCACGCACACTGCGTGCTCATGTGCTCCCCCCCACGCACATGCTGTATGGCTGACGGGTGTGCCCAATCCCCCGTTGGCTCCACACCCTCCCTACAAAAAAACCTTTCCAGGTGCCACACTGGGAGCCCACCCCAGTGTGGCACAAGTCCATATGAGCCGACGGGGTGCCCAATCCCTGTCGGCTCCAGGCCCCCCAAACAGCTTATAGCTGCACGCCTGGGAGCCCACCCCAGCATGTCAAACGTCCAGCGTCGTCTTCCTTAAAAAAAAAAAAACCCTGTAAACAAAGCGTTCCCTGGCGGTCTCTCAGCCCACCCGCGCCCCACCACTGCGCACCCTGCCTCCCCACCGCCCCCTCACCCCATACTTACCTCGGAGCATGATGCGATGATCTTGATGGACCGGGAACACATCTGCACTCTTCAAAGCCGACCGCGAACTGAGGAAATGCCGGTAAGCTGTATAATTCAATAAATAGGGTTTTTTCAACTTTAATGCATATCTCAGGCATTTTTTTGAATTTTGGCACCACATTTTCAACATGGGGTTTTGGGGACCCCTCCTCATGAATTCTTGAACTGTCATGGCATTAATTGGGCCCGAAGGGTGATTTCGCAGTCACTGCGTGAAATCACCTTTCTAGACAGATTAACGAAACAACAGTGCCAGTGTTCATAAGGTGGGCCTCAAAAAGCCTATGTTACAAATTTGCGAAAAATTCTAAAATTACTGTTTTACGAAAGGCGCGGTGCAGTTCCTATACACGTCAGAAGTTCGCAAATTTTTAATATCTGCACTCCGGATTTTCAACATTGCCATTTTACCACACCTCCCTATAAGCAGTACAGCTGTCATTTTTCACATCTCGCCCAAAATGTGTTTCCACGCATGCAGCGCACAATGGTGCAGTCGGTGTGCGAAATCAATGTATGGGACATATTAAGAAAATCACAGTGACACTGTTCATGAGCAGGTGTCTTCAAATGGCTATATTGAAAATTTGGTGAAAAAAGTCCATAAAATGACTGTTATGAGTGAGCATTGCGCAGTTTCCACGCACCGTCGTAAGTTCATGACTTTGTAATATTTTCAGTCCATATTTTCACCAGTGGCATTTTTCCACACTTCCTTATGAACAGTACAGCTGTCATTTTTCACAACATGGCCGAAAAGTGTTTTCACACTTTCAGCGCAGAAATGCGTGGTCGCTGTGGGAAATCATTGTTTCAGGACAGATAAAGAAAATCACAGTGACACTGTTCATGATCAGAGGTCCCAAAATGCCTGTGTTGACAATCTGCTGTAAAAAATCCCAAACTAATTACATTACGGGTGTGCATTGCACAGTTTCTATGCTCACTCGTGATTTCATCAGTTTTTTTAGCATTTTCACTTCAGATTTTTAACATTGCCATTTTTCACACCTCCCCATGAAAAGTACAACTGTCATTTTTCACATCCTGTTTGGAATGTGTTTTTGCACCTGTGGTGCTAAATGCCGTAGTCGCTGTGCAAAGAGCAGTTTTCGGCTAACAAACTGATATTGCCACTGTTCATGAGGTGGAGGGTCACAAAAAAACCATGTTGAAAATTTGGAGTGAAAATACCAACAAATGCCTGAGGCGTTAGGGTTTCCGACCATAACGCCCCACCCTGTAGAGAATGACAGGCATCATGGGTGTGACTTGGGATTCTCGCCTGTAATGCTCATACCATTCCATGCCCTGCAGCCAGTGAGAGGCATCGAGGTGTGCCTTGGACTCTTCGGTCCCAAAGTTTACCCCATTCTCCTATATCGCACCCATCTCACCGTATTTCCTAGTGGAATGGGGTGCACATAAGGCCCAAAGACCCCAAGGAACACTGTGACACTTGTCAGTGTCTGCAGGGTAGGGTGTGGTGAAATGGCATGGCCGTTATGCCTGATGATCCAAAGGCACACCCCAATGCCTGTGAGTCTCTGCAGGGTGGTGGTGGGGTTGGCTTCAGTTCAATACTTCACTGCCATTCCTATTATGCAGCTCTGTAACTCCTACACTACCACTGCCAATGCCAGCAAGCAAACATTTGGCATTGACAAATGCTTGTTTAAATACACAATCTTGAATGTCCAGCGTCGTCCACCAGAACAATGTGACCGCGTCGCAAAACACTACCTGGCATACCAAAATACTACCAACTTGGAAAACTAGGACGTTTTCATTTCCTGGCCTAAAAACTTATCTGGAGCACTGGTCACAGGAATCCAAGAGAGGAATACAGGATGGCGGGGGGGGGGGGCAAGGTTCTGGCCACCACAAAGCAAGAGAGAGACCTAGGGATCATCACATCAGATGACCTAAAGGCGACCAAGTAGTGTGAAAAAACGGTGGGGAAGGCAAACAGAATGCTGAGATGCATAGGTAGAGGCATAACCAGCAGAAAGGAGGTGGTGGTTCCACTGTACAGATCACTGGTAATGCCTCACCTGGAGTACTGCATCCAGTTCTGGAGACCACATCTCAGGAAGGACATAGACGGGAAGGAGGCAGTCCAGGGAAGGGCGATGAAAATGGTACATGGGCTGCACCAGAAGTGGTATGAGGCTCAGGGACCTTTATATCTATTCACTGGAGGGGAGGAGAGAGAGAGAGAGGGGGGATATGATAGAGACATTCAAGTACCTTAAGGGTAGGGGGTGGTGTTAAGGATTTGCCTCGGTGTGCGCCTCCAAATTAGTGCAGCACAGTAAATCAAAATAGCACCCTAAAATTTGTGCTCCTTCAGATCTTGGTCATACTCTTACCTACATTTTATATTATGACATATATTACTTAACAAGAATTCCATCAATGCATGCAGGTTTCCTCTGCCTACTAATAGTAAAATGTGTAATCTTTCATTTTTTTGCTCAGTCACCTCATTTTCATTTAACTGCTGGCCCATAGTCAATACCATCTTTGCCTCCTTGCCATCCTTCCACACAAAAATGCTCCTTTTCCACATGCTTGCACATGCTGTCATAGCAGAGAGTGCACATATGCTGGTTCCCTGCCTGCCGTGGCGCCACTTGTCCACACACTTATTTCCAACCTACCAATAAAAGCCCTTGAAACCACACCCACTTGTCCCCTACCTGCCCATCTACGTGGGCATTCATCTATCAGCTGCTCTCATACTTATACTCTGGCTGCCCATGTACATATTAGCCTGTGCAGACTGCCAACATGCTTGCTCCTTGCCAGCATGCTGCAGCACACAATAACCTGCTGGCCCATCTACTAACCTGCTGGCTTCCCACTCGCCAAGTAGCTTGCCGACCTAACTTTGAACTCTGCCAAATTAATAACCAAAGCCTGATCTGCATCCCAATGCCTGTCCTGGATTCCCCCACCACCCTCCCACTGCCTGGAACTCCTGCCTCTAACTTAGGGTTGCCAACCGTCCCATATTTTATGGGATGTCCCTTATTTAAATCAATTTTTCCGTGTCCCGTTTTAACTTGATATGGGACACCAATTGTGCCATATTTCAGATGACCCCCTTCCCCCAAGTCCTGTACAAAACATACAGGTTACTCACCTGTAACAGGAGTTCTAGGAATGGTATATGTTGTTCATCCACACTGTCTGGCAGGTTCCTTGCCACTTTAAATCTTGCCGGAAGGTCTTCAAGCTGGCTCCTCCCACCCACCCGGGTGGTAAAGCTCTCGGCTCAGCCCCATGACGCCAGATCTAGCCTGCTGGAAGCCAGGTTGTGCGTCAAAGCCGGGGAGGTCAGGTGGGTCGTGTGGATGAACAACATACACCATTCCTAGAACTCCTGTTACAGGTGAGTAACCTGTATTTCTAGGGACATGGATATATTGTTCATCCACACTGTCTGGCAGACTCCTAGCAGTTCTCCGGGAGGAGGGAGGCAAGGGGCACACCCCCTACTTGGGAAATAAAGACTGGAGAACCGAGACCACAAAACCAGCATCCCTGGGTGACTCAAGGTCGATGTGGTAGTGGGTGATAAAGGTGTGTGCTGACTTCCAGGTAGCAGCCCTGCAGATTTCCTGGATAGGAACATCCCTGGAAGCAGCCACCGATGCAGCGGTATGGCAGGTAGAATGAGCTCTTATCCCTCTGGGAGGCTCCATGCCCGCCAACCTATAGCAGAGATCTATGCAGGAGGTGACCCACCTGCCTATCGTCCGCTTGGCTGCAGGTCTGCCAGGTGCGGCTTCAGCGTAGTGACAAACAGCTGGCGAACCTCTCCCTGAACTTCAGCCATCCGCTCCTTGTAATAGGCAAGCACTCTTCTAGGGTCCTAAGTATGGAGCCTATATTCGGCCTCCGAGGTGTGACTGGGGTAGAACACCGGCAGAGTCAACACCCGGTTAAAGTGAAACTCCGACACCACCTTCGGAAGGAACTTCGGGTGGGGGCGCAGGACAACCTTGTCCCTGTGGAAGACCAGATAAAGAGACTCGATGGAAAGCACCTGGAGCTCTCCCATCCTTCTGGCTGACGCGATAGCCACCAACAAGGCAGTCTTCCACAACAGGTAAGAGATGTCACACCTGTGCATCAGCTCAAATGGCTTGCCCATGAGCTTAGCCAATACCAGCAGTAGATCCCACGGAGGTGGAGGTTCTCGCACTGGAGGGGATATGTGATCAAGGCCTTTGAAAATGCGCCCGACCACCTTATCCTGCGCCACCGACTGCTTCCCGGGCCCGTGCCCGGTAAGCAAAGATGGCTGCCAGGTGCACCTTAAGGGTTGTCGACCAAAGCCCTTGCTGAGAAAGGGACCACAGATAGTCCAGAATGCTTGCCAAGGAACAAGAGGAAGGGTCCAGGCCCTTGCCCTGACACCAAATGGAGAATCTCTTCCATTTGAAGGCGTAGCATTTTCTGCTCGACTCCTTACGGGACGCCTCAACAATGTTGAGGACCTCGTCGGAAAGACCCAAGGCCTGGAACTCTAGGCGCTCAGGAACCAGGCCGTCAGGTGCAGGGATTGAAGGTCCAGATGGAATACCTTCCCCTGAGTGACTGAGATCAGGTCTGGGCAGGCTGGAAGCCGCCTCTGGAGGCTGGAGCTGAGACTGAGGAGATATGGATACCAGAACTGGTGGGGCCAGTCTGGGGCTACCAGAATCACCTGCACCTTGTCCCTCCTCACCTTGAGAAGCACCTTGTGGATCAAGGGAAATGGGGGAAAGGCATAGAAGAGCCCTGGGGTCCACGGCCTCGAGAAGGCATCCCCCTGCAGCGAGCCCTGCTGAGGGGGGCGGGCATGAAACAGTCTCAGGTTCGCATTCTCCCTGGAGGCAAACAGGTCCACCTCAGGCGTGCCCCAGTGGGAGAACAGATCTTGTACTACCTCCGGCAGGAGAGACCACTCGTGGGATGCAGCCCCTATCCGGCTTAGGACATCAGCCAGGGTGTTGGAGGCTCCTGCCACATGAATGGCGAGGAGATCCACCTCCAGGCTGCGCATGAGTGACCAAATGCGGAGAGCCTCCCTGCACAGAGGCATGGAGCGCATCCCGCCCTGGCGGTTTAGGTAGTACATGGTCGTGGTATTGTCCGTCTGGACCTGAACCACTTGACCTCGTAGAAACGGAGGGAAGGCGGTGAGAGCTAGATGAACCACTCGAAGCTCCAGCAGGTTGATGTGGCATCGGGACTCCCAAGGGGACCAGAAGCCGGGCGCTCTGTGTTCCCCCAGATGGGCACCCCAACCCATCAGAGAGGCATCGGTTAATAGAGAGACCGTCGGCTTGGGGCAGATAAACAGGATGCCCTCCTGCAGATGTGCTGGAACGGTCCACCACTGGAGAGCATTCCACATCCCCTGGGTCACTGTCACTAGCTGATCCAGAGGATGGAAGTGCTGTGACCATTGGCTGGCCAGCCTCCATTGAAGGGGACGCATGTACCAGCGGGCCCAATGGACCACGCTGGTGCAGGCCGCCATGAGGCCCAGGAGGCGCAGGAAGAACCGGGCAGGGCGCGATTGCCCAACCTGAAATGACTGGGCAAAGGAGGAAAGAACCTCGGCCCTGTCCGCCGGGAGCCATGCTCTGGCTCGTAGAGTCGAGCTCTGCCCTGATGAATTGTATCACCTGCTTTGGCATGAGTTCTCTGGACCACTCCACCTCTGCTCTGGAGGGGGCTGCAATCAGCCAGTCATCCAGGTAGGGGTACACCCGGACCCTTCGGCACCACAGGAATGGAGTCACCACTGCCATGCATTTGGTGAAGACCCTAGGAGCAAGGGAAAGGCCGAAGGGCATGGCCCAGAACTTGAAAAGAGATTCCTCTGCTCTGAAGCGGAGGAATCGCTGATGAGACGGATGGATTGGGACATGAAAGAATGCATCCTGGAGATCCAGAGAGCAGAACCACACGCCTAGTTCCAAGGATGGAATGATCTGAGCCAGAGTGACCATCCTGAAGGTCCGAGACCTTAGGAACCTGTTCAGTTCGTGCAGGTCGAGAATGGGGCGCCAGCCCCCTGTCCGTTTTGGGACCAGGAAGTACCTGGACACAAACCCCGGGTCTGGAGGAGGATCCGCCACTTTCCTGATCACCTCTTTGTTGAGGAGCAGGCGATATCATCTCGGCGAGCTGACAAAGAGGCTGCAGACCCCGTAGCCCTCCAAGGGGCGATGGCTCGGAAGGGCAGGGCCTGCTCGAACTCCAGGGGCAGGCCCTTTCCTACCACCTCTAACACCCAACGGTCCGTGGTGATAACGGACCAAGCGGAAAGGAAGCGGCGGAGACGTCCCCCCATGGGGGGAACCCAGGGGGGAGCAACGAGGCTGGGGCAACACCCCTCAACCCATCACTGGGCAGGCTTAGAGGAGAAACCGGCCAAGGGACCTCCTGGACCTTTACCTCCCTGCTTCCTACTAGAGGAAGCCGCGGGCTTGGGTTTGGGATGCCAAGCACGAGCCTGCTGGCCCTGGTGCTGGTGCTGTTGGGCTGGATCTGCCGCAGGCGCAGAAGGATGAAAGGACTTGTTCTGCGGCTGTCGGCAGCCTTTGTCCTTCTGGGCAGAGGTGACCAAGCCCAGAGTGGCACTGGACTTTTCGATCTGCTGGAGATGACCTTCCACTCCAGGGCCGAAGAGGTCGGTCCCCAGGAAGGGGACATCCGCCAGTTTGTGCTGGGTATCCGCCGTGATGGTGGATATCCTCAGCCATGCTCTGCGGCGCATGGCCACCGCGGCCGCAACTGATCTGGCACAGGAGTCTCCAATGTCCAGAGCCATTTGAAGCTGCTGTTTAGCCACCGCCCTACCCTGGTCTCGTACCTGCCGGACCGTGGTCTGCAGGTCAGCCGGGAGATGAGGGATCACCTCATCCAGGGAGCTCATGAGGGCATGGGAGAAGTGTGCCATCAGCACGGTCGAGCTGGCCTGGCGGAGGCCAAGGGAGGACGCAGCAAACACCTTGCGCCCGGCATAGTCCAGCTTTTTGGACTCCTTGTCGGGGGGCTTGTCCACATCCCTAGCGTTCCCGGAACGCCGGAAAATGCTGTCGGTGACCAACCCCTCGGCTGAAGGGTGTTCCGAAAAATCGGGCAAAGAACCGGAAGGGACAGCATACTTCCTGGCCATCCTGGCTGAAGGCGCGGGACAGGAAGCAGGCCACTGCCAGAGCTCCAAGGCTGGGCCAACAATGGCTTCAGCCACCGGAAATGCCTCCGTGGGTGAATCCCCTTGGTCCAGTATCTCAGTCACGGGATACCTGGCCCGCTTGGACACAGGCTCGAGCTGCATCCCGGTGGACTCCGAGATGAGCCGAAGCAAACCCATGAAAGACGATGGGCTTTCGTCCATCGACTGGCCCCCAGAGGACTCCAGGTCAATAGGTCTGGAGAACAGGGAGGAGTCATCGTCAGACTCCGAGGAGTCTGTGAAGAGCTGCCTGGGGCCTGAGCCACCCTCCACCTGCCAAGGACAGTTCGGAGTGAGGGTGACCGACAACTTGTGGGGCAGGCCCTGACCTGACCAAGAGTCCTTGGTCGGCGCCCCCCGATTTCGGTTGTGGAGGCGGAGGTTTACCACAATCGGTTGGGCAGCTGGTTTCGGCCGAACAACCAGACCAGGCGTGGGCACCTCAGTAACAGCGAGGGGTTGTTTCGGACGCTCGGGTGACAGCCACTTGATGGCCAGGGAACGTGACGGCGTCGGCTTGTTCCCAGACAGAAGTAACTGCTGCAACATCAGGTCCTCATAGTGTCGACGCAACTTGCGCCAAAGCCTCTCCTCTTCCAAGGAGGCAGATTAGGATGAGCGGTGGCGCGACTTACTTTGGTGCCGAGACCGCTGATGTTGGCGGGATCGGCTGGACCAAGACAATGTCTGAGACCGAGATCCTCGGTGTTTCCAAGGACGGGTCTGGGAAGGGGCAGGGGACACCCGCTCTTCCCTCGGCTCAGAAGACTGCGGCACCGGAGGCACAGGCAGGTCCTTGGTCTCCACTGGGGGAACCGGTGAAGAAGGGTTGTTGGCTTCACCAATCAACAGCCCGTCCGACGGGTTGAGAAAAATCTCGAACGCGTCGACGGGTGTCTTGGCTGGCTGACCCGACGGGGACACCATGAAGCCAGCGGCCTTAGCCGCAACCTCGACCAAAGTAGAGTGTTGACTGTCCGGGAAAGGGGACCTCTCCCACTCCCATGAACGCTGATGATGGGACTTACCTTTTGAGTCCTTCTTTCTGGACCGAGAGGAATGTCCCGATGGCCCCTCTCCCTTCGTGGAAAGGGATTGGCAAAGCTCCTTGAAAGAAGCTGAATATGAGGTACCCAGAGAGAGCGGGATAAAAATGCCGCGACCGAGGAAGAGGATGATGCGGCCTGTGCCGCCTCCTCCTCGAGGGCAATCATCTGCTCAAGTTGCTCAGCTGAACCAGCCACCGTGGTAACCGCCCAACGGGCCTCCTTCGACTTCACTGGTGGGTAGCGTTCTCGGCCTCAAGCTGTAACCGGCATCACGGTCTTCAGGCAATGGCCGAAAACGGACGGCATAACTCGCAGGCCTGCGGGTCATGTTCTAGGCCGAGGCAGTAGACGCACATGGAGTGTGGGTCCGTCCTGGACATTTTCTGCCCACAAGAGCACCGCCGAAATCCAGGACTCGATTTGTCCATCGCAGCCACGAGGGAAAAACTTGACTGAAGTCTTGAAAATTTTAAAATAAGTTTCGGGCGAACCGAAGAGTTAGGATCCAGTCTACATGCATAGCGTTAAGGAGGGAACCTGCGCTTCCAAGCGGTAAGGAAGATCTGGCGTCATGGGGCGGAGCTGAGGGTTTTACCACCTGGGTGGGTGGGAGAAGCCAGCTTGAAGACCTTCTGGCAAGATTTAAAGCGGCAAGGAACCTGCCAGACAGTGTGGATGAACATATCCATGTCCCTAGAATCACTGTTTTCAGCCCCCAGGATCGGTTCTCCGAGCCTCTGCAGCCGCTCCAACTGGGTCTGGGCTGTCAAGCAGCAGCAGTGTGCCGGCTGAGGCAGAGCTTGTGCGCAGTGTCATTGTTGACATGTTGCAGCACCATTGCCATGGAGAAATTAAATGCCATTGCATGCGCCATCGGCAAGCAAGCAAGTGCCATGGAGGGGATGATCCGACTGGGCCAGCAGAGCAGCAGACTTTGAGCATCCTCCCCTCAGGGGAGGAGCGAGGAGCAATCCAGCCAGCCACCAGCAAGCAGAGCCAATCCAGAGAGTCAGTCTATGATGAGCCCAGTCAGCCACGAGATGCCACGGAGCAGCGGAGGTGGAGTTAGCTGAGTGGACGAGAGGTGAGCGGGAGAGAAGCCTGAACCACCTGTTACCACCACACCACTGCCGCCGCCAGTAAAGATTAAGCCACACTATGACACTAAGTCTCGCTGTCTGACTGTCGGAGATGAAGGTACGCAGGGTCTGGTAACCTGCTGCAGCTGCAGCACTTCTTAAGTCTGTCACTCGCTGTTCGTCGGGGCCGGGGCCTGGGCTTGGAGTCTGTCTGACCCAATTGCTGGGAGGGATTCGGGAACCAGAAGTTAAACTTCATCCGATCCATCTTCTGACTGAGTCAGGACTGGAGCAAGGAGCGAGTGGAGCACTGCATGAGTGACTGTGGAAGAGAGGGAGTCGGACTCTCAGGCTCAGCACACCACTGGCAGTCAGTAACTGGACACAATTTTTTCAATTTTTACTCTCTAACTTCAGTAAGTAACACAAATTTTACACAACAACAACTTGATTAACTATTAAGTGGGCTAAGGCCACTAACTAGTGAAGTGAAAAGTGAATGAGTTGACTGAGAGGTGTGATGTGAGAGTGACGTCACTGGCAATTGGGCAAAGTGGCTGGCAATATGATGGCTGGCAATTTGGCAAATGGCATGGTGGTGGCAACAACTGAAGACCTATGTTGATGACTGATTATTTTGATGATGCATGTTGTGTTGTGTTCAGTCATGTCAGTAGTGTCTTCTGTCTTTCTTGCCAGGAGATGGGCTAAAGTAGCAGTGCACTGCCTGCCCCATAACTTAAGTTACAGAACTAGTGTTTCTACACCATTTCTACTTTGACTCCTGTTGGGAGGCTGGCACTGCTGTGACTGTGAGCAACTCTGTGCTTCTACACCACTGTCTCTACAGTAACTTGAGTGCAAGAGATCATCACAGATCATCAGGGAGTGGGACTCTTGCTGACAGATGCTGGGACTGGAGTAGGTGTCAGTATGTGCTCCCTTGGTGTGGTATGTGGTGAGCTTCTTTAAAGCCAGAGTTCGACCTGGACTGTTTAAAGTGTGGCTCTTGCTGGACAAAAGTTAACTGCAGCTGGTGTAGTGAGCTGAGCTGCCACAGCCTGCATTATTAAATCATTCTCTAGACTTAAGCTTGGAGACACTGGAGTTGCTCTGTGCTTCTCCAGGGCCCACATGTCTGCAGCATTTTCCACAGTTGTTCCTGCTGGGAGAGGTTGAGAGTTGAGTAGCAGTGAGTGACCACTGCGTGTGGCCGCATGGCCAGGGTAGGAGGGCACGGGGGTCTGTCCTTTATTTTGAGGAGCACAATTAACTGATTTTTCTACAAAGAAAATGTGCTCCTGTAATCACTGGCTGTGCTTAGAGCACAGACCACACCCTTAAAGCTACCCCTGCTTAGGGGTATAAACAGGGTACAGGAGGGAAGCATATTTCAGAGGAAGCACTGCACAAGGACAAGGGGGTATGATATGAGGCTGGAGGAAGGAAGACTCAGGGGGGTGTCAGGAAGTATTTTTTCAACGAAAGGGTGGTGGCTCCATGTAACAGCTTTCCAGCGGAGGTAGTGGGGGCTAAAACAATACAGGGGTTATAGAGAGCATGGGATAGACATAAGGGTTAGGGTACCCTGGAGGTGGGCAGAGAAGGAGTGCCACAGATCAAATAGGGTATGGGCTGTCAACACTGAGTAGGGAAATGGCAGACTAGGTGGGCCGTATGGTCCTTATCTGTTGTCAGATTCTATGTTTCTATGTAACTGCAGGGTAAGACCTTGACCCACCATCTCCAGTAGTTACATGTCATTGATGGAGGCTGTGAGACAGCCTTCCCCCCTAGTGGCGGAGGGGGGAGGGACTTGTAAGTTTTGCTGAGGGGTGGGGTCAACAACGTTTGATGCCTCCTACCTCTTTCTGTGAAGAATGATCTCATCTGAGAGTAATCCAAAGGCATGTGTACCACTAAGGGTAGAAGACCATGGGACAGAAGCCTCTACTTGTGTCCCCTCCTCCCTGGGGCTTATAGGGAGTAGGGGCTTTCTCTTAAGCTGCACTATTGTGTCCAAGCCTGTGTTTTGCCCCCCAAAGAGAACTATTCTACAGGGGAAACCCACAGCTTTAGTTTGGTTGTCCTGGGGGGAATTGATGATTCCCTACTAGACAGACCCCTAGGAGAGATGCACTGAACCTTAGGTCTGAGGACAGTGTCAGTGGTATCTACAGCTGTATGAAATTGGTATTCTGTGGCTTTTGGGGCAGTCCCAACAGTTTCTGCCCTGTCCTGAGCAATGTTATATGAAGGTTTCTGGCCGATAGCCAGGACAGAGTCTCAGAGCGTCTTCTGAAAATAAGCTGTGTGTGCCCTAAAATTAGAAAGATATCTTACCCCTAGCATCCAGTATCCTAGACCCTTTTTTCTGGAGGCTGGGAAAAGGGGGCACCTTAGCTCTGTCACGGGCTGCAGCCTGTATGACTCCTTCATGGTCTGGATGTATGAAACAGTACCCAACATTTGTGTTATCCAGCTAGTATTTTTTTGGTTTGTTTTGTTTTTTATCCACCCGTAGGATAAAGGTGGGATTTTGGAGAACTTGAAATAGCCCTGCAGAGGGACTTAAGAACTGGAAGGAGTAACTTTCTTGTAGGAGGGAGACCCATCAAATCCATGGAGTCCTCCTCCTCATCCTCTTCATTGGTCTCCTGAATAGGGAGATCAGGAGAGTTGGACACAAGTGTAATGAGAGGAAAAATCCTCCTGGACAGGGTAAGGACAGCCAAAATCTGGCCAGGGTGGGGGGGTAACATCAGGCTCTAAAAGTTTACCCTCCTCTTTATCATCACTTCTACCAAGGAAACGACCCTGACCACAGTCAGGGTCAGACAGAATAGGTAAGGAAGAATCCGCTTTGGGACCAAGAGATTGCCCACAGCTCAAACAGATATTATACAATTGCCAAGCCTTTGTAATTTCCTCCACAGAGGGAATATTTTGTTGTAACACTGGCATCTGCCTTTGCTTCTCAGCAGGAGGGGCAGTGGCATCAGTGGTGTATATATATATATATATATATATGTATATATATATATATTGTAGCAGGCGCTGAAATCAGGAACCTGCTGTGAATATCTTTTCTTTTATTTTTTCGGCTTGGTCATTATCATTTTCTAGAGGGTCCTGGGAGGACCTGTGTTTAGACTTTGACAACAGGAGGACCCCTCTTCTGAATTATTATTATTATGCAGACTGGTAAGCCATAATTTCCAGCCTTGTGGCTGATTTCTTAAGTTTCTCTGAGCAATTTAAAACGTAAAGCTCACAGACAGAAAAAGAAGTGACTGGCCCAAATGCATAAACGAGGCTTGTGGCAGCCTGCCGTGACCATAAATGAAAGGGCTTAGTAATTTGGAAGAAAAAAGGGACCAGTCTTGTTATTGGGTCTATCTTACCTGCCAATCTTTCAGGAGACCCAAAAGTTTGTTCCCTAAAAGGAAAAACAGAAGGCTGCCAGCACTGTGGAACCGCTGAAATGTGGCTCCCAGTTGAGATAAAATAAAGAAATGTGATTTAAAATTGCAGAACCGCTTTAAAATTAAATATCTGGGGAAAAAATAATGTCAAAATATAAAATCCACAGAATTTTACATCCGGCGTAATTAATTTTTAATCAGGAAAAAGCATGTGAATGCGGTAAAAGAGGTGACTTTCCATGGACCCCGGGAATTGAGGAACTGCGTAAAACACACAAAAAGCACGAAAAACTAACTAAAACATTCTAAAAGCAGCACAGAGTAAAAGAAATGACTGATAAAAATGAAAATTAACTACTTCAAGTGAAGGTTTGAAGAGAGAGAGCTCTGGGGCAGACTTGTCCAGTCAGCGGAGAAATGAATCTGACTGGACCTACTCCCCTCCCCCCACCCCTACCAACTCCCCCCAACTGGTCCTTTGTCCAGTACCCACTCACTACCTCCACCCCCCCACCTGCCCTCTGTACAGTTCACCCACACTACCTCCTGCCGGTCCCTGTCCACTTCCTCCCCCCCCTACTCCTCCCTCCACCTGCTCTCTGTCCAGTACACCCACACTACCTCTAGCTCATTTTCCTGACCTCTTCCTCCCCCGACCTACCTGTACTTGTCTCTCTGCACATGGCTTCTCTCAGATGGCTGCACACTGCATACCTCCACTGGGAAATTGACAATGTTACCAGCTGCTTCATTCATGTCTTAACTTGTGTAAACCGTAAATGTATTTGCTACCCCTACCTATATAAACTCTATGCTAGTAGTACTACCCCAGTGTCGATTTGCCTGCTGTAATTATGCTGCTGCAATAAAATGCAACTCCTTAAGTGTTGACAAGGATCCTTTGTAAATGAGTTCTTAGCTCAAAGGTTTGTAATTCCCAGTTCCCAATAAATAAAAATAAAGTACAGCAGCACCTACAGTCAGCACTCTCTTAGTACAACCTGAATAGCTAATTCCCTGGCATCATTAGCATAACTCCACCTCCAGGACAGCTGAACCTAGCTGGCATAACAGCACTGGTCAAGCATACTGAGGAATTCCTGGGGTGAGAAGGTGGCTTTTTCCGAAGTGCTACCTATTTATAGCCGGGGAGAGGCAGGGAAACTCCACACCAGGGCTTTTAATGAATGGCTGAAGGGACTGGGGACCAACCTAGAAGGATGTGGGCCTATATGGGAGAGATGGCCTACATCCTTCCAGGAAAGGGTCAGCTGTTCTTGATAGCAGGTTTAAATGCTACACAAATGAGTATTTAAACTAGACAGGATGAGAGGCAATGAAACCAAAGGAGGCAAAAATTGCCTCCCTTCAGATGGTAAAGTAAAGGGTATGGAGGGTATTTTTGTGAAAGCTTTAAAATGGCCGCCAGGCTGGGCGCGCTGTGAGCTGCAAGCTACACACTGTTTGTTTTGTTCAGTTTTTGTTTAATGTTTTCTTACGTTACATAGAAACATAGAATTTGACAGCAGATAAGGACCGCTTGGCCCACCCAGTCTGCCCATTTCCCTACCTACTGGATAAGCTGCAGATCCTAGTTAACCAGCAGCCTACTTCTTCCTACCCCCAACCCCTAGAATTGCCTTATGACTGTCCCATGCATGCTTGAATTTTCTTTTTCTTTATTTCATTTTGTGCTGCAAGTAGCTTTAGCACGATAAAGCCTGGGGTAGAAAGGATGTTTGTTTCATTTGCTCTGGTCGTTTTGTTTCATCCTGCTGTTTGCGGCGGTGCTGTTGGATGCCGCCACTATTTTGCAAAACGTAGGACTGATCTGAGGTGTTGTACCGATGCCTCAGTGCTGCGTGTAATCAATTTGGAACTGGACAAAGTTTGGGCCGTGTGATTGGTGATATCTCTACTTGAGTGTGGAACGTTTAGTGGGGATTTTAATACGGGCTGCTGCCCTACTGAAGTGTCCGTCAGAGGAGGAGTTGTTGGAGGAACTGCTGGAGCTGTGACAGCCGAACTGATTGCATGTGGAAGTCCGTTTTTAACTTGTGAAAGTGTCAGTTGGTTTTGGGTTTAGGACTCGTGCGGCGGGTCCTGGCCTGTGTTTTGGGAGGCCTGAATCTGGTGTTCTTTGAGACTAACCTGACTCTGCCGGGGATCTCGACCAGAGTCTGCTGCTTCATGGGGGCTTGGAGGACCAGTAGTCAGAGAGCTGGTTGGTGATCCTGGGGAGACCCTAGACCCCTGGGACTGGCTACCATGAGGCACTGTTCCAGGTGTTGTGGTGGTACAGTAGAATATTTCTGGTTGGGGGTCCTTTAGGTGCAGAGCTTGGTAGGCCTAAAAATATTACAGTCCAATATTTGTTGGATTTTTTCAGCTGGACCCTTCCTGGCTTGATTCACTGGCTGGATTTACTACACGTGTTGGACTATTGGATTTTATTGGCTGGATTTACCTCGAACAGGATCTATTCAGTGATTTAACCTATACTTTGGATGACTTCTCTCCTGGACTATTTTCTTTTTACACTTCACCTATTTTGTGGTCTCCCAGTGGTGAGAGGACCAGGGTGTCCACATTTTATTTGTTTTATTTTCTTTATCAAATGTTATGTTTATGTTTATTTTATTTTGTTGATTGATTTATTTTATTCTAGGCAGTGAGAGTGCCTGGAACTCCCCTTTTCCTTGGCTGTGAGAGGGCTTGTGGGGGGGGCTGAATTTATACCTGTGTTTGTGTTTTTACATCCTGTGAGAGGGGATTGTAATGTTATAGTTTCTGGGATTTAAATTGTCCAAATAGTGGGAGTAGTGTAGTATTTTATGCATATTTTAGTGGGTGGGGATTGCTGTTTAATTTTATTATTGTTTTTTGGGGTTTTTTTAGTTTGGGTGCTTGAATATTGTTTACATGGGTATTAATTCTTGTTGTGAAATGTGTAGGTTCCCCCCCGGTCGTGCGCTACTCGTCTTCCACTCTCCTCCCTCTGCCCTTCCCCCTCTACTGTTGTCAACTTACCAGTGCTGTCGTGCGTTGGGTATTGCTCGTGGGGGGGGTTGGGGAATGGACATTGGAGGATGAGTGAACGCACCTCTGACATTGGTGTGGTCAGGGCTAGAAGACGCCCTGGAGCAAAATGGAGTCTGGAACGGGGTGCGCCTTATCTCGTCTCCATACTCAAGGGCACTGTCTTATGTGGCACGCAAGTAGCCGGGGCAGTCCCTGGGGCCCATCCAACTTGAGTGGTGTTATGCAACACCAGCTCTATTAAAAATAAGACTGCAATTATTTCAGATCTTATTGAAACAACTGATCTGGCTTGCATCACCGAGACCTGATTGGATGAAAATACTGGCCCCTGTTTGGATGCTGCAATTCCAGCCAGGTACTCGGTGATACACCACTCGAGAGTGGATCACGGGGGGGAAGGGTAGTGGTCTGCTTTGAGACTGAGTTGGGCCTCACGAATGTACCAGTTGAGGAAGCTGAGTCATTCGAGTGTACCGTGGTGGCTGGTGTAGGCTGCAGGTTAGCTCTCGTCTACCGTCCGCCCGGGGGGGGGGGGACACGATTCCTGCAGGAAGTAGAGGACTTTGTCGCCGACATGGCATTGGAGTCTCCTAGGTTGATGGTACCTGGAGACTTCAATGCCTGGGTTGACGAAGATCTCTCGCAGTTTGGACAACACTTCCTCCAAATTATGACATCTCTGGGCCTTACACAGGCTGTTACCTCTGCCACACATAAACATGGTCACTCTCTTGATCTGGTTTTCCTCCTGGGGATTGAGGCCTCTGACCTGGAGGTGGAACCAGTCGGTTGGTCTGATCACTACATCGTGAGTTTCAACTTTTGTGCCCCCCTTCTGCGGCCTGCCCCTGTGGAGATGGTCAGTTACTGCCCTTTACAGGAAGTGAGTCCCAAAGGCCTAGCAACGGTGATTGACCTCTCAAGAGTTTCCTGTGGTCAGCTCAAGTCCTGAGACTTTGGTAGTGGCCTATAATAAGGCCTCAGCCCTGGACTTGATTGGTCCTGTCCGTGTGCGTCCTCTCCCCCTTCGCCCTCGGGCCCCTTGGTTTGATGGGCCTTTGAGGGAGTTGCGGCGAGTAGGAGTAGGTTAGAATGACGCTGGCAGAAGTCCGCCCTGGTTGCTGACCACCTTAGATTGGTTGAACATTATAAGATTTACCAGTCAACAATCTCCCATAAGAAGGCAGAATTCCTGTCCGGGGAGATTGCTGCTGCTCAGAACCGACCAGCTCAGCTCTTCTGAACTATCGACAGGTTGTGCAACTCAACCTGTCCACAGCTCCGAAGACCTTTTTTGCAAGTAGAGTGTGATGAGCTTGCCCGGTTCTTTGCAGATAAAGTGGCTGACATCAGGTCAGAGGTTCATTCAACTCATTCTATGGGGGTTACTGATGATTGGTGCTTGGTCACCTCACCTCGGGCTTCCTGGAGTACCTTTACCTTGGCCGAGCTTGTGGATGTCATGAGGATTGTCCAGGGTATGCGCCCCACGTGCTGTAGTTTGGATCCGGGCCCAACTTCCTTGATTATGAGTTGTTGGGATATGATCGGCCCAGTCCTAGCTCGGATAGTCTGGTGCTCCTTGGAATCTGGTGTGTTTCCAAGCTCCCTGAAGGAGGCGGTGGTAATTCCCCAACTGAAGAAAGCTTCTTTGGACCCGGACTCTCCGGCTAACTACAGACCAATCTCAAACCTTCCCTTTATAGGGAAGGTGATTGAGAAAGTAGTGGCGATACAGCTGGATGACCACTTGACCATCCATAACATCTACGAACCTCTCCAGTCCGGTTTTCGTAAGAGGCATAGTACCGAGACGGCACTGGTTCAAGTGCTCAATGATCTCCTGATGGCGAGGGATTGGAGGAACTGTTCTATCTTGGTGCTCCTTGATCTCTCTTCAGCCTTTGACACTGTAGACCATAGGGTGCTGCTTGGACGTCTGAGGTCCATCTTCGGACTGTCAGGTACGGTCTTGAGGAGGTTTACATCTTTTCTCACTGGCAGGAGTCAGAGAGTGGTGTCAGGGATTTTTTCCTCGGATCCTTTCTCCCTGCCATGTGGGGTTCCTCAGGGTTCAGTGCTGTCCCCCATGTTGTTTGCAGTGTATATGCTGCCCCTCGGAGACACTGTAAGACAGTATGCGCTGAGGTTTCACTGCTATGTTGATGATACCCAGCTCTACCTGTCTTGTACCCCCAACCAGGATAGAGCTACCACGGTACTTAATACCTGCCTCGCTGAAATCCAGGACTGGATGAACTCGAGCTGGTTAAAGTTGAACTCCAGAAAGACGAAGGTGATGGTAGTGGACCCAGGTCGCTGGATAGCGGGGTTTAGAGCTGATCAGCCCTCCAGACTTTTCTTGGGGGCTCTCAGCTCCTATCCTCTGAACGAGTGCGAAACTTGGGGGTAGTGCTTGATGACGGGCTGACATTACGATCTCAGGTGTCAGCCATCCTCAAGTCTTCCTTTCATCATCTTAGGAATATCTCCAGGATTAAGCACCTGGTTCTGTCTGGGGACTTGCCTACATTAGTTCATGCCTTTGTGACTTCGTGCCTTGATTATTGTAACTCCCTGTACTTAGGGCTTTCTGGGGTTGAAATCCGCCGCCTGCAGCTCATGCAGAACGCAGCAGCGTGATTGTTAACTGAGGCTTCTCGAGCATCCCATATTACTCCTGTGCTGCACGATCTGCACTGGCTGCCAATTAGGTGGCGTATCACCTTCAAAGTTGGTTTACTGACTTATAAAGCCCTACATGGACTGGGCCAGACTACTTGAAAGAGCTCCTTTTGCCTTACTATCCGTTGCAACAGCTGCGTTCGGCTGACATGGGATTGCTAGAGATTCCGAGGGTGTCTTTGAAATCCTCTGGGTCCCATGCATTTATGCATGCAGCCCCTACCCTCTGGAACTCTCTAGCCTGTCAGCTTCGGGAGTGCATGACTGTGGAGGGGTTCAAACAGGCTTTGAAAACCTTTTTATGGATTTGTGGCTATGAAGGCTCCACATAATTTGGTCCCCTGTTTATTTTTGTTTGTTAGTTATTTATTATGCTGTCATGGTATTATATAATTGTAATTGGTTTTTATCTTTTGTAAAGAGCCTTGATGGCCTGAAAGGCGCTTTTGTGAAATAAAATGTATTATTATTATTATTATTGTTATAATAAAGTGTTAGGGAAGAAAGTGTTAGGGAAGGAAAACCATAGTAGGAAAACTTCCCCAGAGTAGATGAGCAGAATGAAAGGGACAGAGACAGGGACAGGAAAGAAGAAAATGGTAATATAATGCAGGTGGGAGACAACATAGGATTAATGGGGACCAGAAGGTTAAAGTAATAAGGACAGGAGCAAGTTAAGGGGTAAGCCAGAGCAGGGGTGTAGCCAGGAATTTTAAACCTGTATTCAAGAGTTGACTGAACTGTTGCCTCCCCATGTAAACATAAACCAAAAGATATGCTGCTCTGCCACACAAACATTGTTCCACTCTCATTTCGGTCAACAACACGTAGTAAGCCAATGATCACAATAGATTCGTAAATAACACACACATATGCTACCAGACAGACATGGCCTCTAAGTTTAGCAGTGGAGAAGAAAGACCAGCACCGATACCGTTCATGCTTAAAGCATGGTTTTACCATGCCGCAGCGACAGCGGACATGGAGACATCCCCGACAGCGACAGACTCATTGCTGAGTGTCGGCAATGTGGTGTCGGGGATGCCTCAGTTTTTGCAAAAGGGGGGCTGTGCCCCCGAACCCCCCATGTGGGGGACTCCTCCCCCCACACACCCCAGTCTCTAGGATTCCAACTCCAAGTCGGAAGTGGACCGGGGGCAAACACTCTGAGAGGCAGTCCCCTGGCCGTGCAGAGACCGTCACAGCGACATGCAGATTTTGCCCAAATCCTGTCACTGTGATGAGCTTCACCATTGGGGAGTCACTGCGGCGATGGTATACCTTAAAGGTTATATTTATTTTATGCAGCAAAATACATCTCCAGCACCACAACCACAGAAGGGGAAATTTAACACCACTAAAAGCCCCAACCGCTTTTGCGCGTGTGCGCTTCCTCAGGGAGGCCAGTCAAGTGTGTAAGCCCCATCTTTAAATCACTCACACCAGGTGCAATCAATAATAACTTAGTGAGTTCACACACACACGCTAAATCTAACAAACGGCAATTGATTGCAACACAAATAAAAAAAAATGCAGGGGTAAAGTTAAAAGTAGGTGTAATTCATCTGGCATCAAAAGATTCTTGCAACTATACATATTGAACTACAATAAAATCACATACTGTGTAACCAAACATCCTGTAAAATGGGAAGTCACAAACAGCAGTTGCCATATATCCCCAAGCGCATGTAAAATAGTATTTATATTAATAGCTACCAAGAATCTTATAAACAATAATTAGGAACATCACAAAAGCAAATTCCCAAAGTTTTGGTGTGCACGACATAATATCTAAATGGGTGGTCATCAGGAGCACAGAAAATAATATGCTCATATCATAAAGCCATTTATAAGTCTGATAATGCACCCTTCTGGGGAATAAAAATGCCCTGCTGCAAGAATTTATCACAATGTATAATAACACATCCTACACACTGAGAGGTTACAGAGTTAAACTATTTACTTATGATCAGATTCATGCCTCACAGTTTATATAGTATTATAAATAATTAATGAGGACATCATATAACTAAAATCCCACAATTTAAGTGCGCACAACATATTCAATCACGAGGTCACCAGGGTCACGACAACTAATATGCTCATAACTCAATTACATAGAGCAATATTATAAATCCATTAACAGACTCTTCTAAAAAGCACCCTTTTTTGTGGCAAGGTAATAAATTCACAAAATAACCATACATTCTAATTAAATGGGAGATCACAAAATTAACTGGCTTGTGATGAATTTCATACCTTACAAAATGTATAATCGTCTCAGTGTAAAGAATCCTAAATAGTGGATATTCCAATTTTTAATCTTTTGCTAGGAGATCAAAAAGGTCATGGCAACAATTATATGCGAAAATGCGGATCATTAAACCCATATAAATAATGCTGCAATGCTCCCAAAACTCAAATTTAATTATAGGCTCCCTTAATATTACATTATTGCATGGATACTCAGAGGGTTTAAATGAGAGTAGAGGACGAGAAGGTGAGGAAGGAAAGGGGGAGGACAGAGAAAAAGCAAGTGATAGAAAAAACATTTAACATATTACATCCCTCACTAAAAGTGATTTATACAAGTTTGCCATACCAAATGGGAGTAGTTGTCAGTAGGAGTTGTGAATCAGTCTCCTACTACTCAAACTGCCAAAAAGTACTGTTTTCCATGACAAATATCCTTTTATTTCTGTGCTTGCTTCATTTGCATAATCCATTACCTTTTTTTTCTCAGTGCTGCAACCACCAACCGTGACATCATGCAAGGGAAACAATGTTATTAAAGGGACACTGTCAGGTTTTAGCTGACACTTTACATTGTTTGCAAGTAGCTGTATCTACTGTTTTAAGATGTGTAGACAAATTCTAGTGGGTTGATTGGCTGAAAGCAGCTTAGAGCCGTGTAATCACTGACACATAATTACACTCCTGAAATACTTACAGCCATTCGAGCCCTATAACATAAACATATAAACCTATCATCGCACGCCCACATTCTGACAGGAGCTATCACTTCAGACCTGTCACTTCACCAGCAGGCAGTAAAAGTGAAACAACATCTACACAGACTGGCAAATTATCTTTTTTGGCCTACTGTATCACAAAAACATTTTTCCAGAAGCTTTTCTACAGATTACACTGCTGTAAACACTACCAAAATAGGAAACTGCACTTTGATTAGGGAGATAATGGTTGGGCAAAGGAGGAAAGGACCTCAGCCCTGGCTCGAAGAGAGTCGAGCTCTGCCCCGATGAACTGAATCACCTGCGTTGGCACAAATTCCGATTTGGCCTCGTTGAGGAGGAGGCCAATCTGAGAGCAGACCTGGAGGGCCAGATCTCTGGACCACTTCACCTCCAACCTGGAGGGCGCTGCAATCAGCCAGTCATCCAGGTATGGGTACACCCGGACCCTTCGGCACTGCAGGAATGCTGTCACCACTGCCATGCATTTGGTGAAGACCCTGGGAGCTTGAGAGAGGCCGAAGGGCATGGCCCGGAACTCGTAAAGGGATCCCTCTTCCCTGAAGATGAGGAATCGCTGGTGAGACGGACGGATTAGGACATGAAAGAACGCGTCCTGGAGGTTCAGAGAACAGAACCACACACCTCGTTCCAAGGATGGGATGATCTGAGCCAGAGTGACATCCTGAAGGTACAAGACCTTAGGAACTTGTTCAGGTCGTGTAGGTCTAGAATGGGGCGCCAGCTCCCTGTCCATTTTGGGACTAGGAAGTAACTGGACACAAACCCTGGGTCTGATGAAAGTTGGAACTGTGTAGACCGCTGTGTGGACTGCTCGAATTGGTGAAGTATATTTGAACGCCTTCTGCTTTTGCCAGCGTGTGTTAATTACTGGGAAACCATTGGGAAATTTAAAACTGAGTTCATTTATAACTGATTCAGTCTCGTGAGAGGAGACTGATTAAAGTTCGGGCCATACTGAAGTGGTGAGAGCACATAGGTGTAGACATAAGAAGATCTTGAACTCCTGTTTTGTGTTTGTTTTTGGGTAAATGAGGATATTGGTTTTGGATTATGGGGTTTTTAAAGTTACGAGCCAATTTTTATGTTAGGGGTTCTGTATAGGTGGAAAGCTCCTTCCCCCGCAGTGGTGAGAGTACTGTGGGGGGGGGGGGTAGAAGGATAAAGCGTTCTGATAAATTTAAAGCACAAATCTTGACACATTGATAGGGTATAATTTTGTTAATAGTTGTATTTATATTTTGATATTTGAGTGTTGTGTTTTTAGTTTTATTTAGAATTTTGTTATTTATATAAGTTATTGGGGTTTATTATTGCTGATTGTGGTGTTAATTATGTGCTGGAATGAAAATAGGACGGTCGGGTATTACTCCCCCTCTAGGCTCAGGGACCTCTGTCCTTTCTCCTGTCCCCCCCTGTCACCGGGAGTCTATAGAAGATGTAGGGCTCTGGGGATTGTGAGGGGGGGAGGAGGAGGGCTGGTGCTGAGCCTGGGGGGGTGGAATGGAAAGGAGCGGGCGGATAGGGATAGTGGGGTCAAGGAGATGCCCTGGGGTGAAATGGGCACAGGAAAGGGGATCTCCCTGTATGGTGCCCATACCCAAGGGTTCTGATTATGATCAGCAGGTAAGGCGGTCATCTTCGGAGGCTCATCCTACTCGGGCGGTGTTGTGCAACGCCAGGTCTACTAAAAACAAGACGGCCATTATAGCCGATCTTGTTGGATCATCTGACCTGGCGTGCATCACCGAGACCTGGCTGGATGAAAATGCTGGGCCAGTTTAGCAGCAGCAGTTCCGGCCGGTGCTCTGATACACCGCCTGAGGCAAGATAATAAGGCGGGGTGTTGCCATATGTTTTAAGTCAGAACTGGGCCTGGTGGAGGTACCGGTGGGAGTCACCAGATCCTTTGAGTGTATTCTGGGTGAGGGTGTGGGGTGCAGGATACTTCTCGTATACCGTCCACCAGGTGACGAGAATGTTTTCCTGCAGGAAGTCGCAGACTTCACTGTCGACCTGACATTGGGCTCCCCCAGATGGTTGGTTCTGGGGGACTTCAATGCTTGGGTTGACGATGAACTGTCACGTTTTGATCAAGACTTCCTCCAGTTGATGACATCACTGGGCTTCATGCAGGTTGTTTCCTCCTCGACCCATATTGGTGGACACTCATTGGACCTGGTGTTCCTTCTGGGGATGGGGATATCTGACTTGGTGGTGAAACCGGTCGGATGGTCCGACCATCACTCCATTAGGTTCAGTTTTGAGGCCACCCCTATTAGGTCAGCCCCTTTGGAGATGGCCCGGTACCGACCTTTAAGGGGTGTGTCCCCAGATGACCTGATGACGGTGCTGGTGTCAGCGTGGCTCAGTTGGTAGCACATCCGCCTCTGGACCAGAAGGTCGTGGGTTCTCGTCCCACACCGGGATTGGACTTGTACCTAAAAATCGCTGGCATCCGAGTGCAGTATTGGGGGGTGCTGTATTGCTGGGGTGTGCCGTCCTTCGGATGAGACGTTAAACCGAGGTCCCTTCTGCCCATCCTGGTGTTGTCCTGGTGGGTGTCCAGGTGGAAGTAAAAGAACCCAGGGCACTCTTCGGAAAGAGTAGGGAACATTCCCGGTGTCCTGGCCAACATTCCCCTTCCCATAAAACCGGTTCATGCAATTATTCAGGCTGTGTGTGGGTGATGATGTGCGATATGGCCGCCACCACACATTCAGTCACTTCACTACCAGTCTAGCATTGCTTGTAAAAGCGCTTTGGATGTATGAAAGGCGCTATATAAATGCTGATTCTTCTTCTTCTTCTTCTTCTGGACCTATCGGGCCTACCGATAGATTGCTTAGATCCAGGTGACCTGGTACATGCCTATAACAAGGCGGTGACAGGGGCCCTGTATTCTATTGCACCTGTTCGTGTTCGTCCTCTCACTCTTCGCCCCAGGTCTCCATGGTCTGATGAGACCATGAGGGAGTTGAGGAGGGTTGGACGAAGGCTGGAGAGGCGTTGGCGGAAGTCCGGTCTGGATGATGACAAACTTAGTTTGATGGACCATTATATGGCCTATCAATCCGCAATCTCTCGTAAGAAGGCAGAATTCCTGTCCAGAGAGATAGCGGCTGCACAGAATAGACCAGCTCAGCTCTTTCGGACTGTGGACAGACTGTGCAATCCAGTCTGTCTTCAGCCCAGAAGAGCCTTTTCTCCAGAAAGGTGTGAGAAGTTTGCTCTCTTCTTTGCAGATAAGGTTGCCAAAATCAGATCGGATGTCCGTTCTTCCCTCTCCAATGGGAGCGGTGATGGTCGGCAGGAGATGTCGAATACTCAGTTTGCATGGTCTGACTTCACCCTCCCCACAATCGATGATATTGTGATGATCATCCGGGCGTTGCGACCGACCAACTGTGATTTGGACCCTTGCCCCACACGCCTTTTAGTGGATTGTGTGGATAAAATCGGCCTAGTCCTGGCTTTGATAGTCTGGAAGTCTTTGGAGAGGGGGATCTTTCCAGATCCCCTTAAAGAGGCTATAGTTAAGCTTCTATTAAAGAAGTCCTACTTAGACCCAGACTGTCTAGCAAATTACAGACCAGTCTCTAACTTACCCTTTGTGGGTAAAGTTATTGAGAAGGTGGTCGCAGTGCAGTTGGATGATCATCTGACCAACAACAATAGCTACGACTCTCTCCAGTCCGGATTTAGGAAAAGGCATAGTACAAAGACAGCACTTGTTTGGGTATTAAATGACCTCCTAATAGCGAGAGATCGTAAGACCCGTTCTATCTTGGTATACCTTGATCTCTCTGCAGCATTTGACACTGTTGACCATGGTGTGCTGTTAGAGCGTTTGTGGTCCATCTGTGGATTATCTGGTACGGTCCTCAGGTGGTTTCGATCTTACCTTGAGGGTAGGACTCAGAGGGTAGTGTCGGGAATTTTTTCCTCGGCATCAGTCTCCCTATCCTGTGGGGTACTGCAGGGTTCTATTCTAGCGCCTATGTTGTCTGCGGTGTATATGCTGCCGTTGGGAGCGATTATTAGACGATACGGTTTGGGTTTTCATTGCTATGCAGATGATACCCAGCTGTATATGTCTTTTGTGCCCGGCCAGGATGCTGCCTTGTCAGTATTTAATAACTGCCTTGCTGAAATCCAAGACTGGATGAATGGGAGTTGGTTGAGGTTAAACCCGGAGAAAACTGAGGTGTTGGTCGTGGACAAGGGTCGCTGTGAGGCGGGTCTGCCGGATGGATCACCCTCAGGCTTATGGCTTGGGGGCGTTCAGCTAACGACCTCAGATCAGGTGCGGAATCTTGGCGTAATAATTGACGACCGCTTGATGCTTAAATCTCAGGTGTCAGCGGTGGTCAAAATGTCCTTTTTCCATCTGAGGAACATCGCCAGGGTGAAGCACCTGGTTCCTCCAGAGGATCTTCCAACGTTGATCCACGCTTTCGTTACCTCCCGCCTTGACTATTGCAACTCCCTGTACCTAGGGCTATCGGGGGTTGAACTTCGCCATCTGCAGCTAGTGCAGAATGCGATGGCCAGGTTATTGACTGGATCTTCCAGATCCAGCCATATAATGCCTGTGCTCCATGACTGCACTGGCTGCCAATGTTTGTGAATCACCTTCAAGGTCGGTTTGCTGATCTATAAAGCCCTACGATCAGGGACCTACTTACCTGAAAGAGCTCCTTTGCCCCTACTGTCCCTCCCGCCCCCTCCGATCCACTGACGAGGGATTGCTAGAGATTCCCAGGGTTCGTTTGAAAACTTCAGGGGCTAGATCATTTAGTTTTATGGCTCCGACCCTGTGGAATTCTCTACCTCGTCAGGTGCTAAATTGCCCGACTGTCCTAAGCTTTAAAGGAGCTCTGAAGACCCACCTTTTTAGTATAGCTTTTAATGATTTACATTAGTTTTAAATCTGGTTTATTTATTGTTTTATGAAATTGTACAGGTGCTTTGGTTTGAGAAAAGCGCCTTTTAAAAATAAAGTTTTGATTGATTGAAGGCAGATCCGACACCTCCCTGATCACCTCCTTCTTGAGGAGCAAGGCAATGTCGGCAATGGGGCGATGGCTCAATAGGGTGGGGACTGCTCGAATTCCAGAGGCAGACCCCTGCCTACCACTTCCAACACCCAGCGGTCCGTGGTGATATCGGACCAGGCAGAAAGGAAGTGGAGGTGCCGTCCCCCCACGGGGAATCCGGGGAGGAGTAACGAGGTTGGGGGCGACACCCCTCAACCCATCACTGGGCAAGCTTGGAGGAAGGGCCGGCCGAGGAGCCACCTGGACCTTTCCCTCCCAGCTTCCTGCTGGAGGAAGCAGCAGGCTTGGCTTTGGGGTGCCAACTGCGAGCCTGTTGGCCCTGATGCTGGTGTTGCTGGGACGGACGTGCCGCAGGGGCTGAAGGATGAAAGGGCTTATGCTGCTGCTGGCAGGCTTTGTCCTACTGGGCGGACGTAACCGAGTCCAAGGTGGCGCTGAACTTCTCGATCCGTTGAAGATGACCCTCCACCCCAAGACTGAACAAGTCGGTACCCAGGAAGGGAACGTCTGCCAGCTTGTACTAGGTATCCGTCATAAAGGTGGAGATCTGCAGCCAAGCTCTGCGGTGCATGACCACTGCGGCCGCTACCGATCGGGCACACGAGTCAGCGATGTCCAGGGAAGTCTGGAGCTGCTGTTTGGCCACCGCCCTTCCCTGATCCCACACTTGCTTGACCATCGTTTGGAGGTCAGCCGGGAGATGAGGAATCACCTTATCCAGGGAGCCCAAAAGGGCATGTGAAAAGTGTGCCATCAGGACAGCCAAGCTAGCCTGACGAAGGCCTAGGAAGGAAGCAGCATAAACTTTCCACCTGGAGTAGTCCAATTTCTTGGACTCCTTGTCGGGAGGCTTGTCCACATCCAGATCATTCCCAGAACGCCAGAAAACGCTGTCGGTCACTAGCCCCTCCGCAGAGGGGCGCTCCGAGAAACCGGAGAGTGAACCGGTGGGAACAGCATACTTCCGAGCCATCCTGGCCGAAGGTGCAGGACAAGAAGCTGGCCACTGCCATAGCTCCAGGGCCAGGCCAACAATGGCTTCGGCCACCAGGAAGGCCTCCGCAGGAGAATCCCCTCGGTCCAGTATCTCCGTGAGGGGATACTTGGCCCATTTTGAAACGTGTTCGAACTTCATCCCAGTGGACTCTGAGATGAGTCGAAGCACTCCAAGGAACGAGGATGGGCTCTCGCCCACCGACTGACCCCCAGTGGACTCCAGGTCAAGCGGCCTGGAGAACAAGGAGGAGTCGTCGTCAGACTCCGAGGAGTCTGCGAACAGCTGCCAAGCGCCTCAGCCACCCTCCACCTGCAGAGGTCGATCGGGAGTGAGAGTGACCGACAACCGAAGGGGCAAGCCCTGACCCCCAGTTTTAGGTTGTGGAGACTGGGGTTCCACCACAATGGGTTGCGCAGCCGGTTTCAGCCGAACAACCGGTGCCGGCTTTGGCTCCTCAACTAATATGAGGGGTTGTTTCGGCCACTCCAATGACAGCCAATTAATGGCCGGGGAAGGCGACGGAGTCGGCTTATTCCTGGACAAAAGGAGCTGCTGCCACATTTGATCCTCGTAGCGCGGACTCAATTTGCGCCAGAGCCTATAGTTCAAAGAGGACGATGACGTGGATTAGCAGTGCCGCCACTTTCCATGGTGCCGAGACCGAGACCGCTGATGTCGGCGGGATTGGCTGGACCTGGAAGAGGTCCGAGACCGAGACCTTTGGGGATTCCAAGGGTGGGTCTGAGAGGGGGCAGGGGAAACCCGCTCCTCCCTCGGTTCAGGGACCTTAATCGGGGACTCTGGCACAGGAGGCACAGGCAAGTCCTCGGTTTCCACTGGGGGAACCAGTGAAGAAGGGTTGTCGGCTTCTCCAGTCGACAGACCATCTGACGGGTCGAGAAAAATCTCAACTGTGTCGACGGGTGTCTCAGCCGGCTGACCTGACAGGGACAACGTGAAGCCAGCGGCCTTAGCCGCAACCTCGATCGAAGTCGAGTGTTGACTATCTGGGGAAGGGGACCACTCCTGCTCCCACGAACGTCGACGGTGGGACTTACCCTTAGAGTCCTTCTTTTTGGACCGTGAGGAATGTCCCGAAGGCCCTTCTCCCTTGGTGGAGAGGGACTGGCAAAGCTCCTTACATGAAGCCGTGTAGGAGGAGCCCAAGGAGAGCGGGACAAATGCCGCAACCGAGGATGATGATGCTGCAGCCTGGGCCACCTCCTCCTCGAGGGCGATCATCTGTTCGAGCTGTTCAGCCGAGCCTGCAGCCGCAGACACCACCCAACGGGCCTCCTTCGACTTGACCAGAGGATAACGTTTCTCGGGGCGCCCAAGTTGTAATCTGGCAGTGTGATCCTCTAAGACTTTAGCCGAAAAGGACTTGCACAAGTTGCAAGCCTGCGAATCGTGGCCAAGCCCCAAGCAGTAAATGCACGTGGAGTGCAGATCAGTCCGGGACATCTTCTGCCCACAGGGGCACCGAAGAAATCTGGGAGTCGATCTGTCTATTGCAGCCGCAAGGGAAGAAAAAGACCGAAGTCTTGTAAATTTTAAAATTAGTTTCGGGTTAACCGAAGAGTTTGGATCCAGGCCTTATACGATGAGCGCAAAGGAGGGAACCACAGCTTCCAAGCGGTAAGGAAGATCTGGATTCATGGGGTGGAGCCAAGAGTTTTATCACCCAGGCGGGTGGGAGGACCCAGCTTGAAGACCTTCCAGCAAGATTTAAAGCGGCAAGGAACCTGCCAATAAGTGTGGATTGAACAACATATCCACGTCCCTAGAACTACAATTCCTACAAGTTTTGGCCCCACCAAGTCCCTGTAGGCAGGCTCCATTTTAGAGTCCCAAATGTACTGATTGGCTCATTCTGACAGTGCTGGGCCAAGATGATGGAAACAAACAGAACTGTCCATGCTGCAAAGAAGGCAGGTTGGAACAAACTGCAATATTATTACTACTCTAACAAATGATCAGCAAACAAGTACATCTTCTAACAGAACTCCCTCTCAGGTTAATTATGACTGCAATCCAGGCAGCTCTTATAGAGACAGTACACAGAGGATATACAAGGACTCTCTGGCAATTACATTTAAAGTGCTAAAACGCAGGACACCAGCCTGGCAGTGAGCATTTAGACAAGCCCAAGGAAGACTTTTTGGGAACCTCCATTTGCAGGGAGGTTACACCCTTCCCTGCCTGGAGAAAACTTGGCACCATGTCAAGTCTGTACCATCACAATATCAAAAGTGCAATATAAACGAGACATATATATCATTAGCTTGTTACATCACTATACCTTTCAATATACTTCGCATTACTACATCCACATTGACAATACTTATGGACGTTTCATACAGGTAATTCTGATTCCACTATGATTAACACATTAGTAACATCACAATACTGCTTCAGGTAATAACTTCTTGCACATTAAACAATGTGAGAGGGGGCCCTTCCGTATCGGCTAACTTAGGTCTGGATGGGGCAGGGGCACCATGGAGAGAGGGAAAAACAAGTAACCTGGAATTACCCGTCAAGCTCAATTTGGGCAGTGAGCTTGGCGAGACGTAAACCCCTTTGTGAACCACATTGAGAGGCAAATCCACTGCTCTCCCAGGGGAATGATAACTAAAGCGTAGTACTGGCTTGACAGCTTGGCCAGTCTTTCTGGGGGGAGCAGCCACAGTCTCTGTACATTCAGCACTAACTTTGGAGCTTTCGTCACTTGTGAGGGGTACCTCTGCATGGATGGGAATGTCCAAACTGGGAGCACTGTCAGCTCCTTGCTCTGTAAGCTCCGGTTGTAGACAGAATGAGAAGGGACCTGCAGAAACTTGAAGAATGGTCAGGAGTTTGCAGTTGAAATTCAATGCAAAGAAGTGCAAGATAATGCATATGGGGCACAAAACCCTGGCACAATATATCAGTTGGGGGTGAGGATATAGCACACCAAGCAGGAAAGGGATCTTGGGGTTATCATCTCTGATGACCTCAAGGTAGGAAACAGTGTGACAAGGCAGCAGGTAAAGCAAATAGGATGCCGGGATGCATAGGCAGGGGCATCACCAGCAGGAAAAGGAAGGTCATAATTCCACTATACAAGACACTAGTGAGGCCCCACCTGGAGTACAGTGTACAGTTCTGGTTACCATACCTACGTAAGGACATAGACAGGGTAGAGAAGGTTCAGAGGAGGGCAACAAAGATGGTGCATGGATTGCATCACAAGTCCTATGAAGACATGTTGAAGGAACTGAACACGTACTCCCTGGAGGAGAGGAGGGAGAGAGGGGATATGATAGAGACATACAAGTATCTTACAGGGAGGAACAGGGTGCAGGAATACACTATTTTTAAGCAAAAAAGATGTTCCAGGACTAGAGGGCATGGGATGAAGTTGGAGGGAGGACGATTCAGAGGAAACGTAAGGAAGAATTTCTTCACAGAACGGGTGGTGGACAAGTGGAACACCCTGCCAGAGCAAGTGGTGAGGGCTGAAACAATCACGGGATTTAAGAATGCATGGGATAGACATAAAGGAATTCTGGAGGTCGGGGTAAGGGGCAACAGACTTCTAGGAAAACATAAACTGAACTTACAAGCTCAAATGGGCAGACTGGGTGGGCCATAGGCCCTTATCTGCCGGCACTGTCTATGTATCTATGGTTCCACAACACTTTGCTCATTACAATCTTCTGACAAGGGCCCAGCTGGCTCATTTTGAGAAGGTTTAGACACAATTAGGCTTTGTGGCACTGAAATGGGGCTGTCCGCACTCTCATACTGTTCTTCAAGTTCTGGTGTGTCACCAGGGAGACTCAGACCATCAGACCCTTCTTTAGGCAATTCACACAGTTCCACAAAACACAGAGAGTCCGCAACCTTAGACATGACGCTTTGCACCTCACCCTCAGGGAGCACTGGCTCCAAGGATGAAGCTGGGAGGTTAGGTAGTCCAGAAGGCCCAGCTTCATCCCTACAATTAGTCATAGGGTTATCTTGAAACAGCTGACTCAATTCATAGGAGGGGTAATAGGCATTGTCACACTCACTATCATCAGAGGTGGACTGACAGTCACTATCATTCTGGGCCTGCTGCAGGGGAAACCTTAACTCTTTAACTACTGGGGTAGGTTGACTCTTGTCTCTTTTTGCAGCAGCACAAGTCACCAGCCCAGGGGAGGCAATGTCTGCTGGCTCAGCTTCAATAACTTGGCCGATAGGCAGCAAGTGGTTATGGTGCACGGTCTTGACAGCTTCTGAGTTATTCTCTGGGCGTACCTTGTATACTGCTAGATCATCCAACTTTCCAACTACTACGCGAGGAAGATGGTGCCACCTATCAGTAATTTTGTGCTTGCCATGTAGTCCCAAATTGCGTAACAAAACACGGTCTCTGGACAGTAGCTCTTGAGCCTTTACTTTCTTGTCATGCCTCTCGTTTGTTGGCGAGATTTCTTTCAGCAGCCATTGTTTGGGCCAGTTGATATGCATGGTTCAATTGTACTTTCAGTTTCTGTACATACTGCAGGTAGTTTTCGGGCTCGGACCCCATCTGGAGAGACCCCAAAGTAGACATCAACTGGCAGTTGGGCCTCCCTCCCGAACATGAGGCGGTAGGGGGAAAACCCAGTAGCATCATTTTTGGTGCAATTGTATGTGTGTACCAAGGTGCTAATCTGCTGGCTCCACTTATGCTTGTCTTTTGGGTGGAGGGTGCCCAGCATGTCTAGAAGGGTGCAGATAAAATGTTCTGGTTGAGGGTCCCCCTGCGGGTGATAGGAGGTGGCTCTTGACTTCCGCAACCCCCACAGAGAGAGCATTTCTTTGATTAGCCTACTTTCAAAGTCTCTGACTTGGTCAGAGTGGATCCGCTGGAGGGCACCATAGTGGACGAAGAATTTTTCCACTAGAACCTTGGCCACAGTAGAGACTGTTTGATCTTTAGTTGGAAAAGCTTGTGCATACCGTGTGAAATGATCCGTAACCACTAACGCATTGCCAGTATTCCGCTGATCAGGTTTTAAACAAAAAAAATCTATGCAGACCAGTTCCATGGGGGCGCTGGTAGTGATACTGACAAGGGGGGCAGCCCTCTGAAGCAGGGCTTTTCTTTGGAGGCTACGACTACAGGTCTCTACATGGTACTCAACAGTAGAATCGAGATCGTACCAGGTCGAGAGTCCTGTCAATACCGAGGTGCCCCATGTGATTGTGAAGGGACCTCAGTACCAAGTGTTTAAAGGCCGTGGGCAGGACCAATTGTTGCTTGTTTGCTTGACTACTACGATCCACTGTCTCTCTGTATAACAACTGATTGAGTAACTTCAACCTGGGGCCTTCTTTAAACAATAGGGCAGTTCGCGAGTCAGGGGAACGCAACTTAAACACATCTTTCCCCGCATGCAGGGCATCAAGTGCGGGTTGAATCATAGGATCCTGGGAGTGAGCCCACTGAATACTGTCATTGTCAAGTTGAAGTAGTGCATTAATATCTAGAGCAGAGAAATGGCAATCGGTAGCCTGTACACAGGTATCAGGAGGGCCCAAGCAATCTACTAGACAGTCCACTGTGTCCGCAGATATCTGTTCATCTCTGTCAAACTTTTGGCACAATGCTCAGATGTCAGGTTCAGACAACCTGACCCCAACTACTCTTGGAGACTGACTTTCATAACAGGGCGTCAGCATCAATATGGTTCAGTCCAGGCCTGTATTCGACAGCATAATCATAGGTTGATAAAGCAGAGAGCCACCGGTGCCCAGTGGCGTCCAACTTAGCCAAAGTCTGTACACAGGTTAATGGGTTATTGTCAGTCTTCACCAATATCTTTGCCCCATAGAGGTACTCATGAAACTGGTCAACAATGGCCCATTTTAGGGCAGGGAACTCCAGCTTGTGCACAGGATAGTTTCATTCTAACGGGGTCAAGCTCCTGCTGGCAAAAGCCACTGGTCTCAAACCATCCTCATGGTCTTGATACAGCACAGCTCCTAGGCCCTGCAGACTAGTGTCTGTATGCAGCACATAGGGCTTGGTAGGGTCAGCATAGGCAAGGATGGAGGCGTGGGTGAGCTGGTATATGACTTCGTGGAGGCTGCTTCACATTCGGGTGTCCAGCAGGGCCCAAAAGGTTCACTTGTTCGGAAGTATACTTTCTCAGGTTCTTTGACAGACCCTTTCTTGTTTTTACAGTTGGTAGGGGGTAACCCTGGGTGAGATTCAGGAGTGAGCAAATCACCTTGGAATAATCTTTTATGAACCTGCGGTAGTAGCCACAGAACCCCAGGAAACGTAGTTTTTTTCAAGTTATGGGGCTGGGACCAAGTAGTCAGTGACTTGACCTTACTGGGATCAGTCTCTATCCCTTCTGCAGATACTATGTGCCCCACATACTTCAAGGAGGTTTGAAAAAACTGGCACTTGTCAATGGACAGCTTGAGGCCGAAGTTTTCCAATTGGTCTAGGACTTTAAACAGTCAGGTCTCATGCTCCTCTAATGTACGTCTGAACACAATGACATCATCTAGGTACACTAGGCATTCAAGCAAGTTTATACCTCCCACCGCACGTTCCATCAGTTGCTGAAAGGTGGGCGAGGCACCCGAAATCCTCTGTGGCATTCTCAGGAATTCGTAGAACCCCAAAGGACAGATGAAGGCAGTTTTCTCACGGTCCTCCGTGGCCATCGGAATCTGGTAATATCCGCTGCGAAGATCCAATACTGAGAACCATTTGCTCCCATTCAAGCAATCCAGGGCATCTTGTATACGGGGCATGGTGTATTGATCGGGGACGGTCCGCGGTTCAGGCTTCGATAATCAACACACATCCTCACCAACCCACTCCTCTTACACACAACCACAGTGGGAGAGGCATATGGGCTCCTTGATTCCTGTATCAAGCCAGCAGCAAGCATTTCCTGCAGGTGTCTCCTCACATCATCTATGTCCGCTGGGGCGAAGCGTCGGGATCTCTCTTGAAATGGCCAATCATCATGCAGGCGTATATGATGCTCTGCACCCTGGACACACCCCAAGTCCCATTCTTTTAACGAAAACACTTGGTCTCTCTGAGCAAGTTTCTTGGTAATCTTAGCCTTCCATTCAGCTGGCAGCAGGGAATCACCAAAGTCAAATAAGATCGGGGTCATTCTCTCCTTTTGGCCAGAGTACTTGTTATTGGGTAATACTGCAGTGTCTGCGCAGTGTACTGTAGCTAGAGTGCACCCTCTGTTCACCCGGACCTCCCGATCTGACACATTTCGAATCTGGACCATCACTCATCGTGCATAGGCATGGCACGGGCAGGCAGGATGCCAAGTTTAACCAATAATCCTTCTGGCAACTTTCCATTTCCTAGTGCATCCAACATTAATATTTTGTTCTTTACATTTCTCTTTAGGCGGATTTCTCCATGGATTGTGCACTGGACGTTGGGGGTCAATACCAAGGAGTCAGGTTCCTTTTTCCACACTATCCCCACTGGCTCATCTGGGTCCTCTTCATTGGGTTCTGCTGTAAGTCACATGCCCTTTTTACTAAGGCTGGAATTCTTAGGGCCCGTCCAGTCAGTTGCCCTTGTTTCTCATGGCAGAGTTGTGCTAGTCTCCCAAACATGTGGGCGTTTGTTCAAGTTAACAGGGGAACCCCATTATACAGTCTGGTGGGGGGGGACACACTAGGACCAGTGTCTCTACTTGCTCCTCTACACCAGTTACAGTTGCAGGAAAAGACAACCAGAGACGGACATATCCTAGGTAGGGATAAGACTTATCGCTCAGCCCCCACACATGTAGGCCTTCCAGGGATTGTAATGGCACATCAGATAGGTGTTTGACATACCAGTCCTGAAATACAATGGTCACTTGCGACCCACTGTCAAGCACAGCCCAAGTAGGAATACCATTCACAGTCTTCATTGAAGGGCCCACTATTTTGGACCAGTCTGGAGGGACAACAGCAAGGGCCTGGACAGATGATTTAGCCATAGAGGGGTTTGAGTTAGGATGGCCAAAGCCTTCACTGTGGTCATTTTGAGCATCCTTTGACCACTGACTCGTTTTCCAAAGCTCTCCTTGAAGCCGGTTCACCACTTTCTCTAAGTCCTTCTGAGACCAGCATTCCCTCCTCATATGGCCATCCTTGCCGCAATTGTGACAAATTACAGGCTCTCAGGACATCCTTGGGGAAAACATAGCAGGGGATGCTGGAGCATCGATGGGAGATTGTGATCTGACTTCTGCTGATAGAGTACCATGTCTCAAAAGTTCCTTTAGGGTGGCAGTCAATTCCTTGAGCTCAGCCGAGAAGCCACCCTTGTAGAGGATGCCTGAGGGTGCACCCCCAGCCCCACCCCCATAACAGTCACATCCTGACAGGGGCCAGGGTCTCTGTCAACAGGGGATACCCCAGCAAACACACCCGGTTGTACCTTTCTGACTTCCTTCAGCAACTCCTCCCCCCACCATTTAGCCCATGGCAGGACACTCGTAGTGGTCTCCATTTTAGAACAGCCTTCCGGTGCCATGATCACTTGGGTTACACTCACCCCATAATTACAATCTCCGTCTTCACCTTCTAACTCTCGGAGTTCTTTTATCAAGTCACAATAGTCAGGTGGGTTACCTCTCCTATCCTGGAGCCTTAACTGGATGATCTGCAGTTTAGAATGCATGGCATGTTGCAGTATGTGCCCCAATCTCACACGGTTCAAATCACTGACGGGTACCCCACCTTTCCAGTAAGCTTTCTACAGAGCTCCTTCTAGGCGAGTAACATACATAGACAAACTTTCCCCCTTCCATTGTTTGGTACCTTGGAATTTCCACATCAAAGTCGCCCCTGACTCAATGCTCCCAAAATTGCCTCCAAGTACAGATAGGTACTTCTGAGCAGATACATCAGGGTTCGTGGACCTCAAAAATTTAATGGCTTCAAGGGTGGGCCCCTCAAATTTTCTATGATTTTATTCCACTTCTCAGCCTCCGCACACTGCCACTCAGGTACCAAGGGGGCAACCTAGTCGATCCAGGTCTCCCAGTCATCCTCCCCCTAGGGGGTGAGGAGGATGCCCGAGAAGATTCTCAGCCTTCGGTAGAGTCATGACTAATGGCGAGTACAGATATTCGGGCCAGCATTGGCACAGGCACAGAAGGCGGGGCAGTAACAGGTGCTGGAGTGGGAGGGGGTGTTGGGGAAGGAACACCTCCAGGTGGCAGGAATAGTTTCTTGAAGTCCTCTACAGTTTTCCCTTCCTCCAGCAATAACTTAGCAAATTTCTCTTCAAAAGTCTAAGACAATGGTGGGAGCTCATCCTCCCCAGGGTCTTTACTGTCTTTTGTTATCACTCTCCAGGCAGCTAGGACCCCTTCTGAGGTAATAGTCTGTGGCAGTTTAGAGCTGTACATGAGGTCACTACACTCTACCATGGCTATGAAAGTTTGGGTGATCAAATCAGCCTGTTGACCCACCACAGGGTTTTTTAAGCATTCAACTTTGGAGAGTGCTCCCTCTACAATGTCCTTACTGGTACCCAGGGGAATATCCAGTATAAGCAGAGCATTCTGGGGGTCAATCTCCTGCCCAGTACACCACCCTACCAACTGGTGTACAGACATTTCTACTAGGGTAGCCATTAATCTTTAACAATAATTCGTAATTTTGGCCACTAGAAGGCACAAAATCCCAGCGGTGAGCCTCCAAGATGTAACCCCTAGGTGGCGCTCTCCCAAGGGCTACTACCCCTGCCTGCTTGGCTAGTAGCAGGTTAAGGGGCCTGGGTAATGAAACAGGTGCCTCCACCCGGAGGTCAGGGTTGTTAGTGGTCAAGCTAACCTGGACACAGCCCTCCAGGACACTGTAACCTCCCTCTTTCCCTTCTAGTGGCCTGAACAATATACAATAATTACTTTCACAATGACCCTTATTCACCAGGCAATTACCCACACTGTTTGCACTTACCACCAGGGCTGGTTCCTCTAGCTTGACCCTGGAGACCCCCTGTAAAACAAGGTTAAGCACAGCAAATAGCAACAGTACAATACTCTTGGCACAGACTGGAACCACAGTCAGGTTAAAACGCAAACAAAGTTAAATCTGATTTATTCAGGGGACTTGAACAAGGGAGGGGCGTAATCAGATTGATTTGCTTAAAAGCTATATTAATCAGACAGTTATGCATGCAGTTCAGAGTCCCTACACAGTCACACACTCTCGGTACCCAGGTAGGAAAATGGTGGGCTAGCCAGGAACATTGCACCTGGTTGGGGCCCTGTGATGGAAGAAAGCAACATGCACAACACACACTATTTGTAATCCGGAGCCAGAGGGCTCAGTTCGGTGAAAGAAAAGGCAACAAGACAATCAGATTACAACACTTTTAGATTTAGCTGTTGTTGCAGGGAGCTACCCTGATGTTTACTCACGATACCCAATACTGGACACAGGCAGGGTGAAATCGAGACTACTGGCTGTTGAGCTGGAGTGCCCAGAGAAGCAGGGCCCACACAAATCACCATGGCGTCGTTTCTGTTCAAGGCATTGAGCAGGGGGGCTGATCCCCCGGCCGGTGTCTCGTCAATGACTTTCTCTGCATAGCAGGTATTCTGGCTGGGCCAGTGTAGCAGGGCCCAGGCAAACGGAAATGGATACGGATTCATTCCATGGAGCTGGATACAGCCTCCAGCAAGCAAAACACAGTTCAGAAACACAGTGGGGAACCAAATCACGACCCACTATAAGCACACAGCACATTCACATGCAAGGAAATTCCACTGTACCAGGCAAATGGCTCTCCAGTCGCAATTACAGAGTCTCTGCACAATCCACAAGTTCAGAGGTAGCTGGAAGTCCTGACAGGCCGATCGCATTCAGCAAATCTTTGGTCTTCTTCAGGTTAAAGCCTGGTCACAATTCAGTGGCTTAATTCACTCTCCAAATTCAGATTTAGTCCAAAAAAAAAAGCACAAGTTCCCTCTCAGGAACAGCAGGCAGGCATGCAGGCCAAACTCAGGCCTTTCCACAGTTCTCCCGCACAAATCCACTATGGATTGCTGCTCGAACTATCTCGAGCTGTTACTTCTTCACTTCCCAACTCAGATCTAACTGAAACTGTAAGCAGTGTGGGACTTTCCCCAAGATCCAAAAAGTTCACTTGGCTGATCTGTCTGTCAGTCACAACAAGGGTTCCCCCTCCAAGTTATTTTAGGCACCAAAAGCCCAAAACTACAATTCCTACAAATTTTGGCCCCACCAAGCCCCTGTAGGCAGACTCTATTTTAGAGTCCCAAATGTACTGATTGGCTCATTCTGACAGTCCCGGGCCAAGATGATGGAAACAAACAGAACTGTCCATGCTGCAAAAAAGGGAGGTTAGAACAAACTGCAATATTATTACTACTCTAACAAATGATCAGCAAACAAGTACGTCTTCTAACAGAGCTCCCTCTCAGATTAATTATGACTGCAATCCAGGCAGCTCTTAAAGAGACAGTACACAGAGGCTATACAGGCACTCTCTGGCAATCACATTTAAACTGCTAAAACGCAGGACACCTGCCTTCCAGTGAGCATTTAGACAAGCTCAAGGAAGACTTTTCAGGAACCCCCATTTGTAGGGGGGTTACATGTAGATGAGATCTTCCAGTGTCCGGGAGTGTGGAGCTCCACCCAAAAAGTACACAATGAGACAGAAAGGAGGATGTCTCGGTTCCCTCAACAGATTTAATCTTGCTTGAAGGCCTTGAAGCTTGTCACCTTGATTGAAAATCTGGCTGCTTGTCACCTTCAGCTGCTTCTGGCCTATTGCAGAGCTCGATGGCAGGTCTACACCAGACCCAGAAGGCCCAGACCTGGAGGTGGCTCCGCAGCCTGGCTCCGCACAAGGGTCATAGGTGCCCTAGCAAACCAGCAAGCACCAGTGACCTCCTGTGACAGTGGGTCCCACTTGCAAAGGGGTCAGCTAGTTCCCTACCTGGCTCTGGGTGAGGACTCCCAAGCAGTAGGAGTCCCCTGCAGTCCCTGCACTGAATCTGTGAGTCACTGGTAGCTTGACAGTTCTTCGGAAGAAACAGCAGTGCCGGTTTGCCACAGGTGCTGGCCTACGAACAACAGCTTCAGTTTGCGCTCAGCCTACAGTAATCAGCAGGGAGTTCAGAATGAGACAAATCCTTGCTCACCTTCAGTACTTTCAAGCTCTAAATGTCCAAAACAGGTCCCTTTCAGCTTCAGCTGGGACACAGCTCTCAGCCACTTCATACAGGCCATACAGCTAATTCTCAGAACCTGGCTAGCACCAGCTCCAGAGACACTCTGCCTCGTCACACATATTGTTAAGGTCCCAATCCTTAAAGTGGTTTCTCTGCAGCAACTGTTTAACTTCCCAACAGACAGCACCGTTCTACCAGCTCAGTTTCTTGCACACTGCAGTCTCTACAACAGCTATTTTCTCCAGCTGAGACAGCACAGTTCACAGTACCTGGAGAGTTTTCAAAATCAGTCCAGTCTCTCACTGTCTTCTCCTCAAACTCTTTTCTGCAGTGGCAATCTCAGACCAAGACCTGGGCAAGGCCACGGATAGTCCAATTCCACTCACATAGCATCCTCCTGACTCGAGAAGAGCCCGAAAACAGACTGACTCAAACCCAGCAAGTCACTGGGCTTTTTACTTGAGAACCCAGTCTCCTGACTGGCTGTTCAAGCCTATCAAGCATCAATAACCACAGAGATCAATAATTCCTGATTTCTCATTGGGGCAGGAGTTAGGTGCCTCAATTAATGAAACTCCCTCTCCCAGAATCCCTCAGCTCCCATTTCAGGCACCTAAGCAGTTGATTGGCTGCTGTAATGGTGTCAAAGCATCAACAACACGTCAGCTCCCACCCAGTTCTCCAGCAGTCCTCAGTGAGTCCCACTTTCCAGTTCTGGTACAGCCAGGCTGTACATTTGTTATTTATAGTCACTGTAGCCACATTGGAGCTCTTTCAAATGAACCCACTCTTAAATAATAATTCCCCACTGCTTCCTTGTTGCTGCCACTGCAATACAGTCCCCCTAGGTGGCAGGCAGCAACCTTATTAATATTCACAGGGGTGCTCATTAATATTCATGAGCTCCGAGCTCCCCCCACCATTCAAACTTAATTTTAACATTCCCCCAAGGCTTCTCTACAGCCTAGCTCTGGTCTCCGAACACCAACTAACTGAATAAGGGCACCAGGACCAAGAAACACTCCCCATTGTGACCACAAATGGTGGTCAAAAAGATCAAAGCACACCTTTGTGCATATGTGAGCGCCAGTGGCACTGGGAATGCGCTGGCAGCTTGCAATTTAAATTTTAAGCCCAAACAGTCTGAAATCAAATACAGAGCCACTCGGGAGTCCCGGAAAATGCATAAACCACTTGGGCTGAGTCGGTGTCTTCAAAGGAGGATCGTGGGACACCATAAGGCAACCGGGAGATCGGGAGAAACAGGGGCAATTGAGGTAAGCCCCCAAAGAGGGGTTACAAATAAAAAATCTGAATACAGAAACATTTTGTGAAACAAAATTTTATTGTCATATACTGACAAACCTGTCAGACTGAGAAGCTCAAGGAAGTGTCCTTGACAGAGAAGCGCTACTATTCCCAACAGTACCTTTGTAAACACCCTCAGTGGCACAGAAAGACCAAAAGGAAGGCCCTGTACAGGTAGTGTCTGTCACTGATGCAGAAGCAGAGAAATCTGTGGCTACTCAGATGGGGATGTGTAGGTATGCATCTGTAAGGCCAGGATGTCTCCCTGGCATACTGCTACCGTGGTAGTCTGAAGAAATAGGTTGTTCTGTATGGACCCTTCTGTTTAACTGCTTTTAATCCAAGACTGCTTTGTACTCTCCTATCTTTTAGCATTGTTGAGTACAGCCCTTTTTGCACTTGGTCCCCAGATACGGGAACGTTGGCCTGACTGTATCAGTGATCAGTGTGCTTGAAGCACTGCATGATGTTTTACCAGATTCTTCTATATGGGGCTGGAATTGCTGATAGAAAGGAGAGTAAGCACACAGCTTAAACCTACAGCTATATATGTCCATACTTAAAGTGATTTTCTCAGATTATTTTACTTACAAATTAACTTACCCCATTGGACAGGTAATGCTAGAGAAAATCATCCTGTCCCAATTTTAATATTTAATGCAGTGCCTATATTTAGATATCAGAGATCGTACTTCGGACCCAACAACACTGGCTAGCCAATTCCTTTATTTCCCAATTCACGAACACGACCCCAAGCTATGACGTCCAGCAAGGGAGAGTACAGGGGTGGGCTCCACTGAAATGAATGGGGCATGATTTTGCATCGTAATCGTATTTAATACCTTATAATGGCCAGTTTGACATTAATTAAGGACACCGCTCAACTAACAAGGCCCTTGTTAGTTGAGTGGTGTCCTTCATGTCTCAAACTGGCCATTATAAAGGTATTAATGTGTCACAAAATCAAGCCCTTTCATTTCAATAGAGCACACCGTGTTTCCTAGTTGGACATCACAGCACAAGGAACAGAATCGGGAAGTAAAGGAATTGGCTGGCCAGTGCTGTTGGGCCAAAGTATGGTCTCTGATATCTAAATACAGCCACTGCATTAAATATTAAAACCGGGACCAGATTACTTTCGCCAGCATTACCTATCCAATGGGGTACGTCAGTAGTAAATCTGACAAAATCACTTTAAAGTAGCAGTGTTAAATGGGTAGGTAGAGGAAAAAGATTTTTAGTTAGTGTTTTGGGGGCACTTTGAGACTTTACATTTGTAACAGGTAGTGAGGGGAACCTAACTCAGGACTTATTTATTTTATTTAAACATTTGGCAACTGGGAAAGGCACACTGAGCCAAGGCTCATTTCCAGGTGCGACCTGGGGGAAGGGGTAACAAGTGTTTTTACACGTGAGATTATACAAACAATGTAGTACACATACATTTCTCTATTAGTACAGTAAGGCACGTGAAGATTATTTATAATGCAATACATATACAATCCACTATTACTACAGCAAGATATTGTATTTACAATTAGCAATGGATTAATACAGCAGCTACATTACGTAGCAATATATTCTTATAGGATTTACATATATATCCAAAGATTTAAACCGCTACAGCATTGTACGTAGGGTTAGGCATTTGAGTGGCAGGAGCAAGTGGGGGATAGTAGTAAGTGAAGTTGCTGTCTGATAGAGTTGAGCGAGGGAGAGTTTCTTAGGAGAGGAGAGAGTTTATTCCACAGAAAGGGGAGCCTGTAGGAGAATGTGGATTTGCCAGTAGATGAGGATGGTCTGGGCAGCAAGAAGGAGCGGGTATCCCTGGAACGTAGACCATATGGGGATTGCTTTGCTGGGGATACACCCACTGAGAGGTAGGGAGGTAGCAAGTTGAACCAGTATTGGATATAAGTGCAATAGAATGGATGTGGCAGCAGTGGGATAGGGGTACTATACCGAGAGAAGCGTATAGGGAACAGTGGTGCGTTCTGAGGGGGAGTTTGTGGTGAAGTGGCAGAATGGGGTGAGTACATAAAGAAAGCTCCGTGAATCAGGTGTGTGATTGGAGTGGTAGAGCTGCAAGAGGCTTAGTGGGAACAGGCAATTGAGGGGGGGCATCATGTCATAGAGGCACAGGTCAGGAAGCATTGGCAAACCAGAAGTAATGAAATTCACAAGCAGAGTTTTATCATCATCAATAACAATAAAATAAAAAAAATAAAATTATGCAAATGAGCTCTTATACAGGCAGTTCAAACAAAACAAAGTCCTTCATCTGAGGGTATCTCTAAATCTAAATCTCTCGCACTATCTCTCTCTCTCTCTCAGCCTCTAAACAAACATTGCTCTCTTTTTATAAGGTGTTGCCACCTGGCAGTTAAATTCTGCATCCTGTTATCGTTAAGCTGCATCTTCGGTATCCAGTCTCCTCAACAGGTGCAGCCAATTGAGCATTCTAAACAGAGCAGGTTTTCCTGCTGACAGCTCTGCAAACAAGCTTGTGGAAGGTCAAAAGCTTTCTCAAGGTCAACCCCCTGTGTTCCAGTTGCTATCATTTCTAACAAACCCCAAACAGCTTTCTGCAATACATTTGCAAACCAAGGGATCTCAGTTTCACATAAAGATTCACATGTAGGTTTTCACCACACAGAAGCAAGGGAAGACTGAAAGAATAAAAACAGTATAACACAGGAAACTGAAGGACCATCACAAGGAAAATTTGATTCCACAATTAGACAGACAAGAGATAGACAAGTAACAGAATAGGAGAGGACAGAAAAATAGATCCTCGCTTTTAACTCTCTCTCTGTATAACAAATGAGAAAGGGTCTTATACAACCTCATCACACACCAGGAACTAGGAAGGGGAGATAAAATGAGTAACACCCAGCATGTTCCATCACATTCATGTCCCATCATGTGAGTGGCACAGAGAAGTGAAGCATCTCCCTTAGGGAAGTCTGCAGGGAGACCACAGTCCACAGGACACTTTGCATGGGGAACACCAAGCTAAGGTAGGAGGTATATAATCTGTTAACTGCATTCTTTGATAACTAGCTAGGGAACAGGTAACCACAGCTTGTAGCCATAGTACATATGTATAAGGGGCAGTAATCTTCCAGGAAAAGGCAGGAAGGAGGGTTACCAAAGGGAAAATCAGGAGACACCCTATCAAGGGTAGGGTAACAAAACAGTTTCAGGGAGCCAGCCTGGTGGCACTGAGGGTTGAGGCACTGAACGCCACACCACGAGCTATGCTGGCGACTCAGGTTCGGGAATGGACTTGAGGCACCAGGGGTCAGCCAGAGGAGGTAGGATTAACTGTCCCAACAGATGCTCTCCTCTTCTGGTGGGGCAGGTAACAGGGCAGCAATGCTCAAAAATGTGTTACCACCTGTGGAAGCATGGGCGGTAAGGCGCAATGGCTCCTTACAGGAGTCGGAGGGAGGGCGCTGCAGACGCTTAACGGTGGTGTGCACAAGCATGCCATTCATCTGGACCTAGGTCCTCTGCATCAGTACTGTCAGGGGGAAGGGACCAGGAGAAAAACCAAAGGCAAAAAATTTCCTGGTCTCGCACAGAATGACGCTGGGATCTACGCTGAAAAGACCTTAGGAAAGGATTCTTCTGTAACAAGTTAGCCAGCCGAGCTCTTATTTGTACATTCATTTTTTAATAATAACATTTTTATAGAATATATTTTCCAATACAGAAACAAAGCACACAACTGTAGACAGAATAATATAGATGGAAATGTATGCAGTTATACAGTGTTATACTTTACTTATATATAATGATTCTGAGCAAGTTGCTGTAGAATTGCTTACAAGAGGCTGCCACCATATCAGGATCAGATGGGTTGCATCCGAGGATACTTAGGGAATTAGCAACAGAACTGGCTGAACCACTGGCTGGGCTGTTCAACAGCTCACTTAGGTCTGGGAAAGTTCCAAGAGATTGGAGAATGGCAGATGATGTACTGCTTCATTGGTGGGGGATAAGAAGAAACCAGGGAACTACATGCTTGTCAGTCTAACCTCCATCATCGGGAAGCTGACGGAATCATTAATCAGACAGGACCTCATAGACTACCTAGAGAACAGCAGGCTCCAGGATAGAAAACAACACAGTTTTGTTGCGGGACGTTCTTATCAAACTAATCTGATTTTTTTTCTTTGACCAGGTAACCAAAGAAGTAGACAAGGACCATGTTATAGATCTGCACTACTTCGACTTCAGCAAGGTTTTTGATTCAGTGCACAAAAGGTTGCTCAAAAGACTGAAGACCTGGGTGTGGCTAAAACCGTAGTGAACTGGGTGAGTAGATGGCTAGAAAGGGAGGCAGCAGAGGGTGGTGGTCAGTGGGGTTAAATCTGAGTAAAGGGAGGTTATGAGTGGTGCTCCACAGGGATCTGTCCTGGGTTCAATCCTCTTCAACATGTTCATTAGTGACACTGGTAAGGGAATCCAGGGCAGGCTGTGTCTCTTAGCAGATGACACAAAACTCTGCAGGAGGATGGACAGTGATGAGGGAATAAGGGATATATAGCGGGACCTACAAAAACTAGAAGGGTGGTCAGTGGTCTGGCAGTTAAAATTCAATGCCAAAAAATGCAAGGTAATGCCCCTAGGGAAAAGGAACCCAAAGATGGAGTACTGGATGGATGGGGTGAGACTCAGTACTACTGAAGAGGAACAGGATCTAGGCATTATCAATAACTCCCTTAAACAAACAAGCCAGTGCAACAAGGCCTGTAGCAAGGTAACAGGATGCTGGGATGTATCAGGAGGGATACTGACAGCAGAAGAAAAGAGGCAATACGTCCACTATACAGATCCCTCATGAGGCCTCACCTGGAGTACTGCATCCAGTTCTGGAGTCCTCACCTCAGAAAGTACAGGGACAGGTTTGAAATGGTGCAGTACAGAGTAACAAAAATTATTCTGCACCAGCAGGGCAGATCCTATGAGGAGCGCCTCAAGGCACTAAATATGTACTCACTGGAAACCAGAAGGGAGAAGGGAAATATGGCAGAGTTCCTTAAATGAATTAACAAGGTAAATTGTGGGGAATTATGTACCCTGAATACCAACTTGAGGTCACATGGACACAAATGGAAATTAATGGGAGGTAGGTTCAGGAGGGACATGAGGAAGTACTTCTTTACGGAAAGGGTGGTGGAACCTTGGAACAGTCTGTTGGCTGAGGTGGTGGGTGCGAACATAGTCAGGGGATTCATGCAGGCATGGGACAGAATGAAGGGAATAGTGGTCGCCCAGGGTGATAAGACCAGGGGGGAGAATGGGGATAGGATGGGGAGGGTTAGTACCCTGGAGGAACAACAAGCTCCAGGGATTATAGGGTATGTGGGCAGACTGGAAGGACCTCTAGTCTGTGTTTCCACAAGCCTGTCACTTCTGTTTCTTCCCCCAGGCTATTTTTTGTTGCTGTTGTTTTATACATGTCCATGGAATACATTGTAACTGGAGTGGTCAGCAATGTCACAATGGGTTACACACCACACAAATAAAAATTCATGGTACAAACTTGTTGCCTGTCTCAAGTTCATAAGTGTCCATTTTTTCCATATTTCCTCAAAGAGTGGCAAATTATTCATATCATTCAAATTTATATGTATAATTAATTATTGCAGTCTACTATGGGACAGTGGATTGCTTGGGTGTGAACCAAAATTTAGTTATTGCCTTTTTTGCTCCAGTGATTAGTAGTAGCAGTAATTTAAACTGTCTCCTTCCTATTGTTTGGGGGGGGGGGACTATTGACATAGGACTAACATGGGGAAGAGTTGAACCTGAACAATTAAACATGCCTCCCAGGATGTGTTTAATTTTTTTTCCAATACAGTGCAAAGACTAGGCTGCCCCCCAAAAATATGTGCCTAGTTTTCCCAACGCTCTCCGCGGACCCTCCAACAGCGAACAGCCTGGCCTCTCAGGTATTTCTGCTGAACAGCTGGGGTTCTAAAATAATGCGTCCTACATTTCCATGCAAACTCCCTCAGATAATGGGCCATGGTAACCCTGTATGTGGGTAGGGCATATCTGAGCCAGAATTTAAGGTCACAGTCAACCTGCAAATCTTCATTCTACTTTTACAGCACCATTATAGAAGAATCTCATGACTGGTCTCTTAGTCTGGCATATAGTCCGCCCACCAGATGTGCCCCACTACCCCTTGTTAGTGATGTTGACTTTGTGCAAATGGCTCCTAAGGTGGATCAGGTAGCTTCCGATGATGGGGTTTTTGTCTGGTTATATGGGCCCTAACCTATAAGTAACCAAAGAGATCCGTATGAGGGACAGTAAATTTGTCAGTCAGTACCTGAAAGGGTACTAACCCCCTGTCATCCAGAAGCTGGTGGAGGTATGTGAGACCACACCTCGCCCAATGTCATATGAAAGGATCTATTATGTTCAGGTGATTATTTGGTCCTGCCCAACGGGCACAAGCACGGGATCACATTTCCCAACCAATGTGCCCTGCCATACCTTACGCCAGGTCTGGAGAACTGTGGTCGTGTGCATGTAAAATCTTGAGAAGGGAAGGTAGCTTAGTGGGGAAGCACAGAGTAGAGAATCTATTTCATGGAGGTAATTAAGAATAAATTCAATGCTTTTCCTTTTTTTTTTTTTTAATTATTCGTTGATCTTTTTCTCCCAGGTTTCGCTCCCCGCGTCCTTGGCATGGCGCCGCATGTGAAGGCCGCAGCCGCCCGCCACTGTGGGGCCGCCCCACCCTACGGTCACCCATGCCTGCCCACCCCACCCCCCACGCTGGTACCCCAATGACCTGAGGTCACTCTCGAACCCAGGATGCCAGCATACTGCGTGGTAAGGCAGAAATGCCTCAGCCCTCTGCACCACCAGGCCGGCTTTTCAATGTTTTTTCAATGCACCTCATATCATCTAGCGGTCCCGAGGCATACTCGGCCCAGTTGCGACACCTGAGCATATAGCTGCAATTCTGGGAAATTTAGTCCCCCCCCCACCCGTGGAGAGCTGTATGAGGGATAATCAAATTCTAGGTCTCCCCACTTCAGAGAAAGTGGGGCAATAATTCATTCCGAGACTTAAAGTAGCTCTGGGCTTGAATTAGGGGAGGTTTTGCAGGAAATACAGGATTCTCAGCAGTAAATTTTGACCAGTATCCTCCACTCAACTTTAAAACTTTAGTTGGAGTTGTGCCCACCTCTCCAGATCCCTAGCTATGTGATTTTTCAGGGGCTCATAGTTGAAGATGTCCAGGTGATCAGAGTTCTTAGTTAGTTGCACCCTTAAGCATTTTAAAGAGCCCCTGTTCCAGAGAAATTTGATCCCGGATTTAAGGTCTGCACTGCTGGTACAGTATAACAGAAGGTGAAAACCTCATCTTGTTTGTGTTCAGACGGAAGCCTGCAAGATATTCATACTGCTCTAAGATGTCCCATGCTGCTGACAGAAAGGCAATGGGTTCTGAAAGTGTCACCAGAATGTCGTTCATGAATAGGGCTGTTTTATAATCCCTGCCTCGCCATGGTATACCTTGTATCAAGGAAGACTGCCGGATGTGGGCTGCAAGAGGCTTGATGTAAAGAGCAAATAAAACTGGGGAGCGGAGATAGCCCTGCCGGGTGCCCCTCCCAAGTTCAAATGTCTGTGAATGAGAACCCTTTTACTCTAATATAGGCTTGAGGTTCTTTATATATAGTCCCCTCAGCTTAGTGGTAAATGCCCAAAGGAACCCAAACATTTTGAGGGTAGTCCAGAAAATGGGCCAAGAAATCCTCTCAAAATCCTTCTCTGCCTCCAAGCTGCCCAGGACCAGGGGAATGGAATGCTTATGTACATGTTCCAAGAGGAGTAATGATTTCCTGACATTGTCATGGACCGGCCATTTCCAGACAAATCCCACCTAGTTCATGTCAAGCAAGGACAGGAGAAGACCCTCTAGTCTTGTCGCCCATATACTGTAGACATAAAGAGTTTATAATCATCATTAAGAATAGAGATGGGGCAATAAGATGCTGGCAATAATGTCGGCCCACCAGCGCAGCAGTTGCATTACCGTTTGTGATGTTGATGACCTGAGTTTGGGAATAAGCCTGGATCGTCAGAGGGCCGCTGGAGAAGGACGACTGAGCATCCCACAGGATGCTCTCCTCCTCCTCCTCCAGGGAGGAAGGGAGGATCACGGTCGCCGCACTATTGCCACCTGGGTGGGCACAGGTGGCGGAGGAGGTGCAGTACAGCAGCAGGGGTTAGGGACAGCCAACTGGCTAGACAGGTATGCTCATGCCTTGGGGGAGTACACCCATCAGCCAGCATCCTTGGTGGGGAAGAAAATAAGAAAACGCAGCCATGCACCATGATGGTTCCAGGGCAGCTCGCAAACCCCGCACACTGCTGACCCAGACTCACTCCAGAAGCAACAAAAATGCTTATCTAAGGGATCTGGTCCAACCTGAGAACCTCTACCACAGGGAGGGGATACCATGGGGCAAGCTCTTGGAGATAAACTAAGCCCTGGAAGAAGGCTGGTTATGACGGGGTCGGGGCTGCCCAAAGCACTGAATACGACTGCCGCTGGCTGAGAGGGGAGGAGAAATAGAAAGTAAAAAAAAATGCTGTCAGTAGAGGATCTTCCACCAGTTTGGGAGGTGCTGATATGGTAACAAACTGCCAAGATAAGGGAGGCATCTCCATTTTGAACATTCAGATAAACTTTATTCAGTACTGGAGTGAGAAGATCTTGGAGTTTGCGCTTTATAAAACTTCGAGGGAAACCCATCCGGGCCTGGGCATTTATCAGTTTTACATAAGGATACGCCTACAGCTATCTCCTCAGTGGTGATGGGGTTGGTCAACATTTCCAGATGAACTTCAGTAAGCTTAAGAAGGTTTGCCTGTGTTAAAAAGGTTTACATTTGTGCTCTGGATGGGGTTGGCTCATCAGGGCAGTAGAAGTTCTAATAAAAGTGTTTTAAAATATTTTGAATGACGGCATCTTGATGAGTCAAGTGTTCCATTTGTGGGTCTCAGAGCTTTGTGATATGGAAGCACTCTAGCCACCCTCAATGTAAGCTCGCATGTGTGCATAGCGTGCTCCTCACTCATAAAACCAATGCCGGAGATAAAACAAGGCACATTCCAGCTTTCGGTCCAGAATTCCCTGTATTTGAGGTTTGGTATCCAGAAGTTGGGAATAGATGAAGACATCCCCCTGCACGTGAAAAGCTGTAGGGTGTGCAGCATTTTCTGCAGCTCCCTCAATTTTTGTTCCCTGCCCCGATGCAAAGAACAGAGGTCAAAATTAAGTTTTGCAGCCACTAACCAGCAGTGTCAGTGGCTTGGAAAATCCACTAGCCCCACCGAGTTTTCCACTAACCAGACTGATATATGTAGTGAAATGATGGCTGCTCTAATACAAGTCAGCAGGGCTACTTAAAGAAACCTTTTACCAGCCAGATACAAAATCTACCAGCATTTGGCTAGTGGGCCAGTGCTATTTCTACCCCTGAAGGCAGAGGTATAGGCAACTATCCCGCCCCTCCCCAATAATACTGTCTTCAGTGAATCCCAGAAGATACCTGGTGAGATCTCAGGGGTAGTATTTCTTTGAAGATACTGAAGGATGCAGTCTTCCAATTTCTGGAGTAAGGTTTCGTGTCTCAACAGGCAAGGGTAAGCCGGCCCAGTGGCGTGGAGAGCTGAGTCATTCAATGCCTTACCTCCTGCCATGCCGGCAACCCATTTTTGGGAATGAGCATGAGTTGATGGGGGTTGGCAGAGAGGGACAGGATCGAGTGTCTGACAGACTGCTCTTCTCTCTCAGGGTAGGGAGATCCACTGTCTCGCTCCATGGCTGCCATCTGGTGGAGGCCAGGTGGCAGTGTCACAGTTGTGCAGTGTAGTACAGGGGCCGCAGTTATGTAGCACAAGTGCACCTCCACACGCAGGCACTTACGGCCGCCATGGCTGGGGAAAAAATACAGAGGAAAATGGTGGCCGCGGGCTTCATGAAACCTTGCCTGCCTGCCTGCCCTCATCCAGCTCTGTCGCCAATCTGCTAGACCCCCAATCTGGATGCAGGATCACCGGATGGAGGAAGGATGGCCCCTCCCCTTCCCCGCCCCGCCATGGGGGGTGCCATCCATGAGGAAATGGGGCTCGGCGAGACCGGAGGACAGCAGATGGACGAGGGAGATAGGGACAGGGCTGGGCCAGCTGCCATGGCACACAGGAGGACAAAAAATCTGTATATAAAAATGAAAAACAGGCCAGGATGCAGCCACCAAGGAACCAGTTTTGGGGTTTTCCCAAGGGTAAATAAAGTCACAACCAAAACATGTTCCGATAAATGTAAAAGGCCATGTCGAACCACATGAAGAGTTCCTATATTCCAAATTTCAGTCAATATGTAATCTAGCCTTGCACAGCTGTGACAACATGACAAGTAATGGGTAAATTCTACTTTAGAAGGGTTAAGATGCCTCCACATTCCAAAAAACCCATGTGCTGCAAAGTTTTGCGCACATACTTTTGACCCGGGGAAGAGATAAAAGTTTCTGAGGAGGAGGCATCCTGGTCAGGGTTAAGGGTTACATTTAAACTCCCCATTATTAGTTGACCTTGTAACACTTTAAGAAGCTTACCAAAGAATCGTTGAAAAGCATCCTTGTCAGCCCCCAGAGGAAAGTATCCATTTACTACAGTAAGTGGGTGGCTAGAAAGTGTGCCAGTTAATATGACATACCGACCTTCTGAGCAAACTTCTTGGTTTTGAGGTTCAAATGGGACACCTCGCCGAATTAAAATTATGACCTCCCCATCTACAGCTGGATTTGTGTGAAGTATAAACCATACCATAGCCCAGTTTAGTGAATTTTCTGTGTTCCTCCTCAGAATATGAGCTGGAGAAGGCAGGAATATTTTATGAGTTATGTACCTTGTTTACATTATAGGGGGAAAAAAACCTTCATAAAATGTTCCATTTATATGGTAGTGCATGTTCAAATTTTTCTGACTCCAAAAGACCCCAATGGAAATTCCGACAGAGTGCTCTGAGACATGAAGACTCCCCCCTACCAACCTGCCTGGTGTGACCCATGCAATAAAGCCGCCATCAAATAGTTGGATAACAGCAAAAGATGAAAGAGAGACAGCCAGATGAAGAAACCTGCCAATAGAGTAGACTTGAGCATTATAGCTATAACTAAGTAGAACTAAAGTTCAAACTGTGCTTCCAAGGTAGAGAGTCAGACTATGGGTCTAAGTCCTGGGTGATGCCTGATGGAAGGAAGGTGTCACATGAGGGTTCATCAAGCAAGCCCTGGGCTCCCTAGGTGCAGAACGTCCTGTTCCTATTACAACCGTGATGCCTATTGTTACAGCAGTGCAACTCTAATTTGCCTTGTGAATAATTTTTTTTTTTTCCCCAATGGGGTTGCCATTGCAAATGCTTCTAGCCCCAACAAGAAACACATACCAACTCTTAATGCCAAACCTTCAACAGGAGAGGGAGGAAACCCCTTTGACCCAAGTCAATAATCCCTGGGTGAAAGATTGGAGTAACAGATTTAAAAAAAAAAAAAAGTCTAAACTGTTGTCATCTCATACATAGAGGTGCTGCTGTTCACTCATACCAGAGGTAGGAAAGGGGCACAGCCCACAGAAGTGAAGGTGTCCCGCTGGCCCCCAGGGTCCCCAGGCCCCCATAACCCACCCCACCCCAGCTACGAGCACCTCTTCCTCCTGTGATGAGGACCTTTCAGGGAAAGTCTGACTTAATCCGGGAGGCAACCCAATCAAATGGCAGAAAAAATCTGCCCACCACAACACTGAGACTGCTTTGGTCAATTTTACCCACAATATTTACCAGGACATCAACGATGGTCTCTTCACATATACTATTATTGCAGACCTTAACAAAGCACTTGACCTGGTCGACCATGGCATTCTCCTCAAAACTCTTGTCCAACTGAATTACTCCAACAATGTTGTCAACTGGGTCCACAACTATCTCAATCACAGGACACACAGAACCTTGATTGAGGATCACTTCTCTGAAGTCTGTCATATTAAATTCGGTGTCCCACAATGCTCCATTCTGGGCCCCCTACTATGCTCCCTTTTGTGAATTCCCTCTCAGGCATATGCACCTCCACTAAGCTCATACTTTATGTGGACGATGCAGCCCTTTACTGCTGTGCAAAAAAAAACCTGTGCTCTACACCACAAATTCCTATCTGACTTCAGTAGACTCCACTCCTGGTTCTCCACACACAGCCTTGTCCTCAACGCAAAGAAAACCAGATCCACAATTTTCTCGGGTATCAGGAAAAACACTGACTTTGACTTCACCTTCACAGATAATCATGACAACCTGATTGAAAGAGTCCATGAATTTAAATATCTCGGGATCCTCCTTGACAGCCACCTAACCTCTGACAGCCATATAAACCTTCTTATGAAAAAAAATGCACCAAAGACTCGGAATGCTGTACTGTATCAAACAATTCCTCACCCCGGACTCTAGAGCTTGACTTGTTAGCTGTTTTCTGCTCCCCCTCCTAGACTATGGCTCCTTTGTCTATTCCTCACCCCCTAAAAGTTTTGACAGATTGAGGTCCACCTACCACTGCATCCTCCAGTTTGCCACTTGTCTCCCCAAGACAACCCACCACTGCACTCTCTACAGAACTGCAAATTGGCTCCATCTCAAGGACAGGTTACTTGGTTTTACTCGGTTTGTTTAAGGCAGCAGTAGGCACTAGGCCCATCGTGACTGCCTTCCCCATACCATGTGGGGTGGATTTTAGCTATCGTATCCTAAGAGATGTCTGTCTATAGTAGTTCATTTTTAAACCTCTTAAAATTAAGTTATATTAACTATATGTTCGGGGAGTGAGTTCCAAAGTGTACATGATCTGATGGTGATATATTATGTTTCCGTTTGTTTGTTGTTGCCAAAGGGATACACAGTTGTTTATTATGACATCTTCGACTGTTTGGTTTATGGGTTTGGGTTATATTGCATTCTTTCATTAATTCCTTATCTTGTAGTATATTAAACATTACTAATAAATCACCCAGCCCCTTCTTTTTTTTTAATATGTTTTTTATTGTATTTTTATAAAAAAAAAGAAAAGACAGCTATCATCCCATGTGGAATGGTATGTTTACACCCCATCCACTTACAATTATTGTTAGAGAAAAAACTTCATTTTACATTTGAAGTCTATGTATATCTAGAATAGAAGTACACTGAAATTTAGACATTTCCACACTCATATTTCTGTTTTCTGGATCCCTGCCCCTTCCTCCTGTGAGGGCGGCACTCCCTCCCCCCACCACCACTAGCAGGAGTCCTCTTATGGGACAAAATGTGTGTCAATTTGGGCCATATACCATACCCAATTTTGCCATTTAAGGCCAAACTGGGTTGTTTTGTTGTGTAAGGCAGCTGTTCATTTTTCAAATTGGCATATATTCATTACTTCTGATCTCCAATCTTCCACTGTTGCTATTATTTTAGTCATCCACTTTCTTGTTACTGTCTTTTTTGTTGCTAGTAAATAAATGGGCAGCAGGGTACGTTTTTTTCTTGAACTCTGTGCTGGCAATACTGATAAGAGGGCCATTTCTGCTGTTAGTTCCACGTTTTCCCCCATACACTCCTGAAGCTCGTCCTATAGACAGCACCAGAAAAGCATCAGGAGAGGGCATTTCCACAGGATATGCCCCAAATCAGCTAGTACACAGTTACAGCCTCTACAACAGTATCCATAACTTGCTGACAAATATTTTGCCAACACCGCTAGTGAGCGAAAACATCTACTGCGGCACTTCCATGCAAATTCTCTCCATGTCTGTAAGAGAGTGATTTTCACTGTTGGGAGAGCATTTTTACATCATTCTTCTAAGTTTATTTGGGTATCAAGGTCCGAGTTTCATTTGTTAAGGATTGAAGTTGTGGTATCGCCTAGAGTTTCTCTCAGAATTTTATACACCTGCCCAGTTATATGCCCTACTTGGTTCCCTTGGAGGCTTACCCCCAATAATTCCATTAAGAGGGGCTTTGGGCTCGGACGTTGCGTTCTATCAGGGATATTTTCCTGAATACAGGATCGTAACTGAAGAAATCTAAAGTGGTCTTGGTGGGAAAGTCCATAGGTTTCCCTTATTTCTTCAAACGAGGCCACTCCCCTAGTATAACACTTGATAGAGATAGTGGATCCCAAGCTGTATCCACTTAGCAAATGTAGGATTTGAGGATGAAGGCTTAAAATTCTCAACTCTAGAAATTATTCTCATACAGTAAAATATCTCTGAGAATTTTGAGTTAAACTTTATTGAGGTCCATATTTTAATAAGCTCTCTTGTAAATTTGGTTAAGTTTCCCTGGAGAATGGAATATCTCTTAGATGAGATAACACCCTAGTAATGTCGTGTAGGTCATTTATTATAAGTCTGATGTCTTTCCAAGGGGCCAGGTATGTCAGAGTTGCCCATAATATTATGAAATTTAAGGAATGCAACCTTAGCATACCATTCCAAATTTGGTGGATTTGCCGCTCCCAGTGACAGGGACAATTTTAATATAGAGGTCACTTCCCCTCGCAGATGAAATTTGAAATAATTTTGTTCCAACTGTTAAACTAGAAATAGGGTGGCCAGATTGGTATATTCTGAAATAGGTATAGTAAGCAGGGTAGAAGGTTCATTCATATAATCTCTATTCTCTGGGAAAAAGATAAGCATAGTCTATTCCAAGCTTTCAAGTCCTCCTGTATTTGAAGGGTAACGGGCTCATAATTAATAAGATCAATATTATTGAGATTTTGTGTGATTGTTATTCCTAAATATTTTATCTTGGTTTTCCACCAGTTCAATGGGATATTAGTTTTTAATGCTGTGTATGGTACAAAGTTATACGAGAGGACTCCTGTTTTAGTTATATTAAGTTTGAATCCCACATGATGTTGAAAGGCATCTAAGATTTCCCACAATTTAGGAATCAAGGTCTCAGGTGTGAGGGTTAAAATTGGCAAACAAAGCAACTTTATGTTGCCTTTGTCCCAGGGGTATCCCCTCTAGCTCCCTCCTGATTGCTGTTACTGGAGGCTCCATGTAAAGAGCATAGAGCAATCGGGATAGTGGACATCCCTGTCTCGTTCCCCTCTGCACAGTAATGGGGGGGCCGGGGTTAGGGCTCCAACTACTCTAATATATGCTTTTGGTTCTGTATAGATATTTTTAAGCCATTTCTTGAGAGTGTCCGGGAAGACAAAGGCTGTCAAAGCATCCCACAAAAGTTCCCAAGACACTCTGTCAAACGCCTTTTCTGCGTCTAAATTTAAAAGTGCCACTGGAATCTCTCTTGTTTGTATTTATTCTAACAGCAGTATCGTAGGGTGAATGCTATCCGTAGTATTTCTGGATTTTATGAAGCCGGATTGGTCCTGATGGATAATTTTTGGCATCACTTGTTCTAGCCAATGGGCCCAGATTCCCATATATAGTTTGTAGTCATTATTTAATATTGATATAGGCCAGTTGGAGGCAGGGTTAGTTAAGTCTTTATCTTGTTTTGGTATTGTTGCTATAACCACATACGACCATGACAGGGGTGGGGGCTCTCCTTCTGCAACTTCACCAAACACCTTCACAGGGGTAGGTAGCAGTAGACCCGCAAATTTACTATACCACTTAGCCGTAAATCCGTCAGGGCCAGGGCATTTATTTGGTTTTGCATTTTTTATTTGCAGTAAATTTTCTGGGATTGTTATTGAGGCCTCTAGATTCAGTCTTTGACTCTCGGACAATTTTGGTAGGTTTAGTTGGTGTAGGAATTGCCAACGTGTTCCTTCCTCTGTTTCTGGGTCTTTTGTGTAAAGAGTTTGGTAATATTTTTCCAAAATTACCTGGATGTCTTTCTCTGTATGTATCAATCTTTGTGTGATGGGTTCACGAAGCTTCAGTATCGTGGCAGACCGTTTCCTTGCTCTCAGTCTACGCACTAAATTATGCATTCCACGAGACCCACCTTCATAGTTATTTTGTTTAATGTAAAGCAAAGCTTACTGAACTTTATAGTCCATTATTTTCTGGATTTCTTGTTTTGTTTCCCTAATTTTTTGTTGGCGTTCCCCATCACCCTCTCTGTATAGCTGTTGGTAGGCCTGAAGGCTCGCCGTTAGCTGGCGGTATCTAGTCTCATTTTGTCGAAGTTTCCTGGAGGCATATGCTAATATTTCTCCTCTCAGGACCACTTTTAAAGTATCCCAGATTAAAGTTTTTGACATTTCTGGGGTCTCATTTTCCCTAAGTATCTGTGAGATTCTTGTCTGTATTAGTTTTATTAATTGAGGATCTTGCAATAGAGACTCATTCAGATGCCATAAGGTGCATTTTTTCTGTTTGCCTGAATTTATTTTTAATATAATTGAATGATGGTCAGAGAGTATTCTGGGGCCATATGATAAATCTTACACATGTTAAAAATCTTCCCATGATACAAAAAAGTAATCTAAGCATGAATAGCTCTTAAAACATGGTGAGTAATATGTATAAGCCTTTTGAAATGGATATAGTTTTCTCCAAACATCCACTAGGTCTAGCTGGTCAAAAGAACCCCTCAGAAAGCACAACGCATTAGTGGTTCTATGTGAGCAAGGGTTTGTGGTGTCCATTTGGACATTCCAAGTCATGTTGAGGTATCTGCCCTTAGTATAACCTTCCCTTTAAGTATTTCAAGTAATTTGTTATGGAAAGAGCGGGCTACAGTGACCGATGACTGTGGTGGGTGGTAAACGTTAACCAGGGTTATATCTTTAGCATATAATTTACCCTGAAGCATTGCATAACATAGAAACATAGACTTTGACAGCAGATAAGGACCACTTAGCCCACCCAGTCTGCCAATTTCCCTACCTACTGGATAAGCTGCAGATTCTAGTTAACCAATAGCCTATTTCCTGCAACCCCCCACTATAATTGCCTTATGTCTGTTCCATGCATGTTTGAATTCCTCCACTGTTTTTAGACCCCACAACCTCTCCAGGAAGGCGGTTCCATGCGTCCACCACTCTCTCCGTGAAAAAGAATTTCCTCACATTACCCCTGAGCCGTCCCCCCTCTAACTTTAAATTGTGCCCCCTTGTTCTTACACTTCTCTTTTTCTGAAAGATGCTACCCTCCTGGACTTTGTTGATTCCTTGAGGTACTTAAAGTTTCTATCATATTTCCCCGTCCCTCCTTTCATCAGGGTATACATATTAAGCTCTCAGTCTCTCTTTATATGGTTTCTGATGTAGACCCTGCACCATTTTAGTTGCCCTCCTCTGGACTGCTTCCATCCTGTCTATGTCCTTGCGTGAATAAGGTCTCCAAAACTGCAGTACTCCAGGTGGGTCTCACAACTGTCTGTATAGAGGGATAACCACTTCCCTTTTCTACTTGTGATGCCCCTCCCTATGCATCCCAGTATCCCCTGGCTTTCCCTACTGACTTCTCACATTGCATACCCACCTTTAGGTCATCTGATATGACTACACCCAGATCCCTTTCCATTATTGTTGTTGTTAGTACCTCCTGCTATTGTGTACTCTTCTCCTGGATTTTTATTTCCCAGGTGCATTACTTTGTACTTCTTTGCATTGAATCTAAGCTGCCATATGTCTGACCATTCCTCCAACCTTGCCAAGTCCTTCTCATCCTTTCTACCCCCTTTGTGTATCAACTCTGTTACAGATCTTTGTGTCATCCATAAAGGGCATACCTTTCCTTCAGACCCTCTGCAATGTCACCTATAAAGGCGTTAAAGAGGACTGGACCTAGTACTGAGCCCTGAGGTACTCCACTAGTAACCCCTCTTCAGAATGTGTTCCATTCACTATTACCTTCTGTGTCCTGTTGTGCAGCCAGTTTTCTACCCAGGCTACCACCCTGGGACCCACTCCCAGGCTGGCTAACTTGATTATTAATCTTTTGTGCTAGACTGTGTCAAATGCCTTGCTAAAGTCTAGGTAGGCCATATCCACAGCCCCTCCCTGGTCTATTACTTTGGTCACCCTGAGGGTCCATACAGGAGGCCTTGATTTCTAGTGTTGTTGTTTGAGGGACCAGTATTGTGTCCCTCTCCTTTTCCCACCAGGATGGGAGGAGGCACATACCATACATCTTCCTCCCCATTTAAGCGTGGCACGTTCACTTTCTGATAAGTGAATTTTTTGTATATAGTAAATACCTGCTAAATTTTTCAGTAGGTAGTGCATAAATCTCGTTCTTTTTTAATGGATTTTTTAAACCATTACTATTTTGTGAAAATATCTTTATAGGTACAGACATCATCATTCCCAACTGGGCAGAGGGTGCCGCTCCCATAACATAAACCCACGCCTATGGACCAGACTTCCTCCCGGACCTCCCGTAGGACCAAAGCAGCTGATTCAGGGAAGGACCCGGCCTCGAAGACCAGGTAGAGTAGTTTACCTGGAGGAACAACCTGTCTTCTCTCCAATAATAAAGTTTTCTCTTAATTCTTTGGTTTGGGCGTGTCTCTTTTTAATTAACAAAAAACATTTACCAATATACACTATGTCATCCCCCAAGCAACACAAGGGGGGGGGTGCTTTGTACAGCAACAAAACTATATTACACTTTGACTACCAATTTCGAGGTGAGATACTATCTGTACCTCTAGGTTCCCCATGGGAAATACATATATCTCCCCTGGTGCAGAAGACCTGATCCACAAAATATGTGGGGAAAGACCTCTGTGGGATTTTAAAATCCCAACTTAAAATAAGTAACCACAATAGGAAAAAAGTAACAGTGAATGGACAAGGGAAGTGAAATGGTGGAAACATGTCTGGCCTGAGCCTCAAAAAAGCGAGCTCCCCTTGTACAATGCGCTTTAATATCTTGCGAGACATACTCATTGCAGTTACATTTGAACCATGTATGCTTATTAAATGTCTTGAGTTTAAATAATAAGAAAGCTAGAGATGGGCATCATAAACCACCCATGTTGTAGTTGTGGAGGGTTTGTTTCATAAGGCTTAACTGAGTTTTATTTCCCCCTCAGGGATAGGCTAATCCCTTCGTCCCCCATCCCGCCACTCTCTCCTTTATTCAGGGTATTACAGTCCTCCAGCAGTCGGTTGTTAAGTGTGGAATTGCTGAAGCTGTTCCAAAATTTCCTGTAGTGATAGGTCTGTATTACGAACCATCTGTTTCTGGCCCGAATGACCACCCCGAGAATATTCTTGTTCATATCCTTCGTTCCACGAAGTCGAGCTGCATATAAACCTCTTGCTTGTAGGTCTTTTGTAGCCTCAGCTACAGTACTGTAGGTCTTTTGGCCATCAGGAAATTGAACCACCATCTTAGCTGGATATGGGGTTTTGAACTTAAGATTGTTGGATCTCAGACATGAGAACAAGGGAATATAGTCTCTTCTTAGTTTTTGAGTTAGGGTAGCATAACCCCTGTCCACAAATATTCTTGTACATTTGTAGTTTCGGATCTTCTTCGACCAAGCTTTCTGTAGTATATCATCTTTTATTGCAAAATTGAGAAAGCACACCACTATGGAGCGCGGTCATGAATCCAGAGCCGACGGCTGCGGGCCCAAAGCCCTATGAGCATGCTCTATGTAGAGAGGCTATTCAGGGCCCAAGTCGAGGAGGGAACACAACAGGCCGTCCAAGAAGGCCGCAACATCCCGACCCTCCTCGTTCTCTGGGATGCCGTAAAATCTTAAATTCTTCCTCCTGCTCTTGTTTTCAGCATCCTCCTGATGTGCTGCAATACACAGCTGAGAGCTCACCAGTTCTGTCATCGAGGTATGCAAAAATTCAGTTTTTGCCATATTTGATGATATCTGGCCATCTGCCTCATCTACACTGCCCTGTAGAACTCCCAGATCCGTCCGGAGTCCCCGGATCGAATGCTGCATCTCAGCCTGAAAGTCAGCTATAGCTTGCAGGATTGTGTCAGGCTTATCAGGCTGTTGGCTGACTTGTTTTTCCTTTTTTGTGCTTTTTTTGAGGACCAGTTGTGCTTCAGATCTTCCAACTGCATATTTACAGGCTCCGAATGCAAAGTATTTGTGTCACTTGGATCTGAATCCTCTGCAAGAGGTAGGAATCTATTTCTGATAGTTAGTACCAGTATTTTCTTCCTCTCCTTCTGTATTCCTGGACTGTCTCCCCGAGATCTGTTCTTATTCTTTCAAGCTTATGTGTGCCATTTGAAGAGGTTTTAGAGGTTTAAAATCTGTATTTGGTATGTTTAGCAGTGCAGAAGGAGGAGAGCTCTTTCCTCGTGCTGCTCACCCATTCATGGCACCACCAGAAGTACCCCTGTCCCTTCTTAATTGTAAATCATACGGATTTAACGATTTTATCCTGTCTTGGTAAGATAGCATCCTAACCAGGGGTATTAATTTAGTTATCCTTCTTTGGATGCCGTCAATTATGTTTTTTGTCCTTAGTTAGACATGGGGCCCAGAAGGAGGCATGATTGGTCTCCTATCTACAACACCTCAGATGTCAACTCTACTCTGGAATATTTCATTAGTGTATTTAATGCCGCCTGTGACTCCCATGCCCCCTTCAAAAAATGCAAAGTCAAAGGCAACCCATGGCTCACTGCCGAACTACTTGCTCAACTAAAAGCCAGGGACCACCTCTGGTTGCAGGCACGGGCCTCAGGAAAGCAGGTCGATATCCTGAACTACAAACGTGCTTCTAATGCCATAAAATCCATTGATCTAAGTAAAAGCCTCTATTATAATGAAGCTCTCACAAACACCTGGGGAAATGGTAAATCCTTCTGGAACAATATTAATAAAGTTACTGGTAACCCGCCTAAAACTTCTCACACTATGCTGAACGTTGATGGAACTACTATCCTGGACCCTGTTACTACAGCAAATACTTTCAACATAGCCTTCACCGACCTCAGTAGTGTTCTCCCACCTGACTTTTTCAATGGGGATGCATGTACATCACACACCACAACCCCCCACTACTTAAATACACCCCTTTCTACTTTAAGGCAGCTGGGATGCATGAAGTGCGCATATACATTAGTAAAGCAATTGCCAAGACCAGAATAAGTGAGGGTTCACTCGATCTAAAACTGCTATCCCTCACTCTTGATGAAGTACTACCCCCACTAACAAAAATCTTCACCTTCTCCCTCAGCCTTAGTCAGTTCCCTGACAGATGGAAATCCACAACTGTTATTTCTGTACACAAAAGTGGTGACCGGGCTCTCAATACAAACTACCGGCCTATCTCCACATTGCCCCCCCATCAAAGGCCATTGAACAGATTGTAGCAGTTCAGTTTACTGATTACCTGGACAAATATAATATCTTGAGCCCATAGCAACATGGGTTCAGAAAGGGACACAGCACCACATCAGCCCTCTTGGAATACACCGGAACTATCCACAGTTCCCTGGATAATGGTCACCTCACCGGCTTTGTCTACAATGACTTAATTAAGGCTTTTGATACCATCCTTCATTGCCTTCTTATCGACCAGCTGCTAAACGCCAGGCTCTCACCTAAGTCCACAACCTGGTTTAAAAGTTACCTTGAAAACCATTCACAAAGAGTTAAAATTGGTGATGTCCTCTCAGACGCCAGACCAGTCCACTCAGGAGTCCCACAGGGATCCATACTAGGTCCTCTACTATTCAGTCTCTTTCTGAATAGCCTCCCACAGTCTTGCCCTGAGCAAATACTACTCTATGTGGACGATGCCGTAATCCTCTCCACCCACAAGGAACTCCAACCCTTACAATGCAAACCACAGCTTGGTTTCTCATCCAAAAACTGGTTTAGTAAACACAAGTTTGTCCTCAATTTAAAAAAAAACAAGTCAATGCTTTTCTGCAGCCCTCACAACAAGTGCAGGCACCACCCCTGACCACCTCTTACTGCAATGGTGCTGCCCTTGATAGGTACACTCTTTTAAATATCTCGGCGTCACATTCAACAGTCACCTTGCCTGTGGTTTGCACATCAACAATGTTGACAAAGCTGCAAATACTCATAGCGGAATTTTCTACAGGGACAGGCAATTCCTTACCCCAGAAGCCTTAAATGTTGCAGTTCAGAGCTCTGTGCTCTCCCTAATTGACTATGGCCTGATCGTATATGGCTCTGCCACTGCCGCTGCTCTCCGGCATATATCCACGGCCCTCAACAAAGACCGTCAGCTCATTTCTGGAACCCACCGTCTCGCTCATACATGTGACCTCTATGCCCAAACCGGCTGGTTACAACTCTCTAACCGCATAAAGTACCAAACCTGCATAATGGCTAAGAAAACAACACTGGGCCATTCTCCGCCCGGAGTCCAAACTCTCCTTTCTCCTGCTCATAATCGTCGCCATACTAGGGGCTTGGACTCTCAATTCCTTCAGATCCCTCGATGCCGCACCTCACAGGGGCAAAGAGCAATGGCCTCTAGAGCCCCGCTCTGGATGAATGGTCTCAACAGTGACATCTCCTCTATACCCAAACTAGGCCCCTTCAAAACCAGGCTCCGTCTACTCCTTTCAGCCTCTAGCACCTGTGACTGTTTCCATTAACAGCTCTCCATTACCACCAACCATTCCCTGCTGCCATCAATCTACTCAGCACTTGTTTCTCCCATCCAAACCTCCTTCCCCCTCCCCCTTCCCTCCCTCATTGCCCCCCTCCCTGCTCCACTTCCTCTGCACTTTCCCTATGTGCTTCTGACAGTGCCTCTGGCTACTCCTCCCTACTATATCCTTAACTAGTATTGTTTCAATATTTACTGTATGTTTGCATATACAAAATAAATTATGCCTCGATGTATCTGTAACTCAATGTTAATCCGCAACTCACTGTACTAAATTGTCCTGTGTTGTACTGTTCACCATCTGACGTGAAACCTTTGTAAAACAGCCTTGCCTCAAAGGTACTTGTAATCCTAGATTTAAATAAATAAAAATAAAAATAAATAAAAAATGAAGGATCTATACAGTGGGACAACACATGTTTCACTTCTTGTTATAAAAGCTCTCTTGATTGTGGCCAAAAGTCTATTTGCCATGAGTGCTACTTTTCTGCATTGGTCTCCAGGTGTTAATAAGTTGTTTACCACAATGCCCAGGTCTTATTCCGTAGTCACAGGTTTTATTTTGTTACCATTTAATTTATATTCTGTTTACGAATTTCTTGTTCCAAGGTGGATAACAGAACATTTATCCACACTGAATGGCATTTTATTATTGAGCGCCCAGTTTTCAACGTGTTCTAAATCTTGTGTTAACATATTTATTTTTATGTTAGTATCCACCTCTGCACAACTTTTTGAGTCATCTGCAAACTTGCTTAAATAGCTTCTGACATCCTTATGTAAGTCGCTAACAAAGATTCCAAATCGGGATGGCCCCAATACAGAGCCTTGTGGAACCCACTAGTGACCTCTATTTTACTGTAGAGTGTGCCTGCAATTCTTACAATCTGGCTTCTATCTAGTAACCATGACTCCACCCACTTTATTGTATAGCCATTTAATTCTAATTTGATAATTTTATCTGTAAGTATTTTGTGGGAGATGAGATTGAAAGCCTTTTTGAAGACTAAGAAAACGATATCTACCGGTATGCCTTTATCAGTGCATCTAACATTTTCATAAAAGGAAAGCAGGTTTGTCATGCATGAACGACCTATTATGAAACCATGTTGTATTTGATCTTTCACACCCTTGGTTTATATTTCATTGTCTATTCTGAATTTAAGTATTTTTTCCATGGTTTTACATATAACTGATCACAGGCTAATGGGTCAGAAGTTTTCTGTAGTTGTTCAACAGCAAAACCTGTACCTTCCTCTTCAAATCCCTTATGGGTCTCCTCCCTGACAGTACTGCCTCCCTCTTTCCCTTGCCTGCCCACTCGTGCACTCAAAGGAAATCCTCTGGCAGCTACTTTGTAACCCCGCTGTACTGTACCTCCTATGGCCAGCGTTCACTTGCCTACAGGGGCACAAAACTCTAAAATGCTCTACCTCAGTCTCTCACCCAGTGCCCTTTCACTGCTGTCTTTAAAAACACTATAACAAACCTCCTCCTCAACAATTCTGCATGCACATGCCCCTATCCTTTACCATTCCCTGTTCTCTAATCCCCTTGTCTCCCCCATAACTACCCTTCCCTCCCACAGTTCCCCAAGGTTCCCCAACACAGCTGTGTAAATTATGGTGAGGTGCATCCCGTTAGGTCAGCTCAGAAGAGCCTTCCAAAGGGGTAATCCCGTGCCACTATTTCTAGTGTATGGGTTTCTGAGGGGCCAGGCATTGGGAAAAGCAGTCCCAACAAATCGGGACACAGCTCCTGGGCCCCTCCCCTCCACTCCATATGTAGCCCTGCCATGTATATCGCCTAATGACTAAGTCTGCAGGTGCAGTTGCCTATTCCTTAGCCAAATGATTGATGAGACGAGGAGGTCAACAGGTTGCTCCAGCACCGAAAAGTGACTATTTCTTGGGATCGAGGTGTCAGATGCACAGGACCACAGGGAATGACTGGACATCTTATTAAATAATAGAAGAGCATGTATCCCGCTAGAAGGACCAGTACCCCCTGCATTTTAAATAAAGGCAACTGATATGATCCCAGGGAGTGAGCCCCCACTCCCATACCTGATCAGAGTCAATCAGTGCTTCATTTAATAGTCAGCTGGAATGGGATGAGATGGCCATTTATCTTGTCAGCCTGGAAAACTGCTGCAAGAGGTCAAGTATGGCCTGCAGGTTCTGTGGCTGTGAAGTCTTGGCTGCTTCAACTGCTATCTGCCAAGGGCTGTTCTGGCACTTCTTTTGGGAGTACTGTGTTCCTGGTTCTTGGTGCTAGGCTGCCTGGTTAATCTCCTGGAGCCCTTTGGGGTTAGGAAGCAGAAATTCCTCTTCTAGCCAGGTTAGTCCTTGCTTCCTCTGCTGTATGGTACAGAATTGTGCCATCAAAGCTTTGTCGAGTAGGGCATCTGAAATCTTACACCTGTCTATTTTGAAGCTCATAGGTAAGAGGAGTAGACCTGATGTTTCTGCTGCACCAGGGGTGCACAGTCGTGGTCCATGTATAGCCAATGTTGACCCCACACTCTCACTCCTTTCTTTCAGGCTGCTGCTATCTAATTAATCTGACAGGTCTTCGTGCAAATTGGCATCTGGCAGGGAGTCCAAAGAAATCCTTGTTTATGGAGCTTAGGTGCTTGGTCGCAAGGCAGAAGTGGTAGTATCTCCAATAAATCCATTTTTTTTTTTTTACTGGTCTTGAAGCTCCATTCTTGCTGAAACTGGATGATTTTGTTAGAAGGGGATTTTAGCCAAAGAAATTTGTAGGCTTTCCACAGAACAGGTAGTTTTTAACAGGTTTTAGCCACAATTTTAATCGTTAAGTTCATGGAGCCGAGTGGGCAGCTGCCTCTCACTCACAGCACATCGTGTGACTCTCGCAGTTCCTCCAGGCTGCTGCTAGTATTTTCTCCTTCATCCTTAAACTTAAGACCTAGATGACTAGGGGCCAGCCCAGTGGCACCGAGGGCTGAGGCATTACCTCAAGCTATGCTGGTGACCCGGGTTCAGGAACGACCTCAGGTCTTCATGGTGCCGACGTGAGGGAAAGGGATGGAGCTGGAATGAGCTGCCTAATAGCAGCTCTCCTCTCTGGGGGTGGTAGTCACCCCCCTCCCCACAGTTCCACTGCCACCGGGTGGAGGTCCGGTGGAAGCATAGGCAGGAGGAGGTGACAAGCCAGGAGGGTATCCCGGAATGCGGCATACGCATGCGTGCCTGAGTTGGGGCAGGGCGAAAAAACAGGGAAAAAAAAAGCACTAAAAATGTAAATTAAAAAAAAAAAAAAGAACTGGATGACTATTAATCAAGGGCTTTGCAGCTGGCTTAGGACCAAGGGCCCTATGTATTCTTTCTGTTTGTAAAGAAAAGTCTGGTTGTAGGTCCAACAGCTCATAAGTAGGTTATCAGTGTATGGCAAAATGTTAATCCCTTCCTCACCCTCACTCAGTCCATGTATACAGAGGTTCTTCCCCCCCAAATGACCCTCCAGATCACAGTTTTTGTCCTTGAGCTGGAGTTTTTTTCTATACAGTGCTAAGGCCAATTCTGCTGTATGGTCCATTTTTCAGTGACCATTCTTAGTGCTATTTGTTGGTCCATCTGCTCTGCCTGCAGCCTGGCCAGGTTTGCTCTGAATATAGTGAACTGCGATCTGACTTCATGCCCAAAATCTCCAAGTTCAGCAAGGATTAAGGCTTTGATGGGATCAGTGAAGCCTGACTGCATGGTCGTCTGAGGGGAGTCAGCAATACTGCTTGCCTTGCTGGAGAAGCCACTTGGTAAGTCGGGTGGGTACCACTGGGCTTGCAACCGAGCAGCTTTCTTTTTCTTTCCATTGTCTCCCATTGCTGTCACTAACTTGATGTTAAGACGCTCAACTGTTTGTGGTTAGTTTTTTTGGTTTTTGGCTAGTAGCTGCTTTTTGCAAGTTGGTGATGCAGAGCTCCATCTTGTGGCTGCTATACCTTGGAGGGAGGAAACAGAAGTCTCTTTGTCTATACATTTTAATGATTACAGTCTTGCCTCAAAAACAGATTTTTTTATTAAGCTTTTCTCCCTGCAACCTACAGCCTGAGAAGATCCCCCATGGATCTACCCCCCAACCCCATGGTAGGGGGTCTGAGGCAGGAGTTCCATCCTCCCCACTCCAGAAGCAAAATCCAGATGTCCTCAGGGCCCTATAGGTGGTGTGGGAGCAGCGGTGGTCGAGAAATAATTCTGCTGCTAGAATGGGTGTTTGCTGTTTACTTGACCTGTTCTCTTCCCCGGCGTCAGGCCTTGCCCCAAGGTGGCATCACAAACTTCAGCATGCCCCTGCAGGAGAGGCAAGACCCCTGGTCGCCAAAGGGGTCACTAGAGTGGTGGCATTGGATGCCATCCCTCCCTGGCTGGGAGCACTGCCATGCAGTAGCACTTACCCAGCCCATAGGGTTACCTGACCGACTTTCCAGGGCTTGCTTCTGAACCTGGGTGACTGACATGGGAGCATGCAGCGCTACCCACTGAGCCATCATGCGGTCCTCCAAAAACAGATTACATCTGTGAATGGATGAATGCTGGGAAATTGGATTCTGTGGCAATAACAGAGTCTTGGTCATCCAAACAAACAAAACCACAAATCCCAGATAATCAAATATCAATAGAAGCGCATCAAATGTGGTGAAAGATTGGGGGGGGGGTTGATGTATGGTGGCTCTAGGGTTAAGATCTATGAGTTGCCTTTGTCAGATAATCCCCCAAGTTCAATGTAGATTTTGGCCTTGGAAATCTCATTTAAAGAGCTAGGCCCAGATAGTCAAACATGTTGCGCATGGCGCAACTGGGATGCACCATGCGCAACCCACCAATGCGCCCCGGCGCGATATTCAAAGGGCCAGTTGCGATGAGCAACTCCCGATGCGCTAGGGCGCATCAGTAATGTATGTGGCGCAAGTGCGGGGGGCGTGCCCATGTATATGCGGCACATCCCAATATTCAGCCCGGGATGTGCAGCACATGTGCTGGCATACACCCGCCTTGCGCCGATTGGGGGGGTGCAAAGATGTGCCTGGTAAAACCAGGAACAAGTCCAGGCCACCCACAGGCAGGGCTCCAGATAAGGTGTGTACCAACCTATTTTCTTCACCTCATTTTAGGAAATACTCTTCAGAAATTTTTTTAACAAGTACCAATACTCACCCAACATTTGTGAATACTCCACCAAACCAAAGAATAGTGCTTCATAACTGGTGATTCAAAAGGAACAGTTTTTTGCCAGATTTACAGCACTTGTATGCATCCCACTTTTGTTTTACTCACTGTTTTTTAAAACTGGTGAGTAAATGCCTACCTGCCAACATTATTTGGAGCATTGTTGGCACCCGAAATTCTTATCTAGAAAACAAAAACTACATTTTTTTTCATTAATGCACTCCTCAGTCCACTCTAGCAAGACATTTGTACGCATCTGAATTTAGTTTTACTCACCTCACTTTCAAAATGAGGAGTACAGGTATTCATCCCAAAAAATCTTATCTAGAGCCCTGCCCACAGGTGAGCCGCTGTACTGCAGGGCGCAATATGGCAGCCGCCAGCAGTGGGTGACCACCCGCCCACCCTGAACACTGACTCTAAGCCCCCTGCCCTGGGAGCGATGTGGCCCTCCCGCAGCGTCGCCTGCTCACGGGTCACTGTACCTGCAAATCCGCCACGTGGGCCAATGGGCATGCAGACCATACTGTATGCTGTCAGTTGGCGGGGCGGCCAGGAGGCGTGCAGGCGGGTGCTGCTGCCGTCGCTGACTGGGAGGGGTGATGGGTGGCAAGGGATCTCAGTGGGCGGGTGGGAAGGCCACTGGACCACCAGGGCTTCTTTCGCTATGTCCGCCCATGAACATGCAATGGGGGGGGGGAGAATTCCACTGAACCACCAGGGATGTTCATTTCTCATATGCCCGCGATTGGGCAATGGACCACCAGGGTGTGTTATAACCTATGCCCACGATCGGGTGCTGGAGGGCGTTCCCCTGGACCACCAGGGTTTATTTTTATATATGCCCACTATCGGGCGATGGAGGGGTATTCACTGGACCACCAGGGTCTTTTATGTACCATATGCCCGTGATCAGGCGATGGAGGTGTATCCACCAGACCACCAGGGTCTTTTATGTACCATATGCCTGCGATGGGGGGGTATCCACTGGACCACCAGGGTTATTACAGGACTCTGCCCGCAATCGGGCATACAGGAGCGGTGGAACCGCCATGGAATCGCCGGGCGTCGGTCCCCAACGGCTGCAGCCTGGCAGGGTGCCAGGCGCAAGTCACCGGGGGTTGGCACACCGCATGCAAATGGGCCCATACTGACATGCAAATGGCCCCATTTGCACCTTGCATGCATACTGGCCTCATTTGCATGCCCAGTGCTGAATATCGTGGTTGATGCACCTAGCGCAACTGCACTTGTACTGGTGAATCCCCCTGCTCCGTTCTGCCACTTGCGCTGGCGCAGTGCCACTGTGCCATCAGTGCCAAATTCATGGCACCGCACCGTTGAATATCGCCTGGTCCATGCCCTGGCGCAGCCCAGTTGCGCTGTGCCTGGGCTTGCGCCCCTGCCCGGCGCAGTTTGAATATCCAGCCCACAGTGTACTGCCTAAAATTAATAGCAGTTTTTAAAAGCAAGCATCTATTATCTTTTATATCTGAGGTGCTTTTTCTTTTCCCCTTGAGGTAATTATCAGATTTTTTACCTGACGTTAGTAGATGTGGTCTGTGGAATAGAACTATGCCTGGAAGCTGTCATACCTAGTTCTATACCCTCCACTACATCATCAGCATTGTGACCTCACTGACTATGATATTACAGCTACTCATGAGGAGTCACTCTACAGCTGCCAGGTCAATCACCTGTGATGTCAAAGTCAGTGAGGTCACAGTGTAGGGAATACAACCAGATATGTCCACTACCAGGCCAGTCCACACATCCAGTATAATACTCTCAAGCAGAAAATTGTCTAATGAGCAAACAAAAAAAGAAAAATACTTCAAAAAGAAAAGGTTACAACTGACTACTTATTAAAATTTGTAACATTTTCCTGACTGCTAATTTTGATTCTACTAGCTCTTTAAGGCCACTAAACCAACCTGTTTTAGGTGCTGCTGCAGGCCACCTGAAGGCAAACCGGATGCAGTAGGAGTTCTTGGGGATCGGTTGTCCTCTTACAGGGATTCACATGACTAAGTGAATGACAGATTTTAACATAAACTGGACAGTGGCTGGGAAGGGAGGTTAAACCGTTTGAAAAATGTAGCTGATTAATTTGGCCCAACTCGGTTGATCACTGAATCCCACTGGTCACCTTGGGGTGGGCTGAAGAGCACCCCACTAGTCCTTGTGCCTTCTTAAAAAAAAGTTCTGCAGACTGGCAGGTAAAGAAACATTTGTGGACCAATATGCAGTTTGTTGTTTTTTAATCAGGCACCTTGCTCAAGATACAATTGTAGGGCATAATTTCAGAAGACCAGGGGCAGGAACCCCAGCACTTCCGAGGCATAACCAGCAAGGTCTCCTATGCTGCCTACGGTTTAGGATCTAACTTTCCTGAATAAACCAGATCAATTTCCCGATTCTGGAGTTTTACAAGAGTCCATTTTGGACCACCAGTTTATTTATTGCATAAAAAAAAGAAGCCAAAAGACAAGATGCAGAGTAATCTCATTAAATACAGCTGTTTTAAAAACTTCAGTTATACAGATTTCATGTCAGACTCTGAGGGGATTAATTGCAATAGAATCGATCTAATTCCATCTGCAGGGATGACTGGAATTTATGTCAGTTTGTAATAAACATGTTCCAGTTCGCACCAGAAGGGTTAAGCAGGACAATGTCCCAAGGTTTTCCACTCCTCTTTCTTGGACTCCACAAACTATGAGATACAGCTTGGAAAGTCGCCAAAAATTCGAATACTGTACCAGTATGGACCGAATATAGGGCAGCTATAAATAGGTATGTTAAAGGGATTTGAGACGCTAAGGCCAATTATTTCTTGAAGGAACTGGATGATGCTAGAACATCCAATCCCTCAAGTTTCTGGAAAATATTAAATGGGTAAGATGGGCATAGCAAAACTGATTCCATTAGGATTGCAGATGCGTATAATGATCATTTCATTATTAACTCTGTGAAGAAGGATAAAGACTGTGGGGTAAGCTTGTTACCAACTGAATCACAAAAGACAGTAATAATTTAAGGGCCCCTTTTCCCACACTTGGCTTTAGGACTGCTCAGCCGCTGTCACAGAACTACTGGCCTTGGATCCTAAGAAGGCAGGGGGACTTAATGGTTTATCAATACCCACAGACAGAAATTTTTAACTTGTCTTTATCACAGGGCATTTTCCCTACAGAGTGGAAGGATGCCTTAGTCATACCCATATTTGAAGCAGGCAAAAGTAACATCTTGAGAAACTACAGGCCCATTTCCTTACTTCCAGTGGTATCGAAGGTACTGGAGAGACTGGTGACAGAACAACTAAATGGCATCCTTCCATTTAACTATATATAGAGCAGTAAATCAGGATTCAGAAAACATAATACCACTACGGTAATTATTAAAGTTGTAAATACTGTACAGATGGCAATGGAAATCGGTATGTATGTTTGTGCCATCTTTGCAGAGCTCCCCAGGGCCTTCGACAACATTGATCATGGCATCATGACAGGAAAACTGCATGGAATGAACATAAAGGAGCTGCCATTGACTTGGTTCAAGAGCTATTTAACAGGACGTAATCAGTCAGCAGAAGCACAGGGCTCGAGATCAGACTAGAGGCAGGTTAGACAGGGAGTTCTGCAGGGGTTCGTATTAGGCCTCCTGCTGTTTTCTTATATATCAATTATGTGGAACAATGGCTCCCAGGGGTGGAGGTACATATTTATGCTGATGATAAGGGTCTGTACAGTATGGATCAGATGGTGGTCACATACAGGCGGACCTCCAAATGGCCTTTAATAGGCTACAAGGCTTTCGGGGCAAAAATAATTTGATTTTGAACAAAATCCAATGTGATGTTATTTAAGTAGAAAAGGAGGACAGCTGCAGGGGAGGACCAGCTGGCAATTGTAATGATGGGTGAGGTCCGGTTGTCCCAGGTACCCGAGAATAAATACCTGGAGGAATGGTTGGACTCGTATCTCACCTGGAAACATCATACTGAAAGTATTGTCAAAAGGGTTTGGATAAGGTTAGGATTCCTCTACAGACACTGTGATTCATTATCATTAGACATAAGGAAGAGTATTGTAGAGCTAATGATTATGCCCATTATAGAGTACGGGGATATTATATTTGAGAGGGCTGGAATGCCAGGAACAGACTGGGGGACTATGACGTCACCAGCGGCCAGAGAGCAAAGGCTGCTGGATGTCTTCCAGGATGCATTTCTGACACAACAGGTGGGAGAGCCAACTAGGGAGACCTGGACACTGGACGTGATCCTGGCGGACAGTGATCAGATTAGGGGCCTAGAGGTGAGGGACCCATTGGCGGGGAGTGATCACGCCACAGTCTGGTTCTTCCTGGACCGGGGGGGGGGGGGAGCAGAACAAGGACAGTAGTAACCGACTTTAGGGGTGCAGACTTCAGGGAAATGGGAAGGATCCTTAAAGATCGTCTGGACAGGATAAGGCCGGATATGGATGCTGACAGCAGGTGGGGGATCATTAGGAGGAGAATACAGGAGGTTACCAGATCCTGCGCAATGGTAAGGCATAAGTTCAGTAAGCCAGAAAATCCTGCTGGTGGACCCGGGAGGTACAGGAGGTGCTGAGGGAAAAGAAGGCAGCTATAGGCACTTCAAGTGCTCAAGGAGTAGAAGACATCAGGAGGAATATGAACTGACAGCCAAGAAAGTCACCAGGGTGGTGAGAGCAGCTAAGGCAAAAAAGAAGCAGTCCTGGGCCAGTGGGATCCGGGGACAGAGGGTTCTTTAGATACATAGGGAAAAAGGAAAATAATGGGGCAGATCAGCAAGATAAGGATAGGGATGGTTGGGCACAGGAGGTGGGGAACAGGCAGAAGTCCTAAATGAGTACTTTGTCTCAGTTTTTACCGAGGTGGAGGGGCTATGTCTTGCAAGGGGTGGGGGCAAACCCGGAGGAAGGGGTGGGACGATAGAGACCAGGGGCCTGAAGGGTCTGGGGAAAGGGAGTGGCCACCACAGACAGGTGGGGGGCCAGCAGTGCAGGATGAAAAGGGGGAGGACGTGGAGGCTGAAATCCCGGTAGAAACACAGAAGCATAGAATTTGACGGCAGATAAAGACCACTTGGGCCCACCTAGTCTGCCCATTTTCCTACCTAACAGATAAGCTGCAGATCCTAGTTAACCAACAGCTTATTTCCTCCTACCCCCACTAGGACTGCCTTATGTCTGTCCCATGCATTCTTGAATTCCCCCACTGTTCTTGACTCCACGACCTCCTCAGGGAGGCTGTTTCATGCATCCACAACCTTCTCTGTGAAAAAATACTTCCGCACATTACCTCTGAGCCGTCCCCCCTCTATCTTCAAATTGTGCCCCCTTGTTATTGCACATCTCTTTTTCTGAAAGATGCTACCCTCTTGGATTGTGTTGATTCCCTTGAGGTACTTGAAAGTTTCTATCATGTCACCTCTCTCCCTTCTTTCCTCAAGGGTATACATATTAAGCTCTTTTAGTCTTTCTTCGTATGTCTTCTGGTTCAGACCCTGCACCATTTTGGTTGAGTGAGTAAGGGAATCTCTCAGGTCCCTTCGAACGTAAAAAGCACCTGGGCCAGATGAGCTACATCCCAGGGTGCTGAGGGAACTGGCGGATGTCCTGGCAGTCCCTCTAGTGGAGCTCTTCAACATTTCTCTGAGGACTGGGTGGGTGCCCCAAGACTGAAGGGGGGCCCACGTCATGCTGATCCACAAGGGGGGATCAAGACAGGAGGTGGGAAATTACAGGCCCATTAGCCTAACATCTGTGGTCGGCAAGGTGATGGAGGGTATTGTTAAGGAAAGGCGAGGGGGTTACTGGAGCAAACTGGGTATTTGGATGATAGGCAGCATGGCTTTGTCACGGGAAGCTCATGCCCGACAAACCTTGTTGAGTTCTATCACTGGATGATGAGGGCCCTGGACCAGGGTAGGCCAGTGGACATCCTCTTTCTGGACTTTAGCAAGGCATTTGATTCGGTACCCCCACAGTGGCCTGCTGGCTAAGCTGAAGGAAATGGGGGTAGGGAGATAGCTGTTAAGATGGATAGGAAATTGGCTCTCTGAGCATACTCAGAAGGTGGTGGTTGGAGGATTAGCCTCATCCCCAAGGTGGGTTACTAGTGGGGTTCCCCAGGGGTCAGTGCTGGGGCCACTCCTGTTCAATGCCTCTGTCTCAGGCATCAGGAAGGGGATCAGGAGTGAGACGAGTCTCTTTGCAGACGACTCAAAGCTGGGTGCAGTGGTGGATGAGGAGGAGGGGCGGGTCGCCTTGCAGGAGGACCTGGAGGATCTGGAAAGATGGTTGGGAAAATGAAAACTAAAACTCAATCTGGGAAGTGCAAGGTTCTGCACCTGGAAGTCAGAAATCAAGGCCAGGGTATACCCTGGGAGGAGACATGATTCAAGTAATGGAGGGTGAGAGGGACCTGGGGGTAGTGGTAGATGTCAAAATGAACAACTCAGAGACCTGTAGGAGGGCAGCGGCAAGGGCAAATAGGATGCTGGGATATATCGCTGGGGGATTACCCTCCAGAAAGGAGGAAGTGATCCTTCCACTGTACAACTGCTTGGTTAGGCCACACCTCGAGTACTGTGTGCAGTTTTGGAGACCACATTTAAAGAGGGACATTACACTTCTAGAGAGGATCCAAAGGAGGGCAATCAAAATGATCTGGGGCCTGGGGGAGAGGATCTATGAGGAGAGGCTCAAGGAGCTCGACATGTACACCCTGGAGGAGAGGAGGGACAGGGAGGACATGATAGAGAGCTTTAAGTACATGAAAGGGATCAATAAGGGATGTCCAGTCAGGGTGCTCCAAAGGAAGAAGGGTGAGCAACGAGAGGTCACGGCTGTAAGCTGGAAGGGGGCAGGCTCAGAGGGGAGAGAAGGCGATGTTATTTCACTGAAAGGGTGGTGGAGCCATGGAATGAACTGCCCAGGGAGCTGGTAGAGATGGACACTGTGGATGGGTTTAAGAGAGGATGGGACAGGTACAGGGGGAGGGTAAATCTAACGAGGCCCAATGCAGGTGGAACATCTGAGACTGGGGACAGTATAACCCAAGGGGGAAGGGGAGACACCAAAATTGGCCCTCAGTGCGGCTGCTGAAAATCGAGCAGATTTCAGAGACCGTTAGGCCTATTCTGCTGGCATTTTAGTATGTTAGTATTAGTCAATTAAGCAAATTGGGTGTTTCAACAAATCAGCTGCCACATTTTTATAGTAGGAGAGTACTACCCACCACTGTGAGTCGCTTAACTCAATAAAATGGCTCCCAGTGGAACAAAGAAGGGAGCTTCATCTACTGTTATTAATAAAAAATGTATTAAGGGAAAGCCCCTGTATCTTTAAGAGACCTGGGGCCAGATATTCAAAACTTAGCCTGGGTACTAAGGGGTTTTTGCCCGCACTAACTGGGTTTTGCACCCCATGCGTGGGTGGGGTCTATATTCAGACACCCTCATGGCACAGGCAAAACCAGTTAATGTCAGAGTGCTAATTTACTACTGCACTCATGCAAATGAGGGGGTCGTTCCCTGCATACCAGCGCAGCAGTAATTTCAGAGGTTTGCACAGGTGGTAAATGCCACTCTAACAGGTGCAAGTTACTACCTTTGCAAACCTCAACTTAACAGGGCACAATGCCTTGGTGGCGGGCAGTGGTAATGCAGTCACCCGCCACCCCACTTCCAGAACACCGGCCCAAGGAAATGATGGATGCCCTGGTGTCTAGTGGCACCACCAACCTCAGATTGCCCGTCCTGTTCTTGTTCCTGGTGCCTAGTGGCACCCCCCACCCTCCGATCACCCGTCATCACATGACTATGGATACCACTGGTTTCTAATGACACCCCCCAGCCACCAATCTCCAGCTGCCGTAATAAGATGGACTACCTCAGTGTCCAGTTTGTACCTTCCACTCCAATCATCTGCCACAATCATAATACCATGATCCAGTGGTGCCTCCACCCACCACCCTCGGGCTGCGTCCCCATATGCAGATCGTGTGCCCTAATACCTAGTGCCCCCTACACAAGCACACCACCCAGCCCCCACACACACACACACACACACACACACAGTAGCCATGTCGCCTGAGGGTACAATACAGCAACAATACAGCCTCTTCTACTTCTCAGCTAGACACCATATGGGATGACAGGGAGTGTGCATATATACTGTATGCATGCTCCCTGGCAGCCCATATGGTGGCTGGCCTACAAGGTGTAAGGAGGGCTGTGCCGGTCACCATAACAGACCCGCCAAGCAACACGGCTACTGCAGTATATGGTGGGGGGGATGGCTGGGTGGTGTGCTCAGTGCAGGCAGTGGGGTAGCACTAGACACCAGGGCATAGGATCTGTATACAGGGACAGTGCCCGGAGGGCGGGGGGTGCCACTGGACACCATGGATCTCATTCGTACTGCGGCAGCAGCTGCACATAGGGTGGGGGGTACCAATGGACAGAAGGGATCATGGTATTACTACAGCGGCAGCTGACTGGAGGGTGGACGGTTACCACTAGACACCAGAGTAGTCCATCTCAGTACAGTGGCTGGCAATAGGTGGTAGGAGTGCCACTATATATGAGGGTGTCATGAGTATTACCATGGTGGGCAATCGGAAGGTAGGGTGTACCACTAGACATGAGGGGCAAGTACCGGAACGGGCAATTGGAGGGTGGGGGGTGCCACTAGACACCAGGGAAATTGATGCAATGATGGCAACTCGAGGGCTGGGGGGAGTCACTGGACACCTGGAAATCATGACTATTTTGGGGATGGGCAATTGGGATGGGGGAGCCAGTTGCCACCATGTCTGACATGGCAGCCGGCCACAGGGAGGCCACAAACCTGCCTCCGCTTCCCATGCAAATGAGCCCATAACGAGCATGCATACGGTCCCTTAGTGCCTTTCCAGGCCCAATGAGCTCATTTAGATGTTTTTGGCTAAATATCACACAGTGGCTCCCAGCACTTTCAGGATTGGAGACGCAGTTCCCTGCACTTACCTATGGGCTGCATACAGCCCAGATCATCCATGTTGGGGCAGCGCTACTTGACTTAGTGTTGCGCCAACATGGCCCTACATTCAGTCAGATAGTGCCGGCACGCTACCCGACTAAATATAGCAACCTCTGGGTCGGGAGCAAGGGCAAGTGTAGTGTAAACCTTTGTGCTCTGCTTTTGCCCATGTTTCAATATGTAGCCCCTGGTGTCTGTGAGAAGCGCCCACGTGGCCACACATTCTTCAAACAACCTTACCCTTAAAGTACCCTGTGTCTTCTCTATTAAGGGGAGCCAATCATTTGCCATTCATTGTCCTGTAAGTTGGAAAAGACTGCCTATTGCATTAAGACTGTTACTTGGCATACTACCATCATCCAGTTAAAGGCGCACTTTGTGACAAATGGCACGTGTTGCCAGTATATCTGTTATGTAGCTGTAATCAGTATTATCAGTATGAGAGTATAACACTGTAACTGATGTGTTACATTTACTATTTATTACATAAGTTTATGGGTCCGGTTGGAGGGCCTCTTATGGCTATAAGAGGGCCGCCTTACATGTTCTTAGGACCAGAGGACTGCGAACCAAAGGTGAGCAGTTCTGTGGTCTTAAGGATGCAAAAGGTGACTCTCTTATAGCCATAAGAGGCCTTCCATCCAGACCCACAAAATTATTATAGATCGCTAACTTCATTAAATTAAAAAAAACATTTTAGTTGCAGGAGCGGTCATTAAGAAACCCATTACAGTGCTCAGCACATGAGGTGCTCTTACAGCAATAAGAGTACCTCACGCACAAAGCGCTGTGACTGGTCATGGATGCCCCTGCAATCTATAAATATTTTTATATACAGAGTTTTAAGTGATCTGGGACACTACTGGAAATGAGCCTAGACTCAATGGCTAGTGTCCCAGTAACTATAAACTTAGCCAAAGAAGTCACTAAATGGGATAAGGCTTTCTTCAGATAAATAAGTGAGAAGAGGAAAACAAGTGGGGGGGATAGTGATGACTGGAAGGGTAGAACCTTAGACAGCACAGAAGAGGACTAAGAAAAATCCACCATCCTGAAAAGATACTTCTGCTCAGTCTTCACAGTGAAGGGAGAAGGAATGCACCAGCAGGGTGTAGCAAGAATGGGGAAGGGGCAAAGTACACAAAGTCCATTTTGTGACGAAAGAGTCCTGAAGGAACTTGAAGCTGTGAATGTGGACAAGGCTATGGGACTGGAAGGGATACATCTAAAGGTACATACAAAAAATATATATACCATCAGAAAAAAACCATAAGGTCTATCTTGTCTGATCATAAATTGGATTTCTCAGTGATTACTGATGGGTCCATCCTCTTTCCCCATTAGGAATTTCTTCCTCCTCGATTGGAGTACCCCCCAATGTTTTTGCTTTTAATTGCAACTCTCCTCTTTACTTTGTACCAACCCCTCTTAAAGCTGTCTACTGTTTTTAAGGATACCACCTCATCTGGCATCTCATTCCACTTAGCCACCACCCCCTCAGTCAAAAAGTGCCTCTCAATGCCCTCTTAAACTGTTCTCGCACCAGCTTGAGGCAGTGTCTTCTAGTGGCTTTGTTACTGCTCATGCTGAAGAGTACCTCAGATTTTACCTTGTTTATACCACTCAGGTATTTAAATGTTTTAGTCATATCTCCTCTCTCCCTTCTATCCTCCAAGGAGTACTGAAAGAACTCTGGGAGGTGCTAGCTGCACCACTGACAGCCTTGTTCAACAACTCACAGGAAACAGTTGTAATCCTGAAGGACTGGAGAAGAGATGGCATGGTCCCTCTACATAAGAGCAGCAGCAGGGAGGAGGCTAGCAACTATATGTCACTCAGTCCTACTCCAGTGTTGGGGAAATTAATGGAAACCCTAGAGAAAGAAAGACTGGTAGAGTATCTTTAATCCAGTGGGCTGCAAGATCACAGACATCATGGATTCAAAGGGGAGGAGGTGACACCAAATGAATCTGATAGATTTCTTTGACTGGGTGGCCAGGGACATAGATATGGGAAGCAAGGCCTATATGGACTCTTGGCAAGGCCTTTGACACTGTGCCACACAGCAGGCTGATAAGGAAACTGAGCAGTTTTGGGGTGCAATCCAAAGGGGTGAACTGGGTTAGAAGTTGTTAGTTAGGACAGAGGGTGGTGGTTAATGGCATTAACTGTAATGATTGGAGAGTGATCAGCTGGGTGCCACAGGGCTCAGTACTGGGACCGGTCATCTTCAGTGTCTTCATAAGTAACACTGCAGAAGAACTGGAAGGGAAGGTATGCCTTTTTGCAGATGATACATAAATCTGGAATACGGCAGACACTCAGGAAGGGATGGAGACAATGTGCAGGGATCTTGGAAAACTTAAGGATTGGTCAAGAGTATAGCACTTGGGGTTCAATGCCAAAAAGTGCAAAATTCTGTACCTTGGGCAATAGGAACCCAGGAGGTGACTCTAGGATGGGAGTCAGGTATTAACAGTCATTAAAGAGGAAAACGACCTTGGGTTTGTCATATCTTATTACCTCAAAGTGACACGGCAGTGTAACAAAGCAGTGGATAGGGCTAGTGGGATGCTGGGGTACATAGAGAGGGCTACCTCTAGCAGGAGGAGGGAGGTGGTGTTGCCACTATACCACATGCTGGTGACACCCCACCTGGAGTACTGTGTACAGTTTTGGAGGCCGCTGCTCAGAAAGGACATAAACAGGAGGAGGCAGTTCAGAGGAGAGCAGGTGTTGCACAAGAAACTCCTATACACCTTGGAAGAGAGGAAAGTGTGAGGTGACATGGTAGAGACCAACAAGCAACTCACAGGGGTGAATAGGGTGCAGAAATGGAGTCTCTTTCAAATGAGTAAGAACACCATGGCCAGGGAATTTGATGCATCGGGGGTTAAGATTTATGTGACAAAATACTTCTTCACTGAAACAGTGGTAGAGGCCTGAAGAAGACTATCACCAGAAGTGATGGAGGCAAAAACAGTGGAAGGCTTCAAGCATGCGTAGGATAAACACGGGTACAGTACAATACAGGCAGGGAGGAGGGAGGTTTACCAGAGATCAGTTAGGGCCTGCGGACACATATTAGGAAAGGAACATCTAGGCAGATTGGGTGGACCAAGCAGTCCTTTTCAGTCAACAAATTCTATGTTTCTAATGCACAAATCCCTTGGAGGAGCTGATAGGAATTCAGAGCAACAACTGTTTCAAACAGTCCTAGAACCAATCTGTCACATATTGTGTTTGCCCACTCGCCAGCAAAGCCCAGGAGCTAAGCACCTAGCAAGGCATTTGGCAAGATATTATGAATTTACTGTAGCGTCCCTTCTGATCTTAAATTGTTTTATTAAACCTTAAGGAAAACAAATCCTTGTCTCTGACTAGACAAGAGCCAGTCACATAACATACAAGGTTTCTGAATTATTGCCCTGTTCAAACAAAGAACCAGGCAACAGTTTATTAGAACCAGGCAATAGTTCATTAGAACCAGATAACATTTCATTAGAATTGGGCAATAGTTTTTTCAACTATTGCCCAGTTCGAATGCTTGTAACTCAGGTAAGGTTTAATCAAATAGATACTGACCAGACTTGTGTCAGGATATAGCGGGAAAATATAGACCGCTCAGGATGAATTATTGTCTCCCAACAGTCATAATGCCTGAAGCCAAACTACTGTTAGAAAACAGTTCATTCCGCAAGGTCTGTTTTCATCACTCTTTTCCTTCACCTCTGGTCAGTATTTGTACAATGTTACTTTGTTATTATAGTCTGATTCTTCAAAGTGCAATAAATTCTTGGCTATGTTTGCTGGGTGTTGTTCTTACTTTTATGTAAACATCAAACAATACTATCAATATTTGCTCTTGGTTCCTCCACTGAAGCACTGTTGAATTCTACAATGTTAAAAGGCTACTTGCAGAAAACAAACTCCAAGTTCCCATGTCAAGGTATAGACTATTGAGAGACTAATTCAATAGCACCAGACCCGAGATAAGGCTAGACAAAGCAGACGATATGATGGCTTTTATCAGACAGATGTAGTAGGTTACAATTCACAAGCATTCAAACCCTAATATGACCAACAATGGAATAAACTGGTTAATGATTAAACTGAACTACAGAACCAAATATCCAGGAGTTAATCTGACAACGCCCTAAATAACTAGACAGCTGTACTTCCCATAGGACATGGTTGGTACTGCAACACTTCCAGTAAATACTGGGGCCTACTACTTGGTATCACAGTAACACAGAACTTTTTGACAGATAAAGATCACTTGGGCCCAACTCAGTCTACCCATTTTGACCCTGCTTATACTGTCACCACAAACCCCACCTGATCTTCAGCTATTCCCCCTCCCCCTGCATTCCTACCAAGACTGCTATGTGCCTATCCAATGCATGCTTGAAGCCTACTGTTCTACTGTTTTTTACCACCACCAACTCTGCTGGAAGACTGCTGCAGGTGTCCAATACTCTTTCAGTGAAGAAGTATTTCTTCACATCCCTCCTAAATTTCCCCTTTCCATCTTCACTGCATGCTCCCTTGTTCTCACGCACTATCTCTTCTGAAAGATACTCCCCTCCTGTACCTTAGTCATCCCTGTGAGGTACTTATATGTCTCTATAATGTCCCCACTATTGGTTGTTGGTGGTGAAAATATGGGGTACAAAGATGAACCCCACTGTGTTGCCACTAAAAACTGCCATGCAGAAAAGCCGGACTTAGTCACCGGGGTGGGTTGGGCAGGGGAGTTACCCAGCAGCTAAGTGGCAATGTAAAGCAGTCAGAAAGATGTTAGTGGCACCAAAAAGGGTTTTCACCCACTAACCTATTCACCTGCAACACCTGCTTAATTCTTCAAATTTTTTTTATTATCCGACTAAGACCACTAACCTAAAAGCTTATTTCCAATGGTGTCCATTCGCATGGCAGAACTTGCCACAAAGTTCTGGCCATGGTACAGGCCAGGGCCAACTGTATGGCACTATGCTATGAGCAGAATTCATGGAAAATGGTGCTACCGCTGTACTGAACACCACCCTCCTGATCCTAAACTTTAAGCTTACTTCTAGGTCAAAAATCATCAGATTTTTCCTTTATTGAGACCAGAAATACCATGTTTCAACAACAATGTTACAAATACAGTCACTGACTCATACACTGCAATTTTGCTTTTGTTTTGTTTTTAAAAAAAAAAGGAAAAATACAGACACAAATTAATGGAATGGAAAACAAACTAAAATACTGCCGAATGATAAAAAATCCTCCATCCCATGGAGCGAGCAGCCACATTTCTTTCATGCCCAAGGTCAACCTTGACCCTACCATTCCAGCCCAGCAGCTCCCCAAAATAGTTGCACCTCTAGTTTTGGTACTATTATAGCAAAACACAGCATAGTGTACTTGTCTAAATCTCCCCATGGAAGCATATAGAAGAGGACCATGTACCCCCCATACATAACATTACTGGAGTGTCAGCCCCATCAGATTTTTCCTGCTGTCCTCCCTACTTTCCAGGTGGTTCACTGGCACCCCACCTGCTCCTAATCCCCTAAAGTATTCCTGAAATCCACCGGAACTCTCCCTCTTGGATGATCCAGAAGCAGAGAAAGACTGGCAGATCTTAACCTATATACACTGGCAGTAGGGTTGCCACCTGTCAGGTTTTTTACATGGTGGTCAGGTTTTCAGGGTCCCTATCAGGTAATCCGGGTTTTGCTCTGTGCTAGTCAGGTTTTTGAGCCATTTTGAGTGCTCACATACTTTTGAAACAAATGTTGTCATATCATTCATTGTTTCAGCTACATGTCCAGGTTACAAACAAGTTATGTTGTCAATGTAGCCTTTTGTTTGTGAATGCAGTCACCCTGGGAGGTGTAAAGTATGGCCATTAACTAACACCATTAGCACTTACTTAATCTAATCTTTCCACGGCATCTTAAAGTGGCATAGCAGCACAGCTGCCCCCATCTTTTGTAACAGTAACAGAGCCAGTTAACCTCCACTTTCATTTGCTGGTAAACATTTTCATCTCTAACAGAATGTAGGCATTTTTAAATGTTTTTAATTATTTTATTTCCTCAAGAAAAAAGTATAGTCACTTCTCTGGCTTTGAAATAGTACTGTGGTCAAGAACAGGAAATGGAGCCAGAAAAAGATAAAGTATGTATACTATTGTATGCTATTTACAGTATTTCCCTTGTCTCCCCCAGATAATATCTGTAAATGAGATTTCTTTTATCTCTGTATGCTTATCTGGTTAACCAATGTCAATAAATAAATAAATACGTAAGTAAATAAATAATTAGGAAGAACCTAGGAAAGTAACTTTAACAGGCACAGTACAGTATTAACATTTTTATTTAACTGCTGCTTTAAGTGTTGTTTTTTATTGATATAACAAATGGACTTCTAGGAGGAACAATGCATGATGAGTCATGAAAAGGGGTGGGGCTAGGGGCGGAGCTTAGGATCCGGTTTTCTCCTCATCCAAAGGTGGCAACCCTAACTGGCAGCCAGGAGGAAAAGGTAGGATATGACCGAGATATATAAGTTCTTGTGAGAAATCAAACAGTGGGGACTGTAAGGACTTGCGTGCAAAGAACAAGAGAACCGTGACAAGTGACTAGGGGTGGAAAGTAGTTGGGGGATTCAGGAGGGACATGAGGAAATGATTCACTGAATGGGTAGTGGATGAATGGAACAAACTGCTCAGAGAGGTGGTTGAAGCCAAGATGTGGTTTACGCATGGGTGGACTGATACAAGGCAAGAGTCTCTCCCGGCAAGTAGAAGAGAGGATGGGATAACTGGGAAAGCGGCTGATGATCAGCCACTAGGGCTAAGGGATCTTTAAATTTAATCTGACATTAAGGTAAGTTAAGGTAAGGTAAAATGTATTTTTCAACAGGATACACCTATTAGGACTTGCTACAGCCCTGTTTACAAAGTTGTCCAGCATAAAATTTACAAAGGAGGTATTACAGATTGACAAAATAGTACATCATTCCACAGAAATGCGTGTGTCTGATACAAACAAGAGCGAGAGGCTTAAAGAGCTAAATTTACAGAACAATACAGAGTATGATCAGGTTACACAAATACACATTACCATTTTCAATTTCTCATACCCAAATTCAGCAAACAAAATTCAATGACAAGTACACGTTAGGCACAAGGCAAGGTAATCTATCTATCTATCTATCTATCTATCTACCAAGTCAATCAATTAAGTCAGTACTGCCATTATGAACGTATCAGCTAAAAAAGCCAGTTCAAAGAATCCAACTTGTCCTGTAAGCCCTCCAAAAAGGGAGGACAAAGACTCTCACCAATATAAGTGGCTTCCAACAAGAGAATATTGGTACCAATGTATTCGAAAGAAGATTTTGCCTTGCTAAATACATACATACTGTATAATATCATTTTCTGTCTGTTGCTTGAATAAGTGCCAAATGAATAACTTTTTTCTAACTGTATGACATAGGATGGGTTTATGATGAATTTATGTGCGGTACAGTAAACTGGGATTAAGATTTGCTCTCAGGCTAGTACAATATAAATCAGATAACTTACCACATATATTTGGCTTTCAGGTAAACGCTGGACAAATTTGGATTAGTTTAACTTTTTTTTTCATTATTCTTTTGGTAACCAGATAGACAAGATAAGGCAATTTTATTTATACGGCACCCAGTCCCTGGGGCACTGGACGCCTTACATAAAAACAGGTCAGGTCAATTGTACAATACATATAAACTATAAATACTTAATACAACAAAATAATATAAAACAATAAATAATTCTCAGAATAATTGAAATACAGATTAAATTATGCTGGTCATTCGCCTTCGCCAGGGAAAGCCAAACCAAACAGGCTAGCCTTCAGACCCTTTTTAAAGGACTCGACTGCCACCCAGTGAGTTAAGGCCCACTAGGCATGGTGCCTGTTTTCAGGGGCCACCTGAAAGCACTGAGGAAGGTCAAGTGACTTGCTCAATCACACGGTATGCAAGTGGAGGCTGTGGGACTCAAACTCAAGTCTGCTTGATGTACTCCTACTCTAACCTTTGGGCAATACTGCCAGCTAACATAAACTGAGTTACTCTGCTTATAAGACCCACTCAGGTTTGGCCCTTACAGCTGGGTAATGTGAAAAACATCAGTACCCAGGAGATACTCTGTGATCCAGCAGCATGTAAATTCTTTTTCTGACACCTGTAAATAGTGTGCTCTGATGGAAAAAATGAAGTCACATGATCGTGCAGTAAGATTCCTCTTGCCCTTCAGTAAAGATCTTGTTTTCTTTAAAGGTTTTATTTCTGTCTTTTTTCTATGCTTTGAACATTGAACATTTTACACATTACAGTATAGCAAAACAAATGCTTAATTTTCATGAACTGCAATGTAAAATTGTTTACTTGTAGCAATCATGTACATGCCTGCTCTCTTTCACACAAAAGTAACTGCAATTGTTTCTCACAACCCATGAAACCTAGGCCCTTTAGCCCACTCTGTCTACTTCCCTGCTACTATTCAATTTAAGTTCTGTACCCCCAGGAAACACAGGAATCGCTACCGATACTCACTGATGTATGAACCATTTGGGTCTGGTTTCAGCCCTTGGCAAAGCTCTAAGACTGCACCCGTCTAAGTGTTTAATGACCTTCTCCTGGAGAGAGAGACAGAGAAAAATACTCTGTGGTCTTCCACACAGCAGATCACAGCATATTACTTACAGCCTGCCGTGACAGACTGAGGGATACCACAGGATTCGATTCTGTTCTCACGTAATTTTTGTATATGTTGCCACTGGGATAGGTCATCTCCCGGGGTCATCTAGTAGTGTAAGTTAGAGTTTCACTGCTATGCAGATACCCCGCTACACTCATCATTTATACCCCATAGATATGAGGTGATCTTTAAGACAGAACAATGCCTCCATTACAATTTAATTTGGTGTCCCCAAAAATGTATTTCAGGACTCAATTCAAAAGTGCCAATTGGGTGGTTGTGAGTGGAGATGGGGGTGGTAAGCACTCTGCCCCTCAAATTTGATAAAAAAAATTTTAACAATAAAAATGTTGTGGGTGACAGAACAAAAACACCCAAAGCAAACACTTGGTCCAGGGGAGATGGGCATGTGCTTGGACTTATGGTGTTTTTCACATAATTTTTTGGGACTTTTTTTTTTCCACTAGACCTCGGGGGAAAAGACAGGAAGAAAGTGGGTCCAGGCCCACGCACAGTTCATCTTTTTGGGACTTGGAGTTTGCATCTGTGTTTGTTTTTGGAATGTTGTTCACCAGCTATACAAAAGCTTCTTGCACAGTAGTTTTGCATGTGTGGTATTGGCATTTTATTCAGTTTCATTATTACTTAGTGTACTTTATGGCACCTGCCCCCCCCATCAGCCCTACTTTGGACTTGACCACCATCGCTGCACCAGGATCTACTTGTGTTCCAGTTGAAAATCAAGTGTTTGGTTATCATGCATTATACGACAGGTATCTATTGCAAGCCAAACATAACAGAGGAAAATATCATTTAAGTAAGCAACAACCCACAACAGAGTATGGGGTTACTGCGGATTAATCAACACCCCGAGTGCACTGTGAGGCACGAGGCTGCAGACTGTAAGCACTAGGGGTGTTGATTTACCCCAATAACCCCATACCCTGGAGTGGGTTATTGCACCTATAACACGGGTTCATTGCAAAAGTTAAATAAATTAAGAGAAAGCATTTCATTTCTCTTAAAACAGAAGAAATGTCACTGTATCCTGCCGAGTGGAAAAGTAGTCCCCTACAAGTACTGCATATTTCTGTTAAGTTATGAATACACAAATGATAGAAATATACCATTAGTATGATTTCTCACATTTGTTGTGCATAACATACATGTATGGGTTTTGGGAGCCCGCAACAAACTGACACAGTTGCCCGGGGGGGGGGGCTTGAATTGTACTCAGCAGACAGACAGCGAGTGAATCCCCGTGACTGCAGGACTAAAATGTTTATGTGCCACTCTCACTGTCTCGCTACTACTGTGTGCTGCATATTGATCCTTTGCTGTTTCTCACTCCGTGTCTCTCACCCATCACAGAATTTACTGCTCTTTCCATCTCCCTCTCTTCTACTTCCTATCCCGTGCAAGGCTGTTTCTGTCCTGCAGCACCTGGCTCTCGGTCTCTCTCTCTCTCTCTCTCTCTCTCTCTCTCTCTCTTTAGAGCATGTTGCTTGTTGAACACAGCATTATCATAACTTTGTATAAGACATATGCAGCACACTGTCTTGCATGCCTTACTAACTGCTAGATGCTGACACTATGTGACATAAAAAAAGACAAAAAAATAGAGCTTGATGTGGAAAAGAAAGAACTCTGACCCAGCTTCAAACTGCTGCATGTGAGATGGGGGTACAGTGATGAGAGTGTTGTCTCTTGCTCTCTCTGTACCCTGTGCTGACATGCCAGATGATCACATGCACTGGCTTTCTGACGAGCTGTTGCTCTCTCCCAGAGACACATTTACACTGACCACCCACTGATTACTTGACAAGGAGAGCGTTCTGTCTCTCTTGATCTACATCAGGGGGACATTCACTCTTCCTCACTCGCTCATGCTGCATCTCCAACTAAATGCCTTTCTCTCACACTGTCTGCCCCTGCATCGTGTCAAAAATAAATATAGCCACCACATGTCATTCAGTAACATAATCTGCCCATAGATAGTACATTTGGAAACTTCACTGTCACTCTCGCTGTCTCGTTAATTTGACATGGCTGCTGTTCAAATGCTTTGCTTTGCTCAGGAGGTACACAAGGAGTCCCGACAGCAGTTTCCCTGAGCTGCTCCGTGAAACTGTGGACTAAATAGAGTATTTAATCCACGTGCATGCAGAGCAACACCGCCAACTGGGTTGCGTGTTTTTGCCAACCCATGTTATAATACCCCATAAACTACTACAGCCACCTGTTTACTTGATTATCCACAGTTAAGAAATGCCAACGAGAGTTTATCCACATTTAAGACAAGTCCATGATAGTTTATCCACATCTAGTCCACAGGAAAATGGAAAAAAAAGGCACCTCTGATTCTGTTTACTTCAACTACCACAGAGCTTTTACAATCCAGGTTTTAAAACTCCTAGTCATATAACAGGAATAACTAGGGTTGCACAGAATCTGCCAAACATAATCTGATTCACTGGGTTCCAATTAGATTCTCGGATTTACAGTCCAAAAACCCTAATACTATTTTTACATACACATTCAGGATTTAGTATTTCAAATTATCTTAAATCCATATTTTAGGTCCTTATAGGATCTGAAATAGAATCGAACTAGGATTTGAATGTTCAAAAAATCCTAAAACCAAAAATCAGGTTGGTCACTGAGTATCCCTAGTAATCACAGTCAGCCGGCGTATATTCCGAAGAACCGGCTTCTGCTGTTGATTTAATGCCTCAACCTTTGGCCATAACATTTAATCGCACCCATCGGATGGTTATCCATTTGCATACTTGGCTAACTGAAAATAATATGTGCCTTGCAGATGTGTGACACAGGGGCACACGCAAAGAAACAGAAGTGAAGTTGTTTTTTTGTCACGTTTTTAGTTTTTCTGCGTAATATCTTGATGGAGGTCCAGGTGCCTCATGACCCAAAATAAAAAGAAATATAGGAGAGCAGTCTGTTCTGCAGCACACTGATACAAATTAGTACTGCACTTCAGCCTTACAAAAACCCTCTCTGAATTGGGACACATTTAAGTTACAGGTAGTATCTCTTCAAATGCTTCAGGACATTACATTTAAATAGGTTTTTTTTTGGCAAAAGACATTCACAGTCATCTAGAAATGTTCCATGAAACATGGGAAGGGACAATACAGAACTGAGAATTAACATTTCTCTGCAGCAGGACACCATGCCCCTTGATGATTCTCAATGTATGTTAAATGAAGTGGGTGACAATGTAAATGCTGAGAGTCAGGCTTGATCTTTCAGATGAGAATATGGAAAATGAAACGGTAGATTAATTACTAGGGAAGGGAACATTTTTTAACTAAGAAGGGCACACTAAGCCAGAGTTTGTTTCCAGGTATGACCTGGGATCACAAGGAAGTTAAGTGATTTGCTCAGGGTCACACAGCATGCAAGTGGGAGCTGATGAAATTCAAATCCAGGTCCCCAGGTTTGCAGCTCAGTGCCTTTAACCACTATGCTATACTTAGATCAGGCACTAATGTTAATAAAGAGGAGGATTTGTCAGATGATAATCGACTACAAATTTTTGACATTAATTCGGAATTCAGCAACAGGCGGTGGATGTTATTTAAAACTAAATCTGTTTTTGCCCAACAACCACAAATTCAGGTTTATCAGAATATAGTACAGAGAGAGATTTCAGAATTGTTGGATAAGGGCCATTATGATAAACCAAATTTGAATCTCACATAAAAAGAAGCTGACATCAAGCAGGAGTGCCGTCAACTTCACTCTATGGGGGATGCTGTTGGTCGGTGTTGTGTCGCACAGCCTGGATTTTCCTGGAGTACCTTTGATCTGCCGGAGTTCGTGGATATTATGAGGATTATCCAGGGGATGCGTCCCACTTGCTGTAGGTTAGATCCGGGCCCTACTTCCCTGATTTTGGGTTGTAGTGACATCATAGGCCCGGTCTTAGCTCGGATTGTCCAGTGCTCTTTGGACTTGGGTGAGTTTCCTAGCTCCCTGAAGGAAGGGGTGGCGACACCCTTCCTAAAGAAAGCTTCTTTAGACCCAGAGAACCTAGCAAACTACAGGCTTATCTCTAACCTTCCTTTTGTGGGGAAGGTTTTTGAGAAAGTTGTGTCAGTTCAACTGGAAAACCATTTAACCATCCATAATTTATATGAACCTCTCCAATCGGGTTTTCGTAACAGCCGTAATACTGAGACTGCTCTGGTTCGGGTGCTCAATGATCTCCTGATGGCGAGAGATTGGAGATACCGTTCCATCTTGGTTCTCCTTGATTTATCCCCAGCCTTTGACACTGCAGATCATGGGGTCCTGCTCGAGCATTTGAGGTCCATCTTCGGGCTGTCGGGGTCAGTTCTCAGATGGTCTACATCTCTCCTCGCTGGTAGAACGCAAAGTTGTCTCAGGTATTTTTTTCTCTGAGGCTTTCTCTCTGCCTTGCGGGGTACCTCAGGGCTCAGTGCTGTCCCCCATGTTATTTGCAGTGTATATGCCCCTCGGAGACACTGTAAGACGGTATGGGCTGTGGTTTCACTGCTACGCTGATGACATCCAGCTCTACCTGTCTTTTGCCCCTGACCAGGTTAGTGCTATCTCGGTACTGAACAGCTACTTCGTAGATATCCAAGATTGGATGAGTGCCAGTGGTTTAAAGTTGAACCCAGGAAAGACTGAGGTCTTGGTAGTAGATCCGGGTCGTAGGATAGAGGGGTTAAGGACTGAGCTCCCCTCCGGTTTAGTCCTGGGGGAGCACAGATTCTCACCTCTGAACGGCTGCGTGACCTAGGAGAGGTGTTTGACGATAGCCTGACCCTTCGTCATCAGGTGTCGGCAGTCGTCAAGCTGGCCTTTTACCATCTTAGGAACACTGCTAGGATCAAACACCTTGTTCCGTCCAGTGACCTGCCTGTCTTGGTCCATGCATTTGTGACATCGCGCCTTGACTACTGCAACTCCCTTTGCCTCGGGCTTCCTAGGGTTGATATCCGCCGCTTGCAGCTAGTGCAGAACACTGCAGCACGTTTGTTGACTGAGGCTTCAAGAAGAACTCATATTACCCCTGTGTTGCACGATCTGCACTGGCTGCCTATTCAGTGGCAGATCACCTTTAAGGTAGGTCTATTGACTTACAAAGCCCTACACGGACAGGGTCCTGATTACTTGAAAGAGCTCCTGGTTCCTTACACCCCCCAGCGACAGCTCTGCTCAGTTAACAAGGGGTTGCTGAAGATTCTGAGGGTAAGTTTGAAGTCATCTGGTGCGCGTGCCTTCGGGTTTGTGGCACCTACCCTCTGGAATTCTCTGCCCCGTCAGCTATGGGAGTGCAGGACAGTGGGGTGCTTTAAGCAAGAACTGAAGACCTTTTTGTGGGGAAAAACATACCCTGAATTCCTCTAATTTGTATTTGTATTTATTGTTTATTCTTTTTAGCTTACTGTGCAGCACCTTGAAGTGTGAAAGGCACTATAGTAAATAAAATGTGTTATTATTATTGACTAAACTGAAAAGCAATGATCAATTATAATTAAAGAGGCTGATACAGGAGGGAACACTGTAGTTTTGAATGTTGCACATTATAAACAGACTGTGATGGATCTCTTAAAAGGAAATGTCCACCTGTAAAATCGGGCCCCACCTCAGTGTAAGGCAAAGTCTAATTAGCATTTTTCCAAAGTGTTTAATGTTTTTGCTTACAGTCAGTTTAGTCATTTAGATTTTATCTGGTTGATCCTGCCATCCCTCCTGGCAACATTTTGACCATGGCACCCCTACGAGTGCACCCACATCCTCCTGAAGCTCTCCTGAGAATGGCGTATGAGCCGGGGATCAGCTGCGGGAGTATGCATAGAGGGTCCTGTATAGACAGAGCCATTAGTAACTCTGGTTTGCAATTTACACGTCTCAGTGATATATCGACATCAGGTATAGACTGGCAGTCGACTGTTAGTTTATACCTGGTCGCAGTATAGCACCAAGACATGTAAATTGCAAATAGCTCCATTTATACGGAACCTCTATGCACGCCCCTATGGCTGCCCTCCGGTTCATACGTCATTCTTGGGACAGCCACGGGAGGCTATGGGTCCACAGTTCACTCCCCTTGATTGGAAGTGATGATGAGGGTGCACGGTTTAGCTATCTAGGTCAGAGACCTAGAGTTCCACAGCTCACCCAAATTCCTAACAACACGTAGAAGCCCACCTGCCACCATACCCAGCCTTCGTGAATGGGCCCACAAGCAGAGCGAAATGGAGGTTGTAGGACTTGCGCTCCAAGGTTGCATTTCTATAATGGCGGCAGAGATACTGGCAACGAGGGCAGCACTGAAATGTACAAGATCTCTACCCAGCCTTTACTGTTTAGCAGAGGGGGCATACCAATTGTAAGTAATCATGCTAATTTCACTCCAACCAAATGCACTGCTATCCATATGCATTTGTTTAGCTGCTGATCTCCAGAGGTGGGAGTGTGGGTTGGGGAGGCAGGTCGCAGTGGTGCGTGGGTGTGTGTGTGTGTGTGTGTGTGTGTGTGTGTGAGAGAGAGTTTCAGTTATGTGAGTAGCCTGCCACCGAGGTACAGGCAGATTCCTGATGACCTTATACATACAGCTTGGAGCCACGATACTGGCTTGTCCTAACGACTGACTGCTATTTAAACAAACACTGACAACCCCTGTGGAGGCCCCTTTGAAGTGGCAACAGACTGGGCAGAACAAGGACTGGTACATTTCAGTGTTGGGGGGTCATGGACATATATCTGCCAGGTCCCACCCAAATACGTAAATGGTTCAACATGGTTACCTTTGTTACCTGACTGTTTGCTAAGTTACTGTCCTGTTACTCTAAGTGATTAATTAATCCCACAAAGGATGTGTTCCTCCCCTTTACCAGCCCGCATAGCGTTTTGCTACATGATCACAGTCTAACAGTTACAATAGGGTACTCCTGTCTGGTTAAGATCACGCACAGAGTGATTTCTTCTTCATTTGGATATCTGGGGAGTGCTGTCCTCACCACCATACATCTAAAAGATTTCTTCCTTGATCTCAGTGAAGTGGGGCTGCCCAAAGCAGCTCCCATGAAAGCCTGCTCCAGTTGGTATAGCCAGGATTCGAACCCATGACTGCTGAATACAGCTACTTGCATTGCTATTTCACTCCTCTATTCTAGAGATGCAAATCCTCCATGTTGTTCTGTCTCCCAAATGAGGGTGAAGATGTCTGCCCATACTCACTCTCCCCCATGCTATTACGGTAGAAGGCCCCTCCTCAAGAGGACCAACCTCCAGGCTGGCTAGGCCAGCCAGAAGGGTTTTGTCATAGACCCCTACCTTGGAAACCGAGTTTTTGGCACTGTTACCAACACATTGCTGCTGGTTACTCAGTTGCGCTGTTTTTTTTCACTCAACCCCCAAGTTGTCTCTCCCAATGGAGATGGCTTCTTCTCTTAGTTTATGGCTGCTACCCCTTTTCCCTGCCCTTGCTCCCCCTCTCCTTCCCTTATTCTCCTCCCTACTTCCTGCCTACCTCAATTAGCAACTCTGACAATGCCTCTGGCTACTACCTATCTTCCTAAGTCTTAAAATCCTACTACCCTCTCTTCTTCCCCTCCATTTTTACTTAAACTCATGTCTCTCTTTTTGAATACTGCTGTTTATCTATGATGTACTATTATGCACTGTTATTGTATGTTAGAAACTCAATTTGTTAGTTCCACCTGTATCTGTTTGTAACCCTCCCCACTGACGTGGAACCTTTGTAAATGAGCTGCGTTGTGCTCAAAGGTACTTTGTAATCCGAAATTGCATAAACAAATAAATGAATAAAAATAAAATATAATTCTCCAGGTTCCCCAGTTTATACTGCCCTCGTTGCCCAGGGGTAGAGGTTTTTCTCCCCAGTTCAGGACCTGCACAATAACAAGGTTGCATTATGTTGAAAAAAAGAGGTCACGTCTGTACTATATAAATACATTGTGTGTGTGGTGGGGGGGCGGCTGTTGGGGGGGACAGAGGCAAGTAACATACCTGCTAATACTGCAGAATAGCTAAAATAAGTGCCCCACAATCTGTGCATCTTTTCAGGAAAGCATTTCAGATTATCCAGAATTAAGATGGGAACCTGCTGCGAAAATGTTTTATTTAAATTGGATTTTGGTTTTATCTCATTATTAGTTTAATGTTTATTTATTGTTATATGTGTTTCTACCTACTTGCACAGCACTCAGAACCTCCGGGATGGGGCACTCAATTAAACCCTTGCTTACTTACTTACAATACAGATGTGACCAGGATGACAAACCCAATCGTGCATGCAAAAATGCTATCTTGTATTAGGAAACCAAAACGGGACCCGGTGTTCCTCCAGGAGTTACACCTTACCGCATCAGAACATGCCAAGCTACTGAAGCTAGGATTCTAATATTCCTCTTCGTATGAGGGAGGATGCAGACGAGAGGTTGTTGTACTTATTCCCAGGCACACCCAGTTTGAATAGCAATGGATATGGTGACACACAGAGGATCATTTAGGTCTAGCACATGGTACCCTACATGGTCAGGAGGTGACCCTGGTAAACATATACGTACCCCCTGCTGCCAATACCCCAGTTATCAAGCATTTGGTGGACCATATTATATCTTTCACCAAAGGGATTCTACTTATGGCAGGGGACCTGAATATGACCCTAGATCCTAGCCTGGACTCCTCCAAACAGAATGCCAATAAACATTTGTTCTCCCATAAATACTTCAAAAGTCTCAAACAGGAGACTGGATGGGTTGATGTCTGGAGGACACTGCACCACAGACAATGTAGCTAGTCCCATGATTCAGAGGTACACTGCACCTACTCCAGGATAGACTTTTGCTACACACAAGCGGAGCATATCTGTAGGGTTGCCCTCTGTGCCATCGAAGATATATTCCTCTCCGATCATGCCTCGGTCACTTCGTACTGGGACTTTGGACTTGAAAAAGGATCAACCCGTTAGAATCTAAACACATTCTTGTTAAAATCCCCCACCTTCTGAACATACACAGAAGAAGAACTCAAGGAGATACTTCGGGAACATTCTGAAAATTACAACGCACACACACTGCAGTGGACACACTCAAAGCAGTTTGAGAGGCCACTTCAGTACGCTTCTCTCCTAAAGAAGCGCAGACAGAAACGTAGGCAGGCCCTCAAGGACTTTCTTCAATCCGCCAGCTGATGTATGTCGTAGGGGCATAGGTCACAAAGCATAGGTACACCAGAAGTTATAACGTTCACAAATAGCATTTTATTATAAATCAATAACAAAATAGGAAAATAAAACTGTACAGGATAGCTCTTCTTAAAGGCATCACAAACAAAAAAATCCTTACTCTGAGTCTCTCTCTCAGTTTAAAGGGGAATTCTCATCTTCAGGATTTCTTAATCTCTGAAAGCCCATAAAAAGCTAATTTGAATCAGCACAAATCCAGAGTTACTCATATGTAAATCAGCCTGTAATTAAGGTCAAGGGGCAACCATGTGTTTTAGGCTTCTGACAGGCAGTGATGTCACCGCAGGCTTGACCCTGCTTTGACTGCAGATAATTCAGTAGGTTAAATAGGAAGTTGTCTGTTTTATTAAGGGTGTTTTAAACACTGAACTAAGCCAGCTGTTTTGAATGGCTGCCCACTTGTTGTCCCCAAGCCGAAGGGGATCCCGAAGCCCTCACTGGGCGGTGCTCTTCTCCAACAGAACCAGCTGTTTTGACTGGCCACCTGCCCGTTGTCCCTAAGCCGAAGGGAATCCTGAAGCCCTCACCGGGTGGTGCTCTCCTCAGACTGAACCAGCTGTTTTGACCGGCCGCCCGCCGGTTGTTCCCAAGCCGAAGGCACTCCAAGATTTTCAAACTTGGCGCCTTTTTTGTACCAGTAGGCCAGTCGCTCCTGCCTGCTTGGCCACTACAGCTCCAGGACTAAAAAAGGTGCTAATTTTTAAGGCTGTTTATGCCTAGTAAGAGTAGCTGCTGATTTTATCAAACTGCAGCTCTCTTTCACCTCCCTCCTGCCTGCTTAAACACTACAGCTCCAGAACTGAAAAGAAACCAATTTTTTTCAGCTGTTTCTGCCTTTCAAGAGAAGCTGTTAAATTAATTGTATTGCAGCTCTCTTGCGATCTAATTTTTCACACACACACACACACACACACACACACACACACACACACACACAGACCTTAATTAAATACTCTTGCTCCTGACAAAAGTACCGTCCTCTCACCAATCAGGTGCCAACCTGCATCCATCATAAGAACCGGCCTTCTGTCCCCTTATTTTAGTCTCTTAAAGGGGAACTGTCCCTTCATATTTGACGTAAAATTACTTATCCCATGATTAGATTCCCTGCCACTGGGCAAAACTCATCTCAGTTACCCACTTAAACTAACTGGTATCCCATGCCAAGAAAGAGTTTTCCTAGGCTCATCTTAACACTAGTTCTTCTTGATATAGGTCTTCCCCCGCACTTCCATGATGCAATTCACACTGACCTTACACCCCGGGGGCCTCAGAAATTAACTGCATCCCCAAGGTCAACAATATCCCCCCTGCCACTTCCTTACAATCCCCCTCAGGCACTCCTATCCTCCTTTTCCTTTTGGCCTCATTTTTACAAACAGACATGAGAAAATTACCGATGTCAAGGTCCTCTCCAACTCCCTTAGTGACCACTCCCCTGTCACCCGCCTCTGGTCCACTAAATATTTCAAGCTCCAAGAAAAACCTACCATTCACTGCATTCTCAAGAAGGGCCAACTCAACCCGCTTATAGCCTATCTCCGCATCAGGACTGGTCTGTGCTGAACTCTGCGACCTTTGCTGACCACACCTTGAACTACTTTATAAACAAGTTCAACGCTGCCTGTGATATTTTTGTCCCTAGGAAAAAACTGAGGAAAAAAGCAGCAAATAACCCATGGATCACGCCTTCCCTTCTTACCCTGATGGCTAACAGAGACGACCACCTGTGGCATAAAGTGTGGGCCACAGACAACACTACACACTGGCAAAATTATAGGAAAGCCAGAAACTCCTGCACCCTGGCCATCTGGCAAGCCAAAAGAAACTATTACAAGGAAGCACTCTCTAACTCATGGGGTGACAGCAGAAAATTTTGGGACAACCTAAAAGAGCTTAATGGGAAGCCCAGTAAATCTCCACCCTCCAAGCTATATGTGGATGGATCTGTCACCCAAGAGCCCCTGATCATAGCTAACACCTTCAACGCTGCATTTACCAATCTAAGTGGTGTACTTCCCCCTGACTTCTTTGACCCCCTTCCCCCATCTGGCCTTACCAATGCAGACATATCCCCAGCTCACCCTCCAATTCTATCTTAAACCAATATCCCCCAGCACTGCCAAGAAATATCTGTCCAAGGTCCTAGGTAAATCGCACTACAACAGCAACTTGCTTTATTTGAAGCTGCTACGCATGACACTGGAAGCGGTCCTATTGCCCCTTACCATAATCTTGAACAAATCACTCTGCCTCAGGCAATTCCCCTCTCAATGGAAAGCCGCAAAAGTGACCCTGGTTCATAAGAGTGGTGACCAAACTCAACACTCTAATTACCACCCCATCTCCATCCTCCCCACCTCTCAAAAGCACTGGAAAGAATAGTAGCTGACCAGCTAATGGAGTTCCTTGCAAAGCACAATATTCAGTGCCCTGAACAGCACGGGTTCAGGACAAATCATAGCACCACATCTGCTCTCCATCAATATACCTCCTTTATTCACAATGCTCTTGATCGAAAGCACTTAGTGGGATCAGTGTACATTAATCTCACTACGGCTTTCAATATGGTAAACCATCCCCTACTACTAGACTCCCTCGTTACCATCGGTGCCTCTTCTGGGGCTGTGTGCTGGTTTAAAAGCTACCTTGAAGGAAGATCCTAGCAGGTAAAAATTTGGGACAAATTGTCCTCCAGTAAACCTGTCTGGTCAGGGGTCCCTCAAGGATCTATCCTTGGTCCTTTATTATTCAGCCTCTTCTTCAACTCTCTACCTCTTGCACGTCCTGGTGACCTTCTCCTATATACAGATGACACGGTGTTATTCGCCAGTCATCCGAATCCCCAGGCAGTGACCCACAGTCTCCAAGATGAATTCTCAGTGGTTGAAGACTGGTTCATGCAGCACAAATTGGTTTTGAACTATAAAAAGACGAAGACCGTGCTCTTCACAAACCCTCATAACAGGCACAATTCAGCTACACTCAATATTAGGAACAGTCTTCACACCCCTCTTGAATAAGTTCAGACCTTTAAGTACCTTGGTATTACCCTCGACAGTGCCCTGTATTTTTCGGAACACATCAATATGGTCTCCAAAGCGGCCAACAGTAGGTTGGGGTGCTTTATAGGCATAAACACTGCATGCCAGAAGAGGCCCTCAAAACAGCAGTCACATGCTCCGTTCTCTCAATAGTGGATTACGGTCTCATCATATATGGTGCTGCCACTGATACTGCGCTAAAATGAATTCACCTAGCCCTAAATAAAGCCTGTAGGCTGGTCTCAGGCATACACAGTAGGAAACATACATGTGACCTCTACTCCATGACAAACTGGCTCAACCTCAGTGACAGGACAAAGAACCACACCTGACTATATGGGGGAAAAAATTAGCTTAGGGCAGGCCTTACCCCCCCAAAAAAAAAACTCCCAGCCCTTGCTAGCCCGTGCCTCTTGCCCTCGTACCACCAGGAAAGTATCAAATCATGCCTACCAAGTCCCCTTTTGTCGAACAAGTCAGGCACAATGGTCTTTTAGTTACAGGGCTCCAAGTTGGCTACACGGGCTTGCAGCCGGCACCACTGACACTCCCACACTGGGCCCATTTAAACACATCCCGAGATCACACCTTGTTGCACACAGCCACTGTGACTGCCCTTCCTAGCCCCCATATATCCTCCCACTCTCCTTGCCGCCCCACCAGTGATACCTCTTAACCCCTCACCACCTAGTGGACGAAGCCTAACATTAGGCTATCACCTTACCAACAAAGTTATTTATAGCTGCCTCCTCCTGCCTGTAATTCTTGTTGGTACAAATCATTTAGTCTGTTTAATGTATGTTTCTGTTTTGCTCTATAGCCCTTCACCTGTATGAGTATATTCCTTCTAACAGCCTCCTGAAACCTTTATGTATCCATGTGTTTACAGTTTTAGTACACTTAGTTGTTTGTATTGTGATTTGTTGGTGTATGACGTGGAACCTACGTAAATGAGTCTTTAAACTCATAGTACCTGTGATCCGAGACTTCAAATAAATAAATAAATATAAAATAAATGAGAAAAGAAATTATTCTTACATATTTAATTGTCCTTACATCTTCCTTTCCATGCCAGTTACATATTATGATATGCTTTGACCAATTTATGATAAATAATGTAACTTTGGGGTATCCTCAGGTCTACACAGAGTTCCTCTCTCCTCACCAGCTACTGCTCTTAATATTTTTAAGGCATTCTATGACAACAATGACATCATTCCATGCTATTCTTCTGAATGGCCTGGAACGGTGTTACTGATGTCATAGAATGTTCAGGCAGTATGAAAAAGAGAGCAGCAACTGCTGAGGAGAGAGTGATTCAGGGTAGTTACAAAGACAACAAAATTAGATCATTAATTTAACAAAAAAATGTCCAGAACATAACAGAATATTTGATAGACACTAAGGCAGGATATTCAAACTGCGCCTTGTAAGGGCACAAGTGGCTGCTCTGCGCAACTGAGATGCGCCAGCGCACAAAATTGATATATTCAAACGAGATGTGCAATAGCACATTTCATCTCAATATATCAAGATATGTGTGCGGCGCAAATGGGGGCCGCTGACGATGTGCCATGCATCTCTGCCAGGTCTGAATACCTGAATGGGAATGTATGACTCATGGATGCACCGAGCGCAATTCAAGATATTCAGACCAAAACCAGCAAATGGATCCATTAGCTATGCAAGGCGCAAATGGGGCCATGTTCATGTCATTATGGCCCCATTTGTATGTCCTGTGCAGGGACGCACCCGTCTGGATGCACAGGGTACCCTGAAAGTGGATGTCAGGCCACAGTCCCTGGTAGTCTAGTGGACCCCCTCTTCCCCATGCCCTGATCATGAATGAAATATTGTTTCCATCCTATCCCTTATAGTCTAGTGGTACCCCCTCCCATCCCTGATATCCAACGAGCTGATATAAAAATAATTTCCATCCCTAGTAGTCTAGTGGCCCCCCCCCCTTGCCGAAGCCCGTCCGTAGTATTGTAGTCTATCACAACTCCCTGGTAGTCTAGTAGTACCCCCCCCAGCCCCGATCGCAGCAAATCCCACACCCAGGATCGCCCTGGTAGTCCAGTGGACCCCCCACCTACTGAGGCAAACAAATCTCACCACGCTGCACCCATCCCAACATGGGCATGACAGCTGGCGGGCAGCAAAACCCACTTGCACACCTCCACGGCTGCCTGCTGACTTTGCCATCACTGAATGACACCTTACAGTAAGCTCTGCAATACCATTGGTCGATGATGTCGTCAACCAGTGGTGTTGCAGAGCTTACTATAAGCTGTCATTCAGTGACGGTGCAGTCGGTGGGCATCCATGGAGATGTATGAGTGGATTTTGCTGCCCGCTGGCTGTCATGCCCATGCTAGGATGGGGGGAGCGGGGTCCACCGGACTACCAGGGCGATCTCAGGTGTGGGTTTTGCTGCGATCAGGGCTGGGAAGGGGGTACCCCTAGACTACCAGGGAGATGTGACAGATAATAATACTACGGATGGGCTTTGGCAAGGAAGGGGACCACTAGACTATCAGGGGTTCGAGGGTAATGTACTGTACGGAAAGGGTTTTGGAAGGGAGGGCCACTAGACTACTAGGGATATGGGGGTATAACTCTCCCTCACGATTGGGGCTGGGAGGGGTAGCCACCCAGGGGCTGGGCTACTGCACTGCACTGTGCAATACAGCGGCCTGCCTGTGGGTGGCTACCACTTAGGCTTGTTTTTTCCAAGCCTATCTTCGCTCAGCACATCTTCGAGATGTGCAGGCAGCTGCGCCACATATCTCAGCTGAATATGGAGGGGAACGCACCCTCCGGATGCGCAGCATACATTATCGTTGCACTAAGGCACATTGGGATTTGTGCGGTGCATCAGCCCCTTTTGAATACGGCCCGGGCGCATTTCAGGGATGCGCCAGTCCAACTTAGTTGCGCAGGGCACATCTCCTTTGAATATCCTGGACTAAAAGGCATCTAGAGGTGCGAAAAAACGTTTCCTATCACCTTTAAGGTGTTATTACAACACTTTCTACATTTATAATAATTGTTTTGCATGTGCATTGAAACTAGTGAGTTATCTCCTTCACATTTCAAACTGTTAGTAAAAATAATTCAATACAATTCTAGTGTGTTACATTAGAAAATCCCATTCAGCCCAAAATATTGCAGCAAGAAACTGTTGTACTTTTAACTTTATCAGAAAAAGCAAAATACTCTTTTAAGAACACTTTTTAAGTTATGAATGTTTTAATACTGTTGTCCATCTATGTGTTGTTGCAATTAATAAACAAGTAATTGTGTCCTATTTTTTCTTTCCAAATCAAATATGGATAGAAAAGAATAATATTTGCAGAATCATAAATAATGCTCAAGACTGTTTTTACTGTCTTCATCCAGGAAAGACACACTGAGCTACAGCTTCTTCCCAGGTGTGTTTTGGGAGCACAGGGAGGTTAAGTGACTTGCTCTGGGTCACACAATATGCAAGTAGAGCATGTTGGAATCAAAACCCATTCTGCTGAATGAACTAAGCTTATTCACAGCTCTTTGATTTAACCTCTAGGCTGGATCACCAGCTGATCATCAAATACTACAGATTTCAAGGCTGACCCCATGGTGCCAGGCCAGTAGATACAGGGCCACATTTGCATTGTGCAGACCTGAGCTCACATCCGAAACCCATGACTGCAAGAGAACAGGCTGTAAGATAGGGGAAAGAAAGAAAAAGAAAGGTGATGCTGTGGCATCCCCAGAAATTTGTACTGACGAACACAGACAGGATCGAGAAATCCTGATACGGGGCCCCGTACCTATTGGCACCATAAAGCCAGCCTTGAAATCTGTAGTTTTTGATGATCAGCTGGCAATATAGCCTACAGGTACAGCAATGAGCTGTGAACAAGGCTGGTTCACTCAGCACAACTAGTTTTGATTCCAACATGGTCTGCTTGTGTACTGTGTGATCCTGAGCAAATCACTTAAGAACTCATTCTGTCCTGGGTAGCCATTTTGTGCCAGGTTAAGCAATGGATGGTTCGGACTTCATACAAAGCTACTGGAAGTAATGAAATTAATCTTCATGTGCTCCCAAAACACTCCTGGAAAAAAGTTTCAGCTGAGTGTTCCTTTCCTGGACAAAGACTGAAAAAAAAAATCTGTAAACATCTGTTATGATTCTGCAAATATTATTCTCTTTCGATCCAGATTTGACTTGAAAAGAAAAAGATAGCTCACAATTGTTTTCTTAATTGCAAAAACACAGATGGACAACAGTGTTAAAACATGCATAACCTGAAATGTGTTATTAAAAGAGTATCTTGTTTCTTTTGATAAAGTTAAAAGTTTGACAGATTTCATTTTTTTTTTTAGTTGCTTTATTTCTCACCGCCACCGACCAGCCCCCTTCCACCAGCCCCCCCCAGCCCTGTCACCCTGACGTCCACTGGAACTTACCTCTGGCGTTGAGATGCCAGCTGGCCAGGTGCGGCACCTGCGGGGGGGTCATCATTATCCCGCCAGTCGGTGGAATTTTCACCTCCATTTTTACCCATCCCCGAGTGCAGAGCTGCCAATGGCTGAGCCTCGCACACTTTCGCACATGGCATGCCGGGTATCTGCTCTGTCTCTACCCTGTCTTGGAGCCAGTGTGCCACCTTCCAGTCGCCGCTAGGGGCCAGGCGTGCACCAGTTTCCGATCCCACCCCTCCCCGGGAGAGGAGAGCTGTCCTCCGGACGCTCGATCCTCTCCCTCCCCAGCCGACCCCCGGTGACCCACTTGCACTGCGAACACAGGTCGCCGGCATGGCAGAAGGTAAGACAGTGATGCCTCAGCCCTCCACACCACTGGGCCCGGCTCAGTATGACAGATTCTTACTGAAATATTCTGGATGGAATAGTCATGGTATGTTCTAACATAGCAATACCAGAATTCTATTGGATTATTTTTCCTAGCAGTTCGAAATGTAAAGGTGATGACTCACTAGTTTTACTGCACATACAAAATTATTATGAATGTAGAAAGTGTTGTAATAACACCTTAAAACACACTTCATAGCCAATTTCCTATTTAACCTACTGGATTATCTGCAGTAAAGGCAGAGCCAAGCCTGCAGTGATGTTATTGTCTGTCAAAAGCCTAAAACAAATGGCTGCCCCCAGCTCTTAATTACAAGCCAATTTACATATGAATAACTCTGGGCTGCTAAGACTTACAGGTAAGCACAACAGTTCACTCAAAGTAGCATTCTATGGGCTTTCAGACTTTAAGAAATCCTGAAGATGAGTGTTCCCTTTAAACCTCAATCTCTCTCTATCACTCTAAACAAAACACTGCTCTCTTTTTATAACATGTCTTTTCCTGGCAGTTTAAACTCTGCATCCTGATAGCTGTTAAATTACATCTCCTGTTTTTAACAAAATGTAAGAGAACTTAGTCAATTTCTTTTCTGAGGCCAACCCAAAGAGTACATGTAGTATTAGCACAGAAACATAGAATTTGACAGCAGATTTGTTTATTTATTGAATTTTGTTGACCCGGTAAGCCCACTGGGCCTAGAAGTCCCTTTTTCAGGGGCGATTGGGGGGAGAGGGGATACAGATGATACGCAACTGAAATTGAACCAGATTATGCTGTTGATGGTATTTTTTTTTTTTTACTGAATGGGAGAAATCTGGCCAGGACACTGGGGAAATTCCCATACTCTTTTTCGATAAGTGCCATGGGATCTTTAGCATCCACCTGAACTACCACCAATCCAGGCAGATGGGACCTCGGTTTAACGTCTCATCCGAAAGACAGCACCTCAGAAGTGCAGCACCCCCCTCATGCTGCACTACAATGTCAGTATTGGGATATTAACCCAAGTGCCAGATGTGAGAACTGAACCCACAGCCCTCTGATCTCCCGGCCTCAGAGGTGAGTGTGCTACCTACTCTGCCACTGACACCGACCGATATGCCCATCCAGTCTGCCCTTTTCCCTACCTACTAAAAAAGCAGCAGATCCTGCCTTATCTCCAGCTTTACCTCCTCTTTCGAATCAATAGGGTACCCTATGTCTATTCCATGCAGTTTTGAATTCTCCCACCGACTTTGCCCCTACCACCTCCACTGGGAGACTGTTCCATGCCTCCACCACCCATTCCATGAAGTACATTCTCATGTTGCTCCTTAGTCTACCCCCTTCCAGTCTCATATCATGCCCTCTTGTTCTGGAGCACCTCCTTTTCTGAAAGATGCTACCCTCCTGTACCTTATTTATTTTATTTAGGTATGTCTCCCCTCTCTCTCATCTCCTCCAGGGTACACATATTGCATGCCTCCAGTCTCTCTTTGTATGACTTTTGGTGCAGACCGTGCACCATTTTTCCTGCCCTTCTTTGAACTGCCTCTACCCTGTCTATGTCCTTTCAAAGATGCGGCCTCCAGAACTGGACACAGTATTCCAAAATGAGGTCTCACCAATGATTTGCATAGTGGCATCACCACTCTCTTCTTCTGCTAGACATACCTCTTCCTACACACCCCAGCATCCCACTGGCTCTCCCCACAGCCTTGGCACATTGTTTGGCCACCTTTAGGTCATCAGATATGATCACCCCCAGAACTCTTTCCTGTTTAGTGACCTTTAGTAACTCCCCACCCATCATGTAATCCTCCCCTGGGTTCCTGCACCCCAAGTGCATAAATTTGCTATTCTTCACACTGAATCTTAGTTGCCCCACTCTGGACCATTCCTCCAGTTTAGCTAGGTTCTTCCTCATTTTTTCCACCCTTCCTGGAGTGTCTACCATATTGCAGATCTTAGTATCATCGGCAAAGGGGCATACCTTCCTCTCCAGCCCCTCTGTAATGTCACTAATAAAGATATTAGACAGGACTGGCCCAAGAACTGATCCCTGTGGCACCCCACTGGTCACCCTCCCTTCCTTCCTCGGATTTAGCTCCTTTTACCCACTACCCTCTGTGTTCCATCTCTCAACCAATTTCTAACCCAGTTCACCACCTTGTAACCCAATCCCAGGCTACTCCAGTTTGTTCACAGTCTTCTATGTGGAACAGTGTTGATTACCTTGCTGAAGTCCAGGTAGGCCACATCCACTGCTCCCCCGATCCACTTCCCTTGCCACCCAGTCAAAGAAATCTATCAGATTTGTTTGACATTACTTTCCTGACATGAACCCATGCTGCTTCGGATCTTGTGCTCCACTGGATTTAAGGTGCTCCACTATTCTTTCTTTAGCAGCGATTCCATAATCTTCCCCACCACCGAGGTCAGGCTGACAGCTCTATAGTTTCCAGCCTCCTTCCTACTCCCACTTTTGTGGAGAAGGACTACATATGCCCGTTTCCAGTCCTCTGGAACCACGCTCGTATTCAGTGACTTGTTGAGCAGGGCTGCCAGTGGTGTTGTCAGCACCTCCCTTAACTCCTTTAGGTGCAGGCTGCAGATGCAACAAAATAGAACATTCTGTACCAGAGCTGGTCTCCTGTTGATAATTCTGTAGACAAGCTTGTGGAGGTCAAAATACATCTCAAGTTCAATCCCCATGTTGCAGATCATTATCTTTTTAAGAAACCTAACCCAAATAGCTTTCTGCAGTCATTTCAACAATAATATATTTGCAAACTAGGAGATTCCAGTTTCCATTAAGAGTCACATGTATTTTTAACTGCAGAAGGGAACAAAAAGCAAGACTAGAAACAGCAAGTGAAGAAAGGGGCATAAAAGGGGTAAAGTGTGGGACCATCAGAGTGGCCAATTCCTAGCTGCCGCAAGAAAATTTAATTGTGAAATCAGACAGGTAAGTGGCAACATAGGAGAGGACAAACTAGATCCTTATTTTTAACTCTCTCTGCATAACAAATGGGTCAGGATACAACCCAACCCTGTCACAGTGCACAACAGAATTACCATCTGATAACCCCACAACTTTCAAAGGTCAGAGATGACCTAAATAAGTAACTTCTTGAACAGACCGAAACAGTGCTCACCTTCTTGCATCAGCACTTTTATGAAGTGTGTGCCCGATCTTCCCAGTTTCTGGTGTATCTGATGGGGAAGCAACAAAAAGCCACCACAATCACAGTATTGATACATCCTTCAAATGGCACATGCCTACCTAACACAGTATCAGGTGACAGCACAAAATTTTCAGGCCTACTATAAGTCTCTTTATACCCCGAAGTCCACCCCACAACAGGATAACATAGACTCATTCTTGCAGCACCTCCAGCTGCCCTCACTTTCCCAAGAAGTAGATACCCATTACTAGACTGCATTACCCAAGAGGAGCTGGACCTGGAGATACGCTATGACTATGAAGGCAGCAGGACTGGACGGCTATGGAACAGAGTTCTATAAAACCACCAAAGAACTTGTGCTCCTCCCTTACTGGCTCTTTATAATGACCTGTTGAAGGGAGGGGAACAACCCCCCACCCCCGGTCATATACTGCTGTAACAGTTATTCCCAAACACAACAAGAATCCAATGCTCTGTCCATCCTATCATCCCATATTGGTGGTCTATACCGACTATAAGCTCTTTATGCCCATAATGGCTAAATAGGTGAACAGACTCCTCCCTACCCTCATATTCAAAGATCAGGCAGGTTTCACTCACTCCTGCACAACAACAGATAACATCCGCTGAACTCTACATATAATTCATCAGATGCAGCAATTCAAAACACCATCCTCACTGCTGAGTCTTGATGCCAAAAAGGCCTCTGACTGGACCTCCTGGCAGGTCCTATATTCCATATTGGCTCCATTTATACAGCTCCTGCAGAGAGAGAGGCTCTATCACTCCCCCAAGGCATGCATGAAGGTAAGCAAGCACCACTCTCCAGACTTTTCCCTGCATAGGGGGACTCACCAAGGTTGCCCCATGTCCCCTCTTCTATTCATGGTTTACAGTGAACCTTTGACTCTGGCTATTCAGGAGGCCACTACCTTCTAGGGCATATCTGTGGAAGGGGATGAACACCGCATAGCCCTATATGTGTAAAGCGTGTTGTTATACTTGAGGGATCTTGAAGTGACACTTCCACTGTTTGTCCTGCTACAGCGATATGGTGAAGTGTCCAGTTATTGCCTGAATACATCAAAGACGGAGACATTATGTTTCAACTTTAGCCAAACCACCAGCCATCCGAAAAACCAACCCATTTCACTGGGACTTACTACAACTAAAATAACTGCGAATCTATGCATCCCACTTCCCATTCATGGTATATTGGGACAACTATGCCCCATTTGCCCAGGCCATGTCTTGAGACCTTTATAGATGGGGTATACATTACCGCTCTCAAAAACCTAACAGGTATAAGTTGTACATATGGTCACACTACCCAGAACATAGCATCTCTTTCAAAACATTCCCTCATCTCTTCCTACAAACTGCTGGAGAGACTGGAATAACGAATTTTCTCAGTTTATTTGGGTGGCCAAAAGACCACACATCAAAATGCAGCAACTTCTTCTGACCAAAGAAGGCAGAGGACTGGCCTTCCCCAAATTTCAAAGCTACTACTGGACTGCCCACACGCACTTTTTTCTTTGCCTCTATCTGGGTGAGCAACACGTTGTATGGATAAACAAAGAATGAGCCCTATTTCCCAGCCATCAATTCGTGAATGTCATGTATCTCGGCGTGTTGACCCCAGAACTGGTGAATGGCCTGAATCTCTGGCTGAGGCACAAGGTAAAAGTCTGGCGCTCCATTTGGAGAACACTACATCTTACTCCAATTCTCCCTCTACTGTGCCCAATGGCACAACTTGAGGAATTTGCCTCTCATCGGCTTGACCATGGTTACAAGACATGGGAGAGATGCTCCTTACAGCACATTTATCAGTTTTTTCAGGGGTTGGACATCATGTCCTTTCAAGACAGGCAGGCACACAACCACCTCTGCATATAAAGAGTTCTACTGCTACCTGCAGCTGCAACATTTTATTGTGTCTCTTCCACTTGGTGCCTGTATCCCAGACATGTATCCTACACTCATCACCTACTGAATAGCGTTTTTTAAAACAGGAACTAGGCCACATATGATCTTGTACGTATATTAGGCCTTGTAATCCATCTCAAGTGAAAATTCAGTGGCTGGAGCTCTAAAATGGGCAGAGGAGCTTGACATCCCCAAAGATTTATACTAAGGCGTGCCAGGCCTCAGCAAGGGTCACTAGCTCCCAACAATGGATGGGATATGTCTGAAAGCAGCCGACTTGATTTTTTTTTTTTTAATACAGGACTTCAAATGCTGGAAAGGTTGTGGAGAAACAAAGGCCACAAATGTCATGTGAGCTTGTCCCTCCTGCAGTCCTTCATCCAATCCCTGGAATCGGAGCTGCAGGAATTATTCGCCAGATTGGTCCCTCTCACCCATCTCTGTACATATTCATGTGGTATCCAAGAAGCCTCAGGGATACCAACTTTCACTATCTGCTAGGAATTCTAATCACAGTTGCTAAGAAAACCACAACAAAGTATTGGTTAACCCCCACAATCCCAGATGTGACTACCTGGAGGACCAATGTCAACTACATATATCAAATGTAAAAAAATAACACAGTCCCTTAACAACCAAATGGAAGTATGTGCCTCCCAACAGAACAGCGGGCTGCTTCACGACATGAGCAACGATCCAACCCTAATCCCCTGAATGCTACATCTGGACCGCAACCACCCTATTAGTCTCCCTCAAATTACAGAAAAGTGGGTGTGCAAACCACTCACATGGCAATATGTGCAGAAACAGGGGATGTGCAACACTGCTCGCCCAGTGGAGCGCCTTAGTACTCCAATGAGGGTCACCTCCTCCCAGGCTATACACACGGGTTACAGTGCAGTTAGTATAGCTGGAACACGCACACGCAGCAGCGCTGCATAACACACCTTAGGTGCACAAGGCACTCAACCCGCACTGTTCCTTAGGGGAGGGTAAGGGACAAGTACCCAAACAGAGACAATTTCTGCTAAGTGTGAGAATATAAAATGAAGAGACCCACAATAGACTGCATTTTCATTTTTATTGCTACTACAATGTATTGTACGGCCCTTGAAAATTTAAAAAATGACTAACAAAAAAATACATTTCAGAATCGGGGACAAATCCTGCTAAATGAAAATGCTTTTTTTTTTCAGCTAAGAGTAAGATATTTTTCAATCAGCAGTGCACGATAGCAATGAAACTTTTGACCAAAACATTTTGTTTCTATTTTAGATTGCCCCTTAAATTCTGATGTGTATGATACCCTTGCTGCCTCCATTTTGAGTCTGCTTTAGCTCTTTTTTACACTTTAAGTAATAAAAGCAGCTCTCCTTTTAATATGGCATTCACAACTGTTTTCGTACACTTATTCTCCCATAAGGTTAGGCAGCAGTGTCCGCTGCATGCTAGTTCATTACAGTCACAAGAAACGGGATCTTAAATAATGAGTGCTCAAAAACAACAGAGAATTCTGATGAAAACTTGGACCAAGCCATATTACAAGGAGCGCTCCTCTTATTATTGCAAACCGGAACAAAAAGCGGTAAAGCAACATGTGGGGGAAAAGGTATCAAAAAATTCAGAAGAGAGGTGGTAAACTAAAAATAAAAAGTATAGGTCATAACTGTCACCACTATCATGCACTGCTGCTTTATATTAAATACATTAAACCTGTCATTCTGAAGCACAAAAACGTGGGTGTGTTCACCACAACTTACTGGCAGCCAATCTATTTTCACACAGAATTCACTGTAGGGCCACTCCACTGTCTTTCAATTTTCAAAAATGGTAAGTTCTGCTCTACAAAATACTAAAATCTGTTTTTTCCATTTTCCCAAAAAGATCAGCACATTCTGCAATAAAAATGAGGCTCACAATAGGGACTTCGCACAAATTTGGTGCAGGGTGTGGCAGTAAATGTGGTGCAAACAGGTTTATTAACTTTCAAAATGAGCTGCTAACTGAAATTAAAGGGAATAAACAAGGTCCCTTTAACGGACCTTTTCACTAGGTCAAATAACACCTGCACAAGAGGGCATGCTTGGAAGCTCAAGGGGGTAATTTTAAACAAGAGCTTCAAAAAAATGTTCTTTACTGAGCGAGTGAACTGTGGAATAGATTACCACCTACAGTGATTGAAGCAAAAATGGTCACGGCCTACAAACTGGGTTGGCATAGAGCATACCATCCTGAAAGGCAGTGCAGGACACATAGGGACATATCAGTAGCAACTAGTTAGGCCCTGGTTCCATATAAGGTTTCCAGGATTTTACCATGGGCAGACTAGATGAACCATTGATCTTCTTCTGCCGACAACTTTCTATGTTTCTAAATGTCTGGTGGTGCAGAGAACAAAGTACGGTCACTGGCCATGCTCTCTGTCTGACTTGTAGTGCGGGCACTGCCATGCTAGTCCCATAGTGACATTTATGGCAGGCCAAGGATGGCTTTGGACATGTGCACCCTCACTTCCTCCAGTTGTCAAGGCACAGGTCAGTAAACATAGGCAGACCAGGAAGAGTTATAAAATTTGCAAGTAGCATTTCATTATTATTAATAACAATACAATAAAAAAAAAATGTACCGGACAGCTCTTCACACAGGCAGTACAAACAAAAAGTCCTTCATCTCAGTTTTCCTTTAAAAGCCCCCAAACAAAACACTGCTCTCTTTTTATAACATGTCTTTTCCCAGCAGTTCAAACTCTGCAGCCTGATGTTGTAAAGTACACCTCTTGTTTCTCACAAAAATGTCTCAGAACTTCGTCAGTTTCTTTCCTGAGGCCAGCCTGCAGGTGCAAGATAATAGAACATTCTTTTCCACGGCTGGTCTCCTGTTGACAATTCTGTTAACAAGCTTATAAAGATCAAAATACATCTAAAGGTCAAGGCCCTGTGTTCCAGACTGATATTTCTAATAAACCCAAATAGCTTTCTGCAGTCATGTCAACAATATAATTACATACATTTCCAAACCAAGAGATCCCAGTTTCATATAAAGATTCACATTGTTTTTTTGTTTGTTTTAACCACAGAGAAGCAAGGTGAGGAAAAAAGACTAGAAACAGCAAGTGAAGGAAGGGAGATAATGGGGGTTGGGGGCTATGGGATCATCACTGTGGCCAAGTCCTGCTTGCCACAAGAAAATTTGATTGCACAGATAGACAAGAGGCAGAATAGGATAACATACTGTAGATCCTTGCTTTTAACATTCTCTGCATAACAAATGGTATAGGGTCTTATTCAAGCCTGTCACACCATTGCAGGGTGTTGCAGCGCATGTGGGTGGGGAGGAGGGGTGCACCCTTGCCAACACTGTGAGCAACTGCACAACTTTCACTGCTACTGGGATCTTGAGGAGGGTGTAGTACTCCTGAGAAAGTGTGGTAGATTGGAAGGGAGTCACTACCTCAGTCACAGAACCATTTGGATGAAAATAGGAAAAAAACATACCTGTACTGGCCGCATACACAGCTGAACAGCTTACAGGTGCTCAGATGTAAAACTACAGTACCCTGATTTAAGCAAACTCTACTGTTCACTTAATTACTGCTATACATACTCCAAGCTAAACACGTTTTCTGCACAATACTCACAAAAAAAGCAATAAGAAACCGAACATAATTGTCTAAATATGTTAACTACTATCAATAGCAACCTACAAAGTAAGCATTAAGGCATAACCAGAGGTTGGATTACCATCTGTAAATCTATCCCTAGGGTGCTTTCATCTCAATACGCCATATGCCATATATAAAGGTAAGTCACCTCTGGTGCGCCTGAGTGCTATTATTAAAGTAGCAGTGCATGACAGCAGTAACATTTTGACCTTTCTTATTTTATTTTAGATTACCACCTATCTCTCGACTTGTGTGACACCCTTTTGAGTATGTTTTAGTACTTTTTCTGACAGCTGAAATAATAAAAGGAGTGCTCAGTTTCTTTCCTGAGGTTCAGACCAGGTCTTTGTCAGTATTCTCTGCTGGCTTTGAATACTGACTGCTAAGATAACTTTTCTTGTGACTTTAATGAACTAGCATTCAGCAGATATTGCTCTCTGACCTTATGGACAACAAGTGCATAAAAACAGTTGAGAATACTGATGAAAACTTGGTACAAACAATATTATTTCAAATATGAAAAAGTGCTACAGCAGACTCACAACTGGACTTAAGCAGGATACCATATCAGTCAGGAGATAAAGAGCAATCTAAATTAGAACCAAAAAGTATAGGTCAAAGCTTTCGTCGCTATCATGCACTACTGTTTTAAACTAAAATGGTTTGACTGGATTTGTAAATAAATTTAGAATGTGTCTCAGCCAATCATTACCAGACTTCCGGTGAAGTCACCACCCAGGATTGTTACTAGAGCTCCGAAACTACCACCCTGAAATGTCCTCTCCATCACTGCACCACATCATTAAAACTGATTAAACAGAAGGGATTATTTACAATACACTTATGGAAGAGGACCAGAATGCAGAAACTGAGACACAGATGGAGGATGGCGGTGAATCCACTGGCTCCAACTTTGAAAGTGAGGCCTTTGCTGCCTCCAACTTGCCCCATTCAAAACATGGGTCACCAGCAAAACCTCTGATATCCACTAGAAAGGGAAAGAAACTTGACAACATAACGCACAAACTCCACACATTTGGGGCAGAAATGGCCAATTCATCTGATGTCTTAAATGATAAAGATACAGTCCTAGAAACAAAACTTGTCAATCTGGACAAACAGCTAACCAACACACACACACACACACACACACACACACACACACACACGGCAGTACAAGAGCAGACCATAGTAACTCTCATGAAAACACAGCAACAGCTACAAGACAAGCTGATTTATTTAGAGAGCTGCTCAAGAAGGAATAACCTTCAAATCTATGGGATTCCAGAGGGCAGCGAAGGGAAAAATATAACTGGCTCTTTTCAGACAATACTTAAGCAAATACTATTGTAACCACCCAGTCCCCTGAGGTTATTAGAATCCTATTAGTATTATTGTTAGGAAGGTAGCAGGCAGCTGGTAGGGAGCTCATTAGGGGTGCCTTACATAATGACATCATTGTTTACTCAGCTAGCCTGAGGAAAGAATGATTAGGTCATTCTAAACTCTCGCAGCAGCATAAGGCACACTGATGGACAGCTGCTCTGGGGAGATTACAATGGTCAGTTAGTGTCAGTCAGAGCTTGAGTAAGGAGGTGAGACTGGCAGAAGGACTACCAGTGGGGCTCTTAGTGGAGGGCCCAGCATTTCTCACCCAAGTGGAGTGTCATTTCCAGCTTCTAGTGAAGTGGTAGAGACAAGTTCTACAGCAGGATTTCCTGATTTCTACTCCCAGTGAAGTGGAAGGGACTGCTTGTTTTCAGTGGACTCAAGGGGCAATCCCCTGAAGGTTCTGTGTGTGTGTTTCAGCTGCCTTGGAAAGGTATTTTAAGAGACTGTTTGATCTGCTACACAGGAGAATGCCTTTTTGTTGTTCCATGCCCAGTGGACAGGACAACCAGTTTGTGAGTAATGTACTAGTAGACAAGATCTCCACCTACTTTAGGGGAATCATAGTCTGGGGTGTGTGCTTGTAGATAAGGCTGGATCACACCTGTCAGTGCCCCTAGTTCATCTAGAAGAGTGAATGTTCTGTTAAATTGTTCACCCAGTGGAGGGAAGTTTATTCTTTGGTCGCTCCAATGAGTGATGGATTTAAAGTGTGGGACCTCTAGCATTTCAATGGAAAATGGGGGTTTCAATTGTGTAACCCTGAAGAATGGCAGAGACTGTTAGTTGCGGCAAAGGGTGGGAGGAACGCCACCCGAAAGCTTACAAGGCAAGGCTTCCTGGTTTGTAAAGGGCACCAGTTATACCTGAGCAACGGCCAGTGCTGCAGGTTAAGGTGTGTGGCTGAGTTTTACATTATTGCACCTATGTTTGTAGAAGAGTTCTGAGTGTGTGGCTGTTTCACAAAATGGAATTCATGGGAGGAAAATGTTCGGGTGCATGGCCAGGTGTCCACTAACTGCACCATTGGGAAATGGGGAAGATGATGTTCTTTTATGTGTTCATGAACTGTACTGCATGCAAAGACAGTTTGTGAAATGTACCTGTCCTGCCTAGACCAACCCTTGGGAGGTCCACTTCTGCTTTAAATTTCCATCTATTGAATAAAGCCATACTGCACAATCCCAGTTACTGTTCTGGACATTCTGATTATTGCTTCTGGTTGTTGGATTTACTGGGGCTCCCTCAGCAGGTTAGATCTAGCAAATTCCTAGCAGCCTCCACCCAGGACTTGAGCTGTGATTTTTACACAAGGTTCATGTTGTTTTGTTCTTGTACCCCCCTCTCTTCCTCTAGAAAATGAGCCAGGTATACATCCCAATGCCAACGGTGGTACCAACCTTTTGTAAAGTAAACAGTATGCCAGTATGTGGGTACCAGTGTTCCAGATTTTAATGGGAGGGGGGTGCTAACTAGTTAAAAAGTGGCCTGGGGGTTATACTATGACTCCTCGCTGATTACGAACTTGAAATCCAATGGGCTTGCAGAGCATTAAGCCCTAAACCTTCAGACCCCTCGCTCAACCTAGATCGATCATACTACATCTGCTCAAATACCTCACTAAACAGGACTTGCTACATAGAGCATGGCTTCAGAGAACAGTGAAGTTTAATGATACCACTATTTTCTTTGATAAATTCCACCCCCCCAGCTATAATGCAGATGAGGTACATGTACATACCTTTCCTCTGCACCAACACCAAATAAAATTCTGCATGCCTTACCCTGCACTGCTCCAGGTACAGTTCCGTGATGGACAAAAGGTATTTGAATCTACTGAAGATGCCGCTCAAGAAATGCAAAAGTGAGGTCTGCACCCCCACACTGACAGCTGATGGCTTCCACCTCTGCTCCCTAGCAACCTACAGAGGGCTCCTAGATGGAAGCAACTTGTAGACAAAACAGCCTGGAAATGGCAAACACAACTGAGCCTGCAGCAACTAATAGCTCAACTGTAGGCGGGGGAGGGCACGGCACCATCTTCCTACTCCCCCTCTGAGTATTTCTTATCAGTATTTAGTTTTTTCACCTCAACAGGAGAGACATACAGTACATACCAATAATGTAAATTTATAAAGAGGACACCATATCAGAAAAGCATACCAATGTTGCTATGCCTACCTCTGGGTGCTGACGTTGGTGAGGGGGAGCTGCCTCATCCTCTGGTCTCCACTCCGATCGTTCAGGGCCTCTACTTCTGTTCTTAAGTGTCACAAGCACCCTGAAGCTTTAGTGAGAAGCACACTGGAGTATATCTCCATATACAGACCGTTTTTTTAGGAACGGAGACAGTTAGGTGCTAAGAGGAGAGCAACTGCTAACTCCGTTTCAGGGAAACAGCCTGCCTCTCCCAACTTGCATTAGCTTTATTAATCAATGGCAGACTGTCGTACAGCAGAGTACGATTAAAATATGAATGTAGCTGGGGAGGGATGCTGTGAAAGCCCACCATTCTCAGAGCAACTTAGCCTGCATGGAGATGGAAAGGGGAGCACTGATTACTGCTCACTCCCCACAGCCGCGGAAAGCAAGGCATGCCAGAATAGGTCACTGCCTTCACTACTTACCCTTCTGCAATTTCTCATGATGGGGAAGGGGGGGTAATGCTCGCCTGACCAGACTCCTGACCATGTGCCTCCATCATCTACCCACCCAGAGGGAGCAGTGTGATCTCTACTAAGTTTCTGCTCGAATGTACTTAAGTGGCACCTGTTGGCAGCAAACTTCTATTCAAAACCTATGAACATTTTTATATATGTATAGTGAGGGGTGTCTCTTATGGGATAAGAAGGTTATCTTGTGTTGTTTTGGGCGACAGGACTGCGAAGCTGAGCTAATATGCATAGACACCCCTCACCCTGCATACAGTATAAATATATTATAAAGTAGTAGAACTGCCTCTAGTTGAAAACAGTAGACAGTTTGTCAGGAATCTTTAATTTCTGCTTAAATTTCTGGTCTCCCCTGCTGTCTGACGTGCTAGTGGTACCTTCCATGAGCTGTCTTTACGTGGCGATTTTCCTTACATGGTATGTAATGCTGGCCAGGCTTTTTACAGATTAAACTTTTTTTGTTCTGCCTTTGGAAAAATGACTCATTTTTGGCAGGGATGAAGCATGGATTAAAGGTTTTTTTTTTGTTTTTTTTTTATGTTTTGCAGAATGTTTTTGAGGTGTTCTACCAGCAGCATAGGTTGTATGGTGGTGGTGGGGAGGAACCGTGGAATAAAGGCTGGCATTAACGGAAGAGCGGTTTAGTGCAGGTAAAAAAATCCAAACTATGACGTACTCTCTTTTAATACATACATTTTTTGGGCCAGATTCTCCTCAGAGCTGATTCCGCCATGGCAACTCTGGCAGGAAGAGTGTGACAAGCGAGAGTCACCGCGGGGTGAATCGGTTGTGCAGAGCAGTGCAAGGCAGCAGCTGTATGCTCAATAAGAGGTACAGTGATGCCAAAAAAAATTACGGACTTAAGGACTTACATGTACTGGCTGGAACAGACTACAAGCACCCTTTCACTGGACCTGTGATGATTTGAATGATCTGTCGTGTTAGATCAGAGCTGATCCTGTGTTATACTTTAGTGCTCACTACTCGTTCACCCTTTAGTTTTCTTAAGGGACTATACATTAGAGGGTGGTAGGGACCGATAACTGTACTGCCGCCCTGAGACCCCCCACCCCCCCATATTTTATGTTCTTTGGAGAATCTGTCTGGTGACCTGCAGAGTTTCTCTCTCCCTGCTCCCGGTCCCATGGAGAGACATCACCACTTCCACCTCACATTACAGGAAGGCCTGCGGACAGCAGATCAGCAGCTTTCCTCTCCGCTGAGGGGTACTGTGTTACCATCTCAACACCTCTCCAGGATAGCCCAATCAGTTTCTGAATAGATCACCCACCTAGAAGTCACTGAGCTTTGTAATGCAGTTTGTCTCACTGGTTTGCAAATTACTGTTTGGCATCTATTGCCAAGGTTTTTTGGTTATTCAAGTTATGGTTACTGTTTAACCAGGTATTATTGGCTAATGCACACTTAATTTATATACCCAGGGTACAAGTTAGCAGAGCTAATATAAGGTACAGCATGCTGAAGACATCACTATTACTTATGATGTCTGCCATGGTGGGGTGCCAGCTGTTTTGACCAAAACCTCTTTTGGTTAATTGGGACTGGAGTACATTTCAAATTTCAAAATTTACCATTATCTTGCAGAATGTCAATGGGCTAACAAAACCCATTAAAGGGCAAAAGTTTTGGCTAATTTAACAAATAAAAAGGGGCCTTGTGCTTTTACAAGAGAACTAATTATCACAGAGCATGGTAAATTGCAGAAATTTGACTTCAAAGTGGTTGTGGCCTCCACTTACTTGAAGTGCAGACGGGGTTGGGGTTGTCACTTTGGTTTTCTTGGAATTCATTATTTATGGTTGATAAAGCATAGTGTGACAGAGATGGGTGTATGACCATTGTGGTGGGAACACTGCAGGGAGAACCATATACAATTATGAAGAAGAAGAAAAATAATAATCAGCATTTATACAGTGCTTTTCATACATCCAAAGCGCTTTACAGGCAATGCTAGACTGGTAGTGAAGTGACTGAATGTGTGGTGGCGGCCATATCGCACATCATCACCCACACACAGCCTGGATAATTGCATGAACCGGTTTAATGGGAAGGGGAATGTTGGCCAGGACACCGGGAATGTTCCCTACTCTTTTTGCGAAGAGTGCCCTGGGTTCTTTTACTTCCACCTGGACACCCACCAGGACAACACCAGGATGGGCAGAAGGAACCTCGGTTTAACGTCTCATCCGAAAGACGGCACACCCCAGCAGTACAGCACCCCCCAATACTGCACTCAGATGCCAGCGATTTTTAGGTGCAAGTCCAATCCCGTTATGGGAAGAGAACCCATGACCTTCTGGTCCAGAGGCGGATGTGCTACCAACTGAGCCACGCTGAATCTCTACCCCCCCCCCCACACTACAGATTCATCCAGATTCAAATTACTTTTCAACCAAATTCTTGCTCATAAATCTGGTATGCTAGTAATGGGAGGCAATTTCAATACGGCCGTGGAGCCTGCGAAGGATTCCACCACACGACAGAGAAGTAGAATCCCTCCAGCGCATAAATATTGTAAATGCATTTTAGCGGACCTAGGAGTGGTAGAGGTCTGGTGCGCCCTCCACCCACATCTAAAAACTATTGACCATTTATTCTCATGCACATACAGTGAATTACAAAGATACATAGATACATAGACAGTGTCAGCAGATAAGGGCCTATGGTCCACCCAGTCTGCCCATTTGAGCTTGTAAGTTCAGTTTGTTTTCCTAGAAGTCTGTTTCCCCTTACCCCTGACCTCTAGAATTCCTTTATGTCTATCCCATGCATTCTTAAATCCTTGATTGTTTCAGCCCCCACCACTTCCTCTGGCAGGGTGTTCCACTTGTCCACCACCGTTCTGTGAAGAAATTCTTTCTCATGTTTCCTCTGAATCGTCCTCCTTCCAACTTCATCCCATGCCCTCTTGTCCTGGAACATCTTTTTCGCTTAAAAAAGTGTTTTCCTGCACCCTGTTCCTCCCTGTAAGATACTTGTATGTCTCTATCATATCCCTCTCTCCTCCTCTCCTCCAGGAGTACATGTTCAGTTCCTTCAACCTGTCTTCATAGGACTTGTGATGCAATCCATGCACCATCTTTGTTGCCCTCCTCTGAACCTTCTCTACCCTGTCTATGTCCTCGTAGGTATGGTCTCAGAACTGTACACTGTACTCCAGGTGGGGCCTCACTAGTGTCTTGTATAGCGGAATTATGACCTCCTTTTTCCTGCTGGTGATGCCCCTGCCTATACATCCCAGCATCCTATTTGCTTTACCTGATGCCTTGTCACACTGTTTCCCTACCTTGAGGTCATCAGAGATGACAACCCCAAGATCCCTTTCCTGCTTGGTGCATGCTATATCCTCACCCCCCAACTGATATATTGTGCCAGGGTTTTTGTGCCCCATATGCATTATCTTGCACTTCTTTGCATTGAATTTCAACTGCCAAACCCTTGACCGTTCTTCAAGTTTCTGCAGGTCCCTTCTCATTCTGTCTACACCCTCTGGTGTGTCTACTCTGTTACAGAGCTTTGTGTCATCAGCGAACAGTGAAATTGCCTTCTAGATCCTCGCAATGTCACTGATGAAGATGTTGAATAGGGACCGTCCCAGCACCTGATCCCGGTGGTACCCCACTGGTCACTCTTCCTCTGTGGAGGACAGCCATTTACCACCACCCTCTGTGTCCTGCCACCCAGCCAGTTACCTACCCACCACACTACTGTCCTGCCCACACCCATATTCCCCAGTTTGTGTAATAGTCTTCTATGTGGCACAGTGTCAAAGGCCTTGCTGAAGTCCAGATAGGCCATGTCCACTGCCCTCCCCTGATCCACCTCCCTCGTCACCCAGTCAAAAAATTCAATGAGGTTGGTCTGACATGACCTCCCCCTGGTGAAGCCATGCTGCCTTGGGTCCTGTAGTCCATGGACAACCAGATGTTCCACCAGTCTCTCCTTCAGTAGTGCTTCCATGATCTTTCCCACTACAGGTGAGACTGACTGGTCTGTAGTTCCCTGCTTCCTCTTTGTTCCCACTTTTGTATAAGGGGACTACATCTGCTGTCCTCCAGTCTTTGGGTACCTCCCCTATTTCCAGTGATTGGCTAAACAGGATAGCCAGAGGTTCAGCCACCACCTCTCTTAGTTCTTTGAGGACCCTGGGGTGCACCCCATCTGGCCCCATTGCTTTGTCAACTCATTACTTCCAGTTCCTTCAGGACCCTTTCTCGTGTAAAGGGACTTGTGTCCATTTCTGCACCATTCTCACCCTTGTACTCCCTTCAGACCCATTACCCCCCTCTTCCTCAGTAAAGACTGAGCAGAAATACCTGTTCAATATGTCAGCTTTACTGTTGTCATCCTCCATGCGACTCCCATCCTCCCCCTTCAGTCTCACTATCCCTCCCTTTGTCTTTCTTTTTTCACTTATGTACCTGTAAAAGGTTTTGTCCCCTTTAACCACTGATTTTGCAATGTGTTCTTCTGTCTGAGCTTTGGCTTCCCTTACTGACTTCCCTGCCTCCCTTTGTTTCTCCTGGTACTTCTCCCTATCCCCTTCTGCCTGTGTCTTTTTGTATTGCCTGAATGCAATCTTTTTGGCTTTCACTTTCTTTGCTACCTCTTTGGAAAACCATAATGGTCTCCTCTTCCTTTTCCTCTTGCTAACCTGCTTAATGCATAATTCTGTTGTTCTTATAATCCCCATTTTAAATACTGCCCACTGTTCCTCAACCCCTGATTCCTGTCCCATTCCCTTAATGCCTCTTTCAAGTATCTCCCATTTTCCCAAAGTCTGCCCCTAAAATCCAGGATCGTGTTTTGTGTGGTTTGGTTCTGCTCTTTCTGTGATTTCAAACCACAATGACTGTGGTCACTGTTGCCAGGTGCTCCCCACTGTTACCCCATCACACTGTCCCTGTTTGTGAGCAGAAGGTCCAGTATTGCCTTCTGCCGAGTTGGTTCCATGACCAGTTGCTTGAGGAAGGCACCCTGAAGGAGTCCAGGATAAATCTGCTCCTAGTTGATGCTGCTGCTGGGATGCTCCAGTCCACGTCTGGAATATAGGAAGTCTCCAACCAGTACTACCTCACCCTTGTCTGCCATCCTTTGGATGGCTAGCATCAACTCCTATCTGTTTCCTCCTCCTGGGCTGGTGGTCTATAGACCACACTGTGCGGATGGCTGGCCCCATTTTCCTTTCCAGCTTAACCCACAGTATCTCTCCCCATTTTGTTCCTCCTGGATCTCTGTGGCCCTTATGTCATTTTTCACATACAGTGCCACCTCCTCCCTTCCTGCCTCCTCTGTCTCTTCTGAATATGTTGTAGCCAGGTATGGCCATCTCCCAGTCATGGTTATCATTACACCAGGTTTCAGTGATGGCCACAATGTCCAGGTCTGACTGTACCATGACAGCCTCCAGATCTTCCATCTTGTTGCTAAGGCTCCTGGCATTTGCACACATGGCTTTCCATGATTTGACCTCCTAGCCTGCTTCACTGTTCTACTCTAGCCCCTTCCTTGGTTGTCATTTATCCCTGGTTCTCCTTGCTGTCTGCCTTTCTGCTGAATTTTGCCCTTTTCTGCTTATCCACCTTTTGGGCACTAATCTCCATCTTTTGCACACTGCTTTGCAGAGATAGCCACTCCTCTGGTTCACTGGTTCCACTGCTAGCTGTGGGGGGTGAGCAAGTAGGTACCCTCCTTGCTGGCCTGCCACCCCCCTTTGCTAGTTTAAATGCTTGTCAATGTAGCATTTAAACTTATCATTGAGTGCTTGGATTCCCCTCCAGGATGGATGCAGGCCATCAGGCTTGAACAAACCTCCATCCCTCCACGTGGGTCCCCAGTCACCAATGAATCCAAACCCTTCCTCACAGCACCAGTTCTTCAACCATGAGTTAAAGTTCCTGGTGCATGCACTCCTATGCTCTCCCTTGCCTCTCACAGGTAGTACTTCTGAGAAAGTGACAGAAGTAGCTACTTGCTTGAGACCCTCCCCAGTTTCCTAAACTCTTCCTGAACTTCCTTTGGCTCCCCATTTGCCAAGTCATTAGTACCTAGGTGGATAATGACATCCAGCTCACCCTCCCGTCTTGCCTTCCCAGTGATCCCCAGTATCTTCCTTCCATCCCTCCATGCCGTGGCACCTGGTAGGCACCTCACCTCCCTGTCCTCCCCTCCTGTGTTCCTAGCTGGATCCCTCTTACGATGGAGTCCCCCACCAGGATTCGCTTCCTCCTCCTCTGGGGTCCACTGCTTTCCCCACTGAGGTCACCTCCTTGGCTAACCTCCACATCCTTTCCTTCCACTTCTCTGGGTACCTCTATTTGGTTGTCCTCATTTGCCAGTGTGGCATATGAGTTCTTGAGAGGAATAGGATCTGGGATGTGCCTCTGCCTGACTGCTCTAACCCTCCCTGAGCCCACTGTCATCCAAGTGCTCCTCGTTCTCGGCATCCTTTGAGGCAGCTGCATTGGACTGGGTGGTCCCTGGATAGGGGTGATGGTACTCCTGACCCAGTTTACTTCCGCTCTGAGTCTGGTTACCTCATCCCGTAGTCCAGAGAGATGCATGCAGATAGGGCAGCACCTCAGTGTCCAGAAGGTCTGCCTGAATATGGCTGCCCCACAGCCACTGCATTGCACCACTCCCCACATTATACTGCAATTCCACTACTTGTCTGCTACTGAAACTCTCTTAGTTCTCTTTTTATTAATTTACAGTACTAAAAATCCTGTAACTGATCCTCCGATTTTTTTTTTAAGGAAAAAGAAACCAATAAATAAATAAATGAGTCAAAACACTTGTCCTGCTGAGGGTGGGCTTCTTCCCCTTTATGCCCTTCCTACTTCACACCTCTTACTATACCCTGTGTTTAGCTCCTGTCAATCAGATTTATCAGGGCATATAATTAAGAGTTGGGGGAAGGGGAGGGAGGGTGAGCGAAAATCTGCAGCTATTAAAGACAGCACAGAATTACACCACCACTATGTTTTAAATTTTCAACAGCCCAAAAACAATTATAAGTAAAAGACAACAAAGAAAGAAAGTATAGTGTCACTACAAGCCCACAATCTAAGTTTAAAAGAAAAATACCAATTACCAGTTACTCTAAAGCACTGAATTGAATATGTTTCCTTCCTTCTCCTTCTGGCTTCTTCTCCAGTTTTCCAGTTTGGATTATTGAATTCACTCCCACCCTCACCTAACCAAAGTGTGCTCTGGAGAAATTGGTAAAACCTTGTTGTCTGACCATGTTCCAATTCAGCTTTATTTGGAATTAGTAGCCAAACCCAGGAAAACTATACGGCACTTCAATCTAATGCTGTTCAATGATCCCCAATTACGAGAACTTTTGGCAGACAAAATACCCACTATAATTCAGAATAATTCACCTGTAGATGTCGCTCTCTCTGGAAACTGTCTGGAATACAGTAAAAACAGAGCTGTTGGGAGATATAGTGGCCTATGCCCCCTGGAAAAAGAAAGGGAGGAAGCTATGCACCTCCCAGCAGAAAAACTAACTTTCCTGTAACAATGTCACCAACAGGGTGCTGACAGCATTTACCTATACAAAACACCAACTCAGGAGGTTATACTTGCTGAAAAACAGAGACAGCTTTGCAATATGTTAGACAGAAATATTATGAAGGAGGCCCCTGGGCCACAGAATTACTGGCATTTCGATTAAAAAGGCAGAAACAGCAAGCCACGATAACTAAGCTGAAAGACCCCAGGCTCAATTTTCAAAGGGTGATGCAGGGCTTGTGTCAAGCTTTGCATCAAACCCTGTTATGGGGCCCAGCTATGCCAAACACCTGTAATGCAACTTCACCCGAGTTTAGTACAGCGGGCGCAGCGGCGATGGTTTCCTCAGGTTATGGCAGCTTCCACCACGGATTTGGCACAAGCCCATAAGAAGGGTCCCCAAATGGTGCAAGTTAGACCAGGGGAAACACTCGGGATTGAAAATCCCAATCGCCAGCCAGGAGAATGCCGTAAGCCCCCTGCACCAAGCAATCGGCGCACCAGGGGCTTGCAGCATGCACGGAGGCTTTGAAAATTGAGGCCCCCCCATCACTAGCCAAGCTCATAAGAAAATTCCACAGATACTAATTATTATGCTACCCTCTATTCTCAGGAACTAGAAAAAAAACTCATTTCACTCCTACTTTGCCTCTCTTAACCTCCCTCAAAATAATCTTTTACTTGCATCAATTGGTATCACAGAACTTGAAACAGCTCTGGCCTGCATGAAATCAGGCAAATGTTCCAAACCTGACAGCTTCCCAGCTGACCTATTCAAGGCCCAAAGAGATAATCTGTTACCCATCACTCCTCAAAGTTTTTCAAGAAATATAGTATGGTGGCTCCCCCCAACCCGTGACAAATATGCCTCTATTTCAGCAATTCTCAAGCCACAAAAAGACCTCCCTAAACCTCAGTCCTAACACCCTATTTCCATACTGAATGTAGACTAGGTTATTCACATCAATTTTGGCTAAGCACCTGAAAAAACAATACTCCCCCATTTTATTCATGAAGATCAAACTGGTTTTGCAATGCACAGCATGTGGGCATAAACTTCAGACGAAGCAAATTTACAGGTTTAAAACACACAGTGGTGTGATATTTATTTTTCAAAAGTTCAAAAAATAATACATGAAAACAAAACAATTGCAAAGAAAATCACTACTTAACATCAGTTGTTTCTCACATAATACAGTCCTGGATCTTAGAGCTACAAAGACTCTTTTTCATCTGCACTCAACAGCTTATCTACAATAGCACCTCTCTCCTCCTCTCAAGACTGAACTCTACTGGACTGAACTGAAGTGAACTCAGTGAAGAGGTTTTATATCTTTTGGTGGGATCACCTGACTGAGCCCTTTCTATTTACATGACTGGACATGTTTCAAAACCAAGGGGGGTTTGTTTCAGGGGACTTTCTGGTTAAGTTAAAGGTACAGTGTATATCTCCACAGATACTGACTCTCTATAGCTCTGACCCACAGTGACTAAGCACTTTTATGACATTATACAGTAACAGGTTTATAGTGTAAATTTATGAAAATACAAGGATTTCTTATAACTGTATTAATTATTAAATTATTATTGTTTTATATGGCCTCTAAATCCTTTTTATTTAAAAAGGTTTTATTAACTGTATTTATTCCTATTTAAAATAGCTTTCATACTTTTTGTACCCAAAATGCACTTATGCACTTTACACAACACCTCTCCGGGTGTTTGGCATCATTCCAGGGACTGCATGGATGGAAATGGAAAAAGAATGAAGAGAAAGAACTAGTAGGAAGTTTAGCAGGGATAGTAAAGAGCGATGCTAGGTGGCAAAGCTAGGGTAGGAGGAAAAGAAGAAAAGCAAAGAGAAAATCGTTAACTGTTGTGCAACAGAAGTTTTGGTAGCTAGGAAATAAGGAGATAGAAAAGTGGTCCATCAGTTACAGCTGAGGGTGTAGCCTAACTCCGCCACACAGACCCAAGACAAAGGACCCTGTCATTGCTCCAGTGCGCAGTCAGAACTCAGCAGCCTACTCTGCTGCTGAGCCTGGATGCCGAAAAACCAGTTAACAGGGTCTCCTGGAAATTTCTATATTACACCTTTTCCCAATATGGCTTCACCCCAGCTTTCATCAAAATAATGACGGCCCTTTATCAAACACCACAAGCTATGGTACAGGACAATGAAACATAGAAACATAGACTTTGACGGCAGATAAGGACCGCTTGGCCCACCCAGTCTGCCCATTTCCCTACCTACTGGATAAGCTGCAGATCCTAGTTAACCAACTTCCTCCTACCTCCACTTCTTATGGCTCAAACACTCTGTCAGCACCCAGAAGATTAACGGCGTGTTGCCACATGGAGCAATCCATAAACCACCTTTTTATGCAGATGATCTGCTTATTTACCTAATGGAATCCTCTATGTCTCTCCCTCATTTATAGGCTATCTTCAAACATGCATAATTCTTTCTGGCTATTAAATAAATGAGGAAAAGATGGTGACCCTCCACCTAAATTATGGTCTGCCCCAAACACTTATAGCTATCAATTCAAACAGAAGCAAAACTCCATCAAATATTTTAAGAATACATATTCCACAAAATCTGCCAGAACTCCATTCCTTAAATTACACTCATCTGACAACAGCCCTTAAAATGGATATTACAATGCTAGTCAACACTTCCCTTATCATTTAATAAGCGGATAGAAGTCATCCATGGAATATTCTTTCTCGACTTCTGTACTTTTTTCCAAACCTCCCTATCTGTGTAGACTCCATGGAGTTTAACCACTGGGGTAAACTAATCTTATGGTTCGTTTGGGCTGCACAGAGCCAGAGGGTCGCATATCGTAAACCGCAGCTCCTGAAACAAAAAGGGGGACAGCTGATTCCAAACCATTTTCGATACTACCAAGCAGCCCAGCTCAGACACATTTGGACATGGCTGGACCTTGGCTATAATGCCATTGAAACAGCCTAGCAGACCTCAGTGGATCGCCTTCAAAATTATGCTTCTCTTTCCCACCTTCAAGTGGTACAAAATTGGGCAAGATAAAAAATTTAATGTAGCTCTGACCCTGTTGAGGGCCTTGGCCGATGACAGGACCTTCCGTCTAGCCAAGACAGATCCTAGATTTACTCAATGGGAACCGCAGGACTTAACTCATCTCTATCAATTTCTGGATGGCAAAATACCCCTTTCTTTTGCACAACACTGGATTGGTTTAGTGAATTCAGACTCAGCAATCATCTGACAGCATAACATCTAGCCAGTCTTTCATGTCCCAATGTTAATTTAAGTGTCGGTAATGTGGTGTTCTTTAGTTTTATCTTTTTACAGGGAATCCGTGTTGTCAGAGGCGGAGCACACCATCAGGCAGTGGACAAACCAGAAGTTGCATATCGGTGGGAAGGAAACCAGAGTCTGGGGTTTTTACTTCTGCCTGTGGGGTCTCCTTCACATGGTCTGCAGGGTTTTATTTAACTCTAAAAATTGATTAGCGTTTTGTTCATAAAAGTGCAAAAACATTGTGAAATTGCATAGCACTTGCCTCACTGTGTTTAACAAACATAACACTTCTAGAAAACCTATATAAATACTTTCTGAACAGTTAATATTGTCCCAAGAAAAAAACTGCTAATCAATTATTTAAAACCCTAGTCTGTCTGATGACAGCTAGCCGACGGGCATCTGTCCATTCAGTAGTAGTGTTCATATGTATGGTTTAGTTTGTATGTGTATGTTGTCAGTAACTGAACTTTGCAATTGCATTTTGTATGTCTGCATTTTGTTTCTTAATCTGTGTTTCACTTGCCTTATTCATTTTGCTCAGTGCTTTGTGGAAGTCTGGCCATTTGAGCTTCCTCGTTGAATGACAGTGCAGTTTATAGTGTCCATGTTCTTTGTTTTTATTGAGCCACTGTTTGTGTCTGAATCAAATTTTGTGTCTGACAATACTTTATTTAGTAGTTTTATTTTTTTTGGGGGGGGGAATTACTATTTTCTACACCCCCTGCTGGCACCACATCATCAGCAGTGTCAATGTGGCCGGTCCCCCACCTCTGCCACCTTACCTGACTTCTCGGTTGACCCTCATGAAGCCTCAGTTCTACCCCCCCAGGCGAGTTACACCCTGTACAATCTGGTTTCGTCGGGGACCGCAGAGTCATGCAGGTGGGGGCAATGAGAAGTTCATTCTCCCCGGAGTCTGCGGGGCATTTTCCGTGTTTGTGGGGGAGTGGCGCATACCCAGACACCAAGGCATCACCGCTGACGTCACCACTCCCCATCCCTCAGCGTCAGTTCAACACTTGCTGTGCCCCCCGCTTCTGCCAGGGGCCAGTCAAATGCCGAACCATGACCCCCCCCCAACAGAGGAGAGCTATCCTCCGAACGCTCGATCCCCTCTCTCTCCCCTGCCAACCCCTGATGTCCCAAGCTCATTGCCGACACCTGGGTCACCGGCGTGGCGCGAGGTGTGGCGTCCAGCACCTCAACCCTCAGTACCACCGGACTGGCCCTGTAGTTTTATTTTTTCAACTCTCACAACATGTAAAGGGCAGATATGCCAAAGTGGTGCACTGTTTATGGCTGTGACAACACAGTCAAAGATCGTGCCTCGCTGCATTTTTTTCCCATCATGACAGTTTAAGGAAAAAATGGACTATGAACAAAACATGGACAGATTCTACATGTTCACATCATTCAGTCATTTACCATTCTCATTTTAGCCCAGAGTCCTCTGAACTGAATGCAAGTTTAAAAGAATTATTTGGCATGAAAGTAAGCTCTGGGTAAGTCCTTATATATGTGAAAAATTATGTAAAATATTGCACTATGGAATAATGTGGTCATACATGTGGGGGCAATTAATAAGGGATAGCCATTTCTAATTTACAGAACTATTTTTTTTTTTTAAACAGGTGTCATACAATGAATTCCCCCCACATCAGCACCATATCTACCGCAACTCACACATATACAGCTGAAGATGTCAGGTGAATATCATTGCATCGCAAACTGCAGCTTTACAATGAGTTTTCAAATTAAAGTTTTACAGGGGACACAAGTTATTGTAATCTGTGTCACTCAAACAATGCTTGACATCTTGTAACATCAGTAGTTGGAATTCCCCCCCACCGTGTTCTTTCAATATATATCTAGATGCAGCCTACTGCGACCAAGAGTCTTTGAATATTCTATCTATCCATAATTTCTGCCTATTATTTAACTGTAGAAAACAGTGTCATGCACTGTTTTGAAGTATATCTGACTTAGTGTGATTTCAAATTTAATAAAGAGGATCGTACAGTGATATATCAATCCCTCACCCCCTCCCAACACCATGTCTATCACAACTCACTCACAAGCAGCTGGAGGTGAGCAGTGAGTAACATTGCATCATAAAATGCAGCTTTACATGAGTATTCAGAATAGAGTTTTACAGGGAATACCAGCTACTGTAATCAGTCTCAGTCTGAAACACTGCATGACATCCTGAACCTGATAAATGGCTTCTTCAATATGCAACTTATCCATAATGATGATGTGGTGTTTGAAAGAATGTGTGATGATAACAATCTACTAGTGCTACTGTATGTTGTTATAATATGCAGCCATCTTATCTATCACACCCCATCAAACTATTACTAAAAACACGCACATATATGGATAGGTGATCTATATGCATTGATACCACTGGTATTTTGTGATATGTGAACTGTCACATAATTGTCTCAAAAGTGCTGGTCTTATGGGTCTCACAGATCGATTACGATGTTATGGAAAAAATGCATGATCAGTTTCACAACCAAGACTCATGATTTATTACTCGTAGTAATCCAATACATAATCAATAACCCACAACAGGGTATGGGGTTATAGGGATTTAATCCATGCCCCGGGTGCTGCGACCTTGTGCCTCACAACGCACCCAGGGTGTGGATTAAACCCCTATAACCCCATATGTCGGAGTGGGTTATTGCGCTTATAACGTGGGGAGTGTGTAACAAAAAAAAAATATTGACAAAGGTATATTTTTACTGTTTACATAGGAACAATGTTATTGTATGCTGCAGACTTGAAAAGTAGTCCACAGAAGGAATGCATATGTCATTTATTTTATGAACACACAAATGCCAGAAATAGCATCCAGAAATGAGTTCTTCAGGTGCCTTGTCCCCTCACTGTTTTTGTGTCCCGATGAGCATTGCAGTAGCGTGGTGTGGTGCTCGCTACTGCTCTGTCTCTCTGTCACCATAGTACAGTACGCTGCTTGCTTTCGGCATCTCTCTGGCTCACTCTTGGAGTCTATCTCTCTCCCCCCCCACCACCACACAGTGCCTGCCAACAGATTGGAGCACCACAGCAGGGGAAATTCACTCTCTCTCTCTCTCTCTCTCTCTCTCTCTCTCTCTCACTGTCTCGCTCGCTCTTGGTGTCTGTCTTTCTGTCTCTCTCTGAACTGCCTGGCAGTACATCATAGCACTGTGTGTCAGGAGATCGTCAGCGATCTAAGGATGTTGGGAGAGTGTGTATCGTCGAGGGGAGCAGGGGAATCTAGGTGTGGGACAGCCAGTTGTGGAGCACAGTGTGTTCCATTTCATGTCCTGCAACTTCAGCTCTCCGCCTCCTGCTTCAAGAATTTTAAATGGCTGCCTTTCTGTTTTGCTTTCTAAGGGAGGGAATGAGTCCCGATGGCACTTTCCCTGAGTCACTCCATGAAACTGTGGATTAAATAGGGGATTTAATCCATAGGCACACACTGCTACTGGACCAATTGGGTTACATGTTTTTACCAACTCATGTTATAATGAAAATTATTTCTGCATGATGCTCATATCATATCATATGGCATGTCAACAATGCAAAGACAAACTGCAGTTGGTAGTGTTTTACTTTCTTTGTCTAACATTGTTTTGTTTTTTGGGGGTGGGGTGAATTTGGTTTGGGGGAGTAGATAACCAGTTCAGGAAAAGACTGAAGTCGGACAGAGGTTAGTGTAACATGCATATCAGAATGTGTCATTCTTGAATTATAGATTTTTGTATAGGCATCAATCAATGAGTCAGTTTTTTCATAACACACCCCCCAACTCCAACCCCAACCCCAACATTTCAGACAAAAAACTGTGGGAAAATTAGAGCTAGATTTTAGCATGAAACATACAGCTTATTAGTGTAAAGTTAGGAAAGCTGCCTCCTGCTGTACTGCTCACAGCTGATTCTCATGAAATGACTGTCTTTCCCTTTCGCATTGTGGAAATATAACTAATACATGTCCGACACCTTGTACTCGTCACACAAAACTCATATATTCTAAGTGTCCTTTCTTGAACTTTGCTAATAATGTCAGTATAATTAAGTGATAACATTCAGTCAGCTGGAGTATACGAAGTAATAACTGGCTGGTGTGGGTCATTAAACTTTGGCTGAGGCGTTTAATGCATTCCACACCAGCCAATTACTGCAAGTATACTCCAACTCACTGAATGTTATTACTATTATACAGGTTAGTTTAAATATCTTCTCAGGATGATAAATTGTTTGTGCTCAAGCAACAGCGGAGGGCAGGAGAGTTAATCAAAAGCTTAGTTGTCCCGAGACGGCCAGTCGAGGAATTGTTCAGGATAGCAGTGAATGAAGGAAAGGAGACAGGTACTTTTTCTGAAAAAAAAATGTTACGGAACAGTTTAAATGCTCTCAATAATTAAGTCTTTGTTATGCGAGTAGTGGACTGGGTTTCAGTAGTTCTGCAAGGTGAATTACTATGGTCTCTGTGACTCCACTTTTTCTCAGTTTTTGTTTTCAGTTCCAGTTTTGAATAACCTACTGTGGGTGTGGTAAAAGTTTGATTAACTGACTGCGGTACAAGTTTAATTAATTAATTGGCTGTGGGAGGGATTTAGTTAAAGAACTGACTCTGGGGGTTCTCCGATGTAGTTAATGGGACAATAAGTGATGGCATTTCTTCCTTGTGATTGGCTGAGAATGGGTACCTCATATAATAGTGCATATATTCTAGCTTGGAGTCTTCAACAACAGAGCTGTAACAGCCATGCATGAAGGGCTGTATCTGACCAACACTGGAAATGATCTTTTTTGTGGTAACTGATTCCACAAGGATACTTGTTTGAGATGCAGTAATGAATCTGAACATGCATCACACACAGTGTGGCACAATATGACTAATGCACATGCTCAGGATCTTGGCTCCATTTTTCTAAGTAATTTTTTTGCACTTCCAGTGCTCGGTTTCAGAGGGGCATCTTCTTCAGAAGTGCACTTTTTTTGGACAGTGCCTTATCTCATATCGCTCTCCCAAAAATGTAAACTCATTTATGCATGAGTTTTGTAATCACAATGGCGCTAGTACAAACGAGTGTTCACGGAAGCAAGAAGCTTCCAGTGGCTCAAGTCTGGCAGACTGCTTCTCTTGAATATGACGATCGCAAATATGTAAAAAAACAAACAAAAAAACTATAAAATACCATGCTCAGTTTGGGGAAGTCAGAACAGTTTCTTTGCTAGTCTGGTAATAGAGGCACACTGCTCACAACTGACCAAAAATCCCACTAGAAAGCTGACAGTGTCCCTTCAAAGCAATTGTACGCACTCATATTTTATTTTACTCACCATATTTCAAAACTGGTGAGTAAATTACTCTTTCCTGCCAACACCATCTGGGGCACCACCATTATCACTTCCCTCCTACCCCTCTCTAAGTTTCAGCCTGACAACCTCTTCCTTGGTTTCTGGTTTATTTATTTATTTGCTTTTGTTAACCGGGTAAGCACACTAGACAGCCAAGTGCCTATTTTCAGGTGCGACCCGGGGGTTTCACCTGAATGTAGAAGAAAGCATTGCCCCCCCATCTATTTTAAGCTCGGCTTCCGCTCTTACCTTCCTCATTATCTTGTTTACATTCTTCAGGTTATTTAAGTACACCTTCCTGTTTTCATCTGTTTAGTTAGTTTTGTAAATTTTTTTTTTTTTAAGTTAATCCGTTTACTCCTCCCCCTCAGCTGGTGCAGGCTATGCCTCTCACCTCAATCTCAGTACTTCCCCCATGGCTTAACCCCCGTGGTGTGTGTCAGCAGCACTGTCACAAACGCACTCAGCAGGTCGGGCTCTCTGCTCCCACAGTGCCAACCTCAGAGCGCAATAGTGTGAACAGGTCACAGACAAGGTAACCCTCCTGTCTGCTTTTGGGTCCGAATCACCTTTAGTCTCAAGTTCTGGGGGGATTCAAACTGTGAACCTTTTACTAGCGTACCCAATGTACAGGCTCAGATACGTACCCTCTTCGGGGATTGCGGTACAATCTTACACCAGGGGCACCCAGCCAGGATTCCAAAATGAACCCTAAAAACTCTATAAGAGACCTTAGGTATATTCTTACCTTTTCCTAGTTTAGTAACACCATCAAGTTGTTGAATAGTTTTGTCAGACTTAACCCTCTATGTGTCACATGCAAAAAGACCTGGCAGACACCCAGGCAGTCTTTTAAATAAAAGATTCTTTACTAAAAGATGATAAAAATATGAAAAATGTAAACACAGAACGCTATATCAAACAGCATCACAATCACATAAAAGAAAAACAAAGAAAACTACAGAACAAAACTCCTACCAACATACAGTTAGATCTTTTCTATCTAATGTATTACCTCTGTAAGTGCAGGTAAATTAAATCAGAGAGCTGCGTCTTTCTAGAATCCCAAGATGGTATATATCAAACAGATCAGACACAAGTATTAGTTTAACTCGGTCTCTCCACACCCCTTCTGTGAGTCATCTAGCTCCTCCTTTTAGAACATAAAAAAATACAAACATGATGTCCTATCAGGAAGTATATTAAATAAGGTGACATCAGCAAAAAAATCATTTCCCAAATTATGAGTCTTTGATCCACCAGTTCCTCTGAGGTTCAAAACCCTGCAATCCGTCACCTAGGTGCAATATAGCCAACAGGAATCAGCTAAATGATGTCCTGTCTTGTAATGAAATGTATATTTTAGTTTCCCAACTTCAAAGCATGAGGTCATAAAAAGACCATAAAATGCAATTTCTCAAGGAAGTTACTTACATTACAGAGATCTCCTGGCCAGTTACATATCCTGTAGCTTCACTGAAACCTGGGGGGGGCACCCATGGAAGCCCAGGCTGTCTTATGTGAGACAGTCACATACTATTTTTTTATATTACAAATATCATAAAATAATCATAACCAGCCGGCCAAACATCACAATCCTCCCATTAGACTAAATTTGGGGGCTCTATCCCCTACATGGGATGAGCTCCCTAAGTCAGTTCACTCCTCATAAAGACGCGACATGCCATCTGCATTCTGATTGGTCACTCCAGCCCTATGTAAGATCTTCATGTCATACCCTTGCAAGGCAAGACCCCATCTTAATAGTCTACCATTGGTTTTTCCCATTTGTGTCAGCCAAACCAGGTCGTTGTGGTCAGTCTGTACCTCAAAATGCAGCCCATATAAGTATGGCTCTAACTTCTTTAGTGCCCACACTATGGCAAGACACTCTTTTTCCACAGTAGAGTAAGTCTGCTCCCTGGGAAGTAACTTTTTACTCAGGTACACTACAGGGTGATCTTTCCCTTGGTTGGATGTCTGACTCAGTACTGCCCCAATACCCACATCTAAGGCATCCGTCTGGACTATAAAGGGTCTGCTATAGTCAGGACTTGTCAATACAGGAGCACTGTACAGTGCCTCCTTCAGCCTGGTAAAGACTTTTTCACAACCCAGTTCCCAGATAATTTTCTTAGGCATCTTTTTCTTTACCAGGTCAGATAGGGGAGCAGCCAGGGTACTGTAATTGGCTACAAATTTCCTATAGTACCCTGCTGTCCTGAAAAAGCTCCTGACCTGCTTCTGCGTTTCTGGTCTGGGCCATGCCTTGATCACCTCTATTTTTACTTGGTTAGGATGGAGCTGTCCCTGGCTTACAACATGCCCAAGGTATGCCACTTCAGCCATAGCCACCTGGCACTTCTCGGCTTTGACAGTGAGTCCAGCCCTCTGTATCTTGCCCAGCACTTCCCTAAGGTGGGACAGGTGTTCCTCCCAGCTGGCACTAAAGATGGCAATGTCATACAGGTATGCCACGGCGTACTCCTCAGCACCATTTAACACCTGTTTCACCAATCTTTGGAAAGTGGCCAGGGCGTTCTTCATTCCAAAAGGCATTACTTTAAATTCAAATAAGCCTATCAGAGTGATGAAGACCGACCTCTCCCTAGTTCTGTCAGTTAACTTGACCTGCCAATATCTCTTTGTCAGGTCAATAGTCATAAGGTATGTTGCCACTCCCAACTTGTCCAGGAATTCATCCGTCCGGGGCATCGGGTGGGTGTCTGACTTCATGACTGCATTTAGTCCACGATAGTCCACACAGAAACGAGCAGAGCCATCTGGCTTGGGCACTAGGACTATGGGTGAGGTCCAGGGGCTGTGGGATCTCTGGATTACCCCTAAATCCAATATTTCCTCCATCTTCCTCCTAATGTCTTTTTGGACAGCCTCAGACACCCAATATGCTGTCCGCCATATGGGCATCTGTGTCTCTGTCTCCACATCGTGAGTTGCTAAGGGGGTTAGTCCAGGCTTGGTACTAAACAGTGGGGCAAAGTCTGCTAAAACCTCCCTTACTTCCTGGATCTTGTCCGGGGCCAGCTGGGGAGACAATTTAACTGCCTCCACAGAGGACTCCCGCTTTCTTTCTTCCAGCAAGTCCAGAAGGGGGTCTCCTTCATCCGTCCTCTTCCCAGGACTACATACTGCAAACACCATGTCAGCCCTATTAGCGTATGGTTTCATCATGTTGACATAGTACATTCTTTCTGCATGTTTTCTGTCAGGTAACTCTATGATCTAGGTCACGTTATTTACCTTTCTAACTGTTTTGTACAGTCCTGCCCACTCAGCCTGCAGCTTGTCTTTCCGGACCGGAATACGGACCATGACTTCCTGACCCACCGTGTACAAGCGAGCTCTGGCTCTGCAGTTGTACCATACTTTTTGTTTCTGTTGAGCAGCAGTCAGGTTGTTCTGGGCTGTCCCCAGAAGCTCCTTCAGCCTTTCCCTAAACCGAAGGACGTAATCCACTATGGGAGTTCCCTGGGTGGCAAGCCTGCCTTCCCAGTGCTTCCGGATCAAGTCTAGGGGCCCATGTACCCCACGTCCATATAAGAGCTTGAACGGGGAAAAACCCTGTCGACTCCTGGGCACCTCCCTGTATTCAAACAACAGGCGAGGAAGGTATTTCTCCCAGTCCCTCCCATGCTGTTCAGCAAACGCTTGCAGCACTGACTTCAGGGTACCGTTAAATCTTTCCACAAGCCCACTGGCTTGCAGGTGATAAGGTGTTGTGCGCCTCTACACCACCCCACACTTCTCCTACAAACATTTCATCAGGTCCGACATGAAAGAACCCCCTCGATTGGTGATAACCTCCTGCGGAAACCCAACACGGGAGAAAATCCCAAGTAAGGCATTTGCCACTTTGTCTGTCCTCCGTGAGGATAGGGCAACTGCCTCTGGATACCAGGTGGCATAATCCAACACAGTCAGGATGAACCTCTTCCCTGAGAAACTGGGGGTATTTAAAGACCCCACAATATCCATTCCCACCCTCTGGAATGGCTCCTCCACTATGGGCAATGGAATTAGGGCAGCTTGGGCTTTCTTACCCGCCTTCCCTATTTCTTGGCACCGGTGACAAAAACTGCAATACTCCTTCACCTGCTGGGTGAAGTTGGGCCAATAGAAATTCTGGGCCAACCGCTGCATAGTGCACGCGATTCCCAGATGACCAGACAAGGGAATATCGTGTACAATCTTGAGCAACTGCTCATGGTACCCCTTGGGAACAACAAGCTGCCTGCCTATCACCTCTCCCTCTGTCTTTACAGCCTGAGTATAAATCAGTCCATTTTACCAATAAACCTTGTTTACCGTCACCTACTTGTGCTTCATCAGAGTCTGCCCAAGCCCTCAGCTTCTCTAGACTAGAGTCACTTTTCTGAGCAGCTGCAAACTCCTTACACATTCCCAAGGCATGGGACAGGTCCCCTTTAGTCTCTAAACTAGGGTCCCTAGCACTAGCATCAGATTACTCAGGATCACTGTCATCCCTAACCCTCTGAAAATGGGTCACCCCTCCTTCTTCGGAGTAACCCTCTGTAGCTGCGTGGTTAACTGCTAATGGGGAAATTTCTACCCCCTTTTCATTAGTCTCCATATCAGGAGACACAGGCTGGGGAACCAGCCTCCCGGTGGTTTCCACAATGGCTTCTGTGGGGTCCAGGGAACTACAATTTTCCCTTGTCGCTTGGCTATAGGTAACTGCACACACCATCCCCTGTTTGAGATGGTTGCCAAGGATGACGTCAACTGCTAAAGTTTTGGCTAAAGCCACCTGTTGCACAGTTCCCCTGTTTCACCCCCAGTCTAGGAGAACACTAGCGACGGGCAATGTCTTCTCCTCACCAGTGAACCCTTGTACAGTTACAAATTTATTGGATATAAGCTGACCAGACTCTACCAGATCCCCTTTTACCAGCATCAGGGATGCCCCTGTGTCTCTTAACCCTTGTGTCTGTACACCATTCACCGTGACTGGGTGCATGTGTTCCCTCATGTTCACAGCCATGCTTCCAGGGACACACAAACAAATCACTTATTTTCTAGCCCCATTTTGTGTATTGCTTGTTCTTTTGGGACACTGTCTGGCAATATGCCCAGTTTCTTTGCAAACCCAACATTTGTTTCTTTTCTCAGAGAAATCTTTTCTTTGAAACCTGGGGCTAACTAGTTTCGGTGGAGGCAGTGAGGGTTTCAGCTGCCCTGAAGGCACGCTCTTCCCTTTCTGCGCTGCCATGCCCGCCCCATTCGCTCTCAGAGCAGGTCTGCTCTTGGTATAGCGATCCGAGAATTCAGCAGCCTCTTGCACTGTTTTGGGATCTCGGTCCTCCAGCCAGGTTTGCAGCTCTGCTGGGCATGCCCCCAAAAAACTGCTCTAACAATATAGCATTTTCAATTTTATCTACAGAGTTTGCTTCAATTCCTTCCCACCAACGTTTTAAAAACTGACGTCGTTTCGTGGCTAGCTCCTTGTAGCTCAAGTCAGGGCTTCTCCTGAGCTTACGGAATTTAGCTCTATTTGGAAATTAATTTGTAACCCAGTCCTGTAGTTCCAGCTAAACTCAAGCCACTTACCTGCTCTGGTGCTGGTGGTTGAAGTCATAACTTCTCCACTTCATGTCGCCTCTGGCACTCCCACTCTTTACGGTCCACCTCTCGCTGTTCTCGCTCCCTCTTCTCCACTGCAGCTCGTTTCTCTCACTCCACTTCTCGCCATTCTCGCTCACTCTTCTCCTCTGCAGCTCGCTCCTCTCGTTTCTCTTCTCTCTGGAACTCCAGCTCCATTCTGCGCAACTCAATATGCAGCCTGATTGCTTCTGGCTCCAGAATGCTGGTGACCTTCCCCTGCTGCTGTGGCCCTTCACTTGCACTGGCCCTGCTGTCCTCCTCACTAGTTCTGGACACTGCACTGGCCGCTGGCCCCTCCACGCACAAGGTTTTGTCCTTTACAGTAACAGTCTGTGACTCGATGCTCTGGGCATCTGCTGCCGTCAGGGCATCCACGAGGTTCTGCTTGGTGGCTCTCCTCTCGTGCAGGACTCCTCTCTCCTTGCTCAACTGCTTCAGGTAGTTTGCGGTGTGCACACTGTAGTTGGAAGCCTTCTTTTTCCCTAACTATGGCTACTCTAACTGGCACTTTGAAAAAAAAAAATAAAACAGATAGGAACTTGACTGTAAGCAAAATGATATAGTTTTGTTTACTCTTTTAAAAATAAATTACTGCCTTATTGTGCAAGTGAGCTGTACAGTATTAAGCTGACACACTGAACAGTTAAATCTTGTGTTACCAATTTTTTTGCACCACTGCCAATCAAATTTGTCACAATTGCACTCAGCAGGTCAGACCCTCTTCTCCCACAATGTCAACCTCAGTGCGCAATAGTGTGAACTGGTAACAGACAGGGTAACCCTCCTGTCTGCTTCTGGGTCTGAATCACCTTTAGTCTCAAGTTCTGGTGGGATTCAAACTGTGAACCTTATGCTAGTGTACCCAAATGTACAGGCTTAGATACGTATCCTCTTCAGAATTGCGGTACAATCTTACACCAGGGGCACCCAGCCAGAATTCTAAAATGAACCCTAAAAACTCTATAAGAGACCTTAAGTATATTCTTACCTTTTCCCAATTTAGTAACACCATCAAGCTGTTGAACAGTTTTGTCAGACTTAACCCTCTATACGTCACATGCAAAAAGACCTGGCAGACACCCAGGCAGTCTTTTAAATGAAAGATTCTTTACTAAAAGGTGATAAAAATAAGGAAAATGTAAACACAGAACACTATATCAAACAGCATCACAATCACATAAAAGAAAAACAAGGAAAACTACAGAACAAACTCCTACCAACGTACAGTTAGATCATTTCTATCTAATGTATTACCTCTGTAAGTGCAGTTAAATCAAATCAGAGAGCTGTGTCTTTCTAGAGTTCCAAGATGGTATATATCAAACAGTTCAGACACAAGTATTAGTTTAACTCGGTCTCTCCACACCACTTCTGTGAGTCATCTAGCGCCACCTTTTCGAATATTAAAAAATACAAACACGATGTCCTGGCAAGAAGTATATTAAATAAGGTGACATCAGCAAAAACTTATTTCCCAAATTATGAGTCTTTGATCCACCAGTTCCTTTGAGGTTTACAAAAGGTGCAATATAGCCAACAGGAATCAGCTAAATGATGTCCTGTCCTGTAATAAAATGTATATTTTAGTTTCCCAACTTCAAAGCATGAGGTCATAAAAAGGCCATAAAATGCAATTTCTCAAGGAAGTTAATTACATTACGGAGATCTCCTGATCAGTTACGTATTCTGTAGCTTCACTGAAACCTGGGGGGGGGGGTACTCATGGAAGCCCAGGCTGGCTTATGTGAGACAATCACACACTATTTTTTTATATTACAAATATCATAGAATAATCATAACCAGCTAGCCAAGTGTCACAGGGGTCAGTGGCTTACCTCCGACTAAATGGAGCCAATGTCTAGGAGAGGGCTGTGCAAACTAGTGCAGAGCCTGTGAGGGGTCAGTGTCATCCCGTGCTGCACACGGCCATTTTTCCTCCACTTTTTCTCACCTGGAGGAACAGACATGCAGTGCTGTCCAGACATATCCATGCACGCTCCTGTTCGTGGGATGTCGCCAGCTGCCACTCCCCCATTCCCTAAGCTGTGGTCCCTGGCTGCCTGCAGCCGTAGCCACTGCTAGAGGCCAGACATGTGCCAGGATCCATATCCCTCCCTCCCCAGAGGAGGAAAGCAGTCTGCCAGACACTCAATCTTCCTCTCCCCGGCCAACACCTAGCTACCTGAGTCCATTCCCGAACCCAGTTTGCCAGTGAGGCATAGCGCCTCAACCCTCCACGCCACCAGGCTGGCACTGGCTTTGCGATGTTTAATGGTCACCCTCTTCTCCTTCACTGCCTCTTCTACCTCCTTTGTACACCGTATACTGTAGGATTCCTTCTCTTATTCTTCTCCACCTTCCTTTCACAGAGGTTAGTGACCTCTTCTAACCCCTTCCTGATTGTAGTCCAGTTCTCGTCTATACCTACTGCCAGCGTCACCCTCTCTAATCTATTCCTGAGTACTTTCTGCATCCTACTGAAATCAGCCTTCCTAAAATCCAGCACACTGGTACTTGAATTGGTATGATCAGATTCCAGCACTATGTTGAACCACACTGACTGATAGTCAGTGTTCACCTACGGTTCTTTTATAGTAACTTCCGAGACTCCCTGTTTGTTAGGATCAGGCCTAAAATTGCTCCCTCCCTCATAGGTTCTCCAACATGCATGCCAGGAATCCATCCTGGAATGCCTCCACCAGTCCCTGACTCCAGGTGCTTCATGTTACTGGGACACTCCAATCCACATCTGGAATATTAAGTCCCACACCAGTACCACTTCACCCCAAGCTGCAGCCTTCCTACTTTCTTCCTTCAATGTCCCATCCCCTGTCTTCTAATCTGCTGGCCTGAAAGTTACCCCAACCCTCATGATCCTCCCCTTGCTTGTGGACAGTTGCACCCAAAGGGTCTCAATGGTAGTGCTCCCCTTCAGGTCCCTATCATCTGTGGTTTTGATACCTTCCTTGACATAAAGGACTACCGCACTCCCTCTACTTTCTGCCCTTTACTAGAGAGGGTGTAACCAGGAATTATGAGTTCCAATCATGGTGACACATTCCCCAGGTTTCCGCCATGGCTACTAGAGCTAAAAGAACCTCGACCACCAGCACCTGGAGGTCACACATTTTATTCTCTAGGCTTCCTGCATTCAATCACGCCATTCTCCAGAAGGTTTGCTGCCCCTCCATTCCTAAACTGCTCCTCACCCTCTGCCCCCTACCCCCATGGTCCTCTTGTTGCCTATCCCCCTCTAGAGGTACCATATATCCCTTCTCCTCCTTGTGCTTCTGCTTCCCTAGCTTCTAGTCCCTTCCCATTTCCTCTGAGTCTCACCCCATCCCCTCCAATTCAGATCTCAGTGTCACCTCTTTCACTGTGTTTATCTTTGCTCTGTTTGGTCCTTGTCTGTGTCAGAGGAGACCTGTTTGGACCCCTTTGCCAGTGTAGGTGAGCCTAGCCTCATCTGCATCACCCACCCTTACCTAATTTGACTGAGTCATGAAGGGAGCTGCAAATGTCTGCCCTAACACCCTAGTGCCATCTTCTTTGAGGTGCAGCCTATCACTGTGAAATAGCAGTCATCTCCTCCAACAATATCTCTAGTCCCCAAGGGACCAAAACCCCTTCCCGCTACACCATCACTTTAGCCATGTATTAAACTGAAACATCCATATTACCACTTTTCTCCCTTGTGTGGCCTCAGCAGGACTTAACAGAAGGTTACAGAATGTTCCCTCTCTTTCAGAATCCTGCCTAGAGTGTGGAAACCCTACTAAACCTTTCCCACATTCCCCTGGCCTGGTCATTCACGGCTATATGCAGCAACACATCTGAATCCCTTCCCTGCTTCCAGATGAGCTCCACCACCGCAGATCTGAGTCTGGTTCCACTGGCCCTAGGGCTACAGTGATCAATCCTCATTTCCGAGTCTGTGGAACACATCTATTCTATCCCTCTCACAATGGAGTCCTCCACCACTATCACCTTCCTGGCCCTGAAGCCCCCTATGGGGCTCCCATTCTGTCCTGGCTCACAACCCCCAGTCTGATCGGAGCACAGCCCAGGATGAACCTGTACATCTAGAGGCAGAAATCTTTTTTTTTTTGGCAGGAACCCCAGACTCCACTCTCAAACATCCTTCTGCACACACACACACACACACACACACACCCCACTACTACTACTAGATCCAGAAGTCCTCTGGTGTACTGGCTCATGTAGTGGCCCTACTTTTTTTTTATTCTTTGTTAACCGGGTAAGGCCCACTAGGCACAACTGCCTGTTTTCAGGGCGACCCGGGAGCTTTGGAGTGGTTAAGAGACTTGCTCAGAGTCACACAGTATGCAAGTGGAGATTGTGTGAATCAAACCCAGGCATGCTGAATATACCAAGGTTATTCACAGCTCTTTAACCTCAAGGCTATACTGCTAGCCCAGTCTGCCCTGGCTTTCAAGGGGCAGGACTGAAACCTCTTTATAATTAAAATGCTCAAAAGCACCCTGGGTGGGGTCCTTGTATGCATCTCAGGCAGACTCACATGCTACAATAGGAAAATGCAGCAAATGCTGAGCAATAATTTACAATTATATTAATCATGGAACTCTTTCACAGGCAGCAACGAATGAGGAAAGAAACAAAATGTTGAGAACATTAGGTCCTTTTCCAATTCAAATGGATAAATTTTATCTAAGGGTGAGTTATATCTTGGGTCTGTGTTAATAGTTACCGACTTGTCCCAATTTATTTTATATCCGGAGACGGACCCAAATTCCTCTATCCCTGTCACTATGGTATTACGTGCCTTATCTGGATCATTTATATACAATAAAATGTTGTCAGCGTATAGTGATATTTTTAGTTGTTTGTTTATGCTTTTGAGTCTAACTATATAATTGTGATTTCCTATTAGGTTTGCTAAAGGCTCTATTGCCAAGGCAAAGAGCAACGGTGACAGGGGGCAACCCTATTGAGTACCTCTTCTCAATTCAAAAGGTTGGGATAGGTTATTATTAATTAAGATCTGAGCAGTGGGGTGTGAGTTAATCAATTTTATCCAATTTATAAAGTTCTCTCCCAGTTTTGCTTTTTCCATAATTAAAAAAAGCTGGCAGAAATCATTTTTTTGGCAGAAGTACAAATAATTTTTTTTTCGGCAGGAACCCCAGGTTCACCCAAGATAAAATACTTGAGTATATATCTAGCTCGGAATAGGAAAGTCTTAATAAAGTGGAACACTTACACTTTATTGGAAAAAGTAGAAGATCTAGTGGAAAAGTGGAGCAATCTCCCTCTAACTTTAACTGGGAGAGTTCAAGTAATAAAGATAAGTATATTACCAAATATGTTATGTACATTTCAATCATTACCTATTAGAATACACCATAACTGGTTTAAAAAAAACTAGACAAATTATTACAAAAATTCCTCTGGAAAAATAAAAAAGCAAGAATCAGCATGAAAAAAACTTAAAGTTTCAGTGGCAAAAGCTGAGTTTAACCTCCCTATCTTTAAAAGATATAGCCAAGCAGCAATTATAAATCAAATTGGAGAACTATACGAGGAAGAACCGCCATGGTGGGTACACCATGAAACAAATCAAGTAAAACTTATAAGGTTCGCTCAAATGCTTTTCTCCAACATGGGGAAAAAGGAAAGCAACAATATTAAAAATGCACTGACAAGAACAACCTAAAAAACACTGAATGAATATCATAGACTAAAGAAAACTTGATAATTAATATATAGACTCCTAAAAACTTAAATTATAACCACCTGCCTTCAAAAAACAAGGAATATAAAATTTGGGCTGAGAAAGGAATGGTTTGCCTGAATAACTTATTCAATGACGATACCATTTTTTATGTCCTTGATACAAATAATGGACAAATATCATATCCACCAGCAAGACTTCTTTATTTTCCTACCACTAAGGATGTACTACAGTAAAGAACTAGGTCCTAATCTGGTAAAACCCCCAATGACAACTGAGACGAGTCCCCTCCGAGAGAGGGGCCAGAGCCACCTGCCAGCTCCAGAGCAGAAGGAGAAAATGTATACGGAAAAAAAAAAAAGAAAACAAGTTGGACTGGAACTCAGGGAGGGTGGAGCATGACAGAATGGAGGGAGGAAGGGAGTTCCAGTCAGACACAGCTGCGTAGTTAACCGATTTACAGGCCACAGCTATTATGAGAAGGGAACAGAGGCAGATCTCAGGGTTCGTTGAGGTTGTCTTAGACAAACAGACCCACTGAGGCAAGGAGGAGTATGTTTGTGGACCAGCTTGTGCAGAAAACTGATATAAGCCGATATAAATGGAAAGTTTCAAAATCGGAATTGCTTAGGCTAGTGAAAGGGGGGGGATTGAGGCCCTGCAATATGTGGGGTTTAAAGAGGTGGAGTTATGTTTTACCTATCTAGGTATTAAAGTAGGGAGGGACCAGGATAGTTTATATAGTCTGAATTACAGACCCTTTGTGAGGGATATTTCAGCGGACCTTGAACGCTGGAAGGCCTTGCCCATTTCATGGATAGGCCGGATCTACCTTATAAAAATTAATGTGTTGCCTCGCATTCTATATGTTATTTAAATGCTTCCAATGGAGCTCACAGGGACCAATATCCAAGGCCCCTGGAATTCTGCGGTTCTGCGGTTGCGGAATCTGCCGTAGAATTTGCATCATGCCTCAGAATATATATAGTGCCGCAGAATTCATTGTTTTTGGTGAATTTTCATATAAATATACTGTTTTTCCATAGTGTCAGGCTTTCTTTCCCACCTCGTTTATCCTGGAGCCCCTCCTCTATGCTCAGCATATTATGTCATCGATGACATCACATATTTAGCCAATGACAGGACTGCATTCTGCCAGAGAAATGAATAAATCATGCCGCAGAAATCAGAAAATGCTGCCACAGAAGTAAAGGAGCCCTGCCGAAGAAATCAGAAAATTCTGCCGCAGAACACCAGGGGCCCTGCCAATATCAAACAGTTACAACAGGAGCTCAGCCGGTTCATGTGGCAAAATAAGCAGCCCAGAATGACCATGCAATGATTACAGCAAAGCATGGCTAAAAGGTGACTTGAACTTCCCTGACCTGAAGGGGTACTTCCTGTTTATACAACACAGGTATGTTCAAGACTGGGTTAACCGTGGGGAAGCATCTTGCTGGATGGATCTGGAGAGGGAGGAAGCCCCAGCTATGTTAGTGGCCTATCTAGATCCTGGGGGGACAAGGGCATATAGCAACACAAAACATAAGAACCCCATTGTGGGTCTCACTTTGGGGGCCTGAGAGCAAGTGCGGAAACACAGTGGTGTGAGGGATGACCTATCACTTCTGGTCCCAGTGGCAGGCAACTCCTCATTTATACCCAGATTACAAGACCCTAGTTTTCAGCTTTGGGATGCTCGGGGGTCTGCTGCATAGGAGATCTCTACACAAGTGAGGGAATTAAATCCTTGACAGAACTTCGGGAGCAATTTGGGATCCCACTACGAGCTTTTTGGCAGAAGTAGGAACAGAAGCCCATTAGAATTATCCCCCTTATATCCACTGGAGCAGGCTGTTTTTCACACCTGCACCTCACTGCAGGGCTTAATAGCACATATGGCACAACAGGATAGCATTATCTCTTCCTGAATCTCTCAACCAAGGTTAAGGGTCTATGGAAGCAGGACTTGGTGGTGGTCATTACATACGAAAATTAGGGCATGGTGCTAAAATCACATATCGGACTCTTAATTTGCAACAAATATAAAGAATTGCGATTTAAGTACTTGCACAGGCTCCCCTGTCCTCCAAATACAGGTCATAAATTTAACTCCATAATATCCCCCCTATGTGGGTGCTGTAATAATGCATTGGGCACATGTACACACTACTTTTGGGAGTGCCAGAATCTGAGGCCATTCTAGCTGCAAATAGAGTAGGAGCTTTCCCAAATATAGATTGCAGACATCACTCTCCTTGCTTTTAGGGATGGAAGATCTCGGTGAGGAGGAGTGGGAACCATACCTGAGGACCATTAGGTTCCTGTTAGTGTTGGCATGTCGGTGTATACAGAATACATGGGTTTCCCATATTAGTCCCACGTTGGATCACTGGAAGATTTTAGTGATAAATACTTTGATCCTGGAAAGGTTAACATACACCCTTCATGACAGAGAGGAAACTTTCCTCCAGGGCTGGGAAACATATACTGATGCACTTCCGGTGGCAGAGGCAGCTCTGTTGCGGCAGGGCACAACATAGGGTAGGGTAGGGAAGGGAAGGATGGATCCCTTTGGAGACAGTGGGTTTCTGGATTACCTTTTGGAGCCTTGGCTTGGGTAATCAGAAGAGGGCCCCACATACCAGTATCATATACAGTGTCTTATGAGGAAAGATATCAATGAAAAGTACTGTTACTGAACCATTGGCCAAACACCTGTTATGTCTGTTTATTTACTATTTAATATATGGATTCTTAAAATAATACTATTGAAAAGCATTCAAAAAAATCTCGATAATACTATCACTCCTGGAGTGATAATACCACCTTTCCAGAGTGATAATAGTATCGTTTAGGTGCCGTAATACTATCATTTGGGACCTAAACGATAGTACTATCACCAAAGCTGAACTGCGCAGGTGCAAGTCTGTCTTCTAACATCTTGCAAGCATGACTTCCAATTGGACACTTTACGTGTGTGGGTAGGCAGAACGACTCGCAAAACATGGCGGCTGCCACTCTCGCTTAGCGAGAGAAACGGTCATCGTAGAAGCTGTATTTTTTATGTACCTACTACTCTGTCCCATTTTCCACTATGTATCTCTCAGTCTCCCATGCATCCTCTACAGTGGCAATGGATCACGGAGATCACTGAAGACAGCAAAGAAAAGGGGGACAGGGCCAAGCTGCCACATTCTGATGCTCCTAGCAACCCTGTCAGCACACGGCCCCTGACTGGATCCACGAAATGGAGGTGAGACAATCCACCTCGGATCCATATATTAAAAAAAATAACAAATATCTTGGTGTGGATCATAAGGCAGTAATCCCCATCTCGAGGTTCTGGGGACATGGGAACCTCTCGAGCTTCGATCTCGAGGTTCCCTATGTCCCCAGAACCTCATAGGATTACTGCCTTGTAATCCACACTAAACTATCTATTATTCTATTTATAATTTATATTATTTTTATGATTTATTTAACCAATCTAGGTATTAATTGTTCATCTCACTAAGTGTTCAGGATTAATTCTATTACACAATAAGGAGATAAATATTTTGGACTGTTTAACTATTTTTTAGCATCTTTTATTAATTGAGAGTTGGTATGAAGTGGTTTTATGTCAGTCTTTTGTAATGATTGTTGATCTATTTTTCCCAAAAATGTTAATAAAAATATAAAACAAAAAAAGAAAGGGTGGTAGATGTAGATGCCTGCAACAGGCTGCCAGCAGAAGTGGCGGTGGTGAAAACAGTGGGAAGGATTTCAGCCATATGTGGGATAGAAAGAGGGGTGTATTGATAAACAAGCAAGGAGTGTTGCTGGAATCCAGTTAGCGTATGCGAAGACAGATTATGCAGTGACATCTGGGCAGACTATATCGGCCAAGTAGTCCTTTTCTACCAACAAATTCTAAGTTTCTATGCAAGGTCTGACTTGTGGGGCTCTTGGCTGCTAGAATGTACTGAAAGTTCCCAATCTATGTCTCACCTTTCTCATCCAAGTCATGCTGTTCACACTTCCCCACTGGCTCTAAGCCCCCATCAAAGGAGTCCGGTTCCCACTCCTTCTCAAGTGGTGCAAAGTGATTCACTGTTGGGATATGTGAACCTGGATGACTCCCTTGTGACTGCCCCTGCCACCACCTCCCCACTACCCTCCAGCCCCCTGAGTCAGTGAGCCTCTGGAGGAGTGGGGGTGCTGGGTGTTTCTGACAGTATCAGCTCAGCCGGTGATGCAGCCAGATCATCTCTTTTACTGCTACCAGCTGTGCCTGGAGCTCCATAAACGCCTTACATATGGGGCAACGCCCTCTCTTCCCAAGTAAAGCCCAGGAGATGAGTGCCCCACAGTCGCCAAGCTGGCTATCTCCCCACTGCACCTGTGCTCCATTCCGTCTGACTATTCACATCCCACAGTACCTACCTGACTCCTAAGCAACCTGAAATACACTTTAGTACACTCTAGTACAAACTATATTATCCTTCACCTGCCAGGAACCCCTTTTGTTACTTCACACAACACCTTATTTACCCTTATTAGTGTTTCAAAGTTACACTTTTTACAATGTACTGTTGGGCTACCCCAAATATGGAATTCCTAGGTTTCCTTTACACAGTCTGCCCAATGACTTTTAGTTGCCTGTACCAACTTCCAGTGGCCCCTGTGGTACTGCAATCTTCCTGCGGATGTCCTGCAGGTGCGTGCCCCACTCCTATGCTGTGCCAGTCACACAGTGGGAGGGCATGCCAACATATTAAAATGTTCTGACTAGCTCCCCTGTCCATGCATTTACTTACTTAGCCATGTGGATCCAGGAAAAAATTATTACTGTGACAATATTATTTTCAGCAAAGTCCCAGAGGCAGCAAAACAGAATAGCTACAAACAAAACCTTGCAAAAAAGACCACAATAGACTGGGTAAAACATTATACGACTGGTGCACAAATGTGGGAGGGCCAACCACTGACACCCACAACCTCCGGCCAGAATTAAAGGCATTCACTGTGTTCTGAGTTTGAATATTTGATTAATTAATATGATGTAGGAAGTCCTATTGAAGGTGAACAGATGGTGCATAACTGGACTGTAGAGAGATTTTCAACACGACATCATGAACTTACTTGCCAGGGTGCAGTCCAACTGATGAAAGACAGGGATTCAGAATGAAAAGCCGCCAACTCCCCCCATCCATGATTCACCTTGGTGGCAGTTCCTAAATACCTATGGCCATTTATGGACCACCAAGACCAGTTAATTTTTCTCCTCTATTCACAGGCCTCCCACCCTGCCATTCATCAGTGATCCCCTAACCCCAGCACCATACAGCCAGCCTCTATGTTATCCAAGACTGCTGACTACCAGCAGCCATTATCCTATAATTGGCTTTCACTTTCTGGGTTCCCACCCCCATTCCATAATGACTCTCATGGCTCCTGCGGCCCTTGTGGTAGAGGGCCAACATCATGAGGGGAATTAAATCGACCTCTCCTTTTGCCTGCCCATAGATACTGTAGTCCTCCAGTCCCCCAATACTGCTGCTCCTCCAATGAACTCCTAATGCTGACTCCAGCCACTACTGCCCTGTCGGCACTACAAAAACATTATTCAAGACATTTAAAATTGGGCTTCAGTACTTTGTTCAGAGCATCTATACCATGCTCTGACACTTTGCTAGCCTGTTTAGGTTCCCATGTAGCACTTTGGAACCCGCGTAAGGAACTGTGGGTGCCACAGTTCACTGGTGGATATCCATGATCAGACATCAATTGGGAGAATGGGGAAAAAGCAACAGCTTAGTTCCTTAGCTCCGTACAGCTTTACCTGCCAGTTTCTAGAGTGTGTTTCAGGGATGTGTAGCCCACAGTCCACAAGTTCTTTTGCAGCTGGGTTCCTTTACCCGAGTTACCGTAACACAAGTTTACCTACATCATGTATTGTATTGTATAGTATAGCTACAACTCACATATTGTGAAACTATAATATTTCTAAACACCATTTATGTATATGGTTAGCACCTATTATATACAGAAATTGGTGGCTGCTTAAACGTTGTTGAGCACATTATAAAAGTTTTTGTGCATGTTCTAAAAGTTATTGTGCACATTCTACAATAAATATTCAGCAGCCCTAATTAATATTCTTACGTCCCATGCTATCCACCACCTGATTGGATGAAACCGAGGTTTTCAGACAAAGAACCCAACAAACATGGCAGCGCTGCTTAGCAAGCAGTTCTTAGGGAAGGACGATTTCGATACAGAGTGCCATAGTCAGCTCTGTCTTAACAAACCACATTTTTTTTTAATAAAAAAATGAAGCCTCAGGACTGTAACAGGACTGCAATGATGACCGGGACCAACAAACACTGCAGCAGACTGAGATGCTGAGCGGGAGTGGAAGAAAACACAAGGTACTGTAGAACACCTTTTGAAACTAAAAACTTCACAAATACAACTTTTCATTTTTAAATCTTGGGGAACCATACACTATAAAAGAGTAAGTATGGGCACCCACCAAACACAGCTCGCCTCGTGTTTCCATCTCGAGGTTGAGATACCAGCATGGGCCTCTTGAGTTTCACTCTTGAGGTCCATATGCTGGTATCTCAACCCCTCGATGCAAACACAGGCTTGTGGTGTATGGGCGCCCATACTTTATTCCTTATGCTGTGCATATTCTAAAGTTGTTGTGCACATTCTAAAAACTTTACTGTGCAAGTTCTCTCATTAACTGCAGCTGCGATTCCCTTGCACTGACTTCCGCTACCTGGTTTCACTTTTCTGCTCACTGTATTTCAGCATTACAGTAACCGCGGTTTAAAAAACAAAACAAAAAATACATGTCAGACCCTTTTTTTTCAAAAATGATACACTATAACAAATAAATTATGCGCGCCCATATACAACTCGCCTTGTGTTTCCATCTTGGGGTTGAGATACCAGGATGGCCCTTTCGAGCTTTGCTCTCGAGGTGCACATGCTGGTATCTCAACCCCTCAATGGAAACACAGGCTTGGTGTGTATGAGCACCCATACGTTATTCCTTATATTGCATTTGTACTCCATCATGCTTGTAACTGTACTCTCTGGGGTTGTGACTAAAAATAGGCATATTTTTGTCGAATGAACTTACCTCATAATCAAAAACCAAATAAATACATACTGCGTGATTCACAGTCACATTGCGGTAACGTGAATCGTGCTCTAGCCTACCTCCGAACAGGATTACAACATAATTTTAGAACACACGTTGTAGCACGTTTTTTTTTTACAATGAATGTTGTAGCACTTTTTTTACAAAGCAACAGTCTAGATGCAAATCTTTTAAACAGGTTGATGCATATGCAGCAATGCACTTATCCAGAAAAAATTAAAATAAATAAATAAACGAAAGTCCTATTGTGAACAGGGCCAATGTGTCCCAAGAAGCAGGGAGCCAGTGCTGGTGGCCACATACCTCTCAAGTGTCGCTGATTTTCAGTGATGTCCCTGATTTCACCTCAAATTTTTACTCTGTCCCTCCTAAAATCTGTGTTCCCCTGACTAAACAGTGATGATTGTAAGAATAAAATTATGTCAAACAATAAAGTTGCAGACTTCTGATTCTTCATAAAATATATTATACACAGAGTCCCTTATTCTGCTAGCTTCCTGAGTGGATATCACCAGTTTTAAAAATGTGTCCCTGATTTGGGGCCTTTGTCCCTGATTTTTTAAGCCTTGTCCCTGATTTATGAGGCAGGAGGTTGAGAGGTATGGGTGGCCAGCATTCTAGGACTAGCTCTTTTTGCTGGCTTTCCTCTCATTCTAATGTTGACCTGCCCATGCCATGCTGTCCTAATGGGGCATGGGTTAATTCTCTGAGAGAACCTTTAACATCGGACCACTGTTTTCACCTGTTCATGAATACACTATTGTAGTAGTAGGAGGCCTGCACTCCCCTCCCACAAGACAGGGAGTTGGATCTGCAGCACAAACACATGTATCCCACATGGAAGCCCACAACTCTACCCTCAGTGCCACAAAGTCAAAGGACCAGTGGGCTTGCAAGGATGAAAACATATAAAACTTATATGAAAGGGCAACCATCAATACTGGGCACCTCAAAGGATCCACTAAACGAGAAAATGACAAAAACCTATGGAAAAAACTTAAACATCAGCAATGGTCCCAAATTCATTTACAAACCCAAATACCTAAAAAAAAAGTAACCCCTCATTGACTAAATTCCAATTCCCCATATTCCAGCATCTTATTGTAACCACATACACTTCAGAGATATTAATTTCTCCCGCAAAAGGAATGCTACTTTTATAGCCAACTGTTTCACCTTACAACCGGAAAGATGCATTTTTCAGACAACTGTTTAGCACTCGGGTAGAACTGAGAAAACTGCACAGCTTCTTCAGTCTAAATGAATACCTTTGGTTTGTTGTCTTTACCTCTCGGCGCAACTCCGACAGGATCTCCGGGCTGAGCCAAGCACATACTGAACACTGCAGATTATAAATAGACCAGCAGCCAAGAGGCACTCGGAGGGGCTCAAGCTCAACTTTCACATTGCCTCCTCCGACGTACAAAATTAACAACAAACTAAGGAGTGGGTTGCATACAGCACAGACAATCGTTTTGAAACTGAAATCTGTGGCTACCGAAAATTAAAACGTAAACTACTACTCAACTAGAACCTTTCTGTTGCTTCTGCTCTAGGAATCGCTACCTACCAAGGAATGTGCACGAACTTTACATAAAATGAGCAGTCAGAGGCAGCAGTGCACGCCGCCGTGCGTTTTAGCGCGCGACAGCTGTGCAGCGAGTGCCAGCCTCCAGCGGCAGCCAAACCTGTCAGGACGTTGGCAGCCCTGCAATATTTGAACTTGGCACACGTCGCTTGCTGCACTATGCTACTCACCGCTCGCATGGAGGTCGCCCTGGGGGAAGCTGATGAACGCCACCGTGTCCCGCACCTCCAAGCTCGCTCGGTTTCTGAGTATAACTCCGCCGCTGTGCATGCAGTGACACCCAATACAAGTGACGGGCAAAAAGTAAGACTGAAACGTGACACCTGCGCGGGAGAAGCAGGGGGACCCCAGGCTTTTGGTATCCATTACAGAGCTAAAGAACGTACAGCCCCGGCAAGCTCGAGGAAAGGCGATAAATAGAACTTCAGTAATCATGGGCCCTTCGGTTTACTGCCCAGTACTTACAGGAGTATCTTCTGATCAAATGTTTCCAGAGCCTAGCCATTTTTTTCACTGATAGTCTTTATTAGCACATGGTTAATGTATCATCTATCCATATTTTTATTATATTAGTTTGCACTTCACCTTAGAGCAACATATTTTTTCAAGTGGATCGTGGGGGACAATCACAAAATAAAACAGCAATACTAAACGGTATTAAAAAAAACATGCTTACATTCTGGACAGTGAAATGGCTCTGCTTTGTTTATTGCTGGATATAGTGTGCGTGCTTTCGTTTGTTCCTAATCCACTGTAAATAATCCCCTCTGTAGGTCCCACCCAAAAAGGAGATAAGGCTAGGTGTGCCTTTCGTAATTAAACTAAGGTGGTGACGTACCTTTCAACTGTCACAGATTACGAGGTAAGTCACTCATTTTAACCCTCAGAAATCCTTTGTCCCACATGGAGGTAGTGATATCCCACATTTCTCACAGAGGTTTTAAAGCAGAAATTTATAATTATCTGTTGTGTTCAATGATCAGCAAACATTATGAACACTAGTGCACTGATAGCCCTAGTGTTCTGAGCTTGCAGTGCCGTGTTTGATGATATGTCCCCACATTTTGCTCATTTGTCACACATTTTGGTGAAAAAAGGTTGAGAGGTATGGGTGGTGAACCCTGAAGGCCGATATGGTCGGGTTACTACCACCTTTAATAAACCAGGCAGGAAGGTCTGAACAAGTGCTGAAGGTATTCCAAGCAACTGAGCCACAACTTGGGTCTTGGCACTTGGTGAACTCAACAAATAAGTCACACAGAGACACTGCAGGCCAAAATTAACATGGCATATAATACAGGAGGTTTATTAGTAGAGAACAACAGGGGCTGGGGAGATGAGCTGTTGTGGTTGCTCAGAAGAAGCCAGAGGTTTTGCTCAGAAACCAGAGGTTTTGCTCAGAAGAAGCCAGAAGTGGAAGGAAACATATTAATTTCTGTGCTTTACAGTAACTGGTAATTGCTATTTTTGTTATTAAACTTAGATTGTGGGCTTTTAGTGACACTGTAATTTCTTTGCTGTCTTAGAATTATTTTTGGGCTGTTAAAAATTTAAAACGTAGTGGTGGTGCATTTCTTTGCTGTCTTTAATTGCTGCAAATTTAGTCTTGGCTTGTCTGAATTGCACTGTAGTCTGGGTGAGGGGTGCTAATTGTCTGGCCTTTGACCTCAGCTACGTGATACCTGGAGGTGGGGCTTAGTCAGAGTTGAGGTAGCAAGTGATTTTTGTTTGCTCAGAAGAAGCCAGAAGTGGAAGGAAACATATTCATTTCTGTGCTTTACAGTAACTGGTAATTGCTATTTTTGTTATTAAATTTAGATTGTGGGTTTTTAGTGACACTGTAATTTCTTTGCTGTTTTTACTTAGAATTGTTTTTGGGCTGTTGAAAATTGAAAACGTAGTGGTGGTGTATTTCCTTGCTGTCTTTAATTGCCCTTCCCTTCCCGTCCCCCAACTCTTAATTATATGCCAGTGTCATTATTAGTGTCAGTGGCTCAGTAGGTAGCACACTCACCTCTGAGACCGGGAGATCAGAGGGCTGTGGGTTCAGTTCCCACATCTGGCACTTGGGTTAATATCCCAGTACTGACACTGTAGTGCAGCATGAGAGGGGTGCTGCACTTCTGAGGTGCCATCTTTCGGATGAGACGTTAAACCGAGGTCCCATCTGCCTGGATTGGTGGTAGTCCAGGTGGATGTTAAAGATCCCATGGCACTTATCGAAAAGAGTAGGGGAATTTCCCCGGTGTCCTGGCCAAATTTCCCTCATTCACTAAAAATACCACCAACAGCTTAATCTGGTTCAAAGTCAGTTGGCATTCATCTGTATCCCCCTCCCCCGGGTCGTGCCTGAAAATAGGCAAGATTTGTCTAGTGCACTTACCTGGTCAACAAAAGCTAAATAAAAAAAAAATAAAATAAAAAAAAAAATGCCCTGTTAAATCTGATTGACAGCAACTAAACACAGGGGATAGTAGAGGGTGTGGAGTAGGAGGGGCATAAGGGGAAGAAGCCCACCCTCAGCACAAGTGTTTTGACTCATTTATTTATTTATTTATTTATTTATTTTTAAAGAAAAGTATCTGATGATCAGTGGCAGGATTTTTAGAACAGTAAATTAATAAAAAGGGAAATAGGAGAGCTTCAGTAACAGACAAGTAGTGGAATAGCAGTATAATTGCAGTATAATGTGGGGAGTGGTGCAATGCAGTAGCTGCGGGGCAGCCATATTCAGGCAGACCTTCTGGACACTGAGGTGCTGCCCTATCTGCATGCATCTCTCTGGACTGCGGGATGAGGTAGCCAGACTCAGAGCAGAAGTAAACCGGGTCAGGAGTACCATCACCCCTATCCAGAGACCACCCAGTCCAATGCCGCTGCCTCAAAGGATGCCGAGAACGAGGAGCACTTGGATGACAGTGGGCTCAGGGCAGGTTAAGACGGTCAGGCAGAGGCACACCCCAGATCCTGTTCCACTCAAGAACTCATATGCCACACTGGCAAATGGGGGCAACCAAAAAGAGGTACCCAGAGAAGTGGAAGGAAAGGATGTGGAGGTAAGCCAAGGAGGTGACCTCAGCGGGGAGAGCAGTGGACCCCAGTGGAGGAGGAAGCGAATCCTGGTGGGGGACTCCACAATAAGAAAGATCCAGCTAGGAACACAGGAGGGGGAGGACAGGGAGGTGAGGTGCCTACCAGGTGCCACGGCATGGAGGGATGGAAGGAAGCTCCTGGGGATCGCTGGGAAGGCAAGACGGGAGGGTGAGCTGGATGTCATTATCCACCTAGGTACTAATGACCTGGCAAATGGGAAGCCAAAGGAAGTTCATGAAGAGTTTAGGAAATTGGGGAGGGTCTCAAGCAAGTAGCTACTTCTGTCACCTTCTCAGAAGTACTACCTGCGAGAGGCATGGGAGAGCATGGGGTGCATGCATCAGGAACTTTAACTCATGGTTGAAGAACTGGTGCTGTGAGAAAGGGTTTGGATTCATTGGTGACTGGGGACCCACCTGGAGGGATGGAGGTTTGTTCAAGCCTGACAGCCTGCATCCATGCTGGAGGGGAATCCAAGCACTCAATGATAAGTTTAAATGCTACATTGACAAGCATTTAAACTAGCCAAGTGGGGTTGCAGGCCAGCAAGGAGGGTACCTACTTGCTCACCCCCCACAGCTAGCAGTGGAACCAGTAAACCGGAGGAGTGGCTATCTCAACAAAGCGGTGTGCAAAAGATGGAGATTAGCACCCAAGAGGTGGATAGGCAGAAAAGGGGCCAAAATCAGCATAAGGGCAGACAGCTAGGAGAACCAGGGATAAGGACAACCAGGGAAGGGGCTGGTAGAACAGCTAAACAGTCTAGGGAGGTCAAATCATGGAAAGCCATGTGTGCCAATGCCAGGAGCCTTAGCAACAAGATGGAAGATCTGGAGGCTGTCATGGTGCAGTCAGACCTGGACATTGTGGCCATCACAGAAACCTGGTGTAATGATAACCATGACTGGGAGATGGCCATTCCTGGCTACAACATATTCAGAAGAGACCGGGCAGGTAGGAAGGGAGGAGGAGTGGCACTGTATGTGAAAAATGACATAAGGGCCACAGAGATCCAGGAGGAACAAAATGGGGGAGAGATACTGTGGGTTAAGCTGGAAAGGAAAATGGAGCCCGCCATCCGCACAGTTGTGGTCTATAGACCACCAGCCCAGGAGGAAGAAACAGATAGGGAGCTGATGTTAGCCATCCAGAGGATGGCAGACAAGAGTGAGGTAGTACTGGTTGGAGACTTCAATATTCCAGGCGTGGACTGGAGCATCCCAGCAGCATCAACTAGAAGCAGATTTATCCTGGACTCCTTCAGGGTGCCTTCCTCAAGCAACTGGTCATGGAACCAACTCAGCAGAAGGCAATACTGGACCTTGTGCTCACAAACAGGGACAGTGTGATGGAGGTAACAATGGGGAGCACCTGGGGACAGTGACTACCAGTCATTGTGGTTTGAAATCACAGAAGGAGCAGAACCAAACCACACAAAAACACGTATCCTGGATTTTAGGGGGGCAGACTTTGGGAAAATGGGGAGATACTTGAAAGAGGCATTAAGGGGAATGGGGCAGGAATCAGGGGTTGAGGAACAGTGGGCAGCATTTAAAACAGGGATTACAAGAGCAACAGAATTATGCATTAAGCAGGTTAGCAAGAGGAAAAGGAAGAGAAGGCCATTATGGTTTTCCAAAGAGGTAGCAAAGAAAGTAAAAGCCAAAAAGATTGCATTCAGGCAATACAAAAAGACACAGGCAGAAGGGGATAGGGAGAAGTACCAGGAGAAGCAAAGGGAGGCAGGGAGGTCAGTAAGGGAATCCAAAGCTCAGACAGAAGAGCACATTGCAAAATCAGTGGGAAGAAGGGACAAAACCTTTTACAGGTACATAAGTGAAAAAAGAAAGGCAAAGGGAGGGATAGTGAGACTGAAGGGGGAGGATGGGGGCCACATGGAGGATGACAACTGTAAGGCTGACATACTGAACAGGTATTTCTGCTCAGTCTTTACTGAGGAAGAGGAGGGTAATGGGTCTGAAGGGAGTACAAGGGGTGAGAATGGTGCAGAAATGGACACAAGTCCCTTTACACGAGAAAGGGTCCTGAAAGAACTGGAAGTAATAAGAGTTGATAAAGCAATGGTGCCAGATGGGGTGCACCCCAGGGTCCTTAAAGAACTCAGAGAGGTGGTGGCTGAACCTCTGGCTATCCTGTTTAGCTGATCACTGGAAACCGGAGGTACCCAAAGACTGGAGGACAGCAGATGTAGTCACCTTATACAAAAGTGGGAACAAAGAGGAAGCGGGGAACTACTGACCAGTCAGCCTCACCTCTGTAGTGGGGAAGATCATGGAAGCACTACTGAAGGAGAGATTGGTGGAACATCTGGTTGTCAATGGACTGCAGGATCCAAGGCAGCATGGTTTCACCAGGGGGAGGTCATGTCAGACCAACCTCATTGAATTTTTTGACTGGGTGACTAGGGAGGTAGATCAGGGGAGGGCAGTGGACATGGCCTATCTGGACTTCAGCAAGGCCTTTGATACTGTGCCACATAGAAGACTATTACACAAACTAGGGAATATGGGTGTGGGCAGGACAGTAGTGTGGTGGGTAGGTAACTGGCTGGGCGGCAGGACACAGAGGGTGGTGGTAAATGGCTGTCACTCCACAGAGGGAAGAGTGACCAGTGGGGTACCACAGAGATCAGTGCTGGGACCGGTCCTATTCAACATCTTCATCAGTGACATTGCGCAGGACCTAGAAGGCAGAATTTCACTGTTCGTTGGTAACATAAAGCTCTGTAACAGAGTAGACACACCAGAGGGTGTAGACAAAATGAGAAGGGACCTGCAGAAACTTGAAGAATGGTCAGGCGTTTGGCAGTTGAAATTCAATGCAAAGAAGTGCAAGATAATGCATATGGGGCACAAAAACCCTAGCACAATATATCAGTTGGGGGGGTGAGGATATAGCATGCACCAAGCAGGAAAGGGATCTTGGGGTTATCATCTCTGATGACCTCAAGGTAGGGAAACAGTGTGACAAGGCAGCAGGTAAAGCAAATAGGATGCTGGAATGCATAGGAAGGGGCATCACCAGCAGGAAAAGGGAGGTCATGATTCCACTATACAAGACACTAGTGAGGCCCCACCTGGAGTACAGTGTACAGTTCTGGAGACCTTACCTACATAAGGACATAGACAGGGCAGAGAAGGTTCAGAGGAAGGCAACAAAGATGGTACATGGATTGCATCACAAGTCCTATGAGGACAGGTTGAAGGAATTGAATATGTACTCCCTGGAGGAGAGGCGGGAGAGAGGGGACATGATAGAGACATACAAGTATCTTACAGGGAGGAACAGGGTGCAAGAATACACTATTTTTAAGTGAAAAAGATATTCCAGGACTAGAGCTCATGGGATAAAGTTGGAGGGAGGACGAGTCAGAGGAAATGTGAGGAAGAATTTCTTCACAGAATGGGTGGTGGACAAGTGGAACACCCTGCCTGAGGAAGTGGTGGGGGCTGAAACAATCACGGGATTTAAGAATGCATGGGATAGACATAAAGGAATTCTGGAAGTCAGGAGTAAGGGGCAACAGAGTTCTAGGAAAACATAAACTGAAGTTACAAACTCAAATGGGCAGACTAGGTGGGCCATAGGCCCTTACCTGCCGATACTGTCTATGTATCTATGTAAAACACAGATGATAAAATGGCAGTAGCAGAGCTTTTACCACCACCTACTCATACCCCAGTCCTCTATCCTTAAAGGTGCACCTCCCAGCTGTGCAGACTCTACACCCAGATCTTTAGAATAATACCAGTCCCACAATTCCACAAGAAGTTCCTGGAAAATCAATGAGCCCCCAGCCACTGAATCTTTTCAGGCCCATTGACAGTTGCTGCATGTGTATAAAAACATAGGTGACAGCAGAAGGAGACCAAAGGTCTGTCAAGTGTGCTCTTGAGATCCCGAGATCCTAGGTAATCCTGGGTCCTAGCTGGTAGATTCCCTTGTGGATTTGATTCTAGCGTACTCCTCATCCCAATCCCTTTTGAATGCTGATACAGTCCTAGCTCCTACCATCTCCAGAAGTAGTTTGTTCCATGGCTCCACAATCCTTTCCGAGAAATAGTGCTTCCTAAAATCCCTCCTGAAACTCCCACCCCTCATTTTCCATCCATGCCTGCTCACGTTTGAGTTGGGAGCCTTGGTGAGTAGAAACCTCTCATGTACTTAAAGGTTTCTATCATATCCCCCTTTTCTCTCCTAGATTCAGGTGAGTACTTGTTTAACGCCTCCAGCTGCTCCTCGTACGGCAACCCCTGAACCCCTGTATCATTTTGGTTACCATTCTCTAAATGGTCTCTATCCTATTCCTGTCCTTCTTAAGGTATGGCCTCCAAAGCTGTATGCAGCATTCCAGATGGGGTCTCACCATACATCTGAACAGTGGAAGTATCACCTCTCTGTGCCTACTGTCAAATCCTCTCCTTATGCATCCCAGCATTTTGCTGGCTCTATTATATGCTGCGTTGCACAGACTGGTTTGTTTAAGGGTGTTCCTAGTAACTCCTAGATCCCTTTCCTCTTTTGAGTCACAGAGTTTGACCCCATTTAGCCAATATGTTGTTCTAGGGTTATTCCTGCCAATATGCATCACTTTACATTTCTTGGCGTTAAATTTCAGCTGCCAGATACTAGACCCTTGTTCTAACCTTTTGAAATCATTTTGTACGATTCTCACTGCTTCTTCACTGTCCACCTTTTCCCCTAATTTAGTGTCGTCCGAGAACAGTGCAGTCTTGCCCTGGATACCTACTCCTGTGTCGCTGATGAACACATTAAACAGGATTGGGCCTAAGACCGAGGCCTGCAGGACCCCACTCATCACTTCTCCTTCCTTTGACATCTCTCTATTGACCACCACCCTTTGCCGCCTTTTGTCCAACCAGTTTCCCACCCACTTAACAATGCAGCTTGCTATGCCCAGATTCTCTAGCTTCTTCAGCAAGAGTTTGTGTGGTACTGAATCAAAGGCTTTGTTGAAGTCAGAATAGAGGAGTTCCACTGGTCAGCCACTATCCACTTCTCTAGATACCTAATCAAAGAAAGTAATCAGGTTTGTCTGGCACGACCTGCCTGTAATGAAACTGTTGTTTGTTGCCCTGTAGGCCATGCTTATCCAAGTGGTCTACTAGGTCTTGTTTAATCAGGGCCTCCATTTGCCCTCTTAACACTGATGTGAGGCTGACCGGCCTGTAGTTACCGGCCTCTTCCCTGCTACCACCCTTATGCAGAGGCACCACATTGGCTCTTTTCCACTTATTAGGTGTGACTCCTGTCTAGAGAGAACAGTTAAACAGGGGTCTGTTAACTCACTCACTAACTATCTGTGGATGTATTCCATTCAGACCAGGAAATATGTTGATCTTTAAATGCTCAACCACTTCTCTGACACTGTCTGTGGTAATATTTGGCGTTTCCATTTTTGGCACTCCCCTACCATGTACTGTAATGCCACAGTCAGGCACTGACCCACTGGGCAGAGATATTCAAAGCTTTGCATGGTGCGCAAACCGTTTGCGCGGGTTTAGTGCGGGATTAGCCTGGGTCTGCCATATTCAAAAGGCCAAATAGCACACGCAAACCGCATTAGCGCCAGGCAAACCTTAATTATATTCAAGGGGCAAAGTGAACATGAATACAGGCGCTATGAGATATTCAGCGACTAGCGCTGCGCTAAGGTGTTTAGCGCAACATTGTGTGACCCATAGCACGGTACAAATTACCGCCCAGGAAAAGCTGGTCTTAACCCTGGGCAAACAGCTTTGCACGACATTGGTGCTTTGCGCGGTGTTAGTGCAGGATTAGCTTGGATTGCACGACCCTAACATATGATCATGACACTTAGAAAATGCCAGACATGGAGAACACATGCTGCTCACTGATGGCACCACCATGATGCCAACAGCTGCCACCAGTCCCAGTCAAGCACAGACAGTAAGGGGTGATCCGAACCACAGGTGACATCATGGTAGTGTTGCCATACAGCACACACCTGCAGACCATATGTTTGTGGTGACCAACAGATGCCAGCACACACATGCAGCACTGTGGGCATGGTGGCCATTGAGGGGAAGGTGTACGGGTGGCCAGATCTCACCACCGCCCAGGTGTGGCCACAAGACTGGGACACATCACGTAGTGTACATGGGCCAGTAGTGGGAATACCCCACCACCTGTGTGCCTGTCGGATCTACATGCCCCCCCCCAGCCACATACCGCACAACTGTACAGATGCCACAGCACACACAGCCGGCCATGTATATGTCACTGTGAGCATCCCATGCCACAGGTGCAGCATCTGTGGAGCACACAACAGTGAAACAGTACTGTCCACTGTCAGTAATCACCTGCAAGCTGGGCCTGCCACTGTGTACAGTGCAGTGGTCATCACTGCCCTACATACCATAGGCATTGCTGTGTCCCTCCCACCACCAGCCCCCTTGCTACTGTAGTGTCTGCTGTGCACTGTAGCATGGCCTACAGTGTGACGGCTGCATGCAGCACCACCACTGCCTGTGCCTATGCTGTGTTGTCCCCTGGGGCACACAGTGCTATGCTGTACTGCACACATGTAGCCTGCAGCAACCATCATGCACTGTCAGACTGACCTACAGGTGGAGCTGCAGCCAGACCTGGCCAGCCCCTGTACATCCAGACTGACCTACAGGTGGAGCTGTGGGACCCTGCAGTAACACTGGGCAAACTGCATGCAAATCAGGGAATAATGAGATGCTAATCTGGCTGTTTGTCCAGAGACTACCTAAGTAGGCTCATTTGCATGTCACTTTTGAATATGGCAAATCTTAGTGCCGGAAAAACGTGTTTGTACCGGGCAAACAGCTTAGCTCTGTGCTAATGCCGCGTTATCGTGTTGGCGCGGCACTAACGGTTCGGGGAATATTATACAGTTGTGATCACTGTTCTTTCACATCTGCTGCTGCCTGCAGCTGTACTGGGTCCCCACATTTGCTGGCACACACATTGGCCACATAGTACATTTCTACCTGCCCTCACATCGCTGTGCACTGTGTTGTTGTTGTGGTTTGCACTTCCTGGTTGCTATCTTCAGTGCTGTTTTATTCCAGGGCTACGTTTGCCCTGCACTCCCAGACCAGTTTGCATGGCCTTATTCCCATGCTATATTCAGAAGCTGTTTGCCCAGGGCTATTCCTTTTGAATATAGCTTGCTTTGTGTTCCGGGCTAAGTTTGCCCGCCGGGCAGTGTTAATTTAGCCCAGGGGCAAAGTTTTGAATATCTGGCCCACTGTATTCTTTGGTGAACACTGAACATAAGTATTTGTTCAGAACAGTGGCCTTCTGCCTGACCTCTTCCACTATCCTATCCCCATCCCTGATTTTAACTACCCCTCCACCCTTCTTTCTCTTTTCTAGCAAATATCTGAAAAACTGTTCCCCTCCCTGACATCTTTAGCTATCTGAAGTTCCGCAGCCACCTTTACTTGTCTCACTGCCGACTTAGCCTCCTTATTCTTTAGTATGTATTCCTCCCATAGATCGTTACCTGGCTTACTTTTGAAGTTACAGAATGCTTCCCTCTTGACCCTAATGGCTGTCCTAACTTGACTTGTGAACAGCTTGGATGGAGAATTAAAAGCCAAACGGTTGTGCCTGTGCCTATGGCTGATTGACCTGAACCGTGTAAGGTATAAATTAGTGTTGGAGAGTTGATTAGCGGCCTTCGCTAATCAAAGTAAAAAACGATTAGCAATTGGCCGAAGTTAATTAGCAATTACCAAACATTTATATGTGTGCTCAAAACCCCATAAAATGTACGTATCTTGTATCACTGGACCAATCGGAACTGCTCGGGGTTCATGGGGTGGGGCGCAGAGGAGGAGGGTAAAAAATGGATACCAGGACTAACAATTAAAGTGATAGTGCCCAATAAGGCACTTTTACAGGACCCAAGACCAATTGGCAATGATTAGCAATGACTGCTAATCATTGCCAGATTTGACTCACTTTCTGCCGATCTTGTGTCGCAAATTGCAATGCGAACCCACTTATTTTATGCCTTGCCGTAATCCAAACCCCAGAAGGGGATTAACACAAATGTCCCAGTCCCAAAATAAATACCTGGACCCCATCTAACTGAACATTGCAGGGCTAAGACCCTGTTCAGTTATTGATAGTTCCAGACAATGCAGGCCCCAGCTCACAGAAAGCACAGGTTCCAGCAGATTAACATTTCTTCATTAGTGGGTCACTCAGTTCTAAGACAGTGCTGCACTAAGAAGAACTCACCCATAAATCAGTACTACTGCAAAGCAACCAGCATTGCGGACCAGTCATCAGGCGGTAATGACCATGGTTCCATCTCCCCTGCCACACTACAGTACAGTACACATTTTTATTGTTCGACAAAAAGTCTTTACAATTTAAAACATATCAAAAAATATAAAAATGAATACATTATTGTACATCACAATACCAATATAAAAATAAAATCACAGCATGGTTTCACCAGGGGGAGGTCATGTCAGACCAACCTCATTGAATTTTTTGACTGGGTGACTAGGGAGGTAGATCAGGGGAAGGCAGTGGACATGGCCTATCTGGACTTCAGCAAGGCCTTTGATACTGTGCCACATAGAAGACTATTACACAAACTAGGGAATATGGGTGTGGGCAGGACAGTAGTGTGGTGGGTAGGTAACTGGCTGGGCGGCAGGACACAGAGGGTGGTGGTAAATGGCTGTCACTCCACAGAGGGAAGAGTGACCAGTGGGGTACCACAGAGATCAGTGCTGGGACCGGTCCTATTCAACATCTTCATCAGTGACATTGCTGGGACCTAGAAGGCAGAATTTCACTGTTCGCTGATAACACAAAGCTCTGTAACAGAGTAGACACACCAGAGGTGTAGACAAAATGAGAAGGACCTGCAGAAACTTGAAGAATGGTCAGGCGTTTGGCAGTTGAAATTCAATACAAGAAGTGCAAGATAATGCATATAGGGGCACAAAACCCTAGCACAATATATCAGTTGGGGGTGAGGATATAGCATGCACCAAGCAGGAAAGGGATCTTGGGGTTGTCATCTCTGATGACCTCAAGGTAGGAAACAGTGTGACAAGGCATCAGGTAAAAGCAAATAGGATGCTGGGATGTATGAGGCAGGGGCATCACCAGCAGGAAAAGGGAGGTCATAATTCCGCTATACAAGACACTAGTGAGGCCCCACCTGGAGTACAGTGTACAGTTCTGGAGACCATACCTACGTAAGGACATAGACAGGGTAGAGAAGGTTCAGAGGAGGGCAACAAAGATTGTGCATGGGTTGCATTACAAGTCCTATGAAGACAGGTTGAAGGAACTGAACATGTACTCCCTGGAGGAGAGGAGGGAGAGAGGGGATATGATAGAGACATACAAGTATCTTACAGGGAGGAACAGGGTGCAGGAAAACACTATTTTAAGCGAAAAGATGTTTCAGGACTAGAGGCATGGGATGAAGTTGGAGGGAGGACGATTCAGAGGAAACATGAGAAAGAATTTCTTCACAGAACGGGTGGTGGACAAGTGGAACACCCTGCCAGAGGAAGTGGTGGGAGCTGAAACAATCACGGGATTTAAGAATGCATGGGATAGACATAAAGGAATTCTAGAGGTCAGGGGTAAGGGGAAATAGACTTCTAGGAAAACAAACTGAACTTACAAGCTCAAATGGGCAGACTAGGTGGGCCATAGGCCCTTATCTGCCGACACTGTCTATGTATCTATGTAGTGCGCTCAATCAGCCTTTTGTTAATCTCTGTCATATCTTAAACATTTAATAATGAGCCAGTTAACATTTTAAAGCATAAGCGCAAGTGTGAGCATAGCATGAGTAGACATAAGGATCAAATGAGCCAAGCTTCTGCTGGACATGCTATGAGACCAAAAAAAAAAAAGAGTATTTTCTTACGTTAATCACTATATATACCCCTTATTCAATTATTGTTATAATGCCTTTAGTTTTATAAAAGCGTTGTTACTTTATGATGATATCTTTACCATGTATTAGGATTCAAGTAAATCCAGCAAGCAATGCTCAATGACTGACAATAATTCAATAAAGTACTGATTACGTGCAAACATCATTTTGGCGTAATTCTATCATTTTTTCCCCTTGTATTATTAGCTGTAAAGAAAGATCCTGTTAAGTTCTCTATTGTTACCACATCTTCTGTAGTCATGAGAATGAACATAAACTCTGATTTATCCATAGTATTTCCCAACTCAAGGTGCGGTGCCAACAGGAGATTTCTTACTCTAGAATACCATGGGCAAGCCCATAAAATATGCATAAGATCTTCATATTCTCCAATCAGAGCATTTTGGGCTCATCAGTGCTGATTTATTATATCTTGCACTTAGCACATTACTTTTAGATGTTTCACAGTTATAGCTAATAAAAAAATGTCTAAGTTTTGGATCTGATAATACATCCAAATAGAATTTAAAGCCAAAGTCTGAATTATTTATTGCAAACCATTTTGACTATCTTGAGCCCTCAATACTCATGAAATCTTTTTAGCCCAATAGTCATACATTTTTTCCTTAATATGGGCCAGATATTCAAAACTTTGCCCAGGGACTAAATTAGCACTGCCCGGCGGGCAAACTTAGCCCGGAGCACAGAGCAAGCTATATTGAAATGGAAATAGCCCGGTGCTGATCCTGCTGAATATTGCAGGCTAAGGAAGCCGGGCAAACTGGTCTGGGAGTGCAGGGCAAAAATAGCCCGGGAATAAGACAGCACTGAATAAAGCAACCAGGAAGTGCAACCCACAACAACAACACAGTGCACAGCAACGTGAGGGCAGGTACGGACGACCTACATGGCCAATGTGCGTGCCAGCAAATGCATGGACAGCTTCAGGAAGCAGCAGATGTGAAAGAACAGTGATCAAAACTGTATATTATTCCCCGTACTGTTAGCGCCACGCTAACACATTAGCGCGGAGCTAAGCAGTTAGCCCAGGGCAAACACGTTTGCCGGGAGCTAAAATGTGCCATATTCAAAAGTGCCATGCAAATGAGCCTACTTAGGTAGTCTCTGGGCAAACAACCAGATTAGTATCTCATTATACCCTGATTTGCATGCAGTTTGCCCAGCATTACTGCAGGGTCCCACAGAGCCACCTGTAGGTCAGTCTGGAAGTACAGGGGCTGACCAGGTCCAACCGCAGCTCCACCTGTAGGTCAGTCTGGAAGTACAGGAGCTGACCAGGTCAACCGCAGCTCCACCTGTAGATCAGTCTGGCAGTGCACAATGATAGCTGCAGGCTACATGTAAACAGTACAGCATAGCATAGCATATTGTACCCCAGGGACAAGACAGAATAGGCACAGGTGGTGGTGGTGCTTCATGCAACTGTCACACTGTAGGGCATGCTACAGTGCACAGCAGACACTACAGTAGCAAGGGGACAGTAGTGAGGGACACAACACTGCCTATGGTGTGTAGGGCAGTGATGCTGACTGCACTGTACACAGTGACAGGCCCAACCTGCAGGTGTTTACTGACAGTCGACATTACTGTTACACTGTTGTGTGACCCACAGATGCTGTACCTGTGGCATGGGATGCTCACAGTGACATGTACATATCTGGCTTTGTGTGTTGTGGCAGTTGTACAGCTGTGTGGTATGTGGCTGGGGGGGCATATATTATCCGAAAGGCACACTAGTGTTGGGGGTATTCCTAATACTGGCCCATGTGCACTGCATGATGTGTCCCAGCCTTGTGGCCACACCTGGTCTGTGGCACAGCCTGGCCACCCATACACACTCCCCTCAACATCCTCCATGCCCACAGTGCTGCATGTGTGTGCTGGCATCTGTTTTTGTCCACAGATGTGTGGTCCACAGGTGTGTGCTGTATGGCTACACTGCCATGCTGTCCACTGGCGGCAGGGTCACCACTTACTGCCTGGCATGGCTGGGACTGGTGGCAGATGATGGCATCATTGTGATGCCATCGGTTAGCAGCATGCTTCCTCTATGTTTGGCTTTATCTATGTGTCATATTTATTTGTTAGGGTCGCATAAAACCAGCTAAAATCCTTGCAAAACCATTATGTCGCGCCAAAGCTGATTGCCAGGATTAAGACCAGCTTTTCCTGGGCGGTAATGTGCACCACGCTATGTCGCCGCTAAGTCGCAAGAAACCACTTAGCGCCAGCGCTAATCACTGAATATAGCATTGCGCCTGTATTCATTCAGCTTGCCCTTGCATACATTATAATTTTGCCTGGCGCTAATGCAGTTTGCCCGCACTATTTGGCCTTTTGAATATGGCAGACCTGCGCTAAACCCTATGCAAATGATTTTTGCCCGCACAAAGTTTTCACTATCTGGCCCCATATGTCTTATATTTAAGACTATGGGTGATCTTCCTCTCATGGGGCCAGATAGTCAAACTTTGCCCCGGCTAAATTAGCATGCCTGGTGTACCAAATTAGCCCAGAATCAATAACCCTATATTCAAAAGGGATAGCCCCAGTGCTAAACCTGCTGAATGTGGCATGCTAAAGAAGCCGGGCACACTGGGCTGGGAGTGCAATGCAAAATAGCCCAGGATTAAGACAGCTGTGAATATAGCAACCAGAAAGTGCAAACCACAACAGCATCCCAGTTCACAGTTCACAGTTCACAGTGACATGAAGGAAGGTAAAGGTGAACTATGTGGCCAATGTGTGCGCTAGCAAAAGAGTGGAGTCAGTAAAGCTGCAAGCAGCAATACATGTGAAATTACGTTGTGCAAAAATGTACAATGTTTCTGAAATGTTTGTGTAGCTCAAACGCATTTGCACAAGTTTAGTGTGGAGCTAAGCCGTTTGCCCAGGGCAGAACTTTGCTATATTCAAAAATAACATGCAGATGAGCCTACTTAGGTAGTCTGTGGGCAGACATCCAGATTAGCATCTCATTATGACCTGATTTGCATGCAGTTTGCCCAGTGCTATTGCAGGGCCCCACAGCTCCACCTGTGAGGTCAGTCTTGAAGTACAGGGGCTGGCTGGGTCTGCCCATAGCTCCACCATAGGTCAATCTTGAAGTACAGGGGCTGGCTGGGTCTGCCCACAGCTCCACCTGTAGGTCAGTCTTGAAGTACAGGGGCTGGCTGGGTCTGCCCACAGCTCCACCTGTAGGTCAGTCTTGAAGTACAGGGGCTGGCTGGGTCTACCCACAGCTCCACCTGTGGGTCAGTCTTGAAGTACAGGGGCTGGCTGGGTCTGCCTACAGCTCCTCTTGTAGATCAGTCTGGCAGTGCATGGTGGTAGCTGCAGGCTACATTTGTACAGTACAGCATAGAATATTGTGCCTCAGGGGACTACACAGCACAGGCACAGGTGGTGGTGCTGCATGCAGTTATCATGCTGTAGTTCGTGCTACAGTGCACAGCAGACACTAAAGTAGCAAGGGGGCCAGTAGTGTGAGGGACACAGCAATGCCTCTGGTGTGTAGGACAGTGATGACCCCTGCACTGTACACGGTGACAGGCCCAACTTGCAGGTGTTTACTGACAGTGGACATTACTGTTATGCTGTTATGCGACCCACAGATGTTGCACCACTGGCATGGGATGCTCACAGTGACATATACATGACTGGCTGTGCGTGCTGCGGTGTCTGTACAGATGTGCGGTGTGTGGTGGGGGGCATATACCATCAGACAGGCACACTGGTGTTGGAGTATTCCCAATACTGGCCTATGTGCACTGTGTGACTTGTCCCAGCCCTGTGGTGCAGCCTGGCCACTTGTACACCCTCCTCTCAACACCCTCCATGCTCACAGTGCTGCATGTGTGCTACCATCTGTTGGTGTCCACCGAAGGGTGGTCTGCAGGTGTGTGCTGTATGGCCACAGTGCCATGGTGTCCACTGGGGCAGGTCATCACTTGCTGCCTGGCATGGCTGGGACTGGTGGCAGATGATGGCATCATAGGGATGCCATCCATGAGTAGCATGTTTCCTCTCTGACTTATTTCTATGTGTCATACTTACTGGTTATGGTCGCAAAGCCACATAAAGTCACACTGAGCCATGCAAAGCCACAAAGTCACGTAAAGCTGGTTTGCCCTGAGTTAAGACTACCTTATCCAGGCGTAATTCACACTGTGCAAAGTGCTGCGCTAAGTTGTGCAAAACACTTTGCATGGCGCTATTCATTGAATATGGCATTGCGCCTGTATTCATGTACATGCCCCCTCAGTTTGCCCCTTGCATACATTATAATTTTTCCCAGTGCTAATGCAGTTTGCACACACTATTTGACCTTTTGAACATAGTGGACCCACACTAACCGGCGCTAACCCCTCGCTGAAGCGGTTTTGCGCCCAGCACAAAGTTTTGAATATCGACCCATGGTATCTGTTCAAGTTCATTAACTCATATTTTTTTCATATTACTTAGGAATGTTCTATACCACTCTGATTCTTTGCACTTCAGCTTGTCCCAAAGTTTTCTTTCGTCCAAGCAGGCATGCGCAATCTGTCACTTTCCATTCTGGTCAGTTTTAACCGTAAATACGCTTACGGTATCAATAACAGCATTAATGTTATTTATATCCAGTTCCGATCTAATGTATGCTGACGGACCAAGAATGTCCAAGGCCTAAGACCCATCTCAATAATTTTTAACAGAAATCATTAAATTATCTCTTTTTTAGTATCCATACCTCTGCACCATAAGATAATTGAGCTGTGATTTTTGCTTTAAGAATTCAAACAAGAGGTTTCAATGTAAAACCCCCATATGCAGTGTTGAATTTTTTTTATCCTTGCCAGTGTTTTTCTAGTATTTGTTAATATGTTGCTGATATGTTTTGTCCAAAGCCCATTGACAGCAAATACAAGTCCAAGATAAACATAGCTAAATCAGAGTTAGATTTTGTGTATCCAAAAAACAATGTCCTTTCTCTTTTTTGAACCATAACTCATTATTTGAGTTATACCAAGATTAATGGCTAATCTAAGTTCTTTTGATTTAGTCTCTAATAAATCTATTTTTTGCAGCCCCTTTTTTAAAAGTGATTTAAGAGTCAGGTCATCTGCATATGTCAACACTGGGCATATGCAGGTGTCTATTCTTGAAGAATCTGAGTCCAGAGTTTCAAAATCTTGAAGCAGAGGATCAATATATAGGCAAAAGAGGGTAGGGGCTAAAATGCACCCGTCTGACTCCTTTGTTAATGACAAAAGTCTTGGTCATCTGCCCCTTTTGTTCATGTTTAACTTTTGCCCAAGTTTGTGAGTAAAGATTAGAAATGATTCTAACCAAAGCAGGGTCAATGCCTCTTTGAAGGAATAATTTCCATAACACAGGTCTAGAGACTGAGTCGAACGCTGCTAAATAATCAACAAATAATGTAAACAGTCTTTGCTTTCTTACGTGGACATATTTCTCCACCAAATGTGCTAAGACAGGGGTTCTCAAATGGTGAGGCCAGCCTCCCCGGGGAGGCCCCAACCTGTTCCAGGGGAGGCCCAAGGAAGTCTGAAAAAGTACTGTATTTACATTTTTAGTTTCACATATTTTGTGTGAAGAGATGATGCAAACTGAAAGAGGATAATAGTAGGTGAATTAAATGTATTTACTAATAGGTGACAAGGGAAGGTGAATGACAGGCTTATTTCAGGTGTACCCGGGGAAGGGTAGGGAGTGAATACATTTCAAAAGATAACTACAAAACAATCAAGGAATACACAGTGAACAATAGTGCAAACAAATATGAACAATAAACTAAGTGGTGGTAACTGATCAATTTGTAGCCTGATGGCAGGACAGCCCAAATACAAGGGTTGAGCATAGAAGTGCTAAGAGCAATAGCAGGAAGAACAAAGTAATCCTGAGAAGTTGTTTAGGAGCAGAGAAGGAGGGAGAGCCAAAGCATGTAGGAAGATTATTTTATAGAGAGGAAACACAGGAAGTAGTCTGACCGAAGGTACTGCAACAAGGGGTAACAATGGTTCAAGAATGAAAATAGCAACATCGTAGGTTGGCGTGTTTGTGGGGTCACAATAAGCTGAATAATAATATTTGTTTATTCTATTTATTTGTTATTCAGATAGCACCTTTGAGCACAGGAGCTCTTTTTCAAAGGTTCCATGTCAGTATAAGACAAAGAACTGAATGTGAGCCAAGTACTCAAAGGGGCTTCAATTTAGTCATGGTGTATTGAGAAGTACATTATGTTATTTTTCTCTGGGAGGCCCAAGATTATTTCAACTTTGGGGAGGCTCAAAATCTTTCCATTGATTTGGGGAGGCTCACTGTGACAAAGTCTGAGAACTATTGTGCTAAGACAAAGCACTTATCTATTATTTTATTTAGTTATTTATTTGAAGCTTGGTGACCAGGAGAGGCACACGGAGCCATGGCTAGTTTCCAGGTGCAACCCAGGGGAAAGGGAAGGGGGATATGTGTACAGTTGCAAACTGACTTACAGAACCAGATTAACCTGTGGGAAGTATTAGTCAAGAAGGCTTATGGGCCTATACTTTTTTGGGTCTGAAATATCCCCTTTTTATGAATTGGGACAATAGTTGCACCCATCCAAGAATGTGGAGTAAAACCCTCCATTACACATTGTTATATAACACCTTCAGTGGTTTACACCAAAGAGCAGTATTCGTACTGTATACTTCTGCTGGAATGGCATCAGGGCCAGGCACCTTTTTAACTTTAAAGATTTAATGGTAAGGTAAATGTCTTGTATAGAAATTAGATAGGGTAATGTCTGTGAGCTCGCTATGTCCATGATTATATGGTCGTCTTGAAGATTTGGATCACAGAATAAATTTGAATAGTGTTCAATCAATTTACTTTCTGTAATATAGGTATCCAACATTTCTTTGTAGTTATTAGTCCCTTTGGTCACAAACTTTGATAATTCCTTATAAGCATTGGTTTGGACTGCTATAAGCGTTTTTTCCAGAGTTCTATATAATATTGATTTTTTTTTTGTTCTTAAAAAAATTATTGTAGTTTTTCCTTTTTAAATTTACTTGTTTAAAATTGTCCCTATTGTTTCCTGCTTATTTATTTATTTATTTATTTGTTGAGATCTTGGATTAACACCTTTGAGCAGAAAGCTCTTTCATAGATTCCACGTCAAGTCTGACACAAACAAGAATACAGATATGTTCCACAGATACAGATACTGCAAGAGACAATTGAAAACTGTCTCCAGGCATACATTCTAACAGTAGTTACACAATCTAAGCACGTACAGGGTGTAGAGTCAAAACAAAGGCTAATGGTTCACTAGGTAATGGTGACATAACATGAGGGTGCTTGTTTAAAAAGAAGAATTGTACTACTAGCAGCATAGGCAGATAATTGGATTGTGCCTGAGTCAAAGAAAGAAGGAAGATATCGTACCAGTAGAGAGGGACAGGGGAGGGAGGAGGAAAGTGCGGGGAGGGAGAAGGCAAGCAGAGGTGGGGGTAGGATGGGTATAGATAGGAGGGAAAGGGAAGAATAGCTATGTAGTCAAAGTGGAATAAAGGGGGAGGAGGGTGGGGAAGGAGGGGTGGAGGAGAGTAGGGAGGAAGAGGTGGTGTAGGTAGTGGGGTGATGATGAAGAGGTATTAAGGTGGTAGGGAGGAAAGATGTATGGAATGACGGAGGGGCACAAAAGGGAAGGAGAGGTACAGGGAGGTAGGGGGGAAAATAAATAATTCAGGTGGGGGTAGAAAGCACATGAAAGTGTTAACTTGACCGGGGGCCCAAGAAATGGACATGAAGCGTAACCTTTTACTAATCAATAGAGCTTTTGTTTTCCGAATCAGTCTTCTTAAATTGCTTTCATATTTTTTACAATCTTTGTCAAACCAACTATTAAAACAGGGCTTTTTGTTTGTTAGGGTGTAATCTTTGAATAGTTTCTCAGTAATTTTGTCATGTACAGTATAGTTACAATGTAGGACCATAGGGTCACAACATTATCCAACATGAAAATATCCCAGTTTATTATGAGACATTTTTCAATGATGCTACTTATTTGTGACTCTACTTGAACTTTCCAAATTATTATTTTTTGTCTTACTTCTGTGAGGGGAACCATAGTATCTGAAGTTTCTTTGCTCATGGGAGCTAGGTCTGCTAAACATATGGGTAGGTGGTCACTTTCAGGTCTAGTGGTCACATGGAGATTATGTCATACTTTAGCATGCATTACCAGACCAACAGATGAGGTCCAGTAGGACATACCAGTTGATCTTATAAAGGTACAAATAACCTCAGTATTCCCAATTTCATCCATTTAATGGGTGTAGGTTATGTTCCTTGAATATACTAACAAGTACTGATCCAGCATTGTTTGTTTTAAGTTCTTTAGTTTTTCTTTTGTAGGCATGGTTTCAAGATGGTTAGTGTAGCCAGATTTTGAATTGTCAGTAAAACTATTGAAGTTCCTATCCTAGCATTTAAATCACACATGAGCAATATTTCAGTCATTGGATAACTGAGTGATAGATCATCCAGGATTTCTTTTAACATTTCCACATATTTGAATCAAAAATTTCAAGGCAGCCAGAGGACTATAACCGTTGATTATGGCTATCTTACACCCTGATATTCAATTGCTACAACCAAAAATAAGAAGATTGAAATAAGAGTTCAGTGTTTTTGAATATTCCAATTGTAATAAATGTGGCGAGTCCACCAGGTAGTTTACCAAATTTACTTTCCCATGTCCCTGATTGATGGAAAGCTCATAGCTAATTATGGCAGTGTTTCTTTCAGCATCATGCAGGTTTCTTGCAAACAAATAACATGGGCACTAAAGACAAAGTTAAACCAGTCCTCATCTGAGGTTTTCTGTTCAAATATCCACAATATTCCATGTTAAGAATAGAAGTCCTTTGTTATTGTTTATTTCGGGTTCAAAAGTACCCTGTAAAACCTCAGATGTGCAACTAGTCCTACTACTATTAATATTGGTAAGTCATTCCTAGTAGCCTGCTAATGCCATAAATCTATTGGTCAAGACCACAGGCTGATTTATAGGGGGGATATGATTTATTTGTGTTGATAGTCCCCTGTGTCTTTATAGACTTAGAGTTAAGTTATTGGGCCCTATGCACTAATGGTGGGACTGGCTACACACAGCGTATCTCGAGGAGCACAAACACTTCACACCTTACACGCCCCCCAGGCAGGATGCACTAAGGGGGGCATGCAGTAAATACGCATCCTATCCCCCAGCCGCACAAAGTGCAATGCACCAGGGGTGGGTGAGGGGCATGTCAGCAGTATGCACCATGCACCAAGACGCATAGTGCTGGCCGTGGGGGTGCAGATGGGTGCATAGGCTACACCAGGGAGAACCCTGCCGTAAGCCTGATATGCGTCCCTTGCACCCATCAGTGGAATGACTTCCCACACCCAGGACCTCGGCAGCCTTGCCCCTCCGATGTCCACCAGGCACTGCCTGGCCCAGCACACAGGTGTGCGGCCCCTATGAGGCAACCCCCGTCACAGGGGTGCAGAAGCATTGGCTCACGTGATGGTGCCCCTACTGCACCACCATCCCACCCGACACCAGCCCTTCAGGGCATATGGAGGGTACAGTTCTCTCACCTCCAGGTGCACCACTTTGGTGCCCCATCACGGACAAGCCAGCAGCATACCCAACCTCACCCCACAGCCATCAGAAATCCATGGGGCACGCTTGCCAATGCATGCCCCACCACGTAAGGATCTGGTGCGAGACCCAGTCCAGGCATCCAATTGGATGCTTAGCCAGACCTCGACCCCACCCCAGCACTGCATCCGGAGTCCTGTGCGCCGTGGGGTTGGGTCATGGACAGTGGCCGACAGTTGTGAATGCAGCTGCGTCGACCTGTCCGCAGGTGTGGAGCTCGCAGGTGTAACGTGGCTCCGCACATATTACCTACCCATTGGTGCATGGCGCCCTTTAAGTGCAGGATCGTCTGAGAGCAGAATATATAGACCCATGTTATCCATAGTATCTGTTCTTGCTAAGATTCTGTCGGCCACTTCTTTATTTTTTACTAATATAACTATTTGACTGTTCTCTTTATTACAATACACTCTTAAGATCTCATTTTTCCTTAAGTGTATACTTAAGAATTCACTGAAAAATTACAAATTGTACTAAATAATTTGCTATTATTTTCTCTATACATCCTTTATAACCCAAACATAGTAAGGGAGACAGGAAATCTTGGTTTTGCTTTGTTAGGTTTCACAGATCTATTAAAATCCGCTCTGTTGGGAAATGCTATGGATAGACCCTTTTCCTCCAAAACAGCACTGTTAATCAGGACATAGTCTGCAATAGTACAAACGACAAAATATACCTCAAAACCGATACAGGATCCCTGAGTAATATCTTAACTTAGTCAATATCAGAACTGAACAACCCTACATCCATTTCTCTCTTTATAATTACTGGTGTTCGTTTTTCCCATAGGGAAAGTCAGTTAATATTTTCTGTTATAACCAGCTGGTTATAGGACAACATGCACCGGTCTCCCTTGAATCACACATGTGCCAGTAGCGTTCTTCTTTCACTCCTCAATGCCCCTCAAGCAATTCCTTGCCCGCAGACTTCACTGCCACTCACAGCCGGTAAGTTGCTTTTTTACTTGAAAAGAAGTCATTTTCTCCACTGATGGGGAAAAATAGAAAACCAGGAAATGAGTGGAGCACTGTATGACCGCAGACTGCTCAGACTTCTTACTGGTCCATGGTTGCCTGAACACCGATCTGTTTATTTTATATAATTGCTGAGGTGAAATAGTGCACACAGCAATTATAAAAATAAATATGGGGTGGTTTTGTAAACTTGATTTTACACTCATCCTTGTTGTGGGATGCATTTTATAAACCCCTTGGGTTTCACCCTCGGGATCTATGTAGCATCCCACAACTAAGGTGTGTGTAAAATCTCATTACACACACCACCCCATATATTATTCTCTATAATATAATCGATAATGTTTTCTCTGGGAATGTTAAGCTGATTACCAGAGTTGACAAACCTCAGGTAAGGACGCATAGAAGGAGCTACTCCAGAACTGTTTTCAGTACTATTTTTAATGTAACTTTATTGCCTATTAATAAAGTTCTTATTATAGCAACATTCTTTTTTCATTTCATCTGGTGAATTCCTAAGAAAACTGTTTCATGGGGATTCTCATAGTTTGTCACCTGATGTTCATGTTTTGACATAGAATCTGGAAGCAGATTTATACACTGTTCCCTGAGTAAAGCACATTCTTTTTCTAAATTTGTAAGATAACCACCCAAGTCAACTTGACCTGAGAGGTTTCCCATGTCCCTCTCTCTTACTTATTTATTTAGGAAATCGGAATTACAACCCTTTGAGTCATAGACTCGTTTCCAAAAGCCATGTCAGAATAAAACATAGACATTCATACAGTACATACATAGAATAAATGTGGGTGAGCAGTCATACAGAGTATAAATACAATGAGCACGGGTTAATGCCTATATATTTGGTAGCTAAAACAGGACAGAGCTAATGACATGTTTACCTAAAGCGGTAATATCTATACAATTGGTAGCTAAAGCAATGCATGATATGAGTTGGTAGTAAGCCACCTTAGGGAGGCCTTGACTTATACATAATACAAGGCATTCATAGTCCAGTGCAACTATATGGTAACTGAGGAGGTGAGGAGCCTGTAGGCTGAGACATAGTGAGGGCTCTCCACTGCCTGGCCAAGGGCGGATGCATGGCCTAGCGGCATGGTGCAGGATCCACAGGTTACCGGTTACACTGGCAGTGACATGAGGAGAGGATATGGGCCCTTAAGGCAGCTTTAAAAGGACCTAGATTGGTGATCGATGTGACAGCTTAGTAAGTCATTAGCCCTGTTAACCATACCACTAAATTGGGGGGAGTAGGCCTTTGATGAATCCGATACAGTCTTACAAGATGAATTTTCCTTGTTGGCATTATTGTCACTACCCATAGCCATTTTTTTAATTTTTATTTCTTTTTCTTTTTCAATTTGACTTGGCTTCTTTTCCAGTGTTCCTGTTCAGTTGAGAGTCTTTTATTATTAGAGTATTGAAATCTGGTCTTATATTGTCTGTTTTCTGTACTGGTCCAGTCAAAAGAGATCTAGATGAGGACTCTTTCAAAGGTATGAGATTGTTTAATCTGGTTAAGATGTTGTTGATTGGGCTCTATTGAATGCAATATCTTGTCTTGCTAATTCCACATTGTTACTAATGATAACCATTTGTTCCATCAAAGAAGATTAGCATACTGCTGTTTTTCAGTAAATGTATTAAATCTTCACTGAGTAACGTATAAGTATGACATAACGCTGTACCATTTTCTTTATGGTAATTTACCAAACTAACTCCTCACTTAGATTCTCTTTTTGTACAGATACTTATAATTCTCTTTTCTAAATCTAGTAGCCCAGTTGTTGTCTGTTGTAATTTTGTATTACTTCTTCCATTTCCTTTTGAATACTGTTAACCCTGTATTATTCTATTGCAGGGGTCATTAGAGGTATAAAGTTGGGGGACTAATGCCCCAATGTTAAAATCCTAACAAAGCTAGGGGGGTCCGGGGGCAAGCCCCACCCTGGAAAATTTTGAAATTATTACCTTCAAATGGTGGCTTTTCCTGCATTTTAATGGTGAAAAATGTGTTTGAAGAGCCTGTTTAACATCAGCTGTATTTCTTACATGTGGAAAGATTTTGTTACTACTGGACCACCAGGGACAATGGACAGAGAGACACCATATTCCTTGCAGATCTGCTGGAAAACTTGGGCACTATTACCCCAGCAGATCTACTGGGAAGATTATAGGACCCTAGAGTTAAACAGACAGCAGGGTTGAAAACTATGCCAAGTACTGAGTGTGGTATAAGAAAAACATTTTTTATCAAAAAATAAATGAGATTGATTAGCTTAGCTTTACAGGTAGAAAAAAAAGACCCTCAAGCCATCAAGACATCAATTGCCATTCTGCTGAAACCAATGGCATGGAACCCATGCAAGATCCTGATAGACATCCAAACATACTAGTTAGCCCAATAACAGCTGCATGCCAAATTGGTAACATGTTCCATGTTTGAGGAATCCACTCTAACAGCAACCAAAAACTGCATCAGACAACTTTTGGCACAGCCTAAGGACTGTGCCCCATGTGTCTGAAAACACACCACATGTTTGTACACTGGCTGGCTGTGCAAGCAAAATCAATGCTTTAGTTTTTTGGCAAGGTAGGCCAGGCAGGAACGAAGGCAGAGGCATTGTCATCACTGCCACATCATTCAGTCCCTGGTGCTTGGTGGATGGCCTGGCCTGTGTGTTCTGTTGTTCTCAGAGCCTCCCACAAGCCACAAGGAATGCAACACCCACTCCTGGCGCTGAACCAAGTGGAGCGTGAACCCACCCCTGCCCCCTCTGGTGCCGACGCTGTCAGTGTTGTCAGATTAAAAAAAAAACTAACCTGCTGCCACATATCTTATTCTCCACCCAACAATTTCTGAGTTCTCCTGGTTGCCTCCCATGGTGTGGCATGGCGTGTGCCCCTTCAACTCCCGATCTCAGTTTCCTGTATCCAACCAACTCCGTCAGCATCACAGCAGCCACCTGTGTGTTCACAAGATACAGAGCGCCAACAGAGAAAATGAAAGTGCGCCCATGTGGTGCAGCGGTGGTGCTATGAAGTGCTGCATTCATGTTGTTGCGCTTAAGAAGAATCATGGCTTCTTTTCATTTTTTTTTCAGCAGTGAAGCCATGATTCTATTTCTTTGATGAGGAAATGATTGGGGGCTTTAGATTATATTGGGGTGCTATAGCCCCAAAAACAGACTGATGATGCCACTGTGGCTTTGCTGTTGTCACCTTGGTCCTCAGAGGAGAATCTGAGACACGCTGAATCCTCCTCTACTAAACTCACTGTGTTGGAATTATTACCCTCAGTTCCAGACCAATTTGACAAAGTCAGTACTTGCTCATGAGAGGAGATATATGATGGTAAAATCACAGGTGTTCTCTCTAATGAATTATTTATCTCCAAGATCCCACCAATAAGTGTGGTAAATGAGCGAAATACGTTAGCTTTTGGTATCGGTGTGTTTTCAAAATCAAGGGACCTAACCATAATTAAATGGTCAGTCATTTTAGTTTGCTTTGTTCATATAGTTTTTGATGCACTCTTTCTTTTTTTTAATAATTTTCCAGTTCAGCTGTTAATGGGGAACAGTTATAAAGTTCTTTTCTTGTCCTCTTGTATGGACCATTTTATTAATTTCTAGTCAGCCCAGTGGTGCTGAGGGTTGAGGCACTGGACACCACACTCACACCACACACCACACCTCGACCTGGGTTTGGGAAGAGTTTGGGCTATGAGGGGTCAGCAGGGAGGAGAAGTTGAGCATCCGGAGGACTGCTCTCCCTCTCCAGGAGGGTGCACTCCTGCGAATGACTGCCCCCAGGTGGAGGCCTAAGAGAAGTGCGGGTCTGCAGGGTGCACAGAGGAGGTGCTGCTGGACTTCCAGCGTGTGTGTGACTCCACGTGTGCACGTCTGGCGTGTGTGCCCCAGCAATGGGGAGCGGGAGAAAATTGGAGTAAAATGGATCCTCTGGCCATAGAATGATGCCTGACCCTCCACAGGCTCCACTCCTGGGCCGGACAGAAAGGTAAGCCCTGGTAATTCAGGAATGTCGGGGGTCGATCTGAAGGGGCACCGGAGGACAAGGAGCATAAACACAATATGGAAAAAAAGATTAGTTTCTTACTGGATGTCAAGATAGTGGTTATTGGAAATAAGCTATTTAATTAGCAAAGCTTTTCCAAATAGCTGCTGCAGCCAGTAAATAGTTTCCGGTATTCCTAAAAGCTGGAGGACTAAGTAAAAAGCAGCCTTAATCAAGTTTCAGTTTGCAAACTGACCATACACAAAGTGCTTCTGCTGAGACAATTATTAATCAAGCATACAGTTGTGCAAATAGGGCATTAAAGAAAAGGTCAAGCCAAAATGGTTATAAAATGGAGAGAGCAACACAGCTAAAAATTACTAAAAGATGGTTAATACTGAAATGTTCTAAAAAGGCTTATCATTTGGCACAACAATTCACTCTTCTGAATTCTTACGTCTTAATCAATATGGATTTTGTAAAGACTATTACAGTTTTGCAGAAGAAGGCATGGGCTCAGGACTCAGGATGTCACCACAGATCGAGAAGTCCAGGGTCCTTCCGTCCATCCTTCCTTCCTTCCTTCTTTCCCAGTCCCAGGACAGTTCAGATACAGGAAGGATTACTTAGATACTTTAAGTCGAGAAATCAGAAAACTTCAGGATCCCTCTCTTACAAAGCCCGGAAATTCCACACTTTATCTGGCTCCAAACACTACAGTACAGTCTCTGATTCTCAGCTCTGCCTTGGTAGCCACCAGTGGGGAAAGTAATGAAAGCGCAGCTGTAAAAAGTGAAATGTAATATAATAATAACACATTTATAGTTGGTTCAAAACTAAATAAAAAGGGACTAAAAGACCAAAAACTGGATTGTTAGCAGTGCTAAACACAAAACAAAATTATCAGAGCCGGCAATGATTATCAGTGGCTTACTGTGGCTGACACTAGCCAGTAACTTCTAGTCTATATAATTAACTTTTTACAAAAGGAAGGGTGGAAATACTTGAGGAATACAGTACTGGTAAAATGGCTAATAGATTGGTAACAACTTTCCAACTTTTCAAATACTGAACCCTCCAGACTTAAGCTAAATCAGGAAGCAAAAGCTTAGTAACTGGGTGAGTCGGTGAATGAGCCAGTAATCTTTTTTTTTTTTCAACTTGGGTTTTTATTGAAATATTTTTTTTGCAAGGTTCATGTGAACAAGTATAATTGTACAGTAGCTTAAGTTCATTGTGACAATAGAAAATCATATTTTCATACACATTTAACCATCCGTATTCTTATATTAGGTGGTCTTGAAGTACTAATGCATCTCTCATAGTAAATTTTAAAACCTTCAGGAAGGGGTATCAGAATGAGGTCAAAGATAAGGTGAGGAGGGAAGGGGTGGTCTGTCACCCTGTTTCATTCTCTGCTTCATAATGTATGCCTCTAGGTATCTACCTTCTTCTGGTGTCATCCAGGATTAAGGCCTGACAGACATCTGGTCTTCTCTCCGGTCTCTTTTTAGATCTATGGGGTAAAGTCTGGTGAGCCAGTAATCTTAACAGACAATTAATTTAGTTAAACTTTAACAGACACCCCCTGTCGAAGTAAGGGAAGCAGAACTTACTTCTTTTAGTGAAGATAAAGCACGCTTATTAAAATGGGATGTCAGTTACTCAGCTTAAAATTTAGCTGCCTTCCTGATCTCCTAGTCTCCACTCCACCCTCATTCCTTGAGATAGTTGAAAGCTACCAGGGTGGAAGTAGCGATACCAGTGACAGTGGTAGAGGTAATGGCAGATCTTGCTACAGAACACCACGCATGTGCCTTTTAACTTTCCTAGACACATGATCACTTAATCATGTGGTACTATGGGCGCGAAAAATTTAAATTTTCATATAAAAATTTTAAATTTATCTTAAAAAGAGTCAATAACTGTAAACAATGATATGTCTAGTAAAACATAATCAGACATGTGACCTATTATTAAAATTAGCTCTAAGCTATAAAAATTCCAAAACTCTAGATCACTCGGAATGCCACGACAGTAGCAGTTTTGCAAAGAAGAACCTCCCCCCCAAAAAACCTACAAAAAATCCACCAGCCTGCTTTCTCACTGAGTATGGGTTAGAAGTTCAGTAGCTACATTGAATAACAGTATTCCAAGTGCTATATATGCTCTAGACTACGCTTTAGACACTTTACATACTTAAACACCTGCACATTAAACTCATTAGGCACTGAAAGCACTTTAAGTGCTTTAAAACAGGATGAGAGAAGGAGCATATATATTTTTTTTGACTGTTAGCTGGTTGGTAAATGGTTGGCTAGATATCAAGCATGTTCCTCACAGCCTCTTTCGGGCAGGCCAGTGCAAATTCACACAACTTTGTCCTTTCCTCAGGGAGTTTGCAGCACACCCTCCACAGGGCTTGTTGCTGACCCAGCGGCCAAAATCACGCTCTGCCAATGCCTGGACTCCTGGTTGTTCATCGCTCAGTCGCAACACCACAAAACTCACTGCAGATAAGAACTAGCCCACAAGTGTTTCTGGAAAACTCTTGGAATCATCCTAAAACAATGATAGGCAATGCTGGCATACCTGTTGTAGGATAAACAAATTCTGATCAGATCCACCACGGCTGCATAATGAAGTTAGTGAGGTTGTGCGGAACTGTTAAGGAGACATGGAGAAACAGCACAATGATTTTTAACTAGTAAGATTTGTTTTATTTTGCATTCTAAGGAAGGCAGACACATAATTAGGAAAAGATATGGAGGTGTAGCTTTCAATGGAAGGAATGGTAAGCAATATAGGTTTGACAGGTACAATAGGTGGCAGTACATGAAAAAGCAGTGGCTGCATATGTTCAGTCTTGGGATTATTTACACAGTTTTATAGGGAAAAAGGAGGTTTGTCTATGCGGTGATGTAAGTTATATTTAAGTAATGTGTTGATGTCAGGCAGTTAGGTGTAATGATAGACTTCATTAGGAGAGAAAATGTGATAGTGACTTTTATAAGGGGTTGCTGTTGATAAGGTTAAGGTAGTTATGCCTGTGATAATGGGAATATCAGGACAGTATGAGGTCTGTAGAGGAGTGGAGTACAAATATGCACTGAATCATAATTATGTGTTCAGAGTGCAGGCAAATGCGATATGCAGGTTTATTTTACATATCCAGTAGGTAAAAATAGGGATAGTTCCAATTGATAGAAATATAGATAATTACATAGATAGAGATACAGATAGACAGACAGACTGAGGGAGAAGTTATAGTCATGACAGTCTTTGGAGAGGCAACTGCCCCTAGAGTCACAGTCATGTTCACTAATTTGGGTTGAAAAACTTTTCAAGCAGCACTATTTTGCTGTCAGTAATCGCCTATGGGTTTAAGCATGTATTGGAATGTTGCCAGGGCCATATCAAGCCTTAGGGGGGCCTGGGACACTCACAGCTCGGGTAGCCAGGTAAAAATGCCCAATTTTTCATACCTACTTTTTTGCGCAACATTTTCCGAGCATATTGTTCATTATAGTTTTAGTTCATTAACCTTAACAACCACCATATGGGGAGACAACCCCTGTTATTCACAGGTACAACGCTATTGCACTCACTCAGTCATGTGACATATGAATGCTGGGGTCTGGAGGCCACCAGGCCCCATAAGCTCTGTGGGTCTATATGTTCTGTGGTGAGTTTGGGGGCTCTTATTGAAGATAAAATGCTTGTTAGATCTTCCAAACAATTGCCCCACCAGCTGCTTAAAGGGACATCAAAACCCTTAGGCCTCTATGTGTTAAACAAACAAAAAAAAATAAATTCCTAACATTCTATAGGGACTGTTGATGCAGCTGGTAGTTTTATTACATCCGTTTTTGTTTTAAAGAGTGAGAATGTGACTGCCCACCATACTGGTATTACAACAGCAAAACGTGTTTGTTTACATTTCCTGCTGAGTTAACAGAATACCAGTGCACACCTCCCCAAAACATGGTACATATTTATGTTTAAACAATTTCATGGCCACTGGCTCTACTTACTTTAAACTTCATGTAAAAAATGGGGTCCTCTTAGTTTTCAGATTGGAATTCCAAAGTGAGTAAGCTATACTGTACCACCACCACTCCACAGTGGGACCCTTCGGTATAGTCCTACACTAGCTTCTCAGCTCTGAAATGGCCGCAGTGGCTACTCACAAATATAGAATGCTGCTTGAATTGGCCTACAGTACATTGCCGTATTGGCTCCTTAAATAAGGTGCTTCCACCCAGGAACATTTACAGGTGATGGAAGGGAGCATGTTGTAAGGGGCGCCACACCTTCCCCAAATCAACATGCTCAATTCTGCATTGCCCACAAATGTAATTCACATTTCTGCTAGGGGGGTGCTACAGGGTTGTGGTAAACAGCAGTTAAAAACAGAATACCAGTGCACAACCCCCCCCCAAAAAAAAAAACGTGGCACATTTTAATATTTAAACAATTACATGGCCACTGGCTCTACTTACTTTAAACTTCATTTAAAAAAGGGTGTCCTCTTAGTTTTCAGATTGGAATTCCAAAGTGAGTAAGCTATACCACTTCATCACGGTGGGACCCTTTCAGTATAGTCCCTACACTAGCTTAATATCTCTGAAATGGCCGCAGTGGCTACTCACAAATATAGAGTGCTGCCTGAATTGGCCTACAGTACATTGCGTATTGGCTCCTTAAATAAGGTACTTCCACCCAGGAACATTTACAGGTGGTGGAAGGAACAGGTTGTAAGGCACCACACCTTCCCAAATTACATTTCCTGACTGCTCACCCTGCCTTATAACCTTAAAAGGTGGACTGAAAATAAAGACAGCTGCGTCTTCCAATCTGATAACTTCACGTGTTGGTACCTCCTCTACTGATTAGGCAGACTACAATTATCTTACCCAAGAAAAATTACCTAAACAGTCCAAATGCAAAAATTAGGCAGAAAATTGTTTCCCCTGAGTCAGGCAGGGTGTGGGAAACCATCTGGCCTTAAGTCTGCAGCTGCAGCTGGTGTGAAGTTGTGAACAATACCACTAGTCACCCCATGAGGCATCACTGTACTGTGAAGCTCTGGGGTTTAGATGTTCTGGGGCAAGTTCTGGGGCTCCTGGAGGAGAGTTAGGTGCACTGCACTGCACTATCCATGTCAAAGGTATGGGGTGCATGCATCCAAGGGACATGAAACAGCAGGTCTCACAGGCAGAAAAACAAAACAAAAGGCACCCCACGTCCCAGATACAGGGCATTGCCTTCCAGAGGCCACAATCCCCAGGATGCTTATCCAGCTGTAGACTTAAGGCCAGATGGTTTGCCACACCCTGACTCCAGAGGAAACAATTTTCTGCCAGAAGTGGTCCAGTGTACAGGCTTTTGAGAGTCAATTTAAAGAGACCCTAACTGGTTCAGTACTGGAGAGAGATCCCATAGATCAGGATATCTCTTCTAAGGACATCCATAGACTTTCTGAACCCTTGGCCTTCCCCCATTTTTTTTTATAGAGTACTCCTTTCTGTAGAGAACTACAGTCCAAAGAAAAAGGAACAGCACAATTTATGCAAGGTTCACTTGACATTTCCGTGACTTAGCAGTAGCAAACGTATCAATTAGCTCATTAAAGTCAATTTGTCACAGTAGATCACTTTTGATACTTAAGAGTGTGAGTGCACTCAAACGATCATCTCGCATTGTAGATCTAAGTTTGTTTTTGATGAGGGCCATCTTGCTGAAGGAGCGTTCACCTGAACAGTTAGTCACCATCAGCGACAGGTAGATACGAAGAGCTACATAAACATTTGGAAAGGTCTCCTGCAGTTCTTCATTATGCAGTAGCGCTACCTGAGAGAGTGGCAGATCACAGCCTCTTGCCTTTGCAAAGCTGATGGTGTGCCATTTCACCAGGGAAGACCTCCATGAGACAAGTCCGATGGGTATGCTTGAGCTAGTTTCTGAGCCTCAGCATTAGTTTCTTCATCTGTTAGTGTTTTGAAGTTCACTATGACTTTAAAGTGGTCATAGACAGTTTGGTAGGCTGAAATCCTTTTGTTTAAGGCCATGATGAGGCAATCAATTATAATCAAATAAGTCTCACTCCTGAATTTCTCTCTGCCAGTTAAAACAACTCCCTCAGACTGTAAGTCATCGTACTGAGTGTTTCTCTTTCTCTTCCTCGAGTGATCACTTCTGTAGTGCAATGTGCCAGATAACTCTTGCGCTCGTGTTTCAAATGTATCGAAATGATCACGTAATGCATTCACAAAGTTTCCCAGAGAGGTCAGTAGTTCAACTGCTAATTTCAAATCAATTTTGTACTCTGCAAAGATTTGCTTGTTGCATTAAATCTGGCAAGAATTGTATTCCACAGGTCACACAGAAATGCAGTTTCCAGTAGCTCCATATTGCGGGACAAGCAATCTGCCTCGTATATTGTAGTGCCATTCTGCTGTTGGTCATCAGACATTTCCTCCAGGGCAGCTTTGATGTCTGTGTAGCCTTCAAAGAGCGCCTTCGTTGCATCAGCACCTGCAGACCACCGTGTGTCAGACAGTGACTTCAGTGTCAGTCCTCCACCTTTCTCTTTCAAGTGTTTTATAAACACTGACCAGCGGTGAGTAGATGCAGAGAAGAATGTGTACAGTTTCTGGAGAAAGCCAAAGAAGCTGATTGCCTCAACGCAGCAATCAACAGCATTAGAACCGACTAGGTTGAGAGAATGTGCAGCGCAAGGCACAAATAAGGCAAGAGGGTTCACCGTTTTGAGACACGCTTGCATGCCAGTGCACTGGCCAGCCATGTTATTTGCATTGTCATAAGACTGGCCACAGCAATTCATAAAATCAGTTGATTCAGCCTGCAAGTACTGTAGCACAGTATGTGCAAGTTCTTCAGCCATATGACTGCCGATTTGCAGGAAAGTCAAGAACCGCTCAATTGGTATGCCATTTAGCACATACCGGGCAATCACAGTCAGCTGGTCAACATGGGTCAAATCTGGCATTGAATCAACAGATCCTGAAAAGTACTTGGCTGTTGCAATTTCTTTTCCACAATTTTGCCTCGGGCATGCTTTGCCATGATTTGCACAAATTCTTGAAAATAATTCTGGGACAAGTAGCTGGCTTTCCCCAACCAGTTACCAAATTTCTCTATATGTGTGGCCAGAAAGGGGTCAAACCATGCTATTAATTCCATGCAGCTGAGGAAGTTGCCATTATGTTTTGATCCAAGTAATTCATCATCTCCTCGGAGGGCCAGTCCTCTCTCCGCCAACAGTGTCACAACAGCAACTGCTCGATGTAGTACATCACGCCAGTATTGCTTCCTCTCCTGACACTGCTTCTCCAAGCTGTAGTCCACACGGCAGTATTCTTTGTGATTGCTACATACCTTCAGAATGCATTCTCTGTGTGCTGCACTTTCTTCATGGATGCGGATTCTCTCGTCTGCCTTTTTCCAGTCACTTAAACCCTCAACTTGTGAAAACTGGTCCTTTCGACTCGCCATCAGTGTGCAGAAGAAACAATAGATAGAACCCTTTGAAGGACTATACAGCAACCATTTCCACAGATGCATCTCACCATTTTGCCACCGGGCATAGAACATGTGAGTTTTTAGGAACCGGAAATGCCCCTTTGGTTGGCTCTGTGTAGGGTTGTAGTACCTTTTTGACTTTAAGTAACTGTCAGAGTCGCACTTATTCTGGCAAGTGTCTGGTCTTTTCTCAACCCAGAAATCTACAGTAGCAGAACTTACTGGGAACCACTCCACAGGATCTGTCAGGTGACATTCAGGATCACTTCTTGACTGTGTTGAGTTGCTGGTAGACTCCGGAGACAAAGACAATGAATCACCAGTTTCATCTGTAGAAGCAGCAGTCTCAATCATAGTACCTTGATCAACCTTTTCAATATCAGATCTGGTGTCAGGCCGCTCATGTGATGTTTCAGAGTTGCAGCCAAGTGCACTTGTCAGGAGAGAAACAGATGAGGTGACAGTTGGTGCAGACGAGTTGCTCACAAAAAATTGGTTGAGTCTAGGAGTCTTTGCGAGGACGGCATCCAGTTTTTCTTGCTTCTCCTTTGCAGCACAGCATTTCTGAGCACCTGAATGTGAAATGGTTTGTGGCATTTTCAAGAATGTTCACTCCCTGTGTTTCAGACCTGGGAAAACAAATGAGAGATTGGATTTTATGACTAGCACAGGACATTACTCCATGTAGGATGGCATTGGCTCCCACCATTTCTGTGGTTTTAGTTGCACTTCTCTTGCCATTACACCAACAATTAGACTTCCCATCAGCAACCGTTGATAACACAGCTGTGCACACAAGGCAGTCACTATGCAAGAACCATTGGAGCATGGACTCAATGTCTGCTGGCAACATCTCTTTCTTCAGAAGAGTTGAGAGGGAAGATACTTGTAGTGCCCCTGGAGTCTACAGTATTTCAGGCAAGGCGGCAAGGCAAGCAGTGCATCGTCAGAGTCATGTACTTCTTTTCAGACAGAGCGAGTTTGTAATCCGGCTCATGGCAGACTTTACTCCCATGCTTAGCTTACCAACCTCTGTGGCACAGTTCTTGAAGGGAGCATCCTGTGTGCTACACAGCAGCAGCAGTTTGAAGCTTCCCAAGAGACCGAGACAAAGAGAGCGCGACATGAACAGAGACAACCCACTGCAAGTAGAAACACACCGAGAGCAAGACACAGCAGTGTTCCCCTGGCCCCTCCATCCTCTTCCAAACCATTCGCCCAACTGTACCTTAGCAAGAGGCTATGACAGTGTAGGTAAATACAAGTTACTTAACTAGCATTAAAGGAGAATTTCAGGAAGTGCCAAGTGCTCAACAGCATACTTTTATGAAGCCTGCAAAACACTCCAGCACTGCTCAGAATAATTATTTTAAAATTGCAACTATTTGACATAGTGCAACAATAAAATATGACTGGTTATGACTTATTTTCAGTCAAAATATGGGTATGACAAGGGCTGCATGTTGGGATGGTACATGCCACACGTTGGGGCTCACATCTGATTCAGAAATTTACATGAGGCAGCAAGGTCATCTTCCAGAGTTGGGGCTGACCAAAGCGAGCAGACACGAAAGACCATTAGGCCTATTCTGCTGGTATGTTAGTATGACCTGAAAAGGCTGGACACCCTGTGTTACAGAATCACAACGGAAACTCATTACCTCCAATAGCTCTATATGACGTCGAAACTATCCATTGTTAACCTGACAAGAAATGGCCACCCAGGTGGTTATGAGTACCTTTTTTTTTTTTTTTTATTTACATCTATCTAGTGAGCAGTGGGACTTAATGCCATAGTTTGAAAAGGCAGGTGCAAAAGCCACTTAACATGCCACAATAATAACAGACACTGGAAATATTCTCAGAAGACTGTTTGTGTCCCCAAAGACTATGTTGCTATTTAGTACACAATGTTTGTAGCACTTATCTAATACACACCCAAGGAGAAGGTCTGCTCATCACTTATAGGGCATTGATACTATAACACTCCTTCTTAAGATGCCCGTATTGTAATCAAATTTGAGTTATTATTTGGGTAATTTTTTTTTTGCTATTATCTAGAATTATGGAAACAACTATTTCATGGTTTTCATTTTACTTGCAGGACAGAAGATTACACCAGAGCAGAGTACGGATCTGTCACACTTGAGCGTGGAAATATTTAATTGCAATAAATATATATGCCAATATAATACAATCTGTTAGATTCATAATTTGTAATGTTATATTTATTGTATTGTGGCTTTTTTTTTTAAGATATACGATTATGATGACAGCTAACCTAAATAAAGTGAATTGACATTTACCTTGCATGCTTATTGGGGATAGTGACAGAATAAATATTTAAGAAGCAGAATGACATAATAGAAGAGCAAAGCAACGCTGGTTTCTGGAACTTTACCAGTAATGAGGGACAGTTATAATCTTTTAGTAAGTAAATGATATACTACGCACCTATCATTACCATCTGCCCAGTCCCTCTCCGGGCCACATGCTACGCACCTATCATTACCATCTGCCCAATCCGTCTCTGGGCCACATACTACGCACCTATCATTACCATCTGCCCAATCCATCTCCGGGCCACATATTACACACCTATCATTACCATCTGCCCAATCCATCTCTGGGCCACATATTACGCACCTATCATTACCATCTGCCAAATCCATCTCCGGGCCACATACTACACACCTATCATTGCCATCTGCCCAATCCATCTCTGGGCCACATACTATGCACCTATCATTACCATCTGCCCAATCCACCTCCGGGCCACATACTACACACCTATCATTACCATCTGCCCAATCCATCTCCGGGCCACATACTACACACCTATCATTACCATCTGCCAAATCCATCTCCAGGCCACATACTACATCTATCATTACCATCTGCCCAATCCACCTCCGGGACACATACTACACACCTATCATTACCATCTGCCCAATCCATCTCCGGCCACATACTACACCTATCATTACCATCTGCCCAATCCGTCTGTGAGACTTTGAAACATTTAAGGCTCTTAGGGCAAAAGTAATAATTATAAGATACTCCTCTTGTACACAAATTCCACTCTTCCATGATTACCATCTAAAAATCTAGATTACATCTTAAAATAGTTTAAACTAAATAAAACCATTACAAATATCAAAGTCGTAGCACTGTGTCTTCTACCACAAGTTCTGAGGGCACTCTCCCCTGCTGTGAGTTGGATGGATCAGTAGTGCAGGGGCTGGGAGCCCCAGTTAAACATGACCTCCTGCAGCGCAGTGACAGCACTCCATGCACTGCAACTCCATTCCTAATTCGAGGCTGGCATTCCACTCCTCCACCGCTTGCCTGCTGCCGCCAGTGACACAGCCTCCTGGAGAACCCCATGAAATGGGTGTTGTACCTACAGACAGGCGACCATTGTGCAGAACTAGTAAAACCTAATACAGAGCCAGAGGCAATGAACTGATGAGTTAGAGCACGCAGGCTAGAGGACTTGCACAAGGACAACCAGAGCCTGAGGAGCCCTCCTTTTCTACCCAGCTCTAGCAACAGCAGTGTCCCCTCTCTGCAGCTTGCATCAGCGGCAGCGCAACCTCCGTGCATCAGCCTGATCCACCAGACAGCAGCAGCAACAAGTATGTCCTGTGGGTGGGGTACTCACATGGTGGGACAAAAATCAGTTTGTGAGCAGGTGGTCAGTTTGGCCACAAGCTTTCAAAATCTGGTAGCCAAACCAATATTTGTTGGCCAGTCTTGTTAAAAGCTCAAACATCATTTTGTTGACTGATAGCCAAGTTTGCCAGTAACTGTCAAAATCTGGTATCTGCACCAGAGGAGGAGGAGGAGAAGGACTTGGAGGAGATGCTCACTAGTGACCTGAAGAGCACTCCATGCAGTGCAAGAAAGCAGCAGCAAGGGCAAACAAGATTAGGTGCATTATAGCTGGTGGGGGAAGAGAATCACTAGTGGGCAAGACTATATTGCACTTACAGGTCACTGGTGATGCCACGTCTAGAGTACTGAGTTCAGTACTGGTGCCCACACCTCAAAAAGGACAGTAACCTGCTGGACAAGGCATGGTTGGGAGGAGGGCTACAAAGGCAGGGTCATGGAAGGAGTGGAGAGCAGGAACAGTAGCTCAAGCTGCAAAAGACCCAATGACATTCTTCTGCTGGCTTTGTAGTATATTCCGTTTCAAAATCGCAGTGCTGATATAGGTTTCTGGCATAACACAATAAATATAAAGTGTACCTTTGACTACAAGCCGGACGGCTCCAGCCTCCTATAGCAATTAGGGAATTTTTTCACAGACAGAAAAATATGATGTGTGTGCGTGTCATAAAAATAACCTATAATACAGTTAGGTGAAATTTGCTAAGCCCTCAGTATCGCAGCAGTAGCCAGTGTTTTTTCTTCTTTAGAAAAAAAAGCTCATAACATAACATAATATTCAGTTACTCTACTGTGTGCCAGGGAATATAATGACCACTAACCACTGCCAGTAGTTGGCAAAAAAAAAACACAACCAGCACTATAGCAATCAGTTAATGTTGCCAGGGAATATGACTATGAGTAGCTGCCAACAAACTAGGCAATCAGCCTGCCATCCAAGTAGATGTGTGCCTAGGTTGGTAAACCAATAAATAAGGCATGAAGAAATGCATCCAGCAGCACAAAATCTATCCTCGTTAATAAGCCAGGATGACATGTATTCCATGGCAATATTAACTAGTTGTTACAGCAGTTCTGAAATAACTAGAAGAAAAAAAATGGGGACTGCTGCTTAACAAATTTTTCCAGCAGAACTGTGTCGGTTACTTAACATGAAATATTAAAGCTGCACACTTCTGACTCTGTACCATATACATACAGCTTATATTGTAACCATGCAAATTACCAGTTTCTGCAGTTCTTGCATTGCCTCCGACTCCCCATTTTGGGCTCAGACAATCACAAGTTTATTTGAAGACAAAAAAACCAGTACTTTACTATGATGTATGTATATGCATCCTACTCCAAAGGACAGTAACTAAATAACTACTTACTGTATGTATGTACATATAGAGGTGTGCAGTTCCAATATAACCAAAGCCATAACTACAAATAAATAGATGTTTGTACGCTCGATTCTAGCATCAACATGTATAGTGCACGTTAACTTCTACAACAAGCAGATTGCTAGGACCAATCACATCAGTTTAAAATAAAAGGCAATAATGTAAATGTAATTATTTGACACAACCTGAAAGCAAACCAGACGTCAGTGAAATGTTCTTAACAAGTGAAGCCAATTCAACTGAATCGTGGTACACTGGAACTATAAGCATGATGGGATTGGGGGTATTAATTTATAGCTTTGTACAGTACCTATCAGTTCCAATATACCATATATTCAACAGACAGTGCTAGCACTTCCAGAATAATAAGCACAGAAGTAAATGTGAACATTGACAGCCATGAATTTAGGTTTTGCTCCCTCTGACCCATAAGCTCTAAAACCACACAAGCTCAGAATAGGTTATGTCCTGTGGGTAGATTAGTATTTAAAGTTAGTAAGTTACAGTGGAGAAAAATACCTTTATGGAGACTAACACTGTGTAGATGGGGGGCGCACATGGTAACCAGGTCATCCAGTACTTAGTTTAAGCATGGGCACAACTGTCTGTTCCTGCTTATTACATCTTTCATGGAATACATATATAAAAAACATGCAAAAATGGAATGATCCTGTTTTACATGTGCTTCAGCATTCAGCCCTCCCCCCAGTACAGTCAGTGTCAGTTTACATGAAGGTACTTACAGTGCAGGCCCCCAATCAATAAAGAAATAAATAAATAAACAAACACCACCAGCATGTTGTCATGAACTTACCTCAAGTGATGGTAGGAATCTCCAAGTTCAGGAACAGAGTTGGGCCTGGCCACTAGTGGTCTCTGACTCTCTGGCACAGAAAGTGTCCGATGTCCTGGTTCTCTCTGTCAGCTGGCTGGTGGAGTAGGACTGGTCTGTATGAAGATCAGGCTTCCAGACTTTGTCTTCCGCGGTCTTTGGTAAATTTCTTCCCCTTCATGAAGCAGGTGATCAGATCAGGTGATTACAGCTCTGATACCTAATTAAGTGGGCTTTAAAGCCCCAATTTATAGGGCAAAGGAGCCAAGTTTTTCTTTTGTTTATTTTCCCCCTGCATAGTTACCTAAATACAGACTTGTGATTGGTTCTCCTAACTGAACCAATCACAACCCTGGTCTGCCTTTCCTACTCTGATTGGCCCATGTACGCTTTTTGGGCTCTGATTGGTGGCTTTCTAAGCTACTTTCTGCAGTGAAACTGCATCAACAGGAAGGGCAGTCTGTTTAGTTTGCAGCGGAGTGAGCGGCCCACGGAACGGAACAAGACAGTCTGGCAAGTCGGCTCTAGCCTCTTCTGAGTCCCGGCCGAATGATCAACCGATGACTCAGGCTGTCCCCAGGGCTCAGTCCCAAGCCAGCCAGCAGGATTCAAGAAGCCAAGAAGCAGCTGTTTGCTTTTGTTTTGTAGCTGTTTGGGTGGGAGGGGCGCCTGTCTGCACGCCTGCCTGCCCCGGCTGCCCGCCCGCCTGCCTGCACCATTGCACGCCTGCCTGCCCGCGGTTGTACCGGTCTTGTACTGGTTGGTCCATCTGCCACCTCCCTTCCATGCTGCCTACAGTAACAGCGCACTCTGCATCGGCAATTCGGCAGCCAGCACTTCTCTACAGACGCAGACCACGTGGAAAACTTAGGTAGGTGCTCCCTGCTTACTAGGCTGGTTCTAAGAACTGAAACTCTATTTGTAACCTTCAGTTGTTGTTACTTTTACTTGTCGTGAGCTGCTGCCTGGCCAGGGGGTCTATATTGGGAGTCGGTGAGAGGGAAGAACTTGGAAGTTAGTGTGTTTTTTTTAACCTTTTAAACTTGTTGTACTTGCTTAGTTGCACTGTGGGCGGGCGGGAAGGGAAGGAGTCGGCTCAGTCAGGGGGCCCTAAGCGCTAATCTGTGTGGCGGACGGGCGGCCAGCACTTCTCCACAGACCACATGGAAAACTTAGGTAGGTGCTCCTGCTGACTAGGCTGGTTCTAAGAACTGAAACTCTATTTGTAACCTTCAGTTGTTGTTACTTTTACTTGTTGCGAGCTGCTGCCTGGCCAGGAGAGCCTATATCGAGTCGGGGTGGAAATAACTTGGAAGTTAGTGTGTTTAACCTTAACTTGTACTTGCCTGTTGCACTGTGGGAGGCGGGAAGGAAAAAGTCGGCTCAGTCGGGGGCCCTAAGCGCTAATCTGTGGCAGGCAGGCGGTGGGTTAATTACAGCATGTGGCTCAGGCTCACTCTCGGCTCCCGACTCCTTTTCTTTCTGTCACTTCAGGAGCCAGTCTATCACAGGGGCCTGGGACATTTTCCCATTTGTCCCCCCCTTAATCTGGCCCTGAATGTCTTAAAACAGTTATGGTACAGGAAAAACAATGAAAGCAATTGTGTTATAGTTTAGCACTGAAACATACATGTAACATACATGTTGCCACCTTGCTTCAATGAGCATCCTCCCCCAAGCAGAGTGCCAGTCCTAAAGAGCATCTGACGCCTTCAGGATAAGTGAAAGAAAACATAATATTTAGATACAGTTCCATTTATATTTCACATTAGTTCTGTATTTTTCCCCCCATTATTTTTTACTGAGGCCATTTGCCTGAAAAGAGGACCGCTGGTCCTAAAGTGTTCATGTATTCCTGGTGCTTTCTCCCTACCTGAGGTCATAATTCATGGCTTGTGACATCACAGTTACTCCTATGACAGCAGACTGTGATGTCACAACATAGCATTATGACTTGAAGTAGGGAGTAAGCTATAGAGGTAGATGAACTCTAACAGATAAAGATCATATATTCATCCAAATTTGCTCTGTAATAAAAGATAGGCAGGAGAAATCTACAGAATATATTTAAAATATAAACTGAGTTGTACCAAGTTATTAGTTTTTTTCAGAGTTTTCACTGTGGCATCAGCAGCTCTGATTATAAAGAGGAGAGCTGAAAAAAATGTGTCTCAAAGTAAGTACAGAATAATTTTCTTAAATCTGTTTCAATATATTAGGCCTTTCCTCCTTTTTTTAATTTAATAATGAAAAGTAGCATCTTTCTTCTGACTGGGCGTATGTAAATGATGACAGTCAATTGTTTGGGATATGCTCGTGTCCCCAGGAGCAAGGTGTGCCCCTTAAGCTGGCTAGAGAGTAGGCTGTTATAAAAAACAAAACAAAAAAAAACAACAACACACAGATCAGTCATTCTACCAATGAGACATGCAGAGGTACAACAATTGGGGGCAAGAGTTGTTTGGTACTGCAGCTTCCATTTTTGAAACAGAAAAACATTCATGTTGATCTTGTCTCCTGTTCTAGCCTGAATAGAACATATTTTAAATGCCTGTTTTAAGTGTGTATAATGGACTGTTTTGTCATTTAGGAGCCAAAAAATGAATGTGTAACAGGTGACATTATGGTTACCTAGCAATTGTATGCCAAAACAAAGTAGGCATGTAATTAAGAACTGGATCAATGGAAGGCCATTGCCAGGTTGTTATATACACTGGCAGAACTTAAATTATAGCTAACAAATTGCTGCAATAGTACTTTGAGGATGCACAAAGTGTAAAACATCAGTTGGGAATTTTAACAGTTGGACGCTGAGCTGGTGTCTTAAACAAATATGTACGAATTCTACATGGATGTTATTTTTTCTAGCTGCTCTTTATCATCTTGTATTGAGATACCTATATTTTCAATAAAGAGCTGTCTTAGCACTGGTATCTCAAGATGTGCCAGCAGTAATCACTGAACCCACATAAATGGAAAATTAAGGAGGTCTGCTTACTCCATTTAAATGAGATGCTTGCCGTCCCATTGTGTGTCATAGCAGCATTTCTAATTTTGAACTTGGCACCACCACAACAGAGAGTTCTCTATTTCTTCAACAATCAACAACAACAAATAAAAAAACACACTTTATCATCAAAGTTTGTATTTACCAAGTACTGTGCCCAGGATTAAAATAATTTGAACCCCCTTCCCCAAAATGTGCCCTGACTTGAAACTGCATGTTTAACTGCAAAGACAATTAAAAAAATGTATTTCTAAATGCATTACTAACACCAATGCTTCATGATTAAAATAATTTGAACCCCTCCTAAAATGTGCCCTGACAAACTGCACTCTGGGAAGATTGCCTGGGACAAGATGCAATAAAAAAAACCTGAATAGCAGGTTCCAGGGAGTAAATGTTAACATCCTGTTTCTAGTGTCCCTGATAAAATAAAATAAAAAATATAGTTGAGATTAGTTTTTAATGTCAGCTATGATCAGAACAGCTTTTAAAATCATTGATTGTTTTCTTGTTCAATGTTTTCTAATACATACTTCTCAAAGTTAAAAGAAAAAACACACTTTATCATCAAAGGCTGTGTTCACCAAGTACTGTGCCAATGATTCAAATAATTTGAACCTCCTCCACCCAAAAATGTGCCCTGACATGAAACTGCACGTTTAACTGTAAAGACAATTAACAAATGTATTTCTAAATGCATTACTAACACTAATGCTTCATGATTAAAATAATTTGAACCTGCTCTCCTGAAAAATGTGCCTTGACAAACTGCCCTCTAGGAAGATTGCCTGTGAAAAGATGCAATAAAAAAACCTGAATAGCAGGTTCCAGGGAGTAAAGGCTAGGAAATGCCGAGGAAGATTGGTGCCTCTTTAGAATAGCCAGAAACTGCTGCACCAAACTGATTAGGGAAACTAAAGCTAGCTACAGTGCTACCAAGCAGAATTAGATACTGCATCCAATCATCCCTCCAAATTTTGGGCCACAATAAAAGAACTGTCAGGGTCCACATCACAAAATATGCTTCCTACAAAATTACCTCCGACAATACAGCAATCAACGACAAGAAGAGATACTGCAGGCATTCAACACACATTTCACCATGGCAGGCCTAGCCGATAACTCGCCTGCATGCAACCTACAAACCCAGCTTGGCATGATCCCCAAATTCTGGTTCCGTAGTCAGCACTTCTCATTCTCACCTGTTTCCCTCAAGGAAGTGGAAGACCTGCTTCTCCAACTGGATACTAAGAAAAGTGCCGACGCAGATACACTTGAATCATATTTCCTAAAGATAGCATGTCATGTACTGGTTATGCCCATTACTCACCTATTTAACCTGTCCCTAACACAAGGTAGCCTCCCTCAAATATGGAAGATAGCATACGTTATCCCGCTATTCAAGTCTGGAGACCCCGTGACCTTAATAACTATAGGCCAATTTCTCTCCTCCCCACACTCTCGAAGTTCCTGGAAAAAATAGTGAATAGCCAACTGAGATCCTTCATTGACAGAGAAAAACTACTGAATCCCCTACAATCTGGATTCACAGCCAACCACAGCACTGTCTCGGCATTAGCCAAAGTAACCAATGACTGGCAACAGGAGCTGGAGCTAAAAAAGTCTGTATGTGCTGTGTTTCTTGACCTAAGCAAAGCATTCGACACAGTTGACCACATCCTGCTCCTCGACTCACTGAAATCGTTAGGGCTGGATTTTACTTCTCTAAACTGGTTCTGTGAATATTTGACAGACAGATACCAGGAGGTAAAATTGGATGGTGAACTATCTGCCCTAAAACTCTTACAAAGAGGTGTCCCTCAGGGATCTATATTGGGTCCCTTCCTCTTTGCAGTGTATATCAACAATATTGATGAGGGACTCAAGAGGTAAGTATTCACTTATTCGCGGATGATACAGTGCTTTACCTGAGTCGCCATACACCAGAAGAAGCTTGTGCCGACCTACAAAAAGACTTTAACCTCCTGCAACTCCAACTAATCAATAAAAAACTGTTATTAAACGCTAAGAAAACAAAAGCCATGTTATTCTCCCCTGCAAACCACACAAGTACTACTGGCTCCCCCCAATAACCACGATGTTGGGAGAGTGTTTAGAGTATGTTCCGAAATTCAAATACCTTGGGGTTTGGATTGACTGCAAACTTTCCTTTGCTGACCACCTGGAGGACTTGCTAAAAAAACTAAGGCAAAGACTTGGCCTTTTTTACAGGATAAGAAGATTTCTCACTGCAGACACAAAGAAAAGCCTAGTCCAAGCTATGTTCCTGTCCTTAATCAACTATGCAGACTTCATATATATAGCAGTTGTGCAGCTTCATATCTTGGAAAATTGGATACGCTTTACCACAGAGCTATACGCTTCATCACCGACCTCCCCTTCTCTACCCATCACTGCGCACTGTATGCTGCCACGGGCTGGACCTCACTTCAGTACAGGCGCAACCTGAATGCAGCACTCTGGATACTCAGAGCCAAACTCCCTCAATACATCGCTGACTGTCTGTCTCCGATTGTGGTCAGAAATTATACCCTCAGAAGCTGTTCACTGCTCTTGCTATATATACCCAGGGCACTTACACTCTTTGTGAGAGCCGCTTTTGGCTTCTCACTTCCATCACTATGGAACAAACTTCAAAAAATACTAAAGCTAAAGACCCCAGTCAGTACTCATTTGTCCAAAAGGCTTTACTGCAATGGCATAATGGAAATTTGTAACTGCTTTGCCTGATACTAACTAACCACCCTTCCTTATACAGCACCCCCCGTTGTGCTCCTGCCTCTAGTATGCCCACCAACCACTCCATGGCTTCAATGCCAAACTCTCATATCCCATCCTATTACGCTCAGCACAACTGCAGCCTTGTTCCTCCTTATGTTGCTGCACCTGGGGATAAAAATTGATTCTTGCCCTCAAAATGGTCTTTCATCCATCCAATTCCTCCGTCTGCTCCAACCTTCAGGACCAACTCAACACGCCTCTACTCCCATATCCCATCCTATTGCGCTCAGCACACCTGCAGTCTTTTTCCTCCTTATGTCGCTCCACTTGGGAAAAAATCGATTCTCGCCCTTCAAAAGGTCTTTTGCCCTTCCAGGATCTCCCCCTGCTCCAACCTTTGGGACCACCTCAATCCCGCCTCTACTCCCTACATCCCCCTGCATTTTTACTCCTGGCATCTTCTATCCAGAGTTTCTACCTTCTCATAACTAATCATCCCACAGTTGCACAGTTTTGGGCAAGGACCCACTCAAGTTCAACACCCATGTCTGCTCCCAAATCTATGAATGATGTCTATTACATATATATGTGCATTATCATAATAGCCAGCATTCTTACTGATTGTACTATTGCACCTTGACTTTCTGTATCATTATTATTGTATGACCGCAGGTCCACCTTGTAAATGAGCTTGCTCAATGGTGCCTGCCTGGATAAGTAAAGATATTGATTGATTGATTGATAAAATAAAATAAAAAATACAGTTGAGATTTTTTTTAATGTCAGCTCTGATCAGAATAGCTTTTAAAATCACCAATTGTTTTCTTGTTCAATGTTATCTAATACATACTTCTCAAACTTAAAAGAAAAAACACACTTTATCATCAAAGGCTGTGTTCACCAAGTACTGTGCCCATGCTTAAAATAATTTGAACCCCTCCCTCAAAAAATGTGCCCTGACATGAAACTGCATGTTTAACTGTAAAGACAATTGAAATATGTACTTCTAAATGCATTACTAACACCAGTGCTTCATGATTAAAAATAATTTGAACCCCCTCCCTTAAAAAATGTGCCCTGACAAACTGCACTCTGGGAAGATTGCCTGGGACAAGATGCAATAAAAAAACCTGAATAGCAGGTTCCAGGGAGTAAATGTTAATATCCTGTTTCTAGTGTCCCTGATAAAATAAAATAAAAAATATAGTTGAGATTTGTTTTTAATGTCAGCTCTGATCAGAACAGCTTTTAAAATCACTGATTGTTTTCCTGTTCAATGTTTTCTAATACATACTTCTCAAATTTAAAAGAAAAGACACACTTTATCATCAAAGTCTGTATTTACCAAGTACAGTACAAGTCACATTAAACTGTTCCTCCAATGAGTTGTTCTAGCATTTCTGACTGAGTCTCATAAGTGTTGCTGGATCCAACACAAAGCTCTGTACAAACTGTTCCTTAGGAGTTAAAATACAGTTTTGCATTGCATTGTGGCTGGACTGCAGATGCAATCCAAATGAGTTGCAAAAACATTTTGCAAACATTGCTCTTGAGCTGGTTAAACACCAAAAAACAATGCAATATGAGTAGCTAATGCATTGCCAACTGTAAAAACAATGCTAAACCAACTCATCGGTGGGACAGTTTAATGTGACTTGTATTGTACTGTGCCCATGATTAAAATAATTTGACCCCCTCAAAAAAAGTGCCCTGACATGAAACTGCATGTTTAACTACAAAGACCATTACAAAATGTATTTATAAATGCATTACTAACACCAATGCTTCATGATTAAAATAATTTGAACCCCCTTCCCCAAAAAATGTGCTCTGACATGAAACTGCATGTTTAACTGTAAAGACAATTAAAAAATGTATTCCTAAATGCATTACTAACACCAGTGCCTTCAAAGTTTTGAAACTACTACAAAGACAAATTACATATAAACTATATATATATATTTTGAATAGGGTAGCTGGACACACCCAAAGAGTAGTGGTTGGTGGGGAGCTCTCAAACCCTAGAGAGGTCGGTAGTGGGGTACCGCAAGGCTCAGTCCTGGGTCCGATCCTGTTTAATGCATACATATCGGACATCAGGAAGGGTATAGGGTATGAAATGAGTCTCTTCACTGATGACTGCAAGATGGGAGTAGTAGTTGAGGGGGAAGAGGGGAGGTTGGCCCTCAAGGGATGTGGACATCCTGAAGCTGGGCACACATGGAAATTAAATTTCAATATCACCAAGTGCAAGGTGTTACATCTTGGGTGGGAAACCCTAAACACCGGTACACCCTGGGAGGGGAGGCGCTGGAGGCCTCAACAGGGGAAAAAGACCTAGGGGTCATGGTGGATGCATGTATGAATAACTCTGAGCAGTGCAGGAGAGTGGCTAGCAAGGCAAACAGGATGTTGGGATGCATCGTAAGGGGGATCACCTCTAGGAGCAGGGAAGTGATTCTGTCCCTGTACAATGGACTGGTTAGACCACACCTCGAGTACTGCGTACAGTACTGGAGACCACACTTGAAGAGGGACATACAGCTCCTGGAGAGGGTACAGAGGAGGGCAACTAAGATGATACGAGGACTAGGGGATTTGACATATGAGGACAGACTTGAGGAGTTCTGCCTGTTTTCATTGGAGGAGAGGAGAGATGGGGGGACATGATTGAGGTCTTCAAGTACCTCAAGGGAATAAATAGGGTAAACCTGGAGGGATCATTAGACTAGAGCAGGGAGGTATCACCAGAGGGCATGGTTTGAAGTTGGAAGGTGGAAGGGTGAGGGGGAAGAGGAGGAGGTTTTCACTGAGAGGGTGGTGGACCCTTGGAATACACTGCCTGGCAAGCTGGTTCAGAGATCCACAGTGGAGAGCTTCAAGAGAGGGTGGGACAGACACAGAAAATGGATGTATCAGATGATGGCCTGGCCCAGGGGAGTGGGGATGGATGATAGGGGTTTCTGGAACACAAGGTGGGGAGGGCCTTGGCACCCAACTAGGGATCTGAGGTTTGAGAAGACTCGATAGACTGTAAGGCCTAATCTGCTGGCAATTAGTATGTAAACTAATATTGTTAATCCCAAAAGCTTAACTTTATATTTTTAGTATATAAATGTGTAAGAAAAACCTGTGGCTCTTTCAACTTACTGTAAATTAGAATGCTGTGTCTATTGTTTTCCTTGGGAGCTGTAGCTTCACTCCTTAATTGCTGTCTCCTTCTGAGGCCCCAGGTGGCTCTGATAATCATTTGTTCCAAAGTTTTTTTAAGACAATTTGAAGGCATTATGTATCTTCTGTTCTCCTAGTCCTTAATAAAATGCAGGGCTCCACAACTTGATCACTGCACAGACTTGTTCTGTTGGTTTATACATGTCCCAAACTAGTGTGTCTTGTTACAGCATGATAGAGTCACCTCATGCCCTCCACATGAATCAAAAAAAGTTGGGGTGGATCTTTGGAGCTTCTTGGGTGGAGGTGGGGTGGTTATTACTCCCAAAAAAATGAATGCTGCTTCCCACTACTCAGGTTCCAGTTCTTGTACCACCCATTTAAGAAAGAAAATAGTACCCTGCAACCATTGACTAACATGAAAGCGTGTTTATTTGAGGGTGGAAAACATTGCTTGGAGGAGGTAAGGTGGAAGAGACTATTTACACCTTCTGACCTTCAGTCAGTTCCACGGATAGAAAACATGACATCACTCCTTTTGTACATGCAAAACATCTGCAGGCTCTGCCTACTGCAGCCGTAAAATGCATGTCTTATCAAGACCCTAGCACCAAGTTTTCCTCTCTTGGAGCAGCGTGCAGCTGCTTAACTTTCTCCTCAACAGGAAGCAGCCCACCTCTGCCAGTGCCACACTATAGTATCCCATGGGATGCAGACCCTCTCTGGCCTGTTTAGCTAAAGCCTTTTGTCTGCTCTGAATCTGAAGTTCCCTCCCTCACAGTATTTAGCTGTAGGCGGGTTACTCACATATCTGTCTCTTTTCAGAATCATTCATGCTTGCTCAGTCACTTTCAGACTCTGGTCTGCTGTGGCTGTATGAAACAGCCTCCTCCTTCACTCCTGGGTCAGCACAACACTGTCTCTCAGCTCACTCAGGCCCAGGCTGGCTGCTGCTCCAAAAGCCTCCTCTCTCTCCCTTTCTCTCTCTTTCTCTCTCTTGCAATTTCAGTTTTATTTTAGGAAAAGATACACTGAGCAAAGGCTCATATACAATGGAGACCCAGAACATTTTCATATAAAATAGTAACATAGTAACATGCACAGTTAATTACAGACATACAGTCAACATGTAGTACAGAGTCAAAATATAGATGTTTATATAAAGGCTGTGTTGCTGATCTCATTCGAAAATTTCATTAGAGCCACTCCAGAATTTAATTTTCCAGCATTGCAAACCACCATCATGGGCACTCTTAGGCGAGGATTATTTGGTACCCCTGTCTTTTCTCAAGAGATGGTAAGACTCATGACTGTTGCTACCTCCTGCCCAATACAGACCAAGGGTCAAAATTAAGTTTTCAGCCACTAGCTAGCAGGGTTAGTAACTGGGAAAATCCACTAACCCCACAGTCTTTCAACTGGCCCAGTTGCTGTACTTACTGAAATGTTGCCTTCTCCAGTACAAGCGTGCAGGGCTAGTTAAAGGAAAATTTTATTAGCCCAATACAAAATCTGCCAGCATTTCACTACTGGGTTGGTGCCAGTTTTGACCCTGCAAACTAATGGTCATCACATCAGCACCGTCCTAACTGACATCATAGTTACTACCCACAGTAATGGCTATATAGGCACTCCTCTCAGGATATACTATAGAGAGTAGGTCTCCTTCAATAAATGGTGCAGGTTTAGAGATAGCTTGCTGGAACATCAGCTAAATTGAATAATGTACTAAACTTACCCATCTGTAGTAATGTATACTGATCGTTTGACTTGTGTACTTGGGACCACAGGAAAAGTTCAAAGTTCAATGAAAGTATATTTACAAAATATACACACACATACACAGACACAGACACACACACACACACACACATACACACACATACACACACAGTACCAAAAGCATAAACTATCTTGCACTCAAGAATCCAGGCCTTCTCTTGGTCAGTCCCTCTGAAGGAGGGTTGTCTGTTTGCTACTGGATGTTTGATTATTCTGCTAAAGTCTGGGTATATCACAGTCCTCCAAGAACCCATGAGGCTTTGCTGGCTCCTCAAGACTCCTTTGACCCTGACTGGCTGCTGTCCATACCTCTGACCCTGGTACCAGAATGAAAGGGGTTAGGGTCACAAAGATGGCTGCCCCCATCACAGCTGAATGCTCCCTGCCCCTAAAAGTGATTTTCTGGGCTCCTTGGCCCACATTGACAGCTTCTACTGATGTCTGGCTGGTGGAAGCATGTTCACCTGCTTCTCCTTGCTGATGGCAACCTGTAGAAGATGCACAGTCCCTTACACTAAAATTACAATGAAGTCAGCTGGAGTTTTCTAGGAGGGTATGGAGGGAAAAAAACAAGTAGAATAAAATTATAGCTAACTGCGAATTACATATGTATGATTCAATTGCGGGGTTCTAGAGTTCTATGTTTCTGTTATAAAACATAAGAGTGAAGCTCATGCGGTTTGTTAGTCTCCAGAATCCAAGACTGAATAATATTTTTGAAATTGATAGTTTGATATCTTTTATTCTATATAATGTATAGATAATCACTAAACTCCCCACCTACAGTATGTGGTGAAAGTTGTCTTTTTTGTCCCATAAAATGCTAACGTTCACTACTCATCTGTAGAAACCTACTCTGATCCGCTAAAATTATTGCTTTAATCTTTTGGCTCAACTTTTCTGTGTTAGCATTCTGTTGTATAAAACCACCACCTTGTGAGTCAGCACAGTGGGTTGCACTTTTACACACCAGAGTGCAAATGTGGACAAGTTGGGTTGTTATGAAATAGCAGGAAGAAATGAAGTTAAGATTTTAAAAGATAATTATGGTGGATCAGGGTGGGTTTCTACAGACAGATGGGGAGCTTTGGTGGGTAGGGGTTGTATGAGGTTTCAGCAGTCTGTGTTTAGTTACACTTTAGGTGAGTGCACCCTGTTTGAACAAAGTGACAGACAACTGGTGATAGTTCCTAACTGGCTGTGAATTACAAAATTTAAACATTCTGAAGTGTGAATTGCATAGTTTCAAATGGTATGCCTCCCGACAGCAACACCAACACGGCGGCCTACATCGCTGTCAACAAAATCGACAGCTTGCCGACAGGTCGCTGTGTTGGTGTGCCTGAAACAGGGGCACACTGTCTCCCAGTCCTACACTCCCTGGATCAACTCCAACTTGGAAGCTGACAATTTTTAGTACGGGGTTCAGGGAGGCAATACCCCTGATAAAAAACAGGACTGGAGACATTGGGATTTATGTCAACCACAACTTGTGGACAATATATCCCGTCGCTAGATGCCAGTCGACAAAAGTGTTGTTGAACCGGCATTGTAGATCTGTTTCAAATGACACCCTGTTTGTTAGTTAGTTACTAACCATAGTCATGTATTATATACAGTATTCTGCCTATGAAGAACAAAGTGGTACTATAATCTAGGGGCATAGTAAACTACTAGGCTGAAAGTTGAGTCACCCATCCTTTTTTTTTTTTACTTTTTTTTGGTATTAGGCAATCCAGTAAGATATTCGGGAGAGTCACCCATGATTAAAGTGATTCAGTCGCCATTGGTAGGGCTTAAATCTCCTAACATTAAAAACATATTTCTGGGCCTGCCATTATGTATAGCTAAATATATTTTTATAACACCAGACTATTTGCCTTTAAATTTCTTCTGCTCTGCAGATTTTCCGTGCTCAGAAGTCATAATACTATGTTTGCATCATTAGAATTCTTACTGCAGCAACATGCTGTGATCTTATAAGCAGAGGACTTATGTCTCCATGGCAGGAATAAGCAACATGAAAAATAAAGTCTGAGAGGAAAAGATACAGTTTTCATGAACATGTTCTCAGTAATAAATCAAAGTGTCACTGGCACTAAAGGCACAAAGGACGGTCTGCAAAATGTGAAATAATTATGCATTTATTTATTTCAAATGTTTTACCAGGAAAGGAGTGCAAGACAATATATAGAATAATATATGTGGAAGTACTGCATGTATAACAAGAATTTTAGACACCCGAGATGTGGGATGCCACATAAACTCTGCGAGCAAAGCTCGAGGGTTTTATAACAGCACCCCACACCGAGGCTGTGTGTGTAAAATTCAAGTTTTCCACAGCTCCCCAGGTTTTGTTTTACATAATTGCTGGACAGTGTTTTCTAGGCTTGAGAACACTACCCAGCAAATATCAAAAAAAGTGTGGCTAGTGGGTCCGATAGTGCAGGTTCAGTAGCGTGGCCAGGCTAAAGCATAGTGTGAGCGAGATGGAGGCAATGTGGGCATGTGTAGGGTGAGGAAAACCCAGCACGTGTTCACTGTTATAGCCAGCTGGTTATAATGGCAAATTTTTAACCTGGTTACCATATGAGAGAAAATGCTCCACAGTTACTATAATGCAATAAATTTCAGGTACAGTGACAAAGATAACAAACGAGCAGTAGTACAAGTCAGTCTCTGCAATAGTGGGTATTAACTGAGTGCAAAGAAGCATGACAGTGATAGGATAAAAATACTAACATACAGGTGCAGACCTATGTATAAAATGCACTGTGCAAGGTAGATAACAATGTGAGAAGAATGCAGGGATGACATTTGTTTTAAAACAATTACAGACCTGGGTTGTATGGTCTACATAGAAGGACTTTCAGGGTAAAGGAGAAAGTGGAACAGATAAGTGGGGGAAGGCTAGTCCAGGTTAGGAAACCTGAAGGCAAACCTGAAACACAAGTTTTCATGCAAAGAGGGAGAAGAGAGTGAATGTCTGAGTTATGGAGGGAGTGTGATGAGGAAAATGTACAGGTGAATAAGCAGCTGAATTGGTGGGGAGAATTCCATATCAGAACTTAGAGTTTGCCTTCAAGAGATGGAAGAGAGAGCAAGGTGTAAAAGGAAACAGTGATGAGCGAGGATGAAGTTCCAGGAAAAGTGACTGAAAGTGAAAAGGAAGGGGCCGCTATCTCTATGGTTTGGAGGGAGTTTAATTGGAAGTGGCAAGGCAAGGCAAATTTTATTTAGAAAATGCCTTCCCGGAGGCTCTGGGCGCCGAACATATTAAAATGTCATTATACAAATCATAAAAAATACATAAACAACATATTATAAACATAAAATACAGTATTCCAACCATTAAAACAATATTTTATAAATACTACCCTCAGCAGCAGCAACTAGACTCAAAATAGTCAAGGGTTAATTTAAACCTAAAATTCTGGTACCAGGTGAGGGCTATAAAACACAGTCTAGAAAGGCCTGATTATACAGGAAGGCCTTGAGGCGAGCTTTGAATACCTCAACAGAAGAGGCCTCCCTAACTGGAGAAAGTGAATTCCACAGGACGGGGGTGGTGACACTGAATGCTCTGTCACCTGCTGTTTTTAACCTCATCCTGGGAATCACAAGGAGGACCCTAGAGGAGGAGCGATGGGAGCGGACTGGGACAGCAGATGTAAGAAGGTCCTTCAGGTAACCAGGACCCAGGCCATGTAGGGCCATGAAGGTGAGCATACCCACCTTAAAGAGGACACTCCACCTAACCGGCAGCCAGTACAGTTGACGCAGCACCGGAGTGATGTGACAATACTTAGGCTGCCCTGTCAACAGCGTAGCTGCCTCATTCTGCACCAGCTGCAGTCAGCGCAGGGTACCCCCAGAGACCCTGAGATAGATCACATTACAGTAGTCAAGCCTGGACATCACGAAGGCATGCACCAAAGTGGGGAGGTCCAGTGGCAGAACTAGGGGCTTTATCCTGGTGATATTCCTCAGATGGTAAAAACTAGTGTGGACAACGGACGTCACCTGAAACTCAAGTGTCAATCCGCTGTCAAGAATACTGCCCAGCGGCCCGGTGGCACAGAGGGCTGAGGCATTGAACACCACACCTCGCTCCACGCCGGCGACCTGGGTTCGGGAGCGGACTCGGGTAGCCGGTGGGTCGGCTGGGGGGGGGAGTCAGGCTTGGCGTCCGGCGACAGCCTCGCCTACTCGAGGAGGATTCGACCACATTCCGGCCCTTGTGTGAGCCCTCGCGGAGGCTCGAGGGGGCCACATGCCTTTCAGGGATTGGTCGGACGGCCACCAATAGCAGAAATGTATGTCACGTGACGCGTCATGACGCGGGATTGCATCTGCAAAGGGAGGAGGAAACAGGGAAAAGGAGCCTGCCTTGTCCGGGAGGCGGGGTCCTGGGACGTGTCAGCGGTGCCAGCGCCCTCAGCAAGTCCACAGGGGCCGCCGAAACTGTAAGTTACGGGATGGCCCCTACCTGCCCCCACCTGGGGTAAACCGCGCTCCATGGGGGGCCCTGTGATTGTGTGAGCTGGGTCATGGTAGTGGGATGTCTGCGGGACAACGCCGAAGGGTCGGAGGAGGCAGAGGAGGAGGATAAAATACAGTTTAAAAAAAAAAAGAATACTGCCCAGATCACACACCCTAGAGGAGACCTTCAATGGTATAGAGCCAAGAAAAAGCCCTGTCTCTGCACCAGAGGCCAACCTATCACACCCTCTGTTTGACACTACCACCAGTACCTCCATCTTATTGGGGTTCAGGCGCAACCAGCTGGAGGCCATCCAGTCGCTGATCTCAATGAGGCAGCTGTTAAGCACTTCCACTGTGCAAGATGTTCCAGGGGAAAAGGAAAGATACAGCTGGGTATTAGCATAGCAATGAAAACCCAGGCTGTACTTCCTAATGAGCAAACAACATTGGCAACAAGACCGAACCCTGGGGAACTCTGCACGACAGGAGGCCAGAGAAGGAGGAGGAGGAGAAATTCCCCATCACTACTCTCTGCCTCTTGTTAGATAGAAAAGACTCAAACCAGCAGAAAACAGTGCCGGTGAGTCCGCAGAATTCACTTAGGTGGTCCAGTAACACTTGATGGTCAACCGTGTCGAATGCTGAAGAAAGATCGAGGAGAACAAGAACTGTCCCCTTCCCTCGATCTCTAGCACTAAGGAGGTCATTCTGCACACAAACTAGCGCAGTTTCTGTGCTGTGGCTCACAAAACACAGACTGGAGTGGCTCGTATAAATCATGGGCCACAAGATGCTCCCAAGCTGAAGCGCCCCACCTTCTCCACAGTCTTACCCAAAAATGGAAGATTGGAGATGGGACGTAATTTGCTTTGACGTCAGGGTCCAACAATGGTTTTTCAGAAGCAGTCTCACCAATGCCTCCTTCAAGACATCAGGAAAGACCTCCTCTGACAAGGAACACCGGACAATCAAGGCAAACACCGAGCCAACGGAGTCAACACATCCCATTAAAAAAAAAGTTGGCACCAGGTCCAGTTCACAAAAAGTGTGCCGAAGCTTGGAAGCAATCTCAGTGACCTCAGCCACCTCCACCAGTCTAAACTCACCCTAACCAGAAGGAGTGCTCTCCGGTCACCCAAGGCAACCACTGCCGGCCAAACTCCAGTCGACTGGCGAAACCCCCTGCCTGATGGCAGACACCCTTCCCAAGAAGAACCGAGCAAACTCCTCGCACAGTGCGTTTGAAAAGGCTACCTTCAGCTGTAGATAGGAAGGATGGAGAAGCCTGTCCACAGTCTGAAAGAGCACAGTTGGTTGGGTCCTCCCAGTGGTAATCTCCCTGGATAGGAAAGGAATTCTGCCTTCTTATGGATGATTGCACCCTGGTATGTGCCATAATGCACACGGATGGCCAGTTTGTCTACCCCCAGGCCGGACTTCCGCCAATGGTGCTCTGATCTCTGACCCAAGGTCTTCATCACCTTTAGCTCCCCATCATACCAAGGGGAACACAAGGAGAAGACCTGGTCAGACAGACTGGTGCGAGGGAGTCGAGCACACCAGACAGCCCTCATTATAGGCATCAACCGTCACAAGACACACCCCAACGCATGCGCTGTCTACACTAGATAGGTCAGCCACCGCCAAAAACCCTCAGGGGTCAACCCCCTCAAAGGCGGTAGCTGACCATCTCTGCAGGGGGAGGGCTCTCAAGGGGGGCCCCAAACAGGAACTTCACCGTGCAGTGATTGGAATAAATGACAAGATCAATCCTGAGACTAGCAATCTCAAGCCCCAGTGAGAACACCAGATCCAATATGTGGCCACCCTGATGGGTCACAGAAGAAACTCCTTGCACAAGATCCGTAGATGACATCATCTGGAGGAAGTTGTAACCAAGCTGAGAAGATTCATCATCAGCCCAAACATTGAAATCCCCCAGCACTAAACATCTGGGGGCCTCCAATGTTTCACCAACGATGAAATCAGCCACCTCCTGCAGGAAATCTCCCACTGCCCCAGAAGGCGGTATCAGAAGAATTCGACAACCTGCGCCCGGACCCCCACGGACGGCCACACATTCAAATGAATGTGGTGCTTTCACTGGGTGCAGGGTGAAGCCTAGCTCAGATCTAAAACAGATGGCTACCCCGCTGCCCCTGTGTTCCGCTCTGGGGCAGTGCACTGCGGTATACCCGGGCAGGACGGCGGCCTCTAAAACTGGGCCAGCATCATCACCAGTCCAGGTTTCTGTGATGCAAGCCAGATCGACTGAAGAAACCAAGTCTGCTGTAATTGTAGTCTTGTTTCTGACCAATCTGGCATTGCACAGCTCCGCTCTCAGGGGATTAGTGGACAGTGCAGCCCCTCTGGTTGCCTGCCCACTCAGTCTGGTGGGAACCCTGATGACTGGAACTAAACACGTCTAGCCTCTCCCTAGGACCCATCTAACCCCAGGGAGCCTTCTGCACTTGACTACCTCGATCCTACCACCACACGCAGTGCATGGGGCAACTCACCCCGCCGGAGTCATCACGTTTCTTCCCTATTCCAAGCCTCCCTACAGCACCTTGCTGTGAAGTAACAGACACTGGAGGTGAAAAAGTCCGTAGATCAAGCAGCTGGGATGTCCCATACACTATTCTAGACTCGCCCCAGGCTCTCATACCTTCCCAGACACATTTTCCTGGCCACGTAATCCCTGGCCCAAAATACACAACCCACAAACACACTAAATTCAAAACAAATAAATATAACTGTAACCAAATAATTGTAAAATCACACGCCCACTCACTCACTCACTCATACATACACTTACCTTTCACACGCTTATAAATATCCCACTATAAAACAACCCCCAAAAAATACTAACCCCCAAAATACTACTAACTAAAATACTACTTAAATCAACTCAGATAATAACATAAAATAAAAGAGCAAAACAGCAATCGTGCACTAAACCGAGTCAAATCAGACAGTTTGTCAGTAGTTTACTGTCCAGTATACTAGCAATGTTCCATATGATCACAATGTGCAATCCTTCTTAGCTGTGCAAAAGGGAGCTCGCCTAAAGGTCCCAAAAATTTTGCAGTGAAAAGGAGGAGCTCTCAACTCACCACCCCCTCACCAGTGATATCTGTCCATACAATGCGCCCTCTCACTGCTACAGTTCAATTTATATTAAATGGTAATAATAAACCAAAAGAGACCCTCTCACTGCCTCCTTAAATAGTCGTATAGTAAAAATGTGCTGCTCGCAGCCTTGGTGATCTGTTGTATTTGATCTGACCATTTGTGTGTACCTGCTGACTACATTATGTTTCTGTTTTCCTTGACTCTCTATACCTGCCTTAAGTGTATCATATTGTATTTCCTGTACTCCCCCAGGTCGTACCTGAAAATAGGCAAATGTCTTGTCTAGTGTACTTACCTAGTTAACAAAAGCTAAATAAATAAATATAGTACCAGCTTAGTTTATATTATACTTGCAATATCAGGTGAGCGATCCCACATCCAGTCCTCAGCTTGGTAATCCAGATGGTCTTCAAAGGTGGCTCTAGTAAGTGGAACTTCAAAGCCAAATCGAATGTCCAGGAAAAATTAGATCCAACCTTAAGGTACAATCTCCTTTTCGCATGCCTAGGCTAGACCCACCCCAAAGCAGGCACCAAGCACAAGCAAATCCCCCAATTAAGCCACGGGCACACCGGCCTAACCAGGCAGCCCCAGTGACCTCAGGACATTCTGAGAGAGAGCCAACCCTCCAGTCAGCACCAGCCGATCCTCCCAATGGGAGATAACTGTACTTAGCACCCACCTCAGGACAAGTAGGCCTGGCCTGCCCAGTTTACCACTTTCACTACCTCGGATCCTTCTCAGCACTCAACTCTCCGCCCGAAACAAAACGCCCGACAGACCCTCAGTTCGGCCACTTCAAACCACCACCACTGGCCAAATCCAAGAGGCCAGATACTGCCAAAGTTGTAGATGGGGGAGCTCTTGATAGGTGAGCCCCCTGGTTCATAGAATTTTCAATGTTGTTTTCTCATCGATGACTGCTGTTCTCAGAACTTGTTCTAGCTGCTGCATGTGAACTGAAGACGGCAAAAAAAAAGGAACTAATCCTAACTAAAAGTGCCTAATCAGATATTTCCTCACACCTGTGCAGCATGTATACTGAGGTACTGCCACCATCATGGCTTGCTGTAGGGCGTGTGGAGCACACAGAGCAACACATCATCATATCATGTGGGCATACCCAATCTTCCAACCCTTTCAACAGGACTTAGATAAGGCCCTAAAGGAAATATTCTCCACTCACCTGCAACTTACAGAAGTCTTTTTTTCTATCGTCCTATTGATCTAATAAAGAGAAGGATGCCACTAAAAGATACCTGATGTCCATATTACTGGTAGTTGCAAAAATGCATTACTAATAAATGGCTTTCATGGGACCTGCCTACTCAGCTGGAGTGGCATCAGGTAGTTAAGGTATCTATGACCTGAGCAATTAAAGAAGCACTACAGCTGAAATTTGCAAAAAAAACCAAAAAAAAACGTTGGGGGCACAGCTTAGCAGCTGAATAGAGCAGATGTTTTTCTGCAGAGCTCCATAAGATTTGAACCCTAAACTGGCTTTAAAATCATTGTTGAGATGAATTTGAGTTCTGATACTACCTAATATACATGCAAATAGTGCTGTGGGAGTGAAAATGAGAACATCCAAAAACAATCCGACCTCCGTGGATTTTTTCAAACCCAAGCCGTCTCAGCCATGGGCTGGCCTGCTCAGCAAGATGGATCCTCGTGTAGCAGTAGTCTTGGTAATGAGGAGGTCTCACTTGCCATGGTTCACTCGACTCTTATTCAGCTGGTCAGACATGGATAAAAAGTTGGAAACCTTAACCCCAGAGTTAGCTCCCTTGAGACGAGGTTAATGTTCTAGAGTAGACCATGCAATGCACTGAAAGCTCTGCCAGTAAATTCTATGAAGCAGCACTTAAACTTATAAAAGAAAACTCTTTACTGAGGATGTGGCATGCACATGTGGAAAACCAGATCAGGGAGTGAAACATTTGCATTACTGGGCTCCTGGAACAAGAGGAGGGTGACAACCCTTTGAGCTTCACACAAACTTTTCTACAGCAACTTTTGGGTCTGATGGAGGAAGAGCCAGCCCTTGACTTGGAAAGTACCTATTGAGTTACCCCCCCCCCCACAGGGCCCTAGAGGGAAGTACAGGGCCTAGGACTTCCCTGGTGGTCTGTAATGGGGTTGGAGTCCAGGATCGTATTCTGAACTTAGCTAAACGGAGGTGACAACTCCATTAAGGAGACTCCGACATCTCCATGTTTCCAAACCTTTCTTTTGCCATGAGGCAGAGGCAGAAGACCTTCGATCGGGTGCACTCCTTTCTCAGAGGGCAGAAGATCCAGCACTAATTACTTTTCCCTGCAAAACCTTAAGTTTCATGGAATGGGTGTACCTACATGATCAACGTTCCTACTGATGCTGTCAAGTTGCTGGAATAAACTGAAACAGATATGGACAGCACCACAGGGGTGTCATCGGAGGAGGATGGAGGAGCCGAGTGGTCATGGCGTTGTGATGTTGAGCCCCTGGACATTGTGTGAATACATATGCAGCTGCCCCAGTTTTCTTGACTTGAATAATCTCCTGATTTATTTTGTACTGTCCTAGTGTCGGAGGCTGTGCCCACACTTACCATGTTGGCACTATCGCATGAGTAACTGAAGCCTGCGTCTATTTCCTATCTGTGATGACTTTCTGCTGGGGCTCAGCTTCCCTATATAAATGTTTAGCTACTATGGCAAATATAGTACTTTTATTTGTGGGCTTCTGCCTTACCCTATGCTACTGAACTTTAGTAAGACTTTGCCAGTTGGATGTGCTACTGTAATCACGGAACCAGGGAAAGGTTACCTTATAGAATAGCTCTATAGCTTGCTTTTTTTCCTTCTCCTACTGCTCGGCTTACAGACTATACATTATATTGCTGGCTTCCTACTATACGAATTGCTATGTTATTGGGTTCATTTCAGGGGTTATATTTCGATAGTGATTTCGATTACAGTCAAGTTTTATCTGGGATACTTACTGGCTTTCTGCCGAGATGGGATACTGGGTATTGTTGTAATACTGTCTCTTATTGGTATCCTGGATAGCTCTTGGCTGTGATTAGCCTTGGGAAAAATGTTATTTCTTAGTGTGTACATGTTTTCTGGTACTTCCCATGTTGTATCACTTGGCAGGGCATATCACCTTATTACTGGAACAGTATTGCTGTTAATTCAACTTTATGTCCCTCTGTGCAATGTTTTTATTGTAAGTTTCTTTATGAAATTTATAAATAAATAAAAAACATATGTTGTGTAGAGTGTTTTGATTTGTGTGTTTAGTCCTGGTGTGTCCTTCACTTTGTTTGTTATTAGATGTCTTTTCTTAATTTTCCTACTAGTTTTATGGCCTCTCCCACTAGTTTTATGGCCTCTGGGGATCTCCATATTACCAAGGTTTATGTTCTTTTTCCTACAATATCTCCAGTCCCATGTGATATTGATGCATCCAGGACCATAGATTCAGTAAATACTGGTTTACAGTACATTTTAAAGCAGTACAGCTGTGATTTGTAAGTCACTTTGCTTATCCAGTAGGCAATGAAGGCTATATTTACAACTTAGGAGTCACTTAAGGTCTAGCTGAGAGGTATTCTGTAAGAATACAGCTAGAGTCTTTACTAATTATAGCATTAATGACCTAGGATGATTTCTATGCTTTTATGGCTGGGTGTAATTTGATGAAATAAATCTTTAAAAGCAAAACATTTACTCCTGCTAGCTAGACCTGAGACAAACATATACAATACAAAAATATTGAATGAGAGTTATTTAGTTGAGGCCAGAACGATAGGCTTCTGTTTTCAGATTACTGCTGTAGTACCTTACCTCACTAAATCAGTGGTCCCAGACACATCACCATCACACATGAGACAGGAGGCATTGTAGAACAAAGAGCAATAAACCATTCTACATGGAGCTCCCCAGGGCCATAAAACTAGTATGCAAATGTAGAAAAAACTCCTAACAGCAGACAAAGGGAAGGGCACATCACAAGTAAACACACACATCAAAACACTCTGCACAATATATGTTTTTGCAAATTATTTTTTTTGATTTATGTTTATTTTCTTGTTTGTAAAACAACAACAAACACTCATATAAAGCAGCAGATACAATAAGTAGGCTACATGAGCCAATGTTTACATACAGCTGATATCCATAAACATGTCACTTTATACTCTGATACAGTAGGAAGAGTAACAGAAACATGTTTTGTATCATTAAATTTCAGAAATGTTAGCTTCTTCATCGGTGGTGGTGTGATTTACTAGGGAGAATTAGGAAGGAGAACAACGCAGCCTGCTTTGGGCTGCTATTTAACCAGATACAATAAAAGATCAAATGGAAACTACATCTTCACAATTGTCCCTCCCCAACCCCAGTAACATCAATTGCTATAAACATTAGCATGTACAAGATTATATTTCTTCACTTATGCTACCTAATGCAGTAACACAATAAAAATTAACGTTATTTACCTAAAGCTTACAAACGTTCTGTAACTTTTCAAGCCTATTAATAGTACTTTATAGATATCATGTTGCAGTTTAGACTGTGGGCAGAAGGTAAGCAAACCCTTGAGGAGACACAGCCCACCATGGGGTGGACGCCATATGCAATTATACATCGAAACCCCCTGCCCATCCAAAGCCTACATTCTTCTCTAGAGAAACTGGACACAGTCAAATCAGTTAGTAATTTTTTTTAACTCTTTATTTTTGATTTTGCATAACCATACAACCACAAAATCAACACTTGTAACAGTTAATACAAGAACGGTAAAAAGAAATCTAACACATACAAATAATAAATAAGAAAGGGCACTTAAATAAATAAAAACAAAAATGGAGTGAGCCTGACAATACATTTTAGGTTGTTAAAAAAAAGAGCATATAATCTTCTACTGTTTCTATTTTATACTAGTAACCCTGATAGTTAGTTGATCCCATTCCATGACATAGTGAGATGTGAGTCAATAGGGAAAACATCATCCTTGTTCCTTCAGGGAATAAACTCGGGTCTATATTGAGATACATACAGTGCCCACCTTCTCCACACCAATTAAAACTGCTCTCTTATTTTATTAATAATTGCAGCTATGTACTCCGTTTTATATACTTGAATCATCAAATCATGCCATTGATTAAATGTCAAAGGGGCTGAAGAAAGCCAGTTTTTAGTTAAGACTTTCTTTGCTGTCAGGTATAGATTGTCAAGAGTTTCCTGGAATTTGGGTCTCAATAGCTTTTTGGTAAGAGGAAAAGAGGAATAAAGGTGGTGTGGGGGCGGAATATCCACAAACATCTCTGCTAAGGCCTTAAATAGGTCAGTTAAAAAGGTGGTAAGTTTGGGTATTGCCAAAATGATTGCTATGAGTACCCAAGTGGCTACCACAACCTCTCCAACAGGAGGCATCCCCCTGGCCAGAGTACTTCGCTTGTATAGCAGGGATCCGAAAGTACCTAAGTGTGAGCTTCCATGAAAAATCTTTCCATGAAGGGGATGCTGTACCTGAGTGGAGAAACTTCAGGTGGGAACCCCAGAGGTCTTCAGTCAGTACTATACCCAAGTCTGATTCCCATGTCGTCCTAAGTTTCTGCAAAGAATCACCCCTATAAGCAATTATTCCTTGGTATAAATATGTTATTATATGTTTATTTATTTACTGAACATCAGTTTACAGCCTTTGAGCCAGAGGCTCATTTACAAAGCTACCTCGTCACAGAGAGGACAAACAGTACAGACAAGCTTATTCCAACATAGCAGAGTACAAAATTTGGAGAAATATGAGGTCATAGAAATGGTTACAATTTTACGGATACAGGATTGAACAGAGCATAAGTAGGTTCAGAATAATTTGTACATCAGGCAAACAGTGGTGGACTATACAGTAGTGCTAGTGGAGCTCTTCCTGCTAGTGTATATTGAAGTATTATTCCTTGTATAAATATGTTATTATATGTGCTAGTGGAGCTCTTCCTTCTAGTGCATATTGAAGTATTATTCCTTGTATAAATATGTTATTATATGTGGTAGTGGAGCTCTTCCTTCTAGTGTATATTGAAGTATTTCTATAATTTTGGTGGGAAGTTCTAAAGGTAGGTCCCACATCAGTGATTAATGAAGTTGGCCACCTGGAGCACCCTAAAATGATCCTGTGCTTGGAGATCATACTTGGTTCTTTGCTCCTCAAAGGAGAGCATATCTCCCTTCTTTGTGAAATGGGCTACCAGATGAAGACCCATTCGCTCCCAGTGCTGAAACCCATGGTCCAGATGGGCTGGTAAGAAAGATTGGTGGTATGGGACTGAGTAGAGAAGGTCTCTATGACTAGAAAGTTGTTTGGAGTCCAAGACCGCCCTCCAACTCCTCAGAGTATTCATTGTGTATGGGTTATCAGTTTTAGCCATTAGGGGCGGACTTGAAGTCTGCAATAGCACCCTATTTAGTTTGAGAATATCCTCCTCCCTTAGCTCCAGGTCCTTCCATTTGGCCTGGTATTGAGGGTGGAGCCAACAGGTTATTATCCAGATCTGGTAAGCCAGTTAGTACATCTAGATATCAGGCAATGCCAGTCCCCCCTCCCCCGATCCCTTTGGCATTTGTAACACAGAATAGCACACCCTAGGTCTCTGGGAGTCCCAAATGTATCTAGAAATCTTCTTATTAAACTCCTCAGAATTTTGTATGGTAATGGGGAAGGAAGTGTCTGGCCAGGTATAGAAACCAAGGTAGGAGGTTCATTCTCACTGCATCCACCCTCTGTATCAGTGAGGGGATAGTTTTCCATCTCTCCAGGTCAAGTGTGACTTGATGCAGCAGGGTAAATAGTTATGGTTGCTTATCTGGCTATGGTCTTCTGTTATATATACCCCAGGTACTTTAGATGGGAAAAGTCCCACTTAAATGGGAATGGCCTTTGTATCAAAGGTGAGGGAAAATAGTGTGTTGTTAGTGCCTCTGTTTTGTAGTGTTGATCTTATAACCTGCAAACTACTAAATCCTATGAGGAGTTGCCATAACTGTGGAAGAGTGTGCTCCGGATTAAAACTATATAATAATAGAACATCTGCGTATAACGCTAACTGATGTTGTTCCTCACCCACCTTTACCCCACGTAGGCTGGATTCTGTCTAACTGCCTGGGCCAATGGCTCCAAGTTGATAGCAAAAGCAGGGGGGGTGTAAAGGACACCCCTGTCTGGTGCCATTGTATAAGGAAATAGGCTCCGAAAATTATACCTTTATTTTGATATAGGCCTTAGGCCTGTCATTGAAGTGCCATAATAAGGATAATGTAGTCCCCAAGGAATCCCATCTTCCACAGGGTGGCCACCAGAAATGACCACTCCACCCAGTCAAAGGCCTTCTCCGCATTTAGACTTAATAGCAGAAAAGGGGAGTTTGACCAGGCGGAGTAGTACAAGAGGTGGAGAGTCTTCTTGATGTTGTCCTGGGCTTGTCTGGTAGTAATGAAACCACACTGGTCCAGATTAATCAGCAGAGGGAGTAGGGATTCCAACCTCCCAGCAATTATTGCTGCAAATATCCTGTAATCAATATTTAAAACAGATATCGGTCTGTATGAGGAGCAAAGTAACTGATCTTTCCCGGGTTTTAAAATGCTGGAAATGTTAACATATATCCAAGATTCAGGCATTCCCTCTTCCCTCATCGCTGCCTGGTAGGCTAGTTGGAGGGTGGGAGCCAGCTGTTCTCAGAATAATTTATAAAACCCACTGCTGTAGCCATCTGGCCCAGGGCTTTTATTTGTTTTCAGGTTCAAAATGACCTCTCCCAGCTCTACAGAGTTAACAATGGAAGCCAATGTCTCCCTCTATGTTTGTGATAGGCTTGGCAGGTTCAGGCATGCCAAAAAGGCCTGCATCTTCAGGGGATCTACTGCGTGCTCTGGTGTATATAGGGTCTGGTAGAATTGTGTAAATGACTGCATGATCTGTTGGAGTGTCTTCTCTACACACAGACCTTGGGGATTTAAGTTCTGTGATAAAGGACTGTGTTTTTTTTCCTTAGCGGCAAGCCAAAATGCAGGTGGTGCGTGGGCATTTCATATTTTTGGTTCAAAATTGTAATGCTTGTTCTGTCTTTACATCTATTAAGTATTGAATTATCTGCTTGGCGACCTCTAACAATAGAAAAAACTCTTCATCCCCTGCTGCATGTTGGCCTTACAGACGTTTTGAGTTGGGCTTGTAGGTCATTTCATTGTGAGGTCTGTCTTCTCTTACAATGGTTAGCACATTTTATAATATCCACCCTTAGGACCACCTTTAAAGTGTCCCATAGCCTAGGGTACATGCACTTATCCCCTCAGTCCTGTTTTCTTGTAAGATTTGTGGGATCCGTTTTGTCATTAGGGTCTTAAATTCAGGGAGACTCAATAAAAAATTATTAAGCTTCCAGTGAGTAATTTTCCTCGGTTGACCCCAGTCTAAATTGACCACTAATAATGCATGGTCTGAGAAGGTGGACGGTATGATAGCGCAGTTACTGACTGAACAGTTATGTTCTTTAGTTATATGTAAATAATCTGCTCTAGCATATGTCCTGTGAGGGGCAGAATAATGGGTATATGATCTTCTAAGGGGGTGCAAGGAACGCCAGACATCCACCCTAAATCAAATTATCTTAGGGCCCATAAAATGCAAATCAAATTAGATACAGCAAAAAATATTGGAAGATATCATTTCTTTCTTCAGCATACTGATAGAGTATGGAACAGCCTTCCCTGCGATATAGTTAATAGTGTGAGTAAAGAAATTTTTAAGAATAAACTTGACAACATACTTCTAAATAAGGGGACGTGGACCCGCTAATGCGGGTGAATGGAATATATGGGCAATAGTGCCTTCTCTCGTTCAAATCTCAGTATGATAACCCATAGTTAGTAATTTTTAACAGAAATAAAATCCAGCATTGTGTCCCTTACAAAAAAAAAAACTTGAACCAATGAATCCACAAAGTCTAGAAGGCTCACAGCCTGTGGGGTAGTGTGAAAAAAAAAGTCCACATACAGTGACTACTACTGATCAGTCCCCCTCTGAGTCTTCCTCTTAAGGGTCTGCTGTGGTCTGTGCCCGGGGCTGGAATTCAGTCTTGTATTTTACCATTCACCTACCTGCATCTTTAGGAATGGTACATAGCCATGACTTTCCACCATGTATGATCCGGATACGGGCAGGCAGCAGGAAAAAGTATAGGATTCCCAGAGCATAGAGGTGGTGTCTAGCTTCGTTGAATTTCTTCCTTCTGGCCCTGGTCTGGAAAGATAAATCCGGATATACCTTGACATCATTACCCTCTATCTCCAGAGGGTACTCAGATCTCACTGCTGCCAGCACCACATCTCTCACCTCTGAGCCTAGTGTTTTTAGCACAATGGTGCGGTGCTTGGAAGCATTTTGTGAAGCCACTCTTTGATTAACTCTGTATGCCCTCCTGAATGAAGCAAGATCAAAGTCTTCCGGTAAGTGCAGTTTTCCCAAAAGCCATTCTTTAATAAAATTCAGCAGATGCAGCCCTTTGGTCCCTTCAGGGACACCAACTATGCATAAATTCCATGATCTGGTTTCTTTTCAAGGGCTTCCATATGCCTCAAGTTGGACATTTTCCCTGCATTAGGGTTGCCACCATAAAAACATAGAGGTGGTGCAGGTTTCAGCCTCCCACATGTTTTCCTAGGTCTGCAAGCTCTGCTTCATGGTTCTCCAGTTTAAGCAATGTTCTTTCAATTTTTGTGACCTTAGCCTGCATGAACTCTAGGAGCATTTGCCACAGGGGATCAGCTGTACCAGTCAAGCTGCCTGCTCCCATGTTTCTCGATGGGCTCATGGTCTGACCTTGCTTCTGCTGTCCCACATTGAACGGTTCTGGCTGCTGAGTTTTAGTATACCCCATATTAAATTTGGTATCAATCTGTTCCACAAGATGTCAGAAATATTATTTTTATTCTATCTGCAATTGTGCAAAGTGAAGGTAAATATTTAGCTATTAGTGGACATAGGGTCCAGAGCCCATGTGAAGATCGTCCTGCCAGGAAAATGGCTCTTGACTCCCCATTTTGCAAATTTTGACTGTAGTACTCCTTTAACCATTTCACTTAGCAACAGGTGAATAAATGCAAAAATAGGTGGGTGAGATGGGTGGACTATATACAGGAAACTGACCCTACCTTTGTCCCTTAGGCTGGAAGGAAGCTAAAGAGGACCATGGGCAACCCCTCCCCCCCCATAGGCATTAATATACTGAACATCACATAAGCATCAAAAGTGAAAATGAATCGGCCGGACAATTGATACTGTATACTGCATTCCGTTAAGTGATCCAGTGGTGTGACTGTTAAAAATGCTGATGTTGTCTGTCTGTTCTGTCTTTGTTTATTTCTATAAAACAATCAATTATCAATGATTATAAGAAAGAAAAAATGGGGGGGGGGATAGGGCCAACAGTCTAGCAAGCTGCAGTGTTTTTCTAGATATCCTTACTTCTGAGCCTTATTTTTTTAAATGATAGGAACTCTAAAGTTATCAACCCAACAGCACAATCTACCTTTAAAGGAAGCCTAAACAACATTTTGTCAACAAAGTATTCACAATTTCTACTTTCTAAGGGGCTAAAGGAAAGGATGCTGTTTACATTGATGTCAACAGTGCATTTATGTGAATAACATAGTTTTGTAGCATCTGAAAAAGTAAGCATCTGCCCTCCAGTTTGAAAAAAAACCTGCTCTGCTTGTTACCTAAAATGGCTGCCAAATGTGTGAAGTGATGACATCACTGGAGCTAGAGGCAGAGAGCAACATGACTCTCTATAGTGCTAACTAGTTCTGTTTTCCCCTTTGTTTAGAATTGTGTCACCAAAATGATCAAAACCATGGTTTAACATGTGGATTACTTTGATCAATACACAGGTTATGATTTTGTTCATTTTGTTTACTTTAATGTGCTGAAATTTTGTTGCAATCCAACCGACTTTCTCTTTGGCAAACTGCAGTACAGTACAACTCTTCAAATACTTGGTGGTCTAATGGTTATGTGATGTCCCAATGGTTGGTTTGTTTATTTATTTAATGGTATCGGAATTGCAACCCTTTGAGTCAGAGACTCATTTACAAAGGCTCCACATCAAGTACCTAGAACAATGTGGACAGGCATATAACAAGATACAATTAATGTATACAATACATGGTATAAAATTCCTATACAGGGTAGTAGCTAAGGTTTTGACATTTACAAGTTTACACAAAGAAAACAAATACTTGTAAAATGGCAATAATACAATAGGAAAAAAAAGGTGCAGGACATGTTTGGAGACCCCCAGGGAAGAGGTCTCAGGCAGGATAGGTGACTTAGCTATGGGCAATTACAGCTGAGGGAGTTGAAGAGATGGTGCCGAGAGTGGTTTTGAAGGGCCCAGTCCTTTGTTCAGAGGTGATGGCACAGAGGAGGGAGGAGTTAAACCAGGATGAGGCTCTATAGAGAAAGGCCTCTGGGCAAGGGAGGTCCTGACTACATGGAGAGAGAGCTTGAGGTGCTATGGGTGGAGAAAGTGGGGGGAGATGAGCAGGTGATCGTGACAAGCCCAGGGGGCCAAACCTACTGTGATTTTCTTGGCAAAGAGGCAGGACTGGTAGAGCAACCTCTCATCAAAGTTGAGAACATTTGCCAAGGAGTACAGAGTGCAGGTGTAGGTAAATATGTTGGAACCTGTGAGCAGCTGGCAGGCCTTGATTAGCGACAGTTTGATTTTGTTGAGGGCAGTGTTGTCAGCAGCCCCATAGATCAGGAGGCCATAGTCGATGAGGATAAGACTAAGGAAGTTATGGCCAGCCTCAGAGCTTCAGGGGGGAGGCAGTCCCTGTGGCAGTAAAGTAGGCCAATTCGTGAGTTGACAGCAGAGTAGAGAGTATGGATATGGTTGTGGAAGGAGACAGCCGGGTCAAAAGTTATGCCAAGGTATTTGAAGGAGATAACTTGTTTGAGAGGGAGGAATTTATTGGACAGGACACTAAGGGGGAAGTCTTTGCATTTATTTTGGTTGTGAGTGAAGAGCATAATCTTCATCTTCTTCAGGTTAAGTACAAGTCTGCGGTCACTAAACCTGCTTTCAGCCTGACTAAAGGAGTTTTGGAGGGCCAACTGGAGGCTAATGGGATCTGAGTGTGATGCAAAAAGGACCGCATTATTGGCATAAAGAAGAACATTTCCCAAGCAGATACTGGGGCGAGTGGTTAGATATAGACTAAAGAGCAGGGGCCCCAGGATAGAGCCCTGAGGGACCCCAGAGTGGACTGGACGGCTACTAGAGAAGGTACTGTTAATTTCAGTGCACCGAGAGTGGGAGGAAAGGTAGCTGAAAAACCAGGACTGGATGCCCAGGGAGAGGCCTAATTGCAGGAGGGAGGATAGGAGTAAGGGATGGTTGACAGTATTGACAGCTTTCAGTAGATCAATGAAAACTGCTCCGGCAAGGAGCCCCTTGTCGAGAGCTGAGTGTAAGTAACTAGTAAATTCGATGAGTGCAGTGGTGGCACTATGCCCATGGCGGAAACCATGCTGCTCCAAGCAGAGGAGGTTGTGGGTGGAGAGGTAGTCAGTGAGCTGATCAGCTACTATCTTTTCTAAGGCCTTCGAGAGAGGGGGTAGGATGGATATTGGCCTGTAATTCCCAAGGGAGGTACGGTCACCACTTTTGTGTATAGGAGAAATGACTGCAGTTTTCCAGGCATGGGGGAACTGGCTGAGGCAGAGGGAGCGATTGAGAAGAGTGGTAAAGGGGGAGAGTACAACCTCCAAGATCAGACGGAGTAGCTTGAGGTTCAGTGAGTCATTACTGTGGCAGGCACCTTGTAAGGCTTTGAGGGGGTAGGGCTTGGCTTCATGTGGAGAGAGAGGGCGCGACAGTAGAAAGGGGGGTGGGAGGAAGGGGGACTGGGTTGAAGAAATTGGTGGGGAGCACCATGCTGAGGTCCAAGAAGGTGTCATTTAGGTTGTCAGCAATGCACTGTGGATCAGTGGTGACTGAGACATTGATGTTGAGTTGAGATGGGGGTGGGGGTTGGATTTTCCATTTAGCTCCTTAATGTTCTTCCAGAATTTTCAGGCTGAGCCACAGGAGGAGGTAAGTGTTGACCTGTAATAGTCTGCTTTCACTTTGCGGATGGCCCAGGTGCATTTGTTTCTCGAGGAATAGTAAGCCTGCCTATCCAAAGGCTTGCCAGAGTCAATGGCTCTATGCCAGAGGTTGTCCCTGAGTCACATTTGGTTGATTAGGAAGGGGTGACGAGGAGCCATGTCCTTTAGTAGTGAGTTTGGAGGAGGAGCAAAGGTGTCACAGGCTGAACTGAAGGAGTGGACAAAATAATTGAAGGCAGTGTCAGTGTCTGGGGGTTGTAGCAAAGTGCTGGTCCAGTGCCAATGATCATGCTGTCTTGGTAATCCAGAAGTATGCTTCTTGATAGTCTTCTTTGTACTTATGACCCCCCCCACAGCTAGCCCACCAGCCATCAAACAGTCTGCCATTCACACTCTGCCCTAAGTACTGCCTGGGCCGCATATGAGCTTCGCAGTCCCACAAAGAATATCACACTTCAGATCATAATCTTGTGCCCCAGACAGTAGCGCACACCTATACCGATACACTTCATTGACTGGCACTGTTAAGTGATGCCTCCCCAGATCACTCTCCTGTCTTCTTTCATTAGTGTTTCAATTCTGCTCCCACAATGAACACTGGGTGGGTCACCACCCTTTTGCACAATGAAGGCAGTATGTACAATCCCCCATTTTGTTTTCTGCCTCATTGACCAACAACTATGTCCTCCTGGAGAGCCAAGCAATAAGTATTGGAACACCCAAGAGAAATTGTTGTTCATACTCTCATAAGGGCTGAACTTACTATGGATAACAACATTATTATGCTGGGGTTATTTACTAATGTCTTGCTCAAATCCTCCTGACCTCCAGCATTGGTCTACCCTCTTACCTGTGGTCAGCATAATCTGGCAGGACAGTCTTCATTTATCCTCTTGCAGTCCTTGTCCATGCCCTCCTCCACAATGCTAGTTGTCTGGCTCACCATTCTTCTGAATCTTGAATGCGGTATACATAGTCTCCTCAATACTGTCTCAACAAACCTTGTCACCCCCCCCCCAGGTTAATCTCCCTACACTGAGTCCAGGTACACATTTAGGCGCCACAGTGCCACTCTGAGTATTTGTCATCACTGCCTGCTCTCATCCATGATCAGGTAGTGATCATGGCACTGGCAGCCTCACATCTCAGATATTCCAGTGATCTGCTCCCCTTTCCCCCAGTCTTCCCCCATCCCTAAATACAGCTGTACCCTACATGAATGTCTTCCTCAGTCCCCCTCTGGTATTCATTCTTCATTCCTGCTCCCCACATCAAAAACTAGTGGGCTCACCACCCTTCCACATCATGAATGCAGTTAGTACAGGCCATTTGTTTTGTTTTTTTTTGTTGACATATCAAAAATAAACATAACCTTTCTGGTAAGCTAGGCTGATAGAAGCAGGACACAAGGGGGAAAATGGGCTTTCTTACCCTTATAAGAGCTAGGCTACCTTTGATTAGGCAACATTAAATGACAGGTGCACACATCATTATGCACATTATTTAATAGTCCAAAAATCATAGGTAGCTTAGACATTATAAGGGTAGGAAAGCCCAGTTTCCCCCTTGTGCCCTGCTACCATCAGTCTGACTAACTGGAAAGATCATGTTTATTATTGAGATGAAACAAAAACATGAGACTGTACTAGCTGTATTCATGATGTTGGAAGGGTGGTACTCACCTGTTTTCAATGTAGGGAGAAGGAGTGATGAATAATTGCCGAGAGGACTGAGGAGACCAATCCTACAGGGAACAGCTATATTCAGGGTAGGGGAAGACAGGAAGAGGGAAAGTTGAACAGATCATTGTGAAATCTGAGATGTGGGGCTGCCAGCACTGTGATTTCTACCTGACCATGGATGAAAGCAGGCAGCAACGGCAAATACTGGAGTGGCAGGGCAGGGCAGCTCTTAAATTGTTACCTGTATTCAGTGTAGGGAGATTACCCTTGAGGGAGTTGTCAAGGTTTGTTGTGACAGTATCAAGGGGACTGTGTATACAGCATTCAAGATTTGAAAGAGCGGTAAGCCAGCCAACTCGTACTGTGAAGAAGGGCACAGAAAGGACTGGAGGAGGATTGCTGAGGACTGTTGTGGGGTTCTACAGATAATGGGTAAGGGAGTAGACTGACGCTGGAGGTTGGGTGGTTTGCACAAGGCATTTGCATGCCTCCCTGCCCTAATAATGTTGTTATCCATAGTAAGTCCAGCCCTTATGAGGATATGAACAGCTGTTTTACCAGTGTGTCCCAGTGCTTCTTTCTTGGCTCCACAGGAAGACATGGTTGTAGGTTAGTGAGTCCGGACAAAATCGAAACAGGAGGATTGCACATACTGCCTTCATTGTACAAAAAGGTGGTGATCTGCCTGATGTTTATTGTGGGAGCAGAAGTGAAACACTGATAAAAAAAGACTGGAGAGTGATTTGGGAAACATCATTTAACAGTGCCAGTCAATGAAGGGCATTGGTCTTTGTGGGACTGGAAAGCTCATATGCAACCCCAGGCAGTAATAAGGACAGTGTGTGAACAGTGGCCTGTTTGATGGCTGGTGGGCTAGCTGTGTGTGTGCATGTGTGTGTGTGTGTGTGTGTGTGTTGGGGGAGGGGGGTCATAAGGAAAAAGATTACTCTACCAAAACTCAAGGCCTTCCTCCTGGCCTGTGACTGGTTCCCCAATTTTGATGCTACTGATGTTGATGCCGCCCTCTCCCAATTTATCGATGCTTTCAACTATGCCTGTGAAGCTTTACCCCTATGAAAAAGCAGTACATAAAAAACAGAAACAATCCCTGGGTCTCCCCAGCCCTGCTTGATATGATGCACCACTGAAACAACCTCTGGCTTAGGGCACTTGATTCCAAGCACCCCGTGATAGGCAACTCTACCGAGAAGCCAGAAACAGATGTACATGGGCGATCCTCCAAGCTAAAGCAACCCAATATCACCAAGCCCTTTTGGCTTCCTGGAGCTCTGGTCATGATTTCTGGTGCAACATTAAGGAAATCACTGGGAAAGTAGTCCCCCTTCCACCCTCCCAGCTTGCTATTGATGGTGAATTAGTCCAGAACCCACTAACCATCGCGAACACCCTTAACAGTGCTTTCTCTGATCTTAGCAGGGTATTGTACCCAAACTTTTTTGGCCCCCCGTCCAGGAATCCTGCTCCCGCATTATCGGATGCCTCCCCCCTTTCCGTCTCCGAACTATCTTCCCCAGCTCGGCATGAAGATATATCTCCAGTTTCATCAACAAGTCCAGGCATAGTTGACACCCTCGACCTAAAACTCCTGAGGCTCACACTGGATGAGATTCTCTCCCCCCTTACTAAAATCTTTAATCTGACCCTCTGTCTTGGGCAATTCCCCTTGTCCTGGATATGTGCAGTTATCACACCATTACTCAAGGGTGGAGACTGCAGTGCCCCCAATAATTACCACCCCATCTCTGTTCTCCCCCCCCCCGAAGGTGCTGGAAAAAGTGGTCGCTGACCAACTTACTGAATATCTCTCCAATCATAACTGTTTTTCCCCTGTTGAACACAGTTTCCACAGTGTGCACAGCACCACTACCGCGCTCCTTGAGTACACATCCTTTATACACCAAGCCATCGACAGTGGACAATTGGTAGGATCTGTCTACATAAATCTTACCAAAGCGTTCGACACAGTCAATCACTCCCTGCTGCTCCACACCCTTCCATCAGTGTGCCTTGCTTCTGAGGTAATGTTCTGGTTTGCCAGCTATCTAGCTGACCAATCCCAACAAGTTAGGATTGGCTGCACCTCTCCTCTTGCTGCCCATTCTATCTGGAGTCCCCAAGGATCTATACTTGGTCCCCTCCTTTGTAGCCTGTTCCTAAACCCCCCCCCAATCCTGCCCTGGAAAAATGCTCCTCAATGCGGATGATGCCATTATCTTCGAATGCCATCCCAACCCCTCTGCACTCCAAGCCTTGCTCCAAGAGCGCTTCTGCACCATAGAATCCTGGTTTGTGGCACATAAATTAATCCTCAACTGTAATAAAACCATGGTCTTTACCCACCAGCAAAATCAGCATCATAACCTTCCCCTAGCCATCTGTAACACTGCATGTCCCCATTGAGCAAGTCTCTTCTTTCAGGTATCTGGGGTTAACCCTGGATACCCACCTCTCCTATCATAATCATATCCAAGGTCTCCTGTCTGCACTCAATACCAGGATTGGACTGTTATACCGCACAAACACTTCCTCTCCCTGAGGCTCTCCACTTGGCGGTATCATCATTTGTTCTCTCCTAGTTGACTACAGACTGGTGATCTGTTCAGCTGACCCAACCTCCCTCTCACAGGTTAAGAATACCCTGAACAAGGCCTGTAGGCTGGTCACAGGCCATGACAGGCTGACTCACACCTGCAACTTGTATAAGTCGCAAGCTGGTTAAATCTGGAAGCCAGACTTAAATACTATACTTGCATCCTTGCAAAGAAAATATCCCTCAGAACTGCCCCTCCTGGCCTTGACTCCCTTGTCTCAATAGCCCCCCTGCCCAAGTTTCCAGAAGTGCCACTAGGTCCTCCCACTTTGTTCCGCGCTGCAGAACCTCACAATGTCAAAGGGTCTTTTTATACTGGGCTCCCATGTGGCTCAATGACCTCCCACTGGCCATCTCCCTACAACCCAACCTTGGCCCTTTCAAATCTGCCCTCAAGAACTATCTCCTTGAGCAATCCACCTACGAATGCTACTGACCCTTGCTGCTCTGGATACTTCATTGGCCAGTAGATCCCACACCAATATATCCTGTCCTTGACTCCCTAGTCTGTCTAGTATTCATTTGTTATCTGCTACACCAGCTTTGGCCCTGCGTTACATTCACCCTGTGATATTCTGTCAAATTTTGTCTTGCTTGCATAACTAGGGCCCCCTAGGCCTGCTTTATCACTTTGTATAACTTTGGACCTTGTGTTCTCACTGGGGCTTGAGATAAATGATCTCAAGACTGATCGGGTGGGATGATCCGATCACTGAATGGTGCGGTTCATGTTCAGGGCTCCCACTGGATGCCCTTCCCTTACAGAGATGATGAGCTGTCGTCCTTTGCAGGGATTGACCCCGGAGGGTTTTTTGGTGGCAGCCAATCTATCTGGTGTGGGTAATGCATGCGTTGGAGGTGTTGGTGCCGTGGTGGGATCTTATAATAGAGTGCTATCCGATGCCATTGACTCCCTTGCACCCATCCGTGTACAACCCAAATCTTCCTACCTGAGGTCCCCATGGTTTAATGGGGACCTCAGGGAGAAGAAGAGAAAGGGTCAGAGGCTGGAGCGCTGCTGGAGGAGGACAAACTGGCCCTGCGTGTGCATTATAATGCATACCAGGGGGCAATCAACCACAAGAAGGCAGTGTTCCTGTCCAGGGAGATTGCTGCTGGGAAGAACTGACTAGCTATACTTTTTCAGACTGTGGACAGACTACTTCATCCAGCTTGTCTACAGCTGAAGAAGATTTTTTCTAATGCTGAATGTGAAGAGTTTGCTCGGTTCTTCTCGGACAGAGTGTCTGGTATCCGGCAGGGAGTTCCTCCAGTCAGCAATGCTATAGCTGGCAGTGGTCACCAGAAGTGTTCTGAGTGCACTCCGCCTGGTTGGGGGGAATTTAGACCAGTGGAGGTAAGTGAGGTCATTGGGGTGGCGACCAATCTGAAGCACACTTTTTGCGAACTGGATCCGGTGCCTACGTGTTTCTTGATGAGATGCATCAACACCATTGGCCCGGTGTTTGCTCTGATTGTCCAGTGTTCCTTATCTGAGGGGGTCTTCCCTGATGCCTTAAAGGAGGCATTGGTAAGACCACTCCTAAAGAAATCATCGTTGGACCCGGAGGTTAGGGCAAATTACTGACCTATCTCCAACTTTCCCTTTTTGGCGAAGATTGTGGAGAAGGTAGTGGCACTTCAATTGGAGGAACACCTCATGACCCATGAGTTGTATGAACACTTTCAGTCAGGGTTTCAGGTGAGGCATAGCACAGAAACCATGCTTGTTCAGGTGCAGAATGATGTCCTCAGGGCTAGAGATCGAGGAGAAAAGACAATTCTTGTTCTCCTTGATCTCTCTTCAGCATTTGACACTGTGGCCATTGTGTGTTGCTTGACTGCCTCAGGGAACTCTGCGGACTCACTGGCGCTGTCATCTGCTGGTTCGAGTCCTTTTTAACCAACAGGAGGCAACGGGTTGTGATGGGACATTTCTCCTCCACCCCTAGCCCCCTATCTTGCGGAGTACCTCAGGGGTCTGTGTTAACCCAATGTTGTTCGCAGTGTACATGCTACCCCTGGGAAGGATCATTAGGAAGTATGGCTTGGGTTTTAATTGCTATGTTGATGATACCCAGTTATACTTATCCTTTGCCCCAGGAACATCCAATGTGTTAGATGTGCTAAACAGCTGCCTTGCTCAGATCAACGACTGGATGGCCTCTAGATGGTTGCAACTGAATCCCGATAAAATGGAGGTATTGGTGTTGGAGTCAAACAGAGTGTGTGATAGGATGGCCTCTGGATCCGAGGCTGGACTTGTTCTGGGATCTGTTCCATTGAAGGCCTCCTCTAGGGTGTGAAATATTGGTGTCACTCTGGATAGGAGTTTGACGATGATATCTTTCACCATCCGCTCCTGTTTTTTCCATCTCAGAAATTTCACCAGGATAAAGCCTCTTGTTCCACCTCTGGACCTCCCCACTTGGATGCATGCTTTAGTTACATCAAGGCTTGACTACTGTAATGCGCTCTACCTCAGGGTCGCAGAAGGATCTCTCTGCAGACTGCAGCTAGTGCAGAACACAGCTGCCCTGTTACTTACTGGGCAGCCAAAATTCTGCCACATTACACCAGTGTTACGTGAGCTGCACTGGCTGCCGGTCAGGTGGAAGATCCTCTTTAAGGTGGGTCTTCTCACCTATAAGGCCCTACACAGTCAGGGCCCTGGTTATCTGTTAGACCTTCTTGTACTTGCTCTCTCGGTTCACCCCCTCCGTTCCTCCTGTGGAGGCCCCCTGACAATTCCCAGGGCGAGGTTGAAATCGACTGGTGACAGGGTCTTTAGTGTCGCTGCCCTCGTCCTGTGGAATTCGCTGCCCCTTGGGGTTAAGGGGGCTCCTACTCTGGAGGTATTCAAGGCCCGCCTTAAGGCCCTCCTTTTCGCTCAGGCCTTTTTGGATTAAGCTGTCAATTTACAGATTTGATTTGATTATAGCCATTGGTAATCTGATGTTTAATTTATTATTTATGGGTAATGTTTATATGAGGCGTTAATTATTTATATGCTTATATTTATCTCTGTGTTTTTTTATCGATTTGTTCCTGAATATATGTCTACTTATTTTTACGGTGCCCAGACTCTCTGGGATTGGGCGTCTTTTAAATAAATTTTGCCTTGCCTTGCCTATTGCCAGCCACCTACTGTATTTTGTAAAATTATGTAATGTCTGCCAACTATGTATTTGTGAAAATGTTGTCTTCCTTCGTATCTGTGACGAGGAGCCTTTGCAAAAGAGTCTTTGACTCAAAGGTTGTATTCCGATGCATCAAATAAATAAATAAATAAATCTAATATTTTTTGGATTACCAAGAAAGCATGAATTTTGGCACTGGACCAGATTGGAACTTTGCTACAACCATTAGGACAGCACATAACCACTAGACTACTAGGTATTTGAAGAGGCGTTCTATACTGCAGTTTGCCAAAGAGAAAGTCAGTTGGATTACAACACAGTTTCAGCACGTGAAAGTAAACAAAATTAACAAAATCATAGCCTAACATGTGTATTGATAAAAATAATCTGCATGTTAAGTCAGGGTTTTAATCATTTTGGTTAAATAATTCTAAACAAAGGGGGAAACAACTAGTTAGTACTATACAGAATCATGTAGCCCTCTGCCTCTAGCTCCAATGGTGTCATCACTTCACACATTTGGCAGCCATCTTTAGGATCTGGCAGAGCAGGTTTTTTGAACTGGAAGGCTGAAGCTTACTTTTCAGAGGCTACAAAACTACATTTATGTTATTCAGATAAATGCAATGTTAGCATCAATGTACACAGCAGCCTTTCCTTCAGCTCTCTATGAAGCCAGATTTTTAAATTGTTTCTTTCTAAACAAAGGTTGTTCAGGTGTCCTTTAACCAGCATTTACCCTGCTGAATCAAACAAGTGGACTCCCAGGATGGTACAGCCAGACAACTGGAGTGTAGCCTTTGATCTTTCTCTCTCTCTCACCAAGGAGAAGAAGAGCATCCTCCATTCGTCCATGACTCTCAGTCCTCCTCACCCAGCAGGCCCTGCAATGACTAGGCTCATTGGTGGTACACGTGGTAGTGCCACTACTGTACCAGTGTGCCATAATCACATTTACTGGAAATTTTGCAGAAAATGTTATCCAAAAAAATGCAGAGACTTTTTGCAGAAATTTGCTGCTGGTGAGACCTCACCTGGAGCACCGTGTCATAACTCATGTGTCTGTTTCTAAAACAGGTCTTTGTCATGCTTTTCTTTACAGGTCTGTCTCTATGCATGCTGTTGCAGTTGCTTACGGCATAATGTTCTCCTCTCTTCCATGTGCCCCATTTAGGGCACAGCTATCACAACCCTGAAAGTAAATAATAATGCTTTATTACCATTGTGTTTTCTTTTTTTTTTTTTCTCACACAGGTGATGTCATTAATTAAATGTTTGGTCGTGGGTGGTGCTATCACAGTCTGTATGGGGGTGGGGGTGGGAGCATGTATTTATGTGTGTGATCCTAAACAATTCTTTCTTATGCTTCTCCCCTAGCAGGTCTGTCTCTTTCAATGCTGCTGCTGCTGCTTGCCCATTCTCCTATGCCTGCTCCTCCTTATCCATGGGGTGCTACTGCCCCAAAGAACCAAAGATCAAAATGATTGCTGCTGTGCTGCTGCCTGTCCTCCTGTGCCTCATTCTGCTTGGGGTACTGATGCCCCAAAGAACCAAACGAGAGCAAGCTGATAGCCACTGTGCTGCTGTGATGGCCCATCCCTCTTTGCCTCTTCCTCTATGGCGTGCTGGTGGCCCAAAGAACCAAACAAGAGCAAACTGATTGCTACTGTGCTGGCTCATCCTCCTGAGCTTTCTTCTCTATGGGGTGCTGCTTTCCCAAAGAACAATACAAGAACAAACTGATAGCCACAGTGTAACTGTGCTGCTGCTTGCCTGCCCTCCAGTGCCACCTCCTCCATGGGGTGCTGTTGCCCAAAAGAACCAAACAAGAGTAATGGCCCATCCATTGGTGTCAGCATGGCTTAGTTAGTAGCACATCTGCCTCTAGGCCAGAAGAACATGGGTTCTCGTCCCACTCTGGGAGTAGACTCATACCAGAAATGCTGGCAGCTGAGTGCAGTACTAGGGAGGCTGCACTGTCGGGGTGTGCCATCCTTTGGATGAGACATTAAACCAATGTCCCTTCTACCTATCTCTGATGCTGTCCTGGTGGGTGTCTAGGTGGAAGTAAAAGAACCGAAAGCACTTTTCACAAGAGTAGGGGAATTTTCTATTGAACATCACACAAATCATAAAACAGAACATACAACAAATTATATTATTTACAATAACATGTCTCTCAATGTAACATACTTGAAAACTCCTAACCTTCATTTTGTTTAACTTCACAAAATTTAGGAGATTCCCCTGATGAGTTAACTTAAAATAGAAAGAAAAGAAAACTTAACAGGAGGGGGACCTAAACTAGAGAAAATTAGCCAAAAGAAAAAGAAAATACAAAGAGTGCACATACAATTTTTAAACTGATGAGTAAGCCATTCTCTAGACTTTAAACCCTTTTTAGAGAAAATCCTGGGTCAAAGGTCACAGGTGAGACCGTGTGGTAATTTCTCTTTATACAAATACAAAAGCAAAGGTAAGGGACACAGCTCTTGTATAGTAATTAATTGTACATTTCTTTACTAGTCCCCTTAAAATAAACCCAGGAGAGGAAGGAAATATTACTTTCCAATTTGTAGATGAAATATATTTGCATCAACTACTTTGTTGATAAATCCTATATAACAAAAACATTTATTTTCTGTACTTTAAAGAAAGAATTCGATTAAAGAAAATTACCAATATTTAAGTAACCAGAGTATCTGAGTCCGTTATCCATGGTAAGTTCCTCCACATTTGTAACATCTTTTATACCAGATTTAGGGCCAGATATTCAAAACTTTGCCCCGAGGCTAAATTAGCACTGCCCGGCGGGCAAAATTTGCCCGGAGCAAAATCATTGCTATATTCAAAGGGAAATAGCCCGGTGCAAAACCAGCAGAATATAGCAAGCTAAGGAAGCCGGGCAAATAGGCAGAGTGCAGGGCCAAAATTGCCTGGGATTAAGACAGCACTGAATATAGCAGATAAGACAGCACTGAAAATAGCAGATAAGACAGCACTGAATATAGCAGATAAGACAGCACTGAAAATAGCAGATAAGACAGCACTGAATATAACAGATAAGACAGCACTGAAAATAGCAATCAAACAGAGGCAGTGCAAACACCCACAGAAACAAAGTGTTAGAGGTGTAAGCAGCGAACACAGTAAAGCAAATCAGCCCTGCTAGACATATATGCAGTACTAGTGAAAGGCATGGAATTACCTGGACCCACAAATGAAACCAGAATACCACAGAACACTGTCAAATCCCGACTCCCCCCCAAAAAGACACAGGACACAGAAATGTCAAGCATAACATAGTATAATTAAAAAAGGGAACAGGTAAGGCACAAAGGCAACAAGAACAAATACGCAGTAAAACAAAGCAAAACACAGCAGAATACAGTATGCAAAAGTGGGGTACAAGAAAAACAATGAAAGGGAAAAGGGCAGGCCTAACAAAGGGACTGAAAACAATGGGGAAATTAGGAACAGTAGAAAAAGGTTATCGTGAAACATATGTACAATGCAATGGGGCGAGGGATGTGGACATAGGAAGGAAGGAAGGAATGGAGGGAAATAGGATGGCAGACATAGGGCTAGGGACAGTGGGCCTGGGACAGGAAGGAGGATAACAGTAGGAGGTAGGACTTAGGGACGGGCAGGTGCTGGCAGACGTTCATCTAGGATGGCTGCCACCCGTCTTATTTCTGCTATCATAACAGCCTGCTGTTCTATTAGTGTCCGCTGTTGGCGCACCACCCTCCTCAGCAGTTGATCCCGGCTCTCATCCTCCTCTGGACGGGTGGCCCACAGTGACACCCGACGTGGACCTACAGGAGACAGAGGGACCATATCAGGACATGATAATGACACAAAGGCACCATGTACCACCACATGGTGGACAGCATGCCCCAACAACCATGCCCATGTGCCAGTACAGAACAAATCACAACGCACACTAACATGTGCCTGCAGGACAAGACAGTATGTAACAGGCAGCATGCAACACCCCAATGTACATGGATATGCATAGATGGATGCTGAGAAGGCTAACACAGTGGAATCCAGCCAGCACAGCGGTGTGCAGACTGTAACAGTGCAAACAGACAGCCACCCCCTGAGATGCGAACAAGTGGACACTGAATTACATGCACATGGGATGACACATGGTGGGATATGTTGCCCATAGTCAAACTGCTATGATACACAACACAGATTACACCCCCTGGAGAAGGTGCCACAGCCCCACCCGGCTGTGTAAACAGACATGCCCATCCCATACCCCCCCAACAGTGGCCCACCCTCACTGGTGCCCCCCCCAACAACTGTAGAGACCCAGCCAAAACGCCACCCACAATGCTATAACACAGCAGCTGTACAAATGATGTCAGGAAGCCCTGAACAGGTGGGTGACTGACATAAGTCTTGGAACAGTGGCAAGTGACACAGATAGAGACTCGACATGGACCACAGAGAGCAAATGACCACAGAGGACAATGACACTGGCAACAGTACAGTAGGGACTGCAGGACAGGTAAGCAAGCAGTACATAGACAGGGAAAGTGCCAATGCCCACCCACACCCATGGCCACAACAGAAGGATGATGAGTTCACACTGGTGAAGAGCATGGCAGAGGCTGTGCCACCACCCAAAGTGGTAGCACCTTAAAGGTGCACATGCAAGAAGACACACACAGGCCATGGTCCATCAGTGGCTGGGCAGTGGTAGGCCAATGATATGCACAGGACAGTGTCACCCTGGTGGCCAAGGCATGGCGAGGCACACACCCACACTTGTGGGAGCAGCTTCTGCCATAGGGTCTGACACCCAGCACACCATGCTACCACAGAACAACCCCTGCAGCACACCTGCATAACCTATACACAAATACCATGCACTGCAGGGACTGAGGGACAGCACCCTGTAGGGGACAATGGCCCCCACAACAGAGCTGGAGCCAACAAGCAGGGGTGTAGCCAGGGTGCTCACAGCTGCACACCATGTGGACACACTGCTATCTTACTCGCCATCGTTAGGGTGAGCTACCCCACCCTGGAGTGTAGCCAGATACTATACAAACGTACATCAGGACTGTGTATGTTGCCACCGTGGCATAAGAAATGCAACCAATGAAACACATGACAGCGCTGCCCTGCATGGGTAATTACAAAGCCATGCATAGCACCCCAAGACACTCACAGACCAGCCCACAACCTGTACAGTTGTATTGTCCATGGGAGACAAAGACAGTCATAGTGACCAGTACCCTAGCGTGAGACCCCAATGAATGAAACCACAGAAAGGTACAACAGTGTCTTTGTTAGGCGTCATGGAAAAGGAAGCAGGACAGTGCCTATTTGCTACCCCCAGAAATAAAATAGCACACGCCACAACAGGCACACATGACATGCACAGCAACACAGGCCTGTGTGGTACCACCAGGCCCAGAGGCTCCCCCACCAACAGCCCCTGTGCATGTACGCCACGGAGGTCAGACAAGGGCACACAGTAACATACCAGTGTCCACACTACAATGGCATTACACTGGTTGGGAGATACAGGCACCACATGACACTATGGCCCCCTGTTCACCATAGTGTGAATAGCCCTGGCAGAGCACTAACAACATGTCCTGCATAGATACTGACACACTATACATGGTACTGTGAATGAGACATGCCATGAGAAGTGGAGAACAGTGTTGCCATGGCAGACAGGACAACAGCAGCAGCAGAAACAGCTAGCACAACAGGCTGACCCCAGTAATCCCCCAACCCCAGGCATGATGATTGGCCGACGGCCATGAACAGACCTACTGCATCCTGCCACAATGGTGGACATAACAGCAACATGTTGCACATGACAGTACAAGGCAGATAGCAGTGCATATGGCAGTAATGGCAACTATACATCAGACATAGAGCCAGTCATGTCACAGGCTTCGCAGCAGAAGGCAAGGCACTGGAGGCATGGAAGACAACACAAATGCATGCAGCCAGCATAGCAGGCCCCACTGATGTAACGGTCATGGGTGCACTGCATGGTGCCACTGGTGTCAAGCATCCAGTGCCCCCAGCACAAAGTTAAGTGTGAACACTGTAGCCCCAGGTGGATGTACATATTGTAGCCACAATAGCTAAGGGGTCCCTCCAAGTGAGCACCCTGGAATCCAAATGCAACACAGCTAAACCACATCAGGCCTGGATTACCCAGCCAACTGTGCCACGACACCAGACACAGCACTCCAATGCCTGCAGTGGCAATTCAGACACATAGTAGAAAAGCACAATGGCACACAGTACTCACACAACACACTCCCGGTTCCATCACTGCTTTCCACTGCGCGCTGTGCCATTGGAGGCACCCTTCGCCTGTCTGTGGATGGCCTCTGGTCGGCCTGCGGCTCGCCTCTCGCGTCTCCAGTGTGGTCCCTGTGCTCTGCAGTGAGAAGATAGTACAGCAACATTACTACAATGTCAGCCACCACGGTACGCTAAAGACCACCCTGGACCCTGGTGGCGTAGCATAACATAGAGGATAATGGCTGGAGATCAGGTGATAACCACACTGTAATCACCTCGAGTGGTTGCTAGGGCAACATGGTAAACCTCGAGAGCGCAGCTCGAGAGGTTTACTGTAGCCCTAGCAACCACGAGAGGTGATTTCAGTGTAGTTGTCACCTGATCCCCAGCCATCATCTTTTATAGTGTATGGTCAAAAAAACACTGTTTGCATTCTATGTGTGAGAATTATGGAACTCTGGTGCATTCTTTTTTCTTATGCCACTGTTTGGAAGTTCCGAAGTGTGGTTAACAACTTTTAAAATTCTAAACAGTGCATAACAAAGCTGTGTAACTGCTGATTATGGTGGTTAATAGGCACTTACCATACATTATACCTGCATAACTGGCACACAGGCCCAGTGCACCACCAAAGCCATGCCAAGCATGACACGGGTCAGTGCAGACTGCACAGTGCATGGGCAATGTGTGCCTGACAATGCCATCCTGTACACACAATCTGCAACAGCTCCCCCTCCATCACATGTACACAGCCCCTCTGGATGGTACACCCTCACACACAAGGCAGACTGTAAGCAGAGGCGTCCCCAACCCGTAATGGGGGAACACAAGTATTGAATCCCTCAACAAGAGGGTGGACACAGAAACAACCCAGTGGCATACAACATCCCAAAGGCTACAGATAGAATGACAATGATGACAGGAAGGCATATGGCATGTGACATGCACACAGCATTACTGCACACAACTGAGTACAGTATGTGTGAGTCTGCAGCAGAGCAGGGCACCAATGCCAAGGACCTGTTTCCCGAGCCACATGGCACAGACACAGTAGTGATGGTGGAGTGAACCACACCCAGACACATACCCCTCAACAGTACCACATTCTGAGGAACGCTCCTAAGTGTACGGCACAGAAGCACCCTGTACCACATTGTGCGGACTCGACACATATGCAGTGGACATATACGAAAGCACACAGCCATAGTAAATGGTGCAAACCATATACCATACAATGGAATAACAGACCCCGGGAACATAAGTGCAAACATGGTGACAGTGTTTGAAGCAGCGTAGGTGTAGCTATGTGTCAGTGATCCACAGTCGTCCCACACCTGCCGCATAGTGAGAGCCAATGTAGCACAAGTGGGTGTGATATGGTTGGGATGTTGGCCCAGACAACACACCCAACCACACACTGTGGATGTGCAGAGTAGGCACAGCTGCACGCTGCCCCCTGGCAGCATGGCAGAACACATTGGATGTGGCAGGGGCAGGTGTTGTGTCCATGCCACCACAATAGGTGGTAAGGGCAGTGTGCCACCACAGTGCAGGACATTGCAGACAACACTCCCAAGATGCTTTGTCCCCTGGCCCACAGTACACACACACACACACACACACAAATGATTGGAGGTCCTCATGGCATAAGACCAACATATCGGAGTACTATTAAGTGTACTCTTGAACAGGTAGCGACTGGTAACACGGCAGTGGGATTTGAACCCATGTCCAAGAGTGACCCAAGTCACATATTATCACACAAGGTGCACAACAGTTGATGCATGGTAGATTCTAGCTGGACCTCACCAGCACAGCAATATAGTCCCCTCGATGATTTGTTAATGGGGCATGACACACACACACACACACAGACACACACAAGCACACCACCCAACACACATCCCCACCACCCATTACAGCACCTTGGTGAGAATCATCACTTACCTGGCACAGGCACAGTCCCCTCCCGAACCATCATCCTGCATCATTCCAGCAGTGGGCGCTGCCTGCGCCTGATGTCCACATATCGGTGGCGGCACTTCTCGCCATCGCGGGGTATACCCGTGATTGCTGTGAGGCGACGGGCAATTGAAGCCCAGACCTGGCTACGGGGACGGTCACCCTCCTGGACCGGTCCAAATAGGCGCCATTGGTGCTGTTCAGTTAGCTGAACCAGGTTGGCCGTCTCCACCTCATCCCAACACCTGTCACGGCCCACCACTGCCCTTTGCCTACGTCTCCCAGACATGGCTAATATGAGAGGGGGGAAAGATACTGCTCCACTGGTGACTGACTGGCCACACACCCTGACACTCCCAAGCACTTCAGTCTAGCACCGCGCAGAAGTATGCCGTAGCACCGCGCTAACCGGAAGTGTTCGCAATGCGCATGCGCGACCCTGCCATGCCCCTGTGCAGACGTTCCAGGCATGCGCAGTGTCAGCGCGCTAACATGGTTAGCGCAGCGCTAAGGCACAATAGCGTGGACTGCCCCACCCCACACATGCGCCATATCTGCACTAAGTCACAATAGCGCGGCACTAAAGCTACAGCGCAGCACTAAGCATAGCCGAGATAGCCCGGCGCTATATGGTTTGCCCTGCGCTAAACACTTTGCCCGGCGCTAGCATCTGCCATATTCAAACAGAATATGCAAATGATGGTCATTGTGTATGCATGGTGCTAACAAGGAGATTAGCATATCATTTTCTGCCCATTAGCATGCTTAACAGGCTTGTTTGCCCGGCTGTGCTATATAAGGGCTAAATGAGCCCCCGTGTTGCTAATCGGTAATACATGTTGTTGTGTGAGTACTGCTGCAGCACAGGATGTCAATGGAACACTCAGAGAGTCAGCCAGGTATGTACTGCATGTGGGAGGCCAGAGGTAATATTCAAGGGACACATCAGTAGGTTTGTGATGTGGTTTATGTTGACTGGGTGCATACCTCTCAACCTCGTGAATCAGGGACAAGGCTTTAAAAAATCAGGGACAAAGACCCCAAACAGTGACACATCTTAAAAACTGGTACTATTCAGTCAGAAAGCTGACAGAGTAAAGGGATTTGTGTTAAGATGCATTTACTGAAGAAGAAGAAGTTTGTTACTTTAACGTTTGACATTATTTTGTGCTTTTAATCCCCACTGTTCTGTCACAAATATACAAGTATTACGGGACAGAGGAAAAGTTTGAGGCTAAATCAGGGACATCCCTGAAAATCAGGGACAGTTGAGAGATATGACTGGGTGCCTAGTGCCAAGCACAACCTGGCCATACCTCCCAACCTTATGTCCCTCAAATGTGGAACACTGCATCTCAATATGTGAAACACATGAGCAAAATGTGGAACACGTTTACAAACTGCACCTCAGAGGCCCAGAACACTGTAAAACAATTTGCAATCCTAACAGGAGGTCAGCTAGTAACTGAGCAATATATGTTCTGCATCACTCACTGTGGAAAAGTGCCTTACAGTGTTACCACTGAATGTGGGACAACTCCTCACAATGTTGAACAGCGTGCTGTTGTGCCATATCATGTGGGCTATTCCTCGTATTGTGGCACACTGCAGAGGTATGGACCAGGGGGAAGGGGATACAGAGGACTGCTAACTGACTGTGTCCTGGATAAGGCTGCGGTTCATGAATGTTCTGTGTAGTCACCATGCTGATAACGGTTGGGCGTCCCCATGTCATGTGTGCATGGCTTGATACCACTGGCCGATGGCAGACATCCAGGTCAGGGCTGTAACACATGTCCACTCTGTCTGTTGGATGGTCCGGACTGCTCAAGGTGTATGCACTGCCACAGAGGGTTCTCAGTCCCTGTGACCTTGGACACACACATGCCAGGTGACGAACACAGGTTGTGTACAACTGTGGCATCATGTATGTGATGTTTTGTATAGCTGTCGTATGTCACATGTGTAGCAGTGTGTTAGTCTGCACTGTGTTCCATACTGACACCAACATGTGATGTTTCAGTGGTTTGAGACTACTGACACCACTGCAGTACTGTGAGGACAGTAACACTGTGCAGCAAGCCATGCGCTCATGCAGCAGTGGTGACATCAGTACTGCAGCAGAACATCATCATGACAGCACTACTGCAGCAGCACAGGGATACTGGATGGGCAACTCTGCAGTACCAGTGTGTCTGCCACAGCAGGATTCTGAGGCCAATGACACCGAGAGCATCACTAGCGGGGTCCATGGGAATCAGAACCCAGACCCGACAGGGCGCTGTTGCGCATAAGCGCTGCTCTGCCTGTCATGTGAATTGCTTATTGTAGTGCATGCTGACAGGAGTGCGTGCTGTAGACAAATCCTGCCTATATAAGGCACAACCCAGGGGAAGGGATACAGGTGAATGCCAAATGTCTTTGAAACAGATTAAGCTGCTTGGGTATTCTTGTGGATGGGGATACATGGCTATGGCACCATAGATCTTCACCTACACATGTTGGTGTGTGCCATGGGGTCATTAACGTCCACCTGACCTACCTCCAGAGCAGGCAGATGGCACTGAGTGTAACATCTCATCCAATGATGGCACCTCAGGTGCAGCACCCCCTCATGCTGCACTGCAGTGTCACTTATGGGATGTTAACCGGAAGCCTTGGGTGGGACTAGAACCCATAGCCAGAAGATCTCCGGCTGCATGGCATCTGTGCTACCTGCTGATCCACTGTCATCACCTGTGTATTGTTGTATGCGATCTGGAGGATGTGATACAGGAGACTGGCTGGTGTACAGGTGATTATCATGTTGTATAAGCGCCTCAACTGGTTGCTGGGACATCTGTAAACCTCAGTGCGCGGCTCGGGAGGCTTACAGTGCCCTAGCAGCAACAAGAATCGCGATACACCATGGTTATCACCTGTACATCAGGCATTGTCAGGTATAGTGGATGGGACTAGACATGGGAATCCCCCTCACGTGTCAGTGGGCCTTACCCCAGTATTGACTCTGCGGTACAGCCAAATGTATGTGTAGGTACTGTACACACACTATTGGGATACATGGAACACATGACTGTGGGCCAGCATAGTACCAGTGTTAACCCCTATCAGCCATGGAGATCGTTAGCCTCAGTGACAGTACACTGTGACAAGTGCAATGTTATAGGACTACTGTACTGAGGCTTTCAAGCACATCCCAGGTGTGTATAATTAAGCAATAAGGCACTCCAAGGTGTGTGTTATCGTGTAATAACGTCACTCCTGTGGTGAGTTGAAGCATGAGCGTGCCGGTGCTTCCACCACCCAGGAGTGACGTTACTAGCGATACACCTGGAATGCTTCTCTGAATATAATGGCTCGATGTTATACAAAATAAACAAAACATTACAAATATTTTAGTAGATTTTTGTGTTTTTGGAGAGAAAAAAGTGCTCAATGAAATGCTCCATATGCTCAAGTAAATTCATACAATGATGTTATTGTGTAATAACATCACTGTCTCAGGCACCCACTGACCAATCAGAATACAGGAAATTTCCTTGCCATTGTATAATACCGACTAACAGTGGCAGTCTGTAGAGTTGACCCACTGCTAAGACATAGCTGAGGTGAGTTCATATGGTCCTGACATCACACCACTGGGATGCCAGGCCTGTAATCTGTTGGATATCAGTGGGTAATCAGGCCTACACATACTTTAAAGACCTATTCTGCATGGATAGGTTGACCCAGACGATGCCAGCCACCTGCCTGTCTGGCAGAAAAGGACCCAATTCCAGGGGTAGCAGTACCACATGTATGGCTGTATCATCCCTGCCATGCACACATTGCTCCTGTATTGTTTGTATGTGGCAGGCTATGGTATCTGTGAACCATCTAACAGTGCAGTACTGTTAATGGGCTTGGGACTGCAGCTGATGCTTGACCGTGCAGTGTGGCTGGGCGTGTATGCGGTGGTGCTGGTGGGAGCTGGGTGGCCCTTTGACCCTGTTGACTGCCCCTGTGTGGGTAGTGTTGCCCCACCAGTGCCATGCACTGTCCAACGCCCATTGCTCAGGCCATGCTTGACTGACTGCATGCTGTGGTGCTGCAGATGGCAGTGGGATGTGATCAGCAGTGTGGAGGATGCACTCTGGAGTGGATCATTAGTCCAATGTGACTGTGGGGTGCATGTACTCCAGCGTGACAACTGCCACAGGTATCCGTGCTGTCACCCATGTCACTGACTGGCATCTGCATCACAGACAGCCAACCCCCCACCCCAGTGTTGTGCTGTGTGATGTGTGCATGCTTACGGCAGACAAGTACTCATGCAGTTGATAGTGTTTGTACACTGTGGTCCTGGCTGCTGACTGTGCACAGCGCTGTGCAGCCAGGGGCAGGGGCATTACCAACGTTGCTGTGGTTCACGGTGTCTACCCCCAAGACAGGCAGGTACATCTACAGTGTGCACATCCAGGCCATTGTGTGACAGGCGTTGACACACATGCTGGGAGTGCAGTATCCCAGTTTTATTGTTGTACAGTACCCACAACTGCAACACATGGTGGATCACACACAGGCCTTGTGCACAGCTGTGCCAGGATCACCCATACACACACCACACCTGTATGTGAGTACAATGTGGCAGCACTGCTACATACTCTGACACATGCAATGGTGCCTAGGCCGCACCCCTAGTGGAACGTGTGTCCTGGTCAGCCATCTAGCCCTGTTTTTGGGAGACACCCATGCTTCCACAGCATGTGTTCCATGGTGCTGGGTGTGCAGAGGCCCAGCATGGCACTGGATGTGCCAGTGGGGCACCATGAGTCAGCCATTCACAGCCATGGCTGCACAGTCCCACACATGTTCACATTAGGCACCGTCTGTGGCTGTAGGCCTTGTGATTGCCTTGCAGTGCACCCATGTCCATGCCAACATGTTAAGCCAGGCCACCTCTCACATGCCACAGGCAGCAACATGGCCAGCACAACTGTGTGCTGCACACATACACACAGCTGGCTTCCACATGTGCTGGCCTGCAGGACTCCACAGCACTGAGGTGCATCGTGCATGCCCTGTTGCCATTCCTTAGTGGGTGGGGGCATGTATAGTGGCTGTGTGTTGCATCATGACCATATGTTACTGTTACAGCCATGCAATGTTTGTTCACAAGTCTGTTTAACCCTTTCCCTTCCTTCTGTCCCACACAGGTGCGGCTGCAGGACAGGAGCGGCTCAGGGCCCACAAATTTTCTGGTGATGAGCTGCGTGCCCTGGTACATGCAGTGAAGGACAGGGAGATGGTCCTATGCAGGAACAAGTCAACAGACGCCACTGTTCATCTGATGTGGGAGGAGATTGCCACAGCAGTAAACGCCGTAGGTGGTCGTGGCCATAGCACTGATGCCGTTCGGAAAAGGTGGAATGACCTGCTGCGCAGGGCGAAGGAGGAGGAGGCACAGCGGATCCGGGACAGGCTGTGGACCGGTGGGGGACCACAACCACTTGAACAGCGGGACTGGGACCTATTGATGGCCATAGTAGCCTCTACTCTGTGGCCAGTGGCAGTCGGTGGGGTCGAAGGTGGTGGGTGTGAGACACCGCTTACACCACCCAGAGCAGGTACGTTTGTGGCATGTATCCACCACTCAGTAAACAGCAACACCTTGGGGACAGAGTCACACATTCACACATCACTACTGTCATTGTGCATGCATAAGTCCCACATGGGTATGTTCCATTGCAAGGGTGGTGTTGGGGCTGCACAGTGGTGGACATCTGCCGGCAGGCACATGTGAGTGCATGTGTGCCATGGTGCAGGGGCTCATAGGGCACAGGCTGCAATTGCATGGGATGCACACTGGTGTCTGCATGGGCATGCTGGAGGGCACACATTGCTGGGGGTGCATGTGGCATTGTTGGGAGTGGTGTGGGGGTGGGTGAGCTGGTCACTGTAGCAGCGACTGACATATGTGTCTTCCATTTCAGCATTACATGCGCAGCAGACGATGTCCGAGGTTGGGCCAGGCACAGTTGTACAGAAGGTGGAGGATTCGTACGCAGCAGAGGTGCGCCCTACCACATCAGGCATGGCAGCCACATCTAGAGAGGCAGTGGCCATGCCAGTCAGCACTATGTCCACTCACAGACGTCATGAGGCACGGACATATGCTGGATCATCAGATGATGAGGATGCAGCCTTCCTGGAGTCCCTGAATCCACCTCAGTATGCCCAGGCGGAGGATCTTAGTGGGGAGCAGGTGATGATCCTGACTGTCACAAGTGACCACGGCTCGGAGGATGCAACGGAGGGGTCCGACATGCCAGTTATGTGTTCAGCTAGTGACACCAGAGGTTTTGGGTGCAGTGGGGGATGGCACCATGCCTGACTTGGGGACAAGGGGTACTCAGGCACATGACACCTATCTGCCCACAGCTGCTATTCCCCTGCCAGAACAGTCTTGCCCACTGGACATGTCCCACAGGGCACGGACTGCAGGGCTGGTCCAGCAGCGTGCTCAGTCACCTGTGAGGCCACATTTGCAACAGCCAATGCCCCGCCAGCCACCACCACAGGTCCGTTCATATCCCCAACACACTGCCCAGTGCCATCCACAACCCCTGCCACAGGTGCAGGATGCACCTGCACAAGATGGCCAGGGTGCACGGCCCATGCTCCAGGAGGCCTTGGCCTCACAGCATGCAGCCCAGCAGGACCTGCATGATCTCCTTAGGGAGCTGCAGTATGAGTTGTCTCAGCTGCGGGAGACAGTGAGCACTGGTCTTGCCCGTACTGAACAGAGGTCGGAGGAGAGGATGACCCGTGTTATCAGCACCATTGGGCGTGGCTTTGGTGACCTAACTGCTGCTGTGCAGGCCCATGCTATGGTGCTGCGGGACACTATCACCACAGTACTGCAGGGTGCACCCAGACACCAGCACAGCCATGCCTCACATGGGCAGCAGCGTGGCAGAGGTTTGCGCAGGGTGGGTGCAACCTCCTCAACCCCTACCTCCCGTTCGTCCACAGGACATGCACGGTGTCGTGGCTGCCCTCCCTCCACTCCTGTGCAGGCCTCAAGGTGTGGCCGTGGATGGGCTGCCCTCACAGCCTCACCGCATTCCATCCCAACAATGTCCTCGGCACGTAGCACGCCCACCAGTTAGCCCCGTCCACAAGGTGTGCGTCGTGTGCGCGGCGGCAGGCTTAGCTGATGTGCTCCACCACATGCGTGCTGTGGCCCAGTCTCCCTCACCTGCATGCCTATGCACACTGTCACTTCCCATGTCCCCTGCACAGACACAGTCCTCCATGGCCCTTGTTCAGTCCCATGCCACAGCCCCTGCCATCTCATATATACAGTGCTGTTTCTTGTGCGCACCTGGGTGGTGGCCATACCCCTCACCCTTGTGTCCCCCCGACCATACAACAGTGCCTCTCAGGATGTGATACTACTGAACAGGATGTGGACCTCATTCTCAGTGCAGTCCCTGAGCAACTGACTGACCTGTTACATTGTTGGCTTATCTGTTCAGGCCGCTTTTTCTTAACTGCCTGTTATTGTTTGCATCGTCTACAATGGGGATTTCTTTACAGTTGTGCCACTGAGTGTGGGACAGATCCTCACACTGTGGACTAGGTAGCTGTAGTGATGTAACTGTAGTACTGTTCCTCGTACCATGTTACAGTTGAGGGGTATGGTGGTGGGCCACACATATCACACACATCACACGCACTGCACCACTGGCAACGTGTACAGCATCTATCTATCACACAGATTTCACTGTACTGTATATACACTACCATTAAATGTACTGTTCACAACATTTCATTTGTCTGTGTTTTCTGTACTCACCGTACATCCTGGTTCAGTGTCTGAATGATGCAGCTCCTGTGCTCTATGGCCCGGCAGGCCATGAGTGGATCCCGCCGCTCGAGTTGCTCTACTATCCCCCTTACCCCTGGCTCTGGCTCACTGTCAGAATGTACCTCAGGTTCAGGTGCACGTATCCCACAGTTCAGGGCCATGTTGTAGCATACAACAGGCCAGGAAGATACGGCATACCTTCTGAGGGCTGTACTATAAGGCACCACCGCCCTGGTCTGTCTAGCCCAGTACGCATCTTGAGCATCCCAAAGACCCTCTCTATGATGTTCCTTGTAGCAGCATGTGCCTCATTGTACAGTTCCTCAGCTCCTGTTGCTGGCCGAGGTACTGGTGTCAGCAGCCATGGTCGTAGGGGATAGGCACTGTCCCCTGTGGAGATAAATCAGGTGTTACTGTTGGTGTCCTGCACAGTGCCCACTGCTGCTCTGAACCATTGCTCCCTGCCCCTCCCACAGCTACCCTGGCCTATCCCCCCTTCCCTTTGCTATCACCCTGTTTTAGCTGCCCATACTCACCAACTAGATGCCCACATGGAATCCTACCCTCCTCAAATGCCTGACACAGTCGGGACTGGTGCCAGATGAAGGCATCGTGGGCACTGCCAGGGTACTGTGCAAAGACATTGCTAATGCACCCTGTCGCATCACACACCACCTGGCAATTAATAGAGTGGAAGCCCTTCCTGTTCACATACAGGTCACTAACATCACCAGGTGGTGCATGGATGGGGACATGGGTGCAGTCAATGGCACCAAGCACAGCGGGTAGGTGCGCAACTCAATGGAATTGCTGCATGGTTGCTGTGTGCTCTGCTGCTGTGCTGGGGAATACTATGAACTCACCAGCATGTGGCAGGAGAGCATCAAGGAACTGGGTCAGGAGGCGCGATGTGGCGGACTGTGATATCCCAATGGTGTCCCCCGTTGGGCGCTGAAATGTCCCAGTGGCTAGGATGCACATCGCTGCCATCACCTTTTCCTCAGCTGACATGGAGTGGCTGCGCCTGGTGTTCAGCTGCAGCTCCTCATGCAGGAGTTCGCATAGCTGCCTCAACATTCCCCTGTCCAACCTGTACCGGCCAACTATGTGTTCATCAGGCAGGGTCTCAAAGGAGACTCTGGGCCCGGTACCATCTGTGTGTAGCATATCTCCTCCTTCGTCTCAGTAATGGGCCTTGTTGAGCCTGCTCTCTTTCATCCTCCTCCACAGCCTGCTCCATCAGGTGCAGCACTACAGCATTGCTGAAGAAAGACATTGTGATGCACTTCCTGTTCTGGCCACTCCCTCCTCAGTGGATTGCCCTGTGTTTAGACCTCCCTTTTATAGGCAGTATATAGCGCTGCGCTATGTGCCGTGCAATGGTGCATAGCGCAGCGCTAGATCTCTGAATATCCTTTTGTGACCATATGCAGGTTCACGCCCCTCCACTTTGCCCCTTGCATACATTATATTTTAGCTCGGCGCTATTCCATTTAGCGCGTGCTATCTCCCTTTTTGAATATGGCTGTCCCACGCCAATCCTGCGCAAACGGTTATGCGCTGCGCTAGGTTTTGAATATCTGGCCCTTAGTTTCTACAAAAACAGACCGTAGTTCTTGGGTTATTTTTTGTAATAATTCAACAAAAGAAGTATCTTTCTATTGTAGGGTAAACAGACACCTGGTATTCCAAATATACCATTTTATAGCTGTTAGCACTACATTCAGTGTGCTTTTATCCCACTTAATCCATTGTCTATCATACTGCCCATAAATTAAAGTTTTTTAATATATGGATATCGTTTTTAATAGCACAGTAAAGTATACAAAAAAAAAACTCAGTAATAGCGTCGCCAAGCAAGTGATAATACTACACTTCATCACTGGTAATACCATCGTTTAAAAGTGATGATACTATCGTTCCAACCAGAACGATAGTATTATCACCAAAAGACATCAGCGCATGCCCTAGTTTTCCAACCCATGTCTTCCAAAGCGTGACTTCCGATTGGTCACTTTTCCTGTGTGGGATTGGCAGAACAATTTCAAAAACATGGCCTCCAGTCTTTCGCTTAGCAGAGTATTTATCGTCAAGAAACTTTCCCCGGTTTTTATTTCAAAAATGGAAATATCTGGTTGATCCTGCATTCCCCGTGCCCCAAAACAAGAAAAGGTAGAACTGCCTACCAATTTTTCCTCTGCCATGCTCCAAGTGAATTGAGTGAGTGAGTGAGTGAGTGAACGGGTGGACAGGAGAGAATGAATGAGAGTGTGATAGAGTGTGGCGCTCGGCCAGGACTGAGACTGTCCTTAAGCAGCTAAAAAAATAGTAAAAAAATCTGATCCATATATTGAAAAAAATAACGGATAGGTCACTGGGCATTACCGGTGACCTTCCATCTCGAGGTTCTGGACACAAGAAGCTCTCGAGCTTCGCTCTCAAGGTTTCTATGTGTCCAGAACCTCTCAATGGTATTACTCACCGGTAATGCCCAGTGACCTATCCATTATTCTCTTTATAGTCAACAGACACCAAAAACTTTTCTTGCCCCTTTTGTGCTAATATGTTCCAAAAACCTGTAATATATGAACATGAAAAGAACAAATGTTCCATAGTTTTGATTTTTTTGTTGACAGCCAGGTCTAGAGCAGAATCTTTCCACCATCTGCTTATGTTTCTGATTTGATTTTACATTTAATCTTTCATGACAACACAATCAAAGTGTGTCCCTCATTTTTTTCTGGTGTCCTAGGATTGGTAAGTGAATCTAATAGGGAAAAGAGGGAAGTAGCCAGGAAAAGGGGAAAGGCTACTGGTTCCTGGAACTTGGAGGCTAAATTTTTTTTTGTTTATACTTCAATTTTCTTGATGCATTTAAGACTACCTGGCTAATAATTTGCCAAATTTTCATTTTCACATAAACTTCCCTAAGATAGGGAGGACTTTGGGGTAGGTTTCTAACCACTCTTAAAGAACCTCTTTGCCACTGTTGAAACCATATCCCACATTCATTTTCTAATAAAGGAGGCCACATTTTCTGCATGTGGGTTAACAGAGGTCTGATATTTGCCATAATATAGATACCATAAAAAAAATACTAGCGGGTTAATCATGTTAAGACCATTAGCTTCCTCACTATGGATGTTAGACTTACAGGTCTATAGTTCCCTGGCTTGTCCTTGGGTCCACTCTTGTTGAGGGGAACCACATGAGCCAGTCTCCAGGCTTCGATATGCATCCTGTGTCTAGAGATGAATTAAATAAGTCTGCCAAAGGTCCTGTCAGGAACTCTGCCAGCTCCTTCAGCACTCTAGGATGTACTCCATCCGGTCCCGGAGCCATGTCTACCCTCATTGCTCTTTACCCCTCCAGCACCCTTCCCACTGTGATTTCTCCATCTGTCACCCCCATCTGTTTCTGTCTTCCCTTCTACTATGGGTAGCGCCCCTTCCTTTTCATTCGTAAAGACTGAACAGAAGTAGTCGTTGAGCACTTCTGCCTTTTCACCCCCTTCTTCCACCCATCCCCCCCTCCTTCTTAATTCTTACAGTTTGGTCCTTACAACTTCCTTTCTCCCTGATGTACCTGAAGAAGTCTTTCTTCCCTTCTTTATGCCCTGTGCCAGCCTGAGTTCCCTTGCTGCCTTGGCTCCCCTTACCCCCCTGGTCACTTCCTTCGCTTCTTTCAGGTATTCCTCCCAATCCTCCTCCCTCCCCGATTTTCTGTATCTCCTGTAAACTGTCCTTTTCTTCCTCACCCTGTCTAGCACCCCTTTCCTTATCCAGCTGGGTTTCTTCCCCCTAGCCTTCTTAGTCTGGGCCCTGCTGCAAGTTTCTGTTGCCTCCTCTATCCTGTCTTATCAGTTCCCACCTTTGTTTTGTGTCCATACCCAGTTGAATTTTGCACAGGGACCCCTGTACCACTTCCCTCATCATCTTAAAGTTGGCATTCCTGAAATCTAGTACCCTTGTGTCAGATGCCATCCTCTCTTTAGCCATCTGTAACTGGAACCATACTGTCCGGTGGTCACTCCCCCTAGTGGTTCCTCCACCTTCACATCCCTCACCCACTCTCTGTTCATCAGTACGAGGTCAAGGATGTTCCTTTCCCTAGTTGGTTCCTTGACCAACTGTACTAGAAAGCTTTCCTGGAAGGTGTCCAGCATTACCTGCTCACTTCTGCTCTTTGTGGTAGGTGTGTCCCACTCCATCCCTGGCAGGTTGAAGTCCCCTACTATCACCATCCCCCTTCCCACAGTTTCTTCCGATCTGGTCTGCAAGTACGCTGTCCATCCCTTCAGTTTGAGAGGGTGGACTGTACACCACCCCAAGTCTTAGTGATCTATTTTTGGGATCCTGTAGTTGCACCCAAAGTGCTTCTGTATCTCTCTCATCTCCCTTCTCCCGTACACATTTTAATCCCTCCTTTACGTACCGTGCCACCCCCCTCCCCCTTTTCCCTATCCTTCCGGTGTAATCTGTACCCTGGAACCGTCAGGTCCCAGTTGTGGTTGGGTGGCCTGTCATCTCAGTTATATGCTTGGTCCTTTACCCTCCTTCAAGAGAGCCTGTGGTTCCTCACCCTTATTCCCCAGACTCCTAACATTTAGTGTTACCACCTCCAACCTTGTACTCTACCCTCCCCACCTCTCCCCCTCATGTCCACTCCCTTAGTAGTTGCCTTCCTCCTTACCTTGCTATCACGGGGGTATAAATGATCCTTTTATTTTTGCTCATTTGCCATTTGTTCCACTGAACAACTAATTTTTGGCCTTGCTTAATCTTGGATTCTCAGTTAAGAATATCTAGGGGGCTATTCCCAAATTTAATTCCTACAATAGTAATGGGATTGTCTATAAACTAGATACCTCCTACATTCTGTACTGGAGAAGCAGGATGTCCTAACTGCCGACCTGTACACTTTTGTAGGTTAAGTGAGGCCCCTGAGAATTGACCATACTTTCCACAAATAGTTATAGCTTTCATGACTGAATCTTCATCTTGCACAAATAAGCTAACATCATCTGTGTAAGTCATTGCAGCATGTGATACTGTATGAGGTAAAATCTGAATATGCAGCAACTCGGGAGACAAACAAATGGTGTAGTTGCCGTATTGGTCCTTGTAAGAACAGATCCAGAAGCAAATGATGTGATGCCTTTTTTTGGACCAATATAGATGTAACAACAAGAACAAAGTGCTCTAGCTAAAAAAAGCTAGAGCACTTTATTCTTTTTTGTGTAACATCTATGTTGGTCAAATAAAAGGTATAAAATCATTTGCTTCTGGATCTGCAACTCGGGAGAGGACTTTAGAGCTCTCAGCAAAGAATCAATACTAAATACTTATAGTAGGGGGCTTAGTGGGCACCCTACTCTGACCCCCTTATGGACCGGAATCATAGGCCCATTCCATCCATTAACTTGTGGAATTACTGTAGCTGTTCTGTACAGTTATTACAACCAACCTATGAATTCCCTAAGGATACCATATTATTGTAAGAGGTACCATAAGTAAGTGTGATCAACTACATCACTTGTCTTTAGTCTAAGGAAAGTAAAAAACCTGTAGCTCCCTGGTTGTAATCATATTCTATTAGCTCTCTTAAAAGGAACAATTGGTATGTTATCTTCCTTTCAGGTACTGAGCAAGATTGTGCTGGAGTAATCGAATGGATAGCTGCTTGTCACAATCTTTTGGTTAGAATCTTTGTCAGAAGTTTGAAATCCAGGCCCAGTGGTGATAAGGGTTGAGGTACTGATGGCGACCAGTGTTTGGGAACAAGCACGGGCCACCGGGGGTCAGCAGGGGAGGGAGAGGCTCAAGCATCCGGCAACAGCTCTCCTCTCCTGGGGAATGATGGGCATGCTGTCCTGCTCCTTGGCTGCCTCTGGTGGAGGCTGGGAGGTAGCACCAGAGCCAGGGAGAATTGTAGCGTGGCGCATGTGCGCCTCCACGCACGCGTGTTCACGGCCATGGGGGAGGGACCTAGAAAAGCAGAAAACATCGCCTGCCAGCTCCATGGAAGTTCCTCCACTGCTCCTACACTGCAGCTTCATGGAGCTCCCGGGCCTGCTCCAGATATGTGTTTGGGAGGGGGGGAGGACAACCCTTCCCCTTCCTCTCCATCATTGGGGGTAATCCATGGGGTATACAGGGCCTGGAAGGCACCGGGGAGGCAATAGCGACTGGCGGGGGGAGTTGGAGGAGGAGAGAGAAATGTCAGCAGGGCGAAGGAGGATAAACACATAAAGGAAAAAATAAAAGTTTGAAATCCACATTCAAAATACTAATTGGCCTCCAGTTCTGTAAATATCTTCTGTCTCCCTTTTTATGTAAGTGAATTAACATTCCTTGATACATCTGTAGTAAAATATTACCTGATTGTAGCGTATGTGAAAAACCCTGAGCAAGCTAACGTGAAATATTTTACCTTTATACAGTTCTGATGTAAGGCCATCATTTCCTGGGGCTGTATTATTTTTTAGAGATTGAATAGCTTTTTCTACTTCCATGGGGAAATATCTTCAGTTGAAGCCTCTACTATATAAAGAGGACATGTATGAATATTAAAATGGTTCAGAAATTGAGACATTGTTGCAACTTCCATTGGGGAGGTTTGAAATAAAACAGATGTATACTGGGTAGCAATTTTCAAGATGTTTTGTTTATCCGTATATTCTACGGTATCAGAGTCTATCAAAAATATCATTTTTGGGGGGTAATTCTATCCTTGCAACTAATAAAAGGGCAAATGGAACTGGCAGTTCCTTGTGTCCCAAAAGTCTGCTGCTTCTGCATGCTATCATGTTGTTTCAAATGATATATCAGCATCTCCTGTTTAACTGCCTGTATCTGAGTTGTAAAATTATGGTTAGTTGTTCTTGCTAGTGTTTGCATTTTTTGTAACTGCTGTCTATTCTTAATATACTGAAAATATTCTGTATTCCGGCAATACTTGCTGTTAGCTTTTAAAAAAGCTTGCATCTCCACTTTTGTGTCCTCCCACCAGAGGGCAGCATTTTCATACATTTCAAAGGTTGATTTTTCTCATTGTTTGGAAATATTGTAAATTTTGTAAGAAAGCTGGATTAGATAATAGTGAGGAATTTAACTTCCAATTCCTGGGACATATGTAAATGCTGGGGTTAGGCTTAGATGTATTCCAAGCAATTTATGATTGGAAAATTCTTCAGACAGTCAAAAAAAGAAATGTGGTAGCCGTGTTAGTCCAGTCAACAATTGTAGAGAGAGAAAAAACAACAAATATGTTGCAGATGATACCTTTTATTGGACTAACAAAATTATTTTTTTTTTTCAGACAGTGAAACTGAAGAGATAAAAAGAGAGTCTGATATGAAGAAAAAATCTATTCTTGTGGCCAAGTTTCCTTTTTCAAATGTCAGATCTGGTTGGTGTTTAACTGGAAAAATAGGCATCAACCAGTGTCAAGTCAGTTATCATTTTCCGTAATATAGACCTATCACAAAACAATTTTTTTTGTTTTGGTTTTGTCGGCCTCTATCATGTAAAGCTAGGCCACAATTAAAATCCCCGCCTAGAATAACATAGTGAGAAGAAAAAAGGTAAGTTTGAATGGTTTTGAAGAGAGCAATTGTTTCTGTCTTGGTTTGGGGAGCGTAGATGTTAAGAAATCTATAATGTGTGTTATGAATTTTTGTGTCTAACAATAGTGCTCCTCCTGGAATCAAATCCAGAAGTTTAATTAATTTGATATGTGCTAAGTTTTTTAAGAGAATCGCTACACCTGTGCAGGTATCAATTCCTACTGACCAATATGAATGGCCTGAAACCCATGCTAAGGTTACAGTACCAATCTCTGAAACTGTTTGAATTCTGGTATCTTGCAGAAAAAAAAATATCAGGAGAACTAGAAAGTAAATAGGAAAACACTGCCTGCCCTTTTCTATTGCTTTTAATGCCATTCACATTTATAGTACCCAAAGAAAAAGGGGGTTCCATCTGAGCTTGTAAGGGGGGAGCAAATATCTAAGGGAAACGCAGAGTGGTTTAGCTCTCTGCCTCCTTGGGTACCTGGACTTTTTTGGAGTTCCTGTTTTTGTCAGAGAGGAACTCTGATTAGGGGCAGAGGACTGGGAATCAGGGTCACTCACCTCCTGATATGTGGTGAGGTCAGGTTGAGAAGACCATAGGGTGGAATCCTCAGAATCGGCATCCGAGACTTCCGAGGAGTTCTGGACGGCTTCAGACCTATTTGTCATAGAAACCTCAGTTGTTTTAGAAATTTTTGAAGCAGGTTGCCTCCTGGACTGGCTACTACGTGTCACCATGCTTCTTTTCCCTTTTCCCATGGACTGGGGGATGGGTGGCATGGACGAATACCCTGTGGAAGTGAACTCTACTGGAGTGGGGGGGGGTCTTCTACAACATCTGCAATCTCTTCCAGGGTCAATTCCATCTGCACTTCTTCTACTGAGGTCTGTGCATCTGAACTCTGTATCTGGGTTTCTTGGGGGTTGGGAGGGCACCACAGACACCCAGGCGGCACTGTAGGGAAAGAGGTTCTGTGGGCAAGGGCTATAGTCAACCTCTGCTCTCATTCTGCTGTAGAGTCTTCCTGATTATGGGCTGCCCATCTACAACTCTGATAGGAGTGTCCAAAGGTATCACAAAAATTACATTGTTGTTTGTTCAGACAGTGACCACTTGTGTGGCTCAATTCTTATCAAAGAATACATTTTATCTGATCACAGATACTACTTATGTGTGAGGTGAAACCGCACTTATAGCAAGCCTTGGGCTGGCCTGCATAGAAAAAGACCCCTCTGTCTCTGCTCCCAAAAAAAAAACAATTTGGCAGATGGTGTAGCCCAGCATCAGTAGAATGTAACATCACTTTTATATTCCACCCTCCAATCCAGATATGCTCAGTGTCAAAAATTGCTTCTGGTGAACTCTGGACAGCACAACACTGTTTTAGCCAATCCAGATCAGTCACGCTAACCCCCTCATTGCAGAATAAAACCATTATTGTTTTGTAGGTCCGTTTAGTCAGTGGAATAGCTTCAAAAGGAGACCACAATGGGGTGCACTTAAGTTCTTGAAATTTTGTCCAAAATCCTTGTAACCCAGCGTTGAGCTTAAAGCTTATGTCGAATGTTGTCTCCCATGATACATGGATCAGGGCAAAGATCTCGATAGCGAAAAATCTCACTGAGTCTTTTAATAGAGTTTTAGCTACAAATACTCTGTCTGGCAATGACTCCATGCCACCTTTATACAATAGTCTTGCAGTCTCCTGCATGTGTAGGGAGACCCTTGACTGTGCTGGAAGCTATTACTTGATTTTGTGAATTTTTTAATGATATAGTGAGCACACTATTTACATCTCTAGATATCGAATGCCCTGGGCTGTTGCCTAGCTACAAACAAGGGCAGTCTGGGCGTTGCAGTCCTTAAGCTGCACAGCAGGGACCACTAGCAGTTAATCCTATACTGTTATGCACTTTATTTCCTTTGGTAGGAGAGTAGGCAAAGTGTGACTGGTGCACTGTATAACCAGCACCTGGGCTAATTTTAAAACATTTTTGATGTGGTATTTCTTCCTTGGTGCTGGTCAGCACTCCTCCTATCCACTGTCCCCCAGGACCATCCCCTGAGGATCAAACCTCCTCTCTTGAGTCCCCACTACTTACCCTTTGTAGCAGGGTGGTGGGGAGTGACTCAGCCCACCCAAGACAGGTCCGACCAGGGAGATGCCTTCCCAGGGGCGGCGCCTGCAGGGACAGCTTCATTCAGCCTGGCCAGTACCTATTTCTGTTTTTCTTTTCCCCTACGTGGTGGAGCATGCAGGGATGCTGGCAGAGAGAGGGCACACATGTCCACACGCGCTCCTCCAGACATCTGCCCCATCTCCTCCCCCTTTCTGAGCTTTCAGCACACTACCCCACCACCACCACCAGGAGCTAGCAGAGCACCAAGAGCTGGTGATCCCCTCCCGGAGAAGGAGAGCAGTCCATCGGATGCTCAGTCCTTCTCCTCCCCTGCCGACCCCTGGTGGCCCGTGCTCGCTCCCGAACACGGGTCGCCAGATTGGCGTAAGGTACGGTGTCCAGTGCCTCACCCCTCAGTGCTGGGGGGCGCTGTGGAGCCCGAGCAAGATGGCATTTCTTTGATATCCTTGCTATGCTACAGTTGACGAACTACACTTAACTAAAGGTTCTCTGCAAAGATAATTCTTCAGAAGAGAGTGGAAGGGGTAGCGGATAGCCTTCTAACTAAAATGGGTAACCCACGTAAAGATCAGTGAGCTGGAGTGGGATCTAGGAGTGAAACTGCTCCGGCGACACAGGCATCCCGATCAGCACAGGGCAGGCCTGAAGAGAATACTGAAGACGTGGCCGAGGAAACCCTTCAAACTATAGGGGCTAAGCTTTTAAAACTTGATTAAATTAGTCATGGTATTGTAAGACAAATTTGATGGGCTTGTGACGAGGGTTACTACCCTGGAGACAACAATGGAAGGCACTAAGTTGACGGCATTAGATGCTTCGAAAAGAGCGGATGCAGCGATGGGTGTGGTGTCATCCCTGGTCTAGAAGAGCGGGCACTGGAAAGCCCGCATAGAGATTTTAGAGAACCAAATAAGATCCCCTAACATAAGAATCCTGGGTATGCCGGAAGGTAGCGAAGGGGACAGTCTTGTTTCATTTATTCAGGACTGGTTTTGCCATCAGCTGGGGAATGAAGCGAAACTTAAAACCCAGTTATTTCAACGGGCCTACAGAGTAACACCACGTGGCTGATCAGAGAATCAGGATCTACCTAGAACTATTATTTTGGTCACTGACAGAGCTGGCACCAGGGATTACCTTTTGGCACTTGCTAGGCATAAAGGGACTCTGCTTCAGGATGGACAATGAGTTAATCTATTTCTGGACATCAGTTATGCCACCCGCCAGAAGCGAAAAAGATTTGATGGGATCCAAGCAATGTTGTGGGAGGCTTCAATTTCCCATGGCCTGATTTTCCCAGCGCGACTACGCATCGCACATCACAGGAAGGTCTACTGGTTCTCAGATCCAGCTGAGGCCTTGAAGTGGGGCCACAAGTATGCTCTCCCTCCTGTCCATCAATCCGACTCAGACCACCAGTCTTCAGAGGAAGAGGATTCCTGAACTACAATTTGATTTTTCAAAGAATGGTGGGCAAAGCCATACCAGGCACTTTGGGGAATGGGTAAATGGTACTATAAAGCTAAAATCGTACCTACAGGTTCATCGTCCCATGTTTGGGGATAACATTAAGTTCAGGACATTTCCAGAAAGTTAATTAAATGACCCAGTGTTAAAGGGGTTAAAGTGTATAGTCCTCCTTATGTTCACTCTCTTTCTGATATCTGGATATAGCTTGTCAATTAAGCACTGGTATATTATTAATTAAGGGAATCAAATAAGGTTTGCACAATATATGTGCTTTTACTGAAGATAGCATGGCATCCAGTACCATATTTTATGGTGAAGGTCTTTGGACCTTAAATTTATATATATATTTTTTTTTACTTTGTGTTTTTCCCTCCTATCTCTTCTTGGTGCCCACTCCTTCTATCCGCTCATTTCCACCACCCTACTTTCTTGGGATCTGCCCCTAGAGTGCCTCCTTCTCTTACCTCCTGCACAGCGGGGTCTGTCCCTTTTTGGTGGTCTTGGATGGAACCGGAGCGGCTTTCATCTAGGGCTGCCAAGAGGTGTTTTTCCATTTTTCTCCCTTTGTACTCCCTTACCCTCTGAGATGTCCGGTGCATGGGACATACGTACCGAGGGGTGGCATGCTAACACACGCCTTACCTCTCATGCACCGTCCAACGTCTCCCCTCCCCGACTCTGCAGAGCCGCCTCCATCCCTTACTACTGCCAGTGCTTCCACTGGCTTTGAAGGGATGCAGAACGCTAGAGCGTTCTTGGTCTCCCACCCCTGAGGGAGGAAAGCATCCGCTGGGATGCTCAATCCTCCCTCTTCCCTGCCGACCCCCGGCCACCCGAGTCCATTCCCGAACCCGGGTCGCTGGCGTAGCGCAAGGTGTGGCGTCTAGCGCCTCAACCCTCAGTGCCACTGTGCCGGCCTAAATTTATATTTTATCATAAGATAATTTCCATGCAGCTCAGGGGCTCTCTACAGCTTGGACATTTTAATTTATTCTAGTGATATGTGAGAAAATATTTTTATTTCTCTATGGATTCCCTCCAAGATGTTGTATCTGTAAAGCATTGGACGGTCAATTTTGATGTTATTAAGAGGAGTGGTGCCCTCCATGGTTGTAACATAAACATATATGTAAAATCTATGCTTGATAAGAAACTAGATGCATGTTTCTCTATAAAATAAAATGTAAAGTTTAAAAAAAAAAAAAAAAACCTCAGCACCACCGGGCCAGCTATTTTAAAACATTTTTAGGAAACAATTCCAGTTTAGGAAGATACGAGTGGGTAGTCACATGACCTGCTCATTTCCTGACTCTCAGCGCTACAAAAGCCAGTTGCCAAGTGAGCGGGGTGAGCGCATGTGGAGATGTGCACAGAGACACATGCGTGTGTCTCTGTGCGAGTCCGGGGGGTTCAAGGGTATCAAGAGTCAATTAATATACACCTCATAAGTACAACCACAACTGTGTTTTCCCTCTGTTAAAGTGGAGTTGATTTTTATGGTTTGATATTGGGTTCTTCACAAAGTAACTAGTTACTTAGTGCATCCTGAAATTGTAGACTACATCTAAGGTACTAATTAGTACATCGCTAGTCACCTCCTGACCCCCCCAAAAAAATTAGACAAATATTTTCAGTTCACTGTACATTGGTGTGCACCACACTCGAACTATGGACAATACTATTACAGTACATTCCACTTGTATGCAATTCAGTTGTATGCAATATTCGTTTGTATGCACAAAATCAGGATGTCCCGTGTTTTCCCCAGTGTCTTCCAGCAGATTTAAACTGGATGTATGCAACTCTTTTTTCGGTTGTATGCACATAAATTTACCTAACTTCAAAGAGTTACTTATCTGCAGAGTGCTTAAGTTTAAATTGCTTTTTAGGTCTCACACACACGGAAGCTTATTAGTGGCCACGGCAACCATGATTACCCAGTCCAGGTGTTAATTGCTTTCAGCGGGGGTTTATAATGTGTGTGTGTTTTCTTTCACATTTTAATTCTCTCACGATGGAGAAGGTCTCTCGGAAGGTTTTGAGCCTTGAGGAGAAAGTAAAGTTGGTGGCCAAGTCTGAACAACCTGGTATGACTAGAAAGGAGTTAGCGGCTCAGTTTGGTGTTAACCTGTCCAGTGTCTGTAGAATATTACAGAGCAAAGAATCGCTACATGATGACTGGAGTAATGGCTGTAACAAGTCATGGAAAAGGAAAAGAGAGGGGAAAGATGGGCGAGTAGATGAAGCCCTGCTAAAATGGTTCTTTCTTTCTGTACTTGAATATTTAGTTTATTATGTGGTGCTGTATTTGTTTTGTATTTATTTGACTCTTCAAACCGCTTTTAACCCATTTGATAATTAAACACATTCATTGAAGCTAAACGGAGTGGCGTGTCATGATTTTTTGTTTGTTTCGTTTGTATGCACATTCCGCTTATATGCACAAAAATAGAAGGTCCCAAGGGTGTGCATACAAGCGGAATCCACTGTAATTCCTTGGATGGAGATCTTGGTATCCGATGTGGTAGAGTACATTGTTTGCAGAACTGTTCACGTGTGACAAATGTTTACATGTACACTATTTGGAGAAAAAGATCACACTTGTTAATAGCAAGTTAATCCTGTTTGAGAAAGAACAAAAGGAAATGACAAACAAACTGTTGGAGCTAAGCAAACTAAATGACACTCCACCGTCAGAGAGCAGGCAGACTCCTTTGGTAATTAGTGATTCATCTAATAAACCTAGCCTACCAACAATCTTGACTTGCAAGGAACACACAAGTCTGGGGCCAAGGAAAAGGGTAAGAGAGAACGAATGGGAGGATCCCATTAAAGGTGATATAGAATGGACAGAAGTAGGCAGCAAACACAAGCAAAAAAGGAACAAAGAGCAATGAATTTGGAGATAGAATTAACTAATCACTTCTCTACACCCAGTGACTCTAATATCTCAATCTACCATAATGAGACTGAGATCCCCACATCATGACTCACTAAGTCCAGACCCAACACTTCCAACCATGTCAATGCAGACACAGTATCTGGAAATCATACCACTAAAACGACCATAGATATTGCTACCCACTGCACTACTGCAAGTATAACTAATGATTATGACAGAACTCATGCATCTGATACTGTCTGAGATACACTTACAATTAAGGTGACACCCAATACACCTGTACTATCAATTCCTGTGGATATAAACAGCACTCAGAACAACCATGGGGATATGGACATAGGTTATGGCAATTCCACAGATATTGCTACTCAGGACAATCTTACACCTATTCCTGATACCATAACATCAACAAATCAAAAAGCCAAAGTGAACATGCTATAAACAGTGCCACCAATCCCAGTGTCCAATCTGATCTGAACATCACAGTGCCAGCAGAAAAATGCCTACGGTCAACCCGGCCACTGAGCGCAGTGGTTGGATTTCCACTTAGACACGGAGAACTTGGGTTTTGGGAGCGAGCCCGGGTCATCGGAGGGGCCGGCCAGGAGGAGAAGGATTAAGCGTCCCTAGGACTGCTCTCCTTCTCCGGAGGGGGGGGTGGGGGGTTCCTGCGCTCGGTGCGGGAGTGACGCCTAGCGGCAGCTGGGTGCATTACCCCAAGCATGGGTGCATAGTCGAGGGGCACTGGGGCGGGACAGATGCTGGCGTCATTGCACATCTCTGCCCCAGCCTATAGGGGATAAAATTCCCTCTCTGTCGGACGTCTCTATGATGCCCTGCCCCCGAGACTCGATCAGCTGCTTGGCCGAGGGCTCCCCCATCCAGATACAGTCCCACGGTACCGGTGCCTCCTACGGTGCTGTGCCTCGCCTCCCGGGAAAGCCAGGAGGACCAGGGAGCAAGGGGCTCATTAGGCGGTGGAGTCTCAGGGGCACCGTGACCAGGGCGGAGCTCTGCTGGACGATGGAGGGGCAGAAAATAGCAAGGTAAATATAACAAAAAAAAAAAAAGAAAAATGCCCACAGGTCTATCTAGTCTGCCCGATTGTGCAGCTCTTAGTTTCATATTACTACAGCTGCCCCAGCCCTAGAGCCCTAGCCCAGTCTAGAGTGGATCATCCTCCAAACTGCTTTCAACAGTACAATACTCATCATACTGGTGCAACACCCAGACAGATCTATGTCCTAGGAGACTCCATGATGCAATACATTGATAAAACTGTATGTGGGCCCAATAAAGAAAATAGGGCGTGTTGTAGTTTCAGGGGAGCAAAAATTGCTGATGTAACAGATATAATGGATAATATTCTTCAAAACTCAGGTACAAACCAATTGGTCATATTATATGTAGGCACTGACAATATTAACACTTCATCCTTGGAAGATATGCAGTCAAACCTGGTACGGTTATGTGATAAATTAATATCAAAGGGCGGCAACTTATGCATTTCTGAAATTTTACTGGTACCCAGGGCAGGCTACAAAAAAAATCACAAAATTGAACTCTTCAATGAATGGCTGCACAAATGGATGCTACAAATGAACTATGGCTGTTTAACACACTGGGAAAAGATTGTTAATAGAAACAACCTCTTCAGCTGGGATGGCCTCCAGCTCAGCAGATAGGGCAATCTGATATTGGGAAAGCAAATCCTGTATTGACAGGGCTTTAAACTAAACTCGATGGGGCACTTGGGAGAACACCAAAAAAAGGGTGCCAACACACTAAAATAAATAGTAACAACAAATATCTAAAGATATTGTTACTGAATGCTTAGAGTTTAAATCCTTCCAAACTCTCTGAATTGCAGGCAACAATGCTTAGAGACAATTTAGATACTGTTGCTGTGATCGAGACGTTGTGGGACGCTGCAAGTACTTGGAATCAAAACATCACTGGATACAAACTTTACCTAAAAAACAGGGTCAACAAACTGGGTGGAGGTGTATGCCTTTATATAAAAAATAACATTGAGTGCTGTCAAGTATTTCCCCCTCTCTCCACCAATCAAAACTTAGAAAGTGTCTGGGTTCAGATTAAATTAAATAAAACCAAACAGACTGTAACCCTGAGTAACTGTTATCAACCCCCAAACACATCCCCGGAATATAATGATTCTCTAACACAGGAGATCACATATTTAGCTGAGAAGGGAACAGTTGTGGTACTTGGGGACGTTAACTACCCCAGGATTAACTGGGAACTTCTATCAGCCTCCGCTGCTGTTGAAAATACATTCTTAGATGCAATATCTGGTACTGGAATCTCACGGTTAATAACATCCCCTGCTAGAGGTGACAATATTTTGGATTTACTCCTATCCAATAACAGTAATCTAGTAAATAGAATTAATGTTAATGGTCCAATGGGGGTAGTGACCACAATACCATCACCTATAAAACTGACTACCCCAGAAGAAAAACCGTCATAAAACAGTCCCTAAGAAACCACAGTCGCGCAAACTTTGATCTCATAATTAATTACCTACATTCAATCAACTGGGATTCTCAGATGGAGGGTAAAACAACAGAAGACTGCTGAAGTTTATTAAAAAAACACTCACTACTAGGTCGGCCTGGTGGCGCAGAGGGTTGAGGCACTGGACACAATGCCGGCGAGCCGGGTACGGGAATGACCTGGGGTCGACAGGGTGCCAGTGTGGGGGGGCAGAGCAGGATTGAGCATGCCAGTGGGCAGCTCTCCTCTCCTGAGGGTGGTGACGGTGGGTTGCCGCCCCCCTGTAGTTCCTCTCCCACCCAGTGGAGATCCGGTGGGTAGCGTGGGCGGAGAGGGGGCGGCAAAGTATCAGAAGGTGGAAGGGGCTGAGCTGGTGCCACAGGGTGCGAAGCATGCCTCCACATGCGTGCATGGCCATGTGCCAGGGCCTTGGGGGGGGGCCGGGGAGAAAATCTGCAAAAAATACATATGTGTCCCCATCGCCAGTTGGTGGGAGGAGGTGACTGGGACCAAAAAGCTAAAAAAAAAAAAAAAAACACTACTGGCTGAATCAAAATATGTTCCATTGCTAAAAACACACATCAGTAAGGGCAGAATCCCACTATGGCTAACTAAGGCTGTAAAAAGACAAATCAGAGATAAAGAAAAAGCTTATAACAAAATGAAACAAAATAACAATACCGTCACTCATGCTAAATACAAAAAGAAACTCAAGAAACTTCAACATCTTATCAAATGAGAAAAAACTAAAATAGAACTAAGAATAGCCCACACAAAGGACAATAATAAGGCATTCTACAGATATGTCAACAGCCACAAAAACTCAAAACATGAACTAGGACCTATAAGAGTTAATGGTGTAACAATAAATGAAGGACAAAAAATTGCTGAGGAATTTAATAAGTATTTTTGTCAGGTTTATAATCAAAAGGAAACAAATATTATTATCAATAACAACTCAACAAATAACATTATATTCACCAAAGAGAAAACCCTGGCAGTCATAAAAAAACAGGGTAAACTCATCTCTAGGCCCTGACAACCAAAGTTCTAGATTAATAATCCTAATGATGCAGTTAGCATGGTTCAAAATGATTTTCTTCTTTTTCAATCATGATTGTCATAAAAAAAAGATAATTAATGAAAAAAACTCATGATCTTTACTTGTTCTAAAAAGAAAAGGGATTTAGCAGCCCCTCTGGTTGATATCCAGGGTGAAGCTATCAACCTAGTCGATAGTTTTAAATATCTAGGTATTACCCTGGACTCTGGCCTCATTTTTGAGACTCATATTATCAACATTATTAAAGTCTTGCATCAGAAGCTGGGTTGCATGTTTAGGATTAAGTGGTTTCTGACTTTAGATTCGAAAAGGATATTAACGGATAATTTCATTTTTGCGTTGCTTGACTATGATTTAGCAATCTATTCTGCCACCAGTGAAGGGATGTTGTTTACATTAAATGCTACTTACAACTCTTCTTTGAGGGTTATGACTGATTTCCCTCAAAGGGCCCATCATTGTTTATTGTATAAGGTTTCTGGCTGTCCCTCTTTAAGAAATAGGGTCAAGGTAAGTTTAGGTTCTCACTTATTTAAAGTAACCAAGGGTTTTCTTCCTTCCTTCTTTACTAAATTATTTCTGAAAAGTCCTGCTTTACGTATAACTAGATCTCTGAGTAGATATGTCTTTCAACTCCCACTATGTAAAAAAGTCTATGGTCAAAGATCTTTATTATATCATGCTCCCCGCTTTTTTAACTCTATTCCAAGTGAAATATTGAATTGCAACACTATTAGTACTTTTAAATCTCGACTTAAACTATGGTTGAATTCCTGCAATGACTGCTCTTGCAATTCTTAATAATTGTTTACTGGATTGTTTGTTATATATATTGTTGAATTATGTCTTGTCTGTTTAAATTTTTTTTGTACACTTGACGTTTGTGAAAACAGGCACTTGTGCTCATCTTGCTTTCAAGTATAAAAAACAAAAAATGAAAAAATGAAATAGTAGAGGCATCCATTACCCTAGTGCTCCCCTTAACTAAATTATATAACAAATCAATAGCTACTGGTGAAGTGCCTAATGACTGGAGAAATTCAATAGTCGTTCCTATTCATAAAAAAGGAGTGAGGGATAATGTTGCCAATTTCAGACAGATTAGCCTAACATCTACCGTATGCAAAACCATGGAACAACTAATTAAGAACAAACTCACAGCTGAGCTTGAATCTCTGGGGCCCACTGATCCTCACCAACACGGGTTTAGGAGAGAGTACTCATGTACCACTAACCTGATCACTTTTTACAAAAATGTAGGGGTTAGCCTTGACAATTCCAAACCTGTGGATGTAATCCTTCTTGACTTTTGCAAGGCTTTCGATAAGGTCCCACATAGTGAATTAATCAACAAACTGATTAAAATTGGCCTATCAATGTCATTGATCAGATGGATCAATAACTGACTTGATAGCAGAAAGCAGCAGGTCGGATTTGGGAATGCACTTTCCATCACTGGAGAAGTCAGTAGTGGGGTCCCACAGGGTTCGGTCCTCAGACTGACCCTGTTTAACCTCTTCATAAGTGACTTAAATAACAACAGCAAAAATAATACAGCAAAATTTGCTGACGATACTAAATTGGAAGGGAAGTAGACACCATTGATAAGCAACTGTCACTTAAATGTGACCTAAAACAAATAGAGGAGTGGACTATCGCTAACAAAATGTCACTGAATCTGGACAAATGTGTTGTCCTCCATATGGTCATCAGTAATCCTCTTACTATGTAAACACTTCACCAAACACCAATAAAAAGGTTACTAAAGAACGGGATTTAGGTAAAATAATCAACAACTCCCTCACCAGCAGTTATCACTGCAAAAAAATAGCTCAAACCTCCAACATGATTCTTAACTGCATCAAACGCACATTTGTAAATAGGAGTAAACAATTTATCATTCCACTGTACACAACATATATTAGGCCTCACTTAGATTTCTGCTCTCCTTTCTGGAGTCCATACCTCATAAAAGACATCAACCTTATAGAACAAGTACAGCATCGAGTCACAAAACTAATCCCAATGCTTAAAAATAAATCCTACAAAGATTGGCTATCACTAACTGGATTAGCTACACTGGAGGAAAGAAGAAACAGGGGTGATCTTCTACAGCTATACAGAATTCTTCATAACCCGACATTAAGAGCACAATGTGATCTAAACTTTGCAAACTGTACCACAACTCTGAGAAGTCACAAGCAACAGTTAGTTGTCCCTAGAGCCAACATCCATAAAAGGGATCACTTTTTCACAATCAGAGCTGTGAAAAAGTGTAATGTTCTACCAAAGTATGTTGTTGAGGCCAGTAACTTCAGCATCTTTAAAGAGAAGGGCAGACAGTAAGGAGAACCAGGAATAAATGACAACCAGGGAAGGAGCTGGAGTAGAACAGCTAAACAGTCTAGGGAGGTCAAATCATGGAAAGCCATGTGCGCCAATGCCAGAAGCCTTAGCAATGAGATGGAGGATCTGGAGGCTGTCATGGTGCAGTCAGACCTGGACATTGTGGCCATCACAGAAACCTGGTGTAATGATAACCACGACTGGGAGATGGCCATACCTGGCTACAACATATTCAGAAGAGACGGCAGGTAGGAAGGGAGGAGGAGTGGCACTGTATTTGAAAAATGACATAAGGGCCACAGAGATCCAGGAGGAACAAAATGGGGGAGAGGTACTGTGGGTTAAGCTGGAAAGGAAAATGGGGCCAGCCATCCGCACAGGTGTGGTCTATAGGCCACCAGCCCAGGAGGAAGAAACAGATAAGGTGCTGATGCTAGCCATCCAAAGGATGTCAGACATGGGTGAAGTAGTGCTGGTTGGAGACCTCAATATTCCAGATGTGGACTGGAGCATCCCAGCAGCAGCATTAACTAGGAGCAGATCTATCCTGGACTCCCTTCAGGGTGCCTTCCTCAAGCAACTGGTCATGGAACTAACTTGGCAGAAGGCAATACTGGACCTAGTGCTCACAAATAGGGACAGTGTGATGGGGTAACAGTGGGGGAGTACCTGGGGAACAGTGACCACCAGTCATTGTGGTTTGAAATCACAGAAGGAGCAGAACCAAACCACACAAAAACACGTACTGTATCCTGGATTTTAGGTGGCAGACTTTGGGAAAATGGGGAGATGCTTGAAAGAGGCATTAAGAAGAATGGGGCAGGAATCAGGTGTTGAGGAACAGTGGGCAGTATTTAAAACGGGGATTACAAGAACAACAGAATTATGCATTAAGCAGGTTAGCAAGGGGGAAAGGAAGAGGAGGCCATTATGGTTTTCCAAGGAGGTAGCGGAGAAAGTGAAAGCCAAAAAGATTGCATTCAGGCAATACAAAAAGACACAGGTGGAAGGGGATAGGGAGAAGTACCAGGAGAAGCAAAGGGAGGCAGGGAGGTCAGTAAGGGAAGCCAAAGCTCAGAGAGAAGAGCACATTGCAAAATCAGTGGGTAGCAGGGACAAAACCTTTTTACAGCTACATAAGTGAAAAAAGAAAGGCAAAGGGAGGGATAGTGAGACTGAAGGGGGAGGATGGGGGCCACATGGAGGATGACAACAGTAAAGCTGACATATTGAACAGGTATTTCTGCCCAGTCTTTACTGAGGAAGAGGAGGGTAATGGGTCTGAAGGAAGTACAAGGGGTGGGAATGGTGCAGAAATGGACACAAGTCCCTTTACATGAGAAAGGGTCCTGAAGGAACTGGAAGTAATAAGAGTTGATAAAGCAACGGGGCCAGATGGGGTGCAGGATCCTTAAAGAACTAAGAGAAGTGGTGGCTGAACCTCTGGCAATCCTGTTTAGCCGATCACTGGAAACAGGGGAAGTACCCAAAGACTGGAGGACAGCAGATGTAGTCCCCTTATACAAAAGTGGGAACAAAGAGGAAGCGGGGAACTACAGACCAGTCAGCCTCACTTCGGTAATGGGGAAGATCATGGAAGCACTACTGAAGGAGAGATTGGTGGAACATTTGGTTATCAATGGACTACAGGACCCGAGGCAGCATGGTTTCACCAGGGGGAGGACATGTCAGACCAACCTCATTGAATTTTGCGACTGGGTGACTAGGGAGGTGGATCAGGGGAGGGCAGTGGACATGGCCTATCTGGACTTCAGCAAGGCCTTTGACACGGTACCACATAGAAGACTATTACACAAACTGGGGAATATGGGTGTAGGCAGGACAGTAGTGCAGTGGGTAGGTAACTGGCTGGGCGGCAGGACACAGAAGGTGGTGGTAAATGGCTGTCACTCCACAGAGGGAAGAGTGACCAGTGGGGTACCACAGGGATCAGTGCTGGGACCAGTCCTATTCAACATCTTCATCAGTGACATTGCGTAGGACCTAGAAGGCAGAATTTCCCTGTTCGCTGATGACACAAAGCTCCATAACAGAGTAGACACACCAGAGGGTATAGACAGAATGAGAAAGGACCTGCAGAAACTTGAAGAATGGTCAGTGGTTTGGCAGTTGAAATTCAATGCAAAGAAGTGTAAGATAATGCATATGGGGCACAAAAACCCTGGCACAATATATCAGTTGGGGGTGAGGATATAGCATGCACCAAGCAGAAAAGGGATCTTGGGGTTATCATCTCTGATGACCTCAAGGTAGGGAAACAGTGTGACAAGGCAGCAGGTTAAGTAAATAGACTGCTGGGATGCATAGGCAGGGGCATCACCAGCAGGAAAAGGGAGGTCATAATTCCACTATACAAGACACTAGTGAGGCCCCACCTGGAGTACAGTGTACAGTTTTGGAGACCTTACTTACGTAAGGACATAGACAGGGTAGAGAAGGTTCAGAGGAGGGCAACAAAGATGGTACATTTATTTATTTTAGTTGTTTTAACCAGGTATAGCACACTAAGCTGAAAGCTTTTTTTTACAGGAGCGACCTGGGAGCACAAAGAGGTTAAGTGACTTGCTCAGGGTCACACAGTATGCAAGTGGAAGCTGTGGGATTCAAACCCAGGTCTGGTCTGCTGGATGTCACCAGATTTGCAGCTCAGAGCCTTAGACCACTGCGCTATACTGCCTCCACTGTACATGGATTGCATCATAAGTCCTATGAGGACAGGTTGAAGGAATTGAATATGTACTCCCTGGAGGAGAGGAGGAGGGAGAGAGGGAATATGATGGAGACATACAAGTATCTTACAGGGAGGAACAGGGTGCAGGAAGACACTATTTTTAAGCAAAAAAAAGATGTTCCAGGACTAGAGGGCATGTGATAAAGTTGCTGGGAGGACGATTCAGAGGAAACGTGAGGAAGAATTTCTTCACAGAACGGGTGGAGAACAAATGGAACACCCTGCCAGAGGAAGTGGTGGGGGCTGAAACAATCACAGGATTTAAGAATGCATAGGATAGACATAAAGGAATTCTGGAGGTCAGGGTTAAGGGGCAACAGACTTCTAGAAAAACTTAAAGTAAACTTGGAAGTTCAAATGGGCAGACTGGGTGGGCCATAGGCCCTTATCTGCCGACACTGTCTATGTATCTATGTATCTATGTAGGAGGGCAACAAAGATGGTACATGGATTACACCACAAGTCCTGTGAGGACAGGTTGAAGGAATTGAATATGTACTCCCTGGAGGAGAGGAGGGAGAGAGGGGATATGATAGAGACATACAAGTATCTTACAGGGAGGAACAGGGTGCAGGAATACACTATTTTTAAGCGAAAAAGATGTTCCAGGACTAGAGGGCATGGAATGAAGTTGGATGGAGGACGATTCAGAGGAAACGTGAGGAAGAATTTCTTCACAGAATGGGTGGTGGACAAATGGAACACCCTGCCAGAGGAAGTGGTGGGGGCTGAAACAATCACGGGATTTAAGAATGCATGGGATAGACATAAAGGAATTCTGGAGGTCAGGGTTAAGGGGCAACAGATTTCTAGGAAAACATAAAGTGAACTTACATGCTCAAACGGGCAGACTGGGTGGGCCGTAGGCCCTTATCTTCTGACACTGTCTATGTATCTATGTAGGTTAGACAAGCATTTAAACTGGGTCAGAACCTAATACTAATACACCCATTACATTGTGGGAAACATCCTTGATGGGCCTCGGCCTTCTCATGTCTACAGACAACCTAGTAACGACATTGTGCCGTTTTGCTGGGTAGATTGGATTGTGGAATAAGGATGCATAAGGCCTGGGGTTAGTGTGATTAATAGTATTCAAAGGTGCATTTACAGCTGAAGCACCCTACTCAGAAAGTGGAGCAGTAACATTTGGATTTGCTGGGTTAGCCACAGGTTCTTGACCCAAAGGAGACCTTTTGGGACCAGCTTCCATTAGATGAGGTTGGGGTAGGTCTGAAATAGCACTTATGTTCAAGGTGGGGTGCTGTGTAAGCAAAAGTTTGGCAGATAAAGCCAATGGGGAGACTGGAGAATCAGAGGTAGTAGAAGCACTATGGGAAGCAGGTATTTCTGAATTTACAATCGCATCATTGGGTTCAGAAGAAGACTGAGTACCTGTGTGTGTAGCAGTTGCCATGTCTTTCTGTACTGCAATAGATGGTGATGATGATCTGGTGGTTGCATCACAAGGTCTCTGTCCTAAAGCTAGCATAACAATAGCGGTGGATCCTGAAACCCATTCACCAGTTTCTGTTGATTTTTCCCAGCCTGCGTTACTCAGGACTGTTTCAACTGACCACTCCTCTTGACTGGACTGTAATGAGAATGAGGGACGTCTTAGGTTGAGCGATGCTAAACCCGTTTGTGCCATTCCCAGCACCCCCTTAACATTCATAGAAAAACTGGAGTCCATGATGTCTGGCTCAGGTTGCCCTGTACCTGTCTTGTCTGTAGCTGCCGTAGTTGTATTTCCAGAGGCGGCAGAATGCAGCGTAAGAATTTTTGCTCTTCTTCTTGCAGCAAAGTTTGAAGTAGTGCCAGAATTAAAGATTCCTCTGTCGATTTTGGATATTAGTACTGGTGCCTGTAGCTGTGGAGTCAGAACCTGGACTTGCAACTGGAACATTTCTAGACTGAGTGGCATTTGCAGCTGCTTATATTTCCATATCCTCTTCAGGTAAGGTTTTTGTAACTGGTAGCTCAGAACCTTCTTTAGTGTCAAAAAACAATTTGGTTTCTGCAATAGGAGAGGCAGGGGAAGAGACCTGCTTCCCAGCCTTCAGAATATCCATCTGCTCCACAGAAGCACAGCAAGTGGCCATTGTACTGACAGCTAGAGGTTCCCCTACTAGAGAGTAGGGGAATTTCACTGGTGTCCTGGCCAACATTCCCATTCCATAAAACCAGTTCATGCCATTGTCTAAGGCTATATGTAACATGGCATCAAACAGAAATGGCAAATAAAGTAATTTCATTGGACCAAATATAACACATGACCAATGTTGGAGCAGTGATTAACTCCCCAGTAAGGCCCACTTCAACTATTAATCATGGGGTCACCGGGTCAAGCTCTAGCACCACTACCTGTCACAGCAGCAAACAGAACACACATTGCAGTGAATACGCAGGATCTCAATTCGCTGACACAAAGCCGAACAGAACTCTAAAAACAGAAACAACAACAACGCAAGTATTCCCATATTACAAACACATTAATGCCCTCTGGAGTCGGATTCTACTGGGGAATTAATGCATGGTTGGGTAGTTGTATGCTCTCGGCCAAGGTCTCGTACACAGCCCCCCCAACCATGAATTAATTTCAGTAGAAGCCTTCTTCATCGGGCATTAATGCTTACATGTGGGTGTTGATATGCTAAAGTGCTTTGGGATACAGTGTGTATGAAAAGTGTTATATAAATGTTGATTCTTCTTTTTCTCCTTCTTCTTGATCATCCTCCTGTGCCTCCTTCTCCATGGGGCACTGCTGCCCCAAAGAACCAAGCAAGAGCAATGGCACATCTTCCTGTGCCTCCTCCTCCTCCTCCATGGGGTGCTGGTGGCCCAAAGAACCAAACAAAAGCAGACTGATAGCCACGGACCCCTCAGTAGGGGTACTACTGCCACAAAGAACCAGATAAGAGAAAACTGATAGTCACTATACTGCTGCCCCATTCTTCTGTGCCTCCTCCTCTATGGGGTGCTATGGTCCCAAAGATCCCGTAAAACTGCTGCCCAAAGGAAATTAAGTTATTGTTTCAAAATGTTCAGTTCACTTGTTGACTTGCTATACCAGTTGCTGTAAAAGGCCAACCCTACACCCACCCACCAACCCACTCTCACAATGGAATGATATATATATATATATATATATATATATATATATATATATATAGAGAAAAACACGCTGTCATATAATATCCTTTCACTGTCACTACTTAAAATGTGTGACCAGTTACCTGTGCTTGTAAAAAGTGTTCAGTTCAGGGCATGAAATTCATAAAAGAATTTACCAGCCCACTGTGGTAGCATGTAACTTTTGAAAATACATGCCCGTAAACTAATTTACATGCCAACCAGTGTTCTTCACTGTAACACCTCTATTTCATCATCAGTGTACTTTGTGTTAGAATTCATCACATATTTAATTTAGTTCCAGTAAGGTAGGGTGGCTAACTGAGTAAGGCTTAATACCTTAAGCCTAATAAATGCCCAGTCCTTAAAAATACTTGCAGCCCCCAGCTCTTGAAAGGGCTTTCAAACCTTTTATTTATCTGGCACATGGCATTAAAAAGGACTTAACTTTAAAGCAGCAGTACAATGAAAATGGGCAAAAAAATTTGACCCAACCTTTTTTCCCTATAAAAGATTCCAGGCATCCTTCAGTTTTATTTTGTGCTAACATTTTCTAATTTCACCAAACTTTTTGTATTTTTTATATATTTTAGTTTAGGTTTTTTCCCCTCAAGAAAAAAGATGGCCACAACATTTGGCTTAGAAATACCATTATAGATCTAGTAAGGGTTAGGACCAAGGAAAGAAAATAGTGTGTGCATCATAGGAGGTACCTAAAAAGTAGATTGCTATGTATGCTAATATTTTTAATAACTGTAGCTGAAACTAGCTTTTTGGAACAACATTTGTAGTTGGACTGCGTCTTTAAGCCCTAGCCCTTAAAATGGCTTTGAAGTGAAATGTACCTGCTACCAAATGTCTTTATGTTCCCAGCAACACAACCTTTGAAAGGGCTACTAAAATGAAATTTAAATTGCCTGTAGACCTAAAGTAAGTGGTTTAACTCACAGCCAGCACTCAATAGGGCTTTTTAAACAGATTTTTTTTTTGCTTGCTTAGCTTCTTCCAGACTTTACTTGCCCCCGCACCCTGAAAAAGGCTTTTTAAAATTATTTTAATGCCTGCGTCTATGCCCTAACAGGTCCTTCAAAGGACTTATCCCTCAAGTTCTTTTTTTTGTAAACTTTATTTCAGGCACAGAGCATAGTACATTGCATTGGCAGAGAGATATAACACTGAGAACATATTGTGTAGTAAATCATCCCATAGAGTAAATCATTCAGACCCATAGATTTTAAAATCCACTGATGTCAAAGGATGATACAAGAGAGATACAACGAAATGTGAGCAAAACTCACAGCTTATTAATACTAATACAAAGGGTTCTTAGCCAAACATTTTTAAGGAGTATGGAGGTGTTATACCATGTGAAGATGAAGGCTGTACCCAATTAAGAGTCTCCACAAAAAGGAGACATAAGTACTTAAGAAAGGCATCTTCAGAATACAGGGAACCAATTTTGCTGCATCGCCCACTCCACGGGGCCCCATACTGTCACGTATTTATCCATATGCCCCTCACCTTGTACGGGGTCCTCTCCAACTTCATACATTCTAATAAAAAGTTTAACCAAACAGTTACAGAAGGAGTTTCCTTAGTCATCCAGTATATTACTATATTTCATATGCCCACACAATCCCCAATCGAAATAGGCCAAGGTTAAGCATATCGACCTCCCCATACCCCGGAGGAGCCCCAAGAGAATCTTGATGGGGTCCAACCTTAGGGACAAGCTCAGAACCTGTGACAGTAAAGCCAAGACACTGCCCCAGAAGGTCTGAATCCTTGGACATTCCCAAATGAAGTGGAAGAAGGACCCAACATGGCTCTCACACCTTGGGCAAAGATTGGAGGCAGAGTCTATCTTTTTGGCCAGCTCTGGGGTGAAGGAGGCCCGAGTAAAGATGTTATACTGGACAGCTTGAAGCTTATTATTAACTGAGAAATTTAAAAGGTACCTAAGAATCTGAGTCAAATCTCCACCCGTCAGACAATATGGGAGCACATCATTCTTCCATCCAGCCATAAGTCTCTCCAAGGGGTTCTTAAGTGCTTCCAACAATATTCTGTAGCAACTTCTCAAAGGTTTAAATGAGGCGTCCCCCAGTATGAGCTATAAATAGTTCCTCTAGGAGGGAGTTGGTAAAGGTTCTCCCTTGAGTCAACCAGGCTCTTACCTCTCTCTGGACCCTAACCAGAAGGGAAAAGTGGGATGCCGTAAGGGTAAATCTTCTGGATAACTCCCTGAAAGGGACAGCACCCCCATCTTCCCATATTTGACCCACAGTATGTAGACCCTTTTTCTTCCATAACTTGAGAATCTGGCATTCCCACCCCGAAATTCCCATACTCCCCAGCATCACTTCCAAGTCTGTATCGGGAGAAAAAGAAGGAGCATGTTGGAGAATAAGGTGGGCTTCTCTCCAGGCACAGAAGGCAGTGTCCGAGCAGGGGTTAGGGAGTTTAGCATAATTCCCATCATATAAGTACTCCACCATGGTGCAGTTATAAAGGGGACAAGATAATGTATTCTCCAGCTCTACCCAACCCAGGTAGGGTGGTCCCTCCCTCACTAAGTCCTGAATATAAGCTAATTGTGCAGCAAGAAAGTAGTGTTTAACACTGGGTAGCTGTAAGCCTCCCCTGCCTATCAGTAACCAGAGTATCTCCTTTTTTACTTCAGGACGTTTACCTTGCCACAACAGCTGGGTCATGGCTCTCTCTAGGGCTTTAATAAATTTGTTAGGAATGCTTATTGGAAGGGTCTGGAAAATATACAGGAACTGTGGAAGGATACTCATTTTTACCAAATTAACACGCCTGATCAGGCAGAAGACACCAAGAAGAAGGAGCTGCTGTTATAACGATACTTCTCTACTGGGACTGAAGAACTAGAACTCTACTACTGGGACCTTCAGTTTAGGGTAAAAACAAAACAAAAAAAAGTTAGTGAGTTTGTCTGACTTGGCTGATGTGAATTGTTATCTGTGCATTATCTAGGTGTTTATCTCAGGTGGCTGAAGGGAATTGTTATCTGTGCAATTAACTAACTGTTGAAAAAGCTGTAAAGTAGGGGGAATGGCTTAGCTAGAAGGAAGTCAGGTTAAAGCCAGATTTAAAAACTGCCCTAGATAGCGTCTGCCAGAGAACAGGCAGAGAATGCCAAGAAGAAGGAGCTGCTGTTATAACTATACTTCTCTACTGGGACTATATTGTCCTTCTTCCCTCCCCTGCACCCCCCCCAAGCCAGTTATCCTTTTATAGGCACAGGATTTGACTGACAACAGGAACTTCCTGTTTGGGAGCAGGAAGTGAGTGATCATAGAGCCACAAAAGACTCACCATCCTAGAAGGAAAAGAGTAGCTCTCCTCCACCCCCACAGCTGCTGGAGGTCTGACTCTGAGCAAGTAAGGAAACTATTGAGAAATATAGAAACTTCTTGACTCAGAACAGAAAGATCAGGAGCTTAAAGGGCACAGAAACAGTAAGTAACTAGGGAGAATAAAAAAATGAATAAATAAATAAAAAATAAACAGATGAAAGAGTAAGTAGTCCAAACAACAGTTAAGGTGCCAAAAATAAGACATGATGGGAATGGTGCAGTGCAGTGGCTGTGGAGCAGCAGTCTTCCGGGAGATGTTCTGCAAGATGCGGTGTCCCATCTGCAGGCACCTCTCTGGGCTGAGGGAGGAGGTTGCTCATCTCCAGGCTGAGTTGGCCAGGATTTGGGGAACCTCCTCTATCACCCAGGGACCACCTGGGCCACTGCTGTTGCCTCAGAGGTTGCCAAGAAAGAGGAGTGGTTGGACCACATTGGGCTCAGGGAGGGTGAGGGTGCTGGAACAGAGGTGCATCCCTTCAGCTGTACCTCTCCACAATTCATATGCCATTCTGGCAAAGTGTGGTTCCTCTATGGAGGCACCCACAGTGGAGACTAAGGAGGATGCTGGGAACCTCCACAAAGGAGACCTACAGGAGGATGGCATGGGACACCGCAGGGAAAGGAAATGACTCCTGGTGGGGGACTCCATTGTTAGGGGGGTAGAACTGGGGGAGGAAGGGGAGAGGGAGGTAAGGTCCTTTTCTGGCTCCATGGCTTGGAGGGACAGGGAGCGAATCCTCAGGATCGCTGGAGCAGCCGCACGGGGAGGGAGCTGGATGTCATTGTCCACCTAGGGACAAATGACCTGGCTGAGAAAGGGATCAGAGCAGTGCAAGAAGAGTTTGTGGAGTTGGGGAAGGGCCTTAGACAAGTAGCACGCATGGTAACTTTCTTGGAGGTGATGCCTGTCTATGGCAAGGGTGAGGCTAGGGTGCTCCACACCATGGGATTCAATCAATGGTTGAAAAACTGGTGCAGAGCTCAGGGATTTGGCTTCAGTTAGGACTGGGGGTCCACCTGGAGGGATACATGTCTATACTGGCGTGACAGTCTGCATCTGTCCAGGAGGGGAACCAGGATCCTAGGTGATAGGTCTAAATGCTTCATTGGCAAGAATTTAAACTAGTCAAGGGGGAAGGCACTGGAAAGGAGCAGGGAAATCCTAGCACCCCCCAAAAAATCAGGGCAGTAAGTGAGGTAAACACCAAGATAGAGATGTCGATAGGGAGAAGAGCAGGGGTAAATGGAGAAAATGACAAAGGGAATAAGGACAGGGATGAGGCAAAAAGGGGTAAGGCCATCAAGAAATGGAGGGTAATGAGTACCAATGCCCATAGTCTGGGCTACTAGCTCCCTGAACTGGTGGCCTTGATGGAAGAGGGATGCCTGGATATCATAGCAGTCACAGAAACATGGTACACAGAGAACCATGACTGGGATGTTAACATACCGAGGTACACAACCTACAGGAGAGACAGGGAGGGTAGAAGAGGGAGAGGAGCAGCTCTCCATGTCAGGGAAGGGATAAAAGCAACAGAACAAAAGAGTAAACAGGGAGGAGAGGAGGCACTGTGGGTCACCTTAGAGACCGGAAATGGCATCACTATCCGCACAGGGATTGTATACAGACCCCCATGTCAGGTGGAAGGAATGGACAAGGATATGATAGAAGGCATCCTTAGGTTGGCAGAGAAAGGGGAGATACTGTTGATGGGGGACATGAACATGCCAGATGTTAACTGGAGCACCTTTGCTGCAGCCACATCCAAGAGCAGGGCCATTCTCGATGCCCTACAGGTGGCATGCCTCAGACAGCTAGTTTTGGAGCCCACTCGTGAGGGAGCAATCTTAGACCTCATACTCTCAAATGGGGACAGTGAAAGGATCTCAGATCTAGAAGTTGGTAGCCATTTGGGAACAAGTGACCACCAAACAGTGTGGTTCAAGATAAACTCAGCTACAGAGTCAAACCATACAAAAATTAGGGTACTGGACTTCAGGAGGGCTGACTTTGGTAAGATGGGAGAGTGCCTTAGAAAAGCACTAGCAAACAGGCTAGAAGGAGGGGTGGAGAAGCAATGGGGAAACATCAAAACTGCCATCACAGAGGCAACACACCTTTGTGAGAAGCAAATAAATAAATCAAAATGAAAGAAAAAGCCACTATGGTTCTCAAAAGAGGTGGCGGGGAAGGTTAGGGAGAAAAAGATAACATTTAGGAAGTATAAGGAAACACAGAAGGAGCAGGACAGAGAACTGTACCAGTTAAGGCAGAAGGAAGGAAGCAAGGAGGGAAGTCAGAACTGAAGGGCCCAAACTGAGGAAAAGATAGCCAACTCGGTTAAGAAGGAGGATAAAACCTTTTATAGGTACATCAGGGAGCAAAGAAAGACAAAGGGAGGGATAGTGAGGCTGAATAGAATGGACAGTGGGTGGGCAGAGAGGGACAGTGAAAAGGCAGGGATACTGAACGAATACTTCTGCTCAGTATTCACAAAAGAGGAGGAGGAGTAGGTGCCTAATCCAATTAACAGAAGCACTCTGGACAAGGGGGTCGATCCCAGCCATTTCACAGAAGAAAGGGTTCTGAAAGAACTCCTAAAACAGAAGGTGGATAAAGCAATGGGGCCTGACAGAATTCACCCTAGAATTCAAAAAGAATTAAGGGGAGAACTAGTGACACCACTGACTACCCTGTTTAACAAATCATGGGAGGATGGTGTGGTACCTGAGGACTGGAGGAAGGCAGATGTGATTCCCCTTCACAAAAGTGGGAGCAAGACAGAGGCAGGAAACTACAGACCTGTCAGTCTGACCTCTGTGGTAGGGAAAGTGATGGAATTACTTCTGAAGGAAAGAATTGTTGAGTACCTAGAGGCCAGTGGGGCACAGAAGCCAAGGCAGCATGGGTGCACAGCAGGAAAGTCATGTCAGATGAATCTAATTAATTTCTTTGACTGGGTGACCAAAGTAGTAGACCAAGGAGGGGCTGTGGACAGGGCCTACCGAGACTTTAGCAAGGCATTTGACACAGTCCCACACAAAATATTAATAATCAAATTAACCAGCCTGGGAGTGGGTCCCAGGGTGGTAGCCTGGGTAAAACATTGGCTGGACAACAGGACACAGAAGGTACCGCAGGGTTCAGTACTGGGTCCAGTCCTTTTTAATGTCTTTATAAGTGAACATTGCAGAGGGACTGGAAGGAAAAATATGCCTCTTTGCAGATGACACAAAGATCTGCAACAGGGTTGATACACAAGGAGGTGTGGAAAGGATGAGAAAGGACTTGGCAAGGTTGGAGGAATGGTCAGAAATATGGCAGCTCGGATTCAATGTAAAGAAGTGCAAAATAACGCACCTGGGAAACAAAAATCCAGGGGAAGATTACACAATGCGAGGGGAGGTAGCAACAACAACAAAAATGGAAAGGGACCTGGGGGTAATCATATCAGATGACCTTAAGGTTAGCAAACAATGTGAGAAGGCAGTACGGAGGACTGGGGGATACTGGAATGTATAGGGAGAGGCATCACCAGCAGAAAACAGGAAGTTGTTATCCCTCTGTACAGACAGTTGGTGAGACCCCATATGGAGTACTGCATCCAGTTCTGGAGACCCCATCTCCGCAAGGACATAGACAGGATGGAGGCAGTCCAGAGGAGGGCAACTAAAATGGTGCATGGTCTGCAAGAGAAGCCATATGAGGAGAGACTAAAGGAGCTTAATATGTATACCTTTGAGGAAAGGAGGGAGAGGGGGGACACGATAGAGACTTTTAAGTACCTCAGTGGAGTCAACAAAGTCCAAAAGGGTAGTATCTTTCAGAAAAAGGGATGGCAAGAACAAGGGGTCACAATTTGAAAATAGAGGAGGGATGACTCAAGGGCAATGTGAGAAAGTATTTTTTCACAGAGAGGGTGGTGGACTCATGGAACAGCCTTCCTGAGGAGGTTGTGGCGTCTAAAACTGTGGGAGAATTCAAGAATGCATGGGACAGACATAAGGCAATTCTTGTTGGGGTAGGAAGAAATAGGCTGTTGGTTAACTAGGATCTACAGCTTATCCTGTAGGTAGGGAAATGGGCAGACTAGGTGGGCCAAGCGGTCTTTATCTGCTGTCAAAATCTATGTTTCTATGTTTCTAGGGCAGGGCTCTCGAGCTGGTGCACTGATCTTTTATTTTGTGACTCACTGGGAGGAGATTGGCCTGGGCCATAAGGGATAATCTAGCTGTTAATATCACTCCCAAATATTTAATCGAGGTGGGGGGTTGGGGCACCACTATCGATCTAAACGTAATAGGTCACTTTGTCTTCCCCATGGGCAGCCACTCACATTTTGACCAGTTAATCTAGTGACCAGAAAGGGGGCCATATACTTGGAAAATTCTGACCAAAGCTGGCAGAGCCTGATCAGGGTGCCTTAGGAAGAGAAGGATATCATCGGCAAAGAGAGAAATCACATGGTTCTTTCCTCCTCAGGCTAGCCCCTCTGTTATCCTTTTTTGCCAAATTGCTCCCACCCCGGGCCTCAATAGTGAGGACATAAAGCAGAGGGGAGAGAGGACAGTCCTGTCTCATTCCTCGAGTGAGGCCGGAGGGGGATGAAAGCACACTACTTGTCAAAATCTGGGCTTGGGGGTTTTTTTAGAGCTTGAATCCAACCCATGATTCCCTCTCCCAACCTAAATTTACATAGAACTGTCAGCATAAATGGCCATTTGACTTGGTTGAATGCCTTTTCAGTATCTAATGCCAAAAGGCTCGTTCCCCCCCCACCCAGGAGTGCATGATATATATATATTTGAAACAAATTGTGTAGTAAATGATGCTTAATTGTTTGGAGTTGTATGTTTTTAATGATTGTTATTGTGCTGTGTTTTTTTTATTTTATTGATGTATGGCACCCAGAGCCTCCGGGATGGGCGTCTTTTTAAATAAAATTTGCCTTGCCTTGCCTATTTTTTTATTGATATTTTCTCCCCGGGGCTCCAGTCGACATTGACATCCCAATCGACCCCCTAGCTCTAACACCCGACATCAGGCCATCCTCCTCATTACCCCTATGGATTATCCCCCATGGCAGGGTGGTGAGGAGCTACCTAGCTCAACCCACCGGAGCAGGATCTGGATGAGGAGGCACCATTTGGGTTGGGCAGTGGGGATCGGAAGCTCATGTTGCCCGATCGGAACCCATTTTTCAATTTTCCGCCTTGGGGAGTGCCGGAGTGCAATGACATCTAGGCACATAGCTGACATCTGCTGCACTCTGCTCCCCCTTGCTACACTGCTCTAGCAGTACCTCTGGTCATCACCAGGGGCCGCTTCAGAGTGATAGGACCCTGGATCCCTCCCCGGGATAGGAGTGCAATCCTCCGGGTGCTCCATCCTATCCATCCCCTGCAGACCCTTGGCGGCCCAGGCTCGCGTCTGAACCCGGGTCGCCAGCATGGTGTGAGGTGTGGCATCCAGCACCTCAACCCTCAGCACCACTGGGATGGCCAGGAGTGTATGATATTTATTGTCCTCCTGAGATTATGTTTTGGCTGCCTGCCCTTTACGAAGCCCCCTTGATCTGGGTGGATTAATTTCCGGAGGTGCTGCTCCAGCCTGGAGGCAAGTATTTTGGCTATAACCTTGTAGTCCAAATTAAGCAAAGAAATCAGGCAGTATGACCCGCATTTGGTGGGGTCTTTCCCTGGTTTGGGCAGGACAGTGATTGTATCTAGGCCTGAGAAGGAGGGAGTACTGCCGTCCCAGAGCCTCATCAATCATCTGGTAAATTAGTGATCACAGTGAGTCCCAAGTGAGCTTGTAAAATTCTACTAGGATACTGTCAGGGCCTGGGGCTTTTCCCCTACCTGCCTTCCAGACAGCCCTTTTAACCTCCGATAGCAAAAGTGGTGAATCAAGCCCAGCTGCTTCTTGAGGGGTAAGGGAGGGCATCTGGATATTATCTAGAAAGGAGACTGGATTTGGCCCCACTGGAAATTCAGTAGTATAGAGGGAGGAGTAAAACGCCTTGAAAATGGTGTTTATCTCCTGCTGATTGTATGTAAGTGATCAAGAGGTACTCTCTAGTGAGAGAATAGTCCTCTCCGCTCTTCTTCTCTTAATCAAGCTAGCCAGCCACTTCCCCTCTGTTTCCATCAAAATGGGAATGCGACTTGGTGACTACCAAGTCGCACTCCAGTCTCCTAGATGATAGTTGACTAAGCTGCCCCTTTGATATCTTTAAGGATTTAGATATTCGGGGGTGTGGGAGCCACCATATTCTGCCTTTCCAAGCCCTCTATGGTTCTCTCTAAATCCTCCTCCTCCTTCCTACTCAAGGCCCTCTTTTTAAATGCGGTGTAAGAGATGGTCTCACCCTGAATGAAGGCCTTGAGGGAGTCCCGAACAGTACTGACACTGGTGTCCTCCGGGGGGGTCAATAGGATATATTCCTCGATCTTCTCCTTGGTTTGGGCTAAGTATTGGGTGTCCAACAATAGAGCCGGATCCATCCTCCACTGCGGGTCAACAGGACACCTGCTGGAGAGGCAGAGGGTCATGGTCAGAGATGGTCATCGGACCATAGGAGGCCTCTGTGACCTCACCCAACTACCCTGAGGGCAAAAAGAGGTAGTCAAGTCTGGTATATATCCCATGGGCATGAGAAAAGAAAGAGTACTCCCTGTCCCCAGGGTGGCAGTGTCTCCAGGCCTCCCAGAGGGCTCTACCCTTTACCAGAGCCTTGAGGGCCCCTGCACTGGGGGACCAAGTCTACCCCATGAGTGATCCAGACTTGGGTCTAAGAATATGTTAAAGTCCCCTGCGAGAATAATATTATCAGATTAGGAACCCAAGGACACTGCTAGGTGGGTGAAGAAATCTGGGGAGTCAAAGTTTGGCCCATAAACAGATACTAGTGTAAATTTCCTTGGACCCACCTCAACCTCTGCAATTTTATACCTGCCCTGGGGATCAGAGAGGACTGAAAGAACCCTATGTGGGAAACCCGGGTGAATCCAAATAGCTACCCCTTGCTCTAGATATCAAGGGTGATACCAAAAGAGAGACCCCCCCCAAGATTCCATGAGGCATAGGGCCTCCTCTTTGTCCATATGCATTTCTTGCAGGAACATAATGTCTCCTCTCAGTTTTTTGATTAATGACCAAAGTTTTTTCCTTTTAACACAGCTTTAAGCCCATTCACATTCCAAGACAAAAACCTTACTTGATCCATAGGTATTGTATGAGTGCTCAATCTATGCCCATCTGTTGAGTACATAGAACAAATATGGCTCTGTGCATTTTTAGAACTTTAAGCCGAACAACCCCAACTTTTCACCCCCAACTTCAGCAAACAAAACTCAAGGAGAACCTTGTGACTCCCCTCCAAGAGGAGGGGTTTTATCAAAAACCAAAATAACTGCCCTCTACTCCCCCAACCCCCCCCATCCCCAAACAGTATATGCATGGCTATAACTTTCGTGGAGTGAGCTGATAATCCACTGAAAGCACACAACTGTGGGTGGTAATGTACGGGGGGGGTCTCCCCCCATTATCACTAAATAGAAAAATAAAACCATGCTAAAACTCCTACAAAATGTGCCAGCTGGCTCTTCAAAATGAAAAATAAAAGTGGATAGCTTTCAAGGGTAATGGCATAAGTGGAGAGATCTCATCTCGAGTTGCACTCCAAGTAAGGTGGTGTAAGTGAACAGATATCAGGGCCATCCCGTCTCCCTGCTGAGCTGCATTCAGGTGGTTGTCTCAGCCTTCCCAAGTCAGCTAAGTAGCTAAGCAGGGAAATAGAAAGCTTGGCGCATCCCATACATCGAGGGGAGGGGTGCCTGACTGCCCCATCCTCTCGCGCTGAGGAAGAGAAGCCACCTTGGGCAAAAGCATCACCAGGGGAACAGACAGTGGATTCAGCAATCTGCAACAAGTGGAGGTAGTTTTAGGAGATCTGGACTGGCCGAGTTTGGGTTTTACCTCGGGGGAACCTTCACCATGCCCACCCTTCTGAGGGTATAGGGGGAGGGCATCCCTCCCGAAAGGCATAAAACAGGTTAGCTATGATTGCTCCTACATCCAAGATGCATAAAGGTAAAGGGCCCCTTAGCCAGCCACAAATCAGTATCTACTAGGCAATATGTTTCCCCAATACCCCAAACTTAAAGAAAAAAGGAAAAACAAATACTTTGTTCCGCTGAGCAGGTGAGCCTTAAGACAATATACAGGACAAATCATTGGATCAGCATGTGTAATAAGTATTAAGCAGGTCAAGTCACAGCAGAGATAAGATATCATGGCCCAGAGCCTGCCTGTCCAAAGTCTTGTGGTGCTCATAGAATGGTACACTAATTGAGTTTAACAGTAACGTACTGTAAGGTCCGCTACAATGCAGGGTGTTGATTCAGGCCAGCAAGACAAAGGTCTTGAGCCTCATGAAACAATGGAAAGTAAAGAACGAAGGTCCTCAAACCACAGTACAAAGGCATTAACTCTACACCGCTCCTGGCTTTATTAGCAAGGCCTGATTAAAAGGGAGAGGGCTAGAAGGGGTCCCCCGGATCCAGCCGTGATAGGCCACCTGCTGGTGTTACGGAACACTGAGCTAAATTACTCCCCTATCCCACCTGACACCCCCCCAGACCCAGAGAATGGATATTAACTAGTAGGAAAAAGAGTCCTCAAGTATTACTTGTGGGAACTCATGCTAGATTCCTTGGCCATTTCGATGTCGCCATCTTCTGTACTCCTCGAGCTCCATAACAAAGGCCAGGGCTGACTCCGGAGATGTGAAGGAGCGCTGGTTCGTACCCTGCTGCTGTACAATCAGGCATGCTGGATACATTAGAGAGAACTGGCAGTCCAGGGCATGCAGTTTTCTTTTTACTTCGGCATATGCCTGTCTGCATCTGAAGTTGGCGAGAGTAGTCTGGGAAAATGCTCATGCGAGCTTGCTGCACCATCAGGGGGCCTTGTTTCCATGTGGCTTCCAATACTCTTTGCCAGTCCTGATAATGGAGAAACTTGGCTATGACACGGTGGGGCCTCTGTTCCGGGGGAGGTTTAGGCCCCGGAGACCGATGCGCCCTTTGGATCTCCAGAGAGACCTCAGGTGGAAGCTGCAAGGACTGCTGGAGCCATTTTTGAATATAGGTTGCACAGTCATGCCCCTCCACAGACTCAGGTAGGAAGATGATCCTGATGTTACATCTTCTCTCACGATTTTCATGATCATCAATATTTTATTTTAACCAATCAATCTCCCGGAGAGCATTTTGTAGATCTAGGCTCACTGTGTTGTTAGTATCTTCGTGAGAGCTCACCCTTGCCTCCAGCTCCCCCAGTTGGGTTTCATGCATGTCGACTGTATCAGAGACAGTATTAACCGCCTGCTGCAAGTGCTGTAACTGTGAGGTAACGTTGTCGAACCCCATCTCCATGCAGGTTGCTAAATCATATTTCAGCTCTTTGATTAAGCACTCAATTGCCTGGTAACTGTCCGAGATCACAGTAGGGGATTCTATCTCCTGTAGTGAAGCTGAGGTAGCTGGAAAATCCTCTTGCAGGTCACGGTGCCCCACTGGAGCAGGAGATGGTGGAAGGCCCGACCTGGTTGCCTGGATCTTCGGAGGATTAAAGGAGAGTTTCGCCTGTTTTTTAGCCAGTTTAGTGGAGGAAGGCATTTGGACACTGCAGATCGCTGAATATTCAAAAAAACCCAGGAGTTTTAGCGTTAGATGGAGGGAATAATCAGCGGATTAATGCAGAGCCCTAGGTTTATGCATCCATGCTGCTCTGTAGCTAAGCCACGCCCCCCTCAAGCTCTTAAAGGGGCTTTTACATTTATTAGTATGTTGCTGCTGGTCCCTAATAATTAGTCCTTAAAAGGATTGTAAGTTTCTGGACTGTTTTAGCCATTAAAAGAACTTTTACATTGCTCTCCGTGCACCGTCTGCTGCTGCGGCCTATTGAACTTTCATGAAGCATTCTGGCAGGTTGAACAGCGCTCAGTCAGCAACGCTTCTGGGGGAGGAATCAGTCACATGCCAGCAACAAATCAAGATGCCTTCCAGTTACAGAATGCAACAGAGCACTATCATGTAACTTCAGCTGCACAACTAAGTCAGTGCAATTCTCAGACTTGCAGTCACATGATGAGCTCTACATTCTCCTCTCCACCGCACTGCCCTGACCCTGCTGCTGGGTGAACACTTAGTTGTGCAGCGCTTATGCCACACAGTCACGGAGGAAGCAGTAATCAGGAAGAGAGGAACAAATGGAGAAGGAGAAAAAATCTGTTAAAGGAACAGGCAGGAAGGAAGGAAAAACGTCACCAGCCCAAATGAGCTGTAGGTGTCTTTAGATAAAAGTGCCTACCCTGGGGGGCACCTAAGGTGTAGGAATTTTGAGCCCTGGTTCATTTCATTCACTGTGATCATGCAGCTCCAACCTATGGCAATGGCATGCTGTGGCTTTAAGTACTCAGTGAAATTATGAAGGCAAATACCCAGCATCTCTGCTACTGCCTGTTCCAGTATTTTACATCTCAAACACCCTCCATCACTTGTGGTCCTCCAGTAGCAGCACTGTGGTAATAATCACAGATTAAGCACAGGAAGACACTGTTTTCTCACAAATAGTATAAAAACAAGCAATAACAATGAAAACTAGAATGAAATGAAAAACAAGAAGAAACTGTTTACAGTAACAACATGTTTTTACGAGTCCACTGTCTGACTTAAGTTTCTAGTCAGCCTGTGGTGACAGTGATGATGCAAGTCTTGGGGGCTAGGAGTGCTGCTTGACCAAGCAGCATGTCCAGCCTGCCAATTATATGCTGCTGCCCAGCCTTTTATTTATATATTTATTTTATTTGAAAATTGGCAACGAGGAAAGGCACACTAAGCTGAGGCTTGTTTCCAGGTGGCACCTGGGGTGGGGGAAGGGAGGAGAGAACAGAAAGAACAAGATTTCAGTGACACATCAGTAAGTGATTACAGCAAAAACTTACAAGCGCAAGAGCAAATGTTGAACAGTCAAACAGCAGCTACTGGCCATGACAAGAACTTGTAGCACAAACGTACAGGCACAAAATAAAGTGCACAGTCCCTGAGGAGGCAGTGATGGTGCTTTAATGTGCTAGAATCAACCACTGGCACAGTCTGATAAGGGTGGGGGGATGCATAAGGGGAGGACAGAAGGGAGAGGCAGAATGAAATGAAAGACAAAAAGAAACTATTTACAATAACAACATGTTTTTACAAGCCCACTGTCCGACTTAAGTTTCCAGTCAGCCTGTGGTGAGAGTGATGGTGCAGGTGTTGGGGGGTGCTGCTTGGCCTTATGGGCTTCTTTGTCAGCATGAAAAACGTTAATGTCCTTCTCCATTTTTCAAAGCCTTTTTTCCAGGCTTCTTGTCTTTGGCTGGTTGGTAAGCATTGTCGATGGCCCTCCTTGTGGTGCCTGCTGATCTTCCACCTCAGTGCAGGCCTTTAAAACTTTCTGAGTCTCCTTCAGACACCTGGATGTCCAGGTACTAAGCTCCTTTTAGGCCTGGGGTGTGCCTCTTGTCACTGTAAGCAAAAGGAAACATAGAATTTGTTGGCAGTTAAAGTGATTTTCCAATCCTGAGGTACCACTTTCAGCATATGGTACCTTAGGTCGGCGATAGTCCATTTTTATGATTGTCAAACTTTTATTTTCAGCCTACATTTATGTGGAAGGGATCATAGTTTGGCCCTGACAAGGTGGCCAGCTGATCTCTTCCACTTTCTGATTGAGTTCCACGCCCCTGTTCTATGACGTGAAGCAAGGGAGAGCACGGGGCATGCCCCATTGAAATGAATGGGACTCGATTTTGCTTCCTATTTAATACTGTATGATAGCAGTTGAAGATTAATGAAGCCACGCTTGACTAACAAGAGCCTTGTTGGTTGAGCAGTAGCCCTCATTAATCTCCAGCCTTTCACCATCTAGGTATTAAATAGGAAGGAAGCTAATCAATTCATTTCAATGGAACATGCTCATCTCCTCTGCTTACATGTCATCACGATACCTGAGTGCGGAGGTGTTGAAATCAATCAGAAAGTAGAAAGGATCACAGCCACCTTATTGGGGCCAATCTATGATTCCTTCCACATAAATATAGGCTGAAAATAGAAGTTTAAAAAGTACAGAAACAAGTCATCACCGATGTGACCTACCAAAAATGGTAAGCCGTGCATCTGTACAAAAAGATCACAAAATCACTTTAAGGACTGCTTGGTCCACCAAGTCTCCCAATTTTTCATTCCTATAGTTTCACTGCAGATCCTACCTGATCTCTGGATACCTCCCCCCGCCCTGCTTACCAACAAAGATTCCCTTGTGCTTATCCCATACATGCTTGAAGCCCACCACTGTTTTCACCCCCACTACCTCTGCTGGAAAACTGTTCCAGGCATCCACCACTCTTTCAGTGAAGACGTCCTTCCTCACATCACCCCCTAAATTTCCCCTTCCAGCTTCACTGCATGTCCCCTTGTTCTCTTGCACCTTCACCTCTAAAACTACTCTCCTCCTGTACCTTGTTCAACCCTGTGAGGTATTTTTAGGTCTCTGTTACAGTATATACTCTCTTTCAGGGTGTACATATTGAAATCTCAGAGTCTCTCCTCATAGGGCTTCTGATGCAGCCCCTGTACCATTTTAGTTACCTTCCTCTGGACAGCCTCCACCCTGTCTATGTCCTTCTTGAGATGTGGTTTCCAGAACTGCACACAGTACTCCTGATGGAATCTCACCAACTATCTGTACAGTGGGACATGGCCATACCAGGCTACACTCTTTTCAGGAAGGAAAGGTGGGGGTGTGGTGCTTTATGTGAAGAAAAAGATAAAGGCAACGGAAATACAGGGAATTCAGGGTGGGGCAGAAGTATTGTGGGGTCACCCTTGAGTCAGGCAATGGAGCCACTATTTGTACAGGCGTGATCTTTAGACCTACAGCACAGAGGGAGGAGTTGGATAAGGTACTGATGGAAGCAATTGGCAAAATGGCAGAGAAGTGGGAGCTGCAGCTGGTGAGGGACTTTAGTCTGCCAAATGTAGACTGGAGCCTCCCAACTCCATTGTCAGCTAGAAGCAGAGACATCCTAGACTCCCTGCAGGGGGCGTTCCTGAGGCAACTAGTCAGTGAACCCACTTGTGATGGGGCAGTACTGGTCCTGGTTCTCATTAAGAGGGACAGTGTTGCTGTTACAGATGTCAAGGTGGAAGTCACCTGGGGACTAGTGATCACTGTACAGTGTGGTTCAACATAACGATGGCTGTGGAATCAAATCACACAAGGGCAAGGGTCCTGGACTTCAGAAGGGCAGAGTTCATAAAGATGGGTGAATGCCTCAGCGATGAACCGGCAGGGGGGATGACCTGGAGGGGGTGGAGGAACTGTCAGCCAAACTAAAAGGAGGCATAGTGAAGGTAACAAACCGGTGCAGCAAAAATGTGAGCAAAAGCAGGAGGAAAAAGAGACCACTATGGTTCTCAAAAGAGGTGGCAGAAAAGGTAAAGGCTAAAAGGACAGTATTCAGAAGGTACAAGGAGACACAGAGGAAGGAGGATAGGGCAGTGTATCAGGGAAAACAGAAGGAAGCAGAGAAAGCAGTAAAGAGCACAAAGGCACAAACTGAAGAGAGAGTTGCCCAGTATCCCAGTAATAGGCAGTATCAAAAGGGGATAAAACAATTTTTTAGGCATGTAAGCGAAAAAAGGAAAACAAAGGGAGGGATTGTAAGGTTAAAAAGGGAGGGGGCTGTACAGAGGGTGACCAGGAAAAAGCAGATATCTTAAATAAATAAATACTTCTGCTCAGTGTTCACAGAGGAAGGGGAGAGACTGCAAAAAAGCCACAGGGGCGCCGGCCTGGTGGCGCTGAGGGTTGAGGTGCTGGATGCCACACCTCGCGCCACGCCAGTGACCCAGGTTTGGGAATGAGCCCGGGTCATCGGGGGTCGGCAGGAGAGGGAAGAATCGAGCATCCGTTGGACTGCTCTTTCTTCCTGGGGAGGGTTCAGGGGAGCTCCTGCTCATGCAGTGGCATCTGGCGGTAACCGGGGGGGCTGACGTGGTGGCTCGGTGTATGCTGGAGGTGGAGCTGTGACACGACATTGCCTTGTAAAAGTTGCACTTTGCAGGGGAGGGAGGGAGTAACTAAGTAGAAAATCCCTGCCAATGGGGATAGGCGAGGGCACCATGGACCCGAGCAGCCACACTCCAAGGCCGGGCACTTCTCCTCGAGCCCCCCTCCCGACCACCTGGCCAATTAGATTATAGATAGCGCTCCCGGGGGGATAGGGTGGCCTTACCTCAGAGGGTGCAGAGCCAGGGGGGTCTGCCTGGGTTGTTCGGGTGAGGAGAAGGGTGCTTCAGGCAGGAGGTAGAGCTCCGGTGGTCAGTGGATGCCGAAGAGAGTTCCCCACCGGCGGAGCTACAAACAGAGTTCAAAAAAAAATTCACAGGGGTTTGATGGGGGAGTGGACACTACTCTTCTTTGGAGGAGAGAGTCCTGAAAGTGGACAAAGCTATGGGGCCAGACGTGGTGCATCCAGGGGTGCACAAGGAGCTCAGGCAGGTACTGGCTGCACCTCTGACAGTCCTATTTGGCAAATCACTGGAGACTGAAGTGGTTCTGGAGGAAGCCAAATGTAGTCCCACTTTATAAAAGTTGTAGCAGGGAAGAGGCGGACAATTATAACCCTGTCAGCTTGAAATTGGTAGTGGCAAAATTAATGGAAACACCAGGAAGGGAAAGGATTTTGGAATATCCTAAATCCAATGGGTCACAAGATCCAAGGCAGCATGGATTCACAGGGAGAGGCCATGCCAAACAAATCTGATAGATTTCTTTGACTGGGTAACCAAGGAATTAGATCACGGAGGCGTGGTAGATGTGGCTTACCTAGATTGCAGTGAAGCTTTCAACACCGTTCCATATAGAAAACTAGTGAGCAAGCTGGGCAGCTTAGAGGTGGGTAACAAGGTGGTAAACTGGGTAAGAAATTGGTTAAGGGACAGGTGACAGGAGGGTGGTGGTAAATGGAGTCTGCTCCAAAGAAGGGAGGGTGACCAGTTGGGTGCCTCAGGGTTCAGAGCTGGGACCAGTCCTCTTTAATGTCTTTATAAGTGACATTACAGAGGAGCTGGAAGGGAAGGTCTGCCTCTTTGCAGATGACACCAAGATCTGCAACAGGGTGGACAGTCCTGGGGGGGTGGAAAGAATGAGCAGATAGCTGGGAAAACCAGAGGAGTGGTCAAAGATATAGCAGCTAGGTTTTAATGCAGAAAAGTGCAAAATAATGCACTTGGGGCACAGAAACCCAGGGTGTAGCACAAAATGGCTTGAGTAGTATTGACAATGACCAAGCAGGAAAGAGACCAGGGGTAATCATATTGGATGACCTAAAGGTAGTCAGTTAGTGCGACAAGGCAGTCTGAAAACCATGGGGATGCTGGGGTACATAGGAAGGGGCATCACCAGCAGAAAGAGGGAGGTGGTGTTGCCCCTGTATAGATCACTGGTAAGACACTACCTTGAGTATTGTGTCCGGTTCTGGAGACCATGGACTTAATTTTTATACAGCCTGTAGAGCGACGCAAGCTGCGTACAGTGACAGCCTGCATACAAGCCTAGGGCATTGGGGACCCTACACCAAATTTTCATAGAAAACCAGTGTCAGCATCAAAGTCCCCAGCACTGCCACAACCCATCCCATGTGCCAAACAGATGGCGAATGGGAGGGGAATGATGGGGGCTACTGGCAGCCCCACCCCATCAGTACTCCTGCATCTCAGAGACAGCACCATAGGTATGAGCTGACCCCCCCCGACAGACACCAGTGACTGCTCGGGGCCACACAATCTGGACGGCGTGTGTGTGTGATGATATACAGGCGGGCATGGATGGGGTATGCTGGGGCACCATCAGCATGCATCCTGGCAGAGGCGGCGTGTACACCCCTGTGAGGGTGCCACTAGTGTCCATGACAGTACTGCACTACAGCCAACCCAGGAGACTGCAGTATGCTCCCCTACTCTGTCAGTGGAGGTGAAGCACTGCTACACCATGCCTGCTATGGACAGCCCCACCACTGCATACGTAAGCAGCTCTGGTGGTCAGGTGTCACCACATGCAAGACCGCCCATGACCTGAGCTGGACACCAATGTGACACGGCGGTAGGGAGGGGCACCCACACCCGCCAAGCATCCACCTGTCTCAGGTGGCTGCAGATACCCCAGTGCAGCTGGTCACATCTCCCTGTGCAAGCGGTCAATGTTGTGTGGCTGCAACTGTATGATTCATGCTGCTCACTGTGTCCGGGGAGTGTGTGCACAGGTGACAGTGCTGTGTCTGCCAGAGGGAACACTGCCATGGGGTGACTAGGAAACTAATAATAGCCCACAGTTGCCTTTCATAAACTGATCCACTACACTGGTACTCCCTAGCTATTAAGGGAAAGACTGGACAGTGGAGATATGATGGTTGTGGCCTCACAGGCCAGACTGGCAATGGGAAAACCCGTGTTTGTTTTCACTAGCTTGAGGTGCCATAGCATGTGGTAGAGGAGGAGGAGGGGAGGCAATGATGGTATACAGCCCTATCCTGTGCCACAGTCTAGGTGGCAGATGAGGTATAATGGGACAAGCTGGGAATGGACCACACAGCACAGTCTGGCTAATGAAAATGAGCACAGGCATAGAAGGGTGTAAGGAAGAGTGAATACAGAGGGGAGAAGGGGGGGAAGGGGGATCTTTGACCTGTGGAGATGGCTCCAGGTTCCTGGCTGGTGGGGTGTGGGGGACTGTTGATTTTGTGCTAGATTTGTGTGGTGTGTGTTGGCATGCCAACAGACACCACACAGCTTAGGGTGCCACTGCTGCCTGTGCCCATGTGCAGCACTATACCAGGCAGGGTCCTAGCATCCAGGGAGGGCATGCCTGCTGCCAGCTTTGGGTGTGGCACAGGGGTCTTTAGACCAGCTTTGACTGGTCTAAGCACTAGTGTGACCTGCCTGTGGCTTTTCTGGGGCTTCCAAAATCCCAAACCAGGGGATGCTGCAGCCAGGTTCTGCCACAAGCTTCCATTCTGGCATGGCACAGCCCTGCAGCTGATGGAAGTGTGGCCCAAGCTCCAGTGGCACAGGCAGTCCCCCCTGTTGGCACAGGCACCATTTGAAAACCAGGACTGATGCATGGTGTGGTGAAGAAGGCCCCTTTCATCCATTCTTTTTGATGCAAGCACTGCGTGTCAGTCTCGGGGCTTTGAAAAACAAGCCCCACATCTCAGGAGGGACATAGAAAGAGTGGAGGTGGTCCAGAGGAAGACAACTGAAATGGTAGAGGGTCTGAATCAAAAGCCCTATGAGGAGAGGCCAAAGGACCTCAATATTGTACACCCTGGAAGAGAGGAGGGAGAGGGGTTACATGATAGAGACTTTTAAATACCTCTCAAAGATAAATAAGATACAGGAGGGAAGTATTTTTCAGGAGCTATCACTTAACTGCCTAGTAATCTCCTGCACATAGCTCTGTGTGGTGCAGGAGATTACTAGGCAGTTAAGTAATAGCTCCTTCTACAAAAAAACATAGACGAGACCCTACTAGCATTCACAAATCAAAAAGTGATGCTTTTTTGTATGACTCCTTGCTTGATGGATGTATTACATCTAATAAATTTATTGTTTTTACTGTCCCTCATCCCACTAAGGCCAGTATCTATGCCCTCCCCAATATTCATACAAATCTGGAAGATCCCCCTAGGATGCCCAGCAGTGACAGGAATAGAATCCCTCATGGAACCTCTGTCTCTATTTGTGGATGCACACATTAAAGATTTGATTCAGAATCTTAGATCTTACATAAGAGACACCACTGATATGTTGGGCGTCCTAGGGGGTCTTGAATTGGAAGCAGAATGACTACTGGTCTTGATGGATATTGCATCCTTATATACTAACATCCCCCATGGGGGAGTGCTAGCACCAGAATATTGGCTTAGAAATGTTGATACACTAAGTGAGGCAAAAAAACAAAATTTGATAAACTATTCCGAATATGTACTGAAAAAGAATCACTTCTTGTTTCAGGGTGGCCATTACTTGCAGATTAAGGGGGCGGCGATGGGAGCTACTTTTGCTCCCAACTATGCCAACCTCTATCTCGGGTGCTGGGAAACTTAAACTGTCTATGACACTGAGATCAATCCTTTTTACCATAGGATTAATCTGTGGTGATGTTTTATAGATGACATATTCATGGTGTGGCATGGTACGTGGGAGGAGTTAACAGGATTTGTGGAATATCTGGAGTGTAGTAATTCTAATTTGAAGTTCACAGTACAATGTGATGATACCACTGTTAACTTCTTGGATCTTAAACTCTCCAAAAGGGTGGATGGTGGTATAGAAACCGCACTTTTTTGTAAAGAAACAGACAGAAATTCCCTGTTAACTAGCCTCCCATTGCCACCCATGCCATTTAGTGGAGAATTTACCCAGGGCCCAGCTACTATGAGCCAGGAGAAACTGTAGTAGCGATGCAGGTTTTATTGTACAAGGGTCAGAGATGTGTAATAGGTTCATATCCAGGGGATATGGTATCGGTATTGGTAATAGAGCATTTAATTAGGTATTTGAGACACAAAGGGAAGATATATTGACACCACAACAACCTAGACAGGAGGATCCCAAACAACTTAATTTAGTCACCACGTATTGTAAACAGCCAAGTGCAACAGACAGCATAGTAAGGGGAAATTGGGACATTTTGAAGTCTGATCCACTGTTGAAAGACAGTACTATATTGCCCCCACACATGGCATTTAGGAGAGGTACCAACCTGAAGGACAAATCGGTCCATAGTCTCCAGAGGACAGATGTACCTCGGGATAACACTTGGCTTCCTCCCCACCCCAATGGCACTTTTCCCTGTGGAAACTGCAAGTTTTGCAGCTCCATTCTGAAAAGCCATATCTTCACTACCATTAAGCAATGGTTCTAGCTGGTTAGTCTTTGATTGTCTCAACATTATCACCAGGCAATCTGCCAGCAGCCTCACATCATCAAACTGAATGTTGTTACCCGATACCGCCTTAGAACCAGTTACCAGCTCTGACACCCTGAAAGCACTGAAACATGCACATGCAAACAGAGCCCTAAATAGATGCATCTCAGCAGCTGACAAGTATACGTAACCCAGACAAGCGATTATTTCAGTTAATAGACCACTGCGTACTGATTCTCTGGTGTCCTGTCATTTTCCCCCTCATCCACACCCAACCATCCATTTTCTGAGTTATAAATGAGCTGTCACATCCTGCAAGTCATGCATTTTTGCAAAGAAGCCTATATCAGACAAGTGGCACCTTATGTAATCTGATAATCTTCCACTTTCTGTGAGATGGTAGATGAACTGCTGAATCAGTGTCACACTATCTAACACCCCAGACCTGTTAGCCCACAGTCCCTCAGATTTCTTAAACACCCTTATGTTTGTGTTAAACTTATGCCATGTTCCTGGAGCCAGAGCGCTGTACCAACCTGGCTGTTCTTGGGTCACTGCTTGCCGCATGTAATGTGGAATCTGGGCTGGGCATAAATCGGCTGCTGAAGTCACCTGACAAAAGTGTTTGAACTGTAGATGAGACAACACATCTGCTATGAAATTACCTTTCCCAGGAACATGCTTAGTTGTAAATGTGAAGTTGAGTTGTAGGCAGCACAACACAAAGATTTGCAACAGCCTCATCACCTTGACAAAATTTGATGACTGAGAGTTCAAAGGCTCAACCACCACCATGTTATCCAAATGAAACAATACTTTGCAGTTTACCATCTATCACCTCAAACAAAAACTGCAGCCACAATGGGAAATGGCTCCAATAACAGGTTATTCTTTTTAAGGTCCTCTTCTACCCACATGTCGTCTCACTGACTTGCAAACCAGGAACCTTGAACATATGCTCTGTAACCCAAACCACCTGATACATCCATAACTAGCTGATATTCCTGTGTGAATGGTGTTTGTGACTACCAAACTGAAACTCACTTCAACTGCCTTAGAAGAATGTTCAACACTTCCAAATCTGCCCTCATACCAGTGGTCACCCATATATGATGATGAGGTAGAAGCGTTTCCCCATAGCCCACACCAACTGGTTAACAAATGGCCTGCCTCCCTGGTGAGATTGCTTTGCACGTGAAACAGAGATGGCCAATCAATGCCTGTAAGTTTTTTGGTGTTATTTGTCTAGCTGGCCAGACCAATCCGATCGAGTCCTTCAGTCTGTCCACTTTATCTGTCAGTAGCCTGGAAACCATCTCTACCGTGTCTAATTCTATATCCAGATACGTGAGCCTTGTTGCAGGATCTTTGTTTTTTTCCCTCTTGCTAGCAAGATGCTAAACCATTCCATCAATTCCATAATAGCTTGCAACATTTCCCCACACTGATCAGTCCCATGTCTACCAATGAAAAGGAAATCATCCAGAAAGTGAGTTACCTGCCGATTTCCCAAATGCGTCTTTGTCGCCCATTCTAAGACGCCGCTAAATGTCTCAAAGGCTGAACATGAGATCAAACAACCCATCTGTGTGGCTATATCATAATAGTATTGACCCTCAAAAACAAAACTCTAACAAATAAAAGTCACATGGCCTGACTGGTGATAAGTGCAAGGCTGACTTGATGTCATTTTTAGCCTGATAGGAACCTTTGCCTACCCCCCTGAGTAACTTTGACTGTTGCATCAAAGGCCATGTAAGTGACTGCACTGTCCTCTGAGCTGATGTGATCATTAACAGAGGCACCTTTTCTGGATATGTCAAATGATGGATAAGACTAAAGTCACCTGGAGTCTTTTTAGAAACAACTCCCAGAGGTGACATTCTAAGCGGGTCCATAGGTGGCGTATTGAATGGGCCTGTCACATGTCCTGCTTCTATTTCTTTTTGCAGCTTAAGTGCTACCACATACTTTAGGGGCTGCACAGATTTTCAGTTATGAACTGTGGATGATATCCATGGGCCCTTATATGGCATGGGGAAACCACTTTTGAAACAATTTGACAAGTACTGCGCATCGCTAACACAGGGATAGAGGTCAAACCATGTTTGAAGGGGGGCAGTTTTTATGGGGGAGCTTGCCAGCCTTCTGGGAGCTCCTCTACCCCTGAAAATTGTCAGTTTTTTTGTCTACCATCTCAGCCATGACTGATGCTACTGTAGCAGGCCACTGCCTTGTATTCTCCACCACATCTGCTGCATTCATATCTGAATTTTCAGAAATCATGAAAACACTTCCCCATATTAAACTGGCAGCATGTTCCTTTTTTGGGCTGTCCATGCTACCTTAGGCACCATGTGCCCACTGGCAGTGTAAATCACACTGGCTGGCTTTGCCCTGGTCATGTGTCATGACAATAAGTCATGATCTGTCTTGTCCCACCTCAGCTCTGGTACCCTCACCATTTTCTTTCTGAAAAGCTCATCATAGCACAACCAGGCATTGCCCTCATACACCAGATGTGCTCTCTTTATATGGTCCCTATATTTTATAAGCTGCACCATTTTTTGAGTGAACCACATACAGTAAATGGTTATATAGATATCAAAAGTGGCTACCAAGTTGGCAAATGTCAGTGACGGTTTTGGTCTGCGCCACTTCTTTTTCTTTGATTTTTCTTTGTCACCTGAGCCAGGTAATTCACGATGCAAGAGTTCAAACATTTCTACATACTCCCCCTTCTTCATTCTCATGGCACTGGAAAGATGGGTATCCATGGGGTTATTAATGCCCATATATGTACAGTGCTCACTAGCTGGTACATTTACTACCACCTGTGCTGCCCTGGGATTGTGGGTGCCCGATGTCGATACTCCTGCTGCCAATGGGATCTGCATGGACACATGTTCTGCCTCTGTGCCCTGCTGCTCATTACTGGGGTTAGCAGTCCCCCAAACTTGCCTTATAACCTATTCGGTTTGTAACCCACTCCCTGTGCAAATGCCTGAGCTTCATCTAGGCTGTGACTCCACAGTTCCTGCAGGTAACACAAGCCCGCTGGAGTCCCAACTGGGATATCCATGTACCGTTGTCACACCTGCTCTATGTTGGTCTTTTTAGCTTCCTCACCAGCTTGACCTAGGTTGGCTGCACTGCTGCCCACACCTACCAGGGCTGGAACCCTGTTATTAGGGCAAGGCATGCTACCTAATATCTGAAGCAGCAGCCCACCTTGATTTACTACCACTTTGTGAGCTACATTACCACCCCTGAAAGACTGCTGTGCACCCCACTGTGCCCACGACCGCAGCCATGGTGCCACGAGGGTGTTTTGTATGGGTACTTGCCCTGTCCCTGCTGTGGCTGTGTGCCCCATCGCTGTCTGAGTGACCACAGCAAAGTATGACAGGAACCATTATAAAGGTATAGGTGGCCAAAAGGTCCAGTATTGAGATCAGATTTTTCCATTGGGATGCCCCCTGTTTGTATCACTGTTTGCACTGCTGCTGCACCCTTTGATGCGGTAGGTCTGTTACCTGTGGCCCCCTTTCCTGAGAGCCTTAGCATGTGGGTGCCCACTTGTCAAGGTGGCCTTAACCTTAATTCTGACATTGTCACAGTTTGCTTGTACACTAACAGCTTCCCCCAAACCAGCCGAGGTTGACCCCCCCCTTCATCACTGGGCTGCTGACCAGCACTGGTGTTACCTTCATTTAAATCATACTCACCTCATGTACTGGGGTACTGGGTGCAAGGTATTTGGCTCCACTCTGGGTGTCTTCAGGCCTGCTGCAGTGAGCATGGTTGCCTCACTGTGATCCAAGCCCATGTCATCTGATCCATCCGGTGCCACCTGCTCTGCTGTCTCCCTTCTGTTGGTTCTCAAACCCTTCTTCTGTCTTGACCCAGTCTGTGCTGTCCATGACTCAACCAGCTTCCATGATGGTTTCCTTAGCCTTGGCAGTGAGCGCAGTGTGTCAGGACCTGGAGGTTGCTGCCCTAGTGCTATTCACATCAAGGACTGCAACCAGTTGGGACCTCTTAGCTCCATTAGTCACTGTGCCATCTGCCTAAATGCTGTGCTTAGCTCACCCACTGGCTCAGGGTCCTAGAAAGCTGTCACCTCACCACACCCCTGGCCTTCATTATTATAGTCACACAATGTACGTTTAACATTTAATCAAGAAAACCTGTTGTTCTGCTCCACTCAGACATGCCTGTTATCAAGGAGAATGAAAAAAGAAACTGTATTAACCTTTTACACATATCCAGATCACTAAAAGCAGAGGTTATAGATCGCAATACAGTGAAAATGTAATCAACAGTTTAATATGAAATTAATACAAGCAAAATAGATCTCTCAGCTCAGTGACACAAGCTTCTTCAGCTCGTAACAGAAAGCATAAAGGGGTAATATGTGTGACTACTACCACTATTGTTATACTGCCAATGCTGCCGGATAACTGTTCTCACTATTGTAGCCTGTAAGGGTTTCTATATTGCACTATGGCGCTCACTGTAAAGGTAGCACACAGACTGATGAAAAACTGGCCATAGTCTAGAGCTGCTCAAAATACGCCTAACAGTTATTGGGGTTCGCTGTGGTTTATCTGCATCCCACAAAACAGCCCCTACCACTGCAAGGAAGCAGAATGGTTGCTGCTCAAAGCCACTTGGCTGCCTATCTGGTTTGCTTGAGGGCCTGACCCTACTTGCAGCACCCTCCACATGACCGGCTTGGCGTGCTCCCTTATCCTTGTTCTCATTGCTCCCAGACCTCCCTGCACAACAGAAAGCACCCAGCTGGTATCTGCACCTTGTAAGCCATACCATGCCATGCGCATGACACAGGGAGCTCACCCAGTGGATTGGGAGGTGGGGTCCGACCAACATGAAGCAACCAAGTATGTTTGACCTTCGGAAGCAATTGAAGATGGCAGGGAGCATGCCAAAATGGGTGGTGGGTGGGGATTGGGGGGAGAGACAAAAAGAAGAACAAAGGAAGAAAGGGTACAAACTTAAGGCTTGCAAAACGGGGAAAATGCAACAAATTCAAATGTCTCAACGATCAGCATCGCAATCCTATCAATCCCCAGCCCCAACCAAGTTGAACCAAAGAACAGGAACTGCAAAACCAGCACACTCCACAAGCAGCAACACTGACCTCTTGTTTATTGCAGAGATAAAGTGCCCATAAATGTTCGGACTAAACTGTGTACCACAAACCAACTGTACATGTGGAGCCACTCAAATACCAACAGTGCTATCAGTGTAAACTGGCAATGCATAGTGCTAATGCAATAAAGAAATAAATATTGTGCTAGCATATATTAAACAAACCACAGCATGCAAAGGCCAGAAAAAGCTAAAACAATCACAAAAGCACTGTAGAAACACAGAGCACCAACAATCTTGCATGTGTATGAAAAATGTGCCCATGAATATGTATGACAGTGCAAACCACACTCAAAAATGCCCATGATATATGCACTTTCTAGAATTGCACAGCAGTAATTTAATCAATTGGCTTAGTCCCTCCACTTCTCAAGCAAGGGACATCTTCACTGCCCTTGTCCTGACCCAACTAGTCTCCCAGCCCACTAGACTCAATCCCTCTAGTGGAATTAATGGGACACTCTCAGAGACCCACCCTGTCCACTCCGGGTCCCCCAGGGCTCCATCCTGGGCCCCCTACTTTTTAGTCTTTACCTAAACACCCTGCCCAGTGCCTGCTCCAGCAAAATTCTTCTGTACGCAGATGATGCCGTTCTTTATGCCGCTCACCAAAATTCTGCCTCCCTCCAGGACTTTCTCCAACACACCTTCAACCAAGCAGAAAGCTGGTTCAAGGAGCACAGACTTATCATTAATCTCAAAAAGACCAAGTTGATGCTCTTCTCCCACCATCAAAACAAAGCAAGAAATAACTCCCTCCTTATCCTCCTGAGCACTGAACACCCGCTCAAGCAAGTGCACACCTACAAATATCTTGGGATTACTTTTGACACTGCCCTCACTTTTCATGCCCACATCAATGCCCTCGCGTCTGCCACCAACACACGGATTGGCCTCCTATACCGCCATAGGGACTGCCTTCCACCCGATGCTCTCCGACTGGCCATCACATCCTTAGTACTGTCCCTAGTGGATCATGACCTACCAGTATATGGGGCCGCTGATTACATGGCACTCAATAAGATCTGACTCACTCTGAACAAGGCCTGTAGACTACTGACAAGTGCCCCCAGGCTCACCCTCACCTGTCATCTCTATTCCACTGCTAATCTCCTCAACCTGGAAGAACATCTCCACTACCAAACCTGCCTCCTAGCCAAGAAAATTCTCCTCAGGCTCTCCCCCCCCCCCGTGATATCTACCTCCCTCCAACATACCTCCCCCACAGTCTCCACCCGCAGCTCAGACAAGGCCACTCTACTGGTACCCAGAACTAGGACCTCCCTAGCTCAGAGATTCTTTTGCTACAGGGCCCCTTCCTGGTTTAACACTCTCCCTGTAACCATCACTAACACTCCCAAAATGGCCTCCTTCAAAACTGCTCTTCGGAACCACCTGTTCAACACCCGCTGCTGTTCCTGTCACTAACAGGCTGCCTGCATATCACTAAGTGCACTTCGACAAAGTTCTCCGGACTGCCTCCTCCGCCTCCCTCCTCCCCCTCCTCCCACCTGGTTTCCTTCATCCTCCCTGCCAAATATCTGTATTTATGTAACTACTGTCTTTATGAAATGTACAAAATATATGTAACAATGTCTGTATACTACTGTGTAAAATCTGTGTAAATCTGTATGTCAACCTACTGTAATATTGTAATGCTATTGTCCTCTCTGTGACGAGGTACCTTGGTAAACGAGCCTCTGGCTCAATAGTTGCAAATCCGATTGTACATGTAACCCCCCTGCAAATGGGGGTTCCCAAAAGACTTCCAGGAGCTTGCTTGAATGCTCCAAGCCTGAATGGTGTTTGGTGTTTAAGCCATTTATCAGTGAGTGTTTTTAGAACCTCTGGTACTGTCTCTTTAAGAGCTGTCTGCTTGCAGACATAATTAGTTTGTATGGGGGACTGTGTGTTTCTTTGATTGAGTACCACTCGAGCTGCTGCCAATTCACTCCATTTTTGCAGTCACTAGGAGTGCAAAGGGAACCTATCTGAAAGATGTAACTGTTTGCCAGAAACCAGTTAGAGTAATAATGAAATTACAGTTTGTCTAACCTGCTTTCTTTGCAGTCAGAACTGTGTCTGCCTAGTTCCCATTCTGGTTTTGAACTGCTGAACTGGACCAATCAGTGTGGGGTAAGCTAGCTCTAAAATGGTGCCTTGGACGAATCAGAACTTGGACTCATAATCTGAGCCAGCCACAAGAGGATTGTATGGGCAGTGACTCTGGGAGATGTAGTTTAGACTTGCGACTTTTTGGACCAACAGGAGCAGTCTATTGTGAGTGACAGCCAATCCAGTCAAGAACTGGGAGGAACTCAAAGGAAGTGCCGGTTTGTCTGTTGGAGTTTCAGTTGAGCTCTGGCAGTGAAGAAGGAAGGAGCCCTGTGCTTTTCAGTGTGCAGTTTTAGTCGGAAGCGTGTGTAAGGCCCAGAGTTCCGGTCTGCAGCTTGTGTAACTGCTTGTTAGGACTGAATCCGTCCTGTGAAGAGAATCAAAGGATATCTGAAGAGTAGAAACCAGGCTCACCCTGTAGAAGACTGGAGAAATTGCTGAATTGCACTCGGTCTGTCAGGAACTGAATCTGCTGTGTGTTCTCCCGGGTATTGTGCAGTAATTGCGATCGGGATAGAGAAGCAGCCTGCCTGGTATAGTACTTTCTGTTTTACCATATAAATGTGTGAAGAGGCTGTGTACCTCAAGTGAATCCTGCTGCCATTAAAGGACTTTTGCCTGTTGCAGTTTGCCATATAAATGTGTGAGGAGTCTCGTGGAGCTCAAGAGTAGCCCTGCTGACATTGAAGGACCCTATCTTGTTTGGAGGTCGTGAGTACTAATTCAGGGTCGCTCCCTGTTGAATTGCCACATTGAATCCAAATGGAATCACTGTACTGCTGACTGTTTACCCAGGGACAGTAACTGATAGGGATAGGCCTGTGCACAGAGCCATAGGTAGATGAGTAAAGTGATAAGCTAATTAACCTGATTTCCCCCTGTCCTTGTTATATTCCCCCTAAATAAATCAGAGCTGCTTGTTTCAGCAAAGTTATACTGCCTGAGGTATTTGTCTATGTTAAAGTATTGTACTGTGATTGTTGCACTGTATCTTATTTTACAGGAGGTCCCAGTGCCTGAACCAGCCCTGGGGGTAAGTGTATACTGTGAAGGTAATTCTGATATATTGTGTGGGCCACTAGTGGGAAGAAAGGGGTTGCAGTGTCCCAGAGGTTGTGACCAAGTAAGTTTAACTATTGCAAACCCTGACCTCTGGGTGGAGGCACCGCCATTGGATCCAGGCCCCTCAACCTGTTAGTAGCAAATCAGGCAGGGTAGTAGCCCCTGGGATAGCGCCATCTAGGGGTTACATCTTGAGGCTCACCGCTGGGATTGTATGTCCTCTAGTGGCCATATTTACGAACCACTATTAAGAAAAAAAATGGGTACCCGACAGAGTGGCTGTACACGGCTGGTGGAGTGGTGTACTGGGGAGGAGATTGACCCCCAAAATGCTATGCTTATCCTGGACATCCCCTGGGTATCAATACGGACACTGTACAGGAGTACTTTCCAAGGTGGAAGGTTTACAAAACCCTGTGGTGGTGGGTCGGCATGCTAATCTGCTCACCCACACTTTCCTGGCCTAGTAGAGTTTAAGGATCCCATAGATAGCTTCAAAGTGCCACAGACCATTACCCCAGAGGAGCCCTCACTGCCTGAGAGTGATAACTAAGTACAGTAAAGACCGGGGGAATGAGCCCCCACCACTGTCTGAAACTTTTGAGGAGAATTTGCTAAATGGTTGCTGGGGAAGGGAAAACTGTGAGGACTTGAAGAAACTATTCTTGCCACCCAGGTGTTCTCCTAACACCCTCTCCGCTCCAGTACCCGTAATGGTGGCTGAACCAATGCAGACTCCTATTTCTGCACCTGCCATTAGTCACGACTCTTACCGAAGGTTGAGGATCTTCTCTGGCACCCTCCCCTACCCCCAAGGGAGGATGACTGGGAGACCTGGATAGACTATGTTGCCCCAAGTGCTAGAATGGCAATGCTCGGAAGCCGGCGAAGAGGGTTGGTGAGAGCCTCCGAGGTCCTGCCCTGGCTACCATCCATGCTAAGCGGGCCAGTAACCCTGAAGTGACTGCACAGGCCTATCTTGAGGCCTTGGAGAAGTGTATGGGAGCCCAGATTCTGATGAGGATCTATGGTGGAGAGTAAGAAATGCACAACAGTACCAAGGGAGTTGTTGTCTGTGTATGTATCTCGGCTGGAAAAATTGTTGCAAGAATGCCTCAGAAAGGGTAGTTTGCCAGCGATTGAACTGGACCGAACCAGGCTGGACAGGATCCTTAAGTCTGCCCCTTCTCAGAACTGCTTTTGCTTCAATTCGCCTGGCAAATCGAGCTGGAATCCCCACCCTCCTATGATGAGTTAATGAGAGAAATTCGAGGAGTTGAGAAAAGGCGACCTCGGGAGGGACCTGCACCAATAGCTGCGGCTACGACCGAGTGACTGAGGTGACCCATCAAGTGAAGTTCAGGGGCAGAGGTTGACAGTCAATGAGTGCTCTGACAAGGAAAGATATGCCACAATGGGGCGAACTGTTGAGAGAGATCGGGAATTCAAAAACAGTCCCTTTATGAAGGCCACGCCTGCAATCAGGGCCCTGACCTATATCCGACTGCATCTGCTAGGGGGTGAGGGTACCCACCCATGTATCTCCTACTGATAACAGCTCAAACTCAATTCCTTGACCATGGAAGTGGAGAAACTGACGAGATGTCTCCAAATGCTTATCACGCACGACAGACAGAGATGGCACCAAGGTTTCCAGTTAGTAGTACCCCGCCCTGGCTCCCAGTGTGGTGCCTCGGCCAGCTCAAACTCCAGAAAGTATGTTTTGCTATAATTGTGGGAAGGATGGGCACATGAAGAGAATGCCGGTCCCAAAAGACACTGACAAAAGTTGCATATAGGCTACAAGGAGAGCTTGGAGAACAAATCAGTGGTTAAGAGGTGCACAAAATGATCCCAGTGAGGGCACCAAAAATGCTAACTCACGTCTTTTTGTGGCAAGGTCAGTTGCCCAGGCCCCCACTACCGCCTCTCCAGACTGGTCCAGAATAGTGGGTCCCTCCATGGAGACCACTGTAAAGGTGAATGGAGTGTCTACAAGAGCTGTATTAGACAGTGGCTCCCAAGTGACAATTATGTTCCAAGATTGGTATCAGAAGCATTTGTCAGACGTACCCTTACAACCATTAGAAGGACTGCATGTATGGGGGCTAAGTGAGAAGGCCTACCCCTATTCCGGATACATCCGAATTTGGCTGTCTTTCCCCACCTTCATGGCTGGAGTGGCCGAACAAGTAGAGACCCTAGCCTTAGTGTGTCCCCCCACTGGACTGTATGATGGTGTCCCTTTGTTGACTGGAACAAATGCTCATATGTTCGGAAGGCTGGCACAGTTATGTTATGAAAAACAGGGGTCAAAGACTAGTAGAGCTTTAAGAGTTCTGGCTTTAATTAAGGAGGCCTATGAGGCAAGAGAGATGCTGAAAAATAGAACCAGAGGAACTGGTCGGATTGTATGGAAGAAGGATCCTGAGTCTCTGATCCTGGCGCCAAATGCCCAGTGTACCTTACAGGGAGAGGTCCGTATCAGAAAGGATGTTAAGAATAAAATATTAATGTTGGATGCACAGGCGATGGAAAATTGCCAGAGGGACTGCTGGTCAAGCCTAGTATTTTGCCCGCTAGAGCCCATGCTTATGCCAGAAGGGTAATGGTCCAAGTTCATAATGTGTCTGAAAGAGACATTCGAGTAAATAGAGGTTGCATCCTGGCTAATGTGCATTGTGCAGACACTGCAGTGCTACCCAGCAGCAAGAGTTCAAGGAAGAATGACAGAGTAATGGGAATGGGGAACCATGTCCTCTAAGGTGGCCAAGGAGCAGAGGCTGCTGGATGGCTTCCAGGATGTGTTCTTAACACAGCATGTGATGGAGCCCACAAGGGAGGGGCATGTCCTGGATGTGGTTCTGGCAGATGGGGATCTGGTAAGGGACATGGTTGTACAGGACCCCCTGACTGGGAGTGACCACAATACTGTCTGGTTTCAAATAAGCATTGGGGAGTGGGGTGAGATCTAGGACACTGGCAGTGGACTTCAGGGGCAGACTTTATGGGCATGGGAAATATTCTCAAGGATCACTTGAAGGGATTACCTCAACGACAAGTGTGGAAAGGAGATGGGAGGTCATAAACGGGACTTCATGAGGCAGTCAGGATCTGCGCTAAGTTGAAGCGTAAGGAGCAAGGTCACATAAACCATGCTGGTGGTCCAGTGAGGTCCAGGTAGCAGTCAGAGAAAAGAAGGCGGCTTACAAAAATATAAAACAACAAGAGGGATAGGGATAGGAAATGTACCAGCTTGCATCTAGAAAAGTCACCCGTATGGTGAGGAGCAAAGTCCAGTAAGAGCACGCTGGCACAGGGGATACATGGAGGGAAAAGGGTTCTTCTGGTACATTGGGGAGGCGGAGAAAAACTAAGGGCCATCTCAGCAGATTGAGATCAGAAGGAGGTGGGTGGAAGAGGCGAGGACCAGGCAGAGGTATTTAACAGTACTTTGCCTCTGTGTTCACTAGGGAGGGATGGGATATCTACAAAGCAAGGCACAAAGGGATAGAAGCGGCAGGGGTGGGATCAGGGGAGCAACAGAAATGGAGCAAAAGGAGGGGAAAGGTACCCCAGGGGTGTCACATCTGGATAAAGATAAAAGACCAGTAAGGTGGAGGGACGGATGATGCCATCCCACCAAAGGTGTGGTTTGCCCTCAAGGCCCTAAAGAAGACAAATCTCCTGGGCGGATGGCATTCATCCGAGTACTATGGGATGGTGAGGACATACTGGCTGCACCCTGGGGAGCTTTTCAACAGGTCACTTGAGACAGGGAGGTACCTAGGGATTGGCGAGAGGCACATGTGGTACCAATCCACAAAGGGGGTCAAGGAAGTACCAGGAAACTATAGACCCATCAGTTTAACCTCAGTGGTGGGAAAATTAATGGAGAGTATACTAAAGGAACGATTGGGGTTTACTAGGGGAGGTGGGAGGTCTGGATAGTCGGCAGCATGGGTTTGTGCCAGGTAGATCATGTCAAACCAACCTTGTGGAGTTCTATGAATGGGTAACATCAGAACTGGACAGGGGTAAGCCTGGTGGATTATTCTTGGACTTCAGCAAGCGTTTGACTCTGTCTCACAATGGTCTGGTGGAGAAACTGATGGGGTTAGGAGTAGGCCCTTTGATGGTCAGATGGATTGAAAACTGGATAGCTGGGCGCACTCAGAGAGTAGTGGTCTGTGGGAGCTCGAACCCTACAGAGGTTGGTAGAGGTGACCACAGGGCTCGGTCCTGGGTCCAATCCTGTTTAATGCATACATATCGGACATCAGGGATGGTATAGGGTGTGAAATGAGTCTCTTGGATGACTCCAAGATGGGAGCAGTAGTTGAGGGAGAAGAGGGAGGTTGGCCCTGCAAGGGACCTGGACACCCTGGAAGCTGGGCTCACACATGAAATAAATTTCAATATCACCAAGTGCAGGTGTTGCATCTTGGTCGGGAAACCTAAACACAGGTACACCCTGGGAGGAGGTGCTGGAAGCCTCAACAGGGAAAAAGACCTAGGGGTCATGGTGGATACATGTATGAATAACTCTGAGCAGTGCAGGAGAGCAGCTAGCAAGGCAAACAGGATGTTGGGATGCATCACAGGGGATCACCTCTAGAGCAAGGAAGTGATTCTGCCCTGTACAATGGACTGGATAGACCACACCTTGAGTACTGTGTACAGTACTGGAGACCACACTTGAAGAGGGACATACAGCTCCTGGAGAGGGTACAGAGGAGGGCAACAAAGATGATCACGAGGGCTAGGGATTTGACTTACGAGGACAGACTTGAGGAGCTCTGCCTGTTTTCATTGGAGGAGAGGAGAGACAGGGGACATGATTGAGGGTCTTCAAGTACCTCAAGGAATAAATAGGGTAAACATGGAGGGATCTTTAGAGTAAAGCAGAGAGGCATCACCAGAGGGCATGGTTTGAAATTGGAAGGTGGAAGGGTGAGGGAAAAGAGGAGGAGTTTTTCACTGAGAGGTGGTGGACCCTTGGAATGCTCTGCCTGGTGAGCTGGTTCAGAGATCCACAGTGGAGGGCTTTAAGAGAGGGTGGGACAGACACAGAAAGTGGATGTATCAGATGATGGCCTGTCCCGGGGGGGTGGGGATGGATGATAGGGGTTTCTGGAGCACAAGGGATGGGAGGGTCTCGGCACCCAACTAAGGATCTAGGTTCGAGCAGACTTGATAGACCATAAGGCCTAATCTGCTGGCAAATAGTATGTTAGTATGTTAATGCCTGACTTGTTTGAGTTCACGACTCCCCATTGCCAGCTAAATGGAAAGTGAGGATCAGTGAGAAGCTTGCCCAGAGAGACCAGGTGTTTTCTTTAAAGGAATGGGACGTAGGATGCGTGCAAGGAGCTGAGCACAATATCCGGCTGTATGACGAAAGACCATTTCGTGAGAGGTCTCGACGCCTGGCACCTGCTGACATAGATGATGTGAGACGGCATCTGCAAGAGATGTTAGCTGCTGGTGTAATACAAGAATCCAGAAGCCCTTATGCTTCCCCCATTGTGGTAGTGAGGAAAAGAATGGGACAGTAAGGATGTGTGTGATTATTGCATCTTAAACCGACGGACTATCCCTGATCAGTACACAATGCCCCGCATTCAGGATGCTTTGGACTGCCTAAACGGAGCAAGTGGTTCTCTGTGTTGGATCTCCAGTGGGTACTACCAGATCCCGATGGCCCCAGAGGACCGTGGAGAAGACAGCCTTTATCTGTCTGCTTGGCTTCTATGAATTCATGAGGATGCCTCAAAGGGATTTCAGGTGGCCCAGCCACTTTTCAACGATTGATGGAGCGTGCAGTGGGGACATGAACTACTAGAGTGCCTGGTATACCTAGATGATGTTATTGTGTTTGGCAGCTCACTGGAGGAACATGAGAGCAGATTATTTAAGGTATTGGACCGACTGGAGGACTTTGGCCTTAAACTGTCCATTGATAAGTGTCAATTCTTTCAAACATCAGTAAAGTATGTGGGACACATAGTATCCACCGAGGAATAGAGACCAACCCAAGTAAAGTTGAGGCCTTGACCACCTGGCCACGCCAAAAATCTAAAGAACTGCAAAGATTCCTGGGATTCTGTGGTTATTATCGGTGTTTCATCAAGGACTATTCAAGTGATCAGCCTTTACTTAACCTTACTCAAGGTATCCCCAACCCACAAAAATACCAAAAGTCAGCGTCCTCAAGACTGAAAGAGTGTATTTTCATCCGAGTGAAGTATTTGGGGCCGCTGGACTCCTGATTAATGAGACTGCTTTTCATGAGATCATATATCAACTTACCCATGCTCCAGTGCTGGCCTATGCCAATCCAAGAAAACCTTACGTCCTGCACACTGATGCTAGCTTGCAAGGGTTGGGGCTGTGTTGTACCAAGAGCACGAGAATGGCCTGAGACCAGTGGCCTTTGCCAGTAGAAGCCTGACCCCATCCGAAAGAACTATCCTGTACATAAGTTAGAGTTCCTAGCTTTGAAGTGGGCTATTGTTGACCAATTCCATGAGTACTTATGGGGCTAAAATACTAGTAAAAACTGACAATAATCCTTTGACCTATGTGCACACCTCAGCTAAGTTGGATGCCACTGTACAGGTGGCTTTCTGCATTATCTACATATGACTATGCTCTCGAATACCGAGCAGGTCTGAACCACATAGATGCTGATGCTCTCTCCCGGAGGCCTGTTCCCCAGAATGATTGGGTCCGATTGGCAGAACCTGACATTCGGGCACTCTTCCGAAGTTTGACAGGGAGGAACAAATGTCCACAGGACGCAGTGGACTGCATGGTGGATTGCTTGGGACCCTCTGAGAATTGCATACCTGCTGCTTGCCACTTTTCTGCAATAGACATTGGTGCACTGCCTCAGCTGGACAATAACAGTATTAGGCGGGCTCAATCCGCGATCCTATGATCAAATCAGCTTTAGAAGCCCTCTATGCAGGAAAAGATGTGTCCAAATTACGTTCCACTGATTTGAGAACTGCACTGTTATACAAAGAAGGTCCTAAGTTGAAACTGATCAATAAACTGTTATACAGAGAAACAGTAGACAGAGGACAAGTAGACAAACAACAACTGGTGCTGCCCACTGCCTTCGAGACTCAGTATTGAGGTCCTTGCAACCACATGGGGCACCTTGGTATAGACAGAACACTTGACTTGGTGAGATCCAGATTCTATTGGCCTAAGATGGGGCTGATGTGGAGCAACACATTCGAACTTGTAGTCGCTGCTTACAGAGAAAGCTTTTGCCCCAGAGGGCTGCCCTTGTTAACATAACCACCAGTGCACCCATGAAGCTGGTCTGTATTGATTTTCTGAGTTTGGAGTCAGATCAAAGAAATATCAGTAATGTGCTGGTGGTCACTGACCATTTCACGAGATATGCCCAAGCTTTCCCCACCAAAGACCAGAAGCATCCACTGTAGCCAAAGTACTTGTAGAAAACTTTTTTGTTCACTATGGGGCTCCACAAAGAATCCATTCTGATCAAGGAGAGACTTTGAGAGTCGTCTGATCAAGAGATGCTTTCTCTGTGGGGAGTGAGAAAGTCAGAACCACTCCTTACCACCCCAGGGGACCCACAGCCTGAGCGTTTCAACCGCACTTTGCTAGATATGCTGGGCACCCTGCACCCAAAGGACAAGACTAGATGGAGCCAACAAATTAGCACCTGGTACATGCTTATAACTGCACCAAAGTGATGCCACTGGGTTCTCCCCACCGCCTGATGTTTGGAAGAGAAGCTCGACTACCGGTAGATGTGTGTTTGGGGTCTCTCTGATGGGGTTCAAGCTGACAACTATTTACAGTATGTGCAAAGTTAAAGGCCCAGCTAACTCATGCGTACCAACTGGCTCAAACCATGGCTGCCAAAGAAATCTGGCCAACAAAGAAAGGTATGATAAAAGGTGAAAGCACAGGAACTCAGGAGGGAGATTGGGTATTGCTAAGAAATCTGGGACTGCATGGCAAGCACAAGATTGCTGACAGATGGCACCATCTCCCTCACATTGTAGTGGGCAAACTAGATGATCTGCCAGTGTACAAAGTAAGGCCTGAGAATAATTCAAAGATGTAAAAACAATGCATAGAAATCATTTACTGCCCATTGGACAAATCTTAATTGAGTCTGAGCCCTAGAAGATGCCCCTCTGGACCGGTGACTAGAGCTGCTGCTAAGAAAAGATCAAGAAAGTCTGCACCTACAGAAGCAAAGTTAAAGTGTTCCTCCACAAGTCCCAGTTGAGCATGACTGTCAGTCCATATCGGAAGAAAGTGAGAGTGACTTTGAATACTATCCTTCTTCTGAACTGAGTCAATTGTTAGGGCAATCCCTAGTCAATACTGGAGATGAAGCTGGGCCTTCTGGACTGTCCAAGCCCACTTCGTCCCTGGAGCCAATGCTCCCAGAAAGTGAAGTGCAAAGCATCAGATCAGATGAAATGGAATCATTGTGCATGGTTGAACTGTTTGAGCTTTCAGGAGGAAAATGATGGATTGGTCAGACTGGTGATACACCAGAACAAGAAAAATATTTTGAGTGCCCTGACAGTCCACTGCCAGTGTCAAAGCTCTCCATGCGAGCCAAATATTGTGGACTCAGAAACTGTAACTCCTGGAGCTGAAAGTGCCCCAAGTTCTAGCCTCTCTACCCCCATGGAGACTCCTGACAAGTGAGGACAATGCTGAAAATGAGGCTCAGAGTGCAGAGACTGTAACAGTTCCCCTAGAAAGACTGGTCGAGCTGTAAAGCCTGTGGTGCACCTCAGTTATGATTCCTGGGCGGCCAGTGGATCTGCCTCTCAATGTCCATAAAGGGTGTATGTGTCCCAGAGCTCATTGCCCAAACTGGCGTCAGTGCTAACTCAAGTTACTTGTGTTGCCTCTAAGTATGGTGCCCTTGCCCCATCCAGCCCCAAGGTAACTGATAGGAAGGGCCCCTCTTCAGGTTTCATGTACAAGAGGTAATAACTTGAGTTATGGTACAATGTATGTAACACTGTGTAAAGAGTGACGTACTGCAAAGTTTCAGAAATGTGTTCTTGGTAAATTATATATTGACTGATGATTACATGTGTGAGCCTAATGCAAATGTATATGGTTGCAGTTAAAACCTATGGGGTACTTGCTTGTGTGGACGTCAAACTTTCCCAATCCAGGAAAGGTGTAACCCCTGCAAATGGGGTTCCCAAAAGACTTCCAGGAGCTTGCTTGAATGCTCCAAGCCTGAATGGTGTTTGGCGTTTAAGCCATTTAACAGTGAGTGTTTTTAGAACCTCTGGTACTGTCTCTTTAAGAGCTGTCTGCTTGCAGACATAATTAGTTGTATGGGGACTGTGTGTTTGTTTGATTGAGTACCACTCGAGCTGCTGCCAATTCACTCCATTTTGCAGTCACTAGGAGTGCAAAGGAACCTATCTGAAAGATGTAACTGTTTGCCAGAAACCATTTAGGTAATAATGAAATTACAGTTTGTCTAACCTGCTTTCTTTGCAGTCAGAACTGTGTCTGCCTAGTTCCCCATTCTGGTTTTGAACTGCTGAACTGGACCAATCAGTGTGGGGTAAGCTAGCTCTAAATGGTGCCTTGGACGAATCAGAACTTGGACTCATAATCTGAGCCAGCCACAAGAGGATTGTATGGGCAGTGACTCTGGGAGATGTAGTTTAGACTTGGCGCCTTTTTGGACCAACAGGAGCAGTCTATTGTGAGTGACAGCCAATCCAGTCAAGAACTGGGAGGAACTTAAAGGAAGTGCCCAGTTTTGTCTGTTGGAGTTTCAGTTGAGCTCTGGCAGTGAAGAGGAAGGAGCCCTGTACTTTTCAGTGTGCAGTTTTAGTCGGAAACGCGTGTAAGGCCCAGAGTTCCGGTCTGCAGCTTGTGTAACTGCTTGTTAGGACTGAATCCGTCCTGTGAAGAGAATCAAGGATATCTGAAGAGTAGAAACCAGGCTCACCCTGTAGAAGACTGGAGAAATTGCTGAATTACTTTCGGTCTGTCAGGAACTGAATCTGCTGTGTGTTCTCCCGGTATTGTGCAGTAATTGCGATCAGGATGAAAGCAGACTGCCTGGTATAGTACTTCTGTTTTACCATATAAATGTGTGAAGAGGCTTGTGTACCTCAAGTGAATCCTGCTGCCATTAAAGGACTTTTGCCTGTTACTGTTCACCATATAAATGTGTGAGGAGGCTTGGTTAGCTCAAGTGAATCCTGCGGCCATTAAAGGACTTTTGCCTGTTGCAGTTTGCCATATAAATGTGTGAGGAGTCTCGTGGAGCTCAAGAGTAGCCCTGCTGACATTGAAGGACCCTATCTTGTTTGGAGGTCGTGAGTACTAATTCAGAATTAGCTCCCTGTTGAATTGCCACATTGAATCCAAATGGAATCACTGTACTGCTGACTGTTTAAACTAATTTTCTTTTCTCTGTGGGAAAGGGCCCTACCAGCTGCCACAGTTTGGACTAGCCACTAGGGCTTGGGTACCCAGGGACAGTAACTGGTGAGGGATAGGCCTGTGCACAGAGCCATAGAGTAGATGAGTAAAGTGATAAGCTAATTAACCTGATTTCCCCTGTCCTTGTTATATTCCCCTAAATAAATCAGAGCTGCTTGTTTCAGCAAAGTTATACTGCCTGAGTATTTGTCTATATTAAAGTATTGTACTGTGATTGTTGCACTGTCTTATTTTACAGGAGGTCCCAGTGCCTGAACCAGCCCTGGGGGTAAGTGTATACTGTGAAGGTAATTCTGATATATTGTGTGGGCCACTAGTGGGAAGAAAGGGGTTGCAGTGTCCCAGGGCTGTGACCAAGTAAGTTTAACTATACAAGCCCTGACCTCTGGGTGGAGGCACCCGCCATTGGATCAGGCCCCTCAACCTGTTAGTGGCAAATCAGGCGGGGTAGTAGCCCCTGGGATAGCGCCATCTAGGGTTACCGCGGAATCATCAAATCCTTTCTTAGGCAGGAACACAGGAGAACTTTGCAGGCACACAGTAGTATCAGGAGTATGTTTGTTGCAGTGCTTTGTTGTGCTTCCTGCGCCACAGTGTTGTCTGGCTGGGGTCCTTGAGTGCCTGCAGATGCATGGGCATTTGATGTACCCAAGAGCTGATGCTGCACTGCATGCTTCCTGCCCGCTTATGGAAAGTCTTTGGGGCACCAGAAGCAATGTGCTGATTATTCCCCATCCCCAGTTTGCTGAGTTTCAGAGGAGGCAACGAGAATAGACTCTGAGTCATACATGGAATGGAGTAGATTTTCCTGTGCTCCCCACATGTAGTTCAGAGAGGGCTGGAGGAGTGAAGATACAAGTGGCTGCCAGCCGTGAAAGAAAGCATTTTGGAGATTCAGTGACTCCTCACAGGGCATGAAGGGGTATGCTAAGGAGATTCCTTGTGAGGAGGGGGTGGCAGGGTTGCATAAATGCAAGCAGTTGGGGTGGGAACCCATGTGACACCATAGAGAGATAAATAACATTTTTCTACACAAATAAAACAGTTTAATTGATTACGGCCTTTTCTTGGCCTGTATGAGGCAGCAATATGTCTGATGGAATAAGCCATAACCCTACAGGAGCTCCCACCAGCCAGCCTACAGCAGAGGTCGATGCAAAACATATTAGAAATCTAATTAATTATTCATGATGCTGCCAACATCACTGACTGGCTGCTGTGCCGATCTGAAATCTCTTAAAGTGACCGGGCAGCAACTACTCAACTCTTCCACTAATCTCGCCAGAAAAACCACACTCATGCCACCATTAAAACATAATCTGGATTCTCAAACCTCTCTCTCCCCTGCTGACCCTGGCAGCCCCAGGCTGTTCCCGAACCGGGTCGCCAGCATGGTTGCGAGTGTGGTGTCCAACGCCTCTACCCTCAGTGCCACCTGGCTGGCTATATCTACCAGCAGATTCTATTTTTCTATTCCTGCACACCTCCCCTCACTGGGCCACTGAGTGCAGTTGATCAATTAGGAGCTTCTCCCTTTCTCAAGACAGGAGGTATCCAAAGCAGTTTACTCACCCTGCCTCAGCCTATTGTCTCCTGGATTGTGGCATATAGGAATTACAGGGGGGCTTGCAGGCTCGGGCCCCCACCTCCAATCTGAAGTGAACCCTGGTAGCTCACATCACTGCCATTGACTTATAATGGGAAGGGGACTCAATTTGAAAATAGGGCCCTTATAGGCCTACCTAGCTCAAAGCTCATAAAGTATAATACTGCACTGACAGCTGCTGTTGGCTACTAAGCCAACTTTGGTTTTGTTTTGGGAGAAGACCATTCTGTCCATTATTTCTTGCCTATTTGTTGAAAGGAAAACTGAGTACTGCTTTGAAAAGTACAAAATAGTGTAGGTTCCCCCAGCAAAGAAAAAGAACAGAGGGTGGGTCTTGTGATTACCCATGACCCATTGTTTTTAGATCTGAGATACAACTCATACAGTATTAGTCTCAGATTTCTATACATAGATACAAAATTAAAATATTTTCACTATGAAATAATTTCACAGCAAGATTTTGACTGATTACGCGTTTGTGTTTGTTTAAAACAGGATGACAGACCTGTAACTATTCAAGAAAGTTCAAGGCTGATCAACAGAGGAACTGTACACACACCAGAATGTATAGAGCATCATTTTGGTTAGATATTTTGAAACTACGGACACCGGAGACTATGTCTGCACAGCTTCAAATCCACTCGGAGAGACCACAGTTGCAGCTCGAGTTGAGGCATACTAAAACACAAGGCTGCTGTGCAGAGTGTGACTAACTCGGAAAGCATGCTTGCCAAGTCCTATTCTCCTGGTACCTACTTAGCTTGGAGGGGGCGGGGTCTCTAACCAGCTGGTCCTGTTTCTTTGCATTTTTTCTTCAATTGTCAAGGCTTTCATCTCAATTAAAAACAAACGGAGCAGGCATCATCCATCCCCATACAGCTTGGGATCTTTAAAAACAGTAAAAATAATTTACATTAATTAAAACATATGCTATATATATATATTTGTACAGTATACATCACATTATATACATTTTTAGTCATGAAAATGTGTGAAATGATTTTCCTAATCCAGTGTATATGCTCTTTATTACTTATACTGAGACTCAGTTTTGTAAATATACCAATGTGCAGTAGAAACTACCATGCCATCGTGATTTACCTATTTAATCAATCTAAATAATAAAAATATGCAAAACTTTGTTTCTCTTTTACTGCAGGAAGATAGTGCATTCTTTCTTTCAGTGGGCTGTGATTGATTTGCAGTGTGGCTCACACTGAATGGTTATTTAATATGCCCATACTGGCTGCATATAGTACTCACATCTGTTTTTGCCATTATGTTAGAGAAGCAAAAGCTAAAAATTTCAAGGCTATATGTCATAGCACCATAAGATAAAGGTTTATGACAGGTATAAAAGCTTTTATGCTTTTGCCAGATCCATTGTTTGAAGCTCAGAGTACTTTTGTTCTTCTTCAGATTGTTGCTTGCACCGTTTGCCTTTTGAGCTGCTTTATGTAGTGCATGCTACTTTGGTTTTCAGATATGTATGACAGTATGGCTTATTTTGATCTGAATTCCATATTCGACGATATAAAAATAATACACTTAATTCACGATCATACAAGCATACGAATCTGTCAGCGAAACAGGGCTGCATGGTCTATCAAGTCTGTTTGAATGTGCAGCTAGCCCCTACATTGCAACTGCCCCTCCCCTCCTTGCGTTTACGCTTCATCCCATCCTTTTACAACTGCCCACCATCCTACATGATACCACCTCCTCAGGCAGAGCATTCCACTTTGCCACCATCCTCTCTGTGAAAAAATGTCTCCTCATCTTTCTCCTATGTCTTCACCCCAGTCGGAGACCATGCCCTCTGGTGTCCCTCCCCCTCCTCAACTTAAATACCCCTTCTGTACCTGTCTTGTTTATCCCCGTCATGTATTTAAAGGTCTCAGTCTTATCCCCCGATCCCTTCTCTCCTCCAGTGAGTGCATATTCAACTCCTTCAGTCTGTTCTCCAAACCCTGGATCATCTTTGTTGCCCTGTGCTGTACGCCTTCCAGTAATCTGACATCCTTCTTCAGAAATGGAGCCAGAACTGCATGCAGTGCTCCAGGTGTGGTCTGACCAGTGACCTGTACAGAAGCAGGATCACCTCCCTCCTTCTGGAGGAGATTCCTCTCATAATACACCCCAGCATCCTGTTGGCTTTTGCTGCCACCATCCTGCACTGAGCTGCGTTGCTCATATTCTCCATTATAACCACCCCTAGATCCTTTTCTTCCTCAGTGGTTACTAACTGAACCCTTCCCAACTGGTAGTTCCTCTCAGGGTTCCTTGCTCCGAAGTGCAGTACCTTGCACTTCTTAGCATTGAACCCCAACTGCCATGTTTCCAACCACTTCTCTAGTTTAGTTAGGTCATCCTGTAGCCCTTGCCACCCTACTATGTCATCCACCATTGCCCCCATCTTGGTATCATCAGCGAACAGACTGACCTTACTCCTGATGCTATGTGAGTTATCAGATATGAAAATCCCAAACAGCACCGGGCCCAGTACCAAGCCCTGTGGAACCCTGCTCGTCACAGCCCTTGGGGATGAGAGTCCCCCCACCACCACCACCCCCCTTTGCTACCTCCCCTTCAGCCAGTTCACAATCCAGCTCACCATCTTTGTCCATGCCCCCACATACTCCAAGTTTTCCCCCAACCACCCATGAGGCACTGAATCAAAGGCCTTGCTGAAGTCCAAATACAGGACATCCACTGCATGGCCCTTGTCCAGTTCCCTCATTACCCAGTCATAATACTCAACTAGGTTGGTCTGACAGGATCTCCCTGAGATGAACCCATGTTGCTGACTGTCCTGGAGTCCATTGTCTTCTAAAAAGGTCACCAGCCTCTCTTTCAGAATTGTCTCCATTAGTTTCCCTACAATGGATGTGAGGCTTACTGGTCTGGGATTGCATGGTTCATCCTTTGGACCATTTTTGTAGAAGGGCACGACGTGAGCCATCCTTCAGTCCTATGGTACACATTCTGTGTCCAGGCAGGTATTGAACAGGTCTGCCAGTTACCCTGCCAAGACCGCCATCAGTTCTTTTAGCACCCTAGGGTGAATGCAGTCTGGTCCTGGTGCCTTATCCACCCTCAGAGCCTTCAGACCCTCCAGCACCCTGTTCTTTGTAATTACTTCATCTGTCACTCCTTCCCCCACTTGCCCACCTTCACCATCCCATGAGGTAGCTGCCCACCCTTCTCTTTTGTGAATATAGAACAGAAGTACTCATTTAGTGCTTCTGCATGTTCCACTCCTTTCTCTACCCACCCAACCCCCACCCCCCACCCGTCCTTCCTAATCCTCACTATCTGGTCCTTGCAGCTCCTTCTCTCCCTTATGTACCTGAAGAAGTCCTTTTCCACATCCTTGATGCCCTTTGCCAGCCTCAGCTCTTTGGAAGCCTTGGCTGCCCTGACTAGTCTGGTTACCTCTTTGGACTTCTTCGCATACACTTCCCTGTCCTCCCTCTCCCAGATTTCCTGAACCTCCTAAATACTGTTTTTTTTGCCCTCACCCCTTCAAGACCTCCTGATTCATCCAGCTTGGTTTATTTGCCCTACCCTTCTTGCTTTGTGTCTTGGTACATGACCCAGTAGCCTCCACCAGCCCCAGCTTGATGATTTCCCATTTTTGGCAGGCATCCAAGTGTGGATGAATTCCTGCCAGGTGCCTCTCCAAAATTTCCTCCATCTTAACAAAGTCAGCCTTTCTGAAGTCAACCATCCTGGTTCCTGTACCTACTGCATCCTTGCCCATGTTGAGTGTGAACCACACTGAGTTATGGTCACTCCCAGCCACCGGGTCTTCCACCCCCAGCTCTCTTACAGCCTCCCCATTAGACACTACTGGGTCTGGAGTTTTTCCCAACTGAGTCAGCTTGTTAACCATCTGTGCCAGGAATCTGTCCTGGAATGCATCCAGTAGGACCTGTTTCCTTGCACTCGAGGTGACTGGGGTGCTCCAATCCACTCCTGGTAGATTGAAGTCCCTCACGATCACTGTGTTCTCCTTCCCACAGAACCTTCTGATCTGCTCCACTAATTCCCTGTCCAAGTCTTCAGCCTGAGCTGGTGGTCTGTACACCACTCCCATCCTAAGTGTCCTACTTTTTGAATCCTGGAACTGCATCCATAATGCCTCAGTCCTATCCTCCTCCTTTTCTTCCCTTACACACTTTAGTTTATCCGCTCCCTTACGTAAGTCACCACCCACCCCCTTGCCCCAATCTTTTCTGTACATCCTATACCCCTGGGATCATCAGATCCCAATCCTGGTATTGGGTGTCCCAAGTCTCTGTGATGGCCGCAATGTTCACCGCCCCCACTGCCAAGAGAACCTGCAACTCAGCTGCTTTGTTCCCCAGGCTTCTAGCATTCAGAGAGATGACCCTCAAACTTTTTCCCTTCCCTTCCCTTCCTTAACCCATTTCTCTCCATTCTTAACCCCCCTGCAATCCCTCCCTGGTACCATCCTTGCTAGCTTGGGGGGTAGGCTCCCTTCTCCGGTGGCTGTGCATTCCTGCTGCATGCTTGCCTCCCTCCACACCTAGTTTAAGTCCACCTTAGTTGCTATGTATTCCTCCAGCCTCTGCTTTAATACTCCCTGCCCCATCTTACTCAAATTAACCTGTCCTTTGCAAACAGGTCACTGTTGTCCCAGATGTTACCCCAGCCTCCCACTAGCCCATACCCTTTGTTCTGACACCACTCTCCCAGCCAAGTGTTGAACTCCTCTATCCTTACTTTCCTCTCTGTGCTTGCCCTGGGTACTGGGAGCACTTCTGAGAAGGCCACTGATCTCCCTGCCTCCTCACACCACTTCCCCAGTTCCTTAAACCTCTCCCTTACCAACCTGACCATGCTACCCGCCAAGTCATTTGTACCTAAGTGCACCACTACATGTGGTTTCTCCCTTCCTCATCTTGGACACTTGAGAATAGACTGTCCTTTCCTATCCACTGTCAGTCCAGGTACTGATTCCACCCATGTTCGATTATGCCACTCCCCTTTGCTTCCCCATCTTACTCCTTTCAGGATTGAGTCATCCAGCACTAAAACCACGCCCCCTCTCACCTTTGTGCCCCGCACCATCCTACCTTCCTTGCACTTGCTTTCAGAACCCAACCCATCCTGCATATTCGCGGCTTGATCTGCCCCCTCTGCTATGCTCCCACCCTTACCGGCCGATTTGTCCCCTCTACTTTGCCCCCAGCCTCTACCCTAGTCCTGCCCCCTTCCCTGTTGCTGCCCTCATCTGACTTGCTCCCCCACCTCCAATGCCCTCCTGGCATCATCCTCCTTCCATACCTCACCAGGCCCCATTTCCCCTTTTTCCTCCTCTGCCTTATCCCCCTTGCCTTCCCTTTTACCCTTATCCCTTTTCTCCCTGCTCCCCCTACCCTGTCTCCATTGTCTGTCTGAGTGTTGCCCCTTAGGCTTACACTACCCCCTCTTCCTCCTACTTCCACTCGGAGAGTCCCTCCCTCATCATCCACCATTGAGGCCAGCAAAGCGAACCTATTCCTGGACCCAGTGCTTCTACTGTTTGCATCTTCCCTTGTGCTATTCCTAGATTCCCCTTTACTGCTTCTGTAATTGTTTACCCTGTTCCCTATCTTCTTTGTTTCCACTGGTTCTGTGTTCCTGACTCCCCGAGGAGGTGTCCATTCTGTACCAGTCACCCCCTCTCCTTCCCCCAATCTTCGCTAACTCCCTTTCTAGCCACTTTACTTCTGCTTCCAGACTCCTCAACCTGTGACACATTGGACACCCCCATAGTTTCTATAATGTGTCCATCGAGACAGCCACCCCAGATCCATTGCAACTCACTATTCTTCCCATCCTGAATTGTCTGCGGTCCTCCTGACCCCAGAACCAGTTCCCCTTCCCCTGCGACCAACCCCTCTCCTGCAGCTGTAATCCCCCTATTGTAACCTTTGCTAGTGTGCCACATTGTTATTCTTCTAGTCACTGTACCAGTACTCCTAATTTCTGTGCTGGATCCCGCTACACTGCAGTGCCTTATGTAGTACAGATGAGTCCCTTGGCTCTCGCCTAACACAATGACATCACCTGTTTCTATTTCCAGTTTTTTGGGGGGGGTTTGTATTTTTTTTTTCTTTTATCTACCCGTGAATTACAGGGGTGACCAGGGTCAGCTAGTGTCTGCTCCTGGCTGTACTATCCATCTATTGCAATGTGGCCCCTCCCTAATAAATGTGGAGTAGCTGGGTTATGTAGTGGAGTGGGCTGTTTCCCCTCAAGAAAGTGCAGGAAGTTCTATAACTCAGGTACCACCTTAAGAAAAAGCAGGACATTGTATGACTAAGGTACCACCTTGAAATGCAGGAAGTTGTATGACTCGGTACCTATAAAGGTAGGGTGAGCACAGAGGTGGGTGGGGGTTGCGTTGCTGCCCCTGCTCCTCAAAAACAATCCGCAACCAACGTAAAATTCACCATCTATACTCACAGCCCCCAGAACCTAGAACAAACACTAATGCAAACAGGTAAAATGAAAGCACTTTGTGTTGTAGTTACTTCCCTTCCCTGAAGAAAGAAGTCGTCTAATCACTCGCTGCAGTTCCTTCCCTGGATGTCTGCTTCCAGGGATTATTGTGTATTACTAACATACTAACATACTAAAATGCCAGCAGAATAGGCCTAACGGTCTTTCATGTCTGCTCGTTTGGTCAGCCCCCACCCTGGGTGCTGACCTTGCTGCCCCCCTCACCTTCTCTGGCTTCTCCCTTCCCAGTTCCAGATATTCTTGCTACATTGGATTTTGCTTCCAGAACCCTTCCCCTGTACCTGTCCCACCCCCTCTTGAACCCCTCCATCTCTGCCTCCACCAGCCCCCTAGGCAGCGCATTCCATGGCTCCACCACCCTCTCAGTGAAGTAGCACCTCCTCCTTTCTCCGCTGAATCTTCCCCCCTCCAGCTTCCACCCATGCCCTCTAGTGGCCCCCTCCTCCTTCCTTTGAAGCACCCTGACTGTTCCTCCCCTATTTACCCTCTTCATGTACCTGAAGACCTCTATCATGCCCCAGTCCCTTCTCTCTTCCAATGTGTACATATTTAGCTCTTGAGCCTCTCCTCATAAGTCCTGTCCCCAAGCCCCAAATCATTTTAGTTGCCCTCCTCTGGACCCTCTCTAGGAGGTTAATGTCCTCTTTAAGTGTGGCCTCCCAAAACTGCACGCAGTACTCAAGGTGCAGGCCTCACCAAGCAGTTATACAGAGGAGTATCACTTCCCTCCTGAGGTGATCCTCCCTAGCGATGCATTCAGCATCCTGTTGGCCTTGGCTGCTGCCCTCTTACAAGTCTCAGAGTTGTTCATCTTGACATCCACCACCACCCCAGGTCCCTCTCAGCCATCGAGACTTGTAGCATTTCCCCCAGGGTGTACACTTGGCCTGGGTTTCTGGCCCCAGGTGGAGTACCTTGCATTTCCTGCATTGAACCTCAGCTTCCACTTTCTAGACCATCTTTCCAGAGCCTCCAGGTCTCCTGTAGGGCCACCTCCCTCCTCCCCATCCACCACCGCCCCCAGTTTCGAGTCATCCGCAAAGAGACTCATCTCACTCCTGATTCCTGTCCTTATGTCAGAGACATAGGCGTTGAACAGAAGGGGCCCAAGGACTGATCCCTGTGGGACCTCACTAATGACCCTCCTTGGGGATGAGACTATCCCGCCAACTATGACCCTCTGAGTCCTGTCCTGGAGCCAATTGCCTATCCATCTGATCATCTGGTTCCCCACCCCCATTTCTCCCAGCTTATCCAACAGGCCCACATGAGGAACAGAGTCAAATGCCTTGCTGAAGTCTAGAAAGAGGACGTCCACTGGTCTACCCAGGTCCAAGGCACTCGTCACCCAGTCATAGAACTCCATCAGGTTTATCTGACATGATTTCCCCGGGATGAATCCATGCTGTCTATCATCCAGGCACCCTGACTTATCCAGGTCCCCCCCTAGCCTCTCCTTGACAATGCCCTCCATCACCTTGCCCACCACCGATGTCAGGCTGGCAGGCCTGTAGTTCCCTGCCACCTCCCTTGATCCCCCCTTGTGGATAGGCACTATATGCGCCACCTTCCAGTCCTGGGTCACCCACCCTGTCCTCAGAGAGATGGTGAAAAGCTCCACCAGGGGTTTCGCCAGGACATCCGCAAGTTCCTTCAGCACTCTGGGATGTAATTTACCCGGCCCTGGTGCTTTCTCCGTCTTAAGGGAGCTGACGGCTTCCCTCACTCTCTCTGTGAGATTTCACTTCCAGTGCCTCTTCTCCTGCTTAGCCCTCCTCCTCCTCCTGCCATTGATGCCTCCCCTCTCCCCAGACCCACCGATTGTGAGGGTCCCCCTCCTCAGTATCTCTGTCTCCTCCCATGTATGATGCAGCACCCCATTTTCCTTGGTGAAAACTGAGGGTGAAGTACTCATTTAGTACCTCAGCCTGCTCCCCCGGGTCTTGTGCCCATCTCTCCCCTGATTTAATCCTGCTAATCTGCCCCTTCACCCTTCGTTTTTCCCCAATGTATCTAAAGAACCCCTTGTTCCCTCTCCTAATTTCCCTGGCCAGGTTCTGCTCCTTCCTTACCTTAGCCGCCCTCACCACCCTAGTGGCCCTTCCAGCCATCAGCTCATACTCTCCTCGATCCCTTTCACTCCTTGAGCACTTGAATTGCTTATAGGCTGCCTTCTTTCCCCGCACCACCTCCTGGACCTCCCTGGTCCACCAGCAGGGTTTTTGGGCCCTACCGCATTTTCGTCTTACTCTTGCATGGGTGCTGGTAGCATCCTGCACCCCTCTCCTGATGATTTCCCATCTACTATCAGCGTCCATGTCTGACCCAATCCCATCCAAATGCTCCTTAATTGCTTAGAACCTTTCCCCACGATCAGAGTGAACACTTGCACAGCAGAATCAATCCTAAAAGTAAGTGGCAATTTAATTCAAGAGAAAGCTGATCAGAACCAGAATGTTGCCTAATTATTTGTGGTTTGTTGAATTATTTAGTTTTTATTTAACAAGTAGGTGCACTAGACATTCATATGTCTGTTTTCAGGCATGGCCCAAGAAATTACAAGCAGAGTAACCATACAGTAAAGAACCATAACATCAAATACATGCAGTATTTGATGATGTTATTAATGTAAACAGTTTAGCAATAATGAAAAGAGAAAACCATACTTCATATTGTGTAAGAAAAAAATGCATACAGAGTACTTTACAGTGATGACATGGGACTTCTACTACACCAGGGTGTCAGACAAGTGAATGCGCTATGTAGGTACCCTCGAGACTTGCTATAGAAGACGTGGATTGTCAAACAGAGATGAAGCTCAAACGGAATAGTGTTCCATAGCCTTGGGGCAAAATTGAAGAACGCTCTATCACCTAATTTTGTACACATTTTAGAGATGAATTATGGAGCATGCATAGTCAATTTCAAAGGATAGGCACTATAAGCAGGCTGAAGGAGTGGTGCAAGAGACGCGGCAGTTGATTACGCATAATGTTATAAATGACACCACTCAGAGTGTAGTCACTTTACTTAGCCTGGTAGAGTCACAGAACAATATGAGCAATGCCTTGAAGTTTCTCAGTTAATGTAAAAGTCACTCCATTTTAAGGTAGGCTGTCAACCCCAATACATCCGATTATGACCACTTCAAAACTCTAACAGGTACTAGAATTCCTAATATACTCATAAATTAGACTCTGCATTATGTATTGCTTTTTTAAAACCTTGATTTTTAAAATCTTAGAAATCTGTGTTTATCAGGAATCACAATACCTTTTGCTATATAATTTTATAATGGCCTCTTTTGTCCTGGATCCCCCATCTCCCTCCAGTGTCTCATTTAATTGCTTTACTGCACCTGATTCTAATCATGTGTGAATACCTTGTGTTACAGTATCCTCAGCAACCTTGCCATGTCCCACAAGACAATAGTGGGTCGGAGAGCAACAAGGTGTAACCCTGCCCCTGGGTGGGGAGAGAGAGAGACAGCACATCACCCCTCTGACTTACTGCCTTTTACTGGCCTAGTGAAATCTTTCCTAAACCCAGGCCTCTTGTGTCATTACTGGGCTGGACTGACATCTCTTAACACCTCAACATGTGTCTTATGGTCTCTGCCTCTACTGCTGTCTGATCTTTCTTTCTGTTTACAGAAACAGGTCACCTTCTTCACTGCTCCTGCATGTGATTTAGTTTTTTTGAAGTTTCCAGGCTATTTTGAAAATTTTCAGCAGTTATTTTTTTCTATTGACTCATTCTGTGTCATGCATTTCCAATTCATTGGCCTGTTGCACTATGACCAGAAAAGGAAGCCTGGTGTAAAGTCGATCACAGATGAGTCTGCTAGAAACATGGAAAGGTGTTGGCAGAAAAAGACTACCTGAACTGTACCAACCTACCCTTATTCATGACTAGGCTGAATGCCGATTGAGGGTTTTTCTTCTCTCTCCCCTACTCCCATTCTTCACTTCCTTCACGGTCTTAGTTTTCACAAACCCGTTATTGCTATCTTATGCTCTCACCTGTCACTGTCTTAGCATTTACCACCTCACTTGGCAAACTGTTCCACCTATCCACCACCCTATGAATTATAAAGCAGTCAGACTGCCTCCACCAATCAGAGGACAGCACTACTGTACCTCTTATTCATTATACAGTTGCTGCCTCGTGCTGCTCCATACAGCCGATTCATGCTGCCGTGACACTGTCTTCTCATCCTGTTTCTGTCAAAATTGTTGCAGCAGAATTGGCTGTGCACGGAATCCCAGAAGGCAGTGTTCTTTAGCTAGAAAAGCATCTCAGTGAATTGTCAGTGCATTTTTTTCTAACGAGCAGTTGTTTAGCTACATATCTTAATCAAAAAATGAAATCATCAAAGGAGCTGTCCTTGAGCCACAGAACTGAAATGCAAGTAAATAGCGCATTCTATAAAATGAGCAGGCACTAGTAAACAATGCCTTCTATAAAATGAGCAGGCACTTTAAGCAGGAAACGTAACTGTAGATGCTAGTAGCAATGTTTAAAAAAGTTAGCAAAAGTTTTAAAGAAATAAAAATATTGTACCTGTTTTAGCAGCAGTAAATCCCATCGACTATTACACGGTGTGTAAGCGGCCACATGGAATGTACCACAATGATTGTAAAGAGCAGGGGAGAGCCGCAATAAGACTACAAAATAAAGTGGACGTTTCCTGTAAAATTTGTATTCCAAACTATTTGTTTTGTGCTGGAGGCAGTTTGACTGCTTCATAATATGTTACTGTGTAGAGTGAGGGGTGTCTCTTATGGGATAAGAAGGTTATCTTGTGCTGTTTTGGGCTGACAGAACCGATCAGCTTTGTGGTCCTCTCACCCAGGACAGCATGAGATAATCTTCTTATCCCGTAAGAGACACTCCTCACTCTACGTATAAATATATAGTACCTTCCTGAATCCAACCCCACAAGTCTATACTCCTGAACCCAAGTTACTGATTCTAGGTGTCTCTGATCCCTCCTTAGAGTCTACAGCCACAACGTTTCGTGTCATTTGCAGAGGTGCATTTTCCCTGATTCCTTCCCCGTGTTACAGATGAACACATTAAACAGTACTGGTCCCAGAACCAGCCCTTGTGGTACCACACTTGTGACCTCCAAGATCTCTGAATGTTCTCCATGTACAATCACTTTCTGGGTCCTTCCACCTAGCTTGTTTGCTACCCACCTTGTTGGATTTGCCCCAGCCCCTAGATCCCCTAGCTTCTGGATAAGCCACTTACTGTTATGTGGTATAGAGTCACAGACCTTACTGAAGTCCAAACACAGCACATTGACTGCCTGTTTCTTGTCCATTGCTCTTCTTACAGAATTGAAGAACTCAATCAGGTTAGTGTGGCATGACCTTCCATTCACAAAGCCATGCTGCCTCCTGTTTGGAGCCCATTCACTTTAAGAAATTCCACCAGATACTCCATGATGATAGTCTCCAGGAGTTTTCCCACTATAGATGTTTAGCTAACCAGTCTGTAGTTTCTTTCCTGCTCCCACTGTTGTGCAGGGGGACCACGTCCATCTTCCTCCAATTCATTGGGACTACCACAGTCTCCATGAAGCAGTTTACAAAACCATTAAGGGACATGCAAGTTCCTGCCCCGTTTCCTCAGTACTCTGATGTTTAACTCCTCTTGTCCCAGAGACTTAACCTTCCAAAATACTCTTAGTCCCTTAAGCACCTGATTCCCTCAACACCGGTACCAAGTTATTTTCCCTCCTCCCCCTCCTGCAGACTGCCTACTGCAGTTGGGGGATGGGGTCCCCACCTCTGCTGTAAATACTGAGAAAAATTATGTACCAAGTATGTCTGCCTTCTTCCCATTCTCCACTACTAATACATTTCCCTATTTTAGCCTCATAGTAACCCCCTTAGTATTTCTCTTTTCTTTCTGCTATATCTAAAGAGGGTCTTTTCATTTTCCTTTACCCCTTGGCAGTTTTCAGATCTGTCTCTGCCTTTGCCCTCTTTAGGACTCTGTTTGCCTCCTTCATTTTCCCTAAGTATGCCTCTCTATTGCACCAGATTGATCCCCCATATACTGTTTGAATGCATCTGTCTTTGCCTGGACTTCATCTCTCACTTCCATAGAGAACTAGAGTGGTGTCTTGTGTTTTACTTTCTTTGTTTCTACTTACCTGCTTCAGACAGGTTTTAGTCACCTCCACAAAACTACCCTTAATGAGTTCCCACATTTCCTATACTTCCTCAACCCTTTCCACCCCAAATTGTCTCAGATGGTCTTCTCCATGCTCCTTAAATCTGCCATCCTGAAATTTAAGACCTTTGTCATCTGATCATCTAGGGCCAAGATGAACCAAACCGGGTTGTGATCACTCATCCCTAGCAAATCTCTTACCTAACCTCTTCCACCATGTCCTAGTTTGAGAGAACCACATCAAGAATGGCTCCCTCCTTGGTGTGTTCTTTCACCCACTGTATGAGGAACCCTCTTGTAATGGATCTAAAAGGGCCTGGCACCATGCACTCCTAGCTGTTGATATTTCCCAGTCCACATCTAGGAGATTAAGATTGCCATTAGTACCATGTTCCCTAGAGTGGTAGCCCTTCTGATTTCTTTCCCTAGCTCACTATCACCCTTCCTCAGACTGGTTTGATGGTCTCTGCACCACTCACGCTCATAGATTCTTCCCTGCTCTGAATGAATGGATGATGCCCAGTGTGTGAGTCACTCCCCATGATTACAAGTTATCTAAGAAGGTTCGACAGTGCTCAAAGAGTTAGAGTTCAGCCACATCTACATCAGTGGTGCCTATTGAGACAAGCAAGTCCTCTGAGAGTTGGGGTCATTGACTCCCCTCAACCCCACACTGTCCTGCCAGTCCTATTGACTCTATGTTGGCCTCCCCAGCCTTGTTTGATACCAGCGTGGGAGCATTGGTCCTGGTTAGCCTTCTGTCAGTGGCCCAGCAACAGCAAGGCCACATAGAGTTGGTCAACTTGTGGAGACGAGTCAGTACAACTGTTTCCGGTTGGCTGGCCAGCTAGACTGCTGTCTGCACAGTTAACCCTGGTCAATGTTTCACATTCTGTGCTGAGTCGACCTCTGCAGAGGCACTGCAGGTCTTGATCAAAGTCCTATTCTTAATCCCTCTCACAGTATCGACATCACTATCACATGAGGCTAAGGCATTCCTTATTTTGGTCATCATCCTCTTCTTTGGGGTCCAGACTTTGGTGCTGAGCTCTGACTTACTACGGCTGCATGCTAGGCTAGTGGCAGGCCCAGTTCCTAAGCCATCAGTTTGTGCCCTTTCTAACTGAACCAATGTACTCCTTGTCCCCTTAGGCCATCCAGCTACAAAGATATGAAAATAGCCAGCAGAAAAAAGTCTTGCAGTCTGTTTAGTCTGTTTGAGTTTTCAGACCCCCCCAGTATCTACTGAGGATCTGCCCTTCCCGTTATCAGTTCTTCTTCCCTTGACATCTCCCCACCCCACCATGCATTTTTCCTTTTATCTTGTCCTAGCATCTCTTGAAGCTGTCCACAATCTTCAGAGAGACAGCTTCCTCTAGCAATTCATTCCACTTTATCACCACCCTCTCAGTGAAAAAGAGTCCTCTCATTTCCTTCTTGAAGCATCCCCCCCCCCAAAACTAGTTTGAGGCAATGTCCCCAGTGGTCCTTTTTCCACTAAGGTTGAAGAGGCCATCAGAGTTCACTTTGTTTAAGGTATTTAAAGGTTTTGATCATGGCATATCTCTCCCTTCTATGCTCCAGTGAGTACGTGTTGAGATCTCGGAGACTTTCCTCATAAGGCCTGTCTTGTTGTTTTGGATCATCTTGGTTGCCCTTCTCTGTACCGTCTACAGTAAGTTGATGTCTTTCTTTAGGAGCTCCAATACTGCACACTGTACTTCAGATGCAGCATAACCAGTGACCTGTACAGTGGAAGGATGACCTCTGCCTTCTTACTAGTTATACCCTTGGCTATACATTCCAGCATCCAATTTGCTTTGGCTGTGGCTCTCTTGCAATGTGCGAGTGCTTCAGGTCATTTGTAATGATCACACTCGAGCCTTTCTCCTCCTTTGACATAGTGGCCTGTATACCTCTGAGCCAGTATGTGGTCTCTGGATTCTTCACCCCAGAGTATATTACCTTACACTTCTTGGCATTGAATCCCAGCTGCCTAATATGTGACCATCTCTCTAGTTTAGCCAGGTCTTCTCCAATATCCTGTCTCTCTTCTGCTGTGTATACTCTCCCAATGAGCTTTGTGTCATCAGCAAGGAGACATATTTTGCTTTTTACCCCATCTGCAGTGTTGCTGATCAAGATGTAGAGTAACACTGGGCCGAGCACTGAGCCCTGTGGGACCTCGGTAGTGGCTGGTCTGGCATCTGAGAATTCCTCCACAACCACCACCTTCTGGTTTCTGTGTTGTAGCCAGCATTTAACCCACCTAGCTAGTTTCACCTCTACCCCAAGTCCTCCAGCTTACTAGTTAATCTCCTGTGTGGGACAGGGTCAAAGTCTTTCTGAAATCATACAGTATGTCCACTGCTTGGCCTTTGTGCAGTGTCCTTGTTACCCAATCAAAGAAATCAATTAGGTTGGTCTGGTGGGACTGCCCTGACACAAACCCATGCTGCCTATCATCATGTAGTCCATTTTCATCCAGAAAGTTTGAAAGTCTTTCCTTCAAAATGGTTTCCACATGCTTCCCCACTATTGATGTCAGACTTGCTGGCTGATAATTGTCAGGGTCATCCCTTGGCCCACTCTTGTGTAGTGGCACTACCGTCCTGTTCTCCAGTCAAGGGTACCACTCCAATTTCTAGAGGGTTGTTAAACAGGTCCACTGGGAGGGGGGCCACTAGCATGTCTGCTAATTCGCTCAGAATACTTGGGTGTATCCAATCAGGTCCCGAGTACTTCTCCAGCTTTAGGACCATTAAACCCTTCTTCACCATATTTATTTATTTATTTATTTATCTTTTGTTGACCGGGTAAGTGCACTAGACAAATCCTGCCTATTTTCAGGTACGACCCGGGGGGAGGGGGATACAGATGAATGGCAACTGACCTTGAACCAGATTAAGCTGTTGGTGGTATTTTTAGTGAATGAGGGAAATTTGGCCAGGACACCGGGGAAATTCCCCTACTCTTTTCGATAAGTGCCATGGGATCTTTAACATCCACCTGAACTACCACCAATCCAGGCAGATGGGACCTCGGTTTAACGTCTCATCCGAAAGACGGAAAGCAGGTGCAAAAACACTGCTTCCTACCATTTGGTAGACATTTTGGAGAAGGAATCATATCAATTTCTATATCTCCATCTGCAACTCCTCCCACCTTCCTCCTTTCTTCTCCTGGGGTGCTAGCCTATCCTCCTTCTTTGAGAAGACTGAAGAAGTACATGTTAAGTATCTCTGACATTTCCACACTACCATCCAACCTCCTTTTTCTTTTTTTTTCAACTTTCTTTATCACTCAGGCTACAGGCGGGATGTACCCTCTCATCAGTGCCTGGACCCACCACCCGGCATCTTTATTGATTTTTATGTATTTATTTTATTCTTTGGTAACCAGGTAAGGCCACTAAGAACAAGTGCCTGTTTTCAGGGGTGACCTGGGAGCACTGGGTGGTTACGTGACTTGCCCAGAGTCACACATTATGCAAGTGGAGGTTGTGGGAATCAAACCCAGGTTTGCTGGATGTACCAAGCTCATTCACAGCTCGTTGCTCTAACCTCTAGGTTATACTGCCAGCCTACCTCCCCCCCAGGCTGCTCAGACTGGGAGGCCCACTGCTTGCCCCCTGTGGTGGGGCTCCAAGGGGAGAGACCAAGATCCACCTGCAGCCCCAGCTGAGGCTTACGCTTAGGTTATCATTCGGGTGGAGGACCGGAGCTTCATTGAGCGGCCAACTCAAGGGTTTTTTTCTCCTTAGGTTCCCCCAAGGGGTGCAGAAGTGCAATGACATCAGTGCAGGGCATGCATGCTCCTGCACCCAACCTGCAAACATCCACCGTCACCTCTGCCCACTGCATGGTGGTCTTGGCTGGTGTACACCGAGTATCCGCTGGGTGCCACTAGCATGCCAGGATGCCACAACCCTCCATGTTCATTCCCAAACATAGGTCATTAATGCCACAGGTGGCAGTGCTGTCACTGCGTTGATGGGCTGCACGCCCTCCTCCTTTCTCAGCCTGACTATCCTGTCCTTGATATCCCTCCTCTCCCTGATGTACTGGAGTTGTTACTGGAAGCTACCTTCAGTAAGTTGAAGGGCCCATGTGCCCATACAGAAACAGCCCAGGTGCCTCCACCTGAGCCTGTTCAGGTCATTCTTCTGCCTTTGTAGCTATCCTTGGAAATTCCATCCAAGGCTCTTGGCAAGTCCAAGGGACTATCAGGCAGAGTGCTGTCTGTAGTGATCACCCAGACTACATAGGTTACCTACTGCCCCAGGAAGCAACAGAATTCACTCTACCCAGATTCAGTTACTGACCTGTCAGTAGAGTCTTTGGCCCTATGGGAATGGTCCTGTGACCAGGTTATGAATAGCTTATAGTCTATGACTATCCTTTGGGGTGACTTGATATCCTTTGTGTTGCTCTTGTAAAGTATGCCCTGGCTCTGAACACTCCCTTGGAGCAGGTGCAAAAACACTGCTTCCTACCATTTGGTAGACATTTTGGAGAAGGAATCATCCACTGGGGTGGCCTTCCCTATCACACCTGTTGTGATGGGCACTACACTTTGTCCCAGCCTCCCTCCTGTAGGGCAGACTTGGAAAGGGTTCTCTGCACCCTCTCCAGAAAGTTTTGTGGTGGATGTGGTATTCTTCAAGGGTAAGATGCAAACAGTTTCCTAAGCCCTAGACAGAGTCAAGAAATTGGACTACTTTATCCTAGGGTCTATGTGGCGTAATTCCTGGGTAAGTTCAGTACAGCTCTAAGCAGGTTGAGAGACCCTGTGATCTGTGGCTCCACCTGCAGGAGGACCACCGAATGACTTCAAAGATATCCAAGATATGGGATGTTCTATCACCAAACACCAGTTCCTGGTTAACCTTGACTCAGTTTTGTGTCAGCCGGGCAGTGGCAGCTGTTGTGACCATCTGTACAGGCGCATGACTGTGCATTTCCCCTTCTCCTAGAAGATCCAGCAGAAAGTAGTTGACCTTCCCTTTACAGGGAAGCATCTGTTTGGTCCTGAAGTAGAAAGCTGCTTGACAAAGATTTAGAAGTCCAACATCACGCTGGCCCAATCACTAAGGAGATCATGCAAGTCACATATGCAAGGCATGGGTCATTTTGGAGCTCCTTTTGTGGTCTAAAAAGGTAGCACCAGCAGCTGCAGTTGTTCCCCACAAAGTTCTTCCACTCCAACGCATCTGGGAAAGAGAACTATAAGGGTGGTAGCTATGGTGGCTCCAAAGGAGAAGGCTCCAGTTCAACCTCCAAAAATAAGATGTTCGGGAAGAAGGGCTCCTCCCCACAGCACATTCTGGACTATCTGTCATCACTGTCTCAAGCTGGACAGTGAACCATGTCTCTCAAGGTGCACCTGTCAGCCATTTTGGCATACTGTAGCAAGGCTGGTTTCCTGACTGTGGACAAGGACAAAGTGATCTTGAAACTTTCAGAGGTTGGACTACCTTTTACCTCTGTTGTGTGATGTCCACCACCATTGGAACTTTCAGTTATACTCAAGGTCCCTACTTTTCTGCAGCACATTGGGACCAAGTTCTGTGGCAAGATTACCATTTGCCACAGAAGTTCTGAGGCAATGGTTTGTAATTTCTGCAGAGGTTCTGCAGTTGACGGACTACCACACCACAATGTCAGCTTGTCATCCTGACTTCACTTCCATGGCAATGGTTATAGCAATCAGGATGGGTGAAAGCACAGTAACACTAGTTCCAAAAATAACAGACTAATAAAAATAATTTTATGCCTAAGAAAGTGAAAAAATACCTATCCCTTACAGTCCTAGCCTACTGCATAAATGAAATACGCAGAGATGACCTTATGTGATAAACAAGGTATTTCTATATTTATGCTATCTATAGCACTCATGAGGTACCCACTGTGTATCACTTATATATTTATATGCAATCTGTAACATACATACAGATATGCATACAGTATGTGTGCATGTGTATATATATATATATATATATATATATATATATATATATATATATATATAGTGAGGAGAGAACAATACTGTATGTGTATTTTTTTTAATTTCCATGAAATTGTATCCTCATTCATACAGGTCCTTTGTAAATGGAATAAATAGAATAGAGGAGATACTGCAAAACTCATTTTTCATGCCAACCTGCTTCCTCTGACACACTATGTAACACCATCAGGCCATGACTTGCATGTGAACCCATTGTGAGATAAAGCTCTTCAGCCCATCACAATGTGTCCCCCATGTGACAGAGCACTGCACCATACCTTCCCAGGCTCAGAGCAGTGATGTGTTCCCCCAATCCTTGTGCTGCCCAGCTAGCTCCCAGAGCTCATCTCTGAACCTGAGTTACCGGCACAGGAACACAACGTGCTACCTTCTGGCCCAACAGCTGGCCCTGCACACAACATTTCTCCATAACTTTTAGGTGATTCCATCAACCAATGACAATATGTAATCAATAACCCCAGCAAAATGTGTACAGTGCAATTATTTATTTACAGTCTATACTTTCAACAGGTCTGCACATTATTATATTCCACTTTTCTGGGTAGAATTACTTTATTTTCTTAAAAATGACAGGTTAATTCATTTTACCAGTTATTCATTTCAGATGGCATCTGTATACCTTAAAAGGCAAAAATAAGTCTGTACAGTATGGACTTAAAGGTCTATTGTATTGTCAAGGTTTTAAGTTGGCCCTAATGTAATAACATAAGACTGAAAATTATATTAGGCTGTAGTGCAGGTTGAGCAAATATCACCGTGCCTGATGAGCTGTGTCACTGCCTCTGGCAATGGGAGCTGTGATAGATAGGTGACTATTCATTTCGGTGGCAGAATGTAGCCATTTCATTAGCTAATGTTTGATGTTATAGCATTGATAACATCACCTATTGAGCATAGAGGGGTTTTGGATATAAAAAGAGGAAACGGGAACCAGGTTCTTTGGTTAAACAGAAATATTTATAAAGAATCACCAAGAACAGTGAATTCTGTGGCACTGCAGAAGTTCTGCAGTAGGTTACAAGTTCTGCTCAAAATTCTGCTGCTGCAGAATTCTAGGGGCCTTGGTTATACTATCATGGCTCATAATGACGCAATTTGAGCCTATGGACAATTGTCATCTGTCACATTAATCAGGGATGACCATGTTCTTGATCGTCGATGTGTGAGTGAACTCCAGTCATGCTCTGTGAAATCGCAGTATCTGATTTTCAGCTGGCAAAATGTTTTTTTATGCCCCCCCATGCAAATCCCTGCCCAAGGTAGTGTCTGAAATCCATCTGAACCAGTTGCTGGTATCTGTGTTCTTTCCAATGCTACATGCTTTGGACACTAAGCAGACTTTTCATGCTGTATATGCTCACAGAGCCCTGTTTGTAACATACGCAGAAACTACTTAAGGCAAACTGGCAGCCAGACAGACCATTGCCAAGCTGATAACATCCTGCACTATGTTAGTTGATTGAGCAGGAGCTGCTTGTGTGTTTACCTGCTTGCTCTACCAGATATACTTCTTCCTATGGCCAGAAGCATACTCATTGTTGAGATCTGCAGGGTCGCTAATAGGTGTGTGGCAATTCTCAAAAAAGGGCCATATTTTTGGAATTTAATGTACCCACGCTACACACTCCCACATCATACATCATTTGAAAGCTTACTTTATGTACATTTAGAAGAGGTATGATGTGGAGTTGCCAAGTGGAGCCATAAGCCTGTAGGTGAGGTTAAACAATGGTACCCAAAATGAGAAAATGTCATTTTTTGTAGTTCCAGAAACACTGCAGCATGACTATGACTCCAGTTTTTACTGTTTCATTTCAACACCTTACTGTGGTGTTTATTGGTCAAAGCTACCAAATGACCATGTATTAAATTATTTTTATTGATTTTGCATTGGCTAGTATTTTTTTTTCAGAAATAATGAAGCTGATTAACACGTGGCAAAAATGGCGAATATCAACATTTTGTAATATACTAAAATTAAATGTTTTCACATCGCAGATTCTTAATTGTCAAAGTGTCTCACAAGTGAGTATGATAGTTTTCTATATTTTCAATTGAAATTTGCTGCCCAGATAAGTCTCACACTGAAGGGTGTGCACCAGTAACAGTAGATTGCATGCCCATAGTTTGTTCTGCATAGTGGGTAGATACAAGTGTACATGAATTCCTAATGTGATGCTTCCACATTTGTAAGCTTTTGTACATGCAATGTAGCATCTAGTCTGCCTGGTAGAAGCTTTTAATTTGTAATTGCCTAAGCATGCAGTACTAGCCTTTGAAATATTCTAAAAACTAGCCTTTTAATTCATTGACACTTATGCAGAGGTCGATATTAGTGGTAAGCAATTCAGCCTTGCCTTACATGGCTGGACTCTAGCATTTGAGGCCCTGAGTGCTCTGAAACTTTATTCATTTGTTAAATGGTGTGAGCAGGGAGGAGGTACTCATGGAGTTCCAGCATTTGTCTGCCAAATGTTGGTTGACACTCAAAAGGTGTTTGAGTCTGAAGTAGTGATGCTCAGATAGTGCCTTTGTGGATCTGATTGTGATCCATTGGATAGTGGCAGTATCCAACCTGGGATCCGACCAAGTCAGAGATCAGATCCCAGGTCAGATCCAGCACTATCCAACATCAGATCCAGGGATCCTACATTGGATCCATGGATCTGGCCGAGAATCTGGAGGATCCGACCTGGATCCAGGATTTTCGGATCCACGGTTGGATAGTGTTACTATACGACTGGATCCACTATCTGCCTGAACATCAGATATCTGATGGTATCCCAATCATAGGATACTATCCAAGCAACACTAGTCTGAGGACACTGAGTCCTTACAACATGTCATTAAAGATCTCGATGATGCTCTAACTCAGCATATGCTATCACTACTGAAGGATTTTCATACATGGGATATACCCAGTCTCCTACATTCATGTTCTGGGATCATTTTCTCCAGGTTATGCAGATACTACTTCTAAATGTCCATGCAGAGCTACAGGGTGAATGGAAACTTTATCTACACACACAGCATGCCATGCTTCCATACTTCTTTGCTGCAGACAGGCCCAACTATACCAGGTGGATTCAATCTACATTCTTGATATGCTAAATCTCCTGAATTACACAGTGCCTTTGAATCTGAGAATTTGCTGTGCATCAGACTCTTGGTTCTTTCAATGGAATTTGGGTGACATGGAACAGAAAACTGTCATCAAAGTCTTTTTTGTTTTTCACTTTACAAGAGAAAACATATTTATACAGTTAAACAACCATTTAATCTGTACAATTTATCCATACATAGATATATAAAATTTGTCGGCAGATAAGGACTGCCTGGCCCATCTAGTCTGCCCATTTTTCTAGCTTTTAACTTATGCTACAGACTGTAGTTGATCTGTGGCTTTCCTACCTTTCCCTTTTTCTGGGGCTTCCTTGTGTGTGTCCCATGCATGTCTGAATTTCTCCACCATTGTTGCTCCTATCATCCCTGCGGGGAGGCTGTTCCAAACATCCACCAACCTCTCTATAAAGAAATACTTCCTCACATTCCTCTCGATTCTTCCTCCCTCCAACTTCATCTCATGTCCCCTAGTTCTTGTCCATATTCTTTTCTGAAAGATGCTACCCTCCTGTACCTTACTGATCCCGTTAAGGTATTTATATGTCTCTATCATGTCCCCCCTCTCTCTTTGCATTTCTAGAGAATACATATCGAGGTTGTTCAGCATCTCCTCATATGACTTCTTGTGCAACCCCTGCACCATTTTTGTAGCCCTTCTTTGGACTGCCTCCACTCTGGCTATGTTCTTCCTGGGATGCGGCCTCCAAAACTGGACACTGTACTCCAGATGAGGTCTTACTAATGATCTGTATAGTGGCATCACCACCTCCTTTTTCTGCTTGTGATGCCTCTTCCTTATGCACCCCCAACATCCCACTGGCCCTTCTAACTGCCTTCTCACACTGTCCGGTCACCTTCAGGTCCTCAGATATAATTATTCCTAGATCCCACTTCTGTTTGGTGGCTGACAGTACCCCCCCCAACCACTGAATACTCCTCTTTCAGGTTCCCATGACCTAAGCACCCTATGGCGCTGAGGAAATGCAAATCTCACCCAACAACTACTACACCAAAATCTGGCCAATGGAAAATCATGTACACAAATGCTCATAGCCTGGAAATAAGATCCCAGACCTGCAGGCAATAATGTCAGAGGCTAAACTGGACATAGTAGCAATTAGTGAGACGTGGTTTACCAGTAACCACCTTAAGGAGACTTCAGTACCTGGCTATGTATTGTTCAGAAGAGACCGAGGTGCAAAGAGGGTGGAGTGGCCTGTATGTCAATGAAAATATCAAAGCTACAGAAATTCAGAATACACATAAGGAGCCAGAAGAACTGTGGGTCACACTGGAAACAGGAAATGGGACAGCCATAAGAACCGGGTTGTCTACAGGCCCCCAGACCAGGGGAGGACATAGACACATTACTGTTAGAAGATATACAAAACATGACAGCTAAAGGGGAGGTTCTGATAATGGGAGACTTCAACATGCCGGATACAGATTGGTCAATACCAGCAGGAACATCTGCCAGAACTAGACACATGGTGGATTCCCTGCAGGGGGAGGGCCTCAAACAACTGGTACAACAACCCACAAGAGACAGGGCTATCCTAGATCTAGTACTGACTAACAGGGAAGGGATCACAGATCTCCAGGTAGAAGGTCACCTGGGGGCCAGTGACTATCGCATGGTATGGTTCAATTTGGCTACTACATCTAAATCATCCCATTCCAAGGCAAAGATATGGGACTTCAGAGGAGCTGATCTTGATAAGATGGCCAACAGAGTTAAGCTAGCCCTGGCAAAAAGAAACACAGGTGAGGGGATACAGGCAAATTGGGCAAGCATTAAGGATGCAATACTTGAAGCAACATCCCATTGTGTTAGACAGAAAAGGAAGTGCAAAAGAAGAAGGAAACCACTTTGTTTCTCAAATACAGTAGCAGAAAAGGTCAGAGCCAAAAGGCTGGCCTTCAGGAAATATAAGGGAACACAGCGGGATGAAGATAGGGAGGCATACCAAACTGCCCTAAGGGAAGCAGGGAAGGCAATAAGGCAGGCAAAGTCCCAAACTGAGGAAACACTAGCACGAACAGTAAAGAAAGGTGACAAGACTTTCTATAGATACATTAGTGAAAGGAGAAAAGTCCAGAGAGTGTTGCTAAGCTCAATGGAGAAAAGGAACATGTGAGGAGGAGAACCCTGTAAAAGCATCTATCCTAAATAGATACTTTTGCTCAGTATTTACTGAAGAGAAGGTAGGGCAGGGCCCACAGCTCAGCACCATGGACACAGGGAGGAAGGAGGTGAGCACTACTCCCTTCACAAAAGAAAGGGTCCTACAAGAGCTCGCTAAGCTCAGGGTGGATAAGGCAATGGGACCTGATGACATAAATCCCAGGGTACTTAAGAAGCTAAGGGTGGAACTAGCAGAGCCATTAGCAGAACTGCTTAGTGAGTCTCTGAGCACAGGAGAGGTCCCAGAAGACTGGAGAAGGGCTCATGTGATCCTGCTCCACAAAAGTGGTAGCAGGGAGGAGGCGGGGAACTACAGACCAGTCAGTCTTACCTCAGTAGTGGGCAAGATTATGGAGGCACTCCTTAAGGAAAGGATAGTGCAACACCTAGAATCCATAGGGGAACAGGATCCAAGACAGCATGGGTTTACAAAAGGAAGGTCCTGTCAAACTAATCTCATAGATTTCTTTGACTGGGTAACCAGAGTGGTGGACCAAGGGGAGCAGTTGATGTTGCCTACCTTGACTTCACACTTTGACATTGTTCCACATAGAAGATTGATAAATAAGCTGGGTAGGCTCGGGGTGGGTCAGAAGTTAGTCAACTGGGTGGCAAACTGGTTGTGGGCAGAAAACAGAGAGTGGTGGTAAATGGTATACAGTCAGAAGAGATGCAAGTCACAAGTGGGGTACCTCAGGGATCAGTCTTGGGGCCAGTCCTCTTCAATATCTTCATTAGTGACCTTGCAGATGGACTAGGAGGTAAGGCATGCTGTTTGCAGATGACACCAAGATCTGCAACAGAGTAGATGATCCAGATGGGGTGGGCAGAATGAGAAGAGATCTGGATAAACTAGCAAAATGGTCAGAAGAGTGGCAACTGGGATTTAATGCAAAGAAGTGCAAGATCATGCACATAGGGAAGAGAAACCCTGAAGCCACCTATAGGCTGGGAGGGGAGTTGCTGGCAGTCACAAAGGAAGAAAGAGACTCGGGCATCATCATCACTGATGACCTGAAATCATCCAAGCAGACCTCTAAAGCAGTAGGTAAGGCTAGGGGGATGTTTGGGTGTATAAGTAGGGGTATCACAAGTTGTAAGAGATAGGTAATAATCTCTCTTTACAAGACACTGGTTAGGCCCCATCTGGAGTACTGCGTGCAGTACTGGAGGCGACACCTTCACAAGGACGTTAACCAAATTGAGGCAGTCCAGAGAAGGGCAGCCAAAATGGTGCAGGGACTGCATCAGAAGACATATGAGGACAGATTAACCGAGCTCAATATGTATACCCTTGAACAAAGGAGGAAAAGAGGTGATATGATTGAGACATTCAAACACCTTAAGGGCATTAACAAGGTGAAAGAGTCTAACATGTTTAAATATAAGAAAAATAGCAGGACAAGAGGACACAGCATGAGATTAGAGGGAGGCCGATTAAGGGGGAATGTGAGGAAATACTTTTTCACAGAAAGGGTGGTGGATGCATGGAACGGCCTACCTCAGGAAGTGGTGGCTATGAATACAGTGCAGGGCTTCAAACAGGCATGGAATAGGCATAAGGGAGCAATACAGATGAGTATGAATAGATAGAACACTGACAGAGCAAAGGTCAATGGCACATTTATAAGGTAGAAAAAGAAATGGGCAGACTGGATGGGCCTTGCGGTCTTTATCCCATCACCTTCTATGTTTCTTAAGCACATAATTTTGCACTTCTTTGCATTGAATCTCAACTGCCATACTTTTGACCAATTCTCCAGCTTGCCCAGGTCCTTTCTCATTCTTTCCACACACACAAGTGTGTCTACCCCTATTGCAGATCTTTGTGTCATCTGCAAGGAAGGCACACCTTCCCCTTCAGTCCCTCTGCAATGTCTCTTATGAAGACATTAAAGAGGACTGGGCTTAGCACTGATCACTGATGCACCCCACTGGTCAACTCCCTTTCTACAGACTGAACTCTGTTCACTGCCACCCTTTGTGTCCTACTGCTCAGCCAATTTCTAACCCAGTTAACCACCCTGGATCAGACTCCCAATGCTGTTCAATTTGTTTGTTAGCCTTTTATGTGGGACAGTATTGAAGGCCTTGCTAAAATGAAAAAAATAGTCCTTCCTCCAGCCACAAAATAATGTCATATATAACGTCACAATGACGTCCCTATAGTTTGTACTTAACTGCCCTTTGTTTATGTCAGATCACTCTGTGTGTGTCCATGAGAAGAGAAAGTCTTGTAGCTGCAGTGAGACTTGACCAATGTACACCATTTGTCAAAGAACAGACACGGGGGCACTGTGGAGACCGAGCAAGATGGACGCTTAATGGTGAAGCTCTGCAGCCAAGAAGAAAACTTTTAATATTAAAAAGGATCAATGCTGTTTTTACTGGGAAAATGGGAAATCAGCGTAAAGGTCAGTCACAGGGTATGGGAGATAAGAATCCCTGACAAACTCCAGCCACGAGATCGGTACAGAGCTGCTCAGAAAATCCAGCAGATGAGCAGAGAGAAGAAATGCTTCAATCCATCGGAGCCAAGCTCACCTGACTAATTGCATCAGTGGCCACTCTCACAGATAAATTTGATGGCCTTACTGGCAGAGTGGCCACCCTGGAGAATAATTCTGAGCAAGTCCAGACGATAACAGCGGATACCTCGAAGCATGCAGATGCTGCTATGGGAGCTGTGAGCAGTGTCCTTAAAGAGAGCTCCCTACTGGAAGTCCCATATAGAAACCTTGGAAAATCAGGTTAGATCCCCAAATATCAGGGTTTTGGGGATGCCTGAGGGATGTAAAGGGGACCATCTTCTGTACTTCATGAGGAAATGGTTTACACAACAGTTGGGAGAAGACACAAAATCTAAAGCCCACTTATTTCAAAAAGCTTACAGGGTTACACCTCGAGGCCAACAGGACAACCCAGAAGCACCCAGAACTGTGGTAGTCATTACTGATGAAGCAGGTTCTAGAGATTTTCTGTTGGCTTTGGCTCGTCGTCGGAGAGATGCGCTCCTACAAGATGGACAGAGGATCCAGCTATTCCCTGACATCAGCATCGCAATGCGTCAAAAAAGAAAGTGCTTCAATGGAGTGAGGGCAATGCTATGAGAAGTGGCAGTCCAGCATGGTATGATCTTCCCGGTCCATCTAAGGATCACACACCATGGAAAGATCTTTGTGTTTGCTGACCCTGGGGAGGCAATAAAGTGGTGTCAGGCCCATGCTTCGAGACCTGTGAGGGATGAATTGGAGGATCACTCATCAGACAATGAGGACACTTGAACTCTCTTTTTTTCTCTCTTTCTAAAATGCCACTTTACTTTTGAGATGGGTGAGTGCCATGGCCCCAGGGAAGAATTGCTGTGGAAGGGATATTTTCATTTGTTAAAACTGGTCTTGCTTTAATTGTAACACCCACACATGATCAGATTGAGATTTTATTTATTTATTTATTTTAAAACTATTATACTATTGGGGGGTTTGGTAAACACTGCAACCAATGAGAATATGGCAATGACTGGCTTGTCACCACAACAGTTGGATTTCCGCCTGCGATGCCAGCGACTCAGGTTCGGGGAATGGACTCAGGTCGCTGGAGGGCCAGCTGGGGAGAAGGATGAAACTTCCACAGATGGCTCCACCTTCTCTGGGGAGGATGGGGATGCGAACCAGGCACTTACTGGCCCCTGGTGGAAGCCAGGAGCACAGCAGGACATCAGGGTTCTGATTGCTGGGGAGTGGCGGACGTTGGCATACACCTTGATGTCTGTAGCATGCCACTCTCTGGGAGAAAAAACGGAAATAGCTCCTGGCTAGCCAGATGATGGTCTCTATCCCTGCCACCAAGCCTCCACGACCAACCGCCTCAGTGACACCCAGAGCCGATTGACTAGTGCTCTGGATGTCCCCACCGTGTCTTCCCTTTCGGAGGAGGGGACCCACCGGTGAAGGATACACTGGACTACCTCTGGGGGTCATTATATGAGGTAAGGGTAGGCGCTGGGGAGGGGCAGGCAGATGGAAGGACCAAGGAGGCTTGAAGGAGGGGCTAGCCAGGGAGCAGAGGTGCAAAATAGAATAAAAAAAAAAGAATATGGCAAATCCAATATTTTCTCCATGATGCTGTAGTAATACAGAGTTGCTGTTATGCTGATAAATAAGGCAGGGACCCTTCCCATTGGAAGGGTCAGAAATAACCCTATTGATACTGGGTTTTTATGGTTAACAGTTTAAGCACTTGTCACCCAGTCTTAAAGTTGTTTACTCAGTTGTTAAATGTCTTTACCATACTGTAGAATGGCACAGTTAGTGTATCAAATTGGTTATGCATGGTATCTCCTCTCTCCTTCGGGGTCCGGAAAAGATGGACATTTTCATTCTGAACTTTGTGGACATTTTAACCATGCTTCTCATGGGCTCGATACACAGCCATGCGTTAATGAATAAATGTTTAATAAATTTCTGTTTCCACCCCATGGATGTATCTGAAAAGTACTAGATGGATTAAGTGAATATATTAAGAGGCATGGCGCCCTCATGGAATTTGATGTGAAGTGCTATGTAGTGCTGGTATATTCAAACTGTATGTTTGTTTCTGTCAAAATAATAAACATAAAGTTTAAATAAAAAAAAGAACAGACACAGTTAGAAAACAAAGTATGACCCGCTGAGTCACTTTTCTCTTTCCTCTTACCGGGTGGACCATCTCTGTTGGCCGTCTCTGTTTCACAATGACACTTATGCTCCTGATATCCATATCTTTCTACTGGTCCCACGTTTAGGGAAAAAAAAGTTGCCTCAATCTTTTAGTTTACTTTTCCCCAGTGCATGCGTGCATACGTGCACACACACACACACACACACACACACACACAGCATGCATGCTGAAGATATGTCAAACTGCTTCTCCACCGCCCCACACACACACAGGGATGGAGAGAGTAGGAGAGATGTGCTTTTTTTATTACTTTATTTTTTTTCTTTACCACTTAGCGAACCCCAACTTATTGCAGGATGGTTGGCAGCACAGTAGGAGCATGTTGGAAATGCAGCAGTGGTGAGTGGGAACTGTGAGAAACATCAGTGTAAGTACATGGGCTTTCTGAAAGCATCATTTTTTTCTTATTCAAGGCATGTATGAGCGCTGCTTGGTGACCCACAGTAAGAAGCATCCATTCCTCTTGTTTTCCTGTGACCAGATGTAGTGTATTTTACATTGAGAACAGTGCCGAGTTGGGAGAGCGATTGACAGAGAAGACAGCGGGAGCTGGGACGCTGTGAGAGCACCATGACAGTTAGTATTTTGTTTTTGACAGTTCCGTGTGTGTGGCCACTGTCTACAGTTAACACAAAGTTTCCAAGTAGTACTAGAGTTTACCTGATGGACCGCAAGTCTAGGACATGCCTTCTTAGCGAGGTTAAAACAAGCTATGAGAGAAAGAAGTGGCCTTATCAACAATTAGTGAAGACATAGTCCACAAACAAGTCCTTGCCTCTGCACTGAAGAGGGATGAAGAGATGTCTTACCAACCATGTCATCAACAATATGACAAACCCATTTGACCCTGAATCACATCCAGAGGTGCTTATCAACATTTTATTTTATTTATTTATTTAGTTTTTGTTTACTGGGAAGGTGCACTAGCCAGTAGATGACTATTTTCAGGCACGACCGGGAGAGTAAGGCAATACATACAGAAGGTTTTACAGTGAAAATGACATTTGACAATACAGCTTGGAAGACAAATAATAGACAGTAAAGCAAAGTGCTTGGCATGAAGCATAAGTGGCTAAATTAGCTATGTAGGCTCGGATAACAGTAAATGAGCATTGGTCAGCACTGTATGCAACAATAGCAGAGAGAATATAACAATCAGCAATGTAATTACTAATTCAGGTGCAGGTTGTAACATGAGGATACGGTTCTTACAGGTAGACATAAAATACAACATGCAGGGAAAACAGGCATCTAAGCGAGTAAGCGTGTTTAGGAAGATGAGAGAGAAAGGGGAGAGGAGAGAGGGGTGTGACGTATGGGGTAGGGGGTTTCAATCAAGCGGGAGATTATGGATCGTCCAGTGGAGATAGGCATGGGGCAGGGTTCATTGGCATGGTCAGGTAGGGTCTAAACAGGTACACTGTTCAGCAGTAGCTAGGTAGTGTCGTAGCCCACTTTTAAAGTGATAGTGAGATGTAGAGTGCCTTAGATCCAGTGGCAGCATATTCCACATCTGAGGGGCAGCATGCCCGAAGGCCCCAGTGCCTTTGGCGGTGTACACCTGGTACCCTTAGTAGTGATTTGTCCATTGACCTCAAGCCACGGTTTGAAGTGATGGGATGTAATAGCTCTGCCAGTGATGCCGGGGCTTCCAGCCTGGTTATGGAGTCAGAAAGACAACCAAGATGGTATTGTCTGGATGCAGAGGGGGAGAGCCAGCCAAGGTCGCTATAAAGCCAACATCGATGCTTGAGCCAAGGGGACGATGATGCATAACAACAGACATTATTATAGGTGACATCCTATTTTTGTAGTGTTGATTTGTGGGCAGCTGCCAGGATAGGAGCACAGTAAGTCAGGGTTGGGAGTAGGATCCCCCTGGCAATGGCTAGCTTAGCAGAAGGCATTAGCATATAGCTTGTTCTGTAGGCGGCACCCAGTTTACATTTCACTGTTTTACAGGTTGATTGAATGTGGAGGTTTAGGTCTAGAGATTGGTCGACCAAAACACCAAGATACTAAAATGAGGTGACAGCCTCTACTGTGTTCCCATCCAGGTTGAGCACCATCAAGCGGGATGGGCAGGATCTTAGTTTGGAGGCGGAGCCCAGGAGCATGTCTTTAGTTTTGTGTGTATTTAGAACCAGTCAATGGTTGCTCAGCCAGTTTTGAATACTGTTGTAGGCCGTGGTCAAAGACAAATTTAGGTAGTCGATGTTAGTAGAGCTGGTGTAGATGACCAGGTCATCAGCATAGAGAAGAGAGGAGCAAGTTGAGACGTTGTCTGGAATGTTGTTTATAAAGATGGAAAAAAGAAGAGGTCCCAGAATGGGTCCTTGGGGAACTCCAGCATTGATTGTGGTGCTGTCCGATGTTGCGGAATTGAATTTCACTGCTTGGGTCATGTCAGTTAAATAGCTCCTGTACTAGTTTACAACAGGAGTGGAGAAGCCTATGGTTTGAAGAGTGACAGGAGTAGGGAGTGATCCACAAGATCAAAGGCCTTGGTAAGATCAATGAAGACAGCGCCTGTTAGCCGTCCAGCGTCCATGTTGGAGAGAGTATCTGATGTGAATTTGGCCAGGGCCGTTGAAGTGCTATGGTTTTTCCTGAAGCTATGCTGCTCATCACAGAGCAGGTTTGAAGTTTCCATGTAGTCCAGTGTTTAGGTGGCGACGAGCTTTTCCAGTATTTTGCTCAGGACCAAGAGAATAGCTATCGGCTTATAATTTGAGATTTCATTTCTATCCCCTTTTTTGAATATTGGAGTTATCCTGGCAGTCTTCCAGAGGTCAGGCATGACACCACTGGAAAGGGATAGTGTAAAGACTTTGGCCATGGGTGAGGCAATGAGATGGGCGGCCATCTTCAAAAGGCGGGGTTCAAAAGAGTCAGATCCTGGGCTGGAGTTGTCGGAGATAGTTCTTAGTAGTTTTAGGACCTGTGAGCTGGTTATGGCTTTAAAGTAGAAAGATCGGGCCAGTGGAGACCTAGTTGGTGAAGACGAGAGGCCTGTCGACTTGCTTGAGTTGGTGGGCTGAGAGATGGTGGGTGCCTGTGGAAAGGTGGTGGTGTAGGGTGAGAGATCAGAGAACATTCTGTTGAAGGCATTCACTGTGGTGTAAGAGTCATTGCAGTGGGCATCATTGAGGATCATCTCTGAGGGGGTTATAGATTGAGTTGTGGCAAGGAAGGTCTTTATATAGGCCCAGAATTTCCGAGGGTCATGGGCTGAGCTGGATAGCAGGTTCTGGCAGTACCTACTTTTGGCTTGCCTTATTTGCTTTTTGCAGGAATTTCTGTGTTGTTTATACGTCATGTAATCTGTAGGAAGGCCAGTGTTTTGTAGTGCTTTCATAGTTTGCCCTGTGCCGTAGCTGTAAGAGCAGGTATTTGTGGAGCCATCTGGTTTGGTTTCCTCTGACTCTCCTTTTCACCTTTGGTGCATGTCTATTCTGGACTTCACTGAAATTGTTAAGGAAAGCTTTAGGGCATCCTCAACCTTTTGAGCATGGTGGACTTCAGACCAGTCTATGGTGGAAACATTGTGAAGGAAGGCGTCTGCGTCCATGCCTGCAAAGCTAGTAAAGGTGACAAGGCGGGGTGGAGGAGATGGTGGGTCACCTGAGGTCCATTGACAGAAAACTGGAGAGTGGTCAGTTATAGCATCTGCCAAGATACCAGCCTTGGCCACATGCTCAGGTCAATTAGTGAGCATCCAATCAATAAGAGTACCTGGTTTAGATGGAGTTACTGTCCTAGTGTTCTCGGTTATGAGCTGGTACAGGTTAAAACTGTGAACTAAGGACATGAGGGCACTGTGAGAGGGACCCAACCAGTTTAGGTTTACATCCCCGAGTATTAGGGCCTCATTTAGGTTGACAGATTGTGATGTTAGGTTTAGTAGGTCCTGAAATCCAGCCACTCCTCTGGATGGTGGGTTGTAGATGCAGACTATGTGCAATTTCTTTGCACCGAGGGTGACAGTCGCATGAATGGACTCACAAGTCATTGGTGGGTCTTGAACCGGGGCTGTTATGATACTGAGGTGGTTCTTGTGGTAGAGTGCAATACCACTGCCCCGTTTGGTACCAGGTCTGTCATGTCGGATAAGACAGTAGCCCGGTATATCGCACAGTTCGTCAGGTATTCGTGGTTTTAGCCAAGTTTCTGTGAGGCATAGTATGTCAGGTTTATAGACTTTGACCCATGCTTCCAGTTCAGCTATGTGGCTCATAAGTCTCCTAATGTTCATGTGGACAACGAGAAGTCCTTTATTTGCCCGTCCGGTTTGGATGGTGGCAGTGCTGCAGCTGGGAGGGCCTGGATTTGGTCCAATATCACCTGATAGTAGAAGCGCCAGTGATGCTAGGAATGTAAGCCTTACCCTGCAGTAAGCTTTGGGTGGATGGTGCTTCCTGCCCAGCTTACTAAGGGCATGAAGCATGTAGTATGTGCATCCTTTTTTGTGGAGAAGATATTGCCATGTGGTGGTTGGGCAGCACTTGCAAGCCAGCATATTAAAGAACCTGAAATCCCCGGCTGTAGGATGATTTTGATTCAGTCCGCATGGTAGTGATAGTGAAATCCCTAGTCACACAAAGTAATATTAGTAGGCTGAACAAGAGATATAGTGCCCTTGTTATGCCACTTGGGGGTGGTGTGCCTGCAGAGATAGATGGCATGATAGTTGGCAACACCACCTAGACCTAGTGAGGGCTGCGAGCCAAGACTGTGATTGATCAGAAAAGAATTAGAGAACTGTAGGTAGGCAGAAAATGTGAGGGGTTACGATCTTCAGTTCAACCTACAGAGTAGCTAAGAATTGTCCTCGTTTAGGTCTGGGTAACCAGGATTGAGTTGGTTAAGACCCAGCAAAAGAGAGGGGGAGAGGGAGGGAGAGAGAGGGGTAGGGGTAGGTAGTTTGGCGGGTTTCAGAGCAACCTGACCAGGAGGCTGATTCAGTGAGGTGTATTGCAGTGCAGCTAAAGTGGCTGAAACGCCTTGGTTCTCCTACTGATGCACAGCTAGAAGTAGAAAGATCACCCCCAGTGGTGACAGAATATAAGGAGCCAATGAGAAAGTGGACACTTAGTCATATGACCTACAGTATCCTATATAGCTAGAGGTCCGCCCAGGGTGGGTGAGGTGGAGGCGGGTGGGGAGCAGACACAAAGCGCCAGTAGGAATTAATTTAGCACAGGAGGAGCTGTACCACTTGGTGAAATTGCCCAAGGAAGGCGCCCCTGGCAAGTGGAGAGACAGGCTGGCCCACAGCGGTGCTGGGCAGTCTGAGTCCTCGAGCTGTCGGTAAAGGGCAGCCAAAATTGCAAGTCCCAGGTGAAAACAGCCACTTTCAGTGGCGGGTTCCAGCCCAGGCAGCGTCTAGCGCTTTAGAGACAAATCTGGCAGCTGAAAGTGCTAAAACACATACCTTGCAGCGGTTTACAGCTTTAGTGGGAGCAGGTGCTGAGAAGTGGCCGGGCTGCTGGTCCTCAGTCCGGGCTTGAGTGTAGCGGGTGGCTCCTTCCACAGGCTTTCCTGGAGGAGCGAGGTGTAGTCTTGGGCACTTGCCGCTGGGCTTTCTGCTTGCTCAGCGGGTCCATGGCAGCGCTTGGGTCCATAGAGGCAGCGATCCAAGCCCGGTGGGCTTGGATGGACCTGAAGAGGAGAGCAAGGGAGAGGGGTTAAATAAGCATAGGTGTGGAGGGGGCAGGATTAGAAACAAAGAAAGAGGCGGGCAGTAAGAAGGGGAGGAAGACAGTTGCAGGAGCAGGAGAGAGTTTAACAGGTTTAAGGCAGATTGATTTAGGCTGTAAACAGTGTGTTAAGTATCCAACAAACTACTGTGCTGCTAAAACTGTGTTTCATTCAGTTGCTAAAACTTCTATACATGCAGAAATCACTGGAAAGTTATACAGAAGCACAAGGCACACTAGTCAAACAGTCTTTCATGGCAAACTGGGCACATCCCTAGAATTTAGCACAAGAGGAGCTGTACCACTTGGTGAAATTGCCCGAGGCTCTGCAAGCGGAGAGAGGCCGGCTCACAGTGGTGCTGGGCGGTCCAAGTCTCGAGCTGTCAGTAAAGAGCAGTCAAAATTGCAAGTCCCAGGTGAAAACAGCTGCTTTCAGTGAGCAGGTTCAGTCCAGGCAGCGTCTAGCGCTTTAGAGACAAATCCGGCAGCTGAAACTGCTAAGACATGTACCTTGCGGTGGTTTACGGCTTTGGCGGGAGCAGGTGCTGAGAAGCAGCCAGGCTGCTGGTCCTCAGTTTGGGCTTGAGTGTAGCGGGCGGCTCCTTCCACAGGCTTTCCTGGAGGAGCGAGGCATAGTCTTGGGCACTTGCCGCTGGGCTTTCCGCTTGGTCAGTGGGTCCATGGCAGTGCTTGGGTCCATAGGAGGCAGCAATCCAAAGCCCCGTGGGCCTGGATGGACCTTGCAGTGGTTTATGGCTTTAGTGGGAGCAGGTGCTGAGAAGCGGCCAGGCTGCTGGTCCTCAGTCTGGGCTTCAGTGTAGCGGGCAGCTCCTTTCACAGGCTTTCCTGGAGGAGTGAGGTGTAGTCTTAGGCACTTGCTGCTGGGCTTTCTGCTTGATCAGTGGGTCCATGGCAGCACTTGGATCCATAGGAGGCAGAGATCCAAAGCCCCGGTGGGCTTGGATGGACTGCATGTAACATCAGGTGTACAAGAGTCTCTACTGAAAATAGCATATGTTGGTGAAGAACAAATGGAGAGATTTGTGAGAGGTGCACTTGATTCTGATGGAACACTTAGCTTCTTCAGCCCCGTCAAGAAACCTGTCATCAATGTATTTGAAGACATGGCCAAGAAGACCAAATTTAAGTCTGGCAAGGAAGAGACAATCACAGCAGCTATCAGTCCAGAAATTGTTTTCTGCAGAGCCCTGTCCTTAGCAAGATGCAAAGATGACATTTCAATGGCAACTGTTGTTAGTCCCCAGTAAGACCTGTGCCTATGTCCCTCTTCCATGCTGATGGAATAATGAGAAAAACAGACAAAGCTGAATTAGGGCATCAGCTGGAAGCTCAAGCTGAAAGCATCCATGAGCTATGAGGATGCAACAAAGAAACAACAGTGTACATCAGAGATGCCATGGCTGTCATTCAAATGATGCCTGGAGGCAAATTCCACACATTCAGTGAATTGACTGCTGACTACTTGAGGCAGGTCCTAAAAGGATTTGACAAAGCTAATTCTGTTTGAAGTCTTTGAAAGATATGACAACAGTAACTGTGAAAACTGCAGAAAGACAGCTCTGGACAGGATCTAAGATTTGATGCAAGCAATATCAGGTGACTGGTGGACGCCTTGTACCTCCATGGAAAATGTTTCTAAACATAGCATCAAACAAGCAGTTACTTGCAAAATCCCTCTGTGAATATATGGTTAAAATTTCACTTGAGCTTGTAGGAGCACACCAGACACAAACACTCCTTCTTGCTGGAGGCTTTTCCAATGGAGAAGTAGCAAAGTCCATCACCAGTAGAGGAGGTGTTGAAGAAGTCCAAGACTTGTACAGTACTCAAGATGAAGTGGATACATAGAAACATAGAATTTGACGGCAGATAAGGACCGCTTGGCCCACCCAGTCTGACCATTTCCCTACCTGCTGGATAAGCTGCAGATCCTAGTTAACCAGCAGCCTACTTCTTCTTACCCCCACTCCCCAGAATTGCCTTATGACTGTCCCATGCATGCTTGAATTCCACCACTGATTTTGACTCCACAACCTCCTCTGGAAGGCTGTTCCATGCATCCACAACCCTCTCTGTGAAAAAATACTTCTTTAAATTACCTCTGAGCTGCCCCCCTTCTATTTTCAGATTGTGCCCTCTTGTTCTTGCACACCTCTTTTTTTGAAAGATGCTACCCTCTTGGACCTTTGTTGATTCCCTTGAGGTACTTGAAAGTTTCTATCATGTCCCCCTCTCCCTCCTTTCCTCGAGGCTATACATATTAAGCTCCTTAAGTCTCTCTTCATATGTCTTCCGGTGCAGACCCTGCACCATTTTAGTTGCCCTCCTCTGGACAGCTTCCATCCTGTCTATGTCTGTGCAGAGATTGGGTCTTCAGAACTGCACACAGTACTCCAGATGGGGTCTGACCAGCTGTCTGTACAGAGGGATAATAACTTCCTGTTTTCTACTGGTGATGCCTCTCCCTATGCATCCCAGTATCCCCCCAGCCCTCCTTGCTGCCCTCTCACATTGCTTGCCCACCTTTAGGTCATCTGATATGACTACCCCCAGGTCCCTTTCCATTTTTGTTGTTGTTAGTATACAAGGATGCTTCTGCATGATGTAATTGCCAATATGGCTTTTGGGTCTCTTGGTGTCAAAGGAACCATAGTAATTAGGCCACCTGATACAAATGGTTTGGTCCTTGATGTTCACTACTTTGCAAAAATGGAACACATAGATAACATGTGGATAGAGACAGGCACCATTATCAGCACAACTGGCAAGCACCGCTTCATACCTGTGCATGCAATTTGTGACACACCCACTCCTGACATCTGCAACATACTTCCCGCTGTACACAGATTAACAGTATGTGACTCTGTGTCATCCCTATTTGGTATTGGGGGGAAAAATCTGTGTTTAATGTAGTCAAAACAAAGGGAGCTTACCGCTTCATAGATCTTGCCAAATTGGGAGAGTAGACGAACAAGCTGCAATTTCTGCAGCAAGGAAGTTAGAAGCAGTGCTATATGACCACAGCGAGAAAGAAAGGAGACCCACAGAGGCGTGAATTGCTTGCACCTCAGTCTATCAAAAAGACAAGTTACTGGCCAAACTCTCACCATGTGAAGACAGTTTAGAAGAGCATGTCAAAAGAGCACCTTGGCAAACAAAGATTTGGATGTCTTCCACTTAGATAAACCAAATATTGGCTCACCATTGCAACATGGATGGAAAAATTTGAATGATGAGCTACTTCCTGAATTCTTCAAGGGCCCAATGGCATCTGAGCTTCTATTAGGACCTTATTTGTGCCTGTATCAGTAAGGTCATTGCACAATCAACTGTGTCTTTAGTCAGAACAGTCTTGCCTGCACAGATCTGTGTACATTCCAAGGCAATGAAGACTGTGGTAATCCATGCACTCTCGACAGAGATCTTGATGATGAACCAGATGATGATAATGATGTTGGCTAGAAATGTCACCAGCGCTATTACATTTCAATGATACCTGTACACATTTATTATTAGATTTTGTTTTACTCTTTAGATTGTTGTTCTGATGCTTTGTAGTCACAAAGAAATCTATTTTATGTCTTGAAATAATACATAGCCATTAAACTAACAGAAACGAATGCAAATATTTCAAAGTGGTCATTCTAATGTGTTGAGGGTGCCATTGTTTAGCTCCATTTCTATGGTAATGGCATCACTTGACAGCTCCACATCATACCTCATCTTAAAGTAGACATAATAAGCTTTCAAATGATATATGATATGTGTATGTGTAGAGAGGGTGCATTAAGTCGACAAAATCAGTGGTGTCTGCCACTCATCTATATTGCACATATGTCAATTTTGCTGTACAGCATCAACCTGCTCAGCCACCTGAATGCTGCTGTTGGGATCACAATCCTCCAGTCTCTCTTCACCTAAAAACCTTGAGTGTATGCCTAGCCCCCTCCTCCTAGAGGACTGCTTGGAGTCTGTCTAAGTGTGGATAGGGAGCCTGTTCCTGTTTCCCTTTTGTTCCGTACCTCTGAATTCTAATGACTTATTTCTATCATAATGACTCTCTGCCACGTCTTGCTTAATTATTTTTATTTGTTCCATATAGTCCTGTCCTGTTTATATTTGTAGAGAAATTAGTCTGTACAGCTGCTGTTTAAGTTGCCTGTACTGTGTGCTTTTATTAGAGCCCATGAGTTGTCCTGTGGTCTTGAAGTATTTAATTAAGTCTGCCTTAGTCTGTTCCCACCATTCTAGAATATTATCATATAGAAACTTAACTTATTTTCTTGTATTAATTGTGTCTTCAAAACCTTGTCTTATTTCTGGTGTTTCTAGTAGGTATTAAATCTCCAATATCCTTTCCTAACGTGGCCTTGGGTGAATATGATATTCTTATTTCTAATAACATGTGATCTGATGTTGCAACTGGGTGCACTCTTGATTGTTGTATAGGAATGTATGGGGATGTAAACCAGTAGTCAATTCTGGTTTTGAGGTTCCCCCTAAAATATGTATATTGTGTGATAGGGTGGTTGTTATGGAAAACATCCATTAATTTGGTCTGAGTGATTATTCTGTTTAAAAGAACTGCATCACAAAAAATGTTTATTGTTTTGAGGCCCCTATCTTGTTTTAGCCTGCTAGAATTAAAGTCTCCTCCCCACAGTACTGCTCGTGCTGTTAGTAAGTATGGCTGTATTAGGTTAAACAATTGGGTTCTCTTTGCCCTTTCCTGTGGAGCATACACATTAACTAGCCTAACAGTTTGCTGTTCCAAGGTAAAATATATCAGCATGGCTCTACCTGGAAATATGTCCTGAACTCTAAATATCTTTATTAGTAGGTTATTGATGCACCCTCCCACCCCGCTACACGTATCTTCACCTACTGACCAATAGGATGGTCCACCAATTCAGTTTACACTTGCATTCTGTTGTTGTGAACAGCTGTGTGTCTTGAAACATTACTATGTCATAATAGTTAAGACTGAAGTACTGAAAAGTTGATTTCATTTCTTTTTCAGATTTTAAGCTACTTGCATTGAGCAATGGTAGAGCGTAGATCATAGGTCATCAGATTACTTCAGTCTGGGTTTTTTTCCTTAAACTGTATCTTGTCCCCATGCATCGCTCTTTTTTTTACCTTCCTGCTACTTGGGAAGAGCTTTCTTCTGGTTCGAAACTCCCCTTTTCTAGAAGAGTGTTCAGATGTCCTTCTTAGTCTTCTCCCATCTCTGTGTCTCCCCATATCAAGGCCTCTTATTAGTTTTGTAGTGGTATCCCTTCCTCATGTTGTCTGTGTGTGTGTGTGTGTGTGTGTGTGTGTGTGTTTGGAAGATACAGTTTGAAAGGCTGTACCTGGTTGTGGTGAGGGTGGGCGGCATTTCCATATCGGAAGTCCCTGCCTGTTCATACTGAGTGTGTGGCTCTATGTGTTCCTCTTTGTCTTCTTGTCTTGGGTCTTCCTGTCATGTTTCTTGTCCAGTATCCCTAGTGGGGTTGCTGGGTCTCTTGTCCAGAGGTTCAAGGAGCCTGGGGCTGTCTCCTCTGCTCTCTAGAGGGTGCTGATCCCTGTCTGGTAGCCCTGTTAATGTAATGGTCTTGTTCTGCAAAATCCCCATTCCCATTGTTGTGCGAGCCCAAGGGCAAGAAAAATAGAGTGACCTGCTTCTTCACATAAGTGACACACAGGGGTACTGTGCACCTGGCACTGGTGTGGTCCATACTTCCGCAATGTAAGCATCTCAGTACCTCACAATTGTTGCATAAGTGCCTGCGAGAACTGCACTTGTAACACTGTCGAGGTTGCCCTTGGTAAAATAATACCCCTTTGCCTTTACCTAAATAACAGCAATTAGGAAGGTGTTTTACCCTGAATCATCATGATGTAATCTCACTTTAACTCTTCAGCCTCCTGTCCAAAATCTTTGTTCATCAACAATTGGTTCTGGTGTATCTTGTTCATCACATTTTGTCCCTAACCAATAAAGAATATCTGTAACATTTACTCCCTCATTTTGGAATAAAATGGTTTAAATCTTAAAGGTGGGTTTGATAAGTGGGATGGCTTGAAAGGGGGCCCATAGGGGTGTGTTTTTGTGGTCATTATAGAATAGCCAAAATCTATCAAGCAAGGAGGAAGACCTAAAACGTAAATCGAATGTTGCCTCCCAAAGCACATGAATCTAGTCATATACCTCTGTTGGTGTGAAGCCCATATCCTGTTTTAATAACTGTCTCCCCACATAAAACCTGTCTGGAGGTAATTCTAGGCCTCCGATGTACCTTAACCTGACCGCATGTCTTCTCTTAGGTTGTTCAAGAGGTTTTTAAAAGGCTTGTATATGTCACCTGTTCAGTAAAAGTCTTTTCTGAGTTACCAGTTTCAGTCGAGGTATCCCCTAAGTCATTTGGGTGATCCCCTGTGTCATTGTTATTAACCCTTTCTTGGTTATTATTTATAGGTGGTGGTGCCACATCTGTAAGAGCTTCAAAGAAAACCTCAGAGGATGACCCTAGAGGTGAGTATGAAACACCTTGTTGTGAATCACCAGACCCCATTTCGTTGATCTGCCTCCTTATTCCTTTAGTTTTCATTTGTTGCACTTTGCAAAGCGCCTGCTGATGCCTGCTCATTGTTTGGGGGAACTCCCCTGTGCTCCAACCCTGCATTTGCCATTTCTGATGGCATTTAATTGTTGTCTATGGCAGTGCTTGTATGCACGTCTTGAACTGTCTCTGATCGAGGGTTTTGCAGGACTGTTGTTGATGTGGAAGGATTTTCCTTCTGCGACCCTGTCTGGTTGCTTTTTTATGCATCATTGTTTAGTGACTCCCCACATTCAGACTCTGGAAGTGGGATCTTTGGGTCTGAAATCCAGGACCTGTTTGTGTGCTGGACCCAGCCAGCTCCTTCTAATGCTTTACTAGCTGTCCAACCTGCCTCTGACCACATCTGGGGAGAATTATACAGCATGCTTGACCCATTTAGTTCCAGAGGGCTCTCGGCCCCGAACACAAAGATGTTTGGTACTGATTGTGGTGTTTCACTGTAAGTGCTCTTTTTGCCAGTGTTCCCTTTTGAGTTTTTGGTTTGTAGGAGCTGTTGCTTTTGTATAGTGTACCCTTTCTCTAGTTTTTGTGAGTTGAGCCATGAGTTCTGCTTTTGTTGGGAGGCAGTCCTTTCCAGCTGCCTTTCACCTCTTGAAAAGGATATCATCCTGATTTATTGCCATTTCTACGTTGGGTTCTTTCCCTGTATTTCTGGCTTCCAAAGCTGTTGAGGATGCAACCTCAAGGATGCAATGCTGGCCACCCTCCACACGGTGCTTCCCAGCCATTCCGTTCACTGCCTGATCTGCGTCTGGCTCCTCCAACTCCTTGGCCAGAAATTACCCTACTGGTGAGTAGGGGAATTTCCCTGGTGTCCTGGCCAAATTTCCCACATTCACTAACAATACCACCAACAGCTTAAAATCTGGTTTGGTTTCAGTTGGAATCCATCTGTATCCCCCTTCCCTGGGACGAGGCTGAAAATAGACAAAAAATTGTCTAGTCCTCCTTCCTGGTCAACAAAAACTAAATAAAACAATAAGATGCCCAGCAGAGAGTGCTCGATGATCCCTTTAAAGGAAAACTGCACCCTCATATCTTCTAAATGTCATTTGCTTCCATGTCAAGAGACAACTCTTTAATGAAGCTGTTAAAGATGTATGCAACTGCTTCAGTTAGTTTTCACACTTCATACTAGGCCCGATCACTCTCCTGAGAGGGTCCATTTCATGGTTGTTGAACTCTCATTGTCCCAGAGAGCTACATTAGCATAGAAATGTGATGTGTAATCAATCTTTAAACTCCCAGTATGCCTGTCGGCTTAAGTAGTTTTAAAAGAACCAAGCTGCAAGAAGGTGTGAAATACCACGTTTACCTTCAGTGAGTTTTACAAGCTATCTGAGTTGTAATGCATTTTTTTCCCCTTTTAAACTCCATTTGGTTTATAAGTTTCCACAGAGTTTTTGCAGAGTATTTGTTATTTTAGCATAGAGATACATGATATTAATGGTTGATTTGACATCATTCTCATATGTTAATGCAGCTCTCAGGGACAATGAGATTTCAACAACCATGAAATGGACCCTCTCAGGAGAGTGACAGAGCCTAGTATGAAGTGTGAAAACTAACTGAAGCAGTTGCATACATCTTTAACAGCTACATGAAAAAAATTGTCTGCTTGCCATGGAAACAAAAAACATTTAGAAAATATGAAGGTGCAGTTTTCCTTTAATGGCTCAAAATTATTTGTGCCAGATGTCCAGGATATTATTAATGTTCTGCAGGCATCTGGCAGGGCTATTAAGTCTGTCCATTCACTCTACCATACCCAACCTAGGAGCAGACAGTGCCTGTCCTTTCACAAGGTGTCCGACAAGTCCAGAGCAGGCTCCTGTCCCCAGAGAGAAAAAGAAAGCCTCTCAGCATTGCCTACCCCTCCTCAGACCCAGCCTCCAACCACCCCAGAGGTGATGGATTGGCCCCAATGGCTGGATCCACCTCTACCTGACTCCTTGCAAGACCCTACCTCTTTCAGTCCCTGACCAAGAGTGGTGGTCGGAGGTCAGTTCTCCTCCATCTCAGTCAATGGAGAACCATAACTTCAGATGCCTGGATTCTTCATATCATAGAATGAGATCACACTCAGGAGCTTATAGAGCAGCCTCCAGAGCCCCCCAGTGCCTTCCACTTACCTTTAGGCCCACGTAATGGTTCTTCGAGAAGAGGTACAGTCTCTTCTATGGAAAAGGGCAATAGAGCCAGTCCCCAGATGGCAGTGGAACAGGTTTTTTTTACTCCAGGTTCTTCCTGGTCCCCCAAAAGACCGGAGATTTGAGGTCCATTCTAGATCTGAAGGACCTCAATCTTTATATCCAGTACAAAACGTTTTGCATGGTTATGCTGCCAGGCCTGCTGCCCCTACTCAAGAAGGGTGATTGGCTATGTTTTGTGAATATGTAAGACACTTACTTGCTCATCTTGGTTTGTCCTATGCACAGACAGTTTGTCCAGTTTCTTTTCAGGCGAACATTATCAGTTCATCCTCTGTGCCTCGGGTCTTTTTTTTCTTTTCAATTCTATTTTCTTCACCTCTCAGGCTCAGAACACTCTCAGGCTTTCTCGCCTGAATCACTCTACTGCCCACTGTGTTGCCCCACCATCTTCAAAGTCACTATGATTCCCTGGGACATGGGGGCTACAGCCCTGAGAGATTGAAGGGGCAGTGGTGGGAACCAGCATTGGGCGTATGGTAGTGGCACTGGTGTAGCCATCGCCTATTCGGCTGGAGGGCTTTTCCCTTTTTTCCATGCATGATGCACATTCCCGATGATGCGGCACATGTCAACCCTGCCTGTGTAGAGGCCACGCTATTTTACATACAGCCCAGCACTCTGCAGCACCCGGTCTCCACCAGGGGCCACCAGAGCACCGGGCATCCCAGTGCCCTCCCACAGGAAGGAGAGCAGTCCGGCGGGTGCTCGATCCTTTCCCTCCCCTGTCAACCCCCAGTGCCCAAGTTCGCACCCTTCTACCACTCACTTTACCCCATTCTCTCCAGTACTATTCAACATTAGTCACTTAATTATAGCTAGCCAGTCACCTCTTCAGAGCTACTGGCCAGTTGTTACTACCCAAAGCTTGTTGTTCCTGCACTTCTGCTACCCCACTTGACTCTGCTGTTAAGTATCCACTCTGCTGCTAATTATTCCACTTACTGCTGTCCACTGCCTACCACAGTGCTCTAAGCACATAAACTCATAACTGTGATTGCTTGCCATACTACACACATGTATTCCACAAAATATTCTCTCTACCAAAGCCTGAACTTGTTTTACTGTCTGTACTTACTATCTTGTGGTTTATATTAATTGCTGTACATAAGCTGTTATTGTAATTTTTAACTCCTGTTACCCTGTATATATTCTGCACTCTGAAATATGTAACTGTATACCTCCATCCCCTCCCCATGACACATCTGGATATGAGCAATTTTGCTCAGCATGCCTTCCTGGTGAAACATTTTAATCAATTAATCAAAATGAAGATATTATGAGCAATCCTGTCTGAAGCTTTACTAAACATGACCAACAGGATGCACATGGGTTTCATTTGCTTTCACTTTGCTGCTAGGACATGGTGCTGACAAATTCTATGTTTCTACACCATGTAGAAACACAGAATTTGCCATCTTAGAAAAAGGACTGCTTGGCCCACACAGTCCGCCCTTTTGTATTCTGAGAATACTGTAGTATTTCTTTCTGATGCTACACCGCTTTTTCCGTGTGCACACAATTTCTGCAGTGGTCTATGAACTTCCTTTCTGAAATGTCCATGAGCAGTACTAATAATGTATGTGTGGTGGAGATGCTTTCAATGTTTCCAGACAGTGATTGGTTAGTTTTGTACTTTATGGAGTTGGTAATATGTTTACTAATTATGTTCTCTTAAACTGGTATGAAGGTTTGTCTGAGGTCAGTGAATGCACAGATGTGAATATGCTAAATTAGAGAAATAACCTATCTTTGGTCTACATAAAAAATGTAGCACTTTCAGTTAAAAGGACAACTATTTGGGTCACAAAGTTCTTTAGCAATGAAATGTTTTTTTTTGTCTTACTGCAAGCTTTTGTATACAGACTATATAGAATGACGGATAGAAAAACATGCACATTAAAGCTGTTTCTGTAAAGGTTCTGATGACATCATAGACCTAGAGAGTGGCCATGAGAGGTTTCTGTCATGTCATTAAGTCCCTAAAATAGAAACACAGCCTTGTCTCTACATGTTTTCATCTGTCACTTTTTTATAGCACATGGCTCCTAAAAATAAATAAAAAAATTTCCACAGCGTCCCACCCACCATCCCAAACACAGATGTTTCCATTCTTTTGTGTAATTTTTCTTGTTTCATCTGACTGAACTGAATTGGAGACAGAAGCAGACACTGTGGGATGTCGTCACCCAGCTATAAATATTCTAACAAGTAAACAACATTTAAAAAATAAACTTGTTACATATAATTTGAGGCACTGTATGGATGGTTGCTAAACAGTTGGGTGCACCTTTTTTTATAAATTGCAGTTAAATTGGAGAATTTCTGTTTGCAGGTAACGTGGCACAGTATCTGCTGAATGCAGGGGCAGTTTAAGTTACTTTAATGGGGGGGCCCAAAAATATGGAACAAAAGACAGGGGGTTTTGGGGCCACCTAGGCTAGACCCCCACTAACATTTGTGTTTTTAAGTGTTTTGGTGCATTTTAGTAACATTTCAAAGCATTTTTTTATTTAAAAAGTATAACTTAGGTCACGGGTTAAATTGCATTGATAAAATACTCTGGAAGAACACAAAAATATACCAGACCAGATCCAAAAACATTTTCTAGTTCCTTAGGAGGCAATTGTCACACCAGACTCCAAGGTAGTTGTTAACTGTCAGTCTTAACTAAGTCTCCTTATGTCACTTACACACACACAACACAATGCAGAATTAGACAGAATAAATATCTCTGTGAGAGGAGAAAGGCTGCAGCAAAATCAAAGCACTTACCACCATGATCCTGATTTCCTTTGCTGCAGGCCTTTCCTAAAACTAGCACCCCCAGCCCCAACACCAAAAACAAAGCCAAGTAAACAGAATAAATATCTCAGGAGAGATAAGAAAGGCTTTGGACTTGGCTGTGAAAGGAGGCTGTAGCAGATAGTATTGTGACTTTTATGGTGACTAACATTAGGATGTCTAATGTAAATCTGTTTGCCAATGGCACGTTTTATTCTGTATGTCTCAAGCCCTCCCTCAAGCTTGCCTGTGCAGACCTACAACATGGCTTCATCCAACTCCAACACAATCTTTTCCAACTCAAGCTGTTGTTAAATGCAAAAACCTAAGGTTATGTTTCTTCCCCCCCATGTCCAAGCCATAAATAATTTTATACCTGCCCCCCTTCAGTTAACGACCCTCCTAGGTGAATTGCTTGAGGTTGTGGACAAGTTTAAATATCTGGGATTCTGACTAGATTAAACTCTCCCAAAATAGCAGTCCTGCAACAGAGTGTGCTAATAAGACACAAATTAATGCAACTCACAAAAGTCCAGCACCACTCATCACTCACCAAAATCCACCGCTGAGATCATACAAATGTATTTGAATGCCATTTATTTGAAGGCAAATTATAATAGTGCACTCACCCAAAAGTGCAAAAGCACAAGCTGCGAGGAGGCAGAACCCCACAAATTTCAACCGGTTTCACTAAGGCATCATCAGGAAGTGTTTGTTTACACCAGTTTTCAATCTCAAGTTTATTCTTTCAATGGTTCGTTTTCACCTTACTGCTCTTGGTACTGGATGATCCCTGATATAATAACGTCTGACCCCAAGGTTTTAATTTGTTTTGCTGTTTCTATAAGCTCAACACAGATATCTTTCTCATAACTTTTCCTACATCATTAATTCCTACATGGACAGTAACAATTAGTTTGGTATTGGCTTTTTTTTTGTAAAGGCCTTTTGAGACTCCCTTTTTATGTCTGCTACTTGTGCTCCTGGGTAACATAATACCATGATACTTTCTTTATTGTCTCCACAGATTTTTGAATCACATTTCCTAATCATGGAATCACCCATAACAATCATTTCAAACTTAGTTGTGTTATTTGATATTGGTTCGGTGGGATCTCCATTTTCAACTGGTAGACTACTAAATCTATTTTGGAGCATTATTTCCTGACTTGATAAGGCCCTTCTACACCTTTTTATACCTTTCCTTTATTTATTTCACACCAGCCATTTGCTAAATTTGTTTCTGGTTTGCTGTTATCTCTTATTATAGTTCAGTCCCTGTTCCTGTATATCATAATCTAATATTTGTACATTTGAGTCATTACTTGCTCTCTTTTTGACTGCTGTAATTGGGGTTCTATTGGGCATTCATTTGTACTTCTATGAGTTATATTACAATCATGTTCTAAATTGAAAATATATTTTACATTTGTATCTCCCTAGTGCATTCTTTAACTTATACTCCATTATCTCATATTGAGTACATTTATTACATTCAAGCATATTCTCCAGTTGTTTGCAACCAGGAAAAAACATATCACATTTATTCTACTTGGATATCTCCCCTCGCCCCACATATGCTTTAGTATAACACTGCAATCCTTGTTGTTCCGTGTTCATCCTATTGTGCAAATAAGTTTGCTGCAAAGACTTAATGTATCGCTTACTAATACTACTAGTGGGCAGGGCTCCTGTCCTCCATGCAGGCAACAAGTGTGCCCTACTTGAGAGCTGGAATATAAGCCCTAGTAGACCCAGATGTGGTCCCTCGGGTCGCTCATTTCCCCAAACTAGTTACAGCTATTTGAAATAAAAAAAAATACAGTAATTTTTCAAGGCACTAGTTCAGATGCTGAACTCTCCACCTGCTAAATAGTAGCATTTCTAACAGGCTCAGTATATAGTACAATGTGCAGTTTGCACTGAAACACCATAATTAAGTCACACATACAGTGTTTGGCTCACAGAGAGCTGCAATATAAGCCCTAATAGACCGGATGTGGTCCTGGTAGCTCTTTTCCCCAAACTAGTTACAGCTGTTTGAAATTAAAAAATAAGTATCTAGTTTAAAGCCCTTCATGCAGAGCACTAGTGAGAATGATTCCCCAGTAATTTCACTGAACTCTCCACCTACTAAAATAGTAGTATTTCTAACAGGGCTCAGTATATAATACAATGTGCAATTTGCACTGAAACACCATAATCAAGTCACACATTATACTCCTCTATTACTCTGTATAGATAGTTGTTCTGCTTAGGACCTTATCTGGCTGTATTGTGTATTTTATTCTCATTGTAACCCATGTATGTACTGAAATTGTTTTTGAGTCCATCCAGGACCACCTTGAAAGTGAGCTTGCTCAATGGTGCTATTCCTAGTAAAATAAAAATGATTGCTTGATTATGTAAAGAATATAGAACACCCTGAGCATACACCCAGAAACTGAGAGGTCATGTCCAGGGTTCTCACGGATGAGACCTGTAATAGAGTTCTCAAGCCTCTATAACTGTTATAACCTTTCCCCAACTGCATACGACCATAGGTTGGACACCATCATAGGGGAGGTCTGGGCTTTCCACCAGGAGTTCCATGCTGATTTGGGAAACATGGGAGGTCAGATTGCTGAGTTCACTTACAGTATATAAATGCACAAGCAGCTCATGGAGAAATGAGGGGATATGGAGCCTGGAAGGAACAGTAGTCACCTATGTGGCATATCTGAGAGCAAAGAAGGCCTCTTGCTTGTTTACCTTCTTATAATAACACCTGCCATTCCCTTATTGTTAAATTTCATGAAAAACTTTTCATTTGATATCGAAAGAGCCCAAACGCAGCCCATCAAGCCCTGTCTCAAAGTCAACAGATTTGGCAGTAAGGCTGTGCTTCATTATCTTCTGATTGCTGGTAAATTATAAAAATACAAGCAGAAAACTGTAAATACTATGTCATGACACAAAAGACATTTCACTTAATGTGCATAAATTATACCTGGACAGGTTGGCAAAGATTATGCTCCTGATGGCCATGTGTACGAAGGAAAAACAAGCTTCTCTTCTCTGTTTGAACAGCTACTGTCCCTCCATCAGCCCCAGCATCAAACAACAAAATACAGATTAATTCCCTTCTTTCTCTCAGATATTTTTTTCAGAATACATATCTCAGGGACAGGAGGGAAAAGCTGCAGCAAAGCTGAGGTTCTCACCACCATACCACAATCCTGCAGTCATTTCTCTTGAAGATGCAGCTGTCAGATCAGTGTGAGACAGGAGCAGAAAATGCTTGTAGCTCATTCTGACTGGGTGCTAAACTGCAGCTAAACAGCCCTGCACTCCCACTTTAACACAATGACAGTCCACTGTGATTTACCATCTGCATGATTGCATTGGGAGTCAATGGATGTGCATCTAGACAAGAGACCCTTTTCCCTAGTTGCATCCTCAGGCAGATTGTGACTTATCTTGTGCAAAACATTGTTAAATGGGCACAAATTTCTGGCAGAGGTGTTGCACCAGTGGGAAAATACCAGTTGGGGAAAGGAAACAAACTGCACAACAACCCATCCCAACTGTATGGACTAGCTAACTGGCACCAGCTAAGCCAGTTCACTCCTAAACCAGTTGCTGTAAAAAATAAAATAAAATAAGGTGGGTGGAGCGGTAATATGGCCCTCTGATTTCTCAGTGGGGTGGGGGCATGGCCCCAGTTTGCTGCCTCTGACTGAATTTGAAAGCCTATCAAACATTAGATAGGATCAATTATTATTAATTTCAGACTTAAATTTAGCCATCCAGGAATTTACCGACATGTTAAAACTAGAAATGAATTTATATGCATCAGAGAAGCAGAAAAGAATAAACACCAGAGATGTGCCATTGTTAACAGGCAAACTCAGGACCTGGATAAGAATTAGAGATTACTTATGGAAAAAAAGCAAGACATACAAAGGATAAGGGAGATTGGAATAAATGTAAAAGTTGGAGGATGAAATGTACAAAAGCAATAAAACAAGCAAAAAATATTATTTTTGAAAAAAAATAAACCAAGCAACTGACTAAATATTTTTGGAATAGTGTAAGGGGTCTACAAAACCCAGTAAAATCAAAAACTCAGATTACTTTACTGGACAACAACAAATTGATTGAAGACCAATTAGAAGTGGCAGGTATTCTGAATAACTATTTTAATGATCAGTTTGATTGACAACTGTAGGATCCAGCCTGTAAGACATCCAAAATAAATATATTATAACTAATAAAAGAGGCACAGCAGGACAAACTGGGTTTAGGTAAAGCATTTTTGGGGCCAGGATTTAAATTAAAAAATATTGATTAAGGATGTTGAAAAGGATCTACAAAATAAAACCTCATAAGGCAGGGGGATTAGATTGCCTGGAAACATTATTTATAAAACTAGGGACAGATATTTAGCCCCATTTATAACCTATTTATTTAACTGGAGTCTATGTAATTCATCGTTTCCAGATTGCTGGAAAGTGAGGAAAATAGTACCCATATTTAAAGGGGGGATAGTGTTAAAGTGTCAAACTATAAGCCAATTGCTTTGCTTTCAGTTCTATCAAATGTTATGGAGAAATAAATCCATAACCAACTCTACCAATACCTGGAACGACATGAACTGTTGTGCAATTCCCAACATGGATTCAGGGTGGGGAGGTCCACAGACACTACCATAATTGATTTCAATAACCTAGTTACAACATCGACGAACTTGGGTAGAAGTACTGGGGCAGTGTTCATGGACCTCAATAAGGCATTTGATATTGTAGATCATGCACTGTTATTAAAGAGATTATATTTGATGGGTGTTCAGGAGGAACCACTGATGTGGTTCCATTCATATTATCAGACAGACAACAGTGCATTACATGTGGGGACTCTGTGTCTGGCCTTAGGAAGGTTAAGAGGAGTTCCCCAGGGCTCGATACTGGGCCCCTAATGTTTAAGTTTATGTCAATAATTTGACAGACATCATTGCAACCAGTAGTGTTTGATTATATGCTGATGACACAATTATAGTGGCATCAGCGAGACAACCTCATTGGAAAAAATTCTACAACAAGACCACGGCCTCCATGGGAAAATGGTTTAGGGATTTGCATTTACTGTTGAATGCAAAAAAAAAAAAAGAATATGTTGTTTACCTTAGGCCCTCAGGTTAAGCAAGTATCAAGGCTAGAAATTCAACTTATGGATGGGACTAGTAAGCTAATGTTAAGACATAGAAATATTTAGGGGTCCAAGTTGGTAATAGACTTACTTATTCAGAACATATAAATACCCAGGTTAAGAAAGTAAACCAAAAACTGGGGGCATTAAGGAGGGGTTTAGCAAGTTTGACCACAGAGGTCAGGAGTAACGTTGGTAGGCCAGTTATTAATACCAATATTAGAGTATGGATCACACTTATATATGAACTCCCGCTGGGTGCAATAAAAAAGATTGATCAGATGCACTATAGACTACCAAAATGTGTTACCAAAAGTAAATATGGAGTCCATCACTACAAGACCTACAGGATACTGAATTGGCTGCAGCCTGGTCAGAAAAGGCAGTTCCTCTGGTTGACGTGGTGTCATAAACTAGTTATTCATCTGAAAATCATCCACTAGGCAAACTGGTGAATTTAAAACTACAAAATACCATCAAACACAATCTAAGATAAAACAGTATGAATATTTCAATGGCCAGAACATTTAACAGATCAGGAGATGCCACTTTGCAGACAAATTTGGCCCAGCATTGGAATTTACTACCTAATGACCTAAAATCTATAAAATCCTTTGTCATTTTTAAAAAGACATTAAAAAGACACTTGCACCACAATTGCAATTGTTTTTAGTATGATGTATTATGCTGAATATGTTACTGTTAGTTAATTGTGTAAATTATGTATGTGGTACCAGCTGTATGTTTTAAGATAATGTATGTTTCTTTTTCTTTTGTACTTGTGTAATGTATAATACCTAACAGGACATTGTTGAAATAGGAGTAAATCCTTACAATTTATCCTGTACAAAATAACATTTATCAAATCAAATCAAAATGTTGTTCTACCATAGTCATGACCAATAACACTACTTTGGTTAAGCAAATTTTTGACCTTTCAACTGTGGTACAGTAGCTTTACTGACTCTATAGACTAGGTGAAACAGTGGACATAAAGACAATACAGGCCTTTAAGGTAAGCCTGAACAAATTTCTGCTACCATGGAAATCACTGGGTACCCTGGGTAGTTTAGTACAGAACACTCAACAATATTCGAAAATGGTATGCAAAATACAGTATACTGTATATGCATGCACTGTGAATATGTATGTTAGGACACTTTTATGCTGAGCCATATGTAGCAATAACACATGATAAGGTGTGTATTGAGCTGTAGTGATGCATGCTGTGGGATGTTGTGAGGCATGAGGCCACTGGTCAAGTGCCTTCAACCACCCAGGAAGCACTTCAGTATAGCCTGAGGCACACTCTGGATTGTATTAGTGGACTTATAATAAGGCTTTTTTTAAATGTACGTAGGGATTGAAATAATCATGTTTAAATATATAGATAATAAAAGCTTTGTAATATTGCTTAAGTAGTCCCCCCATCTGCTGGAACTACACCAGTTTTCTGCATTGGATTTAGGACATTTGTTCTAACGAGGCTGCTGTACTTGTAGTTCTTGTTGTTCCACTGTTATACAGCTCCCGGCTCATCCTTTGTTTCTACAGTATAGAAAGGGAGAAAATATTATATTCAGCATCTGAAGACTGAAATTGTGCATTCGGGAGCAGCATTTATTTTTATATGTGTGTTCATTCGGGAACAGTGTGATCCGTAATACAACCAATGAAATGCAAATGAAAGACCAAGTGTTATCTTTTCAAACATCAAGTGCTGCTATTTAGGAGAAGATGGTACTTTTATGCAGGTATGTTTATAGTTTTGCTGAAGGGTGTGGGGTTGCCATTTGTGAGCCCTAGTGAGGTAACAAAAAATAACAATGGCTGTAGAATAATTTAGTTTTTAAAGTTTTTCTATTAAGGTATGTGAAAAGACTAAATGCCAGGATGACCATGTGTTAAGCAAAATCAACACATGGCCATGTGATATGTGTTCGCCAATTAAGTTTCCAGATTTTACGTTGCCATTTTATAACGTTATATATTCTATGTTGCTTCAGGAACCACCCCTCATGCCATGAATTTAATGTGTAGCACTGTTAAAAGGATGATACCCCCCCCCCCATTCTGGAAGGTGGGATCTGCTAGGGATTAAACAAAGGTTTTCAAATGGAAGCTCAATGCAATTGGGTTCTGCCACCATGGCTGCCTCGGCCATCTGCAGTCACTCCAAAACACATACGGCAGTTAATCCTAGTGATAAGAGAGGCTTATTGGACAGACCCCTTTAGAACACTGAACCCAAGGTATGATCTAAATGAAGAAATCAAATGGGTTGAAATATTTTGAGTTAGTGAGTAGTTGCCCCCCAACCAATCCCGCCTGTCCAATATCTCAAATAACAATGGATTTTGTGGTTAAGGGTCTTTTTCAGTCTGAGCAGCCAGTAGTTTTGTGACTGACAGTTGGCTGCATGAGTCCACATTTGTTTAGACTCTTGCATTTAAAGCCACAGAGTACCCTAGTACCCTTTAGCAGTAGTCACTCAACCGCCAGGTCAGATCGACCAGGTGGCCACATAGTGGACTGGTCTAGTCCATTAGTGGGTCAGGACCATAGGCATGCCCTTCTGGGCAAGGATTGGTCTCCCAATTTGGCATGATATGTGCAATTAAACCAAGATGGATTTTAAATTGCACAGTACTTAAATAAATCAGTTGCAACCTGAGAAGGGCCAGCCGAGTATTTATAATGATGGAATACACAAGATGTACACTGTAGTGCAAGAAGTAGTGAGAAGGCAGATGATAACGATATGATAGTGCTATGAATAAAGCTAAAACTAGATATTTCTAGCTAACACAGTAGACATGGGATCAGAAGAATGCACTCTGAAGTTTGGCTGATTAAGAGGTACTGTACATTTTCTTAAAACCAGTTCATTGAGCAAACATAAGCAGCAGCAGTCCTAGATGCATTACAAACATCAGTTATGCACTATAGGACATACCCACAATACTAGCTAGGTATAAACAGAACACTTTTCAGGATGCATAAGTTCAGCACTTAGGATCTAGAGCAGCACTAAGCAAAAAACCAAAAAACTAAGACATGATTTTTACACACTGCATGCCCAGCAATTTGGCGTATTGTCAGTGTCTCCATAGTTACCATCCTCTTTATGGAATGAAAGTTTCATGTTTTATTTAGGGATCAGTCACTGAGCCAAAGCTCATTGCAATGATGCCCCTACGTACATTCATACCACTATTACAGCATGAAAAAATGTAACTACAGTATAGTACAAAGTCTCTTTAAAATATTAGCAAAGTATTACTAAGCACTAAGTTAGACAACTAAATATATGCATAAAACAATGAACAACAATTATATTCAGGTAATTGACATTCAGTGGAACTTCATAATTGATTTTAGAAACTGAAATTACTTTATACCTTCCCCACATTTAACACATTTGAGGTAAAGACATACACCATGTTTTTATCTGTTTGTGGGTGTTCTTTTCTTCTTGAATTACAAAATCTCTAGAAGGAATTCCATACTTGAGGCACCCATTACGTTATACCTTCCCACATTTAACACATGTTTGAGGCAAAGACATAAAACACGTTTTTATCTGCTTGTGGGTGTTTTTTCCTTAAATTATGAAAATCTCTAGAAGAATTCCATTCTTGAGGCACCAAGTAACTGAAGAAGTACCTGGCTCTAGCAGTTGGCATCCGAGGGATGTCAACTCCAAGAACATGCACATCTCAGTGAAACTTGTTTTCCTGAGTACCAACCTCTGTTAAGTTATCTGGTAATCTACCCTGTAAATATTTCAGTGAGAAAAGCATTTTCTGCAGTCTGCATCTTTTGCAAGGTATATCCAACATAATTTGTCATTAATACGCAGCTACATGTATCATATGGACTGTTTAAAACAAAAAAATGCATGACTATTAAACAATATATCCACGTTATGGGGACTTCGGTGGCGTCAAGCGCTGTAATGGCTGCTTAGCCCTATAGCTCTGAGCCCCAACCGTTAACAATTATTGAAAATCACCAAGAAACATTATGTCTTCACCAGCAAAACAGAAAAGGAATAAGCCAGGAAAACCTCAGCCTACCCAGACACAGAAATTGCGAGCTTTAATGCAGGGACAGGGGAGGATGCTACGATCGCTGGACACCTGCTTGACTCGCTCCGGCGGACTCGCAAGCTGAATGCCCTCACTTGGACCTAATTGAAACAACAAAGCAGACAGCCTGTATAGTCGCCAAAATAGACAAATCACTGGCCAAACTAAAAGCGGATATGAACAGTATTAGCCACAAAACGGATCAGCTCGAACTCTGCATTTCACAAGTATCAGAGCAGTCAGACCGTCATGATCGTCTGATCCTATACCTTATGGCCCGGGATCGGGAGCTTACACATCGCCTAGATGACCTGGAAAGCAGAGGTCGGAGACAGAACCTAAGAATACATGGGGTACCCGAAGGAGCAGAAGACAAATACTCGTCTATGCCTGAATTTCTCCAACACCTCTTTCGGGGACTTCTCGACTTGCCAGCAGAATATGTTATTGAAATGGATCGGGCTCATCGGTCCCTTGTTCCCCGCCCGAGTAACCCCGAGGCAAAGCCCCGATCTATAGTGGCCAAGATTACTTCTTATAAAATCAAGGAGGAGCTTTTACAAAAGGCTTGGCAGAAGGGCCAGCTGAGCATCGCTGGTTCTCAAATCTTTGTTAACAATGATCATACGACGGCGGTTGTGGAAGCCAGGAAAACCCTATGGCCAGTGATAAAACAACTCAGGGCTAAGAACATAAAGACACAGATCCTGTACCTGGCAAGAATAAAGGTGGAAACAGACTCAGGGCGAAAATCTTTGAGACCTACTCTCAACCTCCTGTTTTGGCAACAATGAGTATATCTCTTCCGCCTCTTTCAAAGGAGAAACTTGAGAACATTTTATTGTTCGACAAAAGTCTTTACAATTTAAAACATATCAAAAAATATAAAAATGAATACATTATTGTACATCACAATACCAATATAAAAATAAAATCACAGCATGGTTTCACCAGGGGGAGGTCATGTCAGACCAACCTCATTGAATTTTTTGACTGGGTGACTAGGGAGGTAGATCAGGGGAGGGCAGTGGACATGGCCTATCTGGACTTCAGCAAGGCCTTTGATACTGTGCCACATAGAAGACTATTACACAAACTAGGGAATATGGGTGTGGGCAGGACAGTAGTGTGGTGGGTGTAGGTAACTGGCTGGGCGGCAGGACACAGAGGGTGGTGGTAAATGGCTGTCACTCCACAGAGGAAGAGTGACCAGTGGGGTACCACAGAGATCAGTGCTGGGACGGTCCTATTCAACATCTTCATCAGTGACATTGCACAGGATCTAGAAGGCAGAATTTCACTGTTCGCTGATGACACAAAGCTCTGTAACAGAGTAGACACACCAGAGGTGTAGACAAAATGAGAAGGGACCTGCAGAAACTTGAAGAATGGTCAAGGCGTTTGGCAGTTGAAATTCAATACAAAGAAGTGCAAGATAATGCATATAGGGGCACAAAACCCTAGCACAATATATCAGTTGGGGGTGAGGATATAGCATGCACCAAGCAGGAAAGGGATCTTGGGGTTGTCATCTCTGATGACCTCAAGGTAGGAAACAGTGTGACAAGGCATCAGGTAAAGCAAATAGGATGCTGGGATGTATGGCAGGGGCATCACCAGCAGGAAAAGGGAGGTCATAATTCCGCTATACAAGACACTAGTGAGGCCCCACCTGGAGTACAGTGTACAGTTCTGGAGACCATACCTACGTAAGGACATAGACAGGGTAGAGAAGGTTCAGAGGAGGGCAACAAAGATTGTGCATGGGTTGCATTACAAGTCCTATGAAGACAGGTTGAAGGAACTGAACATGTACTCCCTGGAGGAGAGGAGGAGAGGGATATGATAGAGACATACAAGTATCTTACAGGGAGGAACAGGGTGCAGGAAAACACTATTTTAAGCGAAAAGATGTTTCAGGACTAGAGGGCATGGGATGAAGTTGGAGGGAGGACGATTCAGAGGAAACATGAGAAAGAATTTCTTCACAGAGCGGGTGGTGGACAAGTGGAACACCCTGCCAGAGGAAGTGGTGGGAGCTGAAACAATCACGAGATTTAAGAATGCATGGGATAGACATAAAGGAATTCTAGAGGTCAGGGTAAGGGAAATAGACTTCAGGAAAACAAACTGAACTTAAGCTCAAATGGGCAGACTAGGTGGGCCATAGGCCCTTATCTGCCGACACTGTCTATGTATCTATGTAGTGCGCTCAATCAGCCTTTTGTTAATCTCTGTCATATCTTAAACATTTAATAATGAGCCAGTTAACATTTTAAAGCATAAGCGCAAGTGTGAGCATAGCATGAGTAGACATAAGGATCAAATGAGCCAAGCTTCTGCTGGACATGCTATGAGACCAAAAAAAAAAAAGTATTTTCTTCGTTAATCACTATATATACCCCTTATTCAATTATTGTTATAATGCCTTTAGTTTTATAAAAGCGTTGTTACTTTATGATGATATCTTTACCATGTATTAGGATTCAAGTAAATCCAGCAAGCAATGCTCAATGACTGACAATAATTCAATAAAGTACTGATTACGTGCAAACATCATTTTGGCGTAATTCTATCATTTTTTCCCCTTGTATTATTAGCTGTAAAGAAGAATCCTGTTAAGTTCTCTATTGTTACCACATCTTCTGTAGTCATGAGAATGAACATAAACTCTGATTTATCCATAGTATTTCCCAACTCAAGGTGCGGTGCCAACAGGAGATTTCTTACTCTAGAATACCATGGGCAAGCCCATAAAATATGCATAAGATCTTCATATTCTCCAATCAGAGCATTTTGGGCTCATCAGTGCTGATTTATTATATCTTGCACTTAGCACATTACTTTTAGATGTTTCACAGTTATAGCTAATAAAAAAATGTCTAAGTTTTGGATCTGATAATACATCCAAATAGAATTTAAAGCCAAAGTCTGAATTATTTATTGCAAACCATTTTGACTATCTTGAGCCCTCAATACTCATGAAATCTTTTTAGCCCAATAGTCATACATTTTTTCCTTAATATGGGCCAGATATTCCAAAACTTTGCCCAAGGACTAAATTAGCACTGCCAGGCGGCAAAACTTAGCCGAGCACAGAGCAAGCTATATTGAAATGGAAATAGCCCGGTGCTGATCCCGCAGATATTGCAAACTAAGGAAGCGAACAAACTGATCTAAGTGCAGGGCAAAAATAACACAGAATAGACGCACTGAATAAAGGGAAGCAACCCACAACAACAACACAATGCACGCAACGTGAGGGCAGAGACAGACATTACATAAACAATTGCCAACAATGCATGGACAGCTTCAAGAGCAGAAGCGTGAAGAACAGTGATCAAACTGTATATTATTCCACTAATAGCTCCACGCTAACCACATTACGCTGAGCAACAGTTAGCCTCCAGGGCAAACACGTTTGCCGGGAGCTAAAATGTGCCATATTCAAAAGTGCTATGCAATGAGCCTACTTAGGTAGTCTCTGGGCAAACAACCAGATTAGTATCTCATTATACCCTGATTTGCATGCAGTTTGCCCAGCATTACTGCAGGGTCCCACAGAGCCACCTGTAGGTCAGTCTGGAAGTACAGGGGCTGACCAGGTCCAACCCGCAGCTCCACCTGTAGGTCAGTCTGGAAGTACAGGAGCTGACCAGGTCCAACCGCAGCTCCACCTGTAGATCAGTCTGGCAGTGCACAATGATAGCTGCAGGCTACATGTAAACAGTACAGCATAGCATAGCATATTGTACCCCAGGGGACAAGACAGAATAGGCACAGGTGGTGGTGGTGCTTCATGCAACTGTCACACTGTAGGGCATGCTACAGTGCACAGCAGACACTACAGTAGCAAGGGGGACAGTAGTGTGAGGGACACAACACTGCCTATGGTGTGTAGGGCAGTGATGCTGACTGCACTGTACACAGTGACAGGCCCAACCTGCAGGTGTTTACTGACAGTCGACATTACTGTTACACTGTTGTGTGACCCACAGATGCTGTACCTGTGGCATGGGATGCTCACAGTGACATGTACATATCTGGCTTTGTGTGTTGTGGCAGTTGTACAGCTGTGTGGTATGTGGCTGGGGGGGCATATATTATCCGAAAGGCACACTAGTGTTGGGGGTATTCCTAATACTGGCCCATGTGCACTGCATGATGTGTCCCAGCCTTGTGGCCACACCTGGTCTGTGGCACAGCCTGGCCACCCATACACGCTCCCCTCAACATCCTCCATGCCCACAGTGCTGCATGTGTGTGCTGGCATCTGTTTTTGTCCACAGATGTGTGGTCCACAGGTGTGTGCTGTATGGCTACACTGCCATGCTGTCCACTGGCGGCAGGGTCACCACTTACCGCCTGGCATGGCTGGGACTGGTGGCAGATGATGGCATCATTGTGATGCCATCGGTTAGCAGCATGCTTCCTCTATGTTTGGCTTTATCTATGTGTCATATTTATTTGTTAGGGTCGCGCAAAACCCGCGCAAATCCCGCGCAAAGCCATTATGTCGCGCAAAGCTGATTGCCCAGGATTAAGACCAGCTTTTCCTGGGCGGTAATGTGCACCACGCTAAGTGTCGCGCTAAGTCGCGCAAAACCACTTAGCGCGGCGCTAATCACTGAATATAGCATTGCGCCTGTATTCATGTCAGTTTGCCCCTTGCATACATTATAATTTTGCCTGGCGCTAATGCAGTTTGCCCGCACTATTTGGCCTTTTGAATATGGCAGACCTGCGCTAAACCTATGCAAATGATTTTTGCCCGGCACAAAGTTTTCACTATCTGGCCCCATATGTCTTATATTTAAGACTATGGGTGATCTTCCTCTCATGGGGCCAGATAGTCAAAACTTTGCCCCGGGGCTAAATTAGCACTGCCTGGTGTACCAAATTAGCCCAGAATCAATAACCCGCTATATTCAAAAGGGATAGCCCCAGTGCTAAACCTGCTGAATGTGGCATGCTAAGGAAGCCGGGCACACTGGGCTGGGAGTGCAATGCAAAAATAGCCCAGGATTAAGACAGCTGTGAATATAGCAACCAGAAAGTGCAAACCACAACAGCATCCCAGTTCACAGTGACATGAAGGAAGGTAAAGGTGAACTATGTGGCCAATGTGTGCGCTAGCAAAAGAGTGGAGTCAGTAAAGCTGCAAGCAGCAATACATGTGAAATTACGTTGTGCAAAAATGTACAATGTTTCTGAAATGTTTGTGTAGCTCAAACGCATTTGCACAAGTTTAGTGTGGAGCTAAGCCGTTTGCCCAGGGCAGAACTTTGCTATATTCAAAAATAACATGCAGATGAGCCTACTTAGGTAGTCTGTGGGCAGACATCCAGATTAGCATCTCATTATGACCTGATTTGCATGCAGTTTGCCCAGTGCTATTGCAGGGCCCCACAGCTCCACCTGTAGGTCAGTCTTGAAGTACAGGGGCTGGCTGGGTCTGCCCATAGCTCCACCTGTAGGTCAATCTTGAAGTACAGGGGCTGGCTGGGTCTGCCCACAGCTCCACCTGTAGGTCAGTCTTGAAGTACAGGGGCTGGCTGGGTCTGCCCACAGCTCCACCTGTAGGTCAGTCTTGAAGTACAGGGGCTGGCTGGGTCTACCCACAGCTCCACCTGTAGGTCAGTCTTGAAGTACAGGGGCTGGCTGGGTCTGCCTACAGCTCCTCTTGTAGATCAGTCTGGCAGTGCATGGTGGTAGCTGCAGGCTACATTTGTACAGTACAGCATAGAATATTGTGCCTCAGGGGACTACACAGCACAGGCACAGGTGGTGGTGCTGCATGCAGTTATCATGCTGTAGTTCGTGCTACAGTGCACAGCAGACACTAAAGCAGCAAGGGGGCCAGTAGTGAGGGACACAGCAATGCCTCTGGTGTGTAGGACAGTGATGACCCCTGCACTGTACACGGTGACAGGCCCAACTTGCAGGTGTTTACTGACAGTGGACATTACTGTTATGCTGTTGTGCGACCCACAGATGTTGCACCACTGGCATGGGATGCTCACAGTGACATATACATGACTGGCTGTGCGTGCGGTGTCTGTACAGATGTGCGGTGTGTGGTGGGGGCATATACCATCAGACAGGCACACTGGTGTTGGAGTATTCCCAATACTGGCCTATGTGCACTGTGGACTTGTCCCAGCCCTGTGGTGCAGCCTGGCCACTTGTACACCCTCCTCTCAACACCCTCCATGCTCACAGTGCTGCATGTGTGCTACCATCTGTTGGTGTCCACCGAAGGGTGGTCTGCAGGTGTGTGCTGTATGGCCACAGTGCCATGGTGTCCACTGGGAGCCGGGTCATCACTTGCTGCCTGGCATGGCTGGGACTGGTGGCAGATGATGGCATCATAGGGATGCCATCCATGAGTAGCATGTTTCCTCTCTGACTTATTTCTATGTGTCATACTTACTGGTTATGGTCGCGCAAAGCCACATAAAAGTCACACTGAGCCATGCAAAGCCACAAAGTCACGTAAAGCTGGTTTGCCCTGAGTTAAGACTACCTTATCCTAGGCGGTAATTCACACTGTGCAAAGTGCTGCGCTAAGTTGTGCAAAAACACTTTGCATGGCGCTATTCATTGAATATGGCATTGCGCCTGTATTCATGTACATGCCCCCTCAGTTTGCCCCTTGCATACATTATAATTTTTCCCAGTGCTAATGCAGTTTGCACACACTATTTGACCTTTTGAACATAGTGGACCCACACTAACCCGGCGCTAACCCTGCGCAAACGGTTTGCGCCCAGCACAAAGTTTTGAATATCTGACCCATGGTATCTGTTCAAGTTCATTAACTCATATTTTTTTCGCATTACTTAGGAATGTTCTATACCACTCTGATTCTTTGCACTTCAGCTTGTCCCAAAGTTTTCTTTCGTCCAAGCAGGCATGCGGCAATCTGTCACTTTCCATTCTGGTCAGTTTTAACCAGTAAATACGTTTACGTGTATCAATAACAGCATTAATGTTATTTATATCCAGTTCCGATCTAATGTATGCTGACGGACAAGAATGTCCAAGGCCTAAGACCCATCTCAATAATTTTTTAACAGAAATCATTAAATTATCTCTTTTTTTTTAGTATCCCATACCTCTGCACCATAAGATAATTGAGCTGTGATTTTTGCTTTAAGAATTCAAACAAGAGGTTTCAATGTAAAACCCCCATATGCAGTGTTGAATTTTTTTTATCCTTGCCAGTGTTTTTCTAGTATTTGTTAATATGTTGCTGATATGTTTTGTCCAAAGCCCATTGACAGCAAATACAAGTCCAAGATAAACATAGCTAAATCAGAGTTAGATTTTGTGTATCCAAAAACAATGTCCTTTCTCTTTTTGAACCATAACTCATTATTTGAGTTATACCAAGATTAATAGCTAATCTAAGTTCTTTTGATTTAGTCTCTAATAATCTATTTTTGCAGCCCTTTTTAAAAGTGATTTAAGAGTCAGGTCATCTGCATATGTCAACACTGGGCATATGCAGGTGTCTATTCTTGAAGAATCTGAGTCCAGAGTTTCAAAATCTTGAAGCAGAGGATCAATATATAGGCAAAAGAGGGTAGGGGCTAAAATGCACCCGTCTGACTCCTTTGTTAATGACAAAGTCTTGGTCATCTGCCCTTTTGTTCATGTTTAACTTTGCCCAAGTTTGTGAGTAAAGATTAGAAATGATTCTAACCAAAGCAGGGTCAATGCCTCTTTGAAGGAATAATTTCCATAACACAGGTCTAGAGACTGAGTCGACAGCTGCTAAATAATCAACAAATAATGTAAACAGTCTTTGCTTTCTTACGTGGACATATTTCTCCACCAAATGTGCTAAGACAGGGGTTCTCAAATGGTGAGGCCAGCCTCCCTGGGGAGGCCCCAACCTGTTCCAGGGGAGGCTCAAGGAAGTCTGAAAAAGTACTGTATTTACATTTTTAGTTTCACATATTTTGTGTGAAGAGATGATGCAAACTGAAAGAGGATAATAGTAGGTGAATTAAATGTATTTACTAATAGGTGACAAGGGAAGGTGAATGACAGGCTTATTTCAGGTGTACCCGGGGAAGGGTAGGGAGTGAATACATTTCAAAAGATAACTACAAAACAATCAAGGAATACACAGTGAACAATAGTGCAAACAAATATGAACAATAAACTAAGTGGTGGTAACTGATCAATTTGTAGCCTGATGGCAGGACAGCCCAAATACAAGGGTTGAGCATAGAAGTGCTAAGAGCAATAGCAGGAAGGAGCAAAGTAATCCCTGAGAAGTTGTTTAGGAGCAGAGAAGGAGGGGGAGAGCCAAAGCATGTAGGAAGATTATTTTATATAGAGAGGAAACACAGGAAGTAGTCTGACCCATGAAGGTACTGCAACAAGGGGTAACAATGGTTCAAGAATGAAAATAGCAACATACGTAGGTTGGCGTGTTTGTGGGGGGTCACAATAAGCTGAATAATAATATTTGTTTATTCTATTTATTTGTTATTCAGATAGCACCTTTGAGCACAGGAGCTCTTTTTCAAAGGTTCCATGTCAGTATAAGACAAAGAACTGAATGTGAGCCAAGTACTCAAAGGGGCTTCAATTTAGTCATGGTGTATTGCGCAAAGTACATTATGTTATTTTTCTCTGGGGAGGCCCAAGATTATTTCAACTTTTGGGGGAGGCTCAAAATCTTTTCCATTGATTTGGGGAGGCTCACTGTGACAAAGTCTGAGAACTATTGTGCTAAGACAAAGCACTTATCTATTATTTTATTTAGTTATTTATTTGAAGCTTGGTGACCAGGAGAGGCACACGGAGCCATGGCTAGTTTCCAGGTGCAACCAGGGAAAGGAAGGGGATATGTGTACAGTTGCAAACTGACTTACAGAACCAGATTAACCTGTGGGAAGTATTAGTCAAGAAGGCTTATGGGCCTATACTTTTTTGGGTCTGAAATATCCCCTTTTTATGAATTGGGACAATAGTTGCACCCATCCAAGAATGTGGAGTAAAACCCTCCATTACACATTGTTATATAACACCTTCAGTGGTTTACACCAAAGAGCAGTATTCGTACTGTATACTTCTGCTGGAATGGCATCAGGGCCAGGCACCTTTTTAACTTTAAAGATTTAATGGTAAGGTAAATGTCTTGTATAGAAATTAGATAGGGTAATGTCTGTGAGCTCGCTATGTCCATGATTATATGGTCGTCTTGAAGATTTGGATCACAGAATAAATTTGAATAGTGTTCAATCAATTTACTTTCTGTAATATAGGTATCCAACATTTCTTTGTAGTTATTAGTCCCTTTGGTCACAAACTTTGATAATTCCTTATAAGCATTGGTTTGGACTGCTATAAGCGTTTTTTCCAGAGTTCTATATAATATTGATTTTTTTTTTTTTGTTCTTAAAAAAAATTATTGTAGTTTTTCCTTTTTAAATTTACTTGTTTAAAATTGTCCCTATTGTTTCCTGCTTATTTATTTATTTATTTATTTGTTGAGATCTTGATTAACACCTTTGAGCAGAAAGCTCTTTCATAGATTCCACGTCAAGTCTGACACAAACAAGAATACAGATATGTTTCCACAGATACAGATACTGCAAGAGACAATTGAAAACTGTCTCCAGGCATACATTCTAACAGTAGTTACACAATCTAAGCACGCATAGGGTGTAGAGTCAAAACAAAGGCTAATGGTTCACTAGGTAATGGTGACATAACATGAGGGTGCTTGTTTAAAAAGAAGAATTGTACTACTAGCAGCATAGGCAGATAATTGGATTGTGCCTGAGTCAAAGAAAGAAGGAAGATATATGCAATGAGAGAGAGGACAGGGAGGGAGGAGGAAAGTGCGGGAGGGAGAAGGCAAGCAGAGGTGGGGTAGGATGGGTATAGATAGGAGGGAAAGGAAGAATAGCTATGTAGTCAAAGTGGAATAAAGGGGGAGGAGGGTGGGGAAGGATGGGTGGAGGAGAGGGAGAAGAGGTGGTGTAGGTAGTGGGGTGATGATGAAGAGGTATTAAGGTGGTAGGGAGGAAAGATGTATGGAATGACGGAGGGGCACAAAAGGGAAGGAGAGGTACAGGGAGGTAGGGGGGAAAATAAATAATTCAGGTGGGGGTAGAAAGCACATGAAAGTGTTAACTTGACCGGGGGCCCAAGAAATGGACATGAAGCGTAACCTTTTACTAATCAATAGAGCTTTTGTTTTCCGAATCAGTCTTCTTAAATTGCTTTCATATTTTTTACAATCTTTGTCAAACCAACTATTAAAACAGGGCTTTTTGTTTGTTAGGGTGTAATCTTTGAATAGTTTCTCAGTAATTTTGTCATGTACAGTATAGTTACAATGTAGGACCATAGGGTCACAACATTATCCAACATGAAAATATCCCAGTTTATTATGAGACATTTTTCAATGATGCTACTTATTTGTGACTCTACTTGAACTTTCCAAATTATTATTTTTTTGTCTTACTTCTGTGAGGGGAACCATAGTATCTGAAGTTTCTTTGCTCATGGGAGCTAGGTCTGCTAAACATATGGGTAGGTGGTCACTTTCAGGTCTAGTGGTCACATGGAGATTATGTCATACTTTAGCATGCATTACCAGACCAACAGATGAGGTCCAGTAAGGACATACCAGTTGATCTTATAAAGGTACAAATAACCTCAGTATTCCCCCAATTTCATCCATTTAATGGGTGTAGGTTATGTTCCTTGAATATACTAACAAGTACTGATCCAGCATTGTTTGTTTTAAGTTCTTTAGTTTTTCTTTTTGTAGGCATGGTTTCAAGATGGTTAGTGTAGCCAGATTTTGAATTGTCAGTAAAACTATTGAAGTTCCCTATCCTAGCATTTAAATCACACATGAGCAATATTTCAGTCATTGGATAACTGAGTGATAGATCATCCAGGATTTCTTTTAACATTTCCCACATATTTGAATCAAAAAATTTCAAGGCAGCCAGAGGACTATAACCGTTGATTATGGCTATCTTACACCCCTGATATTCAATTGCTACAACCAAAAAATAAGAAGATTGAAATAAGAGTTCAGTGTTTTTGAATATTCCAATTGTAATAAATGTGGCGAGTCCACCAGGTAGTTTACCAAATTTACTTTCCCATGTCCCTGATTGATGGAAAGCTCATAGCTAATTATGGCAGTGTTTCTTTCAGCATCATGCAGGTTTCTTGCAAACAAATAACATGGGCACTAAAGACAAAGTTAAACCAGTCCTCATCTGAGGTTTTCTGTTCAAATATCCACAATATTCCATGTTAAGAATAGAAGTCCTTGTTATTGTTTATTTCGGGTTCAAAAGTACCCTGTAAAACCTCAGATGTGCAACTAGTCCTACTACTATTAATATTGGTAAGTCATTCCTAGTAGCCTGCTAATGCCATAAATCTATTGGTCAAGACCACAGGCTGATTTATAGGGGGGATATGATTTATTTGTGTTGATAGTCCCCTGTGTCTTTATAGACTTAGAGTTAAAGTTATTGGGCCCTATGCACTAATGGTGCGGACTGGCTACACACGCGTATCTGGGGCGCACAAACACTTCACACCTTACACGCCCCCCAGGCAGGATGCACTAAGGGGGGCATGCAGTAAATACGCATCCTATCCCCCAGCCGCACAAAGTGCAATGCACCAGGGGTGGGTGAGGGGCATGTCAGCAGTATGCACCATGCACCAAGACGCATAGTGCTGGCCGTGGGGGTGCAGATGGGTGCATAGGCTACACCAGGGAGAACCCTGCCGTCAGCCTGATATGCGTCCTTGCACCCATCAGTGGAATGATTCTCCACACCCAGGACCTCGGCAGCCTTGCCCTCCCGATGTCCACCAGGCACTGCCTGGCCCAGCACACAGGTGTGCGGCCCCTATGAGGCAACCCCCGTCACAGGGGTGCAGAAGCATTGGCTCACGTATGGTGCCCCCCTACTGCACCACCATCCCACCCCGACACCAGCCCTTCAGGGCATATGGAGGGGTACAGTTCCCCCCCAACTCCAGGTGCACCACTTTGGTGCCCCATCACGGACAAGCCAGCAGCATACCCAACTCTCACCCCCACAGCCATCAGAAATCCATGGGGCACGCTGCCAATGCATGCCCCACCACGTAAAGGATCTGGTGCGAGACCCAGTCCAGGCATCCAATTGGATGCTTGGCCAGACCTGCGACCCACCCCAGCACTGGCGGAGTCCTGTGCGCCGTGGGGGTTGGGCATCGGACAGGTGGCCGACAGTTGTGAATGCAGCTGCGCGCACCTGTCCGCAGGGTGTGGAGTCTCGCAGGTGTTAACGTGGCTCCGCACATATTACCTACCCATTGGTGCATGGCGCCTTTAAGTGCAGGATCGCCTGAGGCAGAATATATAGACCCATGTTATCCATAGTATCTGTTCTTGCTAAGATTCTGTCGGCCACTTCTTTATTTTTTACTAATATAACTATTTGACTGTTCTCTTTATTACAATACACTCTTAAGATCTCATTTTTCCTTAAGTGTATACTTAAGAATTCACTGAAAAAATTACAAATTGTACTAAATAATTTGCTATTATTTTCTCTATACATCCTTTATAACCCAAACATAGTAAGGGAGACAGGGAAATCTTGGTTTGCTTTGTTAGGTTTCACAGATCTATTAAAATCCGCTCTGTTGGGAAATGCTATGGATAGACCCTTTTCCTCCAAAACAGCACTGTTAATCAGGACATAGTCTGCAATAGTACAAACGACAAAATATACCTCCAAAACCGATACAGGATCCCTGAGTAATATCTTAACTTAGTCAATATCAGAACTGAACAACCCTACATCCATTTCTCTCTTTATAATTACTGGTGTTCGTTTTTTCCCATAGGGAAAGTCAGTTAATATTTTCTGTTATAACCAGCTGGTTATAGCAGACAACATGCACCGGGTCTCCCTTGAATCACACATGTGCCAGTAGCGTTCTTCTTTCACTCCTCAATGCCCCCTCAAGCAATTCCTTCGGCCGCAGACTTCACTGCCACTCACAGCCGACGGTAAGTTGCTTTTTTTACTTGAAAAGAAGTCATTTTTCTCCACTGATGGGGAAAAAATAGAAAACCAGGAAATGAGTGGAGCACTGTATGACCGCAGACTGCTCAGACTTCTTATGGCCATGGTTGCCCAGAACACCGTCTGTTTATTTAGACAATTGTGAGAATGGTGCACCAACATTATAAAAACCAAATATGGGGTGGTTTTGTAAAACTAGATTTTACACAATGTGGGATTTTAAAACCCCACAGGTTCCCCTCGGGACCTATACAGCATCCCCACCAAGGTGTGTGTAAAATCTCATTACACACCCCATATATATTCTATATATAATCGATAATGTTTTCTCTGAGAATGTTAAGCTGATTACCAGAGTTGACAAACCTCAGGTAGGGACGCATAGAAGGAGCTACTCCAGAACTGTTTTCAGTACTATTTTAATGTAACTTTATTGCCTATTAATAAAGTTCTTATTATAGCAACATTCTTTTTTCATTTCATCTGGTGAATTCCTAAGAAAACTGTTTCATGGGGATTCTCATAGTTTGTCACCTGATGTTCATGTTTTGACATAGAATCTGGAAGCAGATTTATACACTGTTCCCTGAGTAAAGCACATTCTTTTTCTAAATTTGTAAGATAACCACCCAAGTCAACTTGACCTGAGAGGTTTCCCATGTCCCTCTCTCTTACTTATTTATTTAGGAAATCGGAATTACAACCCTTTGAGTCATAGACTCGTTTCCAAAAGCCATGTCAGAATAAAACATAGACATTCATACAGTACATACATAGAATAAATGTGGGTGAGCAGTCATACAGAGTATAAATACAATGAGCACGGGTTAATGCCTATATATTTGGTAGCTAAAACAGGACAGAGCTATCGACATGTTTACCTAAGCGGGTAATATCTATACAATTGGTAGCTAAAGCAATGCATGATATGAGTTGGTAGTAAGCCACCTTAGGGAGGCCTTGACTTATACATAATACAAGGCATTCATAGTCCAGTGCAACTATATGGTAACTGAGGGAGGTGAGGAGCCTGTAGGCTAGACATAGTGAGGGCTCTCCACTGCCTGGCCAAGGGCGGATGCATGGCCTAGCGGCATGGTGCAGGATCCACAGGTTACCGGTTACACTGGCAGTGACATGAGGAGAGGATATGGGCCCTTAAGGCAGCTTTAAAAGGACCTAGATTGGTGATCGATGTGACAGCTTAGTAAGTCATTAGCCCTGTTAACCATACCACTAAATTGGGGAGTAGGCCTTTGATGAATCACTACAGTCTTACAAGATGAATTTTCCTTGTTGGCATTATTGTCACTACCCATAGCCATTTTTTTAATTTTTATTTCTTTTTCTTTTTCAATTTGACTTGGCTTCTTTTCCAGTGTTCCTGTTCAGTTGAGAGTCTTTTATTATTAGAGTATTGAAATCTGGTCTTATATTGTCTGTTTTCTGTACTGGTCCAGTCAAAAGAGATCTAGATGAGGACTCTTTCAAAGGTATGAGATTGTTTAATCTGGTTAAGATGTTGTTCGATTGGGCTCTATTGAATGCAATATCTTGTCTTGCTAATTCCACATTGTTACTAATGATAACCATTTGTTCCATCAAAAGAAGATTAGCATACTGCTGTTTTTTCAGTAAATGTATTAAATCTTCACTGAGTAACGTATAAGTATGACATAACGCTGTACCATTTTCTTTATGGTAATTTACCAAACTAACTCCCTCACTTAGATTCTCTTTTTTGTACAGATACTTATAATTCTCTTTTTCTAAATCTCGTAGCCCAGTTGTTGTCTGTTGTAATTCTTGTATTACTTCTTCCATTTCCTTTTTGAATACTGTTAACCCTGTATTATTCTATTGCAGGGGTCATTAGAGGTATAAAGTTGGGGGGGACTAATGCCCCAATGTTAAAATCCTAACAAAGCTAGGGGGGTCCGGGGGCAAGCCCCACCCTGGAAAATTTTGAAATTATTACCTTCAAATGGTGGCTTTTCCTGCATTTTAATGGTGAAAAATGTGTTTGAAGAGCCTGTTTAACATCAGCTGTATTTCTTACATGTGGAAAGATTTTGTTACTACTGGACCACCAGGGACAATGGACAGAGAGACACCATATTCCTTGCAGATCTGCTGAAAACTTAGACTATTACCCCAGCAGATCTACTGGGAAGATTATAGGACCCTAGAGTTAAACAGACAGCAGGGTTGAAAACTATGCCAAGTACTGAGTGTGGTATAAGAAAACATTTTTATCAAAAATAAATGAGATTGATTAGCTTAGCTTTACAGGTAGAAAAAAGACCCTCAAGCCATCAAGACATCAATTGCCATTCTGCTGAAACCAATGGCATGGAACCCATGCAAGATCCTGATAGACATCCAAACATACTAGTTAGCCCAATAACAGCTGCATGCCAAATTGGTAACATGTTCCATGTTTGAGGAATCCACTCTAACAGCAACCAAAAACTGCATCAGACAACTTTTGCTGCACAGCCTAAGGACTGTGCCCCATGTGTGTCTGAAAACACACCACATGTTTGTACACTGGCTGGCTGTGCAAGCAAAATCAATGCTTTAGTTTTTTGGCAAGGTAGGCCAGGCAGGAACGAAGGCAGAGGCATTGTCATCACTGCCACATCATTCAGTCCCTGGTGCTTGGTGGATGGCCTGGCCTGTGTGTTCTGTTGTTCTCAGAGCCTCCCACAAGCCACAAGGAATGCAACACCCACTCTGGCGCTGAACCAAGTGGAGCGCGGAACACCACCCCTGCCCCTCTGGTGCCGACGCCTGTCAGTGTTGTCAGATTAAAAAAAAAACTAACCTGCTGCCACATATCTTATTCTCCACCCAACAATTTCTGAGTTCTCCTGGTTGCCTCCCATGGTGTGGCATGGCGTGTGCCCCTCCAACTCCCGATCTCAGTTTCCTGTATCCAACCAACTCCGTCAGCATCACAGCAGCCACCTGTGTGTTCACAAGATACAGAGCGCGCCAACAGAGAAAATGAAAGTGCGCTCCATGTGGTGCAGCGGTGGTGCTATGAAGTGCTGCATCTGCGTGCTGCGCCTTAAAGAAGAATCATGGCTTCTTTCATTTTTTTCAGCAGTGAAGCCATGATTCTATTTCTTTGATGAGGGAAATGATTGGGGGGCTTTAGATTATATTGGGGGTGCTATAGCCCCCAAAAAACAGACTGATGATGCCACTGTGGCTTTGCTGTTGTCACCTTGGTCCTCAGAGGAGAATCTGAGACACGCTGAATCCTCCTCTACTAAACTCACTGTGTTGGAATTATTACCCTCAGTTCCAGACCAATTTGACAAAGTCAGTACTTGCTCATGAGAGGAGATATATGATGGTAAAATCACAGGTGTTCTCTAATGAATTATTTATCTCCAAGATCCACCATAAGTGTGGTAAATGAGCGAAATACGTTAGCTTTTGGTATCGGTGTGTTTTCAAAATCAAGGGACCTAACCATAATTAAATGGTCAGTCATTTTAGTTTGCTTTGTTCATATAGTTTTTGATGCACTCTTTCTTTTTTTTAATAATTTTCCAGTTCAGCTGTTAATGGGGAACAGTTATAAAGTTCTTTTCTTGTCCTCTTGTATGGACCATTTTATTAATTTCTAGTCAGCCCAGTGGTGCTGAGGGTTGAGGCACTGGACACCACACCTCACACCACACACCACACCTGCGACCTGGGTTTGGGAAAGAGTTTGGGCTATCGGGGGTCAGCAGGGGAGGGAGAGGATTGAGCATCCGGAGGACTGCTCTCCTCTCCCAGGAGGGGTTGCACTCCTGCCGAATGACTGCCCCCAGGTGGAGGCCTAAGAGAAGTGCGGGTCTGCAGGGTGCACAGAAGGGAGGGTGCTGCTGGACTTCCGCTGACGTGTGTGTGACTCCACGTGTGCACGTCTGGCGTGTGTGCCCCAGCAATGGGGAGCGGGAGAAAATTGGAGTAAAATGGATCCTCTGGCCATAGAATGATGCCTGACCCTCCACAGGCTCCACTCCTGGGCCGGACAGAAAGGTAAGCCCTGGTAATTCAGGAATGTCGGGGGGGGGTCGATCTGAAGGGGGCACCGGAGGACAAGGAGCATAAACACAATATGGAAAAAAAAAAGATTAGTTTCTTACTGGATGTCAAGATAGTGGTTATTGGAAATAAGCTATTTAATTAGCCAAAGCTTTTCCAAATAGCTGCTGCAGCCAGTAAATAGTTTCCGGTATTCCTAAAAGCTGGAGGACTAAGTAAAAAGCAGCCTTAATCAAGTTTCAGTTTGCAAACTGACCATACACAAAGTGCTTCTGCTGAGACAATTATTAATCAAGCATACAGTTGTGCAAATAGGGCATTAAAGAAAAGGTCAAGCCAAAATGGTTATAAAATGGAGAGAGCAACACAGCTAAAAATTACTAAAAGATGGTTAATACTGAAATGTTCTAAAAAGGCTTATCATTTGGCACAACAATTCACTCTTCTGAATTCTTACGTCTTAATCAATATGGATTTTGTAAAGACTATTACAGTTTTGCAGAAGAAGGCATGGGCTCAGGACTCAGGATGTCACCACAGATCGAGAAGTCCAGGGTCCTTCCGTCCATCCTTCCTTCCTTCCTTCTTCCCAGTCCCAGGACAGTTCAGATACAGGAAGGATTACTTAGATACTTTAAGTCGAGAAATCAGAAAACTTCAGGATCCCTCTCTTACAAAGCCCGGAAATTCCACACTTTATCTGGCTCCAAACACTACAGTACAGTCTCTGATTCTCAGCTCTGCCTTGGTAGCCACCAGTGGGGAAAGTAATGAAAGCGCAGCTGTAAAAAGTGAAATGTAATATAATAATAACACATTTATAGTTGGTTCAAAACTAAATAAAAAGGGACTAAAAGACCAAAAACTGGATTGTTAGCAGTGCTAAACACAAAACAAAATTATCAGAGCCGGCAATGATTATCAGTGGCTTACTGTGGCTGACACTAGCCAGTAACTTCTAGTCTATATAATTAACTTTTTACAAAAGGAAGGGTGGAAATACTTGAGGAATACAGTACTGGTAAAATGGCTAATAGATTGGTAACAACTTTCCAACTTTTCAAATACTAGACCCTCCAGACTTAAGCTAAATCAGGAAGCAAAAGCTTAGTAACTGGGTGAGTCGGTGAATGAGCCAGTAATCTTTTTTTTTTTTCAACTTGGGTTTTTATTGAAATATTTTTTTTGCAAGGTTCATGTGAACAAGTATAATTGTACAGTAGCTTAAGTTCATTGTGACAATAGAAAATCATATTTTCATACACATTTAACCATCCGTATTCTTATATTAGGTGGTCTTGAAGTACTAATGCATCTCTCATAGTAAATTTTAAAACCTTCAGGGAAGGGGGGTATCCAGAATGAGGTCAAAGATAAGGTGAGGAGGGAAGGCGGTGGTCTGTCACCCCTGTTTCATTCTCTGCTTCATAATGTATGCCTCTAGGTATCTACCTTCTTCTGGTGTCATCCAGGATTAAGGCCTGACAGACATCTGGTCTTCTCTCCGGTCTCTTTTTAGATCTATGGGGTAAAGTCTGGTGAGCCAGTAATCTTAACAGACAATTAATTTAGTTAAACTTTAACAGACACCCCCTGTCGAAGTAAGGGAAGCAGAACTTACTTCTTTTAGTGAAGATAAAGCACGCTTATTAAAATGGGATGTCAGTTACTCAGCTTAAAATTTAGCTGCCTTCCTGATCTCCTAGTCTCCACTCCACCCTCATTCCTTGAGATAGTTGAAAGCTACCAGGGTGGAAGTAGCGATACCAGTGACAGTGGTAGAGGTAATGGCAGATCTTGCTACAGAACACCACGCATGTGCCTTTTAACTTTCCTAGACACATGATCACTTAATCATGTGGTACTATGGGCACGCAAAATTTAAATTTTCATATAAAAATTTTAAATTTATCTTAAAAAGAGTCAATAACTGTAAACAATGATATGTCTAGTAAAACATAATCAGACATGTGACCTATTATTAAAATTAGCTCTAAGCTATAAAATTCCAAAACTCTAGATCACTCGGAATGCCACGACAGTAGCAGTTTTGCAAGAAGAACCTCCCCCCCAAAAAACCTACAAAAAATCCACCAGCCTGCTTTCTCACTGAGTATGGGTTAGAAGTTCAGTAGCTACATTGAATAACAGTATTCCAAGTGCTATATATGCTCTAGACTACGCTTTAGACACTTTACATACTTAAACACCTGCACATTAAACTCATTAGGCACTGAAAGCACTTTAAGTGCTTTAAAACAGGATGAGAGAAGGAGCATATATATTTTTTTGACTGTTAGCTGGTTGGTAAATGGTTGGCTAGATATCAAGCATGTTCCTCACAGCCTCTTTCGGCAGGCCAGTGCAAATTCACACAACTTTGTCCTTTCCTCAGGAGTTTGCAGCACACCTCCACAGGGCTTGTTGCTGACCCATGGCCAAAATCACGCTCTGCCAATGCCTGGACTCCTGGTTGTTCATCGCTCAGTCGCAACACCACAAAACTCACTGCAGATAAGAACTAGCCCCACAAGTGTTTCTGGAAAACTCTTGGAATCATCCTAAAACAATGATAGGCAATGCTGGCATACCTATTGTAGGATAAACAAATTCTGATCAGATCCACCACGGCTGCATAATGAAGTTAGTGAGGTTGTGCGGAACTGTTAAGGAGACATGGAGAAACAGCACAATGATTTTTAACTAGTAAGATTTGTTTTATTTTGCATTCTAAGGAAGGCAGACACATAATTAGGAAAAGATATGGAGGTGTAGCTTTCAATGGAAGGAATGGTAAGCAATATAGGTTTGACAGGTACAATAGGTGGCAGTACATGAAAAAGCAGTGGCTGGCATATGTTCAGTCTTGGGATTATTTACACAGTTTTATAGGGAAAAACAGGAGGTTTGTCTATGCGGTGATGTAAGTTATATTTAAGTAATGTGTTGATGTCAGGCAGTTAGGTGTAATGATAGACTTCATTAGGAGAGAAAATGTGATAGTGACTTTTATAAGGGGTTGCTGTTGATAAGGTTAAGGTAGTTATGCCTGTGATAATGGGAATATCAGGACAGTATGAGGTCTGTAGAGGAGTGGAGTACAAATATGCACTGAATCATAATTATGTGTTCAGAGTGCAGGCAAATGCGATATGCAGGTTTATTTTACATATCCAGTAGGTAAAATAGGGATAGTTCAATTGATAGAAATATAGATAATTACATAGATAGAGATACAGATAGACAGACAGACTGAGGAGAAGTTATAGTCATGACAGTCTTTGGAGAGGCAACTGCCCTAGAGTCACAGTCATGTTCACTAATTTGGGTTGAAAAACTTTTCAAGCAGCACTATTTTGCTGTCAATGTCGCCTATAGGTTTAAGCATGTATTGGAATGTTGCCAGGGCCATATCAAGCCTTAGGGGCCTGGGACACTCACAGCTCAGGTAGCCAGGTAAAATGCCCAATTTTTCATACCTACTTTTTGCAACATTTTCCGAGCATATTGTTCATTATAGTTTTAGTTCATTAACCTTAACAACCACCATATGGGGAGACAACCCCTGTTATTCACAGGTACAACGCTATTGCACTCACTCAGTCATGTGACATATGAATGTTGGGGTCTGGAGGCCACCAGGCCCCATAAGCTCTGTGGGTCTATATGTTCTGTGGTGAGTTTGGGGCTCTTATTGAAGATAAAATGCTTGTTAGATCTTCCAAACAATTGCCCCACCAGCTGCTTAAAGGGACATCAAAACCCCTTAGGCCTCTATGTGTTAAACAAACAAAAAAAAAATAAATTCCTAACATTCTATAGGGACTGTTGATGCAGCTGGTAGTTTTATTCACATCCCGTTTTTGTTTTTAAAGAGTGAGAATGTGACTGCCCACCATACTGGTATTACAACAGCAAAACGTGTTTGTTTACATTTCCTGCTGCAGTTAACAGAATACCAGTGCACACCTCCCCCCCCCAAAACATGGTACATATTTATGTTTAAACAATTTCATGGCCACTGGCTCTACTTACTTTAAACTTCATGTAAAAAAAATGGGGTCCTCTTAGTTTTCAGATTGGAATTCCAAAGTGAGTAAGCTATACTGTACCACCACCACTCCACAGTGGGACCCTTTCGGTATAGTCCCTACACTAGCTTCTCAGCTCTGAAATGGCCGCAGTGGCTACTCACAAATATAGAATGCTGCTTGAATTGGCCTACAGTACATTGCCGTATTGGCTCCTTAAATAAGGTGCTTCCACCCAGGAACATTTACAGGTGATGGAAGGGAGCATGTTGTAAGGGGCGCCACACCTTCCCCAAATCAACATGCTCAATTCTGCATTGCCCACAAATGTAATTCACATTTCTGCTAGGGGGGTGCTACAGGGTTGTGGTAAACAGCAGTTAAAAACAGAATACCAGTGCACAACCCCCCCCCCAAAAAAAAAAACGTGGCACATTTTAATATTTAAACAATTACATGGCCACTGGCTCTACTTACTTTAAACTTCATTTAAAAAAGGGTGTCCTCTTAGTTTTCAGATTGGAATTCCAAAGTGAGTAAGCTATACCACTTCATCACGGTGGGACCCTTTCAGTATAGTCCCTACACTAGCTTAATATCTCTGAAATGGCCGCAGTGGCTACTCACAAATATAGAGTGCTGCCTGAATTGGCCTACAGTACATTGCCGTATTGGCTCCTTAAATAAGGTACTTCCACCCAGGAACATTTACAGGTGGTGGAAGGGAACAGGTTGTAAGGGGCACCACACCTTCCCCAAATTACATTTCCTGACTGCTCACCCTGCCTTATAACCTTAAAAAGGTGGACTGAAAATAAAGACAGCTGCGTCTTCCAATCTGATAACTTCACTTGTGTTGGTACCTCCTCTACTGATTAGGCAGACTACAATTATCTTACCCAAGAAAAATTACCTAAACAGTCCAAATGCAAAAATTAGGCAGAAAATTGTTTCCCCCTGGAGTCAGACGGGGGGTGGGAAACCATCTGGCCTTAAGTCTGCAGCTGCAGCTGGTGTGAAGTTGTGAACAATACCACTAGTCACCCCATGAGCATCACTGTACTGTGAAGCTCTGGGGTTTAGATGTTCTGGGGCAAGTTCTGGGGCTCCTGGAGGAGAGTTAGGTGCACTGCACTGCACTATCCATGTCAAAGGTATGGGGTGCATGCATCCAAGGGACATGAAGCAGCAGGTCTCACAGGCAGAAAAAACAAAACAAAAAGGCACCCCACACGTCCCAGATACAGGGCATTGCCTTCCAGAGGCCACAATCCCCAGGATGCTTATCCAGCTGTAGACTTAAGGCCAGATGGTTTGCCACACCCCCCTGACTCCAGAGGGAAACAATTTTCTGCCAGAAGTGGTCCAGTGTACAGGCTTTTGAGAGTCAATTTAAAAGAAGACCCCTAACTGGTTCAGTACTGGAGAGAGAATCCCATAGATCAGGATATCTCTTGCTAAGGACATCCATAGACTTTCTGAACCCTTGGCCTTCCCCTTTTTTTATAGAGTACTCCTTTCTGTAGAGAACTACAGTCCAAAGAAAAAGGAACAGCACAATTTATGCAAGGTTCACTTGACATTTCCGACTTAGCAGTAGCAAACGTATCAATTAGCTCATTAAAGTCAATTTGTCACAGTAGATCACTTTTGATACTTAAGAGTGTGAGTGCACTCAAACGATCATCTCGCATTGTAGATCTAAGTTTGTTTTTGATGAGGGCCATCTTGCTGAAGGAGCGTTCACCTGAACAGTTAGTCACCATCAGCGACAGGTAGATACGAAGAGCTACATAAACATTTGGAAAGGTCTCCTGCAGTTCTTCATTATGCAGTAGCGCTACCTGAGAGAGTGGCAGATCACAGCCTCTTGCCTTTGCAAAGCTGATGAATTGTGCCATTTCACCAGGGAAGACCTCCGCAGACAAGTCCGATGGGTATGCTTGAGCTAGTTTCTGAGCCTCAGCATTAGTTTCTTCATCTGTTAGTGTTTTGAAGTTCACTATGACTTTAAAGTGGTCATAGACAGTTTGGTAGGCTGAAATCCTTTTGTTTAAGGCCATGATGAGGCAATCAATTATAATCAAATAAGTCTCACTCCTGAATTTCTCTCTGCCAGTTAAAACAACTCCCTCAGACTGTAAGTCATCGTACTGAGTGTTTCTCTTTCTCTTCCTCGAGTGATCACTTCTGTAGTGCAATGTGCCAGATAACTCTTGCGCTCGTGTTTCAAATGTATCGAAATGATCACGTAATGCATTCACAAAGTTTCCCAGAGAGGTCAGTAGTTCAACTGCTAATTTCAAATCAATTTTTGTACTCTGCAAAGATTTGCTTGTTGCATTAAATCTGGCAAGAATTGTATTCCACAGGTCACACAGAAATGCAGTTTCCAGTAGCTCCATATTGCGGGACAAGCAATCTGCCTCGTATATTGTAGTGCCATTCTGCTGTTGGTCATCAGACATTTCCTCCAGGGCAGCTTTGATGTCTGTGTAGCCTTCAAAGAGCGCCTCATGCATCAGCACCTGCAGACCACCGTGTGTCAGACAGTGACTTCAGTGTCAGTCCTCCACCTTTCTCTTTCAAGTGTTTTATAAACACTGACCAGCGTGAGTAGATGCAGAGAAGAATGTGTACAGTTTCTGGAGAAAGCAAAGAAGCTGATTGCCTCAACGCAGCAATCAACAGCATTAGAACCGACTAGGTTGAGAGAATGTGCAGCGCAAGGCACAAATAAGGCAAGAGGGTTCACCGCTTTGAGACACGCTTGCATGCCAGTGCACTGGCCAGCCATGTTATTGCATTGTCATAAGACTGGCCACAGCAATTCATAAAATCAGTTGATTCAGCCTGCAAGTACTGTAGCACAGTATATGCAAGTTCTTCAGCCATATGACTGCCGATTTGCAGGAAAGTCAAGAACCGCTCAATTGGTATGCCATTTAGCACATACCGGGCAATCACAGTCAGCTGGTCAACATGGGTCAAATCTGGCATTGAATCAACAGATCCTGAAAAGTACTTGGCTGTTGCAATTTCTTTCACAATTTTGCCTCGGGCATGCTTTGCCATGATTTGCACAAATTCTTCGAAAATAGTGCAGGACAAGTAAGCTGGCTTTCCCCAACCAGCGTTACCAAATTTCTCTATATGTGTGGCCAGAAAGGGGTCAAACCATGCTATTAATTCCATGCAGCTGAGGAAGTTGCCATTATGTTTTGATCCAAGTAATTCATCATCTCCTCGAGGCCAGTCCTCTCTCCGCCAACAGTGTCACAACAGCAACTGCTCGATGTAGTACATCACGCCAGTATTGCTTCCTCTCCTGACACTGCTTCTCCAAGCTGTAGTCCACACGGCAGTATTCTTTTGTGATTGCTACATACCTTCAGAATGCATTCTGTGTGCTGCACTTTCTTCATGGATGCGGATTCTCTCGCCTGCCTTTTCCAGTCACTAAACCCTCAACTTGTGAAAACTGGTCCTTTCGACTCGCCATCAGTGTGCAGAAGAAACAATAGATAGAACCCTTTGAAGGACTATACAGCAACCATTTCCACAGATGCATCTCACCATTTTGCCACCGGGCATAGAACATGTGAGTTTTTAGGAACCGGAAATGCCCCTTTGGTTGGCTCTGTGTAGGGTTGTAGTACCTTTTTGACTTTAAGTAACTGTCAGAGTCGCACTTATTCTGGCAAGTGTCTGGTCTTTTCTCAACCCAGAAATCTACAGTAGCAGAACTTACTGGGAACCACTCCACAGGATCTGTCAGGTGACATTCAGGATCACTTCTTGACTGTGTTGAGTTGCTGGTAGACTCCGGAGACAAAGACAATGAATCACCAGTTTCATCTGTAGAAGCAGCAGTCTCAATCATAGTACCTTGATCAACCTTTTCAATATCAGATCTGGTGTCAGGCCGCTCATGTGATGTTTCAGAGTTGCAGCCATGTGCACTTGTCAGGAGAGAAACAGATGAGGTGACAGTTGGTGCAGACGAGTTGCTCACAAAAAATTGGTTGAGTCTAGAGTTTAAGCAGGACGGCATCCAGTTTTTCTTGCTTCTCCTTTGCAGCACAGCATTTCTGAGCACCTGAATGTGAAATGGTTTGTGGCATTTTCAAGAATGTCTACCCTGTGTTTCAGACCTGGGAAAACAAATGAGAGATTGGATTTTATGACTAGCACAGGACATTACTCCATGTAGGATGGCATTGGCTCCCACCATTTCTGTGGTTTTAGTTGCACTTCTCTTGCCATTACACCAACAATTAGACTTCCCATCAGCAACCGTTGATAACACAGCTGTGCACACAAGGCAGTCACTATGCAAGAACCATTGGAGCATGGACTCAATGTCTGCTGGCAACATCTCTTTCTTCAGAAGAGTTGAGAGGGAAGATACTTGTAGTGCCCCTGGAGTCTACAGTATTTCAGGCAAGGCGGCAAGCAGTGCATCGTCAGAGTCATGTGCTTCTTTTCAGACAGAGCGAGTTTGTAATCCAGCTCATGGCAGACTTTACTCCCATGCTTAGCTTACCAACCTCTGTGGCACAGTTCTTGAAGGGAGCATCCTGTGTGCTACACAGCAGCAGCAGTTTGAAGCTTCCCAAGAGACCGAGACAAAGAGAGCGCGACATGAACAGAGACAACCCACTGCAAGTAGAAACACACCGAGAGCAAGACACAGCAGTGTTCCCCTGGCCCCTCCCATCCTCTTCCAAACCATTCGCCCAACTGTACCTTAGCAAGAGGCTATGACAGTGTAGGTAAATACAAGTTACTTAACTAGCATTAAAGGAGAATTTCAGGAAGTGCCAAGTGCTCAACAGCATACTTTTATGAAGCCTGCAAAACACTCCAGCACTGCTCAGAATAATTATTTTAAAATTGCAACTATTTGACATAGTGCAACTTAATAAAATATGACTGGTTATGACTTATTTTCAGTCCAAAATATGGGTATGACAAGGGCTGCATGTTGGGGATGGTACATGCCACACGTTGGGGCTCACATCTGATTCAGAAATTTACATGAGGCAGCAAGGTCATCTTCCAGAGTTGGGGCTGACCAAACGAGCAGACACGAAAGACCATTAGGCCTATTCTGCTGGTATGTTAGTATGACCCTGAAAAGGCTGGACACCCCTGTGTTACAGAATCATAACGGAAACTCATTACCTCCACTAGCTCTATATGACGTCGAAACTATCCATTGTTAACCTGACAAGAAATGGCCACCCAGGTGGTTATGAGTACCTTTTTTTTTTTTTTTTTTTTTTATTTACATCTATCTAGTGAGCAGTGGGACTTAATGCCATAGTTTGAAAAGGCAGGTGCAAAAGCCACTTAACATGCCACAATAATAACAGACACTGGAAATATTCTCAGAAGACTGTTTGTGTCCCCAAAGACTGTGTTGCTATTTAGTACACAATGTTTGTAGCACTTATCTAATACACACCCAAGGAGAAGGGTCTGCTCATCACTTATAGGGCATTGATACTATAACACTCCTTCTTAAGATGCCCGTATTGTAATCAAATTTGGAGTTATTATTTTGGGTAATTTTTTTTTTTGCTATTATCTAGAATTATGGAAACAACTATTTCATGGTTTTTCATTTTACTTGCAGGACAGAAGATTACACCAGAGCAGAGTACCGGATCTGTCACACTTGAACGTGGAAATATTTAATTGCAATAAATATATATGCCAATATAATACAATCTGTTAGATTCATAATTTGTAATGTTATATTTATTGTATTGTGGCTTTTTTTTTTTTAAGATATACGATTATGATGACAGCTAACCTAAATAAAGTGAATTGACATTTTACCTTGCATGCTTATTGGGGGATAGTGACAGAATAAATATTTAAGAAGCAGAATGACATAATAGAAGAGCAAAGCAACGCTGGTTTCTGGAACTTTACCAGTAATGAGGGACAGTTATAATCTTTTAGTAAGTAAATGATATACTACGCACCTATCATTACCATCTGCCCAGTCCCTCTCCGGGCCACATGCTACGCACCTATCATTACCATCTGCCCAATCCGTCTCTGGGCCACATACTACGCACCTATCATTACCATCTGCCCAATCCATCTCCGGGCCACATATTACACACCTATCATTACCATCTGCCCAATCCATCTCTGGGCCACATATTACGCACCTATCATTACCATCTGCCAAATCCATCTCCGGGCCACATACTACACACCTATCATTGCCATCTGCCCAATCCATCTCTGGGCCACATACTATGCACCTATCATTACCATCTGCCCAATCCACCTCCGGGCCACATACTACACACCTATCATTACCATCTGCCCAATCCATCTCTGGGCCACATATTACGCACCTATCATTACCATCTGCCAAATCCATCTCCAGGCCACATACTACGCATCTATCATTACCATCTGCCCAATCCACCTCCGGGACACATACTACACACCTATCATTACCATCTGCCCAATCCATCTCCGGGCCACATACTACGCACCTATCATTACCATCTGCCCAATCCGTCTGTGAGACTTTGAAACATTTAAGGCTCTTAGGGCAAAAGTAATAATTATAAGATACTCCTCTTGTACACAAATTCCACTCTTCCATGATTACCATCTAAAAATCTAGATTACATCTTAAAATAGTTTAAACTAAATAAAACCATTACAAATATCAAAGTCGTAGCACTGTGTCTTCTACCACAAGTTCTGAGGGCACTCTCCCCTGCTGTGAGTTGGATGGATCAGTAGTGCAGGGGCTGGGAGCCCCAGTTAAACATGACCTCCTGCAGCGCAGTGACAGCACTCCATGCACTGCAACTCCATTCCTAATTCGAGGCTGGCATTCCACTCCTCCACCGCTTGCCTGCTGCCGCCAGTGACACAGCCTCCTGGAGAACCCCATGAAATGGGTGTTGTACCTTACGGAGCAGACGACCATTGTGCAGAACTAGTAAAACCTAATACAGAGCCAGAGGCAATGAACTGATGAGTTAGAACGCAGGCTAGAGGACTTGCACAAGGACAACCAGAGCCTGAGGGAGCCCTCCTTTTCTACCCAGCTCTAGCAACAGCAGTGTCCCCCTCTCTGCAGCTTGCATCAGCGCGGCAGCGCCAGCAGCCTCCGTGCATCAGCCTGATCCACCAGACAGCAGCAGCAACAAGTATGTCCTGTGGAGTGGGGTACTCCACATGGTGGGACAAAAATCAGTTTGTGAGCAGGTGGTCAGTTTGGCCACAAGCTTTCAAAATCTGGTAGCCAAACCAATATTTGTTGTGGCCAGTCTTGTTAAAAGCTCAAACATCATTTTGTTGACTGATAGCCAAGTTTGCCAGTAACTGTCAAAATCTGGTATCTGCACCAGAGGAGGAGGAGGAGAAGGACTTGGAGGAGATGCTCACTAGTGACCTGAAGAGCACTCCATGCAGTGCAAGAAAGCAGCAGCAAGGGCAAACAAGATTAGGTGCATTATAGCTGGTGGGGGAAGAGAATCACTAGTGGGCAAGACTATATTGCACTTACAGGTCACTGGTGATGCCACGTCTAGAGTACTGAGTTCAGTACTGGTGCCCACACTTCAAAAAGGACAGTAACCTGCTGGACAAGGCATGGTTGGGAGGAGGGCTACAAAGGCAGGGTCATGGAAGGAGTGGAGAGCAGGAACAGTAGCTCAAGCTGCAAAAGACCCAATGACATTCTTCTGCTGGCTTTGTAGTATATTCCGTTTCAAAATCGCAGTGCTGATATAGGTTTCTGGCATAACACAATAAATATAAACTGTACCTTGACTACAAGCCGGACGGCTCCAGCCTCCTATAGCAATTAGGGAATTTTTCACAGACAGAAAAATATGATGTGTGTGCGTGTCATAAAATAACCTATAATACAGTTAGGTGAAATTTGCTAAGCCCTCAGTATCGCAGCAGTAGCCAGTGTTTTTTCTTCTTTAGAAAAAAAAGCTCATAACATAACATAATATTCAGTTACTCTACTGTGTGCCAGGGAATATAATGACCACTAACCACTGCCAGTAGTTGGCAAAAAAAAAACACAACCAGCTTGCTATAGCAATCAGTTAATGTTGCCAGGGAATATGACTATGAGTAGCTGCCAACAAACTAGGCAATCAGCCTGCCATCCAAGTAGATGTGTGCCTAGGTTGGTAAACCAATAAATAAGGCATGAAGAAATGCATCCAGCAGCACAAAATCTATCCTCGTTAATAAGCCAGGATGACATGTATTCCATGGCAATATTAACTGGTTGTTACAGCAGTTCTGAAATAACTAGAAGAAAAAAAAAATGGGGACTGCTGCTTAACAAATTTTTCCAGCAGAACTGTGTCGGTTACTTAACATGAAATATTAAAGCTGCACACTTCTGACTCTGTACCATGCATACATACAGCTTATATTGTAACCATGCAAATTACCAGTTTCTGCAGTTCTTGCATTGCCTGCCGCACCCCCATTTTGGGCTCAGACAATCACAAGTTTATTTGAAGACAAAAAAAAAACCAGTACTTTACTATGATGTATGTATATGCATCCTACTCCAAAGGACAGTAACTAAATAACTACTTACTGTATGTATGTACATATAGAGGTGTGCAGTTCCAATATAACCAAAGCCATAACTACAAATAAATAGATGTTTGTACGCACGATTCTAGCATCAACATGTATAGTGCACGTTAACTTCTTACAACAAGCAGATTGCTAGGACCAATCACATCAGTTTAAAATAAAAGGCAATAATGTAAATGTAATTATTTGACACAACCTGAAAGCAAACCAGACGTCAGTGAAATGTTCTTAACAAGTGAAGCCAATTCAACTGAATCGTGGTACACTGGAACTATAAGCATGATGGGATTGGGGGTATTAATTTATAGCTTTGTACAGTACCTATCAGTTCCAATATACCATATATTCAACAGACAGTGCTAGCACTTCCAGAATAATAAGCACAGAAGTAAATGTGAACATTGACAGCCATGAATTTAGGTTTTGCTCCTCTGACCCATAAGCTCTAAAACCACACAAGCTCAGAATAGGTTATGTCCTGTGGGTAGATTAGTATTTAAAGTTAGTGTTACAGTGGAGAAAATACCTTTATGGAGACTAACACTGTGTAGATGGGGGCACATGGTAACCAGGTCATCCAGTACTTAGTTTAAGCATGGGCACAACTGTCTGTTCCTGCTTATTACATCTTTCATGGAATACATATATAAAAAACATGCAAAAATGGAATGATCCTGTTTTACATGTGCTTCAGCATTCAGCCCTCCCCCCCAGTACAGTCAGTGTCAGTTTACATGAAGGTACTTACAGAGTGCAGGCCCCCAATCAATAAAGAAATAAATAAATAAACAAACACCACCAGCATGTTGTCATGAACTTACCTCAAGTGATGGTAGGAATCTCCAAGTTCAGGAACAGAGTTGGGCCTGGCCACTAGTGGTCTCTGACTCTCTGGCACAGAAAGTGTCCGATGTCCTGGTTCTCTCTGTCAGCTGGCTGGTGGAGTAGGACTGGTCTGTATGAAGATCAGGCTTCCAGACTTTGTCTTCCGCGGTCTTTGGTAAATTTCTTCCCCTTCATGAAGCAGGTGATCAGATCAGGTGATTACAGCTCTGATACCTAATTAAGTGGGCTTTAAAGCCCCAATTTATAGGGCAAAGGAGCCAAGTTTTTCTTTTGTTTATTTTCCCCCCTGCATAGTTACCTAAATACAGACTTGTGATTGGTTCTCCTAACTGAACCAATCACAACCCTGGTCTGCCTTTCCTACTCTGATTGGCCCATGTACGCTTTTTGGGCTCTGATTGGTGGCTTTCTAAGCTACTTTCTGCAGTGAAACTGCATCAACAGGAAGGGCAGTCTGTTTAGTTTGCAGCGGAGTGAGCGGCCCACGGAACGGAACAAGACAGTCTGGCAAGTCGGCTCTAGCCTCTTCTGAGTCCCCGGCCCGAATGATCAACCGATGACTCAGGCTGTCCCCAGGGCTCAGTCCCAAGCCAGCCAGCAGGATTCAAGAAGCCAAGAAGCAGCTGTTTGCTTTTGTTTTGTAGCTGTTTGGGTGGGAGGGGCGCCTGTCTGCACGCCTGCCTGCCCCGGCTGCCCGCCCGCCTGCCTGCACCATTGCACGCCTGCCTGCCCGCGGTTGTACCGGTCTTGTACTGGTTGGTCCATCTGCCACCTCCCTTCCATGCTGCCTACAGTAACAGCGCACTCTGCATCGGCACCGCAGCCAGCACTTCTCACAGACGCGACCACGTGGAAAACTTAGGTAGGTGCTCCCTGCTTACTAGGCTGGTTCTAAGAACTGAAACTCTATTTGTAACCTTCAGTTGTTGTTACTTTTACTTGTCGTGAGCTGCTGCCTGGCCAGGGGTCTATATTGGGAGTCGGTGAGAGGGAAGAACTTGGAAGTTAGTGTGTTTTAACCTTTTAAACTTGTTGTACTGCTTGGTTGCACTGTGGGCGGGCGGAAGGGAAGGAGTCGGCTCAGTCTGGGGGGCCCTAAGCGCCAATCTGTGTGGCGGACGGGCGGCCAGCACTTCCACAGACCACATGGAAAACTTAGGTAGGTGCTCCCTGCTGACTAGGCTGGTTCTAAGAACTGAAACTCTATTTGTAACCTTCAGTTGTTGTTACTTTTACTTGTTGCGAGCTGCTGCCTGGCCAGGAGGCCTATATCGGGAGTCGGGGAGTGGAAATAACTTGGAAGTTAGTGTGTTTAACCTTAACTTGTACTTGCTTAGTTGCACTGTGGGAGGGCCGGAAGGAAAGAAGTCGGCTCAGTCGGGGGGGGCCCTAAGCGCTAATCTGTGGCAGACGGGCGGTGGGTTAATTACAGCATGTGGCTCAGGCTCCACTCTCGGCTCTCCCGACTCCTTTTCTTTCTGTCACTTCAGGGAGCCAGTCTATCACAGGGGGCCTGGGACATTTTCCCCATTTGTCCCCCCCTTAATCTGGCCCTGAATGTCTTAAAACAGTTATGGTACAGGAAAAACAATGAAAGCAATTGTGTTATAGTTTAGCACTGAAACATACATGTAACATACATGTTGCCACCTTGCTTCAATGAGCATCCTCCCCCAAGCAGAGTGCCAGTCCTAAAGAGCATCTGACGCCTTCAGGATAAGTGAAAGAAAACATAATATTTAGATACAGTTCCATTTATATTTCACATTAGTTCTGTATTTTTCCCATTATTTTTACTGAGGCCATTTGTTTGAAAAGAGGACCGCTGGTCCTAAAGTGTTCATAGAGTCTTGGTGCTTTCTCCTCATTTGAGGTCATATCATAAGCTTGTGACATCACAGTTACTCCTATGACAGCAGACTGTGATGTCACAACATAGCATTATGACTTGAAGTAGGAGTAAGCTATAGAGGTAGATGAACTCTAACAGATAAAGATCATATATTCATCCAAATTTGCTCTGTAATAAAAGATAGGCAGGAGAAATCTACAGAATATATTTAAAATATAAACTGAGTTGTACCAAGTTATTAGTTTTTTTCAGAGTTTTCACTGTGGCATCAGCAGCTCTGATTATAAAGAGGAGAGCTGAAAAAAATGTGTCTCAAAGTAAGTACAGAATAATTTTTCTTAAATCTGTTTCAATATATTAGGCCTTTCCTCCTTTTTTTTTAATTTAATAATGAAAAGAAGTAGCATCTTTCTTCTGACTGGACGTATGTAAATGATGACAGTCAATTGTTTGGGATATGCTACGTGTCCCCAGGAGCAAGGTGTGCCCCTTCGCTGGCTAGAGAGTAGGCTGTTATAAAAAACAAAACAAAAAACAACAACACACAGATCAGTCATTCTACCAATGAGACATGCAGAGGTACAACAATTGGGGGGGAGTTGTTTGGTACTGCAGCTCCATTTTGAAACAGAAAAACATTCATGTTGATCTTGTCTCCTGTTCTAGCCTGAATAGAACATATTTTAAATGCCTGTTTTAAGTGTGTATAATGGACTGTTTTGTCATTTAGGAGCCAAAAAATGAATGTGTAACAGGTGACATTATGGTTACCTAGCAATTGTATGCCAAAACAAAGTAGGCATGTAATTAAGAACTGGATCAATGGAAGGCCATTGCCAGGTTGTTATATACACTGGCAGAACTTAAATTATAGCTAACAAATTGCTGCAATAGTACTTTGAGGATGCACAAAGTGTAAAACATCAGTTGGGAATTTTAACAGTTGGACGCTGAGCTGGTGTCTTAAACAAATATGTACGAATTCTACATGGATGTTATTTTTTCTAGCTGCTCTTTATCATCTTGTATTGAGATACCTATATTTTCAATAAAGAGCTGTCTTAGCACTGGTATCTCAAGATGTGCCAGCAGTAATCACTGAACCCACATAAATGGAAAATTAAGGAGGTCTGCTTACTCCATTTAAATGAGATGCTTGTCAGTCCCATTGTGTGTCATAGCAGCATTTCTAATTTTGAACTTGGCACCACCACAACAGAGAGTTCTCTATTTCTTCAACAATCAACAACAACAAATAAAAAAACACACTTTATCATCAAAGTTTGTATTTACCAAGTACTGTGCCCAGGATTAAAATAATTTGAACCCCCTTCCCCAAAATGTGCCCTGACTTGAAACTGCATGTTTAACTGCAAAGACAATTAAAAAAATGTATTTCTAAATGCATTACTAACACCAATGCTTCATGATTAAAATAATTTGAACCCCCTCCCCCTAAAATGTGCCCTGACAAACTGCACTCTGGGAAGATTGCCTGGGACAAGATGCAATAAAAAAAACCTGAATAGCAGGTTCCAGGGAGTAAATGTTAACATCCTGTTTCTAGTGTCCCTGATAAAATAAAATAAAAAATATAGTTGAGATTAGTTTTTAATGTCAGCTATGATCAGAACAGCTTTTAAAATCATTGATTGTTTTCTTGTTCAATGTTTTCTAATACATACTTCTCAAAGTTAAAAGAAAAACACACTTTATCATCAAGCTGTGTTCACCAAGTACTGTGCCAATGATTCAAATAATTTGAACCTCCTCCACCCAAAATGTGCCCTGACATGAAACTGCACGTTTAACTGTAAAGACAATTAACAAATGTATTTCTAAATGCATTACTAACACTAATGCTTCATGATTAAAATAATTTGAACCTGCTTCCTGAAAATGTGCCTTGACAAACTGCCCTCTAGGAAGATTTGCCTGTGAAAGATGCAATAAAAAACCTGAATAGCAGGTTCCAGGGAGTAAAGGCTAGGAAATGCCGAGGAAGATTGGTGCCTCTTTAGAATAGCCAGAAACTGCTGCACCAAACTGATTAGGGAAACTAAAGCTAGCTACAGTGCTACCAAGCAGAATTAGATACTGCATCCAATCATCCCTCCAAATTTTGGGCCACAATAAAAGAACTGTCGGGGTCCACATCACAAAATATGCTTCCTACAAAAATTACCTCCGACAATACAGCAATCAACGACAAGAAAGAGATACTGCAGGCATTCAACACACATTTCACCATGGCAGGCCTAGCCTTCGATAACTCGCCTGCATGCAACCTACAAACCCAGCTTGGCATGATCCCTCCAAATTCTGGTTCCGTAAGTCAGCACTTCTCATTCTCACCTGTTTCCCTCAAGGAAGTGGAAGACCTGCTTCTCCAACTGGATACTAAGAAAAGTGCCGACGCAGATACACTTGAATCATATTTCCTAAAGATAGCATGTCATGTACTGGTTATGCCCATTACTCACCTATTTAACCTGTCCCTAACACAAGGTAGCCTCCCTCAAATATGGAAGATAGCATCGTTATCCGCTTATTCAAGTCTGGAGACCCGTGACCTTAATAACTATAGGCCAATTTCTCTCCTCCCCACACTCTCAAGTTCCTGGAAAAAATAGTGAATAGCCAACTGAGATCCTTCATTGACAGAGAAAAACTACTGAATCCCCTACAATCTGGATTCACAGCCAACCACAGCACTGTCTCGGCATTAGCCAAAGTAACCAATGACTGGCAACAGGAGCTGGAGCTAAAAAAGTCTGTATGTGCTGTGTTTCTTGACCTAAGCAAAGCATTCGACACAGTTGACCACATCCTGCTCCTCGACTCACTGAAATCGTTAGGGCTGGATTTACTTCTAAACTGGTTCTGTGAATATTTGACAGACAGATACCAGGAGGTAAAATTGGATGGTGAACTATCTGCCCTAAAACTCTTACAAAGAGGTGTCCCTCAGGGATCTATATTGGGTCCCTTCCTCTTTGCAGTGTATATCAACAATATTGATGAGGGACTCAAGAGGTAAGTATTCACTTATTCGATGGATGATACAGTGCTTTACCTGAGTCGCCATACACCAGAAGAAGCTTGTGCCACCTACAAAAAGACTTTAACCTCCTGCAACTCCAACTAATCAATAAAAACTGTTATTAAACGCTAAGAAAACAAAAGCCATGTTATTCTCCCTGCAAACCACACAAGTACTACTGGCTCCCCAATAACCACTGATGTTGGGAGAGTGTTTAGAGTATGTTCAAATTCAAATACCTTGGGGTTTGGATTGACTGCAAACTTTCCTTTGCTGACCACCTGGAGGACTTGCTAAAAACTAAGGCAAAGACTTGGCCTTTTACAGGATAAGAAGATTTCTCACTGCAGACACAAAGAAAAGCCTAGTCCAAGCTATGTTCCTGTCCTTAATCAACTATGCAGACTTCATATATATAGCAGTTGTGCAGCTTCATATCTTGGAAAATTGGATACGCTTTACCACAGAGCTATACGCTTCATCACCGACCTCCCCTTCTATTCCATCACTGGCGCACTGTATGCTGCCACGGCTGGACTCACTTCAGTACAGGCGCAACCTGAATGCAGCACTCTGGATACTCAGAGCCAAACTCCCTCAATACATCGCTGACTGTCTGTCTCCGATTGTGGTCAGAAATTATATCCCTCAAGCTGTTCACTGCTCTTGCTATATATACAGGGCACTTACACTCTTTGTGAGAGCCCTTTCAGCTTCTCACTTCCATCACTATGGAACAAACTTCAAAAATACTAAATAAAGACCCCAGTCAGTACTCATTTGTCCAAAAGGCTTTACTGCAATGGCATAATGGAAATTTGTAACTGCTTTGCCTGATACTAACTAACCACCCTTCCTTATACAGCACCCCTGTTGTGCTCCTGCCTCTAGTATGCCCACCAACCACTCCATGGCTTCAATGCCAAACTCTCATATCCCATCCTATTACGCTCAGCACAACTGCAGCCTTGTTCCTCCTTATGTTGCTGCACCTGGGGATAAAAATTGATTCTTGCCCTCAAAATGGTCTTTCATCCATCCAATTCCTCCGTCTGCTCCAACCTTCAGGACCAACTCAACACGCCCTACTCCCATATCCCATCCTATTGCGCTCAGCACACCTGCAGTCTTTTTCCTCCTTATGTCGCTCCACTTGGGAAAAAATCGATTCTCGCCCTTCAAAAGGTCTTTTGCCCTTCCAGGATCTCCCCCTGCTCCAACCTTTGGGACCACCTCAATCCCGCCTCTACTCCCTACATCCCCCTGCATTTTTACTCCTGGCATCTTCTATCCAGAGTTTCTACCTTCTCCTTAACTAATCATCCCACAGTTGCACAGTTTTGGGCAAGGACCCAGCACAAGTTCAACACCCATGTCTGCTCGCAGATCTATGAATGATGTCTATTACATATATATGTGCATTATCATAATAGCCAGCATTCTTACTGATTGTACTATTGCACCTTGACTTTCTGTATCATTATTATTGTATGACCGCAGGTCCACCTTGTAAATGAGCTTGCTCAATGGTGCCTGCCTGGATAAGTAAAGATATTGATTGATTGATTGATAAAATAAAATAAAAAATACAGTTGAGATTTTTTTTAATGTCAGCTCTGATCAGAATAGCTTTTAAAATCACCAATTGTTTTCTTGTTCAATGTTATCTAATACATACTTCTCAAACTTAAAAGAAAAAACACACTTTATCATCAAAGGCTGTGTTCACCAAGTACTGTGCCCATGCTTAAAATAATTTGAACCCCTCCCTCAAAAAATGTGCCCTGACATGAAACTGCATGTTTAACTGTAAAGACAATTGAAATATGTACTTCTAAATGCATTACTAACACCAGTGCTTCATGATTAAAAATAATTTGAACCCCCTCCCTTAAAAAATGTGCCCTGACAAACTGCACTCTGGGAAGATTGCCTGGGACAAGATGCAATAAAAAAAACCTGAATAGCAGGTTCCAGGAGTAAATGTTAATATCCTGTTTCTAGTGTCCCTGATAAAATAAAATAAAAATATAGTTGAGATTTGTTTTAATGTCAGCTCTGATCAGAACAGCTTTTAAAATCACTGATTGTTTTCCTGTTCAATGTTTTCTAATATACTTCTCAAATTTAAAAGAAAAGACACACTTTATCATCAAAGTCTGTATTTACCAAGTACAGTACAAGTCACATTAAACTGTTCCTCCAATGAGTTGTTCTAGCATTTCTGACTGAGTCTCATAAGTGTTGCTGGATCCAACACAAAGCTCTGTACAAACTGTTCCTTAGGAGTTAAATACAGTTTTGCATTGCATTGTGGCTGGACTGCAGATGCAATCCAAATGAGTTGCAAAACATTTTGCAAACATTGCTCTTGAGCTGGTTAAACACCAAAACAATGCAATATGAGTAGCTAATGCATTGCCAACTGTAAAAACAATGCTAAACCAACTCATCGGTGGGACAGTTTAATGTGACTTGTATTGTACTGTGCCCATGATTAAAATAATTTGACCCCTCAAAAAGTGCCCTGACATGAAACTGCATGTTTAACTACAAAGACCATTACAAAATGTATTTATAAATGCATTACTAACACCAATGCTTCATGATTAAAATAATTTGAACCCCTCCCCAAAAATGTGCTCTGACATGAAACTGCATGTTTAACTGTAAAGACAATTAAAAATGTATTCCTAAATGCATTACTAACACCAGTGCCTTCAAAGTTTTGAAACTACTACAAAGACAAATTACATATAAACTATATATATATTTTGAATAGGGTAGCTGGACACACCCAAAGAGTAGTGGTTGGTGGGGAGCTCTCAAACCCTAGAGAGGTCGGTAGTGGGGTACCGCAAGGCTCAGTCCTGGGTCCGATCCTGTTTAATGCATACATATCGGACATCAGGAAGGGTATAGGGTATGAAATGAGTCTCTTCACTGATGACTGCAAGATGGGAGTAGTAGTTGAGGGGGAAGAGGGGAGGTTGGCCCTGCAAGGGGATGTGGACATCCTGGAAAGCTGGGCTCACACATGGAAATTAAATTTCAATATCACCAAGTGCAAGGTGTTACATCTTGGGTGGGAAACCCTAAACACAGGTACACCCTGGGAGGGGAGGCGCTGGAGGCCTCAACAGGGGGAAAAGACCTAGGGGTCATGGTGGATGCATGTATGAATAACTCTGAGCAGTGCAGGAGAGTGGCTAGCAAGGCAAACAGGATGTTGGGATGCATCGTAAGGGGGATCACCTCTAGGAGCAGGGAAGTGATTCTGTCCCTGTACAATGGACTGGTTAGACCACACCTCGAGTACTACGTGCAGTACTGGAGACCACACTTGAAGAGGGACATACAGCTCCTGGAGAGGGTACAGAGGAGGGCAACTAAGATGATACGAGGACTAGGGGATTTGACATATGAGGACAGACTTGAGGAGTTCTGCCTGTTTTCATTGGAGGAGAGGAGAGATGGGGGGACATGATTGAGGTCTTCAAGTACCTCAAGGGAATAAATAGGGTAAACCTGGAGGGGATCATTAGACTAAAGCAGTGAGGTATCACCAGAGGGCATGGTTTGAAGTTGGAAGGTGGAAGGGTGAGGGGGAAGAGGAGGAGGTTTTCACTGAGAGGGTGGTGGACCCTTGGAATACACTGCCTGGCAAGCTGGTTCAGAGATCCACAGTGGAGAGCTTCAAGAGAGGGTGGGACAGACACAGAAAATGGATGTATCAGATGATGGCCTGGCCCAGGGGAGTGGGGATGGATGATAGGGGTTTCTGGAACACAAGGTGGGAGGGCCTTGGCACCCAACTAGGGATCTGAGGTTTGAGAAGACTCGATAGACTGTAAGGCCTAATCTGCTGGCAATTAGTATGTAAACTAATATTGTTAATCCCAAAAGCTTAACTTTATATTTTTAGTATATAAATGTGTAAGAAAACCTGTGGCTCTTTCAACTTACTGTAAATTAGAATGCTGTGTCTATTGTTTTCCTTGGGAGCTGTAGCTTCACTCCTTAATTGCTGTCTCCTTCTGAGGCCCCAGGTGGCTCTGATAATCATTTGTTCCAAAGTTTTTTTAAGACAATTTGAAGGCATTATGTATCTTCTGTTCTCCTAGTCCTTAATAAAATGCAGGGGCTCCACAACTTGATCACTGCACAGACTTGTTCTGTTGGTTTATACATGTCCCAAACTAGTGTGTCTTGTTACAGCATGATAGAGTCACCTCATGCCCCTCCCACATGAATCAAAAAAAAGTTGGGGTGGATCTTTAGGAGCTTCTTGGGTGGAGGTGGGGGTGGATTGTTACTCCCCCCCCAAAAAAAATGAATGCTGCTTCCCACTACTCAGGTTCCAGTTCTTGTACCACCCATTTAAGAAAGAAAATAGTACCCTGCAACCATTGACTAACATGAAAGCGTGTTTATTTGAGGGTGGAAAACATTGCTTGGAGGAGGGTAAGGTGGAAGAGACTATTTACACCTTCTGACCTTCAGTCAGTTCCACGGATAGAAAACATGACATCACTCCTTTTGTACATGCAAAACATCTGCAGGCTCTGCCTACTGCAGCCGTAAAATGCATGTCTTATCAAGACCCTGCTAGCACCAAGTTTTCCTCTCTTGGAGCAGCGTGCAGCTGCTTAACTTTCTCCTCCAACAGGAAGCAGCCCACCTCTGCCAGTGCCACACTATAGTATCCCATGGGATGCAGACCCTCTCTGGCCTGTTTAGCTAAAGCCTTTTGTCTGCTCTGAATCTGAAGTTCCCTCCCTCACAGTATTTAGCTGTAGAGCGGGTTACTCACATATCTGTCTCTTTTCAGAATAATTCATGCTTGCTCAGTCACTTTCAGACTCTGGTCTGCTGTGGCTGTATGAAGCAGCCTCCTCCTTCACTCCTGGGTCAGCACAACACTGTCTCTCAGCTCACTCAGGCCCAGGCTGGCTGCTGCTCCAAAGCCTCTCTCTCCCTTTCTCTCTCTCTCTTGCAATTTCAGTTTTATTTTAGGAAAAGATACACTGAGCAAAGGCTCATATACAATGGAGACCCAGAACATTTTCATATAAAATAGTAACATAGTAACATGCACAGTTAATTACAGACATACAGTCAACATGTAGTACAGAGTCAAAATATAGATGTTTATATAAAGGCTGTGTTGCTGATCTCATTCGAAAATTTCATTAGAGCCACTCCAGGAATTTAATTTTCCATGACCCCCCCTTGCAAACCTGCATCATGGGCACTCTTAGACGAGGATTATTTGGTGCCCCTGTCTTTTCTCAAGAGATGGTAAGACTCATGACTGTTGCTACCTCCCTGCCCAATACAGACCAAGGGTCAAAATTAAGTTTTTCAGCCACTAGCTAGCAGGGTTAGTAACTGGGAAAATCCACTAACCCCACAGTCTTTTCAACTGGCCCAGTTGCTGTACTTACTGAAATGTTGCCTTCTCCAGTACAAGCGTGCAGGGCTAGTTAAAGGAAAATTTTATTAGCCCAATACAAAATCTGCCAGCATTTCACTACTGGGTTGGTGCCAGTTTTGACCCCTGCAAACTAATGGTCATCACATCAGCACCGTCCCTAACTGACATCATAGTTACTACCCTACAGTAATGGCTATATAGGCACTCCTCTCAGGATATACTATAGAGAGTAGGTCTCCTTCAATAAATGGTGCAGGTTTAGAGATAGCTTGCTGGAACATCAGCTTAAATTGAATAATGTACTAAACTTACCCATCTGTAGTAATGTATACTGATCGTTTGACTTGTGTACTTGGGACCACAGGAAAAGTTCAAAAGTTCAATGAAAGTATATTTACAAAATATACACACACACATACACAGACACAGACACACACACACACACACACACACACATATACACACACATACACACACAGTACCAAAAGCATAAACTATCTTGCACTCAAGAATCCAGGCCTTCTCTTGGTCAGTCCCTCTGAAGGAGGGTTGTCTGTTTGCTACTGGATGTCTGATTATTCTGCAAAGTCTGGTATATCACAGTCCTCCAAGAACCCATGAGGCTTTGCTGGCTCCTCAAGACTCCTTTGACCCTGACTGGCTGCTGTCCATACCTCTGACCCTGGTACCAGAATGAAAGGGTTAGGGTCACAAAGATGGCTGCCCCATCACAGCTGAATGCTCCCTGCCCTAAAAGTGATTTTCTGGGCTCCTTGGCCACATTGACAGCTTCTACTGATGTCTGGCTGGTGGAAGCATGTTCACCTGCTTCTCCTTGCTGATGGCAACCTGTAGAAGATGCACAGTCCTCACACTAAAATTACAATGAAGTCAGCTGGAGTTTTCTAGGAGGGTATGGAGGAAAACAAGTAGAATAAAATTATAGCTAACTGCGAATTACATATGTATGATTCAATTATGGGTTCTAGAGTTCTATGTTTCTGTTATAAAACATAAGAGTGAAGCTCATGCGGTTTGTTAGTCTCCAGAATCCAAGACTGAATAATATTTTGAAATTGATAGTTTGATATCTTTTATTCTATATAATGTATAGATAATCACTAAACTCCCCACCTACAGTATGTGGTGAAAGTTGTCTTTTGTCCCATAAAATGCTAACGTTCACTACTCATCTGTAGAAACCTACTCTGATCCGCTAAAATTATTGCTTTAATCTTTGGCTCAACTTTTCTGTGTTAGCATTCTGTTGTATAAAACCACCACCTTGTGAGTCAGCACAGTGGGTGCACTTTTACACACCAGAGTGCAAATGTGACAAGTTGGGTTGTTATGAAATAGCAGGAAGAAATGAAGTTAAGATTTTAAAAGATAATTATGGTGGATCAGGGTGGGTTTCTAAAGACAGATGGGGAGCTTTGGTGGGTAGGGGTTGTATGAGGTTTCAGCAGTCTGTGTTTAGTTACACTTTAGGTGAGTGCACCCTGTTTGAACAAAGTGACAGACAACTGGTGATAGTTCCTAACTGGCTGTGAATTACAAAATTTAAACATTCTGAAGTGTGAATTGCATAGTTTCAAATGGTATGCCTCCCCGACAGCAACACCAACACAGCGGCCTACATCGCTGTCAACAAAATCGACAGCTTGCCGACAGGTCGCTGTGTTGGTGTGCCTGAAACAGGGGCACACTGTCTCCCAGTCCTACACCCCCTCCCTGAATCAACTCCAACTTGGAGCTGACAATTTTTAGTACGGGGGGTTCAGGGAGGCAATACCCCCTGATAAAAAAACAGGACCGTGAGACATTCGGGATTTATGTCAACCACAACTTGTGGACAACATATATCCCGTCGCTTAGATGCCAGTCGACAAAAGTGTTGTTGAACCGGCATTGTAGATCTGTTTCAAATGACACCCTGTTTGTTAGTTAGTTACTAACCATAGTCATGTATTATATACAGTATTCTGCCTATGAAGAACAAAGTGGTACTATAATCTAGGGGCATAGTAAACTACTAGGCTGAAAGTTGAGTCACCCATCCTTTTTTTTTTTTACTTTTTTTTGGTATTAGGCAATCCAGTAAGATATTCGGGAGAGTCACCCATGATTAAAGTGATTCAGTCGCCATTGGTAGGGCTTAAATCTCCTAACATTAAAACATATTTCTGGCCTGCCATTATGTATAGCTAAATATATTTTATAACACCAGACTATTTGCCTTTAAATTTCTTCTGCTCTGCAGATTTTCCGTGCTCAGAAGTCATAATACTATGTTTGCATCATCAGAATTTTACTGCAGCAACATGCTGTGATCTTATAAGCAGAGGACTTATGTCTCCATGGCAGGAATAAGCAACATGAAAAATAAAGTCTGAGAGGAAAAGATACAGTTTTCATGAACATGTTCTCAGTAATAAATCAAAGTGTCACTGGCACTAAAGGCACAAAGGACGGTCTGCAAAATGTGAAATAATTATGCATTTATTTATTTCAAATGTTTTACCAGGAAAGGAGTGCAAGACAATATATAGAATAATATATGTGGAAGTACTGCATGTATAACAAGAATTTTAGACACCCGAGATGTGGGATGCCACATAAACTCTGCGAGCAAAGCTCGAGGGTTTTATAACAGCACCCCACACCGAGGCTGTGTGTGTAAAATTCAAGTTTTCCACAACTCCCCAGGTTTTGTTTACATAATTGCTGGACAGTGTTTCAGGGCTTGAGAACACTACCCAGCAAATATCAAAAAGTGTGGCTAGTGGGTCCGATAGTGCAGGTTCAGTAGCGTGGCCAGGCTAAAGCATAGTGTGAGCGAGATGGAGGCAATGTGGGCATGTGTGGGTGAGGAAAACCCAGCACGTGTTCACTGTTATAGCCAGCTGGTTATAATGGCAAATTTTAACCTGGTTACCATATGAGAGAAAATGCTCCACAGTTACTATAATGCAATAAATTTCAGGTACAGTGACAAAGATAACAAACGAGCAGTAGTACAAGTCAGTCTCTGCAATAGTGGGTATTAACTGAGTGCAAAGAAGCATGACAGTGATAGGATAAAAATACTAACATACAGGTGCAGACCTATGTATAAAATGCACTGTGCAAGGTAGATAACAATGTGAGAAGAATGCAGGGATGACATTTGTTTAAAACAATTACAGACCTGGGTTGTATGGTCACATAGAAGGACTTTCAGGGTAAAAGGAGAAGAAGTGGAACAGATAAGTGGGGGAAGGCTAGTCCAGAGTTAGGAAACCCTGAAGGCAAACCTGAAAACACAAGTTTTCATGCAAAAGAGGGAGAAAGAGAGTGAATGTCTGAGTTATGGAGGGAGTGTGATGAGGAAAATGTACAGGTGAATAAGCAGCTGAATTGGTGGGGAGAATTCCATATCAGAACTTAGAGTTTGCCTTCAAGAGATGGAAGAGAGAGCAAGGTGTAAAAGGAAACAGTGATGAGCGAGGATGAAGTTCCAGGAAAAGTGACTGAAAGTGAAAAGGAAGGGCCGCTATCTCTATGGTTTGGAGGAGTTTAATTGGAAGTGGCAAGGCAAGGCAAATTTTATTTAGAAAATGCCTTCCGGAGGCTCTAGGTAGCCGAACATATTAAAATGTCATTATACAAATCATAAAAATACATAAACAACATATTATAAACATAAAATACAGTATTCCAACCATTAAACAATATTTTATAAATACTACCCTCAGCAGCAGCAACTAGACTCAAAATAGTCAAGGGTTAATTTAAACCTAAAATTCTGGTACCAGGTGAGGGCTATAAAACACAGTCTAGAAAGGCCTGATTATACAGGAAGGCCTTGAGGCGAGCTTTGAATACCTCAACAGAAGAGGCCTAACTGGAGAAAGTGAATTCCACAGGACGGGGTGGTGACACTGAATGCTCTGTCACCTGCTGTTTTAACCTCATCCTGGGAATCATGAGGAGGACCCTAGAGGAGGGCGATGGGGCCGTTTTGGGACAGCAGATGTAAGAAGGTCCTTCAGGTAACCAGGACCCAGGCCATGTGGGGCCATGAAGGTGAGCATACCCACCTTAAAGAGACACTCCACCTAACCGCAGCCAGTACAGTTGACGAGCACCGGAGTGATGTGACAATACTTAGGCTGCCCTGTCAACAGCGTAGGCTGCCTCATTCTGCACCAGCTGCAGTCAGCGCAGGGTACCCCAGAGACCCTGAGATAGATCACATATAGTAGTCAAGCCTGGACATCACGAAGGCATGCACCAAAGTGGGAGGTCCAGTGGCAGAACTAGGGGCTTTATCCTGGTGATATTCCTCAGATGGTAAAACTAGTGTGGACAACGGACGCCACCTGAAACTCAAGTGTCAATCCGCTGTCAAGAATACTGCCCAGCGGCCCGGTGGCACAGAGGGCTGAGGCATTGAACACCACACCCTCGCTCCACGCCCGGCGACCTGGGTTGAGGCGGACTCGGGTAGCCGGTGGGGTGCTGGGGAGTCAGGCTTGGCGTCCGGCGACAGCTCGCCTACTCGGGGAGGATTCGCCACATTCGGCCTTCAGTGACCTGCGGAGGCTCGAGGAAGCCACATGCCTTTCAGGGATTGGTCGGACGGCCACCAATAGCAGAAAGATGTCACGTGACGCGTCATGACGCCAGGGATTGCATCTGCAAAGGGAGGGAGGAAACAGGAAAAAAGAGCCTGCCTTGTCCGGGAGGAAGGGGTCCTGGGGCGATGTAGCGGTGCCAGCGCCCTCAGCAAGTCCACAGGGGCCGACGAAACTGTAAGTTACGGGATGGCCCTACCTGCCCCCACCTGGGGTAAACCGCGCTCCATGGGGGGCCCTGTGATTGTGTGAGCTGGGTCGAGGGTAGTGGGATGTCTGCGGGACAACGCCGAAGGGTCGGAGGAGGCAGAGGAGGAGGATAAAATACAGTTTAAAAAAAAAAAAGAATACTGCCCAGATCACACACCCTAGAGGAGACCTTCAATGGTATAGAGCCAAGAAAAAGCCCTGTCTCTGCACCAGAGGCCAACCTATCACACCCTCTGTTTGACACTACCACCAGTACCTCCATCTTATTGGGGTTCAGGCGCAACCAGCTGGAGGCCATCCAGTCGCTGATCTCAATGAGGCAGCTGTTAAGCACTTCCACTGTGCAAGATGTTCCAGGGGAAAAGGAAAGATACAGCTGGGTATTAGCATAGCAATGAAAACCCAGGCTGTACTTCCTAATGAGCAAACAACATTGGCAACAAGACCGAACCCTGGGGAACTCTGCACGACAGGAGGCCAGAGAAGGAGGAGGAGGAGAAATTCCATCACTACTCTCTGCCTCTTGTTAGATAGAAAAGACTCAAACCAGCAGAAAACAGTGCCGGTGAGTCCGCAGAATTCACTTAGGTGGTCCAGTAACACTTGATGGTCAACCGTGTCGAATGCTGAAGAAAGATCGAGGAGAACAAGAACTGTCCCCTTCCCTCGATCTCTAGCACTAAGGAGGTCATTCTGCACCCAAACTAGCGCAGTTTCTGTGCTGTGGCTCACACAAAACACAGACTGGAGTGGCTCGTATAAATCATGGGCCACAAGATGCTCCCCAAGCTGAAGCGCCCCCACCTTCTCCACAGTCTTACCCAAAAATGGAAGATTGGAGATGGGACGGTAATTTGCTTTGACGTCAGGGTCCAACAATGGTTTTTTCAGAAGCAGTCTCACCAATGCCTCCTTCAAGACATCAGGAAAGACCTCCTCTGACAAGGAACACCGGACAATCAAGGCAAACACCGAGCCAACGGAGTCAACACATCCCATTAAAAAAAAAGTTGGCACCAGGTCCAGTTCACAAAAAGTGTGCCGAAGCTTGGAAGCAATCTCAGTGACCTCAGCCACCTCCACCAGTCTAAACTCACCCTAACCAGAAGGAGTGCTCTCCGTCACCCAAGGCAACCACTGCCGCCAAACTCCAGTCGACTGGCGAAACCCCCTGCCTGATGGCAGACACCCTCCCCAAGAAGAACCGAGCAAACTCCTCGCACAGTGCGTTTGAAAAGGCTACCTTCAGCTGTAGATAGGAAGGATGGAGAAGCCTGTCCACAGTCTGAAAGAGCACAGTTGGTTGGGTCCTCCCAGTGGTAATCTCCCTGGATAGGAAAGGAATTCTGCCTTCTTATGGATGATTGCACCCTGGTATGTGCCATAATGCACACGGATGGCCAGTTTGTCTACCCCCAGGCCGGACTTCCGCCAATGGTGCTCTGATCTCTGACCCAAGGTCTTCATCACCTTTAGCTCCCCATCATACCAAGGGGAACACAAGTGAGAAGACCTGGGTCGTACACAGACTGGTGCGAGGGAGTCGAGCACACCAGACAGCCCCTTATTATAGGCATCAACTGCCGCGCACACACTCCCAACGCATGCGCTGTCTACACTAGATAGGTCAGCCACTGCCAAAAACCCTCAGGGGTCAACCCCCTCAAAGGCGGTAGCTGACCATCTCTGCAGGGGGAGGGCTCTCAAGGGGGGCCCCAAACAGGAACTTCACCGCAGTGATTGGAATAAATGACAAGATCAATCCTGAGACTAGCAATCTCAAGCCCCAGTGAGAACACCAGATCCAATATGTGGCCACTGATGGGTCACAGAAGAAACTCCTTGCACAAGATCCGTAGATGACATCATCTGGAGGAAGTTGTAACTAGCTGAGAAGATTCATCATCAGCCCAAACATTGAAATCCCCAGCACTAAACATCTGGGGCCTCCAATGTTTCACCAACGATGAAATCAGCCACCTCCTGCAGGAAATCTCCCACTGCCCCAGAAGGGCGGTAAATCAGAAGAATTCGACAACCTGCGCCCGGACTCCCACGGACGGCCACACATTCAAATGAATGTGGTGCTTTCACTGGGTGCAGGGTGAAGCCTAGCTCAGATCTAAAACAGATGGCTACCCCGCTGCCCCTGTGTTCCGCTCTGGGGCAGTGCACTGCGGTATACCCGGGCAGGACGGCGGCCTCTAAAACTGGGCCAGCATCATCACCAGTCCAGGTTTCTGTGATGCAAGCCAGATCGACTGAAGAAACCAAGTCTGCTGTAATTGTAGTCTTGTTTCTGACCAATCTGGCATTGCACAGCTCCGCTCTCAGGGGATTAGTGGACAGTGCAGCCCCTCTGGTTGCCTGCCCACTCAGTCTGGTGGGAACCCTGATGACTGGAACTAAACACGTCTAGCCTCTCCCTAGGACCCATCTAACCCCAGGGAGCCTTCTGCACTTGACTACCTCGATCCTACCACCCACCGCAGTGCATGGGGCAACTCACCCCGCTCGAGTCATACGTTTCTTCCCTATTCCAACCTCCCTACAGCACCTTGCTGTAGTAACAGACACTGGGAGGTGAAAAAAGTCCGTAGATCAAGCAGCTGGGATGTCCCATACACTATTCTAGACCGCCCCAGGCTCTCATACCTTCCCAGACACATTCTTCCTGGCCACGTAATCCCTGGCCCAAAATACACAACCCACAAACACACTAAATTCAAAAACAAATAAATATAACTGCAACCAAATAATTGTAAAATCACACGCCCACTCACTCACTCACTCATACATACACTTACCTTTCACACGCTTATAAATATCCCACTATAAAACAACCCCCAAAAAATACTAACCCCCAAAATACTACTAACTAAAATACTACTTAAATCAACTCAGATAATAACATAAAATAAAGAGCAAAAACAGCAATCGTGCACTAAACCGAGTCAAATCAGACAGTTTGTCAGTAGTTTACTGTCCAGTATACTAGCAATGTTCCAGTATGATCACAATGTGCAATCCTTCTTAGCTGTGCAAAAGGGAGCTCGCCAAAGGTCCCAAAAAATTTTCGCAGTGAAAAAGGAGGAGCTCTCAACTCACCACCCCCCTCACCAGTGATATCTGTCCATACAATGCGGCCCTCTCACTGCTACAGTTCAATTTATATTAAATGGTAATAATAAACCAAAAAGAGACCCTCTCACTGCCTCCTTAAATAGTCGTATAGTAAAAATGTGCTGCTCGCAGCCTTGGTGATCTGTTGTATTTGATCTGACCATTTGTGTGTACCTGCTGACTACGTTATGTTTCTGTTTTCCTTGACTCTCTATACCTGCCTTAAGTGTATCATATTGTATTTCCTGTACTCCCCAGGTCTGCAATTGAAAATAGGCAAATGTCTTGTCTAGTGTACTTACCTAGTTAACAAAAGCTAAATAAATAAATATAGTACCAGCTTAGTTTATATTATACTTGCAATATCAGGTGAGCGATCCCACATCCAGTCCTCAGCTTGGTAATCCAGATGGTCTTCAAAGGTGGCTCTAGTAAGTGGAACTTCAAAGCCAAATCGAATGTCCAGGAAAAATTAGATCCAACCTTAAGGTACAATCTCCTTTTCGCATGCCTAGGCTAGACCCACCCCAAAGCAGGCACCAAGCACAAGCAAATCCCCCCCAATTAAGCCACCGGAGCACACCCGGCCTAACCAGGCAGCCCCCAGTGACCTCAGGACATTCTGAGAGAGAGCCAACCCTCCAGTCAGCACCAGCCGATCCTCCCAATGGGAGATAACTGTACTTAGCACCCACCTCAGGACAAGTAGGCCTGGCCTGCCCAGTTTACCACTTTCACTACCTCGGATCCTTCTCAGCACTCAACTCTCCGCCCGAAACAAAACGCCCGACAGACCCTCAGTTCGGCCACTTCAAACCACCACCACTGGCCAAATCCAAGAGGCCAGATACTGCCAAAGTTGTAGATGGGGGAGCTCTTGATAGGTGAGCCCCCTGGTTCATAGAATTTTCAATGTTGTTTTCTCATCGATGACTGCTGTTCTCAGAACTTGTTCTAGCTGCTGCATGTGAACTGAAGACGGCAAAAAAAAAGGAACTAATCCTAACTAAAAGTGCCTAATCAGATATTTCCTCACACCTGTGCAGCATGTATACTGAGGTACTGCCACCATCATGGCTTGCTGTAGGGCGTGTGGAGCACACAGAGCAACACATCATCATATCATGTGGGCATACCCAATCTTCCAACCCTTTCAACAGGACTTAGATAAGGCCCTAAAGGAAATATTCTCCACTCACCTGCAACTTACAGAAGTCTTTTTTTCTATCGTCCTATTGATCTAATAAAGAGAAGGATGCCACTAAAAGATACCTGATGTCCATATTACTGGTAGTTGCAAAAAATGCATTACTAATAAATGGCTTTCATGGGACCTGCCTACTCAGCTGGAGTGGCATCAGGTAGTTAAGGGTATCTATGACCTAGAGCAATTAAAGAAGCACTACAGCTGAAATTTGCAAAAAAAAACCAAAAAAAAAACGTTGGGGGCACAGCTTAGCAGCTGAATAGAGCAGATGTTTTTCTGCAGAGCTCCATAAGATTTGAACCCTAAACTGGCTTTAAAATCATTGTTGAGATGAATTTGAGTTCTGATACTACCTAATATACATGCAAATAGTGCTGTGGGAGTGAAAATGAGAACATCCAAAAACAATCCGACCTCCGTGGATTTTTTCAAACCCAAGCCGTCTCAGCCATGGGCTGGCCTGCTCAGCAAGATGGATCCTCGTGTAGCAGTAGTCTTGGTAATGAGGAGGTCTCACTTGCCATGGTTCACTCGACTCTTATTCAGCTGGTCAGACATGGATAAAAAGTTGGAAACCTTAACCCCCAGAGTTAGCTCCCTTGAGACGAGAGTTAATGTTCTAGAGTAGACCATGCAATGCACTGAAAGCTCTGCCAGTAAATTCTATGAAGCAGCACTTAAACTTATAAAAGAAAACTCTTTACTGAGGATGTGGCATGCACATGTGGAAAACCAGATCAGGGAGTGAAACATTTGCATTACTGGGCTCCTGGAACAAGAGGAGGGTGACAACCCTTTGAGCTTCACACAAACTTTTCTACAGCAACTTTTGGGTCTGATGGAGGAAGAGCCAGCCCTTGCCTTGAAAGTACTCTATTGAGTTACCCCACAGGGCCCCTAGAGGGAAGTACAGGGCCTAGGACTTCCTGGTGGTCTGTAATGGGGTTGGAGTCCAGGATCGTATTCTGAACTTAGCTAAACGGAGGTGACAACTCCATTAAGGAGACTCCGACATCTCCATGTTTCCAAACCTTTCTTTTGCCATGAGGCAGAGGCAGAAGACCTTCGATCGGGTGCACTCCTTTCTCAGAGGGCAGAAGATCCAGCACTAATTACTTTTCCCTGCAAAACCTTAAGTTTCATGGAATGGGTGTACCTACATGATCAACGTTCCTACTGATGCTGTCAAGTTGCTGGAATAAACTGAAACAGATATGGACAGCACCACAGGGGTGTCATCGGAGGAGGATGGAGGAGCCGAGTGGTCATGGCGTTGTGATGTTGAGCCCCTGGACATTGTGTGAATACATATGCAGCTGCCCCAGTTTTCTTGACTTGAATAATCTCCTGATTTATTTTGTACTGTCCTAGTGACCGGAGGCTGTGCCACACTTACCATGTTGGCACTATCGCATGAGTAACTGAAGCCTGCGTCTATTTCCTATCTGTGATGACTTTCTGCTGGGGCTCAGCTCCCTATATAAATGTTTAGCTACTATGGCAAATATAGTACTTTTATTTGTGGGCTTCTGCCTTACCCTATGCTACTGAACTTTAGTAAGACTTTGCCAGTTGGATGTGCTACTGTAATCACGGAACCAGGGAAAGGTTACCTTATAGAATAGCTCTATAGCTTGCTTTTTTCCTTCTCCTACTGCTCGCTTACAGACTATACATTATATTGCTGGCTTCCTACTATACGAATTGCTATGTTATTGGGTTCATTTCAGGGGTTATATTTCGATAGTGATTTCGATTACAGTCAAGTTTTATCTGGGATACTTACTGGCTTTCTGCCGAGATGGGATACTGGGTATTGTTGTAATACTGTCTCTTATTGGTATCCTGGATAGCTCTTGGCTGTGATTAGCCTTGGGAAAAATGTTATTTCTTAGTGTGTACATGTTTTCTGGTACTTCCCCTATGTTGTATCACTTGGCAGGGCATATCACCTTATTACTGGAACAGTATTGCTGTTAATTCAACTTTATGTCCCTCTGTGCAATGTTTTTTATTGTAAGTTTCTTTATGAAATTTATAAATAAATAAAAAACATATGTTGTGTAGAGTGTTTTGATTTGTGTGTTTAGTCCTGGTGTGTCCTTCACTTTGTTTGTTATTAGATGTCTTTTCTTAATTTTCCTACTAGTTTTATGGCCTCTCCCACTAGTTTTATGGCCTCTGGGGATCTCCATATTACCAAGGTTTATGTTCTTTTTCCTACAATATCTCCAGTCCCATGTGATATTGATGCATCCAGGACCATAGATTCAGTAAATACTGGCTTACAGTACATTTTAAAGCAGTACAGCTGTGATTTGTAAGTCACTTTGCTTATCCAGTAGGCAATGAAGGCTATATTTACAACTTAGGAGTCACTTAAGGTCTAGCTGAGAAGGTATTCTGTAAGAATACAGCTAGAGTCTTTACTAATTATAGCATTAATGACCTAGGATGATTTCTATGCTTTTTATGGCTGGGTGTAATTTGATGAAATTAAAATCTTTAAAAGCAAAACATTTACTCCTGCTAGCTAGACCTAGACAAACATATACAATACAAAAATATTGAATGAGAGTTATTTAGTTGAGGCCAGAACAGTAGGCTTCTGTTTTCAGATTACTGCTGTAGTACCTTACCTCACTAAATCAGTGGTCCCAGACACATCACCATCACACATGAGACAGGAGGCATTGTAGAACAAAGAGCAATAAACCATTCTACATGGAGCTCCCAGGGCCATAAAACTAGTATGCAAATGTAGAAAAAAACTCTAACAGCGAACAAAGGGAAGGGCACCTCAAGTAAACACACATCAAAACACTCTGCACAATATATGTTTTTGCAAATTATTTTTTTTGATTTATGTTTATTTTCTTGTTTGTAAAACAACAACAAACACTCATATAAAGCAGCAGATACAATAAGTAGGCTACATGAGCCAATGTTTACATACAGCTGATATCCATAAACATGTCGCTTTATACTCTGATACAGTAGGAAGAGGGAGTAACAGAAACATGTTTTTTGTATCATTAAATTTCAGAAATGTTAGCTTCTTCATCGGTGGTGGTGTGATTTACTAGGGAGAATTAGGAAGGGAGAACAACGCAGCCTGCTTTGGGCTGCTATTTAACCAGATACAATAAAAGATCAAATGGGAAACTACATCTTCACAATTGTCCCTCCCCCCAACCCCAGTAACATCAATTGCTATAAACATTAGCATGTACAAGATTATATTTCTTCACTTATGCTACCTAATGCAGTAACACAATAAAAATAAACGTTATTTACCTAAAGCTTACAAACGTTCTGTAACTTTTCAAGCCTATTAATAGTACTTTATAGATATCATGTTGCAGTTTAGACTGTGGGCAGAAGGTAAGCAAACCCTTGAGGAGACACAGCCCACCATGGGGTGGGACGCTCATATGCAATTATACATCAAACCCCCTGCCCATCCAAAGCCTACATTCTTCTCTAGAGAAACTGGACACAGTCAACTAGTTAGTAATTTTTTTAACTCTTTATTTTGATTTTGCATAACCATACAACCACAAAATCAACACTTGTAACAGTTAATACAAGAACGGTAAAAAGAAATCTAACACATACAAATAATAAATAAGAAAGGGCACTTAAATAAATAAAAACAAAAATGGAGTGAGCCTGACAATACATTTTAGGTTGTTAAAAAAAAGAGCATATAATCTTCTACTGTTTCTATTTTATACTAGTAACCCTGATAGTTAGTTGATCCCATTCCATGACATAGTGAGATGTGAGTCAATAGGAAAACATCATCCTTGTTCCTTCAGGGAATAACTCGGGTCTATATTGAGATACATACAGTGCCCACCTTCTCCACACCAATTAAAACTGCTCTCTTATTTTATTAATAATTGCAGCTATGTACTCCGTTTTATATACTTGAATCATCAAATCATGCCATTGATTAAATGTCAAAGGGGCTGAAGAAAGCCAGTTTTTAGTTAAGACTTTCTTTGCTGTCAGAGTATAGATTGTCAAGAGTTTCCTGGAATTTGGGTCTCAATAGCTTTTTTGGTAAGAGGAAAAGAGGAATAAAGGTGGTGTGGGAGGCGGAATATCCACAAACATCTCTGCTAAGGCCTTAAATAGGTCAGTTAAAAAAGGTGGTAAGTTTGGGTATTGCCAAAAATGATTGCTATGAGTACCCAAGTGGCTACCACAACCTCTCCAACAGGAGGCATCCCCCTGGCCAGAGTACTTCGCTTGTATAGCAGGGATCCGAAAGTACCTAAGTGTGAGCTTCCATGAAAAATCTTTCCATGAAGGGGATGCTGTACCTGAGTGGAGAAACTTCAGGTGGGAACCCCAGAGGTCTTCAGTCAGTACTATACCCAAGTCTGATTCCCATGTCGTCCTAAGTTTCTGCAAAGAATCACCCTATAAGCAATTATTCCTTGGTATAAATATGTTATTATATGTTTATTTATTTACTGAACATCAGTTTACAGCCTTTGAGCCAGAGGCTCATTTACAAAGCTACCTCGTCACAGAGAGGACAAACAGTACAGACAAGCTTATTCCAACATAGCAGAGTACAAAATTTGGAGAAATATGAGGTCATAGAAATGGTTACAATTTTACGGATACAGGATTGAACAGAGCATAAGTAGGTTCAGAATAATTTGTACATCAGGCAAACAGTGGTGGACTATACAGTAGTGCTAGTGGAGCTCTTCCTGCTAGTGTATATTGAAGTATTATTCCTTGTATAAATATGTTATTATATGTGCTAGTGGAGCTCTTCCTTCTAGTGCATATTGAAGTATTATTCCTTGTATAAATATGTTATTATATGTGGTAGTGGAGCTCTTCCTTCTAGTGTATATTGAAGTATTTCTATAATTTTTGGTGGGGAAGTTCTAAAGGTAGGTCCCCACATCAGTGATTTAATGAAGTTGGCCACCTGGAGCACCCTAAAATGATCCTGTGCTTGGAGATCATACTTGGTTCTTTGCTCCTCAAAGGAGAGCATATCCCCTTCTTTGTGAAATGGGCTACCAGATGAAGACCCATTCGCTCCCAGTGCTGAAACCCATGGTCCAGATGGGCTGGTAAGAAAGATTGGTGGTATGGGACTGAGTAGAGAAGGTCTCTATGACTAGAAAGTTGTTTGGAGTCCAAGACCGCCTCCAACTCCTCAGAGTATTCATTGTGTATGGGTTATCAGTTTTAGCCATTAGGTGGACTTGAAGTCTGCAATAGCACCCTATTTAGTTTGAGAATATCCTCCTCCCTTAGCTCCAGGTCCTTCCATTTGGCCTGGTATTGAGGTGGAGCCAACAGGTTATTATCCAGATCTGGTAAGCCAGTTAGTACATCTAGATATCAGGCAATACCAGTCCCCCCTCCCCCGATCCCTTTGGCATTTGTAACACAGAATAGCACACCCTAGGTCTCTGGGAGTCCCAAATGTATCTAGAAATCTTCTTATTAAACTCCCTCAGAATTTTGTATGGTAATGGGGAAGGAAGTGTCTGGGCCAGGTATAGAAACCAAGGTAGGAGGTTCATTCTCACTGCATCCACCCTCTGTATCAGTGAGAGGGGATAGTTTTCCATCTCTCCAGGTCAAGTGTGACTTGATGCAGCAGGGTAAATAGTTATGGTTGCTTATCTGGCTATGGTCTTCTGTTATATATACCCCCAGGTACTTTAGATGGGAAAAGTCCCACTTAAATGGGAATGGCCTTTGTATCAAAGGTGAGGGAAAATAGTGTGTTGTTAGTGCCTCTGTTTTTGTAGTGTTGATCTTATAACCTGCTAAACTACTAAATCCTATGAGGAGTTGCCATAACTGTGGAAGAGTGTGCTCCGGATTAAAACTATATAATAATAGAACATCTGCGTATAACGCTAACTGATGTTGTTCCTCACCCACCTTTACCCCACGTAGGCTGGATTCTGTCTAACTGCCTGGGCCAATGGCTCCAAGTTGATAGCAAAAGCAGGGGGGGTGTAAAGGACACCCCTGTCTGGTGCCATTGTATAAGGAAATAGGCTCCGAAAATTATACCTTTATTTTGATATAGGCCTTAGGCCTGTCATTGAGTGCCATAATAAGGATAATGTAGTCCCCAGGGAATCCCATCTTCCACAGGGTGGCCACCAGAAATGACCACTCCACCCAGTCAAAGGCCTTCTCCGCATTTAGACTTAATAGCAGAAAAGGGGAGTTTGACCAGGCGGAGTAGTACAAGAGGTGGAGAGTCTTCTTGATGTTGTCCTGGGCTTGTCTGGTAGTAATGAAACCACACTGGTCCAGATTAATCAGCAGAGGGAGTAGGGATTCCAACCTCCAGCAATTATTGCTGCAAATATCCTGTAATCAATATTTAAAACAGATATCGGTCTGTATGAGGAGCAAAGTAACTGATCTTTCCCGGTTTTAAAATGCTGAAATGTTAACATATATCCAAGATTCAGGCATTCCTCTTCCCTCATCGCTGCCTGGTAGGCTAGTTGGAGGTGGAGCCAGCTGTTCTCAGAATAATTTATAAAACCCACTGCTGTAGCCATCTGGCCCAGGGCTTTTATTTGTTTTCAGGTTCAAAATGACCTCTCCCAGCTCTACAGAGTTAACAATGGAAGCCAATGTCTCCCTCTATGTTTGTGATAGGCTTGGCAGGTTCAGGCATGCCAAAAAGGCCTGCATCTTCAGGGGATCTACTGCGTGCTCTGGTGTATATAGGGTCTGGTAGAATTGTGTAAATGACTGCATGATCTGTTGGAGTGTCTTCTCTACCACACCAGACCTTGGGGATTTAAGTTCTGTGATAAAGGACTGGGTGTTTTTTTCCCTTAAGCGGCAAGCCAAAATGCAGGTGGTGCGTGGGCCGCCCTCATATTTTTGGTTCAAAAATTGTAATGCTTGTTCTGTCTTTACATCTATTAAGTATTGAATTATCTGCTTGGCGACCTCTAACAATAGAAAAAAACTCTTCATCCCCTGCTGCATGTTGGCCTTGCAACGTTTTGAGTTGGGCTTGTAGGTCATTTCATTGTGAGGTCTGTCTTCTCTTACAATGGTTAGCACATTTTATAATATCCACCCTTAGGACCACCTTTAAAGTGTCCCATAGCCTAGGGTACATGCACTTATCCCCTCAGTCCTGTTTTCTTGTAAGATTTGTGGGATCCGTTTTGTCATTAGGGTCTTAAATTCAGGGAGACTCAATAAAAATTATTAAGCTTCCAGTGAGTAATTTTTCCTCGGTTGACCCCAGTCTAAATTGACCACTAATAATGCATGGTCTGAGAAGGTGGACGGGTATGATAAGCATGATTACTGACTGAACAGTTATGTTCTTTAGTTATATGTAAATAATCTGCTCTAGCATATGTCCTGTGAGGGGCAGAATAATGGGTATATGATCTTCTAAGGGGGTGCAAGGAACGCCAGACATCCACCCTAAATCAAATTATCTTAGGGCCCATAAAATGCAAATCAAATTAGATACAGCAAAAAATATTGGAAGATATCATTTCTTTCTTCAGCATACTGATAGAGTATGGAACAGCCTTCCCTGCGATATAGTTAATAGTGTGAGTAAAGAAATTTTTAAGAATAAACTTGACAACATACTTCTAAATAAGGGGACGTGGACCCGCTAATGCGGGTGAATGGAATATATGGGCAATAGTGCCTTCTCTCGTTCAAATCTCAGTATGATAACCCATAGTTAGTAATTTTTAACAGAAATAAAATCCAGCATTGTGTCCTTACAAAAAAAAACTTGAACCAATGAATCACAAAGTCTAGAAGGCTCACAGCCTGTGGTAGTGTGAAAAAAGTCCACATACAGTGACTACTACTGATCAGTCCCCTCTGAGTCTTCCTCTTAAGGGTCTGCTGTGGTCTGTGCCGGGGCTGGAATTCGTCTTGTATTTTACCATTCACCTACCTGCATCTTTAGGAATGGTACATAGCCATGACTTTCCACCATGTATGATCCGGATCGGGCAGGCAGCAGGAAAAGTATAGGATTCCCAGAGCATAGAGGTGGTGTCTAGCTTCGTTGAATTTCTTCCTTCTGGCCCTGGTCTGGAAAGATAAATCCGGATATACCTTGACATCATTACCCTCTATCTCCAGAGGGTACTCAGATCTCACTGCTGCCAGCACCATCTCTCACCTCTGAGCCTAGTGTTTTAGCACAATGGTGCGGTGCTTGGAAGCATTTTGTGAAGCCACTCTTTGATTAACTCTGTATGCCCTCCTGAATGAAGCAAGATCAAAGTCTTCCGGTAAGTGCAGTTTTCCCAAAAGCCATTCTTTAATAAAATTCAGCAGATGCAGCCCTTTGGTCCCTTCAGGGACACCAACTATGCATAAATTCCATGATCTGGTTTCTTTTTCAAGGGCTTCCATATGCCTCGAAGTTGGACATTTTCCCTGCATTAGGGTTGCCACCATAAAAAACGTAGAGGTGGTGCAGGTTTCAGCCTCTCCCACATGTTTTCCTAGGTCTGCAAGCTCTGCTTCATGGTTCTCCAGTTTAAGCAATGTTCTTTCAATTTTTGTGACCTTAGCCTGCATGAACTCTAGGAGCATTTGCCACAGGGGATCAGCTGTACCAGTCAAGCTGCCTGCTCCCATGTTTCTCGATGGGCTCATGGTCTGACCTTGCTTCTGCTGTCCCACATTGAACGGTTCTGGCTGCTGAGTTTTAGTATACCCCATATTAAATTTGGTATCAATCTGTTCCACAAGATGTCAGAAATATTATTTTTTTATTCTATCTGCAATTAGTGCAAAGTGAAGGTAAATATTTAGCTATTAGTGGACATAGGGTCCAGAGCCCATGTGAAGATCGTCCTGCCAGGAAAATGGCTCTCTGACTCCCCCAATTTTGCAAATTTTGACTGTAGTACTCCTTTAACCATTTCACTTAGCAACAGGTGAATAAATGCAAAAATAGGTGGGTGAGATGGGTGGACTATATACAGGAAACTGACCCTACCTTTGTCCCTTAGGCTGGAAGGAAGCTAAGAGGACCATGGGCAACCCCTCCCCCCCCATAGGCATTAATATACTGAACATCACATAAGCATCAAAAGTGAAAATGAATCGGCCGGACAATTGATACTGTATACTGCATTCCGTTAAGTGATCCAGTGGTGTGACTGTTAAAAAATGCTGATGTTGTCTGTCTGTTCTGTCTTTGTTTATTTCTATAAAACAATCAATTATCAATGATTATAAGAAAGAAAAAATGGGGGGGGGGATAGGGCCAACAGTCTAGCAAGCTGCAGTGTTTTTCTAGATATCCTTACTTCTGAGCCTTATTTTTTAAATGATAGGAACTCTAAAGTTATCAACCCAACAGCACAATCTACCTTTAAAGGAAGCCTAAACAACATTTTGTCAACAAAGTATTCACAATTTCTACTTTCTAAGGGCTAAAGGAAAGGATGCTGTTTACATTGATGTCAACAGTGCATTTATGTGAATAACATAGTTTTGTAGCATCTGAAAAAGTAAGCATCTGCCCTCAGTTTGAAAAAACCTGCTCTGCTTGTTACCTAAAATGGCTGCCAAATGTGTGAAGTGATGACATCACTGGAGCTAGAGGCAGAGAGCAACATGACTCTCTATAGTGCTAACTAGTTCTGTTTTCCCCTTTGTTTAGAATTGTGTCACCAAAATGATCAAAACCATGGTTTAACATGTGGATTACTTTGATCAATACACAGGTTATGATTTTGTTCATTTTGTTTACTTTAATGTGCTGAAATTTTGTTGCAATCCAACCGACTTTCTCTTTGGCAAACTGCAGTACAGTACAACTCTTCAAATACTTGGTGGTCTAATGGTTATGTGATGTCCCAATGGTTGGTTTGTTTATTTATTTAATGGTATCGGAATTGCAACCCTTTGAGTCAGAGACTCATTTACAAAGGCTCCACATCAAGTACCTAGAACAATGTGGACAGGCATATAACAAGATACAATTAATGTATACAATACATGGTATAAAATTCCTATACAGGGTAGTAGCTAAGGTTTTGACATTTACAAGTTTACACAAAGAAAACAAATACTTGTAAAAAATGGCAATAATACAATAGGAAAAAAAAAAGGTGCAGGACATGTTTAGGAGACCCCCCAGGGAAGAGGTCTCAGGCAGGATAGGTGACTTAGCTATGGGCAATTACAGCTGAGGGAGTTGAAGAGATGGTGCCGGAGAGTGGTTTTGAAGGGCCCAGTCCTTTGTTCAGAGGTGATGGCCGCAGGGAGGGAGGGAGTTAAACCAGGATGAGGCTCTATAGAGAAAAGGCCTCTGGGCAAGGGAGGTCCTGACTACATGGAGAGAGAGCTTGGAGGTGCTATGGGTGGAGAAAGTGGGGGGAGATGAGCAGGTGATCGTGGACAAGCCCAGGGGGGCCAAACCTACTGTGATTTTCTTGGCAAAGAGGCAGGACTGGTAGAGCAACCTCTCATCAAAGTTGAGAACATTTGCCAAGGAGTACAGAGTGCAGGTGTAGGTAAATATGTTGGAACCTGTGAGCAGCTGGCAGGCCTTATTAAGCGACAGTTTGATTTTGTTGAGGGCAGTGTTGTCAGCAGCCCCATAGATCAGGAGGCCATAGTCGATGAGGGATAAGACTAAGGAAGTTATGGCCAGCCTCAGAGCTTCAGGGGGGAGGCAGTCCCTGTGGCAGTAAAGTAGGCCAATTCGTGAGTTGACAGCAGAGTAGAGAGTATGGATATGGTTGTGGAAGGAGACAGCCGGGTCAAAAGTTATGCCAAGGTATTTGAAGGAGATAACTTGTTTGAGAGGGAGGAATTTATTGGACAGGACACTAAGGAGGAAGTCTTTGCATTTATTTTGGTTGTGAGTGAAGAGCATAATCTTCATCTTCTTCAGGTTAAGTACAAGTCTGCGGTCACTAAACCTGCTTTCAGCCTGACTAAAGGAGTTTTGGAGGGCCAACTGGAGGCTAATGGGATCTGAGTGTGATGCAAAAAGGACCGCATTATTGGCATAAAGAAGAACATTTCCCAAGCAGATACTGGGGCGAGTGGTTAGATATAGACTAAAGAGCAGGGGCCCCAGGATAGAGCCCTGAGGGACCCCAGAGTGGACTGGACGGCTACTAGAGAAGGTACTGTTAATTTCAGTGCACCGAGAGTGGGAGGAAAGGTAGCTGAAAAACCAGGACTGGATGCCCAGGGAGAGGCCTAATTGCAGGAGGGAGGATAGGAGTAAGGGATGGTTGACAGTATTGACAGCTTTCAGTAGATCAATGAAAACTGCTCCGGCAAGGAGCCCCTTGTCGAGAGCTGAGTGTAAGTAACTAGTAAATCTGATGAGTGCAGTGGTGGCACTATGCCCATGGCGGAAACCATGCTGCCCAAGCAGAGGAGGTTGTGGGTGGAGAGGTAGTCAGTGAGCTGATCAGCTACTATCTTTTCTAAGGCCTTCAGAGGGGTAGGATGGATGTTGGCCTGTAATTCCCAAGAGAGGTCGGTCACCACTTTTGTGTATAGGAGAAATGACTGCAGTTTTCCAGGCATGGGGAACTGGCTGAGGCAGAGGGAGCGATTGAGAAGAGTGGTAAGGGGAGAGTACAACCTCCAAGATCAGACGGAGTAGCTTGAGGTTCAGTGAGTCATTACTGTGGCAGGCACCTTGTAAGGCTTTGAGGGGGTAGGGCTTGGCTTCATGTGGAGAGAGAGGGCGCGACAGTAGAAAGGGGGGTGGGAGGAAGGGGACTGGGTTGAAGAAATTGGTGGGGAGCACCATGCTGAGGTCCAAGAAGGTGTCATTTAGGTTGTCAGCAATGCACTGTGGATCAGTGGTGACTGAGACATTGATGTTGAGTTGAGGAGGGTGGGGTTGGATTTTCCATTTAGCTCCTTAATGTTCTTCCAGAATTTTCAGGCTGAGCCACAGGAGGAGTAAGTGTTGACCTGTAATAGTCTGCTTTCACTTTGCGGATGGCCCAGGTGCATTTGTTTCTCGAGGAATAGTAAGCCTGCCTATCCAAAGGCTTGCCAGAGTCAATGGCTCTATGCCAGAGGTTGTCCCTGAGTCACATTTGGTTGATTAGGGAAGGGGTGACGCAAGGGGAGTCATGTCCTTTAGTAGTGAGTTTGGAGGAGGAGCAAAGGTGTCACAGGCTGAACTGAAGGAGTGGACAAAATAATTGAAGGCAGTGTCAGTGTCTGGGGGTTGTAGCAAAGTGCTGGTCCAGTGCCAATGATCATGCTGTCTTGGTAATCCAGAAGTATGCTTCTTGATAGTCTTCTTTGTACTTATGACCCCCCACAGCTAGCCACCAGCCATCAAACAGTCTGCCATTCACACTCTGCCTAAGTACTGCCTCTGGCCGCATATAAGCCATGAGTCCCACAAAGAATATCACACTTCAGATCATAATCTTGTGCCCCAGACAGTAGCGCACACCTATACCGATACACTTCATTGACTGGCACTGTTAAGTGATGCCTCCCCAGATCACTCTCCTGTCTTCTTTCATTAGTGTTTCAATTCTGCTCCCACAATGAACACTGGGTGGGTCACCACCCTTTTGCACAATGAAGGCAGTATGTACAATCCCCCATTTTGTTTTCTGCCTCATTGACCAACAACTATGTCCTCCTGGAGAGCCAAGCAATAAGTATTGGAACACCCAAGAGAAATTGTTGTTCATACTCTCATAAGGGCTGAACTTACTATGGATAACAACATTATTATGCTGGGGTTATTTACTAATGTCTTGCTCAAATCCTCCTGACCTCCAGCATTGGTCTACCCTCTTACCTGTGGTCAGCATAATCTGGCAGGACAGTCTTCATTTATCCTCTTGCAGTCCTTGTCCATGCCCTCCTCCACAATGCTAGTTGTCTGGCTCACCATTCTTCTGAATCTTGAATGCGGTATACATAGTCTCCTCAATACTGTCTCAACAAACCTTGTCACCCCCCCCCCAGGTTAATCTCCCTACACTGAGTCCAGGTACACATTTAGGCGCCACAGTGCCACTCTGAGTATTTGTCATCACTGCCTGCTCTCATCCATGATCAGGTAGTGATCATGGCACTGGCAGCCTCACATCTCAGATATTCCAGTGATCTGCTCCCCTTTCCCCCAGTCTTCCCCCATCCCTAAATACAGCTGTACCCTACATGAATGTCTTCCTCAGTCCCCCTCTGGTATTCATTCTTCATTCCTGCTCCCCACATCAAAAACTAGTGGGCTCACCACCCTTCCACATCATGAATGCAGTTAGTACAGGCCATTTGTTTTGTTTTTTTGTTGACATATCAAAAATAAACATAACCTTTCTAGTAAAGCTAGGCTGATAGAAGCAGGACACAAAGGGGAAAATGACATTCTTACCCTTATAAGAGCTAGGCTACCTTTGATTAGGCAACATTAAATGACAGGTGCACACATCATTATGCACATTATTTAATAGTCCAAAAATCATAGGTAGCTTAGACATTATAAGGGTAGGAAAGCCCAGTTTCCCCCTTGTGCCCTGCTACCATCAGTCTGACTAACTGGAAAGATCATGTTTATTATTGAGATGAGAAACAAAAAACATGAGACTGTACTAGCTGTATTCATGATGTTGGAAGGGTGGTGCACTCACCTGTTTTCAATGTAGGGAGAAGGAGTGATGAATAATTGCCAGAGAGGACTGAGGAGACCAATCCTACAGGGAACAGCTATATTCAGGGTAGGGGAAGACAGGAAGAGGGAAAGTTGAACAGATCATTGTGAAATCTGAGATGTGGGGCTGCCAGCACTGTGATTTCTACCTGACCATGGATGAAAGCAGGCAGCAACGGCAAATACTGGAGTGGCAGGGCAGGGCAGCTCTTAAATTGTTACCTGTATTCAGTGTAGGGAGATTACCCTTGAGGGAGTTGTCAAGGTTTGTTGTGACAGTATCAAGGGGACTGTGTATACAGCATTCAAGATTTGAAAGAAATTAAGCCAGCCAACTCGCACTGTGAAGAAGAGACTTAGAAAGGACTGGAGGAGGATTGCTGAGGACTGTTGTGGGGTTCTACAGATAATGGGTAAGGGAGTAGACTGACGCTGGAGGTTGGGTGGATTTGCACAAGGCATTTGCATGCCTCCCCTGCCTAATAATGTTGTTATCCATAGTAAGTCCAGCCCTTATGAGGATATGAACAGCTGTTTTACCAGTGTGTCCCAGTGCTTCTTTCTTGGCTCCACAGGAAGACATGGTTGTAGGTTAGTGAGTCCGGACAAAATCGAAACAGGAGGATTGCACATACTGCCTTCATTGTACAAAAAGGTGGTGATCTGCCTGATGTTTATTGTGGGAGCAGAAGTGAAACACTGATAAAAAAAGACTGGAGAGTGATTTGGGAAACATCATTTAACAGTGCCAGTCAATGAAGGGCATTGGTCTTTGTGGGACTGGAAAGCTCATATGCAACCCCAGGCAGTAATAAGGACAGTGTGTGAACAGTGGCCTGTTTGATGGCTGGTGGGCTAGCTGTGTGTGTGCATGTGTGTGTGTGTGTGTGTGTGTGTGTTGGGGGAGGGGGGTCATAAGGAAAAAGATTACTCTACCAAAACTCAAGGCCTTCCTCCTGGCCTGTGACTGGTTCCCCAATTTTGATGCTACTGATGTTGATGCCGCCCTCTCCCAATTTATCGATGCTTTCAACTATGCCTGTGAAGCTTTACCCCTATGAAAAAGCAGTACATAAAAAACAGAAACAATCCCTGGGTCTCCCCAGCCCTGCTTGATATGATGCACCACTGAAACAACCTCTGGCTTAGGGCACTTGATTCCAAGCACCCGTGATAGGCAACTCTACGAAGCCAGAAACAGATGTACATGCGATCCTCCAAGCTAAAGCAACCCAATATCACCAAGCCCTTTGGCTTCCTGGAGCTCTGGTCATGATTTCTGGTGCAACATTAAGGAAATCACTGGGAAAGTAGTCCCCTTCCACCCTCCCAGCTTGCTATTGATGGTGAATTAGTCCAGAACCCACTAACCATCGCGAACACCCTTAACAGTGCTTTCTCTGATCTTAGCAGGTATTGTACCCAAACTTTTTGCCCCCGTCCAGGAATCTGCTCCCGCATTATCGGATGCCTCCCCTTCCGCTCCTCGAACTATCTTCCCCAGCTCGGCATGAAGATATATCTCCAGTTTCATCAACAAGTCCAGGCATAGTTGACACCTCGACCTAAAACTCCTGAGGCTCACTGGATGAGATTCTCTCCCCTTACTAAAATCTTTAATCTGACCCTCTGTCTTGGGCAATTCCTTGTCCTGGATATGTGCAGTTATCACACCATTACTCAAGGGTGGAGACTGCAGTGCTCAATAATTACCACCCCATCTCTGTTCTCCCCCGAAGGTGCTGGAAAAGTGGTCGCTGACCAACTTACTGAATATCTCCAATCATAACTGTTTTTCCCCTGTTGAACACAGTTTCCACAGTGTGCACAGCACCACTACCGCGCTCCTTGAGTACACATCCTTTATACACCAAGCCATCGACAGTGGACAATTGGTAGGATCTGTCTACATAAATCTTACCAAAGCGTTCGACACAGTCAATCACTCCCTGCTGCTCCACACCCTTCCATCAGTGTGCCTTGCTTCTGAGGTAATGTTCTGGTTTGCCAGCTATCTAGCTGACCAATCCCAACAAGTTAGGATTGGCTGCACCCTCTCCTCTTGCTGCCCCATTCTATCTGGAGTCCCCCAAGGATCTATACTTGGTCCCCTCCTTTGTAGCCTGTTCCTAAACCCCCTCCCCCAATCCTGCCCTGGAAAAATGCTCCTCAATGCGGATGATGCCATTATCTTCGAATGCCATCCCAACCCCTCTGCACTCCAAGCCTTGCTCCAAGGGCGCTTCTGCACCATAGAATCCTGGTTTGTGGCACATAAATTAATCCTCAACTGTAATAAAACCATGGTCTTTACCCACCAGCAAAATCAGCATCATAACCTTCCCCTAGCCATCTGTAACACTGCATGTCCCCATTGAGCAAGTCTCTTCTTTCAGGTATCTGGGGTTAACCCTGGATACCCACCTCTCCTATCATAATCATATCCAAGGTCTCCTGTCTGCACTCAATACCAGGATTGGACTGTTATACCGGCACAAACACTTCCTCTCCCCTGAGGCTCTCCACTTGGCGGTATCATCATTTGTTCTCTCCCTAGTTGACTACAGACTGGTGATCTATGGTTCAGCTGACCCAACCTCCCTCTCACAGGTTAAGAATACCCTGAACAAGGCCTGTAGGCTGGTCACAGGCCATGACAGGCTGACTCACACCTGCAACTTGTATAAGTCGCAAGCTGGTTAAATCTGGAAGCCAGACTTAAATACTATACTTGCATCCTTGCAAAGAAATATCCTCAGAACTGCCTCCCTGGCCTCGCTCCTTGTCTCAATAGCCTGCCCGTTTCCAAGTGCCACCGGTCCGCCCCTGTTCGCGCTGCAGAACCTCACAATATCAAGGGTCTTTTATATACCGAACCAATCAATGACATCCCACAGCCATCTCCTACAAGCCCAACCATGGCCTTTCAAATCGCCTCAGAACCTCCTTGAGCAGTCCACTACAATGCTACCGACCCTTGCTGCTCCTGCGTAGCCAGTAGATCCCACCAATATAATATGTCCCCGACTCCTAGTCTGTCAGTATTCATTTTATTATCACACCAGCTTTGGCCCTACGTTCACCCTGCGATATTCATCAAATGTAGCGCGCAATAGGGCCCCCGACCTGCTTTATCACTTTGTATAACGGACGCCGTGTTCTCACTGGGCCAGAATGATGATCTCAAGTGACGGGTAGGATAATCGATCACTGAATGATCAGTTCATGTTCAGAATCCCACTGGATGCCTCCCTTACAGAGATGATGAGCTAGCGTCCTTGCCAGGATTGACCCGGAGGGTTTTGAGTGGCTTGTAATCTATCTAGTGTGGGTAATGCATGCGTTGGAGGTGCTGGTGCCGTGGTGGGATCATATAATAAGTGCTATCCGATGCCATTGACTCCCTTGCACCCATCCGTGTACAACCCAAATCTTCCTACCAGAGGTCCCCGGTTTAATGGGGACCTCAGAAAGAAAAAGAAAGAGGCCAGAGGCTGCTGGAAGGAGGACAAACTGGCCTGCATTGCATTATAATGCATACCAGGGGCAATCAACCGACAAAGAGGGCAGTGTTCCTGTCCAGGAAGTTGCTGCTGGGAAGAACGTGACAAGCTATACTTTTCCAGACTGTGGACAGACTACTTCATCCAGCTTGTCTACAATGAAGATTTTCTAATGCTGAAGAATGTGAGAGTTTGCTCTCGGTTCTTCTCCGGACAGAGTGTCTGGTATCCAGCAGGGAGTTCACTCCAGTCAGCAATACTATAGCTGGCAGTGGTCACCAGAAGTGTTCTGAATTGCCTCAGCCTGGTTGGGGAATTTAGACCAGTGGAGGTAAAGTGAGAGTCATTGGGTGGCGACCAATCTAGCCACACTTTGCGAACTGGATCCGGTGCCTCGTGTTTCTTGATGAGATGCATCAACACATTGGCCGAGATTTGCTCTGATTGTCAGTGTTCCTTATCTGAGGGTCTTCCCTGATAAGCCAAAGGGCGTGGTAAGACCACTCTAAAAAATCATCATTGGACCGGAGGAGTTAGGGCAAATTGACCTATCTCCAACTTTCCATTTGGCGAAGATTGTGGAAGGTAGTGGCACTTCAATTGGAGGAACACCTCATGACCCATGAGTTGTATGAACACTTTCAGTCAGGGTTTCAGGTGAGGGCATAGCAAGAAACCATGCTTGTTCAGGTGCAGAATGATGTCCTCAGGGCTAGAGATCGAGGAGAAAAGACAATTCTTGTTCTCCTTGATCTCTCTTCAGCATTTGACACTGTGGCCATTGTGTGTTGCTTGACTGCCTCAGGGAACTCTGCGGACTCACTGGCGCTGTCATCTGCTGGTTCGAGTCCTTTTTAACCAACAGGAGGCAACGGGTTGTGATGGGACATTTCTCCTCCACCCCTAGCCCCCTATCTTGCGGAGTACCTCAGGGGTCTGTGTTAACCAATGTTGTTACGCAGTGTACATGCTACCCCTGGGAAGGATCATTAGGAAGTATGGCTTGGGTTTTAATTGCTATGTTGATGATACCCAGTTATACTTATCCTTGCCCCAGGAACATCCAATGTGTTAGATGTGCTAAACAGCTGCCTTGCTCAGATCAACGACTGGATGGCCTCTAGATGGTTGCAACTGAACCTCGATAAATGGAGGTATTGGTGTTGGAGTCAAACAGAGTGTGTGATAGGATGGCCTCTGGATCCGAGGCTGGACTTGTTCTGGGATCTGTTCCATTGAAGGCCTCCTAGGGTGTGAAATATTGGTGTCACTCTGGATAGGAGTTTGACTGATGATATCTTTCACCATCCGCCTCCTGTTTTTTCCATCTCAGAAATTTCTCACCAGGATAAAGCCTCTTGTTCCACCTCTGGACCTCCCCACTTGGATGCATGCTTTAGTTACATCAAGGCTTGACTACTGGCGCGCTCTACCTCAGGGTCGCAGAAGGATCTCTCTGCAGACTGCAGCTAGTGCAGAACACAGCTGCCCTGTTACTTACTGGGCAGCCAAAATTCTGCCACATTACACCAGTGTCACATGTGAGCTGCACTGGCTGCCGGTCAGGTGGAAGATCCTCTTTAAGGTGGGTCTTCTCACCTATAAAGGCCCTACAGTCAGGGAGTCCAGAGCAGGCTCCTGTCCCCAGAGAGAAAGGAAAGCCTCCTCAGCATTGCCTACCCCTCCTCCTCAGACCCAGCCTCCAACCACCCCAGAGGTGATGGATTGGCCCCAATGGCTGGATCCACCTCTACCTGACTCCTTGCAAGACCCTACCTCTTTCAGTCCCTGACCAAGAAGTGGTGGTCGGAGGTCAGTTCTCCCTCCATCTCAGTCAATGGAGAACCATAACTTCAGATGCCTGGATTCTTCATATCATAGAATGAGATCACACTCAGGAGCTTATAGAGCAGCCTCCAGAGCCCCCCCCCAGTGCCTTCCACTTACCTTTAGGCCCACGTAATGGTTCTTCGAGAAGAGGTACAGTCTCTTCTATGGAAAAGGGCAATAGAGCCAGTCCCCAGATGGCAGTGGAACAGGTTTTTTACTCCAGGTTCTTCCTGGTCCCCAAAGACCGGAGATTTGAGGTCCATTCTAGATCTGAAGGACCTCAATCTTTATATCCAGTACAAAGCGTTTTTGCATGGTTATGCTGCCAGGCCTGCTGCCCCTACTCAAGAAGGGTGATTGGCTATGTTTTGTGAATATGTAAGACACTTACTTGCTCATCTTGGTTTGTCCTATGCACAGACAGTTTGTCCAGTTTCTTTTCAGGCGAACATTATCAGTTCATCCTCTGTGCCTCGGGTCTTTTTTTTTTCCTTTTCAATTCTATTTTCTTCACCTCTCAGGCTCAGAACACTCTCAGGCTTTCTCGCTCGCCTGAATCACTCTACTGCCCACTGTGTTGCCCCACCATCTTCAAAGTCACTATGATTCCCTGGGACATGGGGGGCTACAGCCCTGAGGAGATTGAAGGGGCAGTGGTGGGGAACCAGCATTGGGCGTATGGTAGTGGCACTGGTGTAGCCATCGCCTATTCGGCTGGAGGGGCTTTTCCCTTTTTCCATGCATGATGCACATTCCCGATGATGCGGCACATGTCAACCCTGCCTGTGTAGAGCCACGCTATTTACATGCAGCCCAGCACTCTGCAGCACCCCCGGTCTCCACCAGGGGCCACCAGAGCACCGGGCATCCCAGTGCCCTCCCACAGGAAAGGAGAGCAGTCCGGCGGGTGCCTCGATCCTTTCCTCCCTGTCAACCCCAGTGCCCAAGTTCGCACTCTTCTACCACTCACTTTACCCCATTCTTTCCAGTACTATTCAACATTAGTCACTTATTATAGCTAGCCAGTCACCTCCTTCAGAGCTACTGGCCAGTTGTTACTACCCAAAGCTTGTTGTTCCTGCACTTCTGCTACCCCACTTGACTCTGCTGTAAGTATCCACTCTGCTGCTAATTATTCCACTTACTGCTGTCCACTGCCTACCACAGTGCTCTAAGCACATAAACTCATAACTGTGATTGCTTGCCATACTACACACATGTATTCCACAAAATATTCTTCTCTCTACCAAAGCCTGAACTTGTTTTACTGTCTGTACTTACTATCTTGTGGTTTATATTAATTGCTGTACATAAGCTGTTATTGTAATTTTTTAACTCCTGTTACCCTGTATATATTCTGCACTCTGAAATATGTAACTGTATACCTCCATCCCTCCCCATGACACATCTGGATATGAGCAATTTTGCTCAGCATGCCTTCCTGGTGAAACATTTAATCAATTAATCAAAATGAAGATATTATGAGCAATCCTGTCTGAAGCTTTTACTAAACATGACCAACAGGATGCACATGGGTTTCATTTGCTTTCACTTTGCTGCTAGGACATGGTGCTGACAAATTCTATGTTTCTACACCATGTAGAAACACAGAATTTGCCATCTTAGAAAAAGGACTGCTTGGCCCACACAGTCCGCCCTTTTGTATTCTGAGAATACTGTAGTATTTCTTTCTGATGCTACACCGCTTTTTCCGTGTGCACACAATTTCTGCAGTGGTCTATGAACTTCCTTTCTGAAATGTCCATGAGCAGTACTAATAATGTATGTGTGGTGAGATGCTTTCAATGTTTCCAGACAGTGATTGGTTAGTTTTGTACTTTATGGAGTTGGTAATATGTTTACTAATTATGTTCTCTTAAACTGGTATGAAGGTTTGTCTGAGGTCAGTGAATGCACAGATGTGAATATGCTAAATTAGAGAAATAACCTATCTTTGGTCTACATAAAAAATGTAGCACTTTCAGTTAAAAGGACAACTATTTGGGTCACAAAGTTCTTTAGCAATGAAATGTTTTTTTTTGTCTTACTGCAAGCTTTTTGTATACAGACTATATAGAATGACGGATAGAAAAACATGCACATTAAAGCTGTTTCTGTAAAGGGATTCTGATGACATCATAGACCTAGAGAGTGACGATGAGAGGTTTCTGTCATGTCATTAAGTCCCTAAAATAGAAACACAGCCTTGTCTCTACATGTTTTCATCTGTCACTTTTTTATAGCACATGGCTCCTAAAAATAAATAAAAAATTTCCACAAGCGTCCCACCCACCATCCCAAACACAGATGTTTCCTTCTTTGTGTAATTTTTCTTGTTTCATCTGACTGAACTGAATTGAGACAGAAGCAGACACTGTGGGATGTCGTCACCCAGCTATAAATATTCTAACAAGTAAACAACATTTAAAAATAAACTTGTTACATATAATTTGAGGCACTGTATGGATGGTTGCTAAACAGTTGGGTGCACCTTTTTTATAAATTGCAGTTAAATTGGAGAATTTCTGTTTGCAGGTAACGTGGCACAGTATCTGCTGAATGCAGGGCAGTTTAGTTACTTTAATGGGGGGGCCTAAAAATATGGAACAAAAGACAGGGGGTTTGGGGGCCACCTAGGCTAGACCCCCACTAACGTTTGTGTTTTTAAGTGTTTTGGTGCATTTTAGTAACATTTCAAAGCATTTTTTTATTTAAAAAGTATAACTTAGGTCATGGGTTAAATTGCATTGATAAAATACTCTGGAAGAACACAAAAATATACCAGACCAGATCCCAAAACATTTTCTAGTTCCTTAGGAGGCAATTGTCACACCCAGACTCCAAGGTAGTTGTTAACTGTCAGTCTTAACTAAGTCTCCTTATGTCACTTACACACACACAACACAATGCAGAATTAGACAGAATAAATATCTCTGGAGAGGAGAGAAAGGCTGCAGCAAAATCAAAGCACTTACCACCATGATCCTGATTTCCTTGCTGCAGGCCTTTCCTAAAACTAGCACCCCCAGCCCCAACACCAAAAACAAAGCTCAAGTAAACAGAATAAATATCTCAGGAGAGATAAGAAAGGCTTTTGGACTTGGCTGTGAAAGGAGGCTGTAGCAAGATGGTATTGTGACTTTTATGGTGACTAACATTAGGATGGCTAATGTAAATCTGTTTGCCAATGGCACAGTTTTATTCTGTATGTCTCCAAGCCCTCCCTCAAGCTTGCCTGTGCAGACCTACAACATGGCTTCATCCAACTCCAACACAATCTTTTCCAACTCAAGCTGTTGTTAAATGCAAAAAAACCTAAGGTTATGTTTCTTCCCCCTCCCATGTCCAAGCCATAAATAATTTTATACCTGCCCCCTTCAGTTAACGACCCTCCTAGGTGAATTGCTTGAGGTTGTGGACAAGTTTAAATATCTGGGATTCTGACTAGATTAAACTCTCCCAAAAATAGCAGTCCTGCAACAGAGTGTGCTAATAAGACACAAATTAATGCAACTCACAAAAAGTCCAGCACCACTCATCACTCACCAAAAATCCACCACTGAGATCATACAAATGTATTTGAATGCCATTTATTTGAAGGCAAATTATAATAGTGCACTCACCCAAAAGTGCAAAAGCACAAGCTGCGAGGAGAGGCAGAACCCCACAAATTTCAACCGGTTTCACTAAGGCATCATCAGGAAGTGTTTGTTTACACCAGTTTTTCAATCTCAAGTTTATTCTTTCAATGGTTCTGTTTTTCACCCTTACTGCTCTTGGTACTGGGATGATCCCTGATATAATAACGTCTGACCCCAAGGTTTTAATTTGTTTTGCTGTTTCTATAAGCTCAACACAGATATCTTTCTCATAACTTTTTCCTACATCATTAATTCCTACATGGACAGTAACAATTAGTTTGGTATTGGCTTTTTTTTGTAAAGGCCTTTTGAGACTCCCTTTTTATGTCTGCTACTTGTGCTCCTGGGTAACATAATACCATGATACTTTCTTTATTGTCTCCACAGATTTTTGAATCACATTTCCTAATCATGGAATCACCCATAACAATCATTTCAAACTTAGTTGTGTTATTTGATATTGGTTCGGTGGGATCTCCATTTTCAACTGGTAGACTACTAAATCTATTTTGGAGCATTATTTCCTGACTTGATAAGGCCCTTCTACACCTTTTTTATACCTTTCCCTTTATTTATTTCACACCAGCCATTTGCTAAATTTGTTTCTGGTTTGCTGTTATCTCTTATTATAGTTCAGTCCCTGTTCCTGTATATCATAATCTAATATTTGTACATTTGAGTCATTACTTGCTCTCTTTTTTTGACTGCTGTAATTGGGGTTCTATTGGGCATTCATTTGTACTTCTATGAGTTATATTACAATCATGTTCTAAATTGAAAATATATTTTACATTTTGTATCTCCCCTAGTGCATTCTTTAACTTATACTCCATTATCTCATATTGAGTACATTTATTACATTCAAGCATATTCTCCAGTTGTTTGCAACCAGGAAAAAACATATCACATTTATTCTACTTGGATATCTCCCCTACGCCCCACATATGCTTTAGTATAACACTGCAATCCTGTTGTTGTTCCGTGTTCATCCTATTGTGCAAATAAGTTTGCTGCAAAAGACTTAATGTATACGCTTACTAATACTACTAGTGGGCAAGGGCTCCTGTCCTCCGCACGCAGCAACAAGTGTGCCCTGCTCGCAGAGAGCTGGAATATAAGCCCTAGTAGACCCAGATGTGGTCCCTCGGGTCGCTCATTTCCCCAAACTAGTTACAGCTATTTGAAATAAAAAATACAGTAATTTTTCAAGGCACTACTCTCCACTCTAATTGCTAAAATAGCATTTCTAACAGGCTCAGTATATAGTACAATGTGCAGTTTGCACTGAAACACCATAATTAAGTCACACATACAGTGTTTGGCTCACAGAGAGCTGCAATATAAGCTCCTAATAGACCCGGATGTGGTCCTTGGTCGCTCTTTTCCCCCAAACTAGTTACAGCTGTTTGAAATTAAAAAATAAGTATCTAGTTTAAAAGCCCTTCATGCAGAGCACTAGTGAGAATGATTCCCCCCAGTAATTTCACTGAACTCTCCACCTACTAAAATAGTAGTATTTCTAACAGGGCTCAGTATATAATACAATGTGCAATTTGCACTGAAACACCATAATCAAGTCACACATTGTATTCCTCTATTACTCTGTATAGATAGTTGTTCTGCTTAGGACCTTATCTGGCTGTATTGTGTATTTTATTCTCATTGTAACCCATGTATGTACTGAAATTGTTTTTGAGTCCATCCAGGACCACCTTGAAAGTGAGCTTGCTCAATGGTGCTATTCCTGGTAAAATAAAAATGATTGCTTGATTATGTAAAGAATATAGAACACCCTGAGCATACACCCAGAAACTGAGAGGTCATGTCCAGGGTTCTCACCGGATGAGACCTGTAATAGAGTTCTCAAGCCTCTATAACTGTTATAACCTTTCCCCAACTGCATACGACCATAGGTTGGACACCATCATAGGGGAGGTCTGGGCTTTCCACCAGGAGTTCCATGCTGATTTGGGAAACATGGGAGGTCAGATTGCTGAGTTCACCTACAGTATATAAATGCACAAGCAGCTCATGGAGAAATGAGGGGATATGGAGCCTGGAAGGAACAGTAGTCACCTATGTGGCATATCTGAGAGCAAGAAGGCCTCTTGCTTGTTTACCTTCTTATAATAACACCTGCCATTCCCTTATTGTTAAATTTCATGAAAACTTTTCATTTGATATCGAAGAGCCCAAACGCAGCCCATCAAGCCCTGTCTCAAAGTCAACAGATTTGGCAGTGAGGCTGTGCTTCATTATCTTCTGATTGCTGGTAAATTATAAAAATACAAGCAGAAAACTGTAAATACTATGTCATGACACAAAAAGACATTTCACTTAATGTGCATAAATTATACCTGGACAGGTTGGCAAAGATTATGCTCCTGATGGCCATGTGTACCGAAAGGAAAAACAAGCTTCTCTTCTCTGTTTGAACAGCTACTGTCCCTCCATCAGCCCCAGCATCAAACAACAAAATACAGATTAATTCCCTTCTTTCTCTCAGATATTTTTTTCAGAATACATATCTCAGGGACAGGAGGGAAAAGCTGCAGCAAAGCTGAGGTTCTCACCACCATACCACAATCCTGCAGTCATTTCTCTTGAAGATGCAGCTGTCAGATCAGTGTGAGACAGGAGCAGAAAATGCTTGTAGCTCATTCTGACTGGGTGCTAAACTGCAGCTAAACAGCCCTGCACTCCCACTTTAACACAATGACAGTCCCACTGTGATTTACCATCTGCATGATTGCATTGGGAGTCAATGGATGTGCATCTAGACAAGGAGACCCTTTTCCCTAGTTGCATCCTCAGGCAGATTGTGACTTATCTTGTGCAAAAGATTGTTAAATGGGCACAAATTTCTGGCAAGAGGTGTTGCACCAGTGGGAAAAATACCAGTTGGGGAAAGGGGAAACAAACTGCACAACAACCCATCCCCAACTGTATGGACTAGCTAACTGGCACCAGCTAAGCCAGTTCACTCCTAAGCCAGTTCGCTGTAAAAAAAATAAAATAAAATAAGGTGGGTGGCCAAGCGGTAATATGGCCCACTCTGATTTCACAGTGGGGTGGGGGGCATGGCCCCCAGTTTAGCTGCCTCTGACTGAATTTGAAAGCCTATCAAACATTAGATAGGATCAATTATTATTAATTTCAGACTTAAATTTAGCCATCCAGGAATTTACCGACATGTTAAAACTAGAAATGAATTTATATGCATCAGAGAAGCAGAAAAGAATAAACACCAGAGATGTGCCATTGTTAACAGGCAAACTCAGGACCTGGATAAAATTAGAGATTACTTATGGAAAAAAATCAAGACATACAAAGGATAAGGAGATTGGAATAAATGTAAAAGTTGGAGGATGAAATGTACAAAAGCAATAAAACAAGCAAAAATATTATTTTTGAAAAAAATAAACCAAGCAACTGACTAAATATTTTGGAATAGTGTAAGGGGTCTACAAAACCCAGTAAAATCAAAAACTCAGATTACTTTACTGGACAACAACAAATTGATTGAAGACCAATTAGAAGTGGCAGGTATTCTGAATAACTATTTTAATGATCAGTTTGATTGACAACTGTAGGATCCAGCCTGTAAGACATCCAAAATAAATATATTATAACTAATAAAAGAGGCACAGCAGGACAAACTGGGTTTAGGTAAAGCATTTTTGGGGCCAGGATTTAAATTAAAAAAAATATTGATTAAGGATGTTGAAAAGGATCTACAAAAATAAAACCTCATAAGGCAGGGGGGATTAGATTGCCTGGAAACATTATTTATAAAACTAGGGACAGATATTTAGCCCCATTTATAACCTATTTATTTAACTGGAGTCTATGTAATTCATCGTTTCCAGATTGCTGGAAAGTGAGGAAAATAGTACCCATATTTAAAGGGGGATAGTGTTAAAGTGTCAAACTATAAGCCAATTGTTTTGCTTTCAGTTCTATCAAATGTTATGGAGAAATAAATCCATAACCAACTCTACCAATACCTGGAACGACATGAACTGTTGTGCAATTCCCAACATGGATTCAGGGTGGGGAGGTCCACAGACACTACCATAATTGATTTCAATAACCTAGTTACAACATCGACGAACTTGGGTAGAAGTACTGGGGCAGTGTTCATGGACCTCAATAAGGCATTTGATATTGTAGATCATGCACTGTTATTAAAGAGATTATATTTGATGGGTGTTCAGGAGGAACCACTGATGTGGTTCCATTCATATTTATCAGACAGACAACAGTGCATTACATGTGGGGACTCTGTGTCTGGCCTTAGGAAGGTTAAGAGAGGAGTTCCCCAGGGCTCGATACTGGGCCCCCTAATGTTTAAGGTTTATGTCAATAATTTGACAGACATCATTGCAACCAGTAGTGTTTGATTATATGCTGATGACACAATTATAGTGGCATCAGCGGAGAACCAAGCCTCCTTGGAAAAAATTCTACAGCAAGACACGGCCTCCATGGGAAAATGGTTTAGGGATTTGCATTTACTGTTGAATGCAAAAAAAAAAAAGAATATGTTGTTTACCTTAGGCCCTCAGGTTAAGCAAGTATCAAGGCTAGAAATTCAACTTATGGATGGGACTAGTAAGCTAATGTTAAGACATAGAAATATTTAGGGGTCCAAGTTGGTAATAGACTTACTTATTCAGAACATATAAATACCCAGGTTAAGAAAGTAAACCAAAAACTGGGGGCATTAAGGAGGGTTTTAGCAAGTTTGACCACAGAGGTCAGGGTAACGTTGGTAGGCCAGTTATTAATACCAATATTAGAGTATGGATCACACTTATATATGAACTCCCCGCTGGGTGCATTAAAAAGATTGATCAGATGCACTATAGACTACCAAAATGTGTTACCAAAAGTAATATGGAGTCCATCACTACAAGACCTACAGGATACTGAATTGGCTGCAGCCTGGTCAGAAAAGGCAGTTCCTCTGGTTGACGTGGTGTCATAAACTAGTTATTCATCTGAAAATCATCCACTAGGCAAACTGGTGAATTTAAAACTACAAAATACCATCAAACACAATCTAAGATAAAACAGTATGAATATTTCAATGGCCAGAACATTTAACTAGATCAGGAGATGCCACTTTGCAGACAAATTTGGCCAGCATTGGAATTTACTACCTAATGACCTAAAATCTATAAAATCCTTTGTCATTTTTAAAAGACATTAAAGACACTTGCACCACAATTGCAATTGTTTTTAGTATGATGTATTATGCTGAATATGTTACTGTTAGTTAATTGTGTAAATTATTGTATGTGGTACCAGCTGTATGTTTTAAGATAATGTATGTTTCTTTTTTTCTTTTGTACTTGTGTAATGTATAATACCTAACAGGACATTGTTGAAATAGGAGTAAAATCCTTACAATTTATCCTGTACAAAAATAACATTTTATCAAATCAAATCAAAATGTTGTTCTACCATAGTCATGACCAATAACACTACTTTGGTTAAGCAAATTTTTTGACCTTTCAACTGTGGTACAGTAGCTTTACTGACTCTATAGACTAGGTGAAACAGTGGACATAAAGACAATACAGGCCTTTAAGGTAAGCCTGAACAAATTTCTGCTACCATGGAAATCACTGGGTACCCTGGGTAGTTTAGTACAGAACACTCAACAATATTCGAAAATGGTATGCAAAATACAGTATACTGTATATGCATGCACTGTGAAGAGTATGTATGTTAGGACACTTTATGCTGAGCCATATGTAAGCACAACACATGATAAGGTGTGTATTGAGCTGTAGTGATGCATGCTGTGGGAGTGTTGTGAGGCATGAGGCCACTGGTCAAGTGCCTTCAACCACCCAGGAAGCACTTCAGTATAGCCTGAGGCACACTCTGGATTGTATTAGTGGACTTATAATAAGGCTTTTTTAAATGTACGTAGGGATTGAAATAATCATGTTTAAATATATAGATAATAAAAGCTTTGTAATATTGCTTAAGTAGTCCCCCCATCTGCTGGAACTACACCAGTTTTCTGCATTGGATTTAGGACATTTGTTCTAACGAGGCTGCTGTACTTGTAGTTCTTGTTGTTCCACTGTTATACAGCTCCCCGGCTCATCCTTTGTTTCTACAGTATAGAGAAAGGGAGAAAATATTATATTCAGCATCTGAAGACTGAAATTGTGTCATTCGGGGCAGCATTTATTTTTATATGTGTGTTCATTCGGGAACAGTGTGATCCGTAACACAACCAATGAAATGCAAATGAAAGACCAAGTGTTATCTTTTCAAACATCAAGTGCTGCTATTTAGGAGAAGATGGTACTTTTATGCAGGTATGTTTATAGTTTTGCTGAAGGGTGTGGGGTTGCCATTTGTGAGCCCTAGTGAGGGTAACAAAAAATAACAATGGCTGTAGAATAATTTAGTTTTTAAAGTTTTTCTATTAAGGTATGTGAAAAGACTAAATGCCAGGATGACCATGTGTTAAGCAAAATCAACACATGGCCATGTGATATGTGTTCGCCAATTAAGTTTCCAGATTTTACGTTGCCATTTTATAACGTTATATATTCTATGTTGCTTCAGGAACCACCCTCATGCCATGAATTTAATGTGTAGCACTGTTAAAGGATGATACCCCCATTCTGGAAGGTGGGATCTGCTGAGATTAAACAAAGGTTTTCAAATGGAAGCTCAATGCAATTGGGTTCTGCCACCATGGCTGCCTCGGCCATCTGCAGTCACTCCAAAACACATACGGCAGTTAATCCTAGTGATAAGAGAGGCTTATTGGACAGACCCCTTTAGAACACTGAACCCAAGGTATGATCTAAATGAAGAAATCAAATGGGTTGAAATATTTTGAGTTAGTGAGTAGTTGCCCCCCAACCAATCCCGCCTGTCCAATATCTCAAATAACAATGGATTTTGTGGTTAAGGGTCTTTTTCAGTCTGAGCAGCCAGTAGTTTTGTGACTGACAGTTGGCTGCATGAGTCCACATTTGTTTAGACTCTTGCATTTAAAGCCACAGAGTACCCTAGTACCCTTTAGCAGTAGTCACCAACCGGCAGGTCAGATCGACCAGGTGGCCACATAGTGGACTGGTCTAGTCCATTAGTGGGTCAGGACCATAGGCATGCCCTTCTGGGCAAGGATTGGTCTCCCAATTTGCATGATATGTGCAATTAAACCAAGATGGATTTTAAATTGCACAGTACTTGAGGTAAATCAGTTGCAACCTGAGAAGGGCCAGCCGAGTATTTATAATGATGGAATACACAAGATGTACACTGTAGTGCAAGAAGTAGTGAGAAGGCAGATGATAACGATATGATAGTGCTATGAATAAAAGCTAAAACTAGATATTTCTAGCTAACACAGTAGACATGGGATCAGAAGAATGCACTCTGAAGTTTGGCTGATTAAGAGGTACTGTACATTTTCTTAAAACCAGTTCATTGAGCAAACATAAGCAGCAGCAGTCCTAGATGCATTACAAACATCAGTTATGCACTACAGGACATACCCACAATACTAGCTAGGTATAAACAGAACACTTTTCAGGATGCATAAGTTCAGCACTTAGGATCTAGAGCAGCACTAAGCAAAAAACAAAAAAACTAAGACATGATTTTTACACACTGCGCATGCCCAGCAATTTGGCGTATTGTCAGTGTCTCCATAGTTACCACATCCCTCTTTATGGAATGAAAGTTTCATGTTTTATTTAGGGATCAGTCACTGAGCCAAAGCTCATTGCAATGATGCCCCTACGTACATTCATACCACTATTACAGCATGAAAAAATGTAACTACAGTATAGTACAAAAGTCTCTTTAAAAATATTAGCAAAGTATTACTAAGCACTAAGTTAGACAACTATAAATATATGCATAAAACAATGAACAACAATTATATTCAGGTAATTGACATTCAGTGGAACTTCATAATTGATTTTAGAAACTGAAATTACGTTATACCTTCCCCACATTTAACACATTTGAGGTAAAGACATACACCATGTTTTTATCTGTTTGTGGGTGTTCTTTTCTTCTTGAATTACAAAAATCTCTAGAAGGGAATTCCATACTTGAGGCACCCATTACGTTATACCTTCCCCACATTTAACACATGTTTGAGGCAAAGACATAAAACACGTTTTTATCTGCTTGTGGGTGTTTTTTTCCTTAAATTATGAAAATCTCTAGAAGGGAATTCCATTCTTGAGGCACCAAGTAACTGAAGAAGTACCTGGCTCTAGCAGTTGGCATCCGAGGGGATGTCAACTCCAAGAGACATGCACATCTCAGTGAAACTTGTTTTTCCCTGAGTACCAACCTCTGTTAAGTTATCTGGTAATCTACCCTGTAAATATTTCAGTGAGAAAAGCATTTTCTGCAGTCTGCATCTTTTTGCAAGGTATATCCAACATAATTTGTCATTAATGACGCAGCTACATGTATCATATGGACTGTTTAAAACAAAAAAAATGCATGACTATTAAACAATATATCCACGTTATGGGGACTTCCGGTGACGTCAGCGCTGTAATGGCTGCTTAGCCCTATAGCTCTGAGCCCCAGCCGTTAACAATTATTGAAAATCACCAAGAAACATTATGTCTTCACCAGCAAAACAGAAAAGGAATAAGCCAGGAAAACCTCAGCCTACCCAGACACAGAAATTGCGAGCTTTAATGCAGGGACAGGGGGAGGATGCTACGGATTCGCTGGACACCCTGCTTGACTCGCTCCGGCCGGACTCGCAAGCTGAATGCCCTCACTTGGACCTAATTGAAACAACAAAGCAGACAGCCTGTATAGTCGCCAAAATAGACAAATCACTGGCCAAACTAAAAGCGGATATGAACAGTATTAGCCACAAAACGGATCAGCTCGAACTCTGCATTTCACAAGTATCAGAGCAGTCAGACCGTCATGATCGTCTGATCCTATACCTTATGGCCCGGGATCGGGAGCTTACACATCGCCTAGATGACCTGGAAAGCAGAGGTCGGAGACAGAACCTAAGAATACATGGGGTACCAAGGAGCAGAAGACAAATACTGTCTATGCCTGAATTTCTCCAACACCTCTTTCGGGACTTCTACTTGCCAGCAGAATATGTTATTGAAATGGATCGGGCTCATCGGTCCCTTGTTCCCCGCCCGAGTAACCCCGAGGCAAAGCCCTGATCTATAGTGGCCAAGATTACTTCTTATAAAATCAAGGAGGAGCTTTTACAAAAGGCTTGGCGGAAGGGCCAGCTGAGCATCGCTGGTTCTCAAATCTTTGTTAACAATGATCATACGACGGCTGTTGTGGAAGCCAGAAAAACCCTATGGCCAGTGATAAAACAACTCAGGGCTAAGAACATAAAGACACAGATCCTGTACCTGGCAAGAATAAAGGTGGAAACAGACTCAGGGCCGAAAATCTTTCGAGACCTACTCTCAGCCTCCCGTTTTTGGCAACAATGAGTATATCTCTTCCGCCTCTTTCAAAGGAGAAACTTGAGAAGGACTTATTGGCCTCGGCCTGGTCGGTCTCGCAGAAGGGCTCCTCAATGCCTGGCTCAGCACAGAGGTCCTCCCACACGAACTTGCGAGCGGATGTTGCAGCTCTGCTCAGGAAATATGGCAACCCCTCCACAGTCAGCAGGAAGGCAATACACCTCTAGGATGACTCCCAGGGACAGTCTCTAATTGACAAGCAACCAGCAGAACTAGCAACTTGAGCTGGCGAGAAATGTCCCTCTCACATCTTTCTGACTTTTTACGATACTCCCTGACTGGCTCCCCAGATTTCCCCCCCTTCCCCTCCTGCCGCAGCTCTATTTCTTCTCCCTTCTGATGCTAAATAGAATGCATGATTTCCCAATCATCAATCCATTGAGGCCTATAGAGCCTCTGTGAGTACTCTATTAACGCTAAATTGAAAATTTGCTGCCGGAAATGTGCGGGGGATGGAAGAGGGACAGGCGGTAACATAGTACTCTGTGTTGTCGGGTGAAAGGGGGGGGGGTCTCATAGACAGAGGCGGTTCTCTGGCCTGTGTTGATTCACTCTGGGATTTTTGAATTATTCGGGGGAAGCCATGGGATTTTGAATGGCTGAATTTCCTTCTAATATTGACCCAGCCATGACCACTAAAAGGTGCTCCCTGACCGTTTGAACTCTCCCCTCCTTTACCTTAAGGGGATTATAGTTTTTGGCCCTCGGGGGTTGTTGGACCTGACCGTGCCCAACTGTGATTGATAGAGGAGTGGCAGGCCCTGGCACTGCTCGGCCTCCTCTCCTGACTCGGGGGTTGGGGAGTGACACGGTCCTCGGGAGGCCTCATGTTCTTGTGACTCTGAGGTTTTCTAGGGGTTACCGGGTGCTCCACCTTAATTTCATGAGGCGCCTTATGATCCCCTGTATTTCTTTGGCTGGATGCTCAGGGCTTGCTCCTGTATGTGGGGGATTCTGGGGCCCAATTCAGGGGTGACAACAGACGAGACCTGAATGATTGGAGAGGTTTGATGGATCACAATAATTCCCAATAAATCCCAATGGGTGACTCTTGGATTATTAAGAATTTTTTTTTTGTTTTACTCCAGATCTGCTGAGGGGTTCCTCGGGGGGTAGCAGACCTGAGGGTCGATGTCCCCCTGTCCTGGTTTGATACACGGTGGACACATGATCCCTCTTTCTAGGGCTGATACTGCACCCTTTACACTGTCAGGGTTTTATCTTTGGTGTAGATTTTTTATACTTAAAGTCTTAGATATGGCTGGGGCTCACCCTTCCTTTCCTTTTCTTTATTGGGGGTGGGGCAGCCTAGGAAAAGATACATTTTTAGATTCAATTTTTTCCTTTCTTTCTCCCTGCACTGTTTACAAGGCAAGCTCCTAAAGGGCTTGCTCCCTTGAGTTGGTGGGTTTCCCCTCCATTGTAGGAGTTCCAACCTCACTGCGTCTTTGCAGTTGCCTACTGCTGGATAACAACAACCAGCAGTCCCTTTGGAAGTCACATAAACCCAGTTCTGAGGGGGGAGACTTGGGAGAGAGCATCCCAGTTCTCCCTTCCCTTAATGTTCTCTTACGCCTTAGCATTTCTAAGGGTATTGTACATAGTTATTGTTTTCCATGATATTTACCAGTTTATTTCCCTGATCCCGAAACCCCGTTTGAGTGGATGGGAAGAATGGGATAACCTAAACATTTCATACCTTGTAACTTTTATGTTTCTCAAAGTTTACTCTCGTACTAGTTCTTGAAGGATCTTACAAGCTCATCTGTTTAGCCTCAGTTTGAAAGAGACAAGTTTAGTAGTAATACTACTGGGTTTTTACCTTATGAGACATGGAGGCAGTCACATGTTCTTAGAATTTCAGGTAGAGGCGATGGGAAAATCTCAAAGGATTAATATGTTTGTGGTATTGGTAGTATTAATTCGGGAAAAGATATGGCACGCCAGCACTTCAAGGTATTCTCTTTGAATGTGAATGGTCTGGGCAGCCTGGTAAAGCGGGCCAGAATGTTAACAGTGGCCAGGAAATCAAAAGCGGAGATAATTTACATGCAGGAAACTCACTTAAATACATCCGAACATGGAAAACTGCAGAGGAGAGGTTACACGCAGGTTTTTTCCTCTGCTTTCCGGTGGGTAGGAGGAGAGGGGTTGCGATACTGGTTGCCTCTCATCTTCCCTTCCAGAAGGTAAAGGAATGGTCGGATGCGGAGGGCAGGTTGATTGTTGTGTCTGGTACTCTATATGACAAGGAAATCACACTGGCAAATCTATACCTCCCTCCGGCCTCGGGTTCCCCTACAATTCATCTCTTACTTGATAAAATAATCGAGCTGACAAGGGGTGTTTTGATTCTGTCGGGGGATTTCAACATCACTCCGAACCCGGCACTAGATACTTCTAGGTCACGACATGGTGCACAGCTGGCCTCTCACAAATGTTTTAAACGATTCACTGCAGGTGTTGGGTGGATAGATACATGGAGGGCATGGCACCCTAGAGACAGGGGTTATTCTTATTATTCGGCCGTCCACGGAACTTATTCAAGAATAGATCTCTGCTTTACGCAGAAGGAGTATCTTGACTCCTTAGTAGAGGCCACGTTGGAGCCTATAGCCCATTCAGACTATGCCCCTTTAATCACAGTATGGGACCTGGGTTGGGAAAGGCACAATACAGTATGGAGATTTAACCCTATTTACCTGAAAGATGAACAATTTATGGAGTTTCTCAGAGATAAGATTAAAGAGATCATTCAAGATAACGCCACACAAGAGGTTCCCGCTACTATCAGATGGGACACCCTGAAGGCAGTCTTGAGGGGCCATCTGATTAAGCACACAACCAATCTGACCAAGTTAAGGAAGGAAAGGCAGGCACGACTGGAACAAACTCTCCAGTTCTTGCAACAAATTCACCAACAAGGAGATAATTTGGTCCTTCCCCAGATAAAGCAGGTTAAAGAGAACCTTGACTCTATCTGCTTGCAGCAGATGGAAATCGCATTGGCATATTTACGCCAGAGATATGGTGAGATTGGCCCCAGAGCTTCCCGATTGCTAGCATACAGGCTTAGGCAACAGCGCAAACAGACCACAATTGCAGCAATAAGAGACCCTAAATCGGGAATTCAATACACTAAATTTAAAGACATTTCACAAGTTTTTTGCCAATATTATAGTTCCCTGCATGCCCTAGACCATCCGATTGATCCCATTCGTACCGACTCCTTTCTCTCGGCCTTAAGGCTTCCTACACTTACTCTGGACCTACAAACCAATTTAATGAACCCGATCTCACTGGAGGAATTGACGTTGGCCTTCTCCAGATCTAAAACTCAGAAGGCCCCAGGTCCAGATGGATATGGGGCAGAGTTTTATAAGGCCTTAACTCAAGTTATTAACAAACCTCTCCTGGAGGCTTTCAATGAGGTCTTTGAAGGGGAGGCCCTCCCCCAGCTGGAAATATGCCACAATTTCAGTTATACCTAAGCCAGGCAAAGACCCTCTACAGTGTGGATCGTATAATAATGATAATAATTAACATGGACTATAAATATTTTATGTCTATTTTGGCCCGGAGGCAAGACAATGTCTTTCCAAATTTGATAGATCTTGATCAGACTGGCTTCGTAAGCGCTAGGTCGACCACGGACAATGTGAGGAGGGCCCTGCACTTGGTACATATGATGCAATCCCGGAATGACCCATCAGTCCTTCTCAGCCTAGACGCTGAGAAGGCCTTCGACTGCGTGGCATGGCCATTCCTCTTTGCCACGATGGCGACTATGCGCTTCCCGGGCCCCTTCATATCCATCCTGCAGAACACATATGAATCCCCAAGGGCTTGTATTAAAATAGCGGGCCATCATTCTGATTATTTCACCCTTCATAGGGGCACACACCAGGGTTGCCCAATGTCCCCGATTTTATTTGCGATCTTCATAGAACCCTTGGCTCAGGCAATTAGGTCCTCCCCAGGGATCTTAGGAGTGAACGTAGACAGACTAGAACACCGGGTAGCTCTTTACACGGATGATGTTCTGCTGCTCCTTACTAAACCTGAGCAAGCCATTCCTACTGTTTTTCAGTTATTGGAGGAGTTTGGTGCTTGTTCAGGTTACAGGTTAAACACAGCTAAGACAGATGCCCTTACATTCCACTTCTCCCCTCCCCAGCTCCTAATGGAGAGATACCCGTTTCACTGGGGACTTTCAAAGGTAAAATATCTAGGGATATACCTATTCCGCCAAGCTACTGAGACCTATGGTAACAATTACCAACCCCTGTCATCCCAAATTAAACATGATCTTGAAAGATGGAGCATACTCCCGTTGAATTTGACTCAACGAATTGAGGTGGTCAGGATGGTGATTTTACTGAGGGCACTCTATCTCTTTCAGAACATTCCCCTTAATTTACCAAACAATCTTTTTAAAGTTTGGAACAGAACCATTTCGAGGTTTATTTGGTCCAGAAAACAACCCAGAATTAGAATGGAAATTCTTTTTCTTCCAAGGGATAAGGGTGGCCTAGCCCTTCCCAACTTAAAACTATATTATTGGGCAGCTCATGCGGCATTTATCATTCAGCGTCTGATAGGAATTAATCCTGCTAAATGGATGGAAATTGAGGAGATTATGCTCCCTGGGTGGGACTATTATAGAATAATTCTCCATAGGAACCCACCTCCAACTGACCAGACAACCTGGAGTCCCTGGATTCTGAACCAAGTGCAGGCTTGGGGCCTGATACATAGGGCATTGGGGATAATGCCTTTCCTGGGCATGTTGTGCCCAATAGACTTATTGGAAGACTTTACCCCAGCCCTTCTGGACCATACATTTTGGAGTTGGAGGCATGTTCACCTTTCCAGGCTTTCACAATTCCAAAGGGCCATCTCTTTAGAGACTTTGGCGAGTTGAGCCGAGAGTTTCAGCTGCCTCAATCAGACTTTTTCCGATATCTGCAGCTTAGGCACTATTTTGAATCTCTCTCACCTAGTGTTCTTTCTCCTGATAAACATCCCCAACTAGTTCAACTGATCCAGCAAGCAATAAAAGTACAGGGATTAGTACACGCTATTTCTGTTATATACAAATCAATGCTGCCGTTGGTGGGGGGGATACCCTGCGGATAAGGGAGAGGTGGAATGTGGAGCTGGGGACACAGGTCACACCACAACAATGGGAAATAATATGGCACAAGACTTCGAAAATTACTTACTCTCATGCCTGGAAGTTATTCTCGTGGCAACTTTTAATAATATACTTTCGTACCCTAGTGATAACTTCCCATTATCACACCTCCGCAGGGGCAGCATGTTGGCGGTTATGTGGTGAGGCCTCTGCTCATCATACTCACATCTTTTGGTCATGTCCCAAATCACAGCCCTTTTTACAGGATGTATTTAAAGAATTAGATGAGCTTTTTGGGTTAAGACTCCCTTATAGCGGCGACCTCTTTGTTCTGCATGTCATTCCTCTTGAGCTGCATGACCCCCATACTCAGTATCTGCTGAATATCCTTCTCCTAGCAGCCAAAAAGGCCATCACTAAACTGTGGCTTACGGTGTTGGTTCCCACCATTGTGGGCTGGAGACAGATTGTCAACCTCTTATATAGATCTGAAAGAATGACCTATAACTTAAATGATAAGGCGGAGTTGGGCACTCTAAAATGGAGAAGGTGGGTCGTGCATATAATGAATAAACATCCAAGTTTTGTACCCTAATTCCATATACCCACTCCCGGACTGCTCAGATCAGTACTTTCTACTGCATCCTTCAATTCACTTGAGAGTAAACACATGGGGCGGAGTGGGGGGTTGGTCTTGGGGTTGAGAGGTAAACGGGACGGGTGGATGGGAGATGTTCGGAAATGTTCTGTACATGAAGTGCTGTAAGTGTTCATGAGATGCTACCATCAGACAAGAGAATGTTAAGTGATAACCCTAATTTGTTAATCATGCTTGAATGGAGCCTCTACCTAAACAATGTAATATTATAGGTCTATAGTTAAGTGAACTGTGACTGTCATAATATGAAAACCTCAATAAATATGAAATTGAAGAAAAATATATATATATATATATCCACATTATTTATTTATTTATTTATTTAAATTTTGGTGACTGGGTAGGCCCACTGAGACCGTAATGGTCCCTTTTTCGGGGGTGACCCGGGGTTAATTACAGTCAACAGTACAATAAGAAGTAGGAACAATTCAAGGGAAAGTGCACATATACAGACATTAAAATCATAACATATAGTACAATCACAGGCAGGTTAGGTAACATTTAGAACAACATGGGGTAAACACTAGTTTCACAAGAGTGGCAGTTACATGAGGTTCTTTTATCAGGTCAGTTTTACGGGTTACAATTTCAAGTGTTTCAGAAGTGATAAGATTCAACTGAAATAGGATACCAACCTGTTAGGCGGCAGGTTTTTAGTATCAGAGGTGGAATGCTGTTTTCTATCCTCAGTGGTGGCATGCACAGAGGCTTAGCTCTAGAGGGTATGTCTTTAGGCCTTTTTTAAAACCCCCAAAGGAGCTGCAGTCTTGAAGATTGCTAGATAGGCCATTCCATAGGGACGAGATGTAATTTTCGAACAACCGAAGACCTTGGCTTGTTCGGACTTTTGGGACATGGAGAAGTCGACGGCACGAGGATCTAAATGTTCTTTTAGGCTGCTTGAGTACTAAGGCATGGCTCAGACTGCAGGGAGCATCTGTTTGTAGAAGCTTGAAAGCCAAGCATAGGGAAGTGTAAGCCACTCTGCCCTCCAGGGAGGGCCAATTCAGTGAGTGGAGTATATTACAGTGGTGTTCTAGTGGCTGAGCTCCCAGGGCAAAGCATCCTATTCTGTGGTACAATTTTCCTAGCTTTTGCATCTCTGTGTTTTGCATTGAATGTAGCAGTGGAGCACCATAAAATAAGGTGGGTAGGAGCATGCCCATGGCTATCTTTAGCCTGGATTCCTGAGTGAGAAAAGGGGTTAGACGGTACATGAGCCCAAGCTTTTGATTTAGCGTCTTGGTTAATTGTTCAACATGAACCTTGAAAGAGCAGTCTTGATCGATATAGACTCCCAGGTATTTGATGTAATCCACCACCTCAATAGGATGGCCACTGGACAGATAAGGGGATAGTAGACATGTTCTGTCGGGGCCCAATTTACTGGGTTCGAATAGGATGGCTTTGTTTTTTTTTCTCATTTAGGACTAGCCTATTTGTCAGGAACCAGGTTTCCAGTAGGGAGAGATCGTGGTTCAGGAGTTGGTTTAGCTGTACAGCATTTGAAGCAGATCTGTATAGTACTGCATCATCCATGAAGGGTCACTTTCGCTTTGCGAGTGCTTTGGTAGGTTGTTGATAAACAGGGAGAATAGAAGGGGCCCCAGTATTGAACCTTGGGGGACACCCTCAGCAATGGAGCACTTGCCTGACTCCACCCCCTGCCATCTGATTATCTGAGATCTGTCTTGCAAGTAATCTTTAAACCACTGTGTTGAGTGGTTGTCCAGTCCAAGAGAGCTAAGTTGCTGGATGAGCAATTTATGGTCTACTAGATCAAAGGCCTTGGTAAGGTCTATAAAGACCACACCAGTAAGTTGACCTTTGTCTTGGGCAGCAAAGATGTTGGAGGTTAGACTCACCAGGGTAGTATCAGTACCATGTTGTTTTCTGAATCCATGTTGTCGTGGAGTGAGGAGGCTATGTTGTTCAACATATGCCTGGTCTTGTTGGTATACAATTCTCTCAAGCATTTTATTTAGTGTGCAGAGAATAGAAATCGGTCTACAATTTTCAACTAGCTCACTGGGTCCTCCCTTAGGGATCGGAGTAACCAAAACTGTTTTCCAAGCTGAGGGGACTTTGCCTTCCATCAGTGACCTATTGAACAACCACATGACTGGCATGGCAATTTCTTGGTCAGCCAGTCTGAGTAACCTGGGTTCAAACTTGTCATAGCCTGGAGAACCATTTGTCTTAATACTCCTAATGAGCTTTAGGACCTCAGTTTTTGATGTTAACCTAAGGTGAAAATTAGGTGATGAGGGGAGATTCAAAGATGGCTGTTTTGGGCTGCAGGGATGAACCCTGTACTTGCCAAGGTCAGTGAGGAATTCATTAAAGACATTTGCAGCATCTTGTGGGTTCATGTGGTGGACATCTCCCACAACAATGTCACAGGCATTTTGCGTGTGGTGGCCTTTCAGGAACACGTTTATTTGGCACCAGAATTTCTTGGGGTTAGAGAGATTTTTTGTTTGTAGGTTCTTAAGGTACTGTCGCTTCGCCTGTTTTAAATCTTTTTTACATGAGTTTCTGAGCATTCAGTAATGGACCCAGTCATTGGTTAAATTAGTGGACTTGTACCTGCCCCAGGCCCTGTCCCTTTCCCTCATTAGTTTTTTTAGATCATGTGTCAGCCACCTAGACTGTTGTCATTTGACTCTCATTTGTTTTAGAGGGGCGTGTTTGTTGGTGGCCAAGAGGAAATTCTTGGTGAAAAAGGCCAGGGCAGAGTCCAGGCTGGGGGCAAGATTAATTTGAGCCCAGTCAATTCCAGACAGGGTATCCCGGAAGGATGTAGCATCGAAATTGGAGTAGTCATGTGCCAGAAAGGTAAGGGGAGGTGGAGTTGGATAGTCAATTTCCCATATACCAAAGATGGGGGCATGGTCACTTAAGGAGTCAGCAAAAGTACCGGCCAGCTTGAATCTATTGGGGTTAGACACCAGTAGCCAATCAAGGGTGGTGTGGTTTCCGGATTTCAAATTCAGTCTTGTTGGTTCATGGATCAGTTGGGTAAGCTTGGCCTCTAGCAAGCTGGACTTAATGTCAGTCTTAGTTGAGGTTATGCAACTTGTCCTTTGTGCAAAACTGACAAGCAAGGCCTGTATAGTCAAAAATGGGGAATATTTGTGCTTGCACTATTTGTGATCTCACCTCTAAATCCACGCACCCCCTGTTTCGGTATAGGGCTCCCAAGTGCTTACTTATTCTGCTTATGTGGGGAAAGCAGCCAGTGCCAATCATCCCCAAGAAACACCAAGTAAGGTAAGGGGAGCTTTTGCTCCAAAATTGCGATACTAAATTTAACTACAACCACAATATAGAGTGGGAACTGTAAATAAATACAAAAAACATTATTATTTAGCAGCTATTGGGAGAGCAAGGGTCACAAAGCTTGAAAGCACCAGCAAGTGTGTTCTTATACACAATACACTGGGGGCAGAGTAAAGTGAGCACTTGATTTTGAGTTTGTAAATGTAAAAATGTCTTTATTTCTGCAGGCAGACAAAGAGATACAATTTAATATCGGGGTATATAAAAAGTGAAAAACAGAATCCACCAAGGGTAGGCAATATTAAATTGAAAAAAATAACAAAGCACGATTAGAGAAATGGAAACCTAGACCCTGTATATTTTGCCATTCTGCCATTTACTTTGTAACTTTCAAGATATTACCTGCCAGAAATTGGGCCAGTTGAATTTACATGCCTACAGTTTGACTTTTAATCAAGTGCACGGAACAGGGTTGCATTTTACACCAGCTGTGTGTTTAAATTAATTTTTAAAGAATATACAGAATCTAGTACTGTATCTGGGAACTAGGTGTCAGCAGTTTTGGATGTGCATGTAAATCGTGTTTGTTTATTTAAAATATGACATGTTAACATGATAATTTAAGAATAATAGGAAAGTTATTTTAAAAGGGAGTAGGAAGAAGCAGGCTGCTGGTTAACTAGGATCTGCAGCTAATCCATTAGGTAGGGAAATGGGCAGACTGGGTGGGCCAAGCGGTCCTTATCTGCCATCAAAATCTATGTTTCTATGTTTCTATATTTAAAATTCCTCATGGATCTCACATTATCCTGAAGAAGTGGTCAGTGTCAGACCACAAAAGAAACAAACAAAAAAAAAACAATGAGTGGGTTGTTTTCTTCACTGTGTTTGGTGTTACATGAGGGTTTGTGGAGGGGATCTGTCACAATTTAGTTTTTATTCCAGGTGGGTCACACTACTACAGGTGATTGATACCAGCATGCACTAGTGTGCCAACACAGAGCAGGGTGGCACCCCTTCCTGCTTTACACTGACATGCAAGCACTGCTTCCTTTGGGACACCAGGGGGCAGTGATAGAGTGGGAAGTCAGTTTGTCCCCAGAGACTGGGATCATCAAGGTGGACAATTCTTCAACCCATTGGTGGTCTGCAGTAGTGACCCAGACTCCGGGTATGAATCTGAGTCTCCTGCACAGCAAGTGGCTTCATAGCTACTGCACTATTAAGAGGTCAGTTCTGGCCAGACATTAGCAGCCATTCACCAGATGATGATTACTGCCAAGTGTTCTCCCTTTGAAGAGTAAGGTATAATAGCTGTCCCTGTCCTTGATTAAAGATCAGTGGAAATACAAAATGTAAGCTGTGTTATTTTCACTACTGAGTTGTATTAATTACAATACAAAATGTTCTTTATTAACAACAACAAAAAAAAATGAATGTTGAAGTGTGATGCTGACTTGTGTGTTTGTCACCACTATCTCAGCCCTGATCTCTCAGAGTCACAATATTCCATGGGGAACAGTGTGTCATTTCAATCTCAGCACAGTTTTCTAGCTGTTAAACAGAGGCACATTGAACACCTTGGTATTAAAAAAAAATCAATCCTGTCATTATAGTGCATTTATTGCTTAAAAATATTTTGTAAAGGGCTGTGGTAGAAATAGAGGCTAAGAACTAAAATGACATTGTCAAAGTGTTGTGGACCCAAGAGATCAGGGAATGAGCAGCAGTAAAAAACATATATTATCGCAACCCCTTGGTAAATGTGAGGAACTTTTTTTTACTTAAACATAGTTTCTGCAGTTATCACATGCAGCCAGTAAAAAACCCTACAGTTAATTCCTTATGTATGAACACTGTTGGAGAGTGTGATATATCTGTATACATCTGAAACTGTATATCCAGAAAATAAACACTATTTAAAGGGAAACTGTCAACCCTTGTTGCATCATATAATTTCTGGTTAAAAACATGCATTTTATGATTGCGTACCTTCTCTAAAATTCATTGGTGTTCCTGGTTTTATCTGCCTCCTTTTTCAGTGGAACTGAAATGCATGCCAATGATGTGATTATACCCTGCATTGTTTTGTTTCAAATTCCCTATCTACTCTAACTGCATACTTCCTAAACATAAGAAACACCCCTAAGCAGTGCAGCAGCCACTCATGGTGCAGTAGCTCCCCTCTCCTCCCACTGCATCATGAGTAGCTACACTATTTTGGGAGTCTTCTCAAGTCCAGGAAAGATGCAGTGGGAGTTGTCTCAAGGAATGTAAACAAACATGTTTTGGTGTGGTAACACAGTACGGTGAGCAGTCTGTTTTTTCACTTTTTTAAAAAAGAACAGGATCAAAATCAAACTGCCACACACATCAGCAGAATGGGAACAATCATAACATATCTTTTTAAACTAGGGACACTTTCAGGTGTAAGAGGATTGACAGTGTCCCAAGATCCCAGCCTCAAATTGTAGGTATTTGGGATAATACATTGCCTGGTTGCACATGTTGTGCAGAAGAGGCTGGTGGGCCAGCAGTTTGACTCTGCAAATATTTTTCTGTTATTTCACATACTGTATATTTGAAATCTATGTGGTCTGCTCCAAAGCAGCGTGCCAGTCAGGAAGCACAGTCACATTTCTAAATGGCGTCAAAGCACCCAGAGGCTCGTGCATGGCTCCCAATACCTGAGTGCAGCTCAAAACATTGAGAGATGAAAGAAAGCTGAACTCAGGAAAGTAGCTCTTATGTGTAAACAAGGGCTGTAACTACTAAAAATCACATCTGGAAAGCCGAGCCCTAATACTGGGCATACCATCTCAGTCAGATCAGAATACCAGGAAGGGAGGCAAAAGGTAAAATTTGCTATGCATACAGCTGAAAAAAATGAACAGCATAGAATGACCAAAGAAAAATGATCCAGAAAAAAAGAGATGATTTGATACCTTTTATTGGACCAACATACTGTAGATGTTACAAAAGAAAATAGGAGCTTGAGCTTTCGAATTACACAGAATTCTTCATCAGAAAAATAACAGTTGGATGCATGTATGCAAAAATTGCATATGTCCAAATTGCATACAAATGGAATTGCACCAATATTTTAAATTTACAGAGATCTTTAATTGTATAAAAAAATCAGTGTTACCAGAAGAATTATTCTTTTTTAAAAAAATATGATTTTTATTGAAACAAAGGCGAGGCAACACATACAGCAGGTTACAATACTGAATTTAGGTCTGATGAAATCAAACTATGAGTCTAACAATTATGGTCAGCTCCAATACATCTTAGCATTAAAAGACAGGCCAAAGTCAAACAATTAAGCCCAGAAAAAAGGGTATGGTATATAAAGAACAAATGTCCCCACAGAATTCATTGTCCATCCCAGCCAAAACTCACTTTAAGGATATTTGTCCCCCTAAGGGGGGCCCTCAAAGGGACCTCCAGCCCCTCAAGGGACAAATTCCATGTCTACCTCTATCAAGTAGTGAATCCACCTTTGCCATTTGGTTCGGCAAGCCATTGATTTTATCATGGATGGCCACCGTTATGCTCTCCATTTGATTTATCCCTAGAACTATTAGTCTTTAGTCAGCCACGGTTGGGATAACTTTGGTCATCCATTTGCGGGTGATAGCCTTTTTAGCTGCTAATAAGTATATAGGCAAGAGGGTCTTATGCCAGGAGGGGGAGTGGCCTGGGTAGATGGAGTATAAGGTTATTTCTTCAGTAAGTTCTATTCGCTCTCCCAAGCATTCCCCCAGTTCAGATTGTGAGGCACACCAGAAGGGCATTAGTAATGGGCAATTCCAAAAAATGTGACCCAAATCCACCAATTTGCATTTGCAATCTCTCCAACAATAGCGAAAGCTATCAGAGAGGTATTTCACCAAAACTGCAGGGGGACAGAAAAACCTGTTTCTACATTTCCAGGTGAATTCTTGCCAGAGGTGAGAAGAAGTGAGTCTAACTGCTGGCAGGGTTGCCTTTGTCCAGCAAATGCTTGAAACTTCCAAATCTAAATATTTGTTCCACTCTCTAATACGGAAAGAGTGGTATCCCCTAGGACCTCATGTAAACTTTTGCATAAGGATCCAGTTAGATGTCCCCACATGTTACCCAAGAGAAAATTCAAGAGAAGTTTCAGGAAAGGAGGCAAAGGAGAGGGTTGTGAAGAATGCAATTCCTGAAATGAAGGTACCAAAAAAAGTCCCCTTATCTAAGCCCGTATTCCATCTGTATGATATCAAAAGAAAGAATACCTACCTTCACCAAAAACTGATATACATAATTCATGCCCAGCCTCCACCATCTGGCAAATGGCAGGTCAGTTTGGGCTGGCATAAAGTATTCATCCTCTGAAAGCATCCTGCAATAGAACAAAGTCTGCATGAACTTTGGGTGCTTCCTCAATGAGTACCAGACCCTCAAAATATTAGTTGAGATTTGGGTAAAATTCCTCAAAGAAGGAGACCGTCCTTCAGAGGCAAACAAGAGTTTTTCTATATCAAATTATTTGTTAATAGTAAATTCTATAGTTTTCCATGGAGCCTTGAAGTTTACAGATAACCAGAGAAAGAGCATCCTCAAAAAGGCAGCTATCGCATAAAGTTCCACATTCGGTAAATTCGCCCCGCCTTGGGCCAAGGATAATTTTAAAATTGAGAGACAAATTCTGGGGTGCTGGCCGCCAAATGAAAGTGGATCTAATTCTATCCCAAGACTTGAAGTAGAACCGGGCCAGAAAGTGGGGGAAATTCTGGAAGAGGTATAACAGGCGAGGGAGAACATTCATGTGTATAATTTCTATATGCTGAAAAAAGGAAAGGTGAAGCTTAACCCATTTATTAAGGTCTGATTGTATTGCTAACATTATGGGTTTAGAGTTTATTACATCTAACACCTTCAAATCCTGAGGGATATTTATACCTAGATACTTAATTTTAGTGGCTCACCATTACAAGGGACAAGCCCGTTTCAGTGCTTCCAAGGGGGAAAAATTAAGTAATAAAACCTCAGTTTTAAAGACATTGATTTTAAAGCCAACCACCCTTTCATAGGTACACAGGATTTCCCATGCCCATGGGATGGATTCCTCTGAGGACAAAATCATTAAAAGGACATTGTCCGCAAAGAGTGATGCCTTATATTCTTGCTGTCCTGGCAGGATGCCCTCTACCCCTTCTGCTTCGTGGAGGGCTGCTGCCAAGGGTTCCATATAGAAAGTGAACAGGTGTGGAGAAAGGGGACACCCCTGTTGTGTGCCCCGCTGCAAAGGGATAGGAGAGGTGACCCCCCCATTAATATAGATATAGGCTTATGGGGCATTATAAATGTTTTGGGTCCAGCTCAAGAAGGACTTGAGGAACTGGAATTTCGAGAGGGTGTCCAACAAAAACGACCAGGACACACTGTCAGAAGCCTTCTCAGCATCGAGGCTCAATATGGCTGTGGGGATGCATCTAATTTGAATATATTCAAGCAATATCGAAACCCGATGAATGTTATCTATGGTATTCCTTTGCTTAATAAAGCCTGCCTAATCAGGATGGATAAGGGTTGATAAAATAGTTTCCAACCTGGTGGCCCAAATTCCATGCAAATTTTATAATTGTCATTCAGTACTGATATAGGGTGGTAGGACACTGTATCCAAGATGTCTTTGTCAGGTCTGGGGAGAGATGCCAGGGTAGCATAGACCCAGGATGGAGGTGGAGGATCCCCCTCTACCGCAGGCTGGAACACAAACATATTCGGTAAGAGTTCTTTAAGAAAGCTCTTATACCACTCTGCAGAGAATCCGTCAGGTCCAGGACATGTATGAATGGCTGTGGCTCTGACCCAGGCCGAGACCTCTTCCGCCCAAACAGAGGCCTCCAGGATTCTGGTCTGCTCTTCCATTAAATGTGGAACGTGAAGTCCCTCCAAAAACCGGATCCACTCCCCAGAGTCCCCTGCTAAGTCCCCTGTATATAGTTTTTGATAATAGGTCGCAAAGGAATCCCTTATTTCAGCATCTCCATGTAACACCTGCCCTGTGGACAAGCTTTTAATTTTAAGAATAGTAAAAGCCCTCTTGCGAGCTCTCAACTTTTGTGCCAACAAACATGTGCCCCAAGCTCCCACCTCATAACCTGATTGTTTTAGGTACATAAGTGCATATTATGGGATGGATATTCAGACTGCGCCGGGCAGTGGCGCAAGCCTGGGCGCAGTGCAACTGGGCTGCACCGGGGCCAGGACCAGACGATATTCAACAGTGATGTGCCATGGCCCAGCACCATTGAATATGGCAAGGGTGGCACACATACTGTGCATGGTGCAGTGACACTGCGCCAGTGTACACCACAGAATGGGAGCACAGGGATGCACCAGCACAAGTGCCATTGCACTAGGTGCATCACCTGCGATATTCAGCTGGGGGCATTCAAATGAGGCCATAATCTATGCAAGGCACAAATGGGACCATTTGCATGTCATTATGGCCCCATTTGCATGCGTTGCACTGGGCGTCCCGGCAAAATGTGCCTGGCACCCTGCCAAGCTGCTGTCATTAGGGTTGGCTCCCTGGGTGGGCTAATGTAGCCCCCCTCCCGTATGCCCGATCATGGGCTGTAGTAAGAAGAACAATTACCCTGATGGTCTAGTGGACCCCCTCCCTCCCCATATGCCTGATCGCGGGCTGTAGTATGAATAAAGAATAACCTGGTGGTCTAGTGGACCCCCCTCCATCCCCGTATGCCCAATCGTGGGCTGTAGTATGAAGAGATATCAACCTGGTGGTCCAGTGGTACCACCCTCCCCAACCATCCACAGAGGCCCCGGGCCACCCAGCACCCCCTCCATCATCGGCAGGTGGTAGCACCCCGCCCGCATACCACCCGGCCGCCCGCTAAATGACAGCATACAGTATGATCTGTATGTCTATTGGTCCACAGTGTGGACCAATGGGCTTGCAGACCATACTGTACTACACAGGACCAATTATGTGAATGAACGCTTTCATTCACATATCTGGTCCTGGTAGTCTGATAATATCCGAGGCCCAATGAAAATATCATGTGTCAACATCCCTTTTAGGTATTTAACCGCATTGGACATTCTATAAGCCTGTGGATTGGAGGAGTCTTGGTTAACTGACATAGTCATGTTAAAGTTGCCCGCTATAACTAGGCATCCCTGCAATAATTCCATCACTTTATTTATAAAAGTTCTAATTATCGGGACCTTGGTTTGTGATGGCATATACACACTGACCATTATAATGTCCTGTGAATAAAGCCTACCCTGTAAGATAATAGATCAGCCCTGGCTGTCCACAAACGAGTTCTGCACATCTAAAAGGGTGGTGGAGGGAACTAATATAGCCATTCCCCGTCAGCATCCGCTAGGGTGGGATGAGGCAAAGACTCTATATTGCTGCCCCCAATTAAGCTTTAGGCGTTCTGCTTTTGAGAGATGCATTTCCTGGACAAAGAACAGGTCTGCAAATTGTTTCCTGAGATATTGCATAAAGCGGAATATTTTGATTGGGCTATGCAATCCATTAATATTCTGCAAAAATGATTTTACAGGTTGGATCGCTGTGGCCTCAATTCACAAGGGCATACTGCACCCCTTACCATTGAGCCAGAGCACTCCCCACGTGGCAGAGCAAGAGGAGGAAGCACTCAGCAGAGCCCCCCCCCATCTTGGACATCCCGTGGGATTCGAAGCAGCAGACCGGGACCAGGAGGAAGAGCCACACATCAAGAAGCTCCCAACCACTGCACACCACTTAGTTACTATTTCATCCTCAATAAAGTTTGATTTTATGTTAAGAACCAACTTGTGTGCCTCTTTTATTATAAACACTGAAAATAAAACAACTATAGAAGAAACCTCAACCCCCTCCTTCCCAATAGGAAAGTATTTAAACCTTGTTGTAACCAGGAAAAAACTATATACAATTTGGTTTCCACCTCAAATAATCCATGTACGGAGCCCAAGTGCAGGTTTCTATCTCAGAGAAGTGGGAAACCCCCCATAATGGGTAGGTACTGGCCCACTTTGGGGTCACTAAAAACACTAATAGGATCAACACTATGAGCCCGCAGTGGAGACCTAGGTTTGGTGACTCCAAGGTAAACAACTCCTCTGTAGTGAGGAGCCCTCCCCTTACCCATTTAGAAATAGTTCCCTTGCGCTTTATTGAATAAACCTCTATTATTTAGTGACCCACGGGTGATATGTTGTCCTCCTCTCCCCTTTTGGACTGAGACTATCCTCCTTGTTAGTTCCAAAAGGTCTGCAGTGCCATCTATTAGGAAATTCTAGGACTAAAGGTCATAGGAAGTCATTAGACAAATGAAGACAGTCAATTCGGGTGTGACTGCACCAGGGAACAGTTGTGCTCAGGTCAAAACACAGTGTAAACAACAAGTAGGAGACCGGCACCTTTGCCTTGGCATAAACGGAACTTTGCCATAATAGAACTACATCCACAAAGTGTGGTAGCCACTGAAGTGTAAATCAAATGTAGAACTCACCAGTCATAAAGGCAATGCAGTATTCAAAAGCACAAAGCCTTTAAATGTAGGATCCAAAATCCAAAGCTCCCTCGCTCCCTCACAACACTTCCTTGTGCATGCTACGTCATTAGACAAACCCATTCCAATTTCCAATGAAAGGCCCAACCCCCCATCCCCCTACAAAGTCCTCCCCTCCCATTTAAGAAAAGTACCTCGGTGTTATTAAACATTCCCCTATTATTTGGTAATACAGATGCAATATTGATATCCCCCTTTCCCCACTTATTTCTGGACTGGGCCGCCCCTACCCTGTGGCCCCAAAGGGCTTTCGGTGCCATATATTGGGAAGATCCAGAACAAGGATCACAGGGAGTGCCCTGGACTAACTCATTCCAGGTCAGAGAGACAGGATTCAGAGTGTGATCTGACCTCCATTAACATCCCCCCCTTCCCCAAGGGTGGAGTTGGGTATGGGAAGAACCATGAACCCCCCCCCCGATAGAGTGAACCTATCCCCAACGACAGCTAAGGAAAAGCTTCCTTGTGAGATTCCTTTAATATTCATACACTCTATTCAAACCATCCTTGTGCCCCCAAATCATTTACATGTGAATAATGGACAAGTTGGGTGAAGCAGACCATGGGCCCACATCCCCCCATCCAAAAAATAACCAGTTCTTAGTTATGTCTTAGCTGTAGCGGGCATACAGTTCATTGGGTCCCTCTCAATCCTATAGCCGAGAGCCCCTGTCTTTTCCATCTAGCCACATCATCAACAAAATCATTGGGCTTCAGGGACTTTTGCTTAAAGTGGCCATTTAACCCTCAGTCAATTCCTTGAGGAGATAATCTGTTCATCGCAGCCCAGGCAAGGCATTAATAATCGTTGCCCCGCTTGCAGTCCCCGCAACACTGTCTCAGTTCTCTCTTTTGAAATGCCAGCTAGTGAAATTAGTGCTATAAGTGATCGGAGTCACTAGGGGGTAACCAATATCCTCAGATATACTTAAAGTCATAGGAAAGTAGATGTTAATGAGAGAGACCCCTCAACATAGGGCCTAACAGGGCAGAGGTCTATAGACTTGAAGCTGTATATCCGAGCTTGATCCAGTTTACCAGAAGTAAGTTCCACCCTCCCAGAGGGCAACCTGGTATCATGGGTAGACCACATGGCCAAGCCAGCACCAGGGTCACAGGCTTTGGGGATGGAGAGGAGAGGGGAGAGCCACTAGGGCAGCACAGGCAAGGCAGAAACCCATATTAACATGCCAATCCCTCAGCCGGGATAAAGATCCACCATCGGTGGACTGGAGACCCTTAATGGTTATGTTACAAATATGAAATGAGAGCAAAGGTCCATCAGAAAACTACCTCGCCCCGGCACCTCACAGCTCAATCACCACCACCCCCATACCCAGCCCCCGTCTTCTAACCTAACAATATGCGAGGGGAAACTCCACTCCGGTCTGCAGGGTCGGGTTTCAAAATTGCTGCAACTTCTCCATGATCTCGGGTAGAGAGACATGAAGATCTTGTCTCCTCCAATTGGCTACCAACTCCCTGGGGGGTCTTCGGGTCTCAGCTCTGATGTCCCAATCTTTGCAAATGCCCCTGGCAATTAAATCCTCGTTCGCTTCTGCTGCCATTGTGTATATCTTATGACCAGTGGGGTAAAACACTACTAGCTTTGTAGGGTAGGGCGTTTTGAACTTTAGTTTATTTGCTCTTAGGAGAGGGAATAATGGGATGTATTCCCATTTCATGCACTGTGTGGCTGGTGCAAAATCATTATCTAATAATAGTCTGTGTGAGCCATAAAGAATTTTCTGTTTTTACCAGGCCTTTGAAAGTAATTGTTCCTTAACATGATAGCTTTGGAACTGAGTAACAAAAGAACGGGGTCAGACATCGGGGTGGAGTGGTTTCGGTCCCAAAGCCCAGTGTGCTCTCTTGATGTCTAATTGAAACTCAGGGCCTAATTCCAGCATGAGGTGTAACAGATAATCCAAAAAGCCAAGGCATGCTGACCCTCTTCATTTTCCGGGAGGCTGTAGATTCTGATGTTTTTTTCTATGGCCCCAGTTTTCTGTATCTTTGTGGTGCAGAGACATAAGTAATTGTTCCTTGGTGTGGGCCATAACTGAAGCCTTGAAACCCTTGAGGCAGTTGGTGTTGGTAGTGATCTGCTGATCGGCATCATCCATTCGGTTCTGGAGTGCTCCGAGATCCAAGCGGAGGTCCAATATCGAGTCTCACATTTCAGCCCTAAATTCATTAATGGCTTGCAGGATTGAGTCTGTTTGGGGGGTTTCAGTGATCTTTTTGCGCCCCTTTGGATTTTCACCTGTCCTGTGAAGCTGAGGCCCTGGGTTGCAGCTTGGAGTCAGACAGGCCATGATTGTCCATCTGGCCCGTGTCAGTAAGTACTTGGAAGCATTTTTGTGACTTCTAGACATTCTTCCTCAGGAATATTGAAGTCTAGTGCCACCGGAGATTTTGTTAAATGAAGTAATGGTACTTAAATTTCAGTTCTGTTGTCCGTGAGGCTGATTAGAGTTGATTTAGCAGGGGAGCTCCTCCAACTCGATCTTCATTCCACCATGGCGCCACCGGAAGTCACCAGAAGAATTATTCTGTACATCCTATAAAAACTTTAACTTTCTTAGAACAGCACTTGTGAAAACAAATATTTACATCAAAGGAAACAACTCTGAGCGTCATGGTAATAAAAGTATGTTGTTTGTTTTAATCTGTTTGTTCAAGCATAAATGAAAGAACAGTCAGACCCCACTGTTTTCAAGACCTCAAGGCTACCTGGTCAGCATATGTTTTTACCTGCATCTCCACAGTGACTTTCTTTCATTTTCCTGTAAATTACATTCTCTCTTATGGCAAATAAATTTATTCATTTTCCTGGAGAACATCGGTGGCCAGAAATGTTTTTCCAGTGCTGACTGCTCCATTTTCAGGTGTTGAATGCAGAAATTTTTGTAAATCTGAGAGCCCCAATTCCTTCTCCCTCTGAAAAATGTGTGCAATTATTTTTAAATATATAATTAATACAGTTATTGTTTATGGAAACTACATATTGCTAAACAGTATCAAGGAGCATGTTTTGTTACTCATTGCTGATCAGATATTTAGAGCTTTATATTTTACAGTTCTGGCATCTGCAGATATATTATTTGTTTAAAGAAACTTGTCTTTTTGGTACTGGGTCATAATCTCAGTGCATGAAGAACCGCATTGTAGAAACCGTGAAAAGTAGCTACAGTGACAGGGGGTTCTCAGTGTGCTATAATAACCTCTACCCCTGTCGCTGTAGGCTCACATGGGGGGAGTGACCTGATGCTGTGGTTTGGTTCCCCCAGGTTCCTTCCTGCTGTGGCTTAAAAAAAAAAAAGATTTTCCCCACTCCCAATGTGCGCCCCATCCCCTAAGTCCACACCCCTCCTTGGAGGTAGTTATTTTTAGTCCAGGGGGTGTGGAGGGCAGTGCCACCCACAAAAACAAGGATTTTCATATTGTTCCCAATGGTGTGCTCTGTTTTGTTCTGGTTGGCATTTTCTCCCGACCTTATTTTGCCTCATGCCATTTTGTGTGCGGCATTGTTGTTTTATGCAGTTTCGGCAGTGACATCATGACCCCATGCCTGTCTTTTTATGTCTAAATGCAAGCATCATTAAAAGCTCAATTTTATTTAATAAATGCTTAATTTTATTTTCTAGCTTTGGTTTATGACCATATCAGAGCATTTCTTCAGTTTATTTTCTGCACTTTGAACCTATGTCTACATGTGCACTGAAATTCAGTTGGTAAATGCTGGACACAACGTATCCAAGGTTGTTAGGTACCTTCATTTCTCATTTCAATACAAGTCTATGAAAACAGCAGCTCTTGTTGGAGGGGATGCTGCTGTAGCTATTGTTCTTATTCAAAATGTGACAGAGGTCAATAACAGAGTTATTAAATGCTGTTTAACCTATCATACAGTATTTAGATGAATTAAACAGTATGTGTGTGTATATATACTATATACAGTATGTTATATTATTTGCAAAACCCTGCATTGATGTACCAGTTAGGGTTCAGATTAAAGTGACAAAAGTAGGGAAATGTGGCATTAGGATTTTCAACCCTAACTCCGACCTTCCCCCTCAAGCAGCAAAAGGAAAAAACATTATGGTTTTCGCTGTCCTTAGGCTTGGTGAATCAGGAGTGGGGTCCTACTTGGTGTTCTTAACCCTAATGCTCACCCCATTGTGACATAGTCCTCAAACTTACTGAACTGTGTCTCCCCACATGTTGTGAACAACCTGTAGGCCTCTGGCTGAGGAAAACAGATCACATCTGAGCTTATTTGGTGATGGAATGGAGTGAGCTTTAGGGATGGGAACCCCAAGGAAGACCCCACCCTTTATTTGCCAACATTCAGGACAACAACATGTGTAATTTTGTTTACTGTTCCTGCTTGAGGAATGGGGTGGGGAGTTAGGGTTGGAAACCCTAAAACCACATTTCCCTACTTTTGTTGCTTTAATGTGAGCCCTAACTGATGCATTAACACAGTTGTTTTGCAAAGAATTTCATTACTTCTTGAAATAGTGGAATCATATCCTCATTCAGGCAAGTTCCTTTGGGACCTGTGTGAACACATCCATAGGATTATGGATGAGGGTCCTGTGCTTCTGTGCCTTCATTGATGCATACGTGTATCTGGGTGTGGAAGCTTCTGTGTTTTCAGTATAGCAATTTATCTGCTTCTTTGTAATTTTTTGGGGGCTGCTTCAAATAAAAAAGTGATATTAACTGTGGCTCTTGACTCCCATCAGTTTATTCCATATGGTGAAAAATGTGTTGTTGTTTTTTTACCCATAATTCAGTATATTTTGGTCACTTTAGTCTTAAAGTTGCTATGTTTGTAGCACAAGCGGAGATACACCCTTGCTGCTTTTCTGATGATGATTGGAGTTTAACTGTGGATCTGGCACCATGGTGAAGTCAGGAGGTAATTTTGGGGTGCTGTACATGCCCAATGAATTTGGGGGGGGCTATTATGTGTTTCTTTTGTACTACTCATTTGGGCCTTTCTATTGATAGATAGATTGTCCCTTTTTTCCAATTAACTTTTCATTGAGTTTTCAAAAGTCATAACAGTAGATGAACCATTTATACAAACAAGGATATAACATAAAATAACAATATACAATAACAAAGAAACATAGGACAAAAATTATCATTGGTGTAGTCATTAACAACAAATATAGGAATGGTGTATGATTATCTTTCAACAAGTTTAGTAATATAATTTGTATAGTTAAGTGAGGTAACTTATAAAATTGTGAGTTTAGGAAAGGGCTCCATATTCCATAAACTGTATCTAATTTAAACTGAGAGGAGCTATAGCATATGTACAGACAAATGAGGGGTGACTTGTGTCTGGTGTTTAGATTAATGTGTAATGAAGACCTGATGGAATATGTAGGCCTGGAATAAAAGTTAATAGAAAGAGGAAACAGAAACCATGGCCTCCAATTAAAGGGGTCTATCTACAGAACTGAAAGGACAACAAACTGGCTTAGTCAGAGAGTGGTGTCAATATGGAATGGGCTGCCAAGAAATGTGGTTGAGAGTAGGACATTATGTGAATATAAGTGTGCTTTAGATAAATATATGGGAGAAGCCAAATATGAATATCAGGAATAAACATGGCAAGTCACATGGCCTTCTGACTTGTACACACTATGAAACTATAAGCTGGCCGTTCTTTCATAACTGACTGTCGTGGAGAGCTCTTTAAGCCAGACCACAAAAGTTAATGGGTTAGATTGTCTCCAGTATCTTAATGCTATATTCTTAGCAGAGATCAGAGCAGTATATGTAAAAATAATTTCTTACATAACTCTATATGAGTGAGGTCCATATCTATGCCAAGCATTATAAATTTGGGTGAGAATAGCCAGCCCAGTGGTGTAGAGGGCTAAGGCACTGAACGCCTTACTTCATGCTACACTGGCAACCTGGGTCTGGAATGACCTCGGGTCATCAGGGTGCTGGTGTGTCGGGGAGGGAGGAGCAGGATTGAGCAAAAACAGCAGGCTGCTCTCCTCTACTGGGGGAAGGTTGTCGCCCTGTAGTTCCGCTCCCACTGGGTGGAGGTCCAGTGAGTAGCATAGGCAGGAGGGGGCAGCACTGTTATGAGTGGGTGAAAGGGGCAGAGCTGGCACCATGGTGTGTGTGCGTGCCTCAAAAATGCACGCACAGCCATGTGCCAGGGTCTCAGGCAGGGAAGCAGGAGAAAAACCTACAAATACACCATCAGAATCTATATTAAAAAAAATTGGGGTGAATATGGAATATTACACTCAAGGATAGTCAGCCAAGCATAGATAGATTGCCCTTAACTTGAGAGATTGATGGAGTTGCAGCTTCTTAAATGTGCAATGTTATCCATGGCAATTTTAATTTTTAAATTATTTTTTTATATGGCACCTGAACATTTTGGAGGGTAGTATGTATTAGTGTTGTAGTACTCACTGAGACCTTTCTTTTGATATATAGATTGTCCCTTAACTCCAAATATTGAGAGAGCTATGGCTTGTGAAAGTTCAAATGTGCAAAAACCAAAAAACTAAATCCAAATTCTTCTTTCGTATGAACCAGTCCTCTTTTGTGAGATTGTGTCATTCTCACAAAAGAGGATTGATTCATATGAAAGACAAATGTGAAAAAAATAAGTTCAAATTTTTGTTTCATATGAACCAATCCTCTTTCATGAGATTGTGTCGTTTTTACGAAAGGTGATTCCTTCATACAAAACACGATTATAAAAAAAAACTAAGTCAAAATTCTTGGTTTGTATGAACCTCATCTTGTTTTGCTTTGCCCTATCCTTGTTTTGTGAGGCAATGTGAAATAATACAATTGTCTCACAAAACAAGATTTTTAAACTGTTTTAAAAACATATTTCTATTTCTGGGTCCTTTTTCCAAAAACTAATGCAGAAACCACCTAATGGGGTCCCATTCAGCATGATACATGTGTTGATGTCTCTGCAGGATATGATTTTTATGGGTTTTCAAAAAATTATTTTTTGTAAAAAAACAAAAACAAGATGGCCACCATATGAAACAATAATTTTTCTCATGAAACAGAATTACCCGCTCCTGAAACAGAATCCTGTTTCATATGGCCAAATTCTTATTTTGTATGAAACATCTATACAAAAGACTGTACTGAGCATGCTGAGGACCAAACTTTCAAATCCTTATAACTCTAGAATGGATTCATATTTTTTTCACCAACCCAATGAAAGGTGCCATTCTGGAGCAAGGCCTTTTCTACCCTGAACATTTCAGACCACAATTCCAAACCATCTGGTTATTAGGCAATGACAAGAAAAACAGCAACAACCCCCCATTGTTTCACTTTTTCACTATCTGGATCATTTAATCCACACATCTGACTAAAACAAAGGCACATCAAGAGACCTTACCCCCGACCAGATGCAAAATTTTGTGGAAATCTGTTGAATGGAACAAAGCTATTAAAGTGCAAAGTTAGGGGTCTAATATTAAACAACCTACTCAACCCTAACAAATAGTAGCCCACCACACCACTATAATACAATATATATATATACTGTATATAAAATACATAAGCCGTTGCAGTGGCGTTGTGAAGGTCATATCACTCAAGTAGAGATAAATGTATTATTCCACCACACACCATTCTTGTATTGAAGTGAGCGGTGCGGTGCCACAGTTTCACTTGGAATGGAACCATGCTGGATCTGCCATGTTCCGGAATCCCGAACTTTTCAACAATAAAATAAAGCAAGTTAAAACACCCCAAAAAAAAAAGTGTTTTCATTGCAAAACACCTAATGGGGGGTAAAGCTTTGGGCGATGGGGAGATCCTGCTGACAGCTTTCCTTTAAAACTGCCATTCTTTTCTTTGAGACTCTCTCTCTCTCTGATCCTTGGTTCTTACAGTTCTAGTTCCAAATATTAAGTGAAAATAACAAGTTATAAGTGGAAATAATGTGTTATATGTAAAATTGTTAACCCAATTGTAAGAAAGGTTTATTTATTAATGTTTTGTTCATTTTCAATTAATGTTTCACATGTTGAAGAAGTAGAGTGTTTATTGTACTATTCTTGTCCATTCAGTACAGATCAGGGCAACAGGTTTACAGGGATGTATTTGTCAGAATCTCATGTTTTACTTCTGTCTTTTTCTTATGAAGTTCATGTATTTCATAATTTTCAATATAGTGAGTGCACATGTAGATTGGTCACTACCCCATCCACTAAAAATGATAGACAGTTAGAGAAAAGGAATAATTTAAAAAGATGAATTATGTTATTGTTACTTATGTCTGGATCAATGCATCCACATCCTGGGCCTAACTTTTCTTCTGAGATAGACTTTGAGTCAGCCACAGTTAGTATTAACAAGGGTTCTGTCTCTCCTACTCTTAAAGTTGTTCATTTGAACATACAGAGTGTGTTATCTAAATGGTCTCAATTTGTGGCCTGGTCCCAATATCATTCTTTTGATATTATTACTTTATCTGAGACATGTTTGCATAATGGTATTAAAGACTCTGAGATTTATCTCTCTAATTATAATCTCGTTAGACAAGACAGAGAAGGAAAAAGAGGAGGTGGACTTGTAATGTACTGTATATTCTTTGTAAATTTGATTACACTATTTTTGACTTTTCTATGACAAATTCTGGATGTAATATGATTTCTATTGATTTGATTTTTGGACAAAGTAAACATTTGACTCTTAGTACTGTTTATTTTCCCGCAGTAAAATTTTAAATGGTTTAGATTTATTGACCCTTTTTCGTGAAGTTTTTCCCCCAATAGAAAATGGATTACTCTTGGTGACTTTAATTGCAGTTGGGATAAAAGTTTGAAGGGTGGAATGTCGTCGCAGATTCTCTTTACTGTCTATACTTTACCTTAAATTCTATATACTCAATAACCACACCCAATGGTTATTCCAATAAACTCAGTTTATTGTCTGCACACATATATGTGGGAGCCTCAGCTAAAAGACAGAGGCTCCTCAGACAAAGGTTTACACAGTATTTTATAACACTCTTAGCACGTACACATTTTGTTACAGCAAATAACATTATGAGTCGTGGTACTATCTCAGACCCACCCCAATTTCTACATACCTTTCCCATATATAGAGTTGTTTTCTGAAACCTTGCTTCTTCTTATCTCAAACCTAAGGAGCTGGTTTCAGCCTACAAGTTACTGTTTTTCTGCTTGCCTTGCGATTCATATGAACTTGCAATGACCCTTAGCTTTTACTCAGACTTGGCTAATATCCAACTACACTAGCAGCTCTACACTATAGTACACTGTAACACACTCTACTTTATATGCATGCATGAATCCACTCTATATGTATGCATAAAAGAAAGATATATAAAAGAAATTCCTCCACACTCCCCCCTTTTGATACTCTGTATCAACTAACCACCCCCCTTTTTATTTATATGATTTAAAACTGGTTGCCAGCATACAGATAGTTACGGCATTTATAAAAAACATGCTGTTTTGGAGTTGATACAGAGGTAGTTACAGATGGAACACAAATGGTGAGTTTGTAAAACATAATACAGAATTGAGGGATGTCAACACCACAATTGAAATATGTGAAAAAATGCTAACATGTGACACCACATATAACACAATATAACATAACAATTTTGTTGATGAAAAAGAGTTTATGGAATCCACTTTGAGAGTGAATAAGGTAGATGCTACCTTGTGTTGAGGTGTGGCACACCCTTGGAGCTTGATTGAAGAATCTGTTGATAATGTCTCTTGACAGATAAGTCCTTATAAAACATAACAGTCCATGAAATTAACAGTTCATAAGTTCATATAAGTATCCACAGGTTGATGTAGTTACAGTACAGATGAAATGTCATTTGCAGAATGATGGTAACCCCACAAGGCATATGGGGCAATGCAGACAGTAATTTAAAAACAAAACACCAGCATAGTAGAAAAGTCAGTGTTCATTTTGCTGGCTGGCTGATTAGTAGACACACTGGCCAGGGGTGCATTGAGTCCTTTTAATGGAATAGCCACACACACACACACTGGCATGGCATTTGTTTTGTCATAGTTGATTACACCCCGGCATAAAGATTAACAGTCCATAAAAAGGTAACAATTGACAATAAACCATTAAGAACACAGTCCATAACAGAGCAATAGGGTTGTAGAAAGTACCAGCCATGTTTGGAACAAGCAGCAGCGAAGAAAATAGATGTATTGCTTGAAGGTCAATTGAAGCAGAATCTTCTCGCTGGAGTTGGGAGTGCCCTTCCCAGACTTAACTTCATAGTAAGCAGAAACAATAAGCTTGATTGCAGAGTCTGAACTGACTGGACTTTCTTCAGTTGATTTAAAGTTCTACAAATAGGTGTAATTTTGCTGAAAACATTACACTTGCAGAGGTAAATAATAACCGGATTCATGCAATAGTCCTTATTAGGAACCAGTCAGGCACAAAGATGGTGATAACATCAAAACTGTGGCAGTTGTTTTTCCTTTTTAAGGAAAAAGATGAAGGTCTTGGCCACTTAGATGAAAGTATTACTTCTGTTGAATGTGGAGATCTTATGTGTGCCACACCTTGGAAAACTGCAAACTTGCAAAGTGTGTTAGACACTGAATTAAAAAACACATAAATAACAATAACTTCTTGTTTTGTAAAGAGTGGTGTGACAGAGCCTAAATTCTGGCAATTAGAAAGAGAAAACATAAAAATGGGACATTAACCGCACACCTGGGGGTGCAGGCCGAGGTTCAATTATACCATTTGACCATCTGTAAATCATGACAATGTTATGGTTACCTCCTGCTTTTAAATCACAGCAGTTATGACAGTGATGAACATTATTTCCCTGTCTGTTGCAAGCAGGCCTGACGGAGACCTGAGTTATAAAATCCTGTGATGTTACAATACATAGATACGTAGATACATAGACAGTGTCAGCAGATAAGGGCCTATGGCCCACCCAGTCTGCCCATTTGAGCTTGTAAGTTCAGTTTGTTTTCCCTTACCCCTGACCTCTAGAATTCCTTTATGTCTATCCCATGCACTCTTAAATCCCATGATTGTTTCAGCCCCCACCACTTCCTCTGGCAGGGTGTTCCACTTGTCCACCACCTGTTCTGTGAAGAAATTCTTTCTCATGTTTCCTCTGAATTGTCCTCCCTCCAACTTCATCCCATGCCCTCTAGTCCTGGAACATCTTTTTCACTTAAAAATAGTGTTTTCCTGCACTCTGTTTCTCCCTGTAAGATACTTTTGTATGTCTCTTATCATATCCTCTCTCTCCCTCCTCTCCTCCAGGGAGTGCATGTTTAGTTCCTTCAACTTGTCTTCATAAGACTTGTGATGCAATCCATTTCTGCACCATTCTCACCCCTTGTACTCCCTCAGACCCATTACCACCCTCTTCCTCAGTAAAGACTGAGCAGAAATACCTGTTTAATATGTCAGCTTTACTGTTGTCATCCTCCACGTGACTCCCATCCTCCCCCTTTAGTCTCACTATCCCTCCCTTTGTCTTTTTTTTTTTTTTACTTATGTACCTGTAAAAGGTTTTGTCCCCTTTAACCACTGATTTTGCAATGTGTTCTTCTGTCTGAGCTTTGGCTTCCCTTACTGACTTTCCTGCCTCCCTTTGTTTCTCCTGGTACTTCTCCCTATCCCCTTCTGCCTGTGTCCTTTTGTATTGCCTGAATGCTATCTTTTTGGCTTTCACTTTCTTTGCTACCTCTTTGGAAAACCATAATGGTCTCCTCTTCCTTTTCTCTTGCTAACCTGCTTAATGCAGTTACACGCTTCAAACATATTGTTCATAACAGTATGCCTTTTACACAATGCAATTAGTGGGACAAATACATATGTTGTTGGCCTATGCCAATTTAATAACAGTGCCTATTGCACCTGTGACACGTGAAAAGGTCTACCTTTTTTACCCTGTATAGTGACATACTTTAAAGTACTGAGTGAGATAAGGCTTGAAGCATAGGTTTGGAGTACAATCTAAATTGTGCATATTATAATTGTTAAAATTGAAAATGACAAAACCTGCATAGAGTGCACTTATTTTTTAGGGGTACCTGTGAGTAATAAGACAAATGGAGCATTAATTTTACTTGTGGTTTTGCTTTGGAACATATTGTAGGGGTGGGTCAGCAATGCTGGCCCCAGTATTTAAGTTTGGTTATGAGCATTAAAAACATTATACATGTGGAGCACTTTTTTGAACACACACATGATACAGTGTAGCAAGATGTATATCAAAACATTATAACATAAACATGAAACATAAGCATGTTTGTAATAGAACAATTTCAGTATTGAGCATAATGCATAAAATACATTTTTAAACAACACATATAGACTGTAAACTTAGCTTAGAGTCCAGAAATGTTAGAGTACTGTGAATTTACTGGTTGAAAAATGCATTCATTGCTGTAAGGCAATGACAAAAGTTGTTTTGCATTTGTTTTAACAGGATAAGAAAGCTGAAAAGACAATCAAAAGAATGAATATGTGTGACATACATACACAACTTTACCCTCCAGCATAACTGATTACTTGCTGAGGGCAGAAACCCTTGTACCAATAATAGGTGTGAGATTTAACTGTTTGCAAACAGAAGGGCTTGAGCTGGGTTATGCTGTTAAAATACCTTGGGTCTTTTCTAAAACCTGTAAATAAGAAACAATTATTGGCAAATATACATTTTCTTTATTTACCCCTCTAGGGGAACAGTGATGTACCTTGCAACCTTTGTGGATATTACACTGGAAGGGGTAGAGGAAGGGTAGCTTACCCCCTCTCCCCAAGCTCCTACTGGTGGAAGAGACAGCTCGAAGTGAAAGAGACAGCTCGAATACTGTAGCAATAAAAAGGTTAGCTGTGGATGGTGACATGATCCCCACCTACTACACTTTAAATTATAACAAGATAATATTACAATTAGTTTAGTAAGTTTCATACCTTACTATAAAGATGGGGAACTTCTTTTTCTCTAGAAGAAAGAGAAGAAACACAGACAAACAACAAAAACAAACACACACCAGTTTAAAAATAAAACAAGATTATTTTCATAGGATAAAAAGCCAAGGGTCCCTGGGTTCCCTTATCCTAAGCATGACAAAATGTCAGCTGAGTTTATAAAAATCCAGATTGATGGTAATACCGTGCGTCGTATCTCTTAGAATGCATTTCAAAAAGACAAAAAAAATGATTACACCATGGTCACACATAAAAACCAAAACCATTGTTTTTTAACTGTAGATGGTAGACTCTCAAAAACAGCTGTAATAGTCCTTTTTTCAAAAGCGTACTATATATATATATATATATATATAATAAAAATATGGGGAGATGATGAATAATTCTCCCCTTCCAGCTGGAGTATTGCCTGTGTTGGCTGCAAGTCAGAAGCCATGAGAGGAGAAGAAAAGTTTGTTCCTCTTCACTTAGAATACTAGTTTTGCAATAAAAGTCAAATTACATGGTTCACTCTTGGTGTGCTTTCATGAAAACATACATTTTGTGTGAAAAGTTGTGCTTTAGGTATGGAATACACATCAAGTTTGAACTGGTAGTAACATAAAATGTTGAAAAGAAGGTCAAACAACATGCAAAAGGTCACAGTGTACATGCAAGGGTCGTTCAAACCCAGTTATTTATTTTTTTTAGTGTCCTTGAACACTACTGATATTAAATATCTTTACAATAAAACTGCTGGCCAAGACAGTACACACACATACGCGCAAAAAGAAATACTTAACACAAAATAAGACTGACATTGTTTCACACCAATTTGCTGAGGTAATGCCCATAGTTTCATTAGAAAACTGTACGTGTTTTAGATATATGTGCTGCCTCCTGCCTGTCTTGTAACACTGACAATTTTTAAACCAACACATTTATACATATCTCCATGCCAAATCTTTCCAGAACAAAACACTTTTTAAACACATTCTAACTCCTTTCAACACCTTTAAAACACAACACAACGTACCATCTGTAAGTGAACACATCTTGTATAACATGGTTACACCTTTTGGCACATAGCCAAAATATGGCACCCTGCCATTTTGCAAAAGTTTCTGATTATAACTAGAGTATGATAAAGCCATTTATAGCTGTTAACACATTACATTTTCACCTAGCAGTGGCTTGGCACATTGCTTGCAAACTACAAATCTTTCTGCACATTGCAATCTATGACGTCATATCTCTTTACCTTCAACACTACCTGCTTTAACAAGCAACTACATACAAAAGTTTTTTAATGACCCTGTCTAGGCAGCACAAATGTTTCATTAAAAATAAAGCCAATTAAAACAGTCAGATATGAGGCAAAGAAGCTTCCTCTTTCTTTTTTACTGTAACATGTTGTGCACCGAAGGCAGTCAATCCTGTCTCACAACCTTGACAACAGAACATAATTACAGAACACAGATATAAGCTAGAAAATATGCACGAGAAAGACAGAGCATTACCTTGTTTAGTATATGTATTACAGAAATAAAACAGACAGACATAAAACAACTTTGAATAAAAATTCAGACTTACCGGTGCCAAGGTATTTTCTTCTTCTTTCCGATACACAAGTCTGAGTAAGAAAACTGACTGCAGGACCTTCATGATAATTTCCAAACACTGCAGCTATTAACCCTTTCAAAGGTTTTAACCCTTTCAAATGTTTCTTTTGGCCATTTTAGTAACCTGCCAAACCAAGTCTTTTCCAGAGCTCTGGTTTGCAGTTTAAAACACAACAAAAAAATCTCTAACAGTACTAGGTTGAGATCCATCTGGTAGGGTCCCCGTATTTCCCATTGTAGTCCCTAAAGGCGCCTAACCGGTCTTGGGTGCCACCCAACACTCCTACTTTTGGGCATCCCTGATGCCAGTGCCCACCAGCACTCTTGGTGCCACCCAGCACCTAAGACAGTAAATGATGGCTGTCACCGCTAAAAGCGTCACACATGGTGGGACTTGAACCTCCGAGGCCACCCTCCCTGAGGCTGGGACTTGGCAGTCCGATCACAGTGTGACACGGAGAAGTGAAGCCATCCTGCCGACTACACCAAAAACTGTCACACAGATTCTCTTTACTGTCTATACTTTACCTTAAATTCTATATACTCAATAACCACACCCAATGGTTATTCCAATAAACTCAGTTTATTGTCTGCACACATATATGGGAGCCTCAGCTAAAGACAGAAGCTCCTCGAACAAAGGTTTACACAGTATTTTATAACACTCTTAGCACGTACACATTTTTGTTACAGCAAATAACATTATGAGTCGTGGTACTATCTCCAGACCCCCACCCCAATTTCTACATACCTTTCCCATATATAGAGTTGTTTTTCTGAAACCTTGCTTCTTCTTATCTCAAACCTAAGGAGCTGGTTTCAGCCAGCACGAGTTACTGTTTTTCTGCTTGCCTTGCGATTCATATGAACTTGCAATGACCCTTAGCTTTTACTCAGACTTGGCTAATATCCAACTACACTAGCAGCTCTACACTATAGTACACTGTAACACACTCTACTTTATATGCATGCATGAATCCACTCTATATGTATGCATAAAAGAAAGATATATAAAAGAAATTCCTCCACAGGAATCAGAGTGACTTTGGTTAATCTGGGTGTAACACAATTAAGGAAACTACCAGACTCATTTATAAAATAGGTGTAGGAACCATCCTTGATTGGATCATTGTCACTCATGTTGATAGAATTTTTAAATCTGAGGTTATGGCCGACACCATGAGTGACCATTGTCCTGTCAAATGTGAGTGGTCCATAAAATTATTAAAAAGTCCTCCCAGATATGTTGAATGTTGAAATTTGGCTAAGTTTACCCCCCCCCAAGGAATCCAAGATTTATATAATAAAAATGATTGGTCCCCTTTGGTAATTAGCACTAACATTGATGAAATGTAGAACATTTTTTGCATAGCTTATCATGCAATTGCAAATATAATCTCTCCTTAAAGAAATAAGAATTAGATCATTCAAACATGAATGGGTTACAAGGACCCTCATTCGCTAATGAGAAAACGTGACAGGTGTTGGAAATCTTATACTCTTTTCTAGAACCTTGATTGCTCTTCAAGAGTATAAGACACTTAGAAATAAGTGTAAATCTGAAATTAGGAAAGCTAGGGTCACCTACTGTTTAAATGAACAAAGAATTCCAGGGCCAATCTTAAAAAGACTTGGAGTTCCTTAAATAAAATTTTGGGACAGGATAAATTAGATTCCGTTCCTATTCTTCATCATAATGGACAAAGTATAACTGATCATCTTAGGGTATCTACTATTTTTAATAGTCATTTTGGGAACTTAGGCCCTTATAGAACTCCCATAGATTTGGATGATGTATCTGATAATAATGATATTCATAATGACACTAATCCAAAATTTTATTTTATGTCTCTTTCCCCTTCCTCAGTAAAAAAATACTTTTTGAAAAATAATTCAAAACCTTCTCAGGGCCAGGATGGTGTTGATGTTAGGATAATTAGAATGGGTATTGATTGTTTTGTTTATCCATTAGTTCATATCTTTAACTTTTCCTTATATCATAATTTTTTCGGTAGCTGGAAATGAGCAGTTATAAACCCATCTAAAGAATGGAAATCCTTCTTTAGTTACTAATTATCATCCTATTTCCCTTTTATCGCCTATTTCAAAAATTCTGGAAAGGATTGTCATGGACCAAACCTTGGATTTTCTTGGGAGGTATTCTTTGTTATCAGAGAACCAACATGGCTTTAAGCCAGGATATAACACTGAAACAGCCTTGGTGGGGTTCACGGGCAGTGTCCATGGAGCACTTGATAGTGGACTTTCATGTGCGGCACTGTTCGTGGACCTCACCAAGGCTTTTGATTTGGTTGAATTTGATCTTCTTCCTGGTGTGCTTCAAGATCTTAATTTTTCTGATGAAGTAAATATGTGGTATCAACATTTTTTCTCTGAAAGATCATTTAGAATGATTATTGGTTCATCTTTATCCCATTCTCTTCCCTTAGTTTGTGGTGTGCCCCAGGGTACAATTCTGGGACCACTTATTTTTTCCTTATTTATGAATTCCGTATCTGATATATGTACAAAAACTAAAATGATTCTTTATGCAGATGACGCTGTTCTTTTTTGTTCAGATCCCAGACCCAATGTTGCCCTTTCCTATCTTCAAACTGATTTTAATTTCCTGCATGATTGGTTATCCTTAAGTCACCTGGTTTTGAATTCCCAGAAAACCAAAGTAATAGTGTTTTCTAAAAAGAAAAATGTACCAATTGATTTGCTTCCAATTTCTGATAGCACAGGAAACATAATTGAGAATGTATCTGTTTTTAAATACTTAAGAATTACGTTGGACACACATTTTTCTTTTGAACCTCACATTCAGAATCTTAGGAAAATCCTTCATCAGAGGTTGGGTATACTTTATCGAGTTAAATCTTTTTTGACTTTGGAATCCAGAAAGCTCTTAGTTCATAGCTTTCTGTTCTCCATCTCGATTATGGCATACTGATGTATACATCCTCATGTACTAATGTTTTGAGTCCTCTTAAAGTAATTTACCATTCAGCTCTGAGATTTTGGCCAATTTACCCTTTCGAACCATTGCTCTGATCTGTACAATCAGTCATCTTCCTTATCTTTGAAAATCGAGTACTTTATAAGATGGGCATTTTCTTATTTAAAGTTAAATGTAATTGTTTTCCTTATTCTATTTCTTTAATGTTTCCTAGACTAGTTAATGCGCTGTTTACTAGGTCCCAGCACAATTATAAATTTAAAATACCATTTTTTAAGACTACTTTTGGGCAAAGATCCTTATTATTTAGAGCACCTAGTTTTCTTAATAGAATCCCATTAGAAATTGTTCAGAATAGTTCTTTTCAGGATCACATGAAATCTTCAGAAGTTGTTAATAATAATAGCTCCTATCAGGGTTTTAAGACACAGTTAAAACAGTGGCTATCTTTGGAAACATGATGTATTTTTATGTATTGCATTTATTGATTGAATGTTTTGTTTGTATTATGTTTGTTTGTTAATATTTTGTGTGTTTTTTAGTTTTAAACTTGTCTCCAATGAAAATGGGCAGTTTGCTCATTTGGATTTACAAGTATAAAAATAAAATAAAAATGTATTCACCACTGATGTGGTGTATATGTATGTATATATATATATATATATATATATATATACAGTATATATATATATATATATATATATATATATATATATATATATATACACAGTATATATATATATATATATATATATATATATATATATATATATATATATTCTCATGGCAAAAATGTGTTTAATGCAACAGTTAGGGTTAAAGCAACAAAAGTGAGGAAATGAAATGTTAGGGTTGACCCCTAACCCCAACCACACAACCCACACACCATTCTCCACAGACTGAGAGATGCCAGGGTGATCCATGGGGTTGTGAGGCCTAACTCTCACCCAAGGGCTTACATAACTATTACAAAGTACAGTTCCAGTTCTGTGCAGGAGGGAGTTGCAGTCTCAGGGAGCCAGGCCAATTGCTTACTCCGTAGGGATCCTCAGTACAGAAAGTTAATCAGGGTTAGTCCAAGAAGCCATCAATACACAAGGATTTTACCTCCCTCACCACCCGACCTGGTGGGGGGGGACAGGACTTATCAGGGAGTAGCAATGGAAAAACATACACATAGTATCTGTATTCGGTTTATATTTAGAGTTAGTAATGTCCCCCAATGCTGTGAAATCACACTGATGAAGAAGAGTGTTTCTGTGTTGCATGTCTCCTCCGCCATAATTTGGCTATTCAGGATGTGGGATTCTTCTTCTAAGAAGCTTCATAATTCAGGTTGCAGATGTTGCAGTATAGCCCCCACTGCGAGATCACCTTCTATTGCTGACTGGCCTGCCGCCAAGCCATAAATAAGAGCCTGTGTTTTAAATTCTCCATTGCCAGATCTGGACAAGTGATACCCAGTTTCCGTAGGGTTTGGTGCTGCCTCTCTGAGTGATTCAAATGATTGGGACACAGAGTCCATAAAAATTTGCAGTCTGGCTGGGTAATTCAACTGAATTCTGGTACTCTTTTCTTTAACTTGCTTAATAATACAGTATCTCAGATGGCCTTGCATTTTGCATTAAGCAGATCAGAAAAATCCTTATCAAAGAAAATCTGTTGGCTGTTCAGTTGCAAATCTTTTGATTTCCATGCAGATTGTAAAACTAGCTGTTTCATGGGATGTTCTAACATGCAGACTATAATTGAGTGGAGCTTGCCTTCTGGTCCATGGATTTTGTAGCAGAGATTGATAGGCCCATGATAGGTCACGAGAGGTTGTCTGGGATTTTGAGAACTGACCACAGAGTATGTTCAATGAAGGTTTCCATTAATTTTTTTATTAGTTGTTTAACCAGGAGTAGCACACTAAGCTGAAGGCTTTTACAGGTCGACCTGGGAGCTCAGGTTCACACAGTATGCAAGTGGAAGCTGTGGGATTCAACCAGGTCTGGTCTGCTGGATGGCACCAGATTTGTAGCTCAGAGCCTTAAATTACTGCGCTATACTGCCTCCCTTGATGGGAAGGCTTTCTTCATATCTTCGGGCACTCCATGGATTCTGAAGTTATTGCAGTGCACCCAGTTTATCCTGGTCATCAGAGTGAGCCTGTAACTCTCATTCACAGTTTTAAAGGTATAAGATGGCATGGTCATGTATGCCAACTTTGTCAGTTAAGTCCCCTACTACCATCCCTGTAGCTGTGGTGCGAACATTTATTTTCCTTAAATCTGCCTTAAGGCTGGCTACAGATGTTTCCAGGTGGTGGATCACTGACATAATTCCATCCAATTTGGAAATAACTGTCTTAGTCTGGGCTGCCATAAATACTGCCTAGACCATCAGTGCCAAGAGTCGGGGATTTCAGCCTGCTTGCAAGTGGTGGGGCAATTCTGTTCTCTTCTGCCATCAATGCTTTCAATTTAGCAGCTTGGGTAAGCTGTTTTCTACTTGTTTGTTGCCATAGCTTGGTTAAGGTGCTTTGTATTCAGAATAAAGTGGGGTGAGCAAGTAATCTGAAAGTTTAGAACTTTAATTGCCTATGGCACAAAGAACACTAAAATTACACCGCCATCAAACCCAGAGCATCACCAGAAGTCCCTCTTCATTAAATTATTAATCTCAGTTTTTACCTTTGTCGCTACATTAACTTCCTTTGTCCTGAGTTCTCAGTAGTTACTGCTCTCCATATTCATACTACCAGGACAGTCAATGACACCATCAGTGTTGGAAATGGAAAATATGTACTGGGGAAACCCACCACCTTTGCTGTAGGATGAAACATATCTGACAGGGGTCTGAGGATATGCTTCCTCATTCAGGGACACCGGTTTACTGTGATTGAAAAGTAGCAAAACCCATTTTCCTAAACAGAAAAAATGGTATTGTCACCAGTGTCTACTGAGCCAAAATCAGTTTTTACAGGTGTTTTGTTTTTGTGTTTTAACAATTTTTTTGTCAGCTAACACGTATTTTAGCAGTTTTACTGCCTAGTATTGTGCATCAATCCTTCGAGTTATAACACATAATAAAATCTATTATAAGCGCAACCTGTACCTCACTTTAGTTTTGTGTCTTATATGTATACACAGTCCTCTCACTATGACCAATGTGTGTTTGCCCAAGTGATCTGAGTGTGCAGATCTTGGGGGCCGGTGTGTGTGTGTGTGTGTGTGTGTGTTTGACCTCATATATGCCATCTCGAGTCAACCAGCCTCATATGTGACAGCAGCAGTGCCATTGCCTAATTTCTCAGGAGTGACAGCAGCACTATGGCCCCCATCCCTGAGGGATGACAATGGCAGCAACAGGGACAGCACTATGGCTCCCATCCCTCAGGGGTGATGGCAGCAGCATTATGGCCTTCACCCCACAGCGGTGATGGCAGCAGAGGGAAAAAAATACTGTGTGTCTGACCACCAGTGCACAGCAGTACTATGGCCCCTTGCCCTCAGGGATGACAGCAATTACACTGTAGCCCCATCCCTCAGGTGTGATGGCAGAAGCACTATGGCCCTCATCCTTCAGGTGTGATGGCAGAAGCACTATGACCCTTATCCCTCAGGTGTGATGGCAGAAGCACTATGGCCCTCATCCCTCAGGTGTGATGGCAGAAGCACTATGGCCCTCATCCCTCAGGTGTGATGGCAGAAGCACTATGGCCCTAATCCCTCAGCTGTGATGGCAGAAGCACTATGGCCCTCATCCCTCAGGTGTGATGGCAGAAGCACTATGGCCCTCATTCCTCAGGTGTGATGGCAGAAGCACTATGGCCCTCATCCCTCAGCTGTGATGGGAGAAGCACTATGGCCCTCATTCTTCAGGTGTGATGGCAGAAGCACTATGCCCTCATCCCTCAGGTGTGATGACAGAAGCACTATGGCCCTCATCCCTCAGGTGTGATGGCAGAAACACTATGGCCCTCATCCCTCAGGTGTGATGGCAGAAGCACTATGGCCCTCATCCCTCAGGTGTGATGGCAGTAATGACATTGCAGCCCCCATTCCTCTGGGGTGATGGCAGTAGTGGCAGCACCAGTCCTTCCTTCAACACCCATACCCCATATGCCCAAGTTACAAATTTCTGGTCTCTTATCTTGTCAGAAGTCAGATGTGAATTAAGCTAACCCACCAGATTCCAAGGTGGACTGCCTCAGTTTGGTCCTATTTAACTGACTGAACTGGCTTCTTTGAAATAAAGTCTGACCAACCCTGCATAGCACAGCAGCAACTCTCTTGACCTTAGGTTAATAGTCCACACCCTTAATGAATTAATCCACTCACCTTCATTCTGAATTTAGCTCTAAGATACAGGCAATTCCCCAAGAAATGGAAATGCATAGTTGTCACGCCAGTCCACAATTGCGGAGATCGGGTGAGTCATGCCAACTATAGGCCCATTTCTATACCCCCCAAGCCCTGGAATGGATAATATCAGACCAACTGGTGGACTTCCTAAACAAATATAACATCCAGTGCCCTCAACATCATAGCTTCCAGAAGGCCCACAGCACCAATACTGCACTATTGGAACACAGACTTTATCCATCAGCACTGGACAGCAGCCAGCTAGTGGAGTCGGTATACATCAACCTCACAAAAGCTTTTGATACTGTCAACTGCAGTATCCTACTCAACAAACTATATGCTTTTGAGTTATCTCCAGACACAGTTCGGTGGTTTAAAAGTTACCTTGGTAAAATCAATGGGTCCTCTTCAGATAGCAAGCAGGAGACAATCGGTGTCCCATGAGGTTCTATCCTTGGCCTGCTCTATTCAGCCTGTTCTAATTCATTGCCCTGGCCTACCCTGATAACATCCTGCTATATGCAGCTATCTTCTCCAGTAGCCCACACCTACTAGAATCTAAACTCCAAAATAGAATTGCAGTATTAGAGGACTGGTTTACTCAAAACAAGCTTCTCCTGAACTACAAAAAAACTAAGGTTATGTTGTTTACTAACAGCCAGAGCAAATACAGAGCTAGTCAGCTGACCATCCTGCACAACACGCAGGAGCCACTCGATCAAGTCAATACCTTTAATATTTAGGTGTCACACTGATATCTCCTCTCCTTTATCCACCACATAGACAATGTTGTAAAGACAGCCAACACCAGAATTTGTATCCTTTACAGACACAGACACAATATGACCCCAGAAGCCTTGTCTCTGGCCTTCAATAGCTCTATAATATCTGTCATAGACTATGGGCTGATTGTGTACAGTATGGCAAACAGATACAGCCCAAAGGGTCAGAACTGCCCTCAACAAGCCTTGCAGGCTCACCCTGGGGTCACACAGGTTCATACACACACCTGTGAACTTTATTCCAAGTCTAAGTGGCTTAATCTTCAGGGGAGGATTAAATACCAGACCTGTCTGCTAAGGAGAAAAGCTTTCCTTGGTCTAACTCCTCAACCCTTTACAGACCTCCTTAAACCTGTGTCTAACTCATGACAGACCAGAGGAAAAAACACAAAATGCTCTACATATCCCTTTCCATCACATGGCACTTGCACAGAGATCCTGCGCTTACAAGGCACCCATCTGATTCAGTGACCTACCCCCAGAAGTAATAAATGTGCCTAAACTTGGAACTTTCAAGAAATCCCTACTCAAACACCCGACAGTACTCAGCTCCTGTGACTGCAGGTTCTAACCTCCCTCCACCCCCCTTCTGTCTCTTCACTCCTTGCACACCCATTCACCTTTCCCATTTTCCTCAGTCATTCCCCTACATCTTCTTACCCACTCACATTTCCCTCTCTTCCCAACCCTCACCTCCTCTGTCACTACTCATTCCACTCCCTGTAATCGTCTCCTCTCTCACCATCCTCTTCCAACATCCTTTTCTCAACCCCCACCAATAATCACTGACAAGGACACCTCTGTCTGTGCCATGTTTTTCTACCCCTACCTCCAGCCCTTTCCCCTTTACCCCTTGTCATAGCCCTGAATGCTGCACTATCTACCCTCTCCACCTCTCCTCAATGCACTAGTCCTGTGACCTCTACACTCATAGCTTATCAAAACTGTCACAAATACTGTCTGTACTTCGTCGTATGAACTAATACATTTGCTTCTTGTATAGTACAGTTTCTTTTCCATAGATTTTTCCTCTTGTAACCCTAGGATTTCACCAATGATTGTAAGTTATGTGTTGTACTTGACTATGTCTATACCTTGTATTTTTTATTCTGTATGTACTAATTGTTTGAACCTTACCTGATGTGGAACCTTTGTAAAAGAGCTTTTAGCTCAAAGGTGCAACTCCGAGATGACACATAAATAAATAAATAAATAAAGTGTCTTCACCTAAAAAATCCACAGTGATTGGTGGAAGACCTTCTAATTGAAAATCATGCATCTCCCAAATATGTGGATAACTTTTTTTTTCTTGGTCTCCTTGAATTTAGGGATCTAGTTGCTATCACTGAGACCTGGTACAATGGAAACCAGGACTGGGATATGGCACTACCAGGATTTACTCTGTTCAGAAGGGACAAGGTCAAAAGAAAGGGGGAGGAGTAGCTCTTTATATAAGTAACAGTATAAAGGCTACATAAATACAAGGGGATTGGGGGAACAGAGGTACTATGGATCACTCTGGAGAAAAGGAATGGGGCTGTTATCCATACAGAAGTGATATACAGACCTCCTGCACAGATGGAAGAAGTGGATGGGGAAATTCTGGAAGCAATCCACTGGATGGCCCATAAGGGAGAGATGTTGATGGTGGGAGACTTCAACCTACCTGACATGGATTGGAGACTCCCAGCAGCAGCAAGTTCCAGGAGTAGGGACATCTTGGACTCCTGGCAGGGGGCATTCCTGAGGCAACAGGTAATGAAACCCACTCATGAGGAAGTGTTACTGTACCAAGAGCTGACATATAGGGACAGTGTTGCTGACATCACAGTGGCGGACCAGGTATCCTATGATAAGGGCATTCATTACTGAGTGCTTACAAAAAGGATGACTCAGTAGCAGCACCTGTTCACAGGACTGCTGGACAGAGGGGAAAATACGGCTATAGTGACATCCTGTTGCTATATGTATATGTGTGTGTAGGGGGAGTGAGCATGCCATGCGATGGGCGGAAGGGGAGGGGGGTATGTGAGGTGTAGTGTGGCAGTGGGTTGCCAAGCTGGCCGTGGGGTGTGGTGGGTTCATGACAGGCTAGGGTTGGGAGGGTGCTGGGTTTGAAGCTGGGTGCATGAGTATTTTTGCGCCAGTTCGTTAATTTTTTGTTTGTTTGTTTTCACCCCCCCCGACATGCACCCCACTTGAGCTGAGAATCCTTTAGTAGGGGAGTGTGGGGGAAAAACAAAAGAAACTATGTTTCCGGTGCCCCTTTGGTCTGTGCCATGAGTGTACTTTGGTGAAATTGATTTTGCCAATGTACACTAGCCTTAATGGTGATCGCCTTTCTGTGAACGCCATTATCACATAGAACCTGGGGACCAGTGACCATTGTGTGTTGTAGTCTGGTATAAAAACTGAGTTTGTACTGAACCACACAAGGCAAGGGTCATGGACTTCAGGAGGGCAGATCTCAAGACATTGGGAGAAAGCCTCAAGGAAACCCTAGCAGGGATAGGGATGCTAGGAGGAGTAGAAAACCAGTGGGAAAAAATAAAAGATGGCATTGAAAGAGCTACAAATCTCTGTGTCAGGCAGGTATGCAAGAGCAAGAGGAAAAAGAGACCAGTATGGTTCTCTAGAGAGCTAGCAGAAACAGTAAGAGTGAAAAAACTAGCATTTAGAAAGTACAGAAAAACAGGAGGAGGAGAATAAGATAAATTACCAGGAGAAACAAAAGGAGACAAGGAAGGCAGTGAGGAGAGCAAAGGCACAAACTAAGAAGAATATTGCTGAATCAATAAAGAAAGGGGCTAAAGCCTCCTTCAGATATATTAGTTAGAAGAGGAAGACCAAGGGGGGGATAACAAGGACAAAAGGCAAAGGAGGGGTCTGTGAGAAAGGGGATCAAGGGAAGGTGAACATATTGAACAGATACTTCTGTTCAGTATTTACAATAGAAGGAGTAGGTTACGGGTCAAAGATAAAGAACAGGGGCAGAATTGGTAAGGAGGTGGACACTAGTCCTTTTACAGAGGAGGAAGTCCTCATGGTACTAGCAAGATCAAAAGTTGACAAGGTAATAGGACCAGTTGGGGTTCACCTTAAGATACTGAAGGAGCTCAGAGAGGTGCTGGCTGCACCCCTGGCAGCTTTGGTCAACTTACTGTGGGAAATATGGATTGTTCTGCGGGACTAGAGAAGGGTAGATGTGGTCTCACTTCATAAAATTGGAGTTAGGGAGGAGGCAGGAAATGACAGACTTGTTAGCCTGACTTAGGTAGTGGGCAAGGTGATGGAATCACTATTGAAGGTAAGGAAGTGGAATACCTTGAAACAAGTGGGTTGCAGGATCAAAGGCAATATGGTTTCATGGGGGGAGGTCTTGTCAGACAAACCTGATCGAGTTCTTTGACTGGGTGACCACAGAAGTGGATTAGGATGGAGCGGTGTATGTGGCCTACCTTGATATTTAAGAAGGCCTTCGACACCGTTCCACATAGAAGACTGTCGAACAAGTTAGCCTGTCTAGGAGTGGGACAGAAAGTAGTAAACTGGGTTAGAAGTTGGTTGAGCAACAGGAGTCAGAAGGTGGTGGTAAATGGAGTCCTCTTGGGAGAAGGCAGGGTGACCAGCGGGGTGCCTCAGGGTCAGTACTAGCCTAGACCCAGTCCTCATCAATGTCTTTATCAGCGACATTGCTGAAGGGCTAGAATATGCACTCACTAGAGGACAGAAGGGAAAGGGGGATATGATAGAAACATTCAAGTACATAAAGGGTATTAATAAGATACAGGAAGGTAGCATTTTCCACAGAAAGACAGACTCAGGGATGAGGGGTCACTCTATAAAGCTGGGGGGGAGGCTCAGAGGGGACATGAGGAAATACTTCTTCACAAAGACGGTGGTGGAAGCCTGAAATGGCCTCCCAGCAGAGGTGGTAGGTGCCAAAACAGTTGCAGGATTCAAGCATGCTTGGGACAAATTCAATGGGACCTTGAAAGTAACACAAGGGCTGGGGACAACTGGAGATCATGAAGGGTCTGTAATGGCACAGTAGATAGGGAAAACTGGCAGACAAGATGGCCAAATAGTCTTTATCTGCAGACAACTTCTATGTTTCTGTGTTTCTATAAAGGGAGGGCTGTCTCAGTTTTCATGTCTGAGCTCAGATGTGAACTGAGCACCACTCTGCCCACTGGCATCATACAGTACCTAGGGCTTCACCTTTTGTGTGTCCTGTTATGGCTGGGTTATATACCACCATCTGACCCACATCTAACCATAGCCTTATACACTTACAAGTATTAGTGCCTTACCACAGTCTTATAATGTTTTATCTTGTTGTATTACTTATATTAGTGTTCTTTGTTACATTTGCTATGCTCATATTTGTCTGCAATGCATTTTCTTATACGATATGTTTCTGCCATATAGTCTTTATACTCATAATCACTCATATTCTGTAGTTTTCCACTATTGTGACACGTTGTGTAGCTTTACAACTATGCTGCAAACATTTCCAGACTCACCGTCTGAAAATAAAAACAGATAACACTTATTCTTGCTGAATATGAGTTTCTTTATACAGAGATTCTTCCTTATTTCTTATGTAATTGCCCAAGGGAGCCACCTTATTTACATGCCTTATCCAATGATATGTTTATCATACCTGTAAGTGTACTCTTATAAGTTATATATAATTGTATGCACACCAGCTCCTCAAAGAGAAAGAGACCATACTTGAGGAATGGTGAGAAATCGGCTCCCTTGTGATTGCTTTGCTTCACTTGTTATGGTTTGAGTATTGTAATAAACTTCTTTTATTACTTCTACTTGTTGCTTTCTTTGTTCAGCATACCATGCAAAGAACCTATGGTGTGATATTTTCACATATAATAATGGTAAGCCAGCCTGTCATGGTTTTGTCTGGCATAGAATAACACTCATTTTACTTAGTGATTTGAGTTCTGAGATGTGACTTTCCTCAGAGGCAAGTAGCAACAAGTTTGACAGCTTAGGGACTCCGTGCGTGGACTGGGACTCCATGTGCAGACTGCTACTCATTGTTTTGTGAATTCCTCCTTCACAGGAGTTCACAGATGCCATCCATCTGTGTGTGTTTGGGTGCTGTGGTTGCAAACACAGCGGTAAGCCCACAGAATGGTTTAAAGATTTCTCTGCTTATTGACATGTCTAAAATATGCAGAGTTGAGAGGAAAAATCTCGGCTTATCTCACTGCACAAGGTGGGTGGGATATGCTTATAAAACTATAGTTAACTAAAGATGTTTTGGATCCAATTGTGTTGATCTGTGTGCAGTATATTGAACTGATACAGTCAACTACGATGCAGTCCTCTACAGGGCTGCTTTGGAGGCTTTCAAGCCTAATAGGGTTAATGGCTACTGATCAATCGGTGGCTGACCCATCTAATAAGTTTATTATAGACATCCATGAGGAATCCTCGCTAATGTGATTCACAGACCAAACATTTGTCTCTTCTGACCCTGGAGTTTTTTGTTTTTTTTTTAAATGGAAGTATGTCTGGCACGTCTGTTGTCTCTGTCCATGTGTTTTGGATTTGTGGTGAGTACACTTTAATTATATCTGTTGGCTGATCCGCCTTTTATTGTGTTCTATAATGAATCTAAGTGTAAACACTTTTGTCTATATAGCTGTTCCTTGCTACTCACTTTAAGAAAAGGACTACGTTTACTAGTAGTATGCCATATCTTGCTATGTATTCCCTAAATGCTTAGTTTACTCTGCTAGATTGCAGACAGCACGCTCAAGGTCACGCTGTTCCCTGCAGTTCTGATAGTGACTAATTGGAGAATGTTTAAAAAACCCAGCAGAAACATTAGTGTATTCTGTAATGAATGTTAAGGTTTAATGGTATCAGTTTCATTAACAATAATGAGATGTTTGATTTTAACACTGTCTTGAAATCAGTAGTTAGTGTTGGCTGGGATGCAAGAGTTAAGTCTGTCTTTTACTCTGATTGCGTCATGTAGCTTTGTTCACTTGAGCTAATTATTTTTTTTAATTAAAAGAATCTTTATTTACTTATTCCAGATTTGCCTTCATCGGTGACGTAGTGTTGCAGAAAATGTTTTTGAATGTGCCATTCTGGATTTTAATGTGTGGAAATATTTGTAGTTGGGAAACACTGTGCCAGATTCAGGGTCTGCTATATCTGTTACTGTTATCAGTTATCAGAATCCTTAACTATGTTTTCTGAAGCTACACTGTTTTTCTTTTTTTATGTCATTTGTAATGAGGAAAATCTGCTTATAAAATGGCTGACACCTTTGGCTTGTTGCCAATTACATATTCCAGTTTGCAGTGTGTTGGCACATTGTCCGCAAACTTTTTTATCTTTCAGATAACTGGTTCGTTTAATGTTGAAGTATGCGGACTGGTGTCCCTAGTATTAATTAAAGTTAATCATAGTTTGTTGCCAAAAAATAAAGGATAAAACAGAAGCATGATGCAAATGCTTGCAAAGGTTTTCTATGTTTTTTTTTTCCAATATGGCCTCTCCATTTGACATCATAGAAATAGTGATGGTTCATCAATTTTGTTTTTGCTGCCTCAGCAGGTGGCTAGAGAGGGTTCTTTGATCTGTAAGACCTCTCATTCAGCATGGTGTTCAAGGCCACTGCAGCTATGGCTGGGTTTGGTCCCAGGAAACAACATTTGCAGAGTGTGTGACCTTTGGCAAGTCTCTTGACCTCCTTGTGTTTTTGAGCTGTACCTATTTTTCCAGCTCACAACTGATGTACCTCCCTAATTAAATCAGTATTTCTTATCCAAATACAACTTTAATGGGGCCTGCATATTAAGAGTACTTTTGTTAGGCCAGCCTCTCAGTGCAGTGGTTGGGCTACTGCTCACGGCCCCAGTGACCCGGGTTCAGGAACAGACTCAGGCTGCTTGAGGGCTGGCTAGGGGGAGGAAGATTGAGCACTCATAGGCTGCTCTCCTCCTCAGGAGAGGGTGGGTTGCAGGTCCCGACACTCTACCACCACCTGGGTGACCACTGGTGGAGGTGCAATGAGACTGGCAAGAAGAGGGAAGGAGGACGTTGGCCAGGAGCTGGAGCATCTGCATATTGCAATGTGCACCACCCTTTGGCTCCCCTAGTGTGCTGATGCCCTGAGGGGTGGCACCAGAACACAGAAAAATACCCCGGCAGCCATAGATGGTATCCAGCTCCTCCAGATCCCACAACCGGGCTCCCAGAGAAGACCACCAAGGACCTCCTGATGCACACTATAATGGACTGGAGGGGGTAAGTGGGGACCCCCTCCTCCCTACTTGGGGGGGCAGGCTGAGGCATGATGGAGGTAGGTCCTGTGACCTTATACGAGAGGTACCTGAGGAGGGACTAGGAGACTCACAGCCTAGGACACCTGGAAGGGAACCACTGTGATAGAGAGAAGGGGGCAGTAAAAAAAATGAATATAAAAAAAAAGAGTATGTTTGTTAAAAGTTTTTTTTCCAGTCCTCCTCATCTTTACGTGATGTTAAGACTGCAGTTTTTCTTCTGGGCTTGCAGCCATGAAGCTGCTTGCTATCTACAAACTCACCCATTCCTATGTAAGCCTTCCTTTATAGAAGATCTCATGGCTTCTTTGTCCTTGTCCTGTATCACATATCCTCATACATCGCACAGCAATCAGAAGGGGGGGCTGATCACCCCCAGCATTTGTAATAAGCCGTTTGCTTTAACAAGCTAGCTACACAATGTACACTGCCACAATAAGTATGTCTGTTTTGAGAGATTTTACCATTTATGTTACAGGCCTAATTTAACACCCTTTTAACAATGTTGTATGTACAAAATGCCAGTATTATAACTTGTGTTATTTATCAGAATAATGTGTGTGGTCATGACACAGTTCTAATGTCAAATTCAGAGAATTAGAGATGCCTATTACTCTGACAATAATTTATTTCATTTTCAGGAATTCATCAGAGTGTACTAGTAGCTACAATAAAAAGATCCTACTCCCAAGGGTATGAATGCATATATCTTTATAATGTTAATATCAGTATCAGCATTTTGGAAACCAATGCTAACCTTCCAAAAGGAGAATGCTCTAAGTAAATGAGATGTTCCCTTTCGTGGCTTGTGTTTTATATTTTCTCTCTTACAGGGATAAGACTATCCTTCACAAGTAACCACTGGTAATGTGTAAGTGTATTTTAACCAGTGGCCCAATTTCACTATAATGTTATTATAGTTTGCATCATAGTGGGATACTGTATTGCCCCGTTTTTTTGTTTTTTTTTGTACAAGTTAGGTCAAACCCATCAGCATTTATTCAGCATACAACCTTTCAGGTGATGACAGATTGGCAAAAATCAGTTTGCCAATATGTCTCGATAAATATCCACACCTCTGTTGGGAATAAAGTGTTCTCTAACATTTATGGAAACACCTGTTACTGGTCAATTTGATATATTTACTATTGTATGGTCAGGCCTCTGTTCCAGCATTGGTCATATAGTATCCTATTATCTCTGTGATGCCTCTTTTACAGAGGAAGGAACTCAAGGGGGGGGCATGATTTGTATATATGCCCACCCCATGTAACTGATCACTTACTGTACATTAACACCTGTTTTAATAACTGGTGTGCTTGAAAGAGGCTAATAATTGTTGGGACAGTTAATGACAGAGTTAGCTACTAACACATCATTGCATGCCTATTTGTTTAACAAATAACAGTCTAGGAATAGTGTTAGCTGTACAGTACATGTGCTATTTAATATAAGCTGTATTCACTGATAGAAAGCTTTTATGGTTCATCAGTGATGAGTATGTATAATACTGCAGCTGCTACCATTCTTAGTATGACTCGCCATGTCTATGATGTTTCCATAGATATGATATACTGTAAGCCTAGCCTCCTGAACTATACAAGGAGCTCAGGGGAGGGGGGCTTGAACCATGCCACCTACGGTGGTTGCAAATAAATAAAATTCCTTCTGGATCTGACTGAGGTACAGCTAGCAGATCCAAAAATGGGGAGGTAAACCCATACTCTTTAAGAGCACACAACAAGAAAATTGTGTGTTTGCTAATAGCCCATTTGTTGGTTACAAGTTAAAAAAAAAAAATATATATATATATATATATAAAATGAACTCTAACATTATAAACCAGCTTAGCCTCTCTGCAGTCTAGTGCAACCATACACAATCTGTTTGCAGGTGGTTTTATGCCAACCAGCACCAGCCAGGTGCAAGGACCTTGGCCCTCAACTATTAATCAGCTGAGCTGGGGGAGGGCTGTGTACATTCCCATATTCTTTCACATATCCTGTAAAAGACAATATTATTTCAACAGTCATTCCTGGACTCTGACAACCAACTTCATTTTAAACGTGATCAATGTTTAAAATGTATTTTCTGCAATGTGCTTAGTATGACTATTGTTTCATTGTGATTATGTCATTTTCATTGTTTTCACATACAGTATTGTTGCAGCTTATCAAGTATAAGCTCAGTAAACTGCTCCACATCCAAGGATATTTTGTGGCATTAGGTCCATCTGGGTGACATTTCTCACACCCACATGGTGGGGGGTACCAAGTACCAACTACTTACATGACAAATTAGTTGTTTTCATAAGCTGAAATGTCCCAACAACACCCCCATGAATGATTATTTCTTCCTTATGGGTTGTGTGCCACCATTCATACTCCCACACTAAAGGGATCAGAATCACTGTCCCATCCAGATTCATTACATAACATGAAAACCATGTACACCTGGACACCATAGTGTAACACTGTAACCAATCTCAGAGAACAAATAGCAGACTGTTAGCAATCAGCAAAAATATCCTAAGGCCCATCTAGCTAATGGCACACTCAAGGTAAGCCCTAGCCCAGAAGGCCACCCACTAGCATCCTGTCCATATGCCAGGCCCAAGCACAACATACAGGTTTCTACACCTGTGCTGTACTCAGACATCCATAGTATTGTACACCTCATTCCATTGCTAGCACCGCCATGTTTCCAACTGTTGTTACTCCAGCAGAGAAAAGCCTACCAAATGATCCAAGCATAAACCCAAACTGACTAGTGGTCTGATTGCTTCTTCACTCCCAGGTACCCTTGTATATAATGTGTACTACACATATAATATGGCAGAGTGTAAATTCTGCTTCAATACAACCACTTTTAGGTTTCATAGCATCATGTTACCACACCCCTTCTCAATAGAATTGATACATGCTCAAGACCCAGCATCAGAGCACCACACTACTGACTACCTAGGAGTATTTCACCCGAGACAACAGACCTAACAAAAGAGATGTTTCAAATCCCATAGGTGCAACAGGCGTTGTATACCTCGTGTTACATGGTGTAAATGGCATACTGCCATACAATATAGGTTCAAAGTACATATAACCAGCATAATATTGCACTTTCATTTCATGTAATGGGCCTAAACTAGGCCAGACATCAACTCATAAGAAGGGAAACTGTTATTTTTCTTTCCCTACTGTCACATCCTCTTCTGAGACTTGGAAACAGGGTGTATTTACAGCTGAATAAATGGTATATTCTTATTTTTGGACCTCAACCTGCACCTCCAAGTGCATGGCTGATGCCATCACTTGTCTGTGTCACCACACCATAACTAAAGGCATTGCTAATAACCATTTTTCCTTTTAACAATAACTATATGTGTGCTTTAAAACTAAGTTTTAACAAAGTTTTACAAGTTTTAGGTTTCCACAGAGGGTACTGGTAAGATCTTCAAGCAATACATGCAACTTTTCTTCATGGCTGGTTTTCCATATTTGTCTGGCACTTCAAAGAAATAGATTGTTCTTATGCGGACTGTGCTCTTGGTTGCTCTTTCATGAATTATATTCTTTATGAACTGTCAATGATTGTGCAAAATGTGCTCTTTTTACAAAAAGCTGTGCCTATGTGGGTGTGGCTGTTCCATTGAAACATTCAATGGGTAATCTCATGCAACCCTTGCCAAGGCCTTTGCAAATCCAGCCAACCAGCAAACAGCTACATAAACATTACCTTTCTTACCATGCTGGTACATGTCTGCACAACCCCATGTGCCATGTATGCCCCATGGGTTACAAACTTTCGACGAATGACATTTCCAATGTAACTACACTGCTTTGTGGTTACCAACTCAAAACCTTATGGATGGGTTCCTCTTTAAGGACATTGTTATTAGATTCTTCAATCAATAACATATGCCGCCATCCATACGCTGCTGTTATCTGCCTTTTCAACTCTCAATATGGACTGTTCTTTATGAATGGACAATGTCTCTAACACTGTTTTTATAAACAATGTTCTGTGATAATACACATCACAATTTTTCTTATACACATATCTACTGTGGCATTGACATACCTAGTTTCTGTTTTGCATTTTATAATCTGACCATCTGTGATTACCTCTGTGTCAACTCCTGAATAGGTCTACTTTCACAGTCACCCTATCTGTATGCTATAGAAATGTAATTCATTTACATTATGAGTTTTTATGTGCTTTGAAAAGCAGGTGTTCCAATCAATGTTTTAAAGCTTGCTTGTAATTTATATCTTGTTTTAACTCATCCGCTACTAACTCTTTGCTGTCTGAGGTGTACTTTTATCCAGCATCTTGCACGGCTGCAGTTCTTTTACAAGGCTCACACCTCAGGCTTGTTGACACACTTAGATATACCATTTCTACACCGAACCATCTTCTTTTTGTTTTGTTGCCCTTTAAGCAAGACAACAAGGAGGGGATTATTATGCCTGGGTTATATACCACCAACTGACCCACATGTAACCATAATGTTATACACTTACAAGTATGAGTGCCTTACCACAGTCTTATAATGTTTTATCTTGTTTTATTACTTATATTAGTGCTCTTTGTTACATTTGCTATGCTCATATTTGTCTGTAATGCATTTACCTATATGATATGTTTCTGCTATATAGTCTTTATACTCATAATCACTCCTATTCTGTAGTTTTCCACTATTGTGACATGTCATGTACTTTTATGATTATGTTCAAACATTTCCAGACTCACTGTCTAGAAATAAGAATGGGTAACACTTATTCTTGAGGAATATGAGTTTCCTCTGTTCAGAGATTCTTCCTTATTTCCTATGTAATTGCTCAAGGGAGCCACCTTATTTACATGCCTCATCCAATGCTGTATGTTTATCATATCTGTAACTGTACTCTTATCAGTTATATATAATTGTACGCACACCAGTTCCTCGAAGAGAAAGAGACCATACTGGCAGAACGGTGGGAAATTGGCTCCCTTGTCATTGCTTTGATTCACTTATTATGGTGTGAGTATTGTAATAAACCTCTTTTATTACTTCTACCTGTTGTTACTTTCTTTGTCCAGCATACCATGCAAAGAACCTAAGGTATGATCTTTTCACATATAACAGTCCCTGAGTGTGCGTTCTGATTTGGGTGTGGTTGCAGCACCCCACTCTGCCCTATTGGCATCATAAACTTGAAGGTAGAGTGCCAACAATAGCTGGACCATATATCAAACTCAAGGCACACATTTGCTAATGCCTCCTGACTCACTTAGGGAACACAACAAGCAACAGCTTCACTTTACCCACTGGCTTCATACAGTATCTGGCACCTGACCTGCTCTGTGCCTCTGATTATGCAGTCTGGCTTGGGTGCTGTTGCAGCACCACCCACCATACTGGCATCATGCAGTGGGAGATAGGGTAACATACCACCCAGGTCATGCAGCAAATTCATGAGCACACAGAAGCTAAGCCCTCCCAGGGACACACAACTAACAGCAGCACATGGAGAACTGCCAGCATTTACACCATCAGCAGCCCAGCTCACCCACTCCGCAAAAAATTCCCAAATTAGTCAGCTAGTTAATATTTTATTATTTGATAGTGCAACCAGGCACAAAAGTACAGGTTGAACTTCTATACAGAATAAAAAGATATATGTAAATGTTTAACAGATCCAAAACATAAAATTATACAATTTTAAAACAAGAATAAAAAAATAATAAGATTCATTTCACCACATTGAAATATTGCACAAACAAAGATTTACTGTGAGTCTGAGTTCTTACCACAGGTTTTTCCCCACATCTCCTTACTTCACAAATTATACCCAGACATATTCCTCAATACAAGTAAACAATGCAGTTTATGGTCAGGTTCACAATTATTTTTTTAAAAACCTCTTTAGCCATTTTTTTCTCTCCTAGTATCTAATCTACCAAGCCCACATTTAATCAAGGCTTCCCCATAACTCATCCCACCCAACCATTACTCTTAGTGCCCTTTTTTGTACTTTTTTGAAATCTTCAGATTTACTTTTGGTGAAACAAAATAGTGGTGCAGGCTGATTTTGCACAACACTAGCAAGTGGGAGATCTGGGTTTTGTGAGCTGAGCTGAGCAGATCCAGATACTCTGGGCTGGTGGAGTTTACAGTGTGATGCAGACACACTGTGTGCTGTGCGGGGGGGCATACCTCAGTGGGAAGTAGGGATTGCCTTGATGATGTGCATGACCACACAGTGTTGTAAGACCCCTCCAGGCTAGTTGATCCCACACAAAGACACCCAGATCAGCAAGCATCTCTTGAGCCTCATAGCTCAGCAAGACTAACAGTGCAACTTCCAAGAGACACACATTTAAATAAATGCAATTAAAGACACCTGACTGAACCCTCCCCCACCCAATTCTGCAAGTGTGTTGATGATACTAAATGTTTTGGGGTTTCAATCATGCAGTTTAAAACAGCTAAGCATATACTTTTTCTACAAAAACATTACTGTCTGGATGGAAAGTAGTTGCATCAGCTGATCAAAGGTTAGCTGCAGAGCAATTAACTTTAAACTTGACATCCTGCCCAGCCCAGTTCCCCAAGTGGCTGAGACTTACTTTGTTGTTATTTTAAATCATCTAGTCTGAAAAATGTTTAGAATATACCTTTTCTACACAAGAATGTTACTTTCAAGTTGGTGAACAGTCACATCAGCTGATAGAATGAAGGTCAGATGCAGGAGCAGTTCAACTTTAAACCTCACACACACACACACACTCCCTGCCTAGTCTGATTCACTGAATGTGCTGATACTTATCTTTTTTTATTTTATTTTTTTGTGGCCCTGGTGGGATTCTGGCTAGCCAGCCCCATTGTGCTCTGTGGCTGTGGCTGCTGATCTCCTGCTGTCTCGGCCCCATGTTCAGATGGGGGCTGAGTCCCGATGGTTGCTTTTGTGCCTCCAGGAGCTTGGGGAGGGTTTTGTGGTCTGGGTAAGAAAGAACCCAGAATGCAAGGTAAATGAACAAGATGGTGGCCCGTGTGCTACTAGGCATTACATGGCTACCAGGGTGAAGAAATTAAAGGAGTCACAGCTCCAAAAGGTGTTTAGACTATGGCCACTGTTTAATTATATCCCCAGCTCCAGAGCAGGCAGTGGAGTCAGGGATCAGTACCAAAACACCTCCAGGCACAGGGGGAAATGATTTCTGCCTTTGAAAGGGTATATTTATATATATAATAAACAGGACTGCCCTAGGTAAAATGTAAACAAATAGGGACTGCCCTGGATAAAATGTAAACAAATATGGCAGTCCTCAGTGGGACTGAATAGCCGGGGGCTGCTGGGAAGTGTAAAAGGGCATTGAATTTGCCCAGAACTGCAACAGCCAATCAGGGCAGGACCTTAAAAAACTATGAATAAGACTGTTTGCTCACCAAAAGGAGAACAACTAGAGTTGGAATGCAGGAAAGACTGCTGTGGGCTACCAGCCCAACTACTGCAATTTTGCACCAATGGCCTGTTTGGCCACAGTTGGTACCAAGGGACAGAGTGCCTGAGAGAGCCTCTTGTTGCTGCATAGAGGGAGAGCAAATTTTTGGGATTTCTTGCCAGGAAAAAAGGAGACACAGTGCAGAGCAAACTGAGAGAGCCCAAGTGACTGGCGCTGCAGAGCAACAGTAGAGACTGTAAGTGTGCAGCCTGTAAGACAAACATGCTGCAGCCTTGAGCAAAGAATGAGCTACTGTGTTGGAGAGTGCAAATTTTGGCAAGGGGAAAGCCTGAGCGTGCTATGGCTGAGAGAGACTGAGTAAGGGCCCAACACAGCTGTGTATAGAGAAACCAAAGTAAGAGTGCTGGGGGACAGAGACTGGGCAAAAGCCCAGCTGTTAATTGTGTGTCCAGGGTGTGCAACCAAGGGGTCTAGGGGACCACGCCTACACTGTCACTTGACTGAAGAAGACCAGTGAAGGAAGATGACGATAGGCCTGCCTGGTGAATCCTGTCTACAAAGGCCTCTGAGGCAAATTTGGCAAGGCCAGGCAGGTAAAGACCAGCGTGCTTCATTTCTCTGGTCATCCAGCTCTGCAGCTTTGTGGTGCACCACCAACAGGATACCTTCATGGTACCGTACCAGATCCGGCCAGCTGAACCCCCCCTCCCCACGTGAACTGCAGAACTGTAAGTACCTGGAGCTGTGGAACTGGGGAGTTTTTGATTAGCTAGCTAGGTAAAACTCACGGGGTTAGGTCCTGGGAAGAACTCTGTCAAAAGCTTGAGCCCGGACCCAAAGTTCAAACAAAGTTATCTGTTTAAAAGTATTGGGCCCCAATGCAAGCATCCCAGCTCGAGTATTACCATCACTTCAGTGAGGTACCCACCGCATCTGAAGGAACATTGGCCAGGGTGCACTCAAAGGTGGGAGGTGGGGAGTTGAGTTGTGTGGGGTGACATTGCTTTACTGCTCTTCTTGTTGTTGCTTTAACCTCCCCATTTTCCCTTCCCTCAAAATAGACACTATTGTTGGTTGCATGTTATATCTTGTTATAGTGCTTCACTGTAAATGGAGGTGGAGGGGGTTGAGATTGCTGTTGTGGGGTGAGTGTCAGGGGTAGCTCATGTGTTTTCTTGGGGGTGGTATGCTATCTGTCCACAGGTATCCCCTGTCACTTCCAAGGGTGGAGACACCGTGCCAAACCTTTTGTCCACTACAGAACCCAGGCTGGGCCCCTTGGAAATGTGTACAGTGTGGACTTGGGGCCCCAGACAAGCAAGGTGCATCAAGGGGCTGTTAAATAAACAATAAAAAGTTTAGGCACATACTAAATAAAACTGTACTTTCAGAATGGAGAGCTGTCCTCAGCTGATGGAAAAGTTGGAGAGAAGCATAGGTGGTTAAACTGGACCATGGGTGGTTACAACGAAGCAGCGTGGGTGGTTTCCTTACTGATTCTATAAGCAACAAAGCAGAATGAATATGCAGCAGAGCAGCTTTCTTATTAAGATGTTGAAATCTTGGGGATTCCATGCAGTGACTTACAATTTCTGTGAGGCACCGGTGGAAGAATTCAAAATCCGCAAACCAAGCAGCCATGGTTTTTATCTATTTTACTGTGAAAAACAGAAAATCAGGGTCCTTGCTTATTATATATTGCATTCCAACACTTTATTTAATCTGTTTTATGTATTTACACTTGACACAAAAGCAGTCATTCCTCAGCGTGTTCCTGGAACTGAGTCAGACTTAATTTTGCTCCCAGAACTGACTTCCCCAGGCACCCCCACCCCATACATTTCTAACACTGAACATCAGTTACACCATTCCAGTGCATTCAGATGAATAATAAGGCCCAGGTATACTGGTTCCCTATGCATGTTAAGCATGCACAAATCTATCCAATTCTCAAAAACATTTATGGTACAAATGAAAAATTTAATTGATGTCAAACAAGACATGACTCGCAGCTACTTGCCCCCCATTCATTTTTAAAAGCACACTTTGTTGTGTGGGACTAAGCAATTGCCAGTTGTGTCTTGTTTAATATGGCCAATTCAGTTTTCTAGAATTGAAAGGAATGGTCATTATCCATTTCTCTCACTCATGCAGAAAAATGGACACTGGCTTTGGATTAGCAGAGGGGACAGGCCTTGATGTGCTGTCCAAGTTTTTCCCATCACAAATGCTGACATTTAGATTAATGTCCATTCATTTACAGCAATGTTGTTCCTTTTCCCTTTTAAATATCACCTTTTGTACAGTGGACCTTTTTCTAACTTGTCTGTTATGTATTTCGTTTATTAGATATCTTCTTATTAGTAGTAACCCCCCTGCTGGGGCTTACCTCAATTGCCTTCGGTTTGCCCCAGTGCTCCATTTAACCCTTGTGTCCCCTGCCACCTGGAATAGGTCCTGTGTTGTCCCTAAGCTTCTGTCCGGCCCTCACATTTTGAGTTTAGTCTGAATGGGGCTGGAGGAACTAAGCCGCACAGCTGTCGTGCTGCCTTCAGGCTAAAATGGACAGCAGTGGCTTGCGCATCTTGCTCTGGCACATTCTGTCTTTTGGCCATTGCTCTGGCTGATTGGGTGCCTCTCCAGTGGTCCTAGTCCCGATAGTCAGCTAATCAGGGACCGGAGACCTGGAGGAGGCGTTAGGAAAGGAGCAACTGTTTTTATTTAAGAAGTGCCAGATAGCGCTCTTGTTGGGAGCCGCCTCATAAACATTAATGAGGTGATGTGAATATTAATGAGATGATTCCTTGCCAGAGGATATTGTGGGAAGCATGACTATGAATGAATTTAAGAGAAAGCTTGACTCTTACTGTACCAGCAATAATATCAAAGGGTACCTATAAACATATGGCGGAGGGGGCTCCAGCCCCTATGCAGAAAATGGGGCTAAAAGGCTGGGGGGAAAGGCCTGATTGGGGGTTGCCAGTTATTTTTCCCCCTAGGGCCTGTGTTATGCCTATCCCCATGTTTGGAGGAATTTCAGTTCAAGGAATCTAATTTCGCAGCTTCAGTCTGGAAGAGAGCTGCAGATCCCAGCAACAGAGAGAAATGCTGCTGGTTTGAAAGGGCAATGAGAAATTCTACACTGGAATGGAGAGAAGCATGGATAAAAGGTTCAAGGAAGGATAAAGGTTCTATCTGTACCATGGTTGGACTTAACATCACAAGAAAAGGGAAGGACATTGGTTAAAGGAAATGGCCATGGGAGATTCGGTTTAGGAAAAGGTTTACTGAAACTTGGTATGAGAGTCTCCCAGACATGCAGAGGCTTGGCCAATAAAGCCAGTTAGTCTTCAAGAGGCGAGAGCATCTTCTGGTTCGTTAGCACCTGCACGGTGAGGAAAAATGATTTTTAGTGTCAAGGGACTGGTCGAGAAAAGGTGTGTTTGGTCAGTGCCAAGTTCAGGGTCCTTGGAGGAGCCCAGTTTGAATTTGCTCAAGTCTCACTGAGACCATGTGCTCAGTGAGAGTCCAGAGATTGTGTCCTGTATGCAACAGGCCACAGCTGCCATGATGGTTGTGTGGCTGAAGATATTGTTGATAGCTGGATGTGACTAAACTTCTAACCAAAAAATTGACCACTTTGCTATGAAGCAGAAAGAGACTAAAGAAATGCTCATCTTGAATCAGGAGCCAGGTAGGGAAACAGCCAACCCCTATCGAGTAGGGCCAGCTGGGCCACAGGGAGCCACAGGCATGTGCCTGGGTGCTAGGGCACTCTGGACCCAAAGAGGGAGCCGGACCGTGGCATCACTCCTGGGTCTTATGTTCCTTTGTGGCCTGGAAAGCCTTGCGTTTGTGCTCTGCAACTGGCCTGGAAGCAGGCTGACGGTGACAAGCTGCCAGCTGCAGAGTGGTTGCTCCACATCTCAAGTGGCTCAAAGATCTAGGGTTCTGCTGTTCCAGCTTCCCAGGTCTACAGTCTCGGTTCCACCGAGACTGCCTGCAGAACTGTGAGTAAATGCAGGGATTGTCCTGCACCTGGGGACTGTAAATAGTTGTGTTCAAGTGTATGCCAAATGGCACAGTGAAAAGCCTAAAGTAATCAAGAGAACAGTATTTTTATTTTATTTATTTATTTGTATTTCAGATAACACCTTTGAGCTAAGGGCTCTTTTACAAAGGTTCCACGTCAAGAGTAAAAGTGTATTTGATCTGATTTTAAGCATGCCAATGCCAGCCAACCAGCTGCACCACAGGCCTACATGAAAATAGTACTGGGTACCCGGGCAGAATAGCAAGGGTTTGTCTGGACTGGGTACTGGTACTGGTTGGGGTTGTGAAATTGTTTAATCTATCAGCAGCTAGTTAGTTAGACAGCTAATAGCTGGTCCATCAGAGGGTTGGTGGCTGTAAGTCTTGTAATATGTGTAAATTCCAAAATGCAAAAGGCTTGTTTTGATGCTGATCTTTAAACTCCAACACAGACTGAAAATGTTGCTGAACCTCTACTCCACTACCCATTCCTAACCCTCCCCACGTAAATAAATGGTGTTTAATTGGTTGGAAAATTTCTGACTCATCAGCATATTTTTAGTTAGAGTATTATTAGTTTAAGCCATTAAAGCAAAGTGTTAAAAATTGAGGTTTTTGGTTTATGTAATCCATGTGTTGGGGTGACTGTGTGGGGAGGTGGGTTGGTACAGCATCCCAGGGGGTTGAACTGCTAATATCTAACCCATTTAAAATGTACTCTGGGTGGAGGCACTGCGCTTGTAATTCTATCTTGGAAAGAACCCCCCGTAACAGCAAATGGGAACCAAGGCCCCTTAACCTTGGTCTGGCCACCAAGGCTGGGGTAGTAGCTCTCTGAGACACGGCACCAGGGCTACATTAGGCATGTGCTTTATAAGCACAGCTTGTTCCACTGTGATATTACTTTGTCTCAGGCTTCCATGATCTGACTTCTGCTTTATTTTATTATATCATTCATTTAGATGTACATATCTGTAGACTGCTGATACTTAAACAGGTAAGCCCAATATCTCATTTGAAAGCTTTTCATGGACTTTCAAACTTTAAAAGATCCTGCAAACTTTCCTGTTAACAAGGTCTGGAAGCCTCAGAACCAAGCCAGATGACTTTGCCCTATTTCCCCACCAATGAGCCTAAAATAACCATTAGCGCTTTTACAATATTTATAGTTTGGTATCAGTCTTGCTGAGCATCTGTAGTTTGTGCATGTTGCCCCCTTTCCCCCTTGCAGGATTAAGGAACTGAACAATGTAATTCATCCCTGCTCCTCCTGGTGACACCAACACCAAGATCAGATGTTTTGAGTAATGGGCCCTATTGCTTCTTTATTCTGTACTTCCACCACACACATTGAAAATGGAGATGAACTCTGCAGCACAGACCCACAGCTGCCACTGCCGATGAGACTCAATTTCAAATGGATAAGCAACATACAAAATTCATACAAAAAGACAGTTACAAGTTTTTCTCTGACAGTATAAGGTTTTCTGAATGCTGACCTCTGAGGCAGTGGGCCCCCTGAAAGTGTGGTCCCTGCTGCTACCACATCTCTTGCACTCCCCTGGTCATGGCCCTGCTGACACAATAGTTTTCTAGCTGTGTCTGTCCTCTTTGTAGGTTTAATTTGGTTCTTTTTCATTTGCTCCTGCCTGGATTACCCTCACCAGCTTTACACTCAGAAACATAGAAACATAGATATTGATGGCAAATAAGGAACACTTGGCCCACCTGGTCTGCCCATGTTCCCTACCTACTGTAACACCACAGACCCTACTTGATCTCTAGCTTCACCCCCCTTCCCTACCGCTAAGATTCCCTTATACCTATCTCATGTATTCTTGAAACTCATTACCATGTTTGCCCCCATGACCTCCATTGAGAGGCTGTTCCAAGCATCCACCACTCTTTCAGTGAAGAAGTACTTCCTCACATATCCCCCGAGTCTCCCCCCAGCTTCATAGCATGTCCCTTAGTTCTTGAGCATCTTTTTTTCTGAAAATGCTTCCCTCTTGAACCTTATTTACTGTATACCCAAGAGGCATTTGAAAGTTTCTATCACACACCCCCCCTTCCCTCCAGTGTGTACATATTGAGGTCCTTCAGTCTGTCCTCATAGGCCTTGTGATGCAGACCCTGCACCATTTTAGTTGCCCTCCTCTGGACTGCCTCTACCCTATCTACATCCTTCTGGAGATGGCTACAGAACTGGACACAGTACTCTAGGTGAGGTCTCACAACTGATCTATACATAGAAACAGAGAAACATAGAAGTTGACAGCAGATAAGGACCGCAAGGCCCATCCAGTCTGCCCATTTCTTTTTCTACCTTATAAATGTGCCATCAGCCTTTGCTCTGTCAATGGCCTATCTGTTCATACTCATCTGTATTGCTCCCTTATGCCTATCCCATGCCTATTTGAAGCCCTGCACTGTGTTCATATCCAACACTTCCTGAGGTAGGCAGTTCCATGCTTCCACCACCCTTTCTGTGAAAAAGAATGTCCTCACATTACCCCTTAATTGGCCTCCCTCTAATTTCATGCTGTGTCCTCTTGTCCTGCTATTTTTCTTATATTGAAACATGTTAGACTCTTTCACCTTGTTAATGCCCTTAAGGTGTTTGAATGATTTGATCATATCACCTCTCGCCCTCCTTTGCTTTAGGGTATACATATTGAGCTCCGTTAATCTGTCCTCATATGTTTTCAGATGCAGTCCCTGTACCATTTTGGTTGCCCTTCTCTGGACTCCCTCAATTTGGTTAATGTCCTTGTGAAGGTGTGGCCTCCAGTACTGCATGCAGTACTCCAAATGGGGCCTAACCAGTGTCTTGTAAAGAGGGATTATTACCTCCCTCTTCCAACTTGTGATACCCCTACTTATACACCCTAACATCCCTCTAGCCTTACCTACTACTTTAGAGGTCTGCTTGGATAATTTCAGGTCATCGGTGATGATGATGACCAAGTCTCTTTCTTCCCTTGTGACTGCCAGCAACTCCCCTCTCAGTCCATAGTTGGCTTCAGGGTTTCTCTTCCCTATGTGCATGATCTTGCACTTCTTTGCATTAAACCCCAGTTGCCACTCTTCCGACCATTTTGGTAGTTTATCCAGATCTCTTCTCATTCTGCCCACCCCGTCTGGATCATTTTCTCTGTTGCAGATCTTGGTGTCATCTGCAAACAGACAAATCTTACCCTCCAGTCCATCTGCAATGTCGCTGATGAAGATATTGAAGAGGACTGGCCCCAGGACTGATCCCTGAGGTACCCTACTTGTGACTTGCATCTCTTCTGACTGTATACCATTTACCACCACTCTGTTTTCTACCAGTCAACCAGTTTGCCACCCAGTGGACCACTTTCTGACCCACCCCGAGCCTACCCAGCTTATTAATCGATCTTCTATGTGGAACAGTATCGAAAGCTTTGCTGAAGTCAAGGTAGGTGACATCAACTGCTCCCCTTGGTCCACCCTACGCTGTTACCCAGTCAAAGAAATCTATGAGATTAGTTTGACAGGACCTTCCTTTGTAAAACCATGCTGTCTTGGATCCTGTGCTCCTATGGATTCCAGGTGTTGCACTATCCTTTCCTTAAGAGTGCCTCCATAATCTTGCCCACTACAGAGGTAAGACTGACTGGTCTGTATCCCTGCCTCCTCCTGCTACCACTCTTGTGGAGTGGGATCACATGAGCCCTTCTCCATTCTTCTGGGACCTCTCCTGTGCGCAGAGATTCACTAAACAGTTCTGATAATGGCTCTGCAAGTTCCACCCTTAGCTCCTTTAGTACCCTGGGATGTATGCCATCAGGTCCCATTGCCTTGTCTACCCTGAGCTAATCGCACTCTTGTAGGACTCTATCTTTTGTGAAGGGACTAGTACTCGCCTCCCTCCCCCCTGTGTCCATGGTGCTGAACTGTGGGCCCTGCCCTACCTTCTCTTCAGTAAATACTAAGCAGAAGTATCTATTTAGGACAGATGCTTTTACATGGCCCTCCTCACATGCCCCCTTATCTCCTTTGATCTTAGCAATACCCCCTCTGGACTTTCTCCTTTCACTAATGTATTTATAGAAATTCTTGTCACCTTCTTTTACTGTCTGTGCTAGTGTTTCCTTGGTTTGGGCCTTTGCCTGCCTTACTGCCTTCCCTGCTTCCCTTAGGGAAGGTTGGTATGCCTCTCTATCTTCATCCTGCTGTGTTCCCTTATATTTCCAAAAGGCCAGCCTTTTGGCTCTGACACTTCTGCTACTGTTTTTGAGAATCAAAGTGGTTTCCTTCTTCTTTTGCACTTCCTTTTTTCTCTAACACAATGGGATGTTGCTTCAAGGATGGAGGTTTGTTCAAGCCTGATGGCCTGCATCCATCCTGGAGGGGAATCCAAGCACACAATGATAAATTTAAATGCTACATTGACAAGCATTTAAACTAGCAAAGGGGGGTGGCAGGCCAGCAAGGAGGTTACCTACTTGCTCACCCCCCACAGCTAGCAGTGGAACTAGTGAACCGGAGGAGTGGCTATCTCTACAAAGCAGTGTGCAAAAGATGGAGATTAGCACCCAAGAGGTGAATCGGCAGAAAAGGGGCAAAATTCAGCAGAAGGGCAGACAGCAAGGAGAACCAGGGATAAAGAACAACCAAGGAAGGGGCTGGAGTAGAACAGCGAAACAGTTTAGGAGGTCAAATCATGGAAGCCATGTGTCCAATACCAGGAGCCTTAGCAACAAGATGGAAGATCTGGAGGCTGTCATGGTGCAGTCAGACCTGGACATTGTGGCCATCACTGAAACCTGGTGTAATGATAACCACGACTGGGAGATGGCCATACCTGGCTACAACATATTCAGAAGAGACAAGGCAGGTAGGAAGGGAGGAGGAGGAGTGGCACTGTATGTGAAAAATGACATAAGGGCCACAGAGATCCAGGAGGAACAAAATGGGGGAGAGATACTGTGAGTTAAGCTGGAAAGGAAGATGGGGCCAGCCATCCGCACAGGTGTGGTCTGTAGATCACCAGCCCAGGAGGAAGAAACAGATAGGGACCTGATGCTAGCCATCCAAAGGATGGCAGACAAGGGTGAGGTAGTACTGGTTGCAGACTTCAATATTCCAGACGTGGACTGGAGCACCCCAACAGCAGCATCAACTAGGAGCAGATTTATCCTGGACTCCCTTCAGGGTGCCTTTCTCAAGCAACTGGTCATGGAACCAACTCGGCAGAAGGCAGTACCGGACCTTGTGCTCACAAACAGGGACAATGTGATGGGAGTAACAGTGGGGGAGCACCTAGGGAACAGTGACCACCAGTCATTGTGGTTTGAAATCACAGAAAGAGCAGAACCAAACCACACAAAAACACGTATCCTGGATTTTAGGGGGGCAGACTTTGGGAAAATGGGGAGATACTTGAAAAAGGCATTAAGGAGAATGGGGCAGGAATCAGGGGTTGAGGAACAGTGGGCAGTATTTAAAACCGGGATTACAAGAGCAACAGAATTATGCATTAAGCAGGTTAGCAAGAGGAAAAGGAAGAGGAGACCATTATGGTTTTCCAAAGAGGTAGCAAAGAAAGTGAAGCAAAAGATTGCATTCAGGCAATACAAAAGACACAGGCAGAAGAGGATAGGGAGAAGTACCAGGAGAAGCAAAGGGAGGCAGGAGGTCAGTAAGGAAGCCAAAGCTCAGACAGAAGAACACATTGCAAAATCAGTGGGTAGAGGACAAAACCTTTACAGGTACATAAGTGAAAAAAGAAAGGCAAAGGGAGGGGTAGTGAGACTGAAGGGGGAGGATGGGGGCCGCGTGGAGGATGACAACAGTAAAGCTGACATATTGAACAGGTATCTCTGCTCAGTCTTTACTGAGAAAAGGAGGGTAATGGGTCTGAAGGGAGTACAAGGGGTGAGAATGGTGCAGAAATGGACACAAGTCCCTTTACTCAAGAAAGGGTCCTGAAGGAACTGGAAGTAATAAGAGTTGATAAAGCAATGGCGCTAGATGGGGTGCACCCCAGGGTCCTTAAAGAACTAAGAGAGGTGGTGGCTGAACCTCTGGCAATCCTGTTTAGCCGATCACTGGAAACAGGGGAGGTACCCAAAGACTGGAGGACAGCAGATGTAGTCCCCTTACACAAAAGTGGGAACAAAGAGAAAGCGGGAAACTACAGACCAGTCAGCCTCACCTCAGTAGTGGGGAAGATCATGGAAGCACTACTGAAGGAGAGACTGGTGGAACAGCTGGTTGTCGATGGACTACAGGACCCAAGGCAGCATGGTTTCACTAGGGGCGGTCATGTCAGACCAACCTCGTTGAATTTTGACTGGGTGACTAGGGAGTTGGATTAGGGAGGCAGTGGACATGGCCTATCTGGACTTCAGCAAAGCCTTTGACACTGTGCCATAGAAGACTATTACACAAACTGGGGAATATGGGTGTGGGCAGGACAGGAGTGTGGTGGGTAGGTAACTGGCTGGGCGGCAGGACACAGAGGGTGGTGGTAAATGGCTGTCACTCCACAGAGGGAAGAGTGACCAGTGGGGTACCACAGGGATCAGTGCTGGGACCGGTCCTATTCAACATCTTCATCTGTGACATTGCGCAGGACCTAGAAGGCATAATTTCACTGTTCGCTGATGACACAAAGCTCTGTAACAGAGTAGACACACCAGAGGGTGTAGACAGAATGAGAAGGGACCTGCAGAAACTTGAAGAATGGTCAGGGGTTTGGCAGTTGAAATTCAATGCAAAGAAGTGCAAGATAATGCATATGGGGCACAAAAACCCTGGCACAATACATCAGTTGGGGTGCAGATATAGCATGCACCAAGCAGGAAAGGGATCTTGGGGTTATCATCTCTGATGACCTCAAGGTAGGGAAACAGTGTGACAAGGCAGCAGGTAAAGCAAATAGGATGCTGGGATGCATAGGCAGAGGCATCACCAGCAGGAAAAGGGAGGTCATAATTCTACTATACAAGACACTAGTGAGGCCCCACCTAGAGTACAGTGTACAGTTCTATTTATTTATTTATTTAGTTAAACATCAGTTTAGAAACCTTTGAGCCAGAGGCTCATTTAAAAAGGTACCTCGTCACAAAGAGAGTTCTGGAGACCTTACCTCGTGAGGACATAGACAAAGTAGAGAAGGTTCAGAGGAGGGCAACAAAGATGGTACATGGATTGCATCACAAGTCCTATGAGGACAGGTTGAAGGAACTGAATATGTACTCCCTGGAGGAGAGGAGGGAGAGGGATATGATAGAGACATACAAGTATCTTACAGGGAGGAACAGGGTGCAGGAATACACTATTTTAAGTGAAAAAGATGTTCCAGGACTAGGGGCATGGGATGAAGTTGGAGGAGGACGATTCAGAGGAAACATGAGGAAGAATTTCTTCACAGAACAGGTGGTGGACAAGTGGAACACCCTGCCAGAGGAAGTGGTGGGGCTGAAACAATTACGGGATTTAAGAATGCATGGGATAGACATAAAGGAATTCTGGCGGTCAGGGTAAGAGGCAACAGGCGTCTAGGAAAACATAAACTGAACTTACAAGCTCAAATGGGCAGACTGGGTGGGCCACAGGCTATCTGCTGACACTGTCTATGTATCTGTGTATTGCATCATAATGCTTGCCCACTTGCCTGTACCCCTCACCTGTATTTCTTTTGCCAGGGCTAGCAACTCTGTTGGCCATCTTATCAAAGTCAGTTCCTCTGAAATCCAATATTTATGCCTTGGAATGGGATGATTTAGTTGTGGTGGCCAACCTGAACCATACCATGTGATGGTCACTGGCTTAGGTGACCTTCTACCTGGAGATCTACGGTGGTAACACCCCTCTGTTTTTCTGCTGGTAATACCCTCCCTCTCTCTGCCCTAGCATCTCACTAGCTCACCCCGCTGCCTTGCCACACTCTCTGGCTACCTTTAGGTCAGCAGATAGGATTACCCCAGGTCACTTTTCCTGTTTGGTGGTGGTTACTACCACTACCACCATCACCCCCCCATTTTGTACTCTGTCCTTGGATTTCTGTGCCCCAGGTGCATGATTTTGCACATCTTCACAATGAAACTTAGGTGCCACACCCTTAACCACTCCTCTAGCTTTCTTAGATCTCTATTCATTTTTTACACACTCCCTGGAGTGTCTACCCTACTGTAGCTTTTAGTGTCATCTGCAGAAGGCATACCTTCATGTCTAATCCTCTGCAATATCACTAACAAAGACATTAAAGAGAACGGTTCCAGTACTGATCCAGTGACCCCACTGTTCATGTTTCCTTTCTTGGAGTGATCTCCATTTACCATCACCCTCTGTCTCCTGTCCACCAACCAATTTTTCACCCAGTTCACCACCTTTGGGTCCACTCCTAGGCTTCTAGCTTGTTTATGAGTCTCCTGTGTAGAATGGTGTTGAAGGCTTTACTGAAATCTAGGTAGGCCACATACACCACTCACCCTGATCTAATGCCATGATCACCCAGTCAAAGAAATCTATCAGATTTGTTTGACATGATCTCCCCCAGTGAATCTATGCTGCCTCGGATCTTGAAGGCAACTGGATTTAAGATATTCCACAATCCTCTCAAGTAGTGATTCCATTAATTTTCCCACCACCGAAGTCAGGCTGACTGACCTGTAATTGCCAGCACCCTCTTTGCTCCCACTTTTGTGGAGTGAGACTACATCTGTCCTCCTCCAGTCCTCTGGAACCACTCTGGTCTCCAGTGAGTGGTTGAACAGAGCTGTCAGAGGTGTAGCCAGCTCTTCCTGAGCTCCCACACTATCCTAGGATGCACCCCATCTGGTCCCATTGCCTTCTCCACTTTCATATTTGTGAGTTCCTTCATGACCCTCTCCTCTGTAAATGTACCATTGTATAGCTTGTCTACTTCCCTTCCTTGATGCTCCTGGCATCTTATCTGTGGTCCCTCACCTTCCACTTCCTCAGTGAACACTGAACAAAAGTATTTATTCAAGATGTCTGCTTTTCCTGGTCCCCTCCATGCACTCCCTCCTTCCCCTTAAGGCTTACTACCACTCCCTTTGCCTTTCTCTTTTCGCTTACATACCTGAAAAATACCTTGTCCCCTTTCTGTACTGCCTGGGCTATTTTCTCCTCCATTTGCCCCTTTGCACTCCTAATTGCTTTTCCTGCCTCACTCTGTTTCTCCTGATACACCTCTTTATCCTCCTCCTTTCTGTGTGTCTCCTTATACCTCCTGAATGCTAACTTTTTTGGCCTTACCTTCCCAGCCACCTCTTTGAGAACCATGGCAGTTTCTTTTTCCTCCTACTTTTGCTTACTTGTCTGACACAGAGGTTTGTTGCCTTCTCTATCCCTCCTTTGAGATTCATCCACTATTCCTCCCCCCCCAGTCCTCCCCCCTGCCAGGGCATCCATAAGGCATTCCCCATCTTTTTAAAATCAGCCCTCCTGAAGTCCGGGACCCTCGCCTTTGTGTGGTTCAATTCTGCCACAGTAGTTATATTGAACCACGCTGCACAGTGATCACTGGCCCCAGGTAGATGCCACTGTGACATCTGCAAAACTGCCCCCATTGGTGAGTACAAGGTCAAGTATTGCTCCCTCACAAGTGGGTCCTTTTACTAGTTGCCTGAGGAATACCCCTGCAAGGAGTCAGGATGTCCCTGCTCTAACTGAAGCTGCAGCTCGGATGCTCCAATCTACATACGTTGTAGGCAGTATAGCGCTGTGGTTTAGGGCTCTGAGCTGCAAACCTGGAGACCTGGGTTTGAATCCCACAGCCCCCACTTGCATTTCATGTGACCCTGAGCAAGTCACTTAACTTTCTTGTGCTCCCAGGTCACACCTGGAAACATGTTTCAGCTTAGTGTGCCTTTCCTGATTAAACAATTCCCCTTTCCCTTTCCTTACATCCGGCAGAGTGAAGTCCCTCACCAGCAGCACTTCTCCCTTGTTTGCCATCTTTTGGATTGCTTCCACCAGTACCTTATCCACCCCGCAATGCTGGAGGTCTGTAGATCACACCAATGCTAGTAGAGGCTCCCTTCCCTGTTTCTAGGGTGACCCACAGTACCTCCGCCCCTGCCTGATTTTCCTGTATCTCAGTAACTTTTATGCTATCCCTCACATAAAGAGCCACTCCTTCCCCTTTCTTTCCCACCCTGTCCTTTCTGAACAGAGTGTAGCCTGGTATGGCTATATCCCAGTCATGGTTCTCAGTGCACCATGACTCGGTAATGGTGACAATCTTCAGGTCAGCTTCTGCCATGATGGCCTCTAGCTCCAAGATTTTGTTTCCCAGACTTCAAGCATTTGCACACATGGCTTTCCAGAATCTGTTGCCACCCTGTTTGTCAACTTCCTCTGTACCTTTTTGCCTTCTTGTATTACCCCCTCTGCTCTCATTCCCATCTCTCTTCAATTCTACCATTTTGTTTCTTTTGTTGTTGGGTATCATTGGGGATGTCTCTCCCTTAGGATTCTCCTACTACCTACTTCAGTTTGGGAGGGGGCAGTTTATGTCTTCCTGTTTCCTTCTGCCATCCCCTTGACTAGTTTAAATGCTTGCCAATGTAACATTTAAACTGTTCATTGAGGACTATGGTTCCCATCCCGGAAGGATGCAGGCCATCTCCCTTGTATAACCCCTATCCCTCCAGGTGGGACCCAGTCCCCAAAGTAGCTGAGACCCTCCTCTCTGCACCACTCCTTCAACCATGTGTTGAAGCACCTGGTATAGAGTTCCGTATCCTTCCCCTGTTGTAGACAGGTAGCACCTCAGAAAAGGCCACTGAGCATGCTACCTACATAAGACCCCTCCCCAGCTCCCTGAAGTCATCCTGCACTCTCCTAACCTTGTCCCTAGCAAGGCTATTGATCCCTAGATGGAGAATGACATCCAGCTATCCCTTCCATTCTGCTGCCCTATTGATCCTCAGGATCACTCCCCATCCCTCCAAGTAGTGGTGCCAGGTGGACACCTAACCTCCCTCTCCTCCTCCCTTCCTGTTCCCAAATCTATCCCCCAACAGTTGAGTCCCCCCACCAGGAGTTGCTTTCTTCTCCTCCTCAGGGGTCCTCTTCCAACCTCCTTGGGGCCTCCACTATGGAGGACCCCTACATCTGACTTGTTGAAGGATTTTTGAGTTGTTTTATGTTTTAAATATGATATTTATGGAGTTTTCTTGTACAAGTGCAATGATCAGTGTGAATAGCACTTTTTAAAAATAAAGATAAATTGAACTGAATTGAAAAGTTTTCGCTGGTCACTACTGTGGGTGCCTCCGTGGGACCATACCTCTCAAGTGTCCCTGATTTTCAGGGATGTCCCTGATTTGGCCTCACAATTTTCCTCTGTCCCTCGTAAAATTTGTGTTTTTGTGACAGAACAGTGGAGATTAAAAGCACAAATTAATGTCATACATTAAAGTTACAGACTTGTTCTTCTTCATGTAACCCCCCTGCAAATGGGGGTTCCCAAAAGACTTCCAGGAGCTTGCTTGAATGCTCCAAGCCTGAATGGTGTTTGGCATTTAAGCCATTTATCAGTGAGTGTTTTTAGAGCCTCTGGTACTGTCTCTTTAAGAGCTGTCTGCTTGCAGACATAATTAGTTGTATGGGGGGACTGTGTGCTTCTCTGTTTGAGTACCACTCGAGCTGCTGCCAATTCACTCCATTTTTGCAGTCACTAGGAGTGCAAAGGGAACCTATCTAAAAGATGTAACTGTTTGAACTGCTGAACTGGACCAATCAGTGTGGGGTAAGCTAGCTCTAAAATGGTGCCTTGGACGAATCAGAACTTGGACTCATAATCTGAGCCAGCCACAAGAGGATTGTATGGGCAGTGACTCTGGGAGATGTAGTTTAGACTTGGCATTTTGGACCAACAAGGGCAGTCTATTGTGAGTGACAGCCAATCCAGCCAAGAACTGGGAGGCATAAAGGAAGTGCCGGTTTTGTCTGCTGGAGTTCAGTTGAGCTCTGGCAGTGAAGAAGGAAGGAGCCCTGTGCTTTTTCAGTGTGCAGTTTTAGTCGGGAAACGTGTGTAAGGAACAGAGTTCCGGTCTGCAGCTTGTGTAACTGCTTGTTAGGACTGAATCCGTCCTGTGAAGAGAATCAAAGGATATCTGAAGAGTAGAAACCAGGCTCACCCTGTAGAAGACTGGAGAAATTGCTGAATTGCACTCGGTCTGTCAGGAACTGAATCTGCTGTGTGTTCTCCCGGGTATTGTGCAGTAATTGCGATCGGGATAGAGAAGCAGCCTGCCTGGTATAGTACTTTCTGTTTTACCATATAAATGTGTGAAGAGGCTTGTGTACCTCAAGTGAATCCTGCTGCCATTAAAGGACTTTTGCCTGTTACTGTTCACCATATAAATGTGAGGGAGGCTTGGTTAGCTCAAGTGAATCCTGTTGCCATTAAAGGACTTTTGCCTGTTGCAGTTTGCCATATAAATGTGTGAGGAGTCTCGTGGAGCTCAAGAGTAGCCCTGCTGACATTGAAGGACCCTATCTTGTTTGGAAGTCGTGAGTACTAATTCAGGGTCGCTCCCTGTTGAATTGCCACATTGAATCCAAATGGAATCACTGTACTGCTGACTGTTTAAACTAATTTTCTTTTCTCTGTGGAAAGGGCCCTACCAGCTGCCACGGTTTGGACTAGCCACTAGGGCTTGGGTACCCAGGGACAGTAACTGGTAGGGATAGGCCTGTGCACAGAGCCATAGGTAGATGAGTAAAGTGATAAGCTAATTAACCTGATTTCCCCCTGTCCTTGTTATATTCCCCTAAATAAATCAGAGCTGCTTGTTTCAGCAAAGTTATACTGCCTGAGGTATTTGTCTATGTTAAAGTATTGTACTGTGATTGTTGCACTGTATCTTATTTTACAGGAGGTCCCAGCGCCTGAACCAGCCCTGGGGGTAAGTGTATACTGTGAAGGTAATTCTGATATATTGTGTGGGCCACTAGTGGGAAGAAAGGGGGGTTGCAGTGTCCCAGAGGGCTGTGACCAAGTAAGTTTAACTATTGTAAACCCTGACCTCTGGGTGGAGGCACCCGCCATTGGATCCAGGCCCCTCAACCTGTTAGTGGCAAATCAGGCAGCGGTAGTAGCCCCTGGGATAGCACCATCTAGGGGTTACATCTTGGAGGCACCGCTGGGATTGTGTGTCCTCTAGTGGCCATATTTACGAACCACTGTTAAGAAAAAAATGGGTACCCCGACAGAAGTGGCTGTGCACCGGCTGGTGGAGTGGTGTACTGGGGAGGAGATCGACCCCCAAAATGCTATGCTTATACTGGACATCCCCTTGGGTATCAATACAGACATTGTACAGGGAGTACTTTCCAAGGTGGAAGGTTTACAAAACCCTGTGGTGGTGGGTCGGCATGCTAATCTGCTCACCCACACTTTCCTGGCCCTAGTAGAGTTTAAGGATCCCATAGATAGCTCCAAAGTGCCACAGACCATTACCCCAGAGGGAGTCCTCACTGCTTGGAGAGTGATAACTAAGGACAGTAAAGACCCGGGGGGGACTGAGCCCCCACCACTATCTGAAACTTTTGAGGAGAAATTTGCTAAATGGTTGCTGGGGGAAGGGAAAACTGTGTAGGACTTGAAGAAGCTATTCTTGCCACCTGGGGGTGTTCCTCCCCCAACACCCTCTCCCGCTCCAGTACCCGTAATGGTGGCTGAACCAATGCAGACTCCTATTTCTGCACCTGCCATTAGTCACGACTCTTACCGAACGTTGAGGATCTTCTCTGGCACCCTTCCCACCCCCCAAGGGGAGGATGACTGGGAGACCTGGATAGACTATGTTGCCCCCCAAGTGCTAGAATGGCAATGCTCGGAAGCCGAAAAGTGAAAGAGGGTTAGTGAGAGCCTCCGAGGTCCTGCCCTGGCTACCATCCATGCTAAACAGGCCAGTAACCCTGAAGTGACTGCACAGGCCTATCTTGAGGCCCTGGAGAATGTGTATGGGAGCCCAGATTCTGATGAAGACCTATGGTGGAGAGTAAGAGATGCACAACAGTACCAAGGGGAGTTGTTGTCTGTGTATGTATCTCGGCTGGAAAAATTGTTGCAAGAATGCCTCAGAAAGGGTAGTTTGCCAGCGATTGAACTGGACCGAACCAGGATGGACAGGATCCTTAAGTCTGCCCCCTTCTCAGAACTGCTGTTGCTTCAGTTATGCCTGGCAAATCGACTGGAATCCCCACCCTCCTATGATGAGTTAATGAGAGAAATTCGAGGAGTTGAGAAAAGGCGACCTCGGGAGGGACCTGCACCAACAGCTGCGGCTACGACCCGAGTGACTGAGGGTGACCCATCAAGTGAAGTTCAGGGGCAGAGGTTGGCAGTAAATGAGTGCTCTGACAAGGAAAAGATATGCCACAATGGGGCGAACTGTTGAGAGGATCCAGGAATTCAAAACAGTCCTTTATAAGAGGCCACACCTGCAAATGCGGGCCCTGACCTATATCCGACAGCATCTGCTATGGGGTGGGGTACCCACCATGTATCTCCTGCTGATAACAGCTCCGAACTCGATTCCTTGACCATGGAAGTGGAGAAACTGACGAGATGTCTCCAAATGCTTATCACGCCGCAGACAGAGATGGCACAAGGTTTCCAGTTAGTAATACCCCCGCCTGGCTCCCAGTGTGGCGCCTCGGCCAGCTCAAACTCCAGAAAGTATGTTTTGCTATAATTGTGGGAAAGATGGGCACATGAAAAGGAATGCGGTCCCCAAAAGACACTGACAAAGTTGCATATAGGCTACAAGGAGAGCTTGGAGAACAAATCAGTGGTTAAGAGGTGCACAAAATGATCCCAGTGAGGGCACCAAAAATGCTAACTCACGTCCTTTTGTGGCAAGGTCAGTTGCCCAGGCCCCCACTACCGCCTCTCCAGACTGGTCCAGAATAGTGGGTCCCTCCATGGAGACCACTGTAAAGGTGAATGGAGTGTCTACAAGAGCTGTATTAGACAGTGGCTTCCAAGTGACAAATATGTTCCAGGATTGGTATCAGAAGCATTTGTCAGGCGTACCACTTACAACCATTAGAAGGAATGCATGTATGGGGGTTGAGTGAGAAGGCCTACCCCTATTCCGGTATATCCGAATTTGGCTGTCTTTCCCACCTCCGTGGCTGGAGTGGCCGAACAAGTAGAGACCCTAGCCTTAGTGTGTCCCCCACTGGACTGTATGATGGTGTCCTTTGTTGATTGGAACAAATGCTCATATGTTCGGAAGGCTGGCACAGTTGTGTTATGAAAACAGGGTCAAAGACTAGTAGAGCTTTAAGAGTTCGGCTTTAATTAAGAAGGCCTATGAGGCACAGAGAGATGCTGAAAAATAGAACCAGAGGAACCGGTCGGAATTGTATGGAAGAAGGATCCTGAGTCTCTGATCCTGGCGCCAAATGCCCAGTGTACCTTACAGGGAGAGGTCCGTATCAGAAAGGATGTTAAGAATAAAATATTAATGTTGGACGCACCAGGCGATGGAAAATTGCCAGAGGGACTGCTGGTCAAGCCTAGTATTTTGCCCGCTAGAGCCCATGCTTATGCCAGAAGGGTAATGGTCCAAGTTCATAATGTGTCTGAAAGAGACATTCGAGCAAATAGAGGTTGCATCCTGGCTAATGTGTATTGTGCAGACACTGCAGTGCTACCCAGCAGCAAGAGTTCAAGGAAGAATGACAGAGTAACGCCTGACTTGTTTGATTTTGGTGACTCCCGCTGCCAGCTGAATGGAAAGTGAGGATCAGTGAGAAGCTTGCCCAGAGAGACCAGGTGTTTTCTTTAAAGGAATGGGATGTAGGATGCGCAAGGAGCTGAGCACAATATCCGGCTGCATGACGAAAGACCATTTCGTGAGAGGTCTCGACGCCTGGCACCTGCTGACATAGATGATGTGAGGCATCTGCAAGAGATGTTAGCTGCTGGTGTAATACAAGAATCCAGAAGCCCTTATGCTTCCCCATTGTGGTAGTGAGGAAAAAGAATGGAACAGTAAGGATGTGTGTGGATTATCGCACCTTAAACCGGCGGACTATCCCTGATCAGTACACAATGCCTCGCATTCAGGATGCTTTGGACTGCCTAAACGGGAGCAAGTGGTTCTCTGTGCTGGATCTCCGCAGTGGGTACTACCAGATCCCGATGGCCCCAGAGGACCGTGAGAAGACGGCCTTTATCTGTCCGCTTGGCTTCTATGAATTCATGAGATGCCTCAAGGGATTTCAGGTGCCCAGCCACTTTTCAATGATTGATGGAGCGTGCAGTGGGGACATGAACTTACTAGAGTGCCTGGTATACCTAGATGATGTTATTGTGTTTGGCAGCTCACTGGAGGAACATGAGAGCAGATTATTTAGGTACTGGACCGACTGGAGGACTTTGGCCTTAAACTGTCCATTGATAAGTGTCAATTCTTCAAACATCAGTAAAGTATGTGGGACACATAGTATCCACCGAGGAATAGAGACCGACCCAAGTAAAGTTGAGGCCTTGACCACCTGGCCACAGCCCAAAAATCTAAAAAGAACTGCAAAGATTCCTGGGATTCTGTGGTTATTATCAGCGCTCATCAAGGACTATTCAGAGTGATCCGCCTTTACTTAACCTTACTCAAGGGTATCCCCCAACCCACAAAAAATACCAAAAGTCAGCGTACCTCAAAGAGTGTATTTTCATCCGAGTGAAGTATTTGGGGCCCGCTGGACTCCTGATTGTGAGACTGCTTTACATGAGATCATATATCAACTTACCCATGCTCCAGTGCTGGCCTATGCCGATCCAAGAAAACCTTACGTCCTGCACACTGATGCTAGCTTGCAAGGGTTGGGGGCTGTGTTGTACCAAGAGCACGAGAATGGCCTGAGACCAGTGGCCTTTGCCAGTAGAAGCCTGACCCCATCCCAAAAGAACTATCCTGTATATAAGTTAGAGTTCCTAGCTTTGAAGTGGGCTATTGTTGACCAATTCCATGAGTACTTGTATGGGGCTAAAATACTAGTAAAACTGACAATAATCCTTTGACCTATGTGCAGACCTCAGCTAAGTTGGATGCCACTGGCCATAGGTGGCTTTCTGCATTATCTACATATGACTATGCTCTCGAATACCGAGCAGGTCTGAACCACATAGATGCTGATGCTCTCTCCCGGAGCCTGTTCCCCAGAATGATTGGGTCCGATTGGCAGAACCTGACATTGGGCACTCTGCGGAAGTTTGACAGGGAGGAACAAATGTCCACGGACGCAGTGGACTGCATGGTGGATTGCTTGGGACCCTCTGAGAATTGCATACCTGCTTCTTATTGCCACTTTTCTGCAATAGACATTGGTGCACTGCCTCAGCTGGACAATGACAGTATTCGGTGGGCTCAATCCCGCGATCCCATGATCAAAGCAGCTTTAGAAGCCCTCTATGCAGGAAAAGATGTGTCCAAATTACGCTCCACTGATTTGAGAACTGCACTGTTATACAAAGAAGGTCCTAAGTTGAAACTGATCAATAAACTGTTATACAGAGAAACAGTAGACAGAGGGGGACAAGTAGACAAACAACAACTAGTGCTGCTCACTGCCTTCGAGACTCAGTACTGAGGTCCTTGCACAACCACATGGGGCACCTTGGTATAGACAGAACACTTGACTTGGTGAGATCCAGATTCTATTGGCCTAAGATGGGGATGTGGAGCAACACATTCGAACTTGTAGTCGCTGCTTACAGAGGAAAGCTTTGCTCAGAGGGCTGCCCCTTGTTAACATCACCACCAGTGCACCCATGGAGCTGGTCTGTATTGATTTTCTGAGTTTGGAGTCAGATCAAAGAAATATCAGTAATGTGCTGGTGGTCACTGACCATTTCACGAGATATGCCCAAGCTTTCCCACCAAAGACCAGAAAGCTCCACTGTGGCCAAAGTACTTGTAGAAAACTTTTTGTTCACTATGGGGCTCCACAAAGAATCCATTCTGATCAAGGGAGAGACTTTGAGAGTCATCTGATCAAAGAGATGCTTTCTCTGTGGGGAGTCCGAAAGTCCAGAACCACTCCTTACCACCCCAGGGGCCCACAGCCTGAGCGTTTCAACCGCACTTTGCTAGATATGCTAGGCACCCTGCACCCAAAGGACAAGCCTAGATGGAGCCAACAAATTAGCACCCTGGTACATGCTTATAACTGCACCAAAGTGATGCCACTGGATTCTCCCCTACCGCCTGATGTTTGGAAGAGAAGCTCGACTACCAGTAGATGTGTGTTTTGGGGTCTCTCCTGATGGGGTTCAAGCTGACAACTATTTACAGTACGTGCAAAAGTTAAAGGCCCAGCTAACTCATGCGTACCAATTGGCTCAAACCATGGCTGCCAAAAGAAATCTGGCCAACAAAGAAAGGTATGATAAAAAGGTGAAAGCACAGGAACTCCAGGAGGGAGATCGGGTATTGCTAAGAAATCTGGGACTGCATGGCAAGCACAAGATTGCTGACAGATGGCACCATCTCCCTCACATTGTAGTGGGCAAACTAGATGATCTGCCAGTGTACAAAGTAAGGCCTGAGAATAATTCAAAGATGTAAAAACAATGCATAGAAATCATTTACTGCCCATTGGACAAATCTTAATTGAGTCTGAGCCCTAGAAGATGCCCCTCTGGACCAGTGACTAGAGCTGCTGCTAAGAAAAGATCAAGAAAGTCTGCACCTACAGAAGCAAAGTTAAAGTGTTCCCTCCACAAGTCCCAGTTGAGCATGACTGTCAGTCCATATCGGAAGAAAGTGAGAGTGACTTTGAATACTATCCTTCTTACGAACTGAGTCAATTGTTTGGGGCAATCCCTAGTCAATACTGGAGACAAAGCTGGGCCTTCTGGACTGTCTAAGCCCCAGCGTCATCCCTGGAGCCAATGCTCCAGAAAGTGAAGTGCAAAGCATCAGATCAGATGAAATGGAATCATTGTGCATGGTTGAACTGTTTGAGTTTCAGGGAGGAAAATGATAGATTGGGGCAGACTGGTGATACACCTGAACAAGAAGAGTATTTTGAGTGCCCTGACAGTCCACTGCCAGTGTCCGAAAGCTCTCCATGCGAGCCAAATGTTGTGGACTCAGAAACTGTAACTCCTAGAGCTGAAAGTGCCCCAAGTTCTAGCCTCTCTACCCCCATGGAGACTCCCCTGACAAGTGAGGACAATGCTGAAAATGAGGCTCAGAGTGCAGAGACTATAACAGTTCCCCTAGAAAGACTGGTCGAGCTGTAAAAGCCTGTGGTGCACCTCAGTTATGATTCACTTGGGAGGCCTGTGGACTTGCCTCTCAATGTTGTCCATAAAGGAGTGTATGTGTCCCCGAGCTCATTGCCCAAACTGAGCATCAGTGCTAACTCAAGTTACTTGTGTTGCCCTCTAAGTATGGTGCCCTTGCCCCATCCAGCCCCAAGGTAACTGATAGGAAGGGCCCCTCTCTTCAGGTTTCATGTACAAGAGGTAATAACTTGAGTTATGGTACAATGTGTATGTAATACTGTGTAAAGTGACGTACTGCAATGTTTTAGAAATGTGTTCTTGGTAAAATGATATATTGACTGATGATTACATTTCACGAGCCTAATGCAAATGTATATGGTTGCAGTTGAAACTTATGGGTACTTGCTTGTGGCGACGTCAAGCTTTCCCAAAGCCAGGAAGGTGTAACCCCCTGCAAATGGGGTTCCCAAAAGACTTCAGGAGCTTGCTTGAATGCTCCAAGCCTAAATGGTGTTTGGCGTTTAAGCCATTTATCAGTAGTGTTTTAGAACCTCTGGTACTGTCTCTTTAAGAGCTGTCTGCTTGCAGACATAATTAGTTTGTATGGGGGACTGTGTGTTTCTTTGATTGAGTACCACTCAAGCTGCTGCCAATTCACTTCATTTTTGCAGTCACTAGGAGTGCAAAGGGAACCTATCTGAAAGATGTAACTGTTTGCCAGAAATTATTTAGAGTAATAATGAAATTACAATTTGTCTAACCTGCTTTCTTTGCAGTCAGAACTGTGTCTGCTAGTTCCCCATTCTAGTTTTGAACTGCTGAACTGGACCAATCAGTGTGGGGTAAGCTAGCTCTAAAATGGTGCCTTGGACGAATCAGAACTTGGACTCATAATCTGAGCCAGCCACAAGAGGATTGTATGGGCAGTGACTCTGGGAGATGTAGTTTAGACTTCAGTGCCTTTTTGGACCAACAGCAGCAGTCTATTGTGAGTGACAGCCAATCCAGTCAGAACTGGGAGGAACTCAAAGGAAGTGCCCGGTTTTGTCGGTTGGAGTTTCAGTTGAGCTTTGGCAGTGAAGGAAGGAGGGCCCTGTGCTTTTCAGTGTGCAGTTTTAGTCAAAAATGTGTGTAAGGCCCAGAGTTCCGGTCTGCAGCTTGTGTAACAGCTTGTTAGGACTGAATCCATCCTGTGAAAAGAATCAAAGGATCTCTGAAGAGTAGAAACCAGGCTCACCCTGTAGAAGACTGGAAGAATTGCTGAAAATTGCACTCGGTCTGTCAGGAACTGAATCTGCTGTGTGTTCTCCGGGTATTGTGCAGTAATTGCGATCGGGATACAGATGCAGCCTGCCTGGTATAGTGCTTTCTTTTATATGGATGTGTGAAGAGGTTTGTGTACCTCAAGTGAGCCCTGCTGACATTGAAGGACCCTATCTTATTTGGAGGTCGTGAGTACTAATTCAGAGTAGCTCCTGTTGAATTGCCACATTAAATCCAAATGGAATTACTGTACTGCTGACTGTTTAATTCTCCTTTTCTCTGTGTGAAGGGCCCTACCAGCTGCCACGGTTTGGACTAGCCACTAGGGCTTGGGTACCCAGGGACAGTAACTGATAGGGATAGGCCTGTGCACAGAGCCATAGGTGAATTATTAGAGTGATAAGCTAATTAACCTGATTTCCCCTGTCCTTGTTATATCCCCTAAATAAATCAGAGCTGCTTGTTTCAGCAAAGTTATACTGCCTGAGGTATTTGTCTATGTTAAAGTACTGTACTGTGATTGTTGCACTGTATCTCATTTCACAGGAGGTCCCAGTGCGGAACCAGACCTGGGGGTAAGTGTATACTGTGAAGGTAATTCTGATATATTGTGTGGGCCACTAGTGGGAAGAAGGGGGTTGCAGTGTCCCAGAGGGCTGTGACCAAGTTAGTTTAACTATTGCAAACCCTGACCTCTGGGTGGAGGCACCCACCATTGGATCCAGGCCCCTCAACCTGTTAGTGGCAAATCAGGCAGGGGTAGTAGCCCCTGGGATAGCGCCATCTAGGGGTTACATACAAATAAATAAATCACCCATATAATGCCTACATTCAGACACCTGCCCCAGCACATCCCCAGATCCAGTAAATACACCTCCATTGTCTTAGTTACACTCTAATGTAGTGAAAGCCGAAAGTGCAAAAGGCAAGCTACATAGCAGCCACACAAAGACGGGAGTGAGTAGAGGGAGCAAAAATGGCAGCTGACAGGGCGAGATGGAAGAAAGGGGGGGAGCAAAACAGGAGAACCCAACTGCACATGTGGAGCCCTCCACGCACCCACCATCCTGAAGTGTAAGCCTGCAATACCAAATGCTGCCAGAGCCATATTCAAACAAATATAGCACTGGTATGTGCAATAATAACAAAGAACAGCTATACATAAAGGCTGAAAAAGCCAACAACAACTATAAGGACACTGCAGGAATGCGGATCCCCAGGAAATCAGAGCGTACATGGGAAGGTGCTACACAAACATGCCCAAGGCAGGAGACATTGGGAGCAGGCCAGTCACACAAGAACCAGGGCCAGGGAAAAACAAAGCCATACGGGGTCTCCTCAAAAGAAGGACACACCCATCCCACATAAATGCAAACTGGACATTTAAACAAAAATGCTAGAGGGAATGCTGTGAGAAGACTGAAAGGCTGCTCCAACAGGGGCCAAGAGAAAGCTGCTCCAGCCCGACACAACAGTGTGACTCACCCAGGTCTGCAGAGGAAGGACAATTTTTTTCTTGCGTTGTGATGCCAATACAGAAAGTAGGTCAACCTCTTCTGTCTTGGCCTTTTAAGCATGCATTGACCCTACGCACCGTTGAGGCTAGCTTCTAGCGCAGCCTTGCATGGGGTCAGTGACTATTGGTCTGACCTTCCCTGGTTTGGCCACCCGAGAAGACTGGGCCTTAGGATTGATCCAGTGGCCCTGGGCAAGTTTCCTCCCAGAGACAGCTGGGAGGGGCAATTCTTTTCAGTTGCTGGATGATGAACCTCTGCCTCATGGCACTGCAGACTGCAGTCATGCAATGTTAAACTGCATGCAGGCCATGCTTCTGTGAAAAAGTACCTATCAGTTTTTTTTTTTGCGTTATGTATTTATCCCTCCTTCTCGCCTCCTAGTTCGCCACTCCTTCCGGCTGCTCATGCTACCTGCGACCCCCTCGCCTTGTCCCTCCTCCCCACACCTCAGATCGCAGCCGACCTAAGGGTGGCCCGGCATATCCCTTCGCCGGGTGGGTCCTCCTCCTCTGAGGGGGAAGGAGCCGGGAGGGGGGGCAACCAGCGCACTAGGCATCAGTCCTTGAGTGCTGCTGAGGTGGGTTTGGAGGCGACAGGGCATCTCGGGCCAACAGGAGCGGGCAGCCATCATCCGGCGGACCAGGGGCCGGATTTTCTGCTTTTCTCCCAGGCGTGGTGTGCCACAAGCGTCAAAGAGTGTAGCCGATGTTCACCACGCCCCTATGTATGTTGAGGCTCTGCTGCTGGTCTCCCGGCCTCGCCCAGAAGGTACCAGACAGCGAGCCATGTTCCCTCCTCCCTGGAGTAGGCGAGCAGTCATGACGCCTCAAGCCTACTTCCCTCCCGGCCGGCTCTCCAGCGACCCGAGTCCATTCCCGAACCCAGGTTGCCGGCGTCGCAAGCGGAAATCCAACCGCTGCGCCGACGAGCTGGCTCCTATCAGTTTTTAATAATTTATTTTTCTTAAGTATGTTAGTGTGTTATGTTATAAAACGATCTATAGAAAAACATTTTGTTTAGTGAGTCTTTCTTTCTCTGCTGTTAGAACTCCATGTCTGATCTGAATATCACTTCATGTCTGCCTCCTCTAACTGCAAAGCTCCAAATGAGCTGCCTACAAGGTTACTGTGATGGCCATGTGGTGGCAAAGACACATGACTGGCTAGCACTAATGTTAGTCTCCCAAAATAACTCCTAATTGGCTGGCTCCCTTCAATGCCTCAATATCATGAGTGCAATGTTTTTTTGGTTATGAGGATCCAAGAGGCTCTGCTGGATACTAGCCGGTAAGGAGAGGAGAATCAGATAATACACTTTTTACTTTTTTTATTTTTGTGTCCTTCATTCTGGCCTCCTCGTTTACTGAACCAGACTGCAGCGAGTAACTCTGATTTTTTTTTTGACTCCTCTCCCCCTGGTGTCTGTCTACTGCCACCCAGTAGTGCTGCTGCTGATCCCTTATTGCTTTCAGTCCCCAACCCCATGACATGTTCCCCTTCCCTGTGAAATGTGCAGTATAGATTTTTAAAATGATCAGTTACGTAGTTACTGTTGGAGCAGTCTCAGCCAGGGAAAACTTATGTGGTTTCAGGCCTGCCGCTTCTGCAACTCTCATGCTCATCCGCCGTGGTGCTGGCAGGTGGTAGGGAACATAGGTAGACAGAAAGGAAGTAGAAAAGAGGTTCAGGGTAAGCAGAGGTGGGGAGGGTTTACAGGGGAGGGCTGGGGCAGGAGGTTATAGACAACAAAATGGTACGCAGTACTGGCTGATGAAACACAGCAGGAAGTTGGGGAAGGCACCATAGAACAAAAGTCAGGGGACCAGGAGGGAAGGGGGAAATGCAGGGTACAAGGTGAGAGGAAAGACAGTGGGGTAGAAATGGGGAGTGGCAGGGAAGCAGATGGAGTTGGCACGAACACACTAAATAAAGGGGAGGAAGGCCAAAACATGTTGGGAGGGAGGGGGAGTCACAATGCAGGGGGGCAGTGGGAGGAGGTACACATAGTAGAGGGGGAAGGGTTGTGGAAGGGAGTGAGCACAGGAGGGACGGAGGAGGAGGAGAGCAGGTGGAGGTGCAATTGAAGGAGAAGGGAGGGGGAAAAGGGCAGTGTATGGAAGGAGAGGACACTGAGGAAAAGGGGCTTGTAGGAGGGCAAGCCATGGGGAAAGTGCAAGGGATGGGGGAGCCAGTACTTGTATTAGGGGATTCTATGCTCAGAGGGGTAAGATGGGGAAGTAAGGGAGCAAAGAAGCGTTGAACCTGGGTGGAGTGTATGCCAGGTATGACAGTGGGGAGAGTAGGGCTGTGCATTCAGAAATGTGTGAAGAAGGTGTGAGGGAAGCCTCATATCATTGTGCACCTAGGAACAAATGACCTAGAGGGCAGTACAGTGGAAGAAGTACAAGAGAGGTTCAGAGAAGTGGGGGGTATCTGCAGTCAGGTGCGAAGCTCAGTGACGTTCTCTGAGGTACTCCTCATATTTAGGGCAATCATGGTGAGGAAGCTAAGAATACAGAAGTTTAATGATGGATGGCTGAAGAGGTGCTGTGCAGGAATGGGGTATGGGGTAGTAGGGGAGTGGGGCAGAACATGGAACAATAAGGGGCTTTATGCCAAGGATAGGCTGCATCTCAGCATTGAGGGTACAAGGGCATTGGGACAGGGGCTGGAGAAGTACATTAAAAACAACATAGTTCAAAGTTTTATTGTTCAGCTATAAAGCCATTACAATATTATACAATTAATACTCTAATACTTCACACAACAATGTTAATATCACTTTGAGATGTAAATACATATAAAACACTTCATTACACTCCAGATATCCAATCACTTAAACATCAATAAACAGGTGAATCTGCCACCCCTATACATCATAAAAATACTTAAAGGCCATAACATATCGGATTATAAACAATACTTTAAACATTTGTTATTACCAGTTGTATCTAAAGATCCACTCATTCTCCCTAATAAGGGACTATCCCCGTACCTCAGTCAGACCTGCCTTTTAGCCGATATGTATGGGCCAGACACAAATAGGACTCTACTCTTAGAAGTACTATGTGAGGGAATTATCCAGGGAAACCCGCTCTCCGGATCCAAGTTAGGAAAGAAGCTGCCAGTAACACCCATCCAATTGGGGAGCTACTATAGAACATCCCACCGTGCATACGGTCCCATGTTCCAGTTGCAACCCGGTATGATGGGAATTATATACCGGCTAATTCCCAGTTCTGGGTCTTAAAAGACTTAAGCCTTCCCCAACAAAATCCTCACCATTCCTTGAACTTTTGGGTCCAGGAACCTGGGGCTAATACCCATCATGTACGGCTAGTTTGGACCAACTAGAAAGTACAGAGTTCCCCTGGGAACAGGAGTGGAAAATCCACTGGCTAATTTATCTAACATTAGTATTGTTATTGTTTCAATAGAGCCGTACAATATTAATCACAAAAACATTTCACAACTCAAAGGCTGTGATGAAAGCTGACAATATCGGCTAATATTGCAACAAATCACATATGTAACAGCCTAAGATATCATACAATATAAAATAACCATAATAAACTCTTTTAAAGAGTATTCATTTATCCCCAATAAGGCAGAACATTTAACCAATATATCTAGGCCTGTTACAAATCGAACCTATACACTTGGAGGTACCATGTAGAAAAATTATCCACGGATACCCACTTACCAGATCCAAGTTAGGTAAGAGGCTGCTGGTAACACCCATCCGATTGGGGTGTTATTACAAAGCATCCCACTGCGCATGCGGTCCCATGCTCCGACTATGGACAGTATAATGGGAATTAAATACCCGCTGCTACTTTAACCAGCTCTGGTCATAGTAAATTTGGGTTTTTCCCCAGAAAAAAATCATCATAGTTCCCTCCATATCTAGGTCCAAAACTTTGAGACTAGTTCCTAATATTGCAGGCCAAATTGGCCTTCTAGAAATATACCCAAATTCTCCGTGAACTAAGTAGAAACATCTTAAAGGCTGCACAGGATTAAATTAAACCCCTTTAAACATAATTCTTAGGAGTAGTGCTCTAAGCACACATGAAAAATCATAAAAATCATAAAAACTTTATAATGATAAAAGAAAACAGCATTTTAATCTACAACATACAATATCCAATATCCCATAATATCTCACGGGACAATAATGAAAAATGATGAAATATAAAATTTTTGTTCTTTTAGGACATTGCAATCTATATTCCTATAAATACAGTTCATAGCTCGGAAATTCTCCATAAACTAATATGGTTCTAAATGGAGGTAACACTTTTGTGCAGGGTCAAGTGACATAGCAGAATGCAAACAGAGAAGCAATCATTTCCAAAGAGTCCTCCATGTTGGAAACTATCATACTGCAAGCCCAAAAAATAATACAGCGCTCTTCAATAGAAAGGTCCACTGATTAAATACTTCTAAAGGGCCTTAAATATCAAAACTTCAAAAATAGGCTAGCTACAATCTGACAGTGATAACGACACATAAAAGTCAAAGCGCTTTTCCTTAGCGTTCCATAGCGTTCACTGGAGCTACCTTGTTAGAAGGCCACGAGCACTCAGCGTTCTTGAATGGTCTACACTACATTACAACCTTCCATTTCCTTTTTGCAAAATGCTTACCTGGGCATTAAATATAAGAAAGGACGATAGCTTCTCTGAAAAAAGGAATAAATTCCTCAAATACTAACCCAAGTCAAGCTGAGCAACAGCGCAATGCTAATGAAGGCATGCTCAACCGGAGGGGGAGGAACCATGCATAAACTGCACAGCCCGATATTCAGCAGGCTGTGCAGAGTTGTGCAGGCGCAGCACCAACCTCGCCTGCACAACTTTGAGCAAAAAAGAACAAGTGGGGCCACCACGAGTGAGCTGCTGCATTGCAGGGCACAACACAGCAGCTGCCACCTGGGTGGCCACTAACCTAACCCCTGCAGCCCAATGGCGGGCATATGAGACCCCCTCCCCGACTGGCCCGATCACGGGCATAAGTGTAAAACCCCCATCCCCGACCAGCCCGATTGCGGGCATAAGTGTGAAACCCCCACTAGCCGATCGCGGGCAGAACAATTCAACCCCAAAGAACATATCCTGGTGGTCAGTGGACCACAAAACCGATCGCGGGCATTAGAGTCCACCCCCAAGGTCCACCTACCTGGTGATCTAGTGGCCACCACCGGAGCCCCACCACCCGCTCCCCCATCAGCGGCGGGCGGCAGCATCCCACCTGCCTGCCGTCCGCCCGACTGACTGCTCGATGAGGGCTGCATGCTCATTGGTTCAAGACAAGAGCCAATGGGCGTGCTGTCCATCCCGCCGTACAAAACAGTCCGACATGTGAATGAATCATTCATTCACATATCTGAACTGCCTTATGCGTATGGAGCTGCTGCACGTGGCTCTGCTCTAATCAGATGATGCGTCACAGGCCGGACTCGGGACGGCGGCTAAGCGGGTGGGATACTGCCGCCACGGCTGGCCCGGAGGGGGGTGGTGAGGCTCGTGATGGTGGAGTCACCAGGTGGGCAGACAGAGGTGGTGCTGCGTCGGCTTTCCTGATACTGGACCCCAAGACATAACAGAGATTAATCTCTCAGCGATCAACGCAGCCTGTGATCGAACTAGTAGTCTTTATATGCCGCGATCAAGAGCCAGTCGAGGAGAGTCTTCACTTATGCCCGTGATCGGGCCCCAGTCGAGGAGGGTTTCACCTATGCCCACTAGTCGGGCCAGTCGGGAGGGTCTTTACACTTATGCCTACGATCGGGCCAGTCGGGAGGAGGTTTTACATCTATGCCCTTGATCGGGCCAGTCGAGAGGAGGTTTTTGTCACTTATGCCCTTGATCGGGCCAGTCGGGGTGGGGGTTACTACATGCCGATCGGGCCAGTCGGGGGTGAGAGTTCAACAGTTATGCCGCGATCCGGGCTGCAGAAGCGTCGGTCCGATGGCTGCTGCCTGGCAGGGCACCAGGCGCAAGTCCTCGGGGATCGGCACACCTGCATGCTAATGGCATGCAAATGGGGCCATAAATAGATGCAAATGGCCCCCCATGGCCTTGCATGAATTATGGCCCCATTTGCATGCCATCTTTTGAATATCGGAAATTTGCGCATGGCGCAATGGAACTTACGCCACCGCATCTTGAATGCTCCACTCTGACCACTTGTGGTGGCGCAAGTTCCACTGCGCCATGCACAGTGTGTGGCTGGGGGTGATGGCTAGGGTTGCTCAATAGCGCAACTCCGTTGAATATCGCTCCGGCCACATCCCTGCGCAACTATTTTGTGCAGTGCAAGGGCTTGCGCCACAGAATGGCGCCGTTTGAATATCCAGCCCAGTGTATCAGTACCAGGCAGCTTTAGCCAACAGGACTTGCATAAAAAGGAAGATTTTCACTTTCCTCCATTTCCTTTTATTTTTGCCCAAAACGAGGGAAGAGGCCCCAAAATCAGTAGTTAATCCAGCTCCCCTACTCCACCAGAGCTGCTCACGACACCTCGACCTCGACAATCCAGGGCAACTCCATTCGCTTGATATCAGTTAGCTGAAAAACAAATAAAAAGAAAAGAAGCGCTTCCTCTAAGCACAGTGAGTCACTCTTGCTTGTAATATATAAGCCTCCGATCCTTGGACAACATTAGCATACCTGTTATAGGCTTTAATATGCCTATCTGCACATAAGGTACTTCCAGAACTCGTCTTCAGAATGTTCCCCCATCATTCATTTCATTCTGAAAATAGCCACAAAAATCCTGCAGAATTTGACCACAATGCCACCATTACCGCTCGTTTTTCTCTGAGCATCTGTAGAAATTTTATGTCTTATCGCTTTCCCATCCAAAACTACTCAAGGCGGGTAGAGCTCTCTAAGTGCTCTTCGTCTACAGATTAATCGCAGTTTGCTTTCATACAGCAACAGCACAAAACGCCTTTTCCAAGCAAAATGAGCACTTAATCAGTTCACCCTTATTCCATAGGGTTCTATGAGCAACACAGCAACAGAAACGCTGAACGCCATAAACAGTCATTCAGTACATAGCTTGTTGTCATCTGAGTAATACAAAGTATCTTAAAAACTCAGTTAAAAAAGAAATAAAACGGAGTTTCATTCATACAAAATAGATTCAAAAACTTAGAACGGAGCACAACAAACGGACAGTGAGGAGAGAAGTGGGACAGACTGCAGCCGTCTTGCTGCCCTGCCCCCGACCCTGTTTGTAATATCTTGTCCAGGTTCTCTGTAAAAACAACATAGATTTAAACTGAGGCAGGGGGGAGGGCTGAGTCAGATAGCAAGGAGGAGATACCTTCCAGGGGAGACCGGAAGGCCTCTCCCCCCAGAGAAGGAAGAGGAGAATGAGGGAAAGTTACCAAGACAAAAGTGTAAGGGGGAGAGACGAGAAGAGGAGGGGTGGGGCGCAAGGTGGACTGTAGTATCCTTGAATGCAAGAAGCTTAGCAAACAAGGTGGCAGAGTTCCAGGAAATTATGGTAGAAGGAGAGGTAGCTATTGCTGCCATCTCAGAGACCTTGGCCCCCCAATACCATGACTGGGATCTTTATGATTCTGGGTCACAAGGTGTTCCACAGGGACCAGGAGGGCAGAAGGGCTGGAGGAGTGGCTATTTATGTCAGGGAGAGGATACTGTGTACCAGGGAGAAGGGGGATGAGGGGAGGCCAGAAGCCATATGGGTATTGTTCCAAAGCCCTAAAGGTAAGAAGCTCAGGTTGGGAGTGGTGTATAGGCCACCCTCACAGAGCAAGGAGGTGGATAGGGAGCTGGGGGAGCAAATCAGGAAGGTCAGTGGCAAGGGAAATAGAGTTATAGTGGGAGACATCAACCTACCTGGGGTTGATGACTGGCAGACAGTAACTACAGCACACACCAGGGAGCAGGTACTGCTGGAGGCTATCCAAGACAGCTACCTAGTGCAAGGGGTGATGGAACCTACAAGAGAGGGGAACATAATGGATTTGGTGCTAACAAATGGTATTCAAGTCCAGGATGTGGTAGTACAGGACCCTCTAGCAGGAAGCGACCACAGCTCAGTGTGGTTCCTCCTCAACACAGAGTGCTGCCAGAATAGGCAGCATCCTAGAGAGGTATTTAGTTAAAATGAATCCAGTGATGGGTGCTGAACAGAAGTGGGCAATCATTAGGAAGGGGCTGATTGAGGCCATGAACGTGTGTGCCAAATCTCAGAGTAAGCAGTCCAGGTCCAAAAAACATAGCTGGCTCAGCCAGGAAGTGGAGTAGAAGGTGATAGAAAAAGATTGGCCTTCATTAAATTCAAAAAATTGGGGTGGAAGGAGGATAGAGAGGTGTTCACAAAGGCATCTAGGGAAGTGAACAGGTCAGTCAGGGCAGCCAAGGCAGAAAAGGAGCTGAAGCTGGCTCAGGGGATCAGAGAGGGGGAAAAGGGGTTCTTTAAATACATAAGGGAGAAGAGGAGTTGTAGAGATGACATTGTTAGAATCAAGAGGGATGGGGGATGGGCAGAACAAGGGGAAGAACAGGCAGAGGCACTCAATGAGTACTTCTGCTCTGTGTTCACAAAAGAAAGGGATGGCCCAATATCACAGGGGAAAGGGGGCAAGGGTGAAGGGAGGCAGAGACAGCAGATGGGGTCATCCAAGAGGATAGAATTCTGAAGGGCCTTAAAGCCTTGCGGGTGGACAAGGCACCAGGACCAGATGGTGTACACAAAAGGGGCCTGAAGGAACTGGCAGACGTGTTGGCAGATCCTCTGACAGACCTCCTCAACACCTCCTTGGAGATGGGGAAGGTACCATGGGACTGAAGGATGGCTCACATGGTGCCCCTTCACAAGAGTGGACCCAAGGACCAACCAGGCAACTACAGACTGGTAAGCTTGACTTCCATAGTGGAGAAGTTGATGGAGAGTATTCTAAAGGAGAGGTTGATAACCTTTCTCAATAGTAATGGTCTATAGGATGAGAGACAGCATGGGTTTGTCTCGGGAAGATTGTGCCAAACTAACCTGATTGACTTCTTCAACTGGTCCACTAGGGCGGTTGACGAAGGCCACACTGTGGATGTCCTATACCTGGACTTTAGCAAGACTTTCAACTAGGTGCCCCACAGGAGGTTAATGAGCAAGCTGAGGGACATGGGGTTGGGGAAGAAACTGGTTGGGTGGATTGAGAGCTGGTTGCAGGGCAGACAACAGAGGGTAGTTGTAAGGGGGAAGACATCCAAGCCAAGGCCAGTAACAAGTGGGGTACTGCAGGGTTCAGTGCTGGGCCCTGTTTTGTTCAATGTCTTCACTGGAGACATTGCAGGGGGGTCAAGAGTAAGATCAGCCTGTTCGCAGATGGCACTATGATTTGTGCAAAAGTGTCAAAGAGGAAGGAAGGTAGGCAGTCAGGGAGAATCTAGCTAAACTCGAACACTGGTCTAGGGAGTGGCAGTTGGGGTTTAATGCTAAGAAGTGCAAGGTCATGCACCTCAGAGCAAGAAATCCCAGGACCAGCTACTGTCTGGGGGAGTGCAAGTAACAGCTTCAGAGGAGGAAAGGGACCTCGGGGTAATAGTCACAGAGGACATGAAGGTATCAGCACAGTGTAGGAGGGTGGCAGCAAGGGCAACTAGGATGCTGGGGTGCATTGCCGAGGATCACCTCTAGAAGGAAGAGGTCATCCTGCCCTTGTATAGATCACTGGTGAGGCCACCCTTGGAGTACTGTGTGCAGTACTGGTGCCCATACCTCAAAAAGGATGTGAGATTACTGGGGGGGGGTGCAGCGCAGGGCTACGAAAATGATCATGGGACTGGGGGAGTTGTGCGTATGAGGAAAGATTGAGGGAGCTAAACATGTATTCCCTGGAAGACAGAAGGGAATGAGGGGACATGATAGAGACCTCTAAGTACTTGAAAGGCATAAACAAAGTCAGAGAGGGAGGATTGTTCTGCTTAAAGGGGGGAAGGGTCACTTGGGGACACTGTCTGAAGTTGGAAGGGGGAAGGTTCAGAAGGGAGATGAGGAGGCACTACTTTACAGAGATAGTGGTGGTGAGATTGAACGCACTGCCAGAGGAGTTAATCGAACTGAGGACAGTGGATAGCTTTAAGCAGGATTGGGATAGAGTCAAGGGCAGGGCCACTGGAAAATTGCGCCCGCAATTTTTTTGCGGAATTCACAATTTTCACCATTCTCCACAAAAACTGACATGTTCCGCAATTTCTTGCAATTTTTTAGTTTTTATATTGAACTGTGTAAAAAGTATTAACATTTTTAATAAAATACTCTCAATATATTAACAATTTTGCACGCAGACTTGGGTTTGGCTGAAACAATGCAGTGCAAGGTAGAGCAAGGGTTTTATGCGACACTGATTTCTTTTGAATCTTTGTCTTGTTTGGTTTCAAAATCCACTGGCCAAGCATAAGTACACTTAAACACTTAACATTTGTTTTGTGTTGAAGCAGTCTATCAGAAAACTTTTTGTTGACACACAGACTGAAACAAAAGATGGGAGAAAAGGTGCAGATTATCCCATTCACTTAAATGGGGTGCTAACTATGAAGCCTTTTTGTAAGTGGCAGGGCAAGTATTTCCTTGTGAGCATACTTTCATTCAGACTAGTTTTGATTCAAACAGCTGAGGATTTTTGAATGACCCTGCCAATTTTAAACTTGAATAAGCTAGTTGGTAACAGTGATCTCACTCTTAGCAACTACCCCCTAGATGTTCACATGCAAAGACTACAATAAAAACCTGACTGAAGTCTAAAAGCAAGCTTATAAAACACAAAATGTATCTGAACAGTTATCTTTAACTAAACAAAATCATTGCAGCCAGAGTAAAACAAAGGTAAATTACAGGGTACCCTGACTACTGTATGATGCAGTAAAAATATATTGGTATTTTTTTTACATTTTTTGGTAACCAGGTAAGGCCCACTAGGCACAAGTGCCTGTTTTCAGGTACAACCTAGGAGCACTGAGGAGGTTAAGTGACTTGCTTAGAATCACACGGTATGCAAGTGGAGGTTGTGGGAATCAAACCCAGATCTGCTAGATGTTGTCAGCTCATTCATAGTTTGTTACTCTTACCTCTAGATTATACTGCCAGACTCAATAACCCCCAGATTTAATGTTTAAATATGTGATTTCAAAAATAGTGTACAGTACCTACAGTACAAATTATGACCACTAAACACTTTAACAACATTTTACTAAAACTCAATTATTCACCACTCTGTCTGCTTATTTTTACTTGTACCAAAGTGGGTGAATAGCTGGCTGAGCACTGTAAACAGGTGTTGATTAGGCTTCATTATTCTATAGCCAGAAACAAAAAATATATATTTCTTCTGGGTTTATTTAATATTTATTTGCTGTGGCTCACTTTATAGAATCTGTTTAATACTGTATGAGGCAGATGTTTTTAAATTTTGGAAGATAGGAAACACTTATGATAGCTTATCAGTTTAGTATTCTTGTTAGGGACATACACTTTTCTTTATGTTTTAAACATATTCAGGTGTCAGTGTATTCATTTAGCAATTTATACTGACTAATATATGCTGCAGAAAACATTAAAAGATTTATTGTGAAGCACTCAGGGTCTATGGTGTAGAACCCCCGCAATTTCCTGCAATTTTTTCAAAACGGTCCGAAATTTTGGGCAACCTTTTCCACAATTATCCAGTGGCCCTGGTCAAGGACAGGATTAGTACAGACTAGAACACAAAATGGGAAAGACCAGGAAAGGGGAGGAAGAGAGGGGTTTGGGTGGGGCTGGGACAGCTGTAGTAATATGAAACTAAGAGCTGCACAATCAGGCAGACTTGATAGACCTGTGGGCCTTTTTCTGCGAGCAATTGTATATGTTCATATCAAGATAGACTAGATAGCAGTTTCGAAGCAGACAGACTTGACAACATGGGTCAAGCCATTAAAGGCTCTGTATTCTCAAGCTGAGTCATGCTGGCCAGGTCTGGGAAGGTTTGAAGTGCCACTGAGTTGGCAGAGCCAGTTTGCCCACCCCTAGTTAATGTATCAGGGTTTCTGAAACATCAGAAGTAGGAAACTCTGATGTTGGGGATTATTTTCAGTCCAAACTCCCCCTTACCCACATGAACTCCAACAAACTGAATGCCAAAGCACAATCCAGATTCCAGTCCCAACAGGGCCAACATAAACCAAGTTAATATCCTCAGTATTTGAAAAAGTAGTGTCAGAACTTGGTTTATGCAGAGCCCTTTGGGCCCTGCACAAAACAGGACATAATTCTTAATTTGCTTCTGCAGATCCCTTTGGGCCCTGTATGAACTAGGAAGGACCAACAGGAGGTACATCATAACTTGCTTCTCACAGGGCCCATAGGTCACTGTTTGAAGCAGGAAAGGCACAGGGCCCTTTGTGAAACAGGACCTGACTAGTAACTTGCTTCAGGCCCTACACAAAGTAGGAGGTAAGCCCTAAGTTGCTTCACACAGAGCCCTTCATACCCTGTGTAAAACAGGACCTAACTCCTAACTTGCTTTATGCTGGTTTGTAAAACAGGATGTGCAGAGGCCTTTGGGCCCTGTGCTAAACAGGATTTGACTTCTTACTTGCCTCACACACATATGAAACAGGAACCAAACCTTAACCTGCATTACACAGGGCCCTTCAGATTGGAATCTGGATTGTGCTTTGGCATTCAGTTCAGTGGCATTCACAGGGATGTAGCATGGGGTGGATGGAGTTAGGGTTTAAAAATCTAACTTTGGATTGCCCTACTTTTGATGCTTCAGAAACCCTAACTGATACAATAAACATAGTTTTTTGATATTATAGATAGGAACATCTGGCAACGGCCATTCTCTCCTTGGCCGCCGCCTGCCAAAACCTGGCAACCCCTGACCACTCTCCTGGAAGCAGGCGCTGGATCCCCTCAGTAGGTACAGCTGCTGTTTTTCCTCCCTTCCTGTTCTTGGAGCTGGCTTACCTCAGCGGCTCCCAATTGGTGTGGAGATCCAGCTCCTGGACCCTGATTGGCCCGCCAGTAACCATGGCTCAGCCGATTGGTGCACCTTAAGCCTGCTCTACTGATATCTGCTTCTTCCTAGTTTTTTACCACCTCGCTGGAACATAACTGTATGCTTTTTCTTCCCGCCCAGGCCTCCTTTAAATACGCTATTGCCCCTTCCTCTCTCGTGGATCTCCCATCTCATTGGCCCAAAGTGATCTTAACTCTACACCTATAGCTGTTCTTGCTGTAGCCTACGACAGCATTTCCCCTCCGCACAGTCTCTCTTGTTTCTTGGGGTATACAGACAATCTAGCACCTGTCTCAGGATCCCAATTTCCTAATTTGCCCTCTGCTATCACTTTACTGAATTCCATACTACCGATCAATTGCTCTGCATGGCTAAACCAACCATGCCATTGCAAGCTACCTGGCTCACTATATTTGTACTAGCCACTCAACTTCTCAACAATGCTCTGCCCTACAACAACATCAGTGAAGTGCCGGACCCCAAACTGACCTATAGGGACAGGCCACCAAACTGCACATCAGCGCCCAGTCTCCCAATGTCTGTAGTCTTCCAGATCACAGGGTCTCAGTACCTGCCACTGATGAGAAACCACTATCCAATCCCACCACCTGCCATAACCTCAATCTCTTTTGCTCGCTGTTCTGCTCCACAATTCCCCTTCCATTGCCACTCATCTTGCTCCATCAAGCAACTCAAGCTCCTAGCAATCAGGGTAGCCTGGTTACTACTGATGCTCTCTGGCAATATCCATCCTAACCCTGGCCCTAGAAATAGCGATGCTGGATCACCTGGAAACAGCCATTTGATTTCAATTGCCTCTATCAACATCTGCAGCCTTCTGCCAAAACTTGAGTTACTCCAAGCCTGGGTCGCTCAGCACAACCCAGATGTCCTGTCTATAACAGAATCATGGCTTACACCTAGGACCCCAGACAATCAAGTCCTGCTCCATGGGAACACCCCTTTCCGTCTCGATAGGCTAGGGAAAAGGGGTGGTGGCTGCCTAATTTACTTAAAAAATCACCTTCAGGGCATAGCTCTTCCCCAATTAAAATCAGGAAAAAACATGCAGATACTCTCCGTGAGGCTCACCCTAGGTTCCCAAGGCAAGGGCCTTACGCTTGTCTCAGTATACAGTATATCCCCCCTAGGGAGAAAGCTGAGGGCTTTACAGTTCTTCACAAACACCTCGCCCACCTTCGGTCCAATAGTGAACTAATTGTTCTGGGGGACTTCAACATCAATTGGTTATCACTTGATTCGGCCACCTTCAAGTATGCGACCTCCTCTATCAAGTCCCATCAGCAAGTCGACCTACCCACTCGAATCAATTATAGAACGGGAACCAGTACCCTTCTAGACTGGGTGTTAACAAACCACCCAGAGCGGATCGCAGGTCTAAAATTGCTTCTGGAATCCCTCAGTGACTACTCACCCATTATCTTCCACTGGTCAAATAAGGCCCTGAAACCCCCAGCGAAGCTAATTATATTCCGCGTGCTAAAAAGAGGCCAGCAAAGTTCCTTTAGGCAATACCTTCAATGAGAGAATTGGGCTCCCGTTCTAACTACTAATGACGTCAACATGGCGCTGGACAAATTCATCAAAATTTTCAACGATGCCTGCAACATCTTTGCCCCCATTACAAAAGGAAAAGTCAGAGGAACTCATAAATCATGGGTTACCCCTCACCTCCTAGCTCTGATGCGCACCAGAGAACAGCTGTGGTATAAGTACAAAAGTTCTCGCACAACCAACAACATACAGAACTATAAAGCGGCTCGTAATAACTGTACCCTCGCAATCCGACAGGCTAAAGCTAATTGTTTCAAGTCCGAGTTAAACTCCTCCTAGGGTGATGGACATAGTTTCTGGAAAAACATCTATGCAATCACTGGGAAGGGCGATACCTCAGAACCCACTATGCTGAATTTTGAAGGGTCCATTACACGAGACCTTAAAACTATCGCAGACATCTTTAACAAAGCTTTCACTGACCTCAGTGCCATGCTCCCCCCCCATCTGCCAAAGCCCTGCAAGTGAGCCTCAACAAAAACCACCCCAAACACATCCAACAAATCACACCCCCCATTCTACCTTAGAGTAATATCCAAAGGTATGGCAAAAAAAACCTCTACAAAGTACTGGGGAAGTCCAGGCATAGTGCCAAGGGCCTGGACCTAAAACTAATCTCCCTGGTACTAGACAAGGTGCTAATACCGCTAACCAGAATCATCAACCTGTCCCTCACCTCAGGTACGTTCCCAAAGTGATGGAAAGCCGCAGTTGTATCCCCTGTCTTCAAAGCAGGTAGTAAGACAAGTCATACCAACTACTGTCCAATTTCAATTCTCCCACCGATCTCAAAAGCCTTAGAGTGGATCATCTATGATCAACTGGTAGAACACCTTGATAAATATCAGTTACAATGCGAACAGCAACATGGCTTCCATAAACTCCACAGTACTACTACTGCACTATTGAAGTTCACGGGGTTCATTCACGATGCCTTCGATCAAGAGCACTTGGTGGGGCAACCTTTATTGACCTCACCAAGGCCTTTGACAGAGTCAACCATGACCTCCTGCTGGCCCAGCTTGATGCTACGGGGATATCCCCAGATTCGCTGTGCTGGTTCCAGAGCTACCTCACAGGGCATGTACAACATGTAAAAATATCTAATACCCTTTCAGACTCACAGAACGTGTCCACTGGTGTTCCCCAAGGATCCATACTAGGCCCACTTCTGTTTAGCCTTTTTCTAAAAAACCTCCCTCTAGCCTGTCAGCACAAAATCCTTCTATACGCAGATGATGCGGTTATTTACACTAGCCACACTGACCCTGCCACCCTAGAACAAAGACTTCAACAGGACTTTAACAATGTAGAGGTCTGGTTTGATCAAGCTAAGCTGCTTGTCAACCATAACAAAACCAAGACCATGCTATTTGCCCCTGCCCATAACCGACACAAGACATCCACCATAAACATTCTAAGCAAATAAAATGTAGCCTTAGAAATGGTCCAAAGCTTCAAATACCTGGGGCTCACAGTAGACAGCTCCCTTTCATTCTCCACTCACATAGACAGTGTCGCTTTATCAGCAAACCGGAAGCTCGGTCTACTATATAAGCACCGTAACTGCCCCACTGAAAAAGCCCTTCAGCTTGCCATCACCAGCTCAGTCTTCTTGACTGTTGACTATGGTCTTCCCATTTATAGTGTGGCACCTGACAGCACCCTTAAACGGCTTGCCACTATGCTGAATAAGCCTGCAGGCTAGCACTATGGGCTCCGCACCTCACCCATAGCTGTAATCTCTACTTGCAAATGGGATGGCTAAACCAGGCAGAGAGGACCTGCTACCAAGTCTGTCTCCTAGCCAAAAAAGCAATCCTGGGCCTGTTACCACCTGGAAGCAGTTCCCTCCTGCACCTGATTGAACTAACTAGGACTACCAGGGCCTCTAACAATCTCTCCATCAAGATCCCCTTCTGGCGAACCTCTCAAAAGGCTAGAGATCCTTTGAATACAGGGTCCCACTCTGGCTTAGCGTGCTCCCACCCGAACTTACTGCTATCAGCAAAATTGGCCTGTTTAAATCAGCACTCAACTCTCACCTGGCCAGCCAACAGATTTGCTCCTGCTTCCCCTGATCTCCTCTCCCTGTAATCTGATACTGAACTCCCCCAACCTTTGCATTTATCAACTGCCCAACCCGCATCTCGACGACCCTTTTTCCCATTCCCCCTGCTCCCCCCTTCCACTCCTGCCCCCCAATCCATTTCATTGAGTCTTCAACCCATCCCACTGTCCATTTTCCCCACTTTCTGCCTCAACTACTCTTCCTTCTCTTACCCCTATGACAAAGTGACCCCAAGCCTGAGGTTACTGCCATCCTTTTCCCCCCCTCTATCTATACCCCCTCTCCTCTAATCAAGGTCTACTGTGCTGCTTAATCAACTTTTCTCCATCTAAAAATTCTGTATCTTCTAGGCTAAGTACAGTAGCTGCAATAATTGTTCTTGTTAATGTGACTATTTTCCTACAGCTTTCTCTGTCTGTTCACATTCCTGGTATTGTACTGTGTATATTGATCCTTTATGCCTGATGTGGAACCTTTGTAAATGAGCTTGTGGCTCAAAGGTTGTTATCCAAATTTTCAATAAATAAATAAAAAAAATAAAATCCCATGAGGTAGCTCAAAATATTATTTGGTGTGAAATGTTGGTGTTGTTGTTCCCTTGTGCCAGTGGCTGAACAAGCAAAGCCACCGGTGCAAAGGAAAGGAACAATAACACCAACATTCCACGCTAAATAACAATCATATTTCGAGCTACTTATTTATTTCTTAACTGGGTGGGCACACTAGTTGCAGGGACCATTCTCAGGCACGACCCAAGCCATCAAGATGACAAGTAGCAGGTAACAGTAAAAAGCACCTACAAGTCAAGAGGCCATTAGATGGATACTGTGCAATCGACTGACCCATGCAATGAATACAAAAGTTACAGTGCAATAAAAACAAAAGTTACAGTACAAGATTTAATTTATGTACCATGGTTGTGTGAGATCCAAGTAAACAAGGGGTACTTGATCTCAGTATCAGTGGGGACATCTGCAGGCAGAGACAGCTATGAGGACAGCCCTATAGTGCAATTTAAATAGGGAGTTTGTACCTAGAGAGTGGAGGGAAATTGGCAGACTTTTTACATGACTTGGAGAGGCAACAGATAAGGTATTTTTTTTTCCCATGCAGATGGCAACCTGGGGATACCACAGGAGAAGACATGAGAAGGACCTAATGCTACAGAGGTGGGATTTTGGCTTGAGAAGGAATGACAATGGAGAAGACTCTTAATCCCAAAGGGATTTGTCAGAGAGGCAGCCTAGGAGGAATTTGCGATGAGCTTGCGGGGAGAACCAGCCAAGGACCTAGTAGTGAGGGCAGTGGTGAGTAGAATATGGGGCCATCAAAGCAAACCTATAGATGTTATATGTTGTGTTTAGTCTGGAGAGTTTGGAGGACAAGGTTGCATATAAATAGGGGAGCTTGTCCACAAGACAGAAGAAAATCAGTATGAAAGAAAAATATATGAGTATACCTTTTACTGTATTTTTCATGAGTTTAAATGCTTTTTAAATAATGAATTTCTCATGTCATTTCTGTTTTCTACATTAGCTGAAATTAAAACTTGGTAGAGAAACAAAATGAATCCATATGGGTACCAGCAGTCAAAATAAACATTTTCATTCTTATGCATATTTATTTTTATTTACAAATTCATGATCAGGAAAGGCACACTGAGTCAAGGCTCATTTCCAGGTGCAACCCGGAGGAAGGGAACAGGAGTTACAAAATACATAGTACTGACATAGTTCACAGTTACAATAAAGTGCAATCAGAGAACACGCTTTATAACAGGAGCACAAAAATGAGCTAGCAAAACAATCAGGCATTTCAACCATACCTACACTGGAGTAGGAGAATATGCAAGGGAAGTATTCAGGTAGGGGGAAAACAGGAGCGGGGGGGTAAGGCATTTCTGCTGGTACCTAATGGCGGCAAAGGAGGCAGTGAAGCAGAGGTAGAAGGGGAGTTGGTTCCAGAGTGAAGGAAGATGATTGGAAAAGGCTGATTGGTCAGCAGTGGAGCAGGGATGAGGAATGGTGAAGGTGCAAGGATCCCTGGAGAGGAGGGAGCAGGAGGCAGAGGGGATGGGGAGAGGAGTGAGGAGAGGGAAGAGAGAAAGGACCCAAACCAGTATTTGGATACAAATGAGGCACAGTGGTTCTGGTGACGTGAGGGTAGGGGAAGAGTACAGTGACCAATGGTGAGCACGAGGGAGGAGTTGGTAGCAAAATGGCAGAAGGAGTTGCATAGGGCATCCAGTCTGGCCAGAGAGGTGGAAGGAGCGGTACCATAGACCACATTCACATAGTCAAAGAGCAGGAGCACCATTTTGGTAACAAGCTCACGGCGTACCCGTAGAACCAGGCAGTCTTCATTGTGGTACAAGGCACCAGGTTTAGGGTGGAGCTTGGTATGGATGGTGTCAGTGTGGGCAAAGAAGTCAAGTTTGTTGTTAAGCCACACACTGAGGTATTTGAAGGATTGAACCACTTCTAGAGGGGTGCCATCCAAAGTGGAGAAGATGGGCAGAGTTGGGATTCTGGCCAATTTTTGACTGGTGCCAAAAGTGATAGGCAAAGTATTTTTGTGTGTTGACCCAGAGTTGGTTTGACTGGAACTAACGCAGGACATTGTGGAAGTCTTGCTGGAGCAGACTTTCCATGGCAGTAGTGGAGGAACCAGAGGTGTAGATGACTATGTCATCTGCATACATGAGGATATGCAAGTTGGCAAAACCTGCAGGGAGGTCATTAAAGAAGATGGAGAACAGGATGGGCCCCAGGATGGAGCCCTGTGGGACCCCTGTCTGGATGAGAAGTGGAGGTGACAGAACACTACCAACCTGTACTGACTGCAGACGGCCCAAGAGGTAAGAACAGAACAAGTCGACAGCAGGCGTTGAGAGGCCAGCGGAACTCAGCTTATACAGGAGGAGTGGGTGGGGCTCGAGTCAAATGCCTTGACCAGACTGATGAAAAGGACAGCTGTGATGTGCCCCTAATAAACCCCTGAGAAGATAGAGCCAGTTACATGCAGCAGGGAGGAAACAGTGGACTAATGCTTTCGGAAGCCAGAATAGAATGAGAAAAGGAACTAAGTGGAGGATAGGAAATTAGAGCCTAGTGTAGACAGGCTTTTCCTGCAGCTTAGCAAGGGAAAGGAGGAGGGAGACTGGTGGGAAGTTACCCAGGGAGGAAGGGTCCCCCCTTTGTGAAGTGGAAGAACTTTAACCAACTTCTAGGACTGAGGTCAGCACTGAGGGAGAAGGAGAGGCTGAGTAGGGGAGAAGGATTTCTTCTGCTACATTAGGGAGAAAAGACGCAGAAGTGATGGGATTGTAAGGATAAAGAGGGAAGGAGGATGGGCAGAAAAGGGGGAGGAGAAAGCGGAGGCTTTAAATGAATACTTTTGCTCTGTCTTCACTAAGGAAGTGGATGGGCCCATACCACAGGGGAGGAAGGGGGGTGCCCGGGGGTGGACTATGAGGGGGAGATTGTGGTGGACAGGGTGTTAATGGGGCTAAGTGAACTGCGGGTGGACAAAACACCGAGACCAGACAGTTTACACCCGGGGGTCCTGAGGGAGTTGGTGGGGGTACTAGCAGCCCCGCTGATGGACCTGTTTAACACCTTGCTGGAGGAGGGGTATGTTCCACAGGACTGGAGAACAGCTCACGTGGTTCCACTCCACAAGAGTGGTCCCAGGGACGAGTCGGGTAACTACAGGCCAGTTAGCCTGACCTCCAGAGTGAGGAAGATAATGGAGACCATTCTAAAGGAAAGACTGGTGTCCTTCCTTAAGGAAAATGGTCTCCTGGACAACAGGCAGCATGGGTTTGTCAAAGGGAGATCTTGACAAACCAACATGATTGACTTCTTCGACTGGATTACGAGGTCGTTGGACGGGGGACAGGCAGTGGACGTCCTGTACCTGGGCTTCAGCAAGGTATTCGATTCAGTGCCACATGGCAGGCTGATCAGCAAGCTGAGGGACCTGGGAATAGGGGACAAACCGCTGGGGTGGGTCAAGAACTGGCTGCAGGATAGGAATCAGAGAGTGGTGGTGGTGAGGGGGGGGGCTATCCAAACCTAGGCCTGTAACCAGCGGGGTCCCACAGGGCTTAGTTCTTGGACCTGTGCTGTTCAACATCTTTATTGGTGACACTGCAGAGAGGGTCAAAAGTAAGATCTGCCTCTTTGAGGATGATACCATGCTTTGCGGGAATGTGGACACAGTGGAGGGGAGACAGGAATTGAGGGAGGATCTGGCTAGGCTGGAGAAAAGGTCAGGTATCTGGCAGTTGGGGTTCAATGCCAAGAAATGTAAGGTCATGCACCTGGGTGCCAGGAACCCAGGGGTCAGCTACTGGTTTGGAGGGTATAGGTGGCAGTCTCAGAGGATGAAAAGGACCTTGGGGTGATGGTCAGAGGAGACATTAAACACTCGGCACAGTGCTGCAAGGCAACAGCCAAAGCAAATAAAATACTAGGCTGCATTGCCAGGGAATAACCTTTAGGAGGAAGGAAGTCACCTTGCTACCATACAGGTCACTGGTGAGGCCGCACCAGGAGTACTGTGTGCAGTTCTGGTGCTTGTATCTAAAGAAGGATATCAAGCTACTGGAGGGGGTCCAGAGGAAGGTGACCAGAATGATCCAGGGTACTGGGGACAAAACATACGAGGAGAGGCTAAGTGAGCTAAACATGTACTCCCTAGAAGATAGGAGAGAGCCGGGGACATGATAGAGACCTTCAAGTACCATAAGGCAATTAACAGGGAAGGATTGGAGGGCATCTTTAAATTAAGGAAGGAGGGTACAACAAAGGGGCACAGCATGAAGCTAGTGGGGGGTAGATTTAGGAAGGAAATTGGGAAGCACTATTTCACTGAAAGGGTGGTGTTGGGATGGAATGAGTTGCCAAAGGAGGTGGTTGCGGTAAATACAGTGACTAGTTTCAGTTGAGGGTGGGTCAGAGTGAAGAAGAAAATTAGAGTAGCTGTTTCTGGGATGGGGAAGGGGGAGGGTATTGTGGGAAGGATAGTGACTTTGTGGTAAATCAGCAGCATTCACAGTACCAACTTGGTGCTAGGCGAAAAAGAGATAACTTGAGAATAAATAAGCCAGCACTCAAAAGGTCAGTGAAATAAAAGTTTTTTACTGAGCTTAAATAAAAAAGCTTCAAGGTACAGTACAAATTGTAATACCTTATGATTGATAATAAATTGTAATCAGGTCCAAAAACTCCTGACCAAGGATAGTGACTCCAGGGGAGTATGGGAGGCAGCTCCAGGAAACTGATTAGAGCTGCATGCTCGAGCAGACTTGATAGACTACTATGGCCTGTTTCTGCTGGCAAATTCATATGTTCATGTGTTTGTAGTAGGTGAGTCAGAGGATATGCTATGGCAGGAGCAGAGATATTAAGTAGTTTAGGATGCCATCCATCAGGGCTGGATTTGCGCAAACTGAGGGAGTAGAGGGCAGTCAGGATTTCCTGGGTAGTAACAGTGGGAAAAATAAAACCAGTGGAAGGGAGAGGAGAGGGAATCCCTTATGGCGCTCAGAGTGCCAGCAGTATAGCGCCAGGCAATCAGGGCGTTAAATGCATGATTCGCCACCCACTCCCCGAGGTCTGCCCCCCCTCCCAGGAATTGGAATCATTAAGTAGGGAGGTACAAGGGGGAGTGCAGCCCTCCGAAAAAAAGTGATCAGTGACATTGCCGATTGGCTCCCTACTTGCCCGGTGCCGGAACACTGGTACGTTCCGAGGGTGGAACCAGAGGGAATATGAGGAGGAAGAGTGGAGGAGGCTGGAGAGTGAGCCGAAGGGAGAGCACAAGTGGTGAAGAACTCACTGAAGTTAGCAGTAGCCATTTACCAGAAGGACCAGGGGTGAGGACTGAGGGGGGGTTTGAAAAGGAAGTGAATTTCTTTCAGAACTTTGAGGGGGCATTAAGGTTGTTCTGAAGATTGGCCTGAAATACTGTGATTTTGCAAACCAGACAGCCTTTGTACAGGAGTTCCTGATAGTCCTGTATGAGAGGAGGTCAAGAAGAAAAAGATAATTTGAAATGTGACCAGATGAGATGATCATGGGGCTTGTATTAATCCATGATTTCAGGGGTAATCTAGGGGTAATGATGAGTTTTTGACCCTGGATTTTCTGAGCGGGGTGTGCTTGTCCCAGACAGAGGAAAATTTGGAGGGAAACTGGGAGAGGACAACATCAATGTCAGTGGCAGAGGGTATAGTTGTCCAATCTGCAACAGCAAGGTCACTCAAGAGAGAAGAGGTATTAGGTGACTGGCAGGATCTGGTCAAGATGTGTTTAGGGGAGGAGGGTAGATGATGGCTCTTAATGACACAGAATGTCATGCAGTGGTTGCTGAAGGTGTCCGACAGGATTCCTGCTGCAACAGTATGGTGGGGGTGGGAGGAGAGAATCCAGTCCTGGAGGGCATGGTTATGAGAGTGGGAGCTGAGCAGGGTGGTTCCAGTGATAATCTGTGTGAGATTTAGGGACTCAGTCTTGTGGGTGGTCAACCTGCAGGCCAGGAACAACCAATTGACATTGAAATCCCCTAGCAAGATGAGTTCACCAGTAGAGGAATGAAAATGATGGTAGAGAGGAATCAACCGGGTGGGGGGCATATTTTTGGTGAGGATGGAAAACCCCAATGAAGATGTGCACAGAGGAGGGGAATGATAGCCTGACTGGGAGGAACTGAAGGGAGGAAGATGCGACCTCTCTGAAAGCCATGGTGGAATAGAGGCTCTGATGAGGATAGATAGCAACACCACCCTCATGATTTCCTCTATGTTGCCTGAAAAGATGATAGTCAGGAAGGGACAGGCTAGAGCCTGGGATCCTGGATGTCAGGAGAATGTTGTGAAATCCAGACTGATAGGAGGTCCAGTTTTGGAAGAAGGTTCCGAGCATTGACGTAAAATACACTCAGGCCTTTAGCATTTGGGGAGGTGGAGAAGGGGAGGGGTTCAGGGTTGGACTCCATGTCACCAGGCAGGAGAGGGATTAAAAACAGGAGCATTAGGATGGAGTGGACTTCCACCCCTTAGAGTGGGGGGGAGGGCAGGGGGGTGGAGGCACAGTAAATAAACTCCAGGTTAAAGGAGGGGGGGAAGAGACAACCAGGGTGAATAGGAAGAGAGGAGGGTAAAGAGGTGGAAGGAGGGATGGATGTGTGGTGTGAGAATCGAGGGGAGGAGGAAGTAGGGGCAGTGGAGGGGAGGGAGTAAGGTAGAAAGAGTAAGGTACAATGTAATCCAGAGGTAAGATGCAATAGCTCTCAGTTATACAGTATTATACAATCACAAAATAATTCTTACATCCTGATTTGTCAGACTACCCTAGAGATAGTGATGTTATCTGACAGTAGACATCACTGTATGTAGTGCACCCAAAAAACTGACCTCATCATATGGAAGAATAAAATGGAAATCACTGCCCACTACCACCTAGCCTCTGCCAGCCACATTCATGTTGTAAACACAAGCTCATCTTCAGAATCTCCTGCTCAGCCCCTTGCTCCTTCACCTGCAACCACAACGTTTAAATACTGAAGCCCTCACAGCTTCCAACATTCTCGTGGCCCCTTCACTCTTCACCTGACTGCAGAAAACTAAAGCTGTGAACAGCAGCGTGATCGTGTGTGCTTTTCAAAGCACCATGCTTTACTTACAAATTGTTGGCTTTGCTTTCAGTGCCCCACACAGCACCACGGCAGTATACCAACAATGTGATTCAGAATAATAAGAAAAAAACGCTGTAAGAAAAAAATAAACTGCTTTCCCTTCTCCTGCTCAGTGATGAGATTGTGTCAGCCCATGCACACTTTAGAGTCGTACTGTATACTTGTCAAATGGCTTGTCAGACACAGAAAGAAACTGACTGAATTTTAAACAAAAAAGGAAATGTGAAACACAGTCCCCTTCAAACACTGTGCACTAGTACATGGAAGCCAACGGCTGGGAAGGGCAGAGGGAAGACTGATATGACAGCACACAGCTGGAAAACAAGAAAAAGCTTGGGGGACTCAGCAGGCAGGATCATTCATTCATCCCAGGGATATGAATATTAAAAAAGTACAGATTAGGGAGTGTATAACAAGTTTATTTATTTTTTTTATTTATTTAGTTTTTGTTGACCGGGTAAGTGCACTAGACAAATCCTGCCTATTTTCAGGCACAACCCGGGGGAAGGGGATACAGATGAATGCCAACTGACACTATGTTTGTGGTATATGTTCTATTGTGTCCTTTTTGGATGATTTATGTTGGACACAGTGTAAGGAACTTGAAAACTAGGATCCAAGAACATGTGAGGGACATCGAAAATGGAAGGATAGACAAACCAGTGGGAGCACATTTTCATGAGGTACACAGCTCCTGTTTTGCAGGACTTAGGTTCATGGGTTTGGAGCATGTGACAGCACCAAAATATGGGAGAGAAAGGCAGTATCTATTACTCATGAAGGAAAGCTATTGGATATACACACTGGAGAGTGTTAAACCAAATGGTTTTAATCAACAGTGGTATTTGAAACCTTTTCTTTTGAAAAAATACAGAAATTGATTTCTGTCTTCTGTTTTCTTGTAGGTCCTCTATTTTCTGCCTTTACTCGGATAGACTGGTCTATTGGATGAATCTATATGGATCCCCTAACCAGTGTGATGCCACTGACTCTTTGGGTGATCATGTGTTTTTCAAGGACCCTTCTCGCTTTTCATGCAGGGTTTCATACACCTTAGTTCCATTACATGTATTGGTTTTATATGGTGTCTTACTTTATTTGGTTAAATCATACCAGAAAATTCAAAATATTATGTATCCAACATATTCACTGACCCTAGTAGGAAGTTCACTAGGTTCTAATGTCAAGTAGGAACTAATCATGGCCACCACTTAACTAACAAGTTCTTATTAGTTAAGCAGTGGCCATGATTAGTTCCTACTGGCAATCTAAAGTACCAAAATTTACCTTTAAAAAATGGCTCCATTAAAGTAAATGGAGCGCTTCCCCGCACTCTACAAATAGTGATGTTAGAAAACAACGTAGCAAAGGGGCGGATCTGGGACAGACCACAGACTACAATGGTACTAGGAAGTGGAAGGGATCAGTGCGGCTTGGCTCCACTGAGCCAAATTACGATCCCTTCCCTTCCTAAATAAGGGCACAGAAAAAATGAAATTTTACCACCAGTGGACTTGGGGCCCGGTAAGGAATTCTTATGCTTCTGGGGGGAAGTACCGAAAGAGCTGCTCTTTAAACCTAGAAGATAAAAAAAATGAACATATGGTCAGAGCATAAAACTGGCTGTAACTAGAAATTTGGATAACAACAGATAACTGGGCTGATACTCAGATTTATACAACAGGTTACTGGCTAGGCTGAGCAAGTGCAAAAATCTGGGGGAAGTATTAGTGGCTGTACTTAGCATAGACAAGTATAAAACTCTAAAAAATGAGCAACTGGTAAGTAGGTAAGGCAAAAAGGGAGTGCATCCAGATAGGGTTTTGCAAGGAGTCTGCAGAAATTGCAAAAAATGAACTAAAAACCGTAAGCAACCGTTAAGGTTGACTGCCTAACCGACTAGCAGAGAACAAGCAAATAGGACTATGTGCAGGTTACCACTAAGGTTAACCTAACAGCGATAAGCTTAGGAAGGTTGACATTGAGGTAAAAACACAATTAGGGTGAGTGTTTAAGCTAAGAGGTAAGCAGGAGGCCTCAGTATAGGCAGGGTTACAGTAACAGTAAGCATATTACCCCCTCGGCTTCTTGATGCTCCGCTACACAGTCTGAATTGCCTCCCTGAATATATCTGTTAATTATCCTGAGCATGTCTATTGTGCGTGATGATGTCTATGCAACTATTCTACTGATTGGAATTTACCTTAAACATGGTGAACCTTATGTATATTGTACTCCTCTTCTTCCCTTCCCCGGGTCACACCTGGAAATGAGCCCCGGTTCAGTGTGCTTTTCCTGGTCACTAACGTCTAAATAAATATAATAAATAAATAAAATTACCTCATCTTCTTCTTTGTATGATCAGTTGCCGGTATTTCTGCTTTATGCTTATTATTTCCAAGTCACAATAAAAAATGTATGTTAAGCAACTTTATTTAAGCTAGAATTTCACTTAATTAAAATATATTTCTTATATAACTACCTTCATTGTTTGGACCTGCATACTTCTTAGTAATTTTATTATTGTCCGAGGTCATTTCACTGACTCCTGATTTGGATACTAAGCCAGAATTTTGACATGCCTAATTGAGACATTTGATTATTCTTTTTAACCAGCACCACGGCAAAGTTTAAGATGGAAGCCAAAAAAAAAAAAATTACCTTATCGGTTTCTGATAAGGAACAGGGACTTGCGAATATTTTTGTCAGTGACTTTATGTTGAATTTTCTAATGTTTTAATCACTGGCTAATTCCACTTATTTCTGAAACAGCTTCTGGTGTTTAGAGCCATATTTTATTTATATTTAGTTTTACTCAAAAGCTGAAAATGTACAATAAACAGATTATTTTCCTCTCAATCAGAGAGTAAAAAATTGCAAAGGGCGTAGCCTGTTTGTATCACTACACTCTTTTAACAGACCTTGTGCTAAAAGCTCTCTTAGTATTCTCAATATTTTCTTTTGAAGTTGTGGTTTAATTCTTGGCTCATTAAGGACCCTGGACTCAATATGTGTTTTGGGAGATTTGTCAAGTGGTGCTGTCCAAATGACACCCCATGCCGAGCACCACCCCACCCCCTACCAGAAGTGGCGGGGATAGGGGGACTGGCAAAAAAGGCCCCTTTGTTCACCTGAGACTTCCACTGAAATTCCATCGGGGGCCTCAGACGGGGCCTCAAGGAGTGGGGGGTGAGAGCTGCCCCAGAGGGCTGGCTTAGTGATAGGGCTGGTGCATTGCTAACCCCTGGGGTTCCACCTGTTGTAGGGCCTGGCCTTTCAGGTAGGGCCTCCAAGGGATTATAAATCCCAGCACGACCAAAACAGACCTCCCTTTTCCTCCATTTAGCCGAAGCTTGTGGTTGCATTTCCTGCTTACCCACTCTAATCAGTACAGTGGGAAGCGGGTCGGGTTTCTCTACACAGGTTGACGGGGTGAGCTTGGCCACAACACATTATGGAAATGTGGCTGTATTCCTGACTCATCATAGCACACATGAGGGAGAGATTACAAGGCTGGGGGTAGTGACAGAGACCTCTGGAAGTGGTTTTAAATGGTGACGGTTAACAATGGCCCTACCAGGTGCTGGCCCAGGGCAAGTTCATTTATTTATTTATTTAAAAGTTTAACCAAGAAAGACATACTGAGCTGAAAAAGGAAAAAAAAACAGCTCATTTCCAGATGCATTCTAGTGAGAGGGGAGAAGGAGCTAGCTAAACAATAGCACTATTGAAAATAAGAAGTCAAATACAATAAAACAGATCAACAAGAGGCGTAATTATAAATATTAGAGGCAAATTAAAACTGAATGCAAGTAGATAATAAATCACACTCACACATATAGAAAAGGAGAATAAGAAGAGGAAAGGGTCACAGACAGCTGCAGGTAGGATAACAAAAGTCATAAAGAAGAGACTTTAGGGAGGAAGGAGAAGCGGCAGATCGAATCAAAGGGGGAAGGGAGGGCTAAACTTTAGGAAATCATTAAGAAAAAGCAGATTGTCCAATAGATTTTCTAGAATGAATAGAGAGAGCATGGGAAATACTGTTGCGAAGAGGGTAGGAGGAAGAAGGCGGACAGGATAGAAAGGATTTAAGATAAGAGGGAAGGGAGCTGAGCACAAATGCCTGGGACCTGGAGTACCAGAGCAAATGGACAGGGATCCTACTTCCTTATGCACGGAGGAAGGGCAGGTGGTTTGGCAGGCACGTCGCGGCACACGGTGGTATGACTGGGCCAGCCTCTGGCTTGCTCCTTCAAGGTGGGGAGAGTCTGTCATAGTGCTCAGGTCTTGGTGCTACTGCTTCCCACTTCCTTGTTATTGTGTGTGTTTTACAGTCACTGTAATAATTGTAATTTCTGATGTGGAGCCTTTGTAAAGGAGTGTCTGACTCAAAGGTTTGTAATTCCGATACTTTCAATAATTAAAATAAATAAATATAATGTGAGAAGTTGAAACTATGTTAAAGTAAATGAGTGCTGTAGCCAATTACTCACCCAACATCTGAGAACAGGCAGAGAACACCAAGAGGAAGGAGCTGCTGTTATAATTATACTTCTCTACTTGACTATATTGCCCTCCACCCCCTCCAAGCCAGTTCTACTTTTATAGGCACAGGATTTGACTGACAACAGGAACTTCCTGTTTGGGAGCAGGAAGTGAGTGATCACAGAGCCACCAAAGACTCACCATCCTAGAAGGAAAAGAGTAGCTCTCCCCACAGCTGCTGGAGGTCTGCCTCTGAGCAAGTAAGGAGACTACTGAGAAATAGGAACTTCTTGTCTCAGAACAGGAAGATCAGGAGCTTAAAGGGCACAGAGGCAGTAAGTAAGTAGGGAGGAAAAAAAAATAAACAGAGGAAAGAGTAAATATTCCAAACAACAGTTAAGGGGCCAGAAATAAGACGTGATGGGAGTGGTGTAGTGCAGTGGCTGTGGAGCAGCAGTCTTCTGGGAGACGTTCTGGAGGATGCGGTGTTGTCCCATCTGCAGGCACCTCTCTGGGCTGAGGGAGGAGGTTGCTCATCTCCAGGCTGAGTTGGCCAGAATTTGGGGGACCTCCTCTCTCACCCAGGGATCACCAGGGCCACTGCCATTGCCTCAGAGGTTGCCAAGAAAGAGGAGCAGTTGGACCACAGTGGGCTCAGGGAGGGTGAGGGTGGAGGAACAGAGGTGCATCCCTCCAGTTGTACCTCTCCACAATTCATATGCCATTCTGGCAAAGTGTGGTTCCTCTATGGAGGCACCCACAGTGGAGACCAAGAAGGATGCTGGGAACCTTCACAAAGGAGACCCACAGGAGGGTGGCATGGAACCCCACAGGGGAAGGAAACAACTCCTGGTGGGGGACTCCATTGTTAGAGGGTAGAACTGGGGAAAGAAGGGGAGAGGGAGGTAAGGTGCCTTCCTTGAGCCATGGCTTGGAGGGACAGGGAGCGAATCCTCAGGATCGCTGGAGCAGCTGCACGGGGGAGGGAGCTGGATGTCATTGTCCACCTAGGAACAAATGACCTAGCTGAGAAAGGGATCAAAGCAGTGCAGGAAGAGTTTGTGGAGTTGGGGAAGGGCCTTAGACAAGTAGCACACATGGTAATCTTCTCGGAGGTGCTGCCTGTCTATGGCATGGGTGAGGCTTGGGTGCTTCACGCCATGGGATTCAATCAGTGGTTGAAAGCTGGTGCAGAGCTCAGGGATTTGGCTTCATTGGGGACTGGGGGTCCACCTGGAGTGATGCAGGCCGATACTGGCGTAATGGTCTGCATCTGTCCAGGAGGGGAACCAGGATCCTAGGTGATAGGTTTAAATGCTTCATTGGCAAGCATGTAAACTAGCCAAGGGAGGAGGCACTGGAAAGGAGCAGGTAAATCCTAGCCACCCCAAAAATCAGGGTAGTAAGTGAGGTAAACACCAAGATAGAGATGTTGATAGGGGAGAAGGGCAGGGGTAAATGGAGAAAATGACAAAGGCAAGAAGGACAGGGATAAGGCAAAAAGGGGTAAGGCCATCAAGAAATGGAGGGTAATGAGTACCAATGCCCATAGTCTGGGCAACAAGCTCCCTGAACTGGTGGCCTTGATGGAAGATGGATGCCTGGATATCGCAGCAGTCACAGAAACATGGTACACAGAGAACCATGACCGGGATGTTAACATACCAGGGTACACAACCTACAGGAGAGACAGGGAGGGGAGAAGAGGGAGAGGAGTAGCTCTCTATGTAAGGAAAGGGATAAAAGCAATGGAACAAAAGAGTAAACAGGGAGGAGAGGAGGCACTGTGGGTCACCTTAGAGAATGGAAATGGCACCATAATCCACACAGGGGTTGTATACAGACCCCCCATGTCAGGGGAAGGGAATGGACAAGGATATGATAGAAGGCATCCTTAGGATGGCAGAGAAAGGGGAGATACTGTTGATTGGGGACCTGAATATGCCAAATGTAAACTGGAGCACCTTTGCTGCAGCCACATCCAAGAGCAGGGCCATTCTCGATGCCCTACAAGTGGCATACCTCAGACAGCTAGTTTTGGAACCCACTCGTGAGGGAGCAATCTTAGTCCTTGTACTCTCAAATGGGGACAGTGAGAGGATCTCAGATCTAGAAGTGGGTAGCCATCTGGGAACAAGTGACCACCAAACAGTGTGGTTCACGATAAACTCAGCTACAGAGTCAAACCATACAAAAGTGAGGGTACTGGACTTCAGGAGGGCTGACTTTGACAAGATAGGAGAGTGCCTTAGAAAAGCACCAGCAAACAGGCTAGAAGGAGGGGTGGAGCAACATCAAAACTGCCATCACAGAAGCAACAAGCCTTTGTGTGAAGCAAATAAATTGAAACGAAAGAAAAAGCCACTATGGTTCTCAAAAGAGGTGGCGGGGAAGGTTAGGGAGAAAAAGATAACATTTAGGAAGTATAAGGAAACACAGATGGAGCAGGACAGAGAACTGTACCAGTTAAGGCAGAAGGAAGCAGGGAGGGAAGTCAGAATAGCAAAGGCCCAAACTGAGGAAAAGATAGCCAACTCGGATAAGAAGGGGGATAAATCCTTTTATATGTAACCCCAAGGTGGCACTATCCCATGGGCTACTACCCCTGCCTGCTTGGCTAGTAGCAGGTTAAGGGGCCTGAGTTCTGAAACGGGTGCCTCCACCCGGAGGTCAGGGTTGGTAGTGGTCAAGCTAACCTGGGCACAGCCCTCCAGGACACTCTAACCCACACTGTTTGCACTTACCACCAGGGCTGGTTCCTCTGGCTCGACCCTGGGGACCCCCTGTAAAACAAGGTTAAGCACAGCAAATAGCAACAGTACAGTACAGTACTTTGAGCACAAACTGGAATCACAGTCAGATTACATGCAGAAAAAGTTAGATCTGATTTATTCAGGGGACTTGAACAGGGGAGGGGCAAAATCAGGTTAATTAGCTTATATCAATCAAGCAGTTATGCATGTGCTTTGAGTCCCCCCACACAGTCCACCTCTTGGTACCCAGGTAGAGAAGAGATGGCCTAGCCAGGAGAGTTGCCTGGGGTTGCAGCTGATTGGGGCCCTGTGATGGAAAACACAACATGCACAGTACACAATATCTGTAATCCAGAGCCAGAGGGCTCAGTTCGAAAAGGAAACAAAACAACAAGACAATCATATGACCCACTCAGATTAAGCTGTTGTTGTAGGGAGCCACCCTGGTATTTACTCACGATACCCAAGAATGGACACAGGCTAGACGAAAATCGAGACTGCCGGTGGTTGATCTGGAATGCCAGGAAAAGCAGGGCCCACACAAGTCGCAGGGGCGTCATTCCTGTTCAAGCGTGGAGCAGGGGGCTGAACCCCAGGCAGGTCTCTCGTCGATGGCTTCTCTGTGCAGTGGGTAGTCTGGCTGGGCCAGTCTGGCAAAGCCCAGACCGCATGGAGACAAGTTCGTAAGCAGTCCGTTTTGAGCTGGGTACGTCTTCCAGCAAGCAGAACACAGTTCACACAGTGGGGAACTAACTCACAACTCATTAGCAGCTCATAGCACATTTACATGAATGGGAATTCTACTGTACCAGGCAAAGTGCTCTCCGGGCACAATCGCAAAGTCTCTGCACACACCAGGAGCTTAGGGGTAGCTGGAACTCCTGACAGGCCGATCGCATTCAGCAAAAATATTCGGTCTTTTTCAGGTTGAGCCTGGCCCACTTCAGTAGCTTACTTTAGTCACACAAACTTGGATTTAGTCCAAAATAATTATCTTCTCTCCCTCTCAGGAGCAGCAGGCAGACATGGAGGCCAAACTCTCAGCTTTTTCATAGTTCTTCCATGCGAATCCACTCAGGATTGCTCTCAGAATCACTTCAGCTCCTTCTTGCTCAGCTTCCAGCTTAGTTCTAACTGAAAACTGCAAGCAGCCCCGGGACTTCCCCAAGATCCAAAAGATTTGGTTGGCTGATTTGGCTGTCAGTCAAAGCAAGAGCTCCCCCTTCAGTTGCAAAAAAAAGGCACAAAAACTCAAACCACAGTTCCTATATATTTTGAATTCAGACAGCTCCTGTAGTCCGGCTACACTTTAGGTCCCACCAGAACTGATTGGTCCAATTTGCAGTGCAGAACCAAGATATTGGAGACAAACAAAACAGTCCTTGCTACAAAGAAAGCAGGTTAGACAAACTACATTATCATTATCATTCTAAATGGTTTTCAGCAAATAGTTACATCTTTCAACAGAGCTCCATCTCAGATTACTTATGCTGCAATCAAGCAGCTCTTAAAGACACAGTACACACAGGCTATACAAGCTTTGGTAATCACATTTAAACTGCTAAAACACAGGACACCAGCCTGGCAGTGAGCATTTAGGCAAGCTCAAGGAAGACTTTTTGGGAACCCCCATTTGTAGGGGGAGTTACATATAGGTATATCAGGGAGCGTAGAAAGACAAAGGTAGGGATAGTGAGGCTGAATAGAATGGACGGTGGGTGGGCAGAGAGGGACAGTGAAAAAGCAGGGATACTGAATGAATACTTCTGCTCAGTATTCACAAAAGAGAAGGAGGGGGAGGTGCCTAATCCAATTAACAGAAGCACTCTGGATAGGGGAGTCGATCCCAGTCCTTTCACAGAAGAAAGGCTTCTGAAAGAACTCCTAAAACTGAAGGTGGACAAAGCAATGGGGCCTGACGGAATTCACCCCAGAATTCTAAAAGAATTAAGGGGAGAACTAGTGACACCACTGATTACCCTTTTTAACAAATCATGGGAGGGTGGTGTGGCACCTGAGGACTGCAGGAAGGCAGAGGTGATTCCTCTTCACAAAAGTGGGAGCAAGACAGAGGCAGGAAACTACAGATCTGTTAGTCTGACCTCTGTGGTAGGGAAAGTGATGGAATCACTTCTGAAGGAAAGAATTGTTGAGTACCTAGAGGCCAGTGGGGCACGGGACCCCAGGCAGCATCGGTTCACAGTGGGAAGGTCATGTCAGACGAATCTAATTGATTTCTTTGACTGGGTGACCAAAATAGTAGACCAGGGAGGGGCTGTGGACATGGCCTACTTAGACTTTAGCAAGGCATTTGACACAGTCCCACACAAACGATTAATAATCAGATTAATCAGCTAGGGAGTGGGTCCCAGGGTGGTAGCCTGAGTAAAACATTGGCTGGACAGCAGGACACAGAAGGTAACTGTAAATGGAGTCCACTCTGAAGAAAGAGGGGTTACTAGTGGGGTACTGCAGGGTTCAGTACTGGGTCCAGTCCTTTTTAATGTCTTTATAAGTGACATTGCAGAGGGACTGGAAGGAAAGATATGCCTCTTTGCAGATGACACAAAAATCTGCAACAGGGTTGATACACAAGGAGGCGTGGAAAGGATGAGAAAGGACTTGGCAAGGTTAGAGGAATGGTCAGAAGTATGGCAGCTTGGATTCAATGCAAAGAAGTGCAAAATAATGCACCTGGGAAACAAAAACCCAGGGGAAGATTACACAATGGGAGGGGGGGTAGTAACAACAACAAAAATGGAAAGGGACCTGGGGGTAATCATATCAGATGACCTTAAGATTAGCAAGCAATGTGAGAAGGCAGTAGGGAGGGCTGGGGGGATACTGGGATGTATGGGAGAGGCATCACCAGCAGAAAACAGGAACTTGTTATCCCTCTGTACAGACAGTTGGTGAGACCCCATCTGGAGTACTGCGTCCAGTTCTGGAGACCCCATCTCCACAAGGACATAGATAGGATGGAGGCAGTCCAGAGGAGGGCAACTAAAATGGTGCAGGGTCTGCAAGAGAAGCCATGCGAGGAGAGACTAAAGGAGCTTAATATGTGTACCCTTGAGGGAAGGAGGGAGAGGGGGGACATGATAGAAACTTTTAAGTACCTCAGTGGAATCAACAAAGTCCAAGAGGGTAGCATCTTTCAGAAAAAGAGATGTGCAAGAACAAGAGGACACAATTTGAAGATAGAGGGGGGACGGCTCAGGTGCAATGTGAGGAAGTATTTTTTCACAGAGAGGGTGGTGGACACATGGAACAGCCTTCCTGAGGAGGTTGTAGAGTCAAGAACAATGGGAGAATTCAAGACTGCATGGGACAGACATAAGACAATTCTTGTGGGGGGTAGGAAGAAATAGGCTGTTGGTTAACTAGGATCTGTGGCTTATCCTGTAGATAGGGAAATAGGCAGACTAGGTGGGCCAAGCGGTCCTTATCTGCCATCAAAGTCTATGTTTCTATGTTACAAATGTTTCGTTGGTGTGGAGGAATGCATTTGGGGAGCAGGTACCTGCACTAAGGACAGTCTAGTTTGCAGCAGCGTATTGTAGGAACTACACTTACAGGCAGCACATTGTAATGTGCTTTACTATAATCATGATGAATTTAGTCTCCATACCAGTGTCTACTTTTTAAATGAGCTAAATAACTGTTTCCTTTGTCCTGCATGGAGCAACCATTTTGTTTCTGGCAGCAGATGAATAGGATGTTATTCCCCCTTATATACTGTGACAAGGTAACTCTGTGGTAGCGATGTGGGATTGCTCAGGAGCACGCTCTCTGACATGTCATCTCACCAGTGATGTCAATTCATCTGGCCTACACTCATAGAACTGTGAGGACACGTGCATGGAGCAGTACAAGGGCCTTTCTACTGTGTACTAGGGAAGTGCCACAGGTAATGATACAGTATTTAGAATATCATATAGTTGGACTACATGCTCACCTCATAGCTGCTGTTAGCGCTGCTGAGCTTCAGAATTAACTAGGCTAATGTAGCCATTTTATTTTCAAAAACCTGGTGTTCTGTGGTCAGGCATTGTAAAAGATTTGAAATTTGTAAACTGAATAAGGAATACAAAGAGAAGTTGCAGACCCCTGAAGAAGCCCAGTATTTCATAGGCAAAACATGGGGGGGTGTCATGTCTAAAGCATCTGTTTGAAAATAACTTTCCAAGGACTCATTGCATTACCTTGGATTCTTGTCTTCCCCCAATCACCATTGTTTTTCTGATGAACATGTGCATGGAGGCCAGGAGACTTGCGATACATTCTCCTTGTTGGTGACAGAGGGTCACATTCTCACAGTTGACCACCAAGGCTGAGGCGGTCTGCGGGTGGAGTCCCATGCAATCAGATGGGTACTGTGGTGTTCCATAGAACAGTGCTGTACCAATAAAAATGATCCAAGAGTCAGTATTAAATATATTTTACACATAGTAAGACTGCCCATGAAGAAAAAGGTTATGTGAAATATATACACGTCTTTGTAGGACTCTGTTACATGTTTCTTTAGTTAATATGAAACACATTATAATGTACATACTGTTTTACATTTAAACATCAATTTCATACCTTTTTATTTAGTTAAAACAGAATAGAGTGCAACACTTTAGAATTAATTATCAGGGCCCCTTACCTTGAAAAAGTGACCTTGGATGTCACACAGTGTTGGTTTGTTCTGACAAGTGGCCAGAAATCTTGTCAATAACTATTCTATGCATTATCTGTGGTGAGTGTAGTGGTTCTTCTTTTTCTTTTTTTTTTTTTTGTTAGTATAATTTTTATTGAAATTTTCCACAGGTTACAGGGGATCGACAGTCACAAATTTATCTTGATACAAATAGTTAGACAAGTATATTGCATAAAATCAGCAGTTTAATAACATACAGAGTTCACAGGACACAGTGGCCCAGATATTCAAACTGCGCCAGGCTGTGGCGCAAGCTTGGGCGCAGCTCAACTTAGCTACGCAGGGGCGTGGACTAAGCAATATTCAGAGGGCTGCGCGCCATGACTCAGCAGCTTTGATATCACACCTGGCCACCCCACTGTGCATGGCGCAGTGGCACTGTGTCAGCACAAGTGGCCAGAGTGAAGCATGGAGATGCGCTAGCACAAGTTCCATTGAGCCATGCACAGCACCCGCGATATTCAAAAGTTGACATACAAATGGGGCCATAATTTATGCAAAGGCACATGGGGCCATTTGCGTATCATTATGGCCCCATTTGCATCTAGTCGTCAATCCCGGCGACTTGCGCCTGGAGCCCTGCCAGGCAGCAGCCGTTGGGACTGACGCCCCTGCAGCCCGATCGAGGGCATCTGTGTAAAAATAGAAAACCGTCCTATATCCCTGGTGGTCCAGTGGACCACTATGTGCCCGATCGCGGGCATCTGTTTTAATAAAAGAAAACCCCCGTCCAATATCCCTGGTGGTCCAGTGGACTGCACTCTGCCCGATTGCTGGCATCCGTAGTAATATAACCCCCCCATCCAATATCTCTGGTGGTCTAGTGGAACCCCCTCTCCCACCCGTCCACTGGCCCCACCACTCCGCTCCCCCGGTCAGCGGCGGGTGGCGCACCCACCCGCCTTCCTTCCGCCCACCCGACTGACAGCTCGGTAGGGCTGCCGCCGTGGTTCACAGTGTGAGCCCAATGGGCGTGCAATATCTGTCTACCACATTCCAGATGTATTTTCCATCCGCCTTCCGCCCGCCCGCCGCTGACTGAAACGCTCAGTGGGGCTGCACCAGTGTTCACAGTGCCAGCCAGGGTGCAGCCCATACTATACTACACATTCCAGATGTGTGAACATATCTGCAATGTATGTCACAGTATGGGCTGCCGCCCATTAATCACGCTATGTTACCGGCTTCATCAGTCAGCAATGAAACAACAAGTAAATGAAGTGCCTCCATCGCCCAGCTGACTGGGGGAGGCGGGGGTGGGGCTCAGTGGGTGGGTGGGGAGGGGGTGCCTACTAGACCACCAGGGATGTGGATGGAGGGGTTTGTAATACACTGTGGATGAACGCAATCAGGCGAGTGTGGTCCACTGGACCACCAGGGATATTGGATGGGGGTTTTCTTTTATTAAAACAGATGTCCACGATCGGGCAGAAAGTGGTCCACTGGACCACCAGGGATATTGGATGATGTTTTAATTTACAAATGCCCGTAATCGGGCATGGGGGGGCGCCGCCAGGTGCAGCCGGAACTCGGGTGGCCACCCACAGGTGGCAGCTGCCGTGTTGTGCCCGGCAATGCGGCAGCTCACCTGTGGGTGGGCATCAGTTGTTCCTTTTTGGGGGGGCTTAACTTTGTGCTGGCGCAGGCAGGGGTTGCGCATGCATGGCTCTGCACATCCCGGGCTGAATATCAGGCTGTGCAGGTTATGCATGGCACACCCCCACCTGTGCCTGCATACATTACTGATGTGCTCTGGTGCAGTCGGGATTTGTCGCGGCGCATTTTTCCCTTTTGAATATCCGCCTGGCGCATCAGTAAGTTACGCATGAAGCAACACTGTTGCCATCGCAACCTTTGAATATCTGGGCCAGTATTTCTTTCTCCTAGGCTCATAGGAATCCAGTCTAGTGAAGGCCCTGTGGGTTTTATTTCTTAGATTCAAGTTAACCCCCCTTCCCTCAAGGCAAGAAATCGGGGTCTCTTGCCATAATATAAATGATCCATTTGGTCCACTTCAATGTACATAGATCAGAGCTATCATTCAAATAAAATGAGATTCTCTCTGTCTTGTAAATTTGAGTCATTATTTCTCTCCATTCAGGCATGGTAAGAGGCTGAGCTGAAAGCCAGTGCCTAGTCATGGCCTTTTTTGCTGCCATGAGGGTTATCCCCAGTAGATGGCATGAATGTGAGTCCCTAAACTCTCAGGGAATAATTTGCAGTAGAAAAAGTTCTGCTGTTATGGTGATTGGATGTCCTAATAGGACAGTTAACTCTGACTGCAGGGAAGAGAAGAAGGGATGTATGATGGGGCATAAAAAAAAACACATGGGTGTGATGTGCCCTTGGTTCCCCACATTGGTGCCAACACTCATCAGTTCTTGTAATTGAATAGTGAGCTGTTACTGCAGGGGTTCGAAAATATAGAATCAACTCCAGCTATGTGAGTTTAGAGGATAGGAGACAACCCCTGGGTTCTTCTTTTCTGAATGCATCATGTGGGGGCACTAAGATCGGGGGCACTGTTCCAGATTAAGGGTGCATTCTGATTCTTTATGCATTCCAGTTTTAAACTGTAATCCATCCCAAGTCTAGAATGATAAGAAGCCTAATCTGAATGCCTTCCTATGTCATGCCTCTGCCAGAATGCCTCTGTAGTTATAGCCCCTATCAGAATGCGCCCTGTAATAGTGACTGCCACAGAGGGCATTCTGGCAGGTATCTGGGGGCATTCCAGTTCCGGCTGCACCTTGGTTTTCACCCACACTCCCAAAGCAGTGAAAGGCAAAGGGTTTTTGAGAGGTAAAATGAGGATCTGCCCACAGAATGCCATGAAGTACCATAACATGCTGTATATACTGTAGCTTGCAATTGCAATATACATGCTCCTGCTGAAACATAGAAACATAGAAGTTGATGGCAGATAAGGACCGTAAGATCCATCCAGTCTGCCCATGACATTGTAGGAAGTGATATTTTCCCCCTGATGGTTATTATAAAACTCTCGGGGGGGAAAAAATGGATTTACACCTCTATTCTCTGAACAATGTCAGGGATGATTAACAATTCTCCCTGTGTCTATAAATCCCACCCCCATTATCTCATTACCTTGTTACACTGTAGCCTCCTAGAGTGATTTCTTTAAATAGGCACTTATAGCTCCATTTAAATATGCACTATGATTTAATACTGCAAAACCAATGGTTCATACATTAGCAAAATCCCAATTTCACCCATTAAGATTTATCGTCATTCCCAAACTGATTCTTTTGATCATAGTTGCATTTTAATTTGGATCCATTGTTCTCATTGTCAACAGTGCCTACAACAAAATCTGGTGGCACTGTCTCCATAGGCTCTTTTATAGTGCAACCCTGCCAATGGATGCAAGTTCTAGTCACAATGTAAGTGTGCATTGTTTAACAGTGCACGATTTCACGTAATTCTCCCTCTGGTGCATTTGTCCTATCAGGAGAGGGGAGAGAAGCCAAAGTGTGACACACTTGTCCTGATATAAGGAAATCTGACAAGTCTTCATTATCTTAGTTAGTATTCTCAACCTGACTACTAGCACCAATCAGAACTGCAGCTTCCTGGAGTGTAAAACTCATGGGTTAGTGTAACTACTGCACTCGAGTTGCTTTAGTTTTCTTAATTCTTTTTGTATGGAGGTTGTCTCAGCCACACACACACAAATAAAAAACACAAAATGTTAGAAATTTAAATGTCAGCCAATGTCACCTGCCACACTGACACTGTGGAGTTACCAGAGAGTGGCTTGCCTCCAATGATGAGCAGTACATCAGGTAAATGGGTTTCAGCCATAGCAATGTCAGTCGAGCACAGCTGATGGAAATGGGCGGAATTTCTTTCTAAATCTCCAGCAACGGAACCAGCCTCCTCTTCCAAAGATGAAGTTGGACTGAACTCTCTAACCACATCTTCAGTCTCTCTACTGAGATGATTTGGCCCAGAATGCCCTGGTGAAGAATAAGGCGAAGGCACACTGAAGGGATGCTGACTCTCATCAGCATGAAAGGTAGTCATTTCAATCTCATTGCTGTCTGTACTTTCACTAGTTCTGTTATAGCCATGTCTTGGTGGAAACCACTCCTGAGAGAAGGAAGTTTCAAATGTGTTACTTACTTCCCTTGTCAAACTCCTGGCCACTGGCTGATAACTGGATCCAATTCCCAGCAGCACAGTGGTACATTTTGGAAGGAGGGGTTGTTTCAGTCAAGCTGCTCAGCTTCTTCCAGGTTTGAGCTGTGAAACTGAATCTCCACAAGTTGTTATCGGGGCAGCTACTGGTCCTCCCCCCTCCAAAGGTCAGCATGGAATCTTGATAGACAACAGCAGAGTGGCCCACCAATTTCTGAGGACCAGAAGTTGCTTTGATACTGGACCAGGTGCTACTAACAAAATTCCATTTCCAGAAGTCACTCTGCTCAGCCAGTCCCATCAGCCCTCCAAACACGTACATCCCTTCACTGTAAACCACAGCCGAGTGACCATGGCGGGGTCCGGGACCAGAGTCAGCAGTCAAAGGAGACACTAGTGACCATGCCATGGTATCAAAGTTGAATGCCCAGAACTCTTGCGAGATCCCTTTAATGTCAACATACCTGCCATAGAGGTACATGAAAGATTCATAAACAACAGCTCTGTGGCCCTTCCTGTTGGTTGGAACCACTTGGTCAGCAGCGGTCTTCTTCCAGTGAGTCCATTTGGCTGTATCAATTTCATACATCCAAAGAGGTGTCTTCCCCTGAGTGTATGCAGAGTCCACCATACCACCGAAGATGTAGAGCACACCCCTCGTGTGCCACCATGGAGTGTTCATCTAGTTCTTCCACAACTTCATCAGCAGGATAGTGCAGCTGCTCCCATTTGTTTTGTATTATGTTGTATCGCCAAAAATCATTAAGTCGAGTGTTCTCTCACCCTCCATGTAGGTAAACAAATCCTTTGAAAACGCTGCAGGCATGCTTAAACCTATCACAGGGTGCACACTTGTCCTGGGGCCTGAGATTAGAACCCAATACACCTGCTTCATAAGTTGTTACTTAACTTCTACTGTGCTCTACACTACCTGTCATTGACTTGATAAAGCTACCTGACTGGACTCAGCTGGGAAGTTCAGTTTACAGAGGATGACCCTGCCACCCCGCAGACTGGATGGGCTAGTTTGTCCTTTGGTCTTGTGGAAAGTGACCCCTGAGAGCCTTCACAGGTGAACCTGTGAACAATAGATATGCCCAAGGGTCAGGTTACCTGACAGCAGTCTGGTTTACCCCGAGGTGGTCTGGATGGGCCAGTGGCCTGACCGGTGAATCACTTTGGAGGGAGCAGGATCCACTTCTTCCAGGTGGGGGGGGGAGAGACAATAAGAGCTGCAGCCAGGAAGGGGTTCATCCACTTTTTTCTTGACTGCTACTAAGACCTTGACTCCAAAATCGAAATCCAGAGAACTCCAATTTTGCCATTGTCACAGCTGGGTGTGACATCCACAGGGCTACTTCTGGTGGTGGGGGAAGGGGCAGCAGGCTGATAGAGGATATTTTGTTCCATTACAGTCTGCGTATGCCAGTCTGTTTAAACCACTGGGCTTGCATCTGTTAAAAGCAACATAGGAGAAGATTTAATGTAGGTAAAACATGAATAGCTTCTTCTTGCTGCACCATGAGAAACTGCGTAGTGGTAAGACGGTGACGGTCAAAGAGAAGGACAAGGTTGAAGAGGGGATGCCAAAAATAGCAAAGACAATAGGCAACTGTAGTAGAGTAGTAGCATCAGCAGATTTTATTTCATAGGATACTCTTCTTGGAGGCTCCAGAGCACCATGCAATAAATTAAACAATACAGAAATAACATCCAATAACATCAACTTCACAAAATACAATATAAAACAATCAACAGCAAATAGCAATAATATATATATATCAGCAGAATATCCTTCAAGGGTTTTAAAGGCCTCTTGGAACAAATAGTATTTAAGGTCCCTTGTAAAGGCCTCCACTGAAGGGACCTCTCTCAGAGTTCTGAGGAGTGAATTCCAATGTACTGGGGCTGCCGCCATGAACACAGTCATCCAAATATCTCAAATGAGCCCTTGGTATCTTCAGGAGGACCCCATTGGCAGAGGGAGCAGGATTGTAGGGAGAGAGTGGAGACAGAAGTTCAACCAGGTATTCCAGGCCCAAACCGTGTAGACCTTTATAGGTTAGCAAACCAAACTTGAAGGCTATACAACACCTCACAGGCAGCCAGTGTGGTTCGTACAGCACATGGGTCACATGACATAACCTAGGTAACCTGTCAGTAATCAAGTTGTTGCATTCTGCACCAACTGTAGGTGACATAGCAAACCTCAAGTTACCCTGAAGTGCAGAACACTGGAGTAGTCAAGTCTGGACATCACAAGAGCATGCACCAGCATCTTCAGGTCCTCAGAGAAGATTAAGGCTTTAATCTGGCTGATGTTCCTCAGATGGTAAAAGTCACTCCTAACAACTGCCAACACCAGAGCCTCAAATGTTAGCTTGCTGTCCAGCATGACTCCTAGATTCTTCACCTTTGCAGAGGCACACAGCCCCCAGGACCCCAGCCTAAACCCTGTAACCTCTTTGTTCGCCTCTGCTCCTCCCCGTCTCAGGCCTTAATTGAGCACCAGTACCTCAGTCTTGTCCAGGATAAGTCTCGGCCAGCTCAGTGCCGTGCAGTCCTGGATCTATGCCAGGCAGTTGTTAAGCATTTCACCACATCATGTGTCCCAGGTACAAATGACAAGTACAACTGGGCATCATCTGCATCACAGTGAAAACCCAGATTGTACCATTTAAAACCCACAAATACCGCTGTTGCAGTGGTATTTGAGGACCTCAACAAGGCCTCCAACCTTGTTGAGCATTGTTTGCTACCAAATATTTGTTTGCTACCAAATGTTTTGTTGAGTTTGCATTTTTCTCTGGAAGTAGTTACATGGTTTTCTAATTATCTTAGTAATCGTTCCCATACCACGTCTCATGATGGTTTTCTTTCTCGAACTGCCCCCATTGTCTGCAGAGTCCCTCAGGACTCAGTATTGGGGCCATTGTTTTTTTTCATTGTACATGAACACTGCTCCCAGTATCTGCACCTAGACTTCAATCATAATGTACACAGACAATGCTGTGTTTTTCAGTTCTTTTCTTAAACAAAATGATGCTATTTCAAAAGTTCAGATTGATTTCAAGTTTTTCCAAGATTGGCTTCATCATAACCATATAGTATTGAATGTTCAAAAGACCAAACTTATGATCTTCTCCAACAAACCTAGTGCTGAGGATCTCATTCCTTTTGTTGATTTAAAAGGCACCCCAATTGAGTGTGTCAACTGTTTTAAATATCTGGGGTTAGTTTTGGATTCAGAATTATCTTTTGAGAATCATGTCGCCTATATTAGGAAGGCCATTCACCAGTGCCTTGGTGCTCTATGTCGTGTTAAAGCTTGCTTTACTAAAGAATCCAGGACTTTGCTGGCTTACAGCTTCCTATTTAGCAAATTGGATTATGGTTTATTAGTTTATTTATCTACTTGTAAAAACATCTCGGATTCACTTGGGGTCACATACAATTCAATTCTCAGGTTTATGTTGCAGGTCCCATATCGTACTCATCATTGTCTTCTCCTTCAGGATTCTAATTGCTTATCATCTGATTTTCGGATACAGTTTAAATATTGCATACTGCTGTTCAAAATTATGTTAGGCTTTCTCCCTTTTTCTATTTCTCAACTGTTTCTGAGGTTTATCAATGGTAGTGGCACTCATTCTCAGGATACATATTCTTTTCAGATACCACTTTTTCACAGGTCTATTGGACAGAGATCACTCCTGTATAGGGTCCCTATATGTTTTAATTCCCTCCCTACCAATTTTTATTATCTTAAAACCACTGGACACTTTAAACATAAATTGTTTATGTTTTTTCATAGTTCTCAGAATTGCATTTGTTAACTGTCTTTATGTATTTGTCAATTGTTTTCTAATTTCTGTATTGAATGAGATGTGCTGTATAGATATTGTATTGTCAATGTTATTTGTGTTCCTGTATTACGCTTGTTTTTATAATACTTGTTGCCTGTGAAAATGGGCATTTTGCTCATCAGGCTTACGAGGGTAAAAAATTAAAAATGAAATGAAAAGATTGTACCATCTAATGGTCCTGTCCAGGGGTGGCATATACACTGTAAATGGCATGGTAGATAGGACTGACCCTGGGGGCACCCCACAGGGCAAGAGTGAAGGGCACAAAGAGAAATTCCACCAACGTGACCCTCTGCATCCTATTGCTGAGGAATGACTAAAACTGACATTACCAGTGAGCCCTTCATACTCCTTCAGTCAGTCCAACAGCAACCCATGGTCACACAGTAGCAAACGTTGAGGAGAAACATAGAACACAGGAGAAATCGAGAAGAACAGTAATAGACCACCCACCTCAATCTCTTACACTGAACAGGTCACTGAGCACCCTGACTAATGCAGTTTCATTGCTATGCCTGGACCTAAAGCTAGACTGGAAGGGCTCAAAGGTGTCAAAGGCCTATAAGTGCACCTAAAGCTGCAACATCATGATTTTTTTTGAAAACCTTTCTAAGGATGGTTTCTTCAGGAAGGGTCTCACCAATGTATTTTTCAACTTGACAGTGGCTTTTGGCATCGTAGTGAGTCTGGTAGGCAAGAAGGCCCCAGAGAAGAGTCCTGCAGTGTTCAAGTGCCAAGAATTCATTGATGCATATAGCACATGGCGGTTCAGTGTGGCTCAGCTATGATGAAGATTTAGGCCTTCAAATGGAAAAGGATGGCTCGTTGCATTGGGGCAACATCAATTATTTTATGTGGCACGAGAAGGTGGGTAGCAGTGACAGTGAGAAGTCCAACAATAGGAAGGGAACTGGTTGTTGTTGTAAGCCCCCTTTGGGAGCTTACGAGTTAGAGCCCCTTAATTCTGGGTTGTCCAGAGTTCGGCTCTACCTGCTGGCGGGTGGAGCTGGAGCTGGCAGTCCCCTTAAAAGGGGTGGTTTGGGCGGATTATGGTAATTCCAGGAGGTCTGGGAGCAGGAGGACTCCTGGGCCGAACTGCAAAAAACTTTCAGCTGCAGGGCCATGGTTTGGGGTCAGGATCGGGCAATTTCCATCCCCACCCAACCCGCTGTCCCTTTGGGCCTTGTCAGGGTAGTGGCTGTGGTCGGCTGCAGGGCTGCTCTGGGCTATAAGGTGGGGGCCTCCCAGAGTAGGAGATGGGAGCTGGGGCCAGGTGGAAAGGGTGCTGCCTGCCTCTCGATCCCCTGTATTGGGGTAGGCCTTGGGTGGTGTGCCAATGTGAGTCCGCTGGTTGCCATGGGTTGCTCATGGTGCAATGGTGAGAGCCTGCATCGTGGGAGGCAGTGGTGGCAGCCTGCCTCTGGGGTCACCTGGTTTAAACTTGTGTCCAGCGGCATAGGCGATATGGCCGAAGTGATGCAAAAGTGGCATTGCATGAATGTACCTAGGCTTCTAGGCCTTCAGAATTGGGACTAAGTGTAGGGCACCATTGCTGTAGGGTCACCATCCTCATTAATGAGCTGGGATCAGGACACTCAGATCAGTGAAGGAAAGTGCCTTGCCCATTCATACTGAAGCTGTCAGCAAGGATAGCGAAGTTAGTGCAGGAATAGAGGTCAGAGTGTTTGCAGGGGGTCTGTGTGCTGCAGCCACCATCAGGAGGGAATTGTGGCTCCCCTAAACATCAAGCTTTGTGCCGTGAAGATCCTTGGGTCTGCACAGAAATAGGGTTTCTGCCTTGTAAGAATTGTCCTGTTTGGAACTGTTCCCACTGCTCCATGGAGTGTGACCCTGTTGAGTTCCTTTTTTATTTTCCTAACTGCGTCTGGACATTGGACTTATTTCCTGCACTTTCTAATATACTAACCAGCTTGCCTCCCCAGCTCCATGAGAGAATGCTTTCCGCATCAGCTTGATGCAACCCCTTCCCCCTCATGTCGCCTGCAGTGGTGGCACCATCATAAACCAGATATGAACTATTTATTCCTTGGACTGTGTTTTCTCTGTGTAGTGCCCCCTTCCTGATTGTTAACATCAGGATTACCCCTAGACATGGGAAGGGGGGCTTACATTGCTTTACATATGTTTGTTTTCAGTGGTCTCCGGAGCTGACCACCTCAGTAAGACCACCTCGCAGCTCCATCCACTACCTATCTTTGTCTCATACCTGGTCCTGGTGGTCCACTGGGGCATTTCTTCTGGTGATGGTACAGTATTTCCCTTGTGTAGTGGGTTCCCTCCACAGACCCAGGCTGGGTTCAATCTCCATTGGGCCCATATGTATGGGATCTGTCAGAAGCCAGGAGTGGTGGGGCTCAAGAGGAGGAGGAGGAGTAGTAGTAGTAAAAACCTTTATTTTTCAACAGAATGTGATGGCACAATACACCATTAGAGTGTAAATGCCATTCTTCTGGTCTTAGGGTATTTCCTCTTTAAGTTCTTCCCCATAGGGACGCTGCCAACAAGGGCTTCTACATACACTTACAGACCTACATGTGTGACCTGAGTGCAGAAGACAGACCGCATTGCTCCCCTGTCACTGCCCAGCTGCACTACCACCAGTGGTCACCCAGGTGCTAGTGGAGTAGCGGGAAACATAACCCTCCCTCCCCAGAGAAGGACAGTATCCTCTGGGATGCTCAGTCCTTCTCCCCCTGGCCAAACCCTGATGACTCTGGCTCATTCCCAAACCTGGGTAGTCACTGTTGGTTGCTGTAGCCCTACCACTGCACCAAAAGTATGGCATCCTGGTGGGGTTTTAACGATGGCGCCTTTTCAGGGATGTGCCGATTTCCTCATGCCTGTTCTTCATGCGAGGCATCCCACCTAGTCAAGAACTGCACCAGACAACTAGAGAAGTCTCACTGGGCAAAAGGCAAGTGGAGATCTGAGGCAGATGCTAATGCATTGGTTGCCAACCCCAGCTGGACTGGATAGGATGCAGTCCGGGCTAGTTATATCCTTTCACCGACTCAGCATGCTGGCTGGTGACCAGCTTCAAAGAAGGGTTTATGATCCCTTTTGTGAGGACCAGGCATATGTACCAGTAGCATACAAAATGTAAAAAACAAAAACAAGGCGCTGCATCAGCATGTGGTCTAAAAGCAAAACAAAATGGTTATATTAAATGCACTCTGAAAATAGAAAATAGAGTTAAAAATCTACATTTTGTACCAGTAGGATAACTTGATATCTGCCTCAGAGTTGCCACTTGTGGTGGCACAGAAACTAGACAAAGAATGCTGGCTGGGTCGTGAGGCTGGGCCATTCACCTAACCTATTCTGGAGGCTCTTGGAATTTCATCTCTGGGTTTTGTACCCGAAAAGGCAGTGGGACGGCATAGGTTGATTCACCATTTCTTCTATCCAGAGGGGGACTTGGTATACTGCCACACAGACCCCCTTCTGTACAGGGTAACATATGTTCCATTCAATCAGGCATTATATATGGAGGCATCCTGTGGTTCAGGAGCCCAAGTCCAGTATCGAAGTGACTTTCAGGTTGTTGACAGTACGCTCAGGGGATTTTCAATGGTTATGTCGACAGGTGCACACCAATGGGTTGCTCTTTCTCATACACTATTTTTGAAGAGTTCGGCATGCTTGTACAGGGAATGGTGGAATGAGTGGCTGAGGTGCACATGATGATCCACTATTTGGATGATTTCCTGTTTGGGCCTGATGGGATCTGGCATATGCAAGTGCTTACTACTATCCTTCTGAGAGGTAGCAGGAGAATTTGGCATCCCACAAGCAGTTAATAAATCCAAGGGGACACCCACCAGCCTTTAGTTTTTGGGGACTGAAATAGATGCGAACAAGATGGTGGAAGGTCATTATACTAAAGGGCTTGGCAGCCTCCCTGAAAGGAAAGAAAAAGGCAATGCCTCACCAGCACAGTCACAATTAGGCCACCTACAGTTTGTCTGCAGGGGATCCCAATAAGACGGGCATAGTGAGGGTGGGGGGACCTCATTATAGGGTGAGGCAGTTGGCTCACTTTAGAGCAGCTCTACCAGTGTAGGAAGTTTTCTTGGAGAGCTGTCAGCACACTGCTGCCTAGCCTAGTTTTGAATGCTGAACTGTAATTCTTTCCAGCTGTATTGAGGTGCCACAGTTTTGACATGTACTTCTGTAAAGAGTTTTGTGCCAAGCAGAGGCCAGAGAGTTATATGGACAAAGACGTCACCCAGTGCTTCTCATTCCTGGAATCTTTTTCCCACAGTAATTGCCCTGCTAATATGAAAGGCTTTGATGGGCAATGTCAATGAGCTGATTTGGTTGACAAACAACAGAACTGCATGAATTATCAATAAGCCTACACTGCCACCCCAAAATAAATCAATTTACTGAGGCCACAGGCTGATGATTTTAGGTAAAATGTTGGATATGACTGAACTGGATGTATCAACCAAAAAAATGACTGGGGGCAATTTTAACCAAAAGGAAAATTTTAAGCCAATTTGCAAGAGTGTAGGCAGTAATTATTTATATACCAAATGGGGAGGGTGCAGATGAAAGGTGGAATGCATATTGGCGAATATCCCTTTTATGTAACTCAGTGGTGACAAGTTCGAATGCAATCTCATGCACAATTATTTAGTATTTTAGGCAACAGACAAAGGTTCAAATCCTAACAGAGAGTACGACATTTTTAGTCAAATATTTTTGTTTCTAATGCCACATGAATGGTGATCCATGGTAGTGTAGACTTGGAATAGAAAACTGATTTGTGGGGAACGAAATCTTGTGGCACCTTTTTGAAGAGTGGGACTGACCCTCATAAAGTGGAAAGCTGGGGGGTGTATAGTTCAAGAACTCCCAGAAGTTAAATTATACAAGAACCCACAGTAACTCAGGTCCCCACTTCTTAGAAAATTGTAAAAAAACAACAACAAACTGCTTTGTCAGCATGTTGGCCGAAAATAAAATAAAAAGGTAACATTAAACGCATGCCAAAATTAGTAATCCGATGGTTCAGCCATAGGCCTTCTTCTGGAATTATCTAAAAGAGAAAACATTTTTTTTTTCTTTTAGATAATTCTTAAAGAAGACATATAGTCGAAACGTTGATTCTAACACTATTGTCAGCATACATTTAATATTAACTTTTTGTTTTGTTTTCTTTCAAAATTATATGAGAGTTCCTGCACCTCTGTCATCTTTCCCATTCCACCACCTAGAGGTGACAGTTCCCCCACCAACACTCAGTATATGACAGTTCCCTGACCTAAACTAAACAAGTAAGCAACAAGCCACAACAGGGCATGCATTAAATGTAGAATAATACATGGAGTGGTGAGTTTAACTAGGTTTTACCTTCCCCCTCCCCAAGGTGCTGGATGCTACATAAGGCTCTCTGTCAGACTAGCGCTGACAACAATAGCACTGACAAGAGCCACACGTCAAAAATAGCACAATTTTCTTTTGCAGGGGGCTAGGCCCCCTGCACCCACCAACACAGGGGGCTCTGCATCTCCCAGACTTAAGGATGCCTACTTCGGTGGGGGGGGGAGCAGATCACAGGGCAAGTTAAATTAGGGGCCATGGAATACTGTTTCTATGGCCCCTAAAAAACCTAAGTTCTGATTTGAGTAGAGACCAAGACTAGAACCCTGGTCTCCAATAGCACTGGCCAAGCTGCTCTCTGCCCCAGCCCCACAACACAGGAGCAGCTTGGAAAGCCTTCTGGGTTATGGTGCCCTTGTGATGCACCAGCACCACGGACAGTGATCATGGGAGTGCTTACAACAAGTGCTGTAACTCCCCAGTTGCTGTCCATATGAGCCACATACCAGACTAGCGGCTGTATCAGTATGTGGCGCTATTCTGGTGGCGCTTGCCAGCGGGTACCACCACCGACCCGGAGTGAAGCTCGAGGGTTTATTCTACATCCAGCACTGAGGGTGTGTGTGTGTAAAATCTTGAGTTAAACACACCACCCCATGTTTTATTTTATATAATTGCTGGGGAGCATTTTCTCACCACAGCAATTATATAAAATAAAACAGCCATGGTTCGGTCAGGATGTAAAGCATTGTCCTTGGTCTGTGCCTGAGCAGCTGTTGAAACCTTTTCTTTTATTTTTAAAATGCTTATCTGAGAAGTACATGTTTACATAGAAACATAGAATTTGACGACAGATAAGGACCGCTTGGCCCACCCAGTCTGCCCATTTCCCTACCTAATGGATAAGCTGCAGATCCTAGTTAACCAGCAGCCTACTTCTTCCTACCCCCACCCCCTAGAATTGCCTTATGACTGTCCGATGCATGCTTGAATTCCACCACTGTTTTGACTCCACAACCTCCTCCGGAAGGCCGTTCCATGCATCCACAACCCTCTCTGTGAAAAATACTCTTTAAATTACCTCTGAGCCGCCCATCTTCAAATTGTGCCCTCTTGTTCTTGCACACCTCTTTTGAAAGATGCTACCCTCTTGGACTTTGTTGATTCCCTTGAGGTACTTGAAAGTTTCTATCATGTCCCCCCCTCCCTCCTTTCCTCGAGGCTATACATATTAAGTTCCTTAAGTCTCTCTTCATATGTCTTCTGGTGCAGACCCTGCACCATTTTAGTTGCCCTCCTCTGAGGACAGAGGCAATTTTATTATTTTTTTTAATTCACTTACCCACCGAGTGACAGTTGAGGCCAAGTATCCGGTGCGTGCGTAAGGGGAGAGTGGTGCAAGCACATGCTTATAAGATTTTATCACAGATCTTAGGGTTGTGCTAAGGCATGCACCTGAAAGACAAGTGTCCTTATGCCCCAGGAAGTGCATTAAAATGCATATGTCAAAAATGTACTGCACACCCAAGGTGTGGGATGCTACATAAACTCTGAGGGCAAAACCTGAGGGATTTATAAAAGCATCTCACATCGAGGGTGTGCATTAAATTCAAGTATGCACACCACCTCATACTTTATTTTTTTATAATTACTGGGGAGCAATTTTTTCCAACTAGAAAACAGGGAAACAAGAGTGAGAAAGCATGGTTCTGGCAGATTACAGTATTCGATGTTTCAGCATTAAGAACAGAAGAGATGAAAAGGGATAGGTATTTTGAAACATTTTATTGAATTCCCTTTACAGGGACACTTTCATCATAGTAAATTAAGGAGAAATTAAAACTACAAGTGACAGTCAAAGAAACGGCAGAAAAAGCCGATGTTTCAAACTGACCTTTGCAGTTTGAAATGTGCACTGCTTGTGCTCAGTGATGTAAACATTTAGGTTTTTAAGGAAGAATAAAAGCTCCAGGAAATGCTTCAAAACAAAGAAAATGATCAGACTGTTAAGCTTTTTAATAAGTAACTTCCGTGGAGCTTGCCTGAACTCAAGGATTGCGAGGTCTGTTTCCACGGACACAGTGACTATCTGTGAGTGAGGTCATGGCTGGTAAGAACTGTCACCGGGAGCACTTGCAATGAAATTTGTTGTTTGTGGCACTCAGTCCGTTTTGTGGGTAAACTTATTTTTTTTTCTGTCACTCTTATGTTGTCGTTATCGGTCTTGTATTTTGTCTAATGTCTCTCGGTATAAAGCTGTTTAAGAGATGAATATGTCCCTTCTCACAGCCGCAGTGGGAAGTGAAAGTGAATGCAGCTGTGCAGCTGTGACAATGGAGCCCGCACTTACAGAGACTGAGGTAGCGCGTGTCTGCCATAATAACTGTCCAGTTATTATGGCAAATAATAAGTGGTTGAGGCCACAGAAAAAATTGCTCATAAATTATTATAATCCATTAATGCATGCCCTGGAGTGTCTTATCATACTTATAAAATGGCTCAGTTGTACTGTAAAAATAAAATTATTTAAAATAAAAAGTGTGTTTTTGTTTTAAAATACTATAGTAGTTTTACATTTTTATTTTAAATAAGACTGTGAAAGAAGTAAAACTTGATAAAATATTGCCATACAGTATGCAGCCAGAGTTGAGAAACTGAAGGTATTAGCCTGTTTTTATTTTTTCTCAGTGTGTGCTCTACAGTGAGAAATTTTATTGTGTCACACTACTGGGACATCATGTAACACTGAGAACTGACAGCCCCACCATGCCCATCAGTTTGGCCCCAACCCGCTCCCCTTGCTGCTGTGCTGGGAGCAGATCCGCTTGCTGCACTTGAGAACTTTAAGATGCCAGACTGCTGTTTCACTGTGCCCTGCTCTGTTCCACTGATGGCGGATCTCTAAGAAAAAGTAAGTTTTGGGTCTGTCTCAGTTTGTTTAACAGTATACAATGGAGATGGAACTTCCAGAAATGTGATTGGCTTACTCGGGTCTTTACCCATGGATAAATCTTACAGTAACCCATAGATAAAGATCCAGTAGCCAGAGAAGCCTGTTTACAAAAAAACAAACAAAAGAAATCTTTGCTCACTCAGTGAACTGGCAACGTCCCACTTGGCACTAACCCAAGGAACCGCTGCCACTATAGCTGCCATGCTGTCAGACGCAAAACTGAAAAAAAATCTCATCTTCAGACTGACTACTAAATGGGGCTGACTGCAGACAAATTGAAACTGCAGCTGTCTCCCAATCTCCTTCCTGGCTACTGCTAACCTCTCGCATTCACATAACTTCCTGAAACTGCAACACTGTCCTGAGTAACCCCAGCCCACACTTAACAATGGCTCCCATGCTGCCTGGCACCAAAAATAAAAATAATACTTAAAAAAAAAGTCAGTTCAGCTCCCAATTCACCACCAGTGCTCACATTGCTGGCCTATCTCAAGCTAAAAATTATTTAAAAAAGTCAACTTCCAATTCTGCGCCGCCACTCACAGTAGTAAATGGTGCTGACAGTCATGCTAACTCTCCCACTTTCACACCTCGCTGTCTCAGTCGTTTGTCTCTGCCAGCATACATCTCCTTTATCACTGTCTCTCTCGTGTCTCTGTTATATATAGAATTAATACATGGGGTGACGTGTATAATGAGAATTTTACACACACCCGAGGTGTTGGATGCTACATAAACCCTGACAGCAAAGTGTGAGCATTTATTTAAGCATCCAGCACTGAGGGTATGTGTAAAATTCAAGCTTTACACACCACCCCAAGTTTTATGTTATATAATATGCTGGGGAACGTTTTCTTGCCTGCTTCGTTTAAATTAAACAAACAAACAAAAAAACGAACTATGTGGCCACAAGATGGAGATGATGTCTATAGCATTAAAGCAGCACTGATAGTGCCGTTTAAAATCCCCCCACAACAGTTTTCATATCTGTGACTGATCACTAACCCCCCATTCTTTTTCTCTGTCACCCTGATTGCTTCTCGCCCCCGATGCCTCCATGACCCGTGGCATAGGTGCCAGTGAGAGAGTGTGTCTGGTGGCAGTGCGGGCATGCGCAGAACAAGGAAAGTCCGGTGCGTGTTCACTGTTATAACCAGTTGGTTATAACAGTGAACCGGGTTTCGCTATGGATGAAAATGCTCCCCAGTTATTATAAAACAATAATAAACTTACATTTTATTATTGTAACCATGTCTGTCTGAGTTATGGGGTCTCAATATTCTGCCTAGCAACATGAGAAAAATTTTTTTCTGGTGTAAGAATAAACGTAATAAAAAATAATTTAAGATGCCCAAAACATGTGTTTTGCTTTATTTTTTGTTACAAAAACTGAAGAAGGACAATGCATAATAGCAACAATTCACTTCAGGTTGTGGGTTATGCTGGGATTTACCCACTTCTGCTGTGGTTTACCCACCTGGCCTACGGCCTCGTGACCAAACCACACCAGGCATGGGTATATTGCACCATAACCCACATTCTGTTGTGGATTATTGCTTAAGTAAATACTAGCTACACCATGCTTGGTCTGTTCGGCCCTGACTTACCTGCTATGTATCGTGATGATCTGCTTGCTGCTCTCGAGAATGAGCAGCTTAATAAGGATGTCAGCCTCCTGCTAAGGTCTACTGCTTCGAGGTACCAATAGCAGCTCTGCATTAATTTAGTAATAATGGGTGCTTTTTAGTGACTGAAGGCCTGTGCTTTTTAGTGGCTGAAGCCCTCCTCTTCTATTATATGTTACAGTTTCAGTTGTACTTTTTTCCCAAAACCGCATGCTGCTGTGCTCGTGCTTAGCAAGTGACTGCAGAAAAAACAGTGTTCTTTTAGGCAGCGGCCATGGAGTGTAATTTAAATTCTCAATAGTAGAAATACAGAGTTGTTGTGGGGAAGTGTTTTTTAACCTCATATGATGCTGGCAGTGTAGGCTGCTTGTTGAAAGGTTGTCTATAGTTAACAATAAATAATTCTGAAATATTTTGGCAGCAAAGGCTAGGATTATCATTATGGCGGCTACTGGCTTTTTAAATTTTTGTTTTTGCGGTTTACTGATTGTGACAAAAGTACTCTCACCAGGGACTTCTAGTTCACCGCCACCACCTGATTTTGGCCAGAACAGGAACCAGTAAACCTGCTTTTTAGCTCCTCCTTGCACAGGGTCAGAAAGGTCAACACAATAGGCAGATAGCTGGACAAATGGGCAGACTCAGTGGGCCTTGTTAGTCCTTTTCTGCCGTCACACATCTATGAATCTATGAAAAACTGTGGGGTAGAGTGCCCTTCAGAGACAGACTGCAAATGAATTCCAGCAGAAATAGTAGAATTACCTTTTTAAATAAAACAAGCAGTCACTGATTCTATAAAAAATGGATTCTTTACTAGTGACTACAAGTATTTATAAGCAGGATGCATTTACAGGACAAGAAAAGGGTTGCATGTTTATTAATAAAAAGAAAATAAAACAAGTTGAACAGACAGTTGATGTACAGCAAAAATCTGAGCTATCCTTACCTAAATCCTTCCTGCCCTAGCAACAGAAAGCACTGTCCCTCACTGTGCTATCTTACCAGTCAGCTAGTCCTTATGGCAGGGCCATGGTCTACTGCTGGGGTCCAAGAGAAAGAACTGAACCTCAGCGTGCTGATTTATTCTCTTTGACTGTGGGAGGTTTTGTCCCTTTGAGTGACAGTTTACCCCTGCCCCACCTTCCCCAGATGGGCGTGTGTATGGAGGGATGACATCATCCGGGCCAGCTGGCTTAATACACACTCAGACATTTTCAGTCCAATTTTATGATTCTGTTTTCCAGGATGTCTGAGGTGTGCAACCCCATGCCTCTGCTTCTCAGGATGACTGAAGCATTCAAAATGTCACTCTCCCATCTGCCTTTCAGGACCTGTGGCTAAATGTTCCCAAGGGAACATTCCCCTGCAGTTGAGTTGGCTAATTATTTCCCATGTTGCCTGCTTGGACATGTGATCTTGGAAGCCATGTTTTGTGTCCACTTTGCAAATAGCAGAACGTATAACAGAAGCATGATTACATTAACAAGGGAAATTAAACAAAAGAAAGTAAAAGATCAATCTGGTCACATATCCGTCACACTGATATAGGTCAGTAAGTAAGTTTTTTTGGGGTAGGAAAATGAGATTTGGCAGCTGACCCTGCGTTTGTAGATATATAATGCACCGTCAGGTGATATCTTTTGACCAATAACATTTCTAGATTTTTTCTTGCCATTTTATATTTCCAGTTATGAACTAGCTGACTAAAACTGAGAAAGCTGATTGACCGAGAGGACTTTGAAGTCGTGATGATATCAGAGTACATACTCACAGCTTAAAAAAGCCTCCGGCCACCAGCCTTCTCACTGACCACAACTTCCTCCGTGTGCCTACTGCCATATTTCTCACACAAACGTTAGGCAGCAGCAGGCAGTCGCAGAGCCCGCAGTATCTGTCTATAGGGCGAGATAGCTCAAGTTCCGCCTTGAGCAAGTAGTATTCAAAACAAAAAAACAAAAAAACAAAAGTAAAGGACCCAAAACCGGCCACACAATCTTTTTTTAAAGCAGTACTATCGGCTGGCTGGCAGCTTCAAAGTTCACCTCCATGCTCCAACATGCCATAAATCATTAAAAGAAAAGTGAAGGACCTCAAAACTGGGCCACACGATATGTGAGTGTGTGTGTGTGTGTTTGTTTTTAAACAGCAGTATCGGCCAGCCAGCAGCTTCAAATTTCTGCTCTTTACCCTTGTACCTGTTCACTACCTCTCCCTTCCACAACCATTGCGGGCAACTTACCAACTGCCACTGGCAAACCAAAAATGTTCACCTGCATTCCTTCCATCCACATTGTGCTTCTCAGCAGATCTAATTTTGAGGGGGGGGCCGGGATCAACAAACATCTTCACCCGGTCTCAGAGCAGACAGCAGGACCAGGTCAAACGCAGGCAGAACATGCTTCACTTCCGGGAGTACTGCTGAAACGGTGAGACACAGGTCACAGCTACACCTCCTCTACAAACTCGACTTACAACAGTGCCACCTGCTGCTCAGAGCCTACCAGGAACTATTTTTTTGAAAGATACTCCTTCAACATCCAAAAAAGTCATTTTCAAAACATTTTAAAAGTTTTCTTTTTAATTTTTTACTCATAAAACTCAGTTCATAATAGCAATAATGCACTCCAGGGTGTGGTATATCATGAGATATTGACACTTCTCGGGTGCATGAGACACTCAGCCTGCAGCCTTGGGCCTCACAACGCACCTGAAGCATGACGATATCCCATGATATACCACACCATGTCATGCATTATTGCTTAATTTAACCACCGACACAGAGTTCTTAATCCAATCCTTCCATGACTTTTGTTTTTCATCCAAGGGTTTGGCTTTGTATTACTCACTGAACAGGAATTTCACCATACCTTTCAACTGTTCCTGATTATGAGAGACAGCCCTCATTTTACCCCTCAAAACTGCTCTTTCCTTCCTCCATCCTTCATGGAAAAGGGGCTGCCCACACAAAGAATGTGTTATAAATTCAGACTTTAAGACAGAAATTCATGATATTCTAAGATGCTAGATCAAAAATGAACTTTGTACAGGTAAATAGAATGGCTTCCAGTGTTCTGAGCTTGCCTTGTATCTCCATATTTAAAGATGTGTCCTTCATTATGAGAGCAAATGTCCTTCATTGTCCCTCATTTTGAGTGTCCATGTCCTTCATTTCAGTGACAAAAGGTTGAGAGGTATTGTAGCCCCCCCTACCAATTTGGGGCTTACCTTAAGTATCTTTCTGGGCTCCATCCACTGCCAGGCAGATGTCCTGTATAGATAGTAAATCCACGGTTATTTGCTTAATCCTGTTGATTTGCATGACCGTGACATGATGTGCCTCCACGCCTGCCCCTTTATGACCTTATCCAGTGTGTGTATAGTAAATGGTCTGGGCTGGATTCGAGTGCTTCAAAGCTCGTAACTGGCTAGACACCGCTATAATCTGCTCCACTCTGCTGTCGAGCAGAGGGAGCTTTAGCTAGCACTGTAAATATTTACTTCTAACTTGTTGTTATATCTAAATTAGAGTGTTCAGTTTAACCTGCTTCTTGCAGTTTGTTTATCGAAATGGGAGCCACCAAGTATGGTCCGGGGACACAGGGGACCTTAAGGGGTCCTTAGTTCAAGTGCCTCATGGGAAGGAAAACTGTAGTTCTTGTACTTTTACAGGTTGGCACCTAAACTGACTAATGGGAGCATCAGAACTGTGATTGACAGCTCCCCTAGCCAACCGGATTGCTAGAAAACTGGACTAGTTCAAGAACTGTTAGGAAAAAGAGTCAGTTGCTGTTAGAGTTAGAGCAGAGAGAGTGAGCAGCTCAATCTATCCTGAAGCAGCTCCAGGAAAGGAGCTGAGGAGATTTGGCAGGGAAAGGCCTGACTTGCCTTCCTGCCATTGTTTTCCAGTATTGGACTGCTTGATAGCAATGATCCGGCTAATCCGAAGCTATCTTTGAACTGTGGCAGTTTGCCCAAGACTCTGAGAAGTGCAGCTTGAGATATTGGATCGAGAGGAGCTACTGTGAAGCGTTCAGCCCAAGAGTTGTGTGAGAGACTGTTTTGTGAATTGAGAGGTTTGCTCAGTGAATTGGCTAAAATAGTGAACTGGCCTGAAACCGAATTGAAGAGGTAGAGAAGTGAGTGCTGTTCTTGTTAACTGTGCTGAATGTTTATTGTGGGTCACAGCTTACTGTTCACGGACTCTGACTTGTCAGAAAGGAGCCTTCCTTTCCAGTGACTGAACTGTCTGCCAGCTGAAGTTTTTCACCAGCAAATGAACTGAACTTTGCCAGAAGCATTTATCCAGCCTTGGGCCTATGCCAACCTCAGCCCAAGCCATATATTTCTACACCAGTGACTGTCTTCTTGGCAAGAGATCAGATTGGGGATCCAGCCCCTGTGCAGCAAGAAATTGCAGGTTGTAGCCACCTGGAGGGAAAAGCCGTGAAGCGGAGGTGAGTCGTGCCAGCTCGGCTTCCCCATACTGTTCAGTTTCCAGCAGCAGGTCTTCATATCACCAGACCTTACTCAACCAACTGGTGTTGTGAGTAAACTCAGGGTAGCTTCGTGCAACTTTTCTTTGACTCTTTCTGTGGTACCACCTGATTGCTCCAGCGTGTTTCAGGATAACAAAGGACTGGGCCAGCTGGCCCAGGATACAAATAACCAAAACCTTATTTATGCATGTTTAACTGCCTTTTCCTCCCATCAAGGGCCCCAACAACAGCTGCAATGCTGGCCACCCCGGGCACCGATTCTTGCCAGTCATCATAACCATCTGGGTACCCGGGGTTGTCGGACTGTTTACTGAGGGACTAAAGTGCATGCATGTATAGTAACCTGCATCAAATCAGTAATCATTCTTCTAGATTCACTCCCCTATCCTTGTTCACGTCCCCTTAATAAACCTAATTTGCTGTGTCATGCTTAATCTGGTTTATGAGCATATTCTTGGTTGGTGTGCAGTATTGAAAGTGCATGCTTGTCTTGCTAACATTGTCTTTACATGGGGTTCCAGGGGAGCTGCTGAAGACCAGTCCTTGCTCGTTAGTGCAAGGGGTGTGTGCATGTCATTAATTTTCATTGCTGTGTGGTAACTATTGCAAAGGGTTATTTCCTATTACGAGGTATTGAGCCACCAGACAGGTTTGTGGGTGGTTATAGCTTCCCAGAGGGCTATACCAGGTTAGGTAGATACCCCCACATACTTTACTCTGGGAGGAGGCACCATAATATCGAGTCCAGGCCTCTTGACCTGTGGTTAGGAGTACAGGCAGGGGTGGTAACCGTAGAGATAGCACCGCCTAGGGGTTACAGTATGAATTGCTCGGTCAGTAAAACTTTGATGTGGGTACTGAAATATTACAGAACATCACACCTCTCAACCTTTCATCACCCAAATGTGTGGCACATGGGCTAAAGGTGTGACATATCATGATACATGAAACTGCAAACTCAGAGCACCATGGAAATAATTTTACTAGCTGACAAAGAGAGCATCATTCACTAAGCTTTGTGTCATCAATCAATCAGTCAAAATCTTTATTTATCCAGGCGAGCAACATTGAGCAAGGCTCATTTGCAAGATGGACCTGGGTATAACAAGGTCAAGGTACAAAAGGAAAAAAATACATATAAATAAATATATATATATATATATATATATACACACACACAGATATATACATATGGTACAAAACATGCATGATGCAAAGTAAAAAGAGCTAAAACACGGGTGAACATATCTATAGAGAACCACATACCAGTAGCAGGTACACATACATAGCTACAGTAATGTTGAGCATATCTCTGCAGCTACAGTGAACAGGAGCATCATGGTGAGGAAAAAGGAAGATTTGGGGGAAGGGGTAATAACCAGTTCGTATGAACAGACTTTGGATTCCTTAGGAATTCTCACTGGCAGTAACTGGGATGGTATCAGGTGTGCAAGGGGAAGGGAGGGACTACAGAGGGAGGTGGATAACTAGCTGGGATTAGGTGTTATCGGTAAGGAGTGGAGGTTGACCTATGTGAAGCTAAGAAGAGAGCCGTTGAGCTCAGTCCGCCATCAGATATAGGGGACGTACACCATGTAGGGGAAGGGAGGATAATAGCAGATGGATATCACAGCAGGATAGAGAAGCTAAAGGTCAGAATGAATTTCACTTGGAGTGTAAGTATACAGTTGGAATTCATTGGGAAGTGAGTAGGAAGGGTGATAAGACATTGTCAACGCGTTGTGGCTAGGAGATGTATTGAGCATAGACAAGACTATGATCATGGAAAACAGCTGCAAGGTTCCTTAATAAGACACGCGTATAGAGTCTTGAAGGTGGTCACGCTGACAAGAGAACTCAATTTCAGTGCTTTCTGAACTTTGTTCCACAGAGAGGGCAGTACAAAGCTTATGGCCACTCTACCAAAGCAAGATTTAACTCTGGGGACTATCAATAAGATGGATGAGTAGCATCTCAAGGCATACTTGCCTAGCTGGTACAAGGGGAGGCAGTCTATGATATATTGGGGAAGCTTGTTTGAAACAGCTCTGAACATACCTCTCAACTGTACCACATTACGAGGAACGTTCCTCATTTTACTTCACGAAAGCTCCCTGTTCCACATTGTGAGGACTTGTCCCACATTCAGTGTTAACATTTTAATGCAAAAATCTATAGTAAATGATGTAAAAAAATATATTATTCAATTAATAACAGACTTTCTGAACATAATTGCAAACATTTTAACAGTGTTCTGAGCTTCTTAGGTAAAGATTAAGTGTTCCACATTTTGCTCATTTGTTCCACATTTGGGGGACAAAAGGTTGAGAGGTATGGCTCTGAAGGTCCATAGAGCAGCATTTCTATTTCGCCTATACTGCAGGGAAGGCCAGCCCACAACTGCGTACAGGGGAGGCAATGGTGAATTGTAAGAGGGAGTCCCGTAATGAACATCAAAGCTCTGTGATAGAGCGTATCCAGTTTTGCGAGATAAGAAGCAGGACCATGACAATACAGGAACTCTACGTAGTCTATCAAGGAGAGAAACGTAACTTGGACCAGTTGTACTTTGGCATCTTTTGTTAAAAATTAGACAGATTATTATGAAGTGTCAGTGGGAAACGTGGAATATCACCATCTCCATACGAGACAGAAGGTTTCTGAAAGGTGAAATGAGTGACTAGTATACCTTGTTATGTGTGACAGCTGAGATAGGTGATAAGTAACAAACACGCACGTTATAATTACAGACATTTTAACACAGAGCATCGAGCGCGTTGCAGGAGCGGAACTTGATGGGCTTTGAGACCCGGCGCGGGCCGGGAGTAGCCATCCGAGAGGCTGCTGGGTGAATCTTCGATTGCGGGAGCTGAGGAATCATGGCTGCGGCACCTGGGGGTGGAGTTGTGTGCGCTGCCGACTGGTGAGCAGCATCAGAACATGCCCGACATTAGCCAAAGGAAATAAATGAACATTTTTGACTGTTTTCTAACATTTATTCCTGCACTAATGAAAATCTAATTTGCTGTCAGCGGCAGGGATGGAGCACATCAGGACCCCAAAGGTAATTGTGCATTTTACTGGGAGGGATTTCTCTGCAGTGATGAGTAATGCTATTTTGCGACTGTTAACAGCTTGCTTTATGAAATCATCAGTGTTTTTCGTTTATTTGTTCTACTACATCTTACAAATAATGCTATTTTGGATGTTTTACTGTACGTGGTTTAGGTGTCCCGCTCCTCAACCGGGTTTTCTAGGAACTGTTACATTTGTGTTTCTTATTTTGTGTTATCTTAATTCTTGAAGCTCCATCTGGTCCCAGAGAACATGTTATGATTTCTTCTGGAGAGCGATGACGTTTCTTGCAGAGACTGACTTAACTCATTCCATTTCATATACTTGCTATATTGTTTTTCTTAAAACGGACCAATTTACAGTCATTTGCATCACTGCATCATACAGATTTTGCATCTGAAAGAATATACTTGCAGTCCATCTAAGATACTATAAATCGCGTTCATATCGGGGCCTCGTTTCAACCCTGTGTTTTTTTTTGTTTGTTTTTTTTTAAAGCTGGGAGAACTTGGGCACAGGTAGGTGAACTGACTTGCTGAAGGTCACTTACTGAATAAGGGATTGGCAGCATTTAAACCTGCCGTGTTTAATGGTAAGAGTTTAACCACTGGGCCACTCTGTCTCTTAGTATTAGTCTCATATTACAAACAACATTTAGTGTGACAATTTCGCTCTTCCCGTTATGATTTTATTTCTCCTCCATTCCTTCTAGCTACTTGCCTTTAGTCCTGCACCCAGTTTCTCATCACACCGATGGGCAAGCTTCCTTTCATGGTCCTTCATTTTGCTATCTCATTTAACATGCCTCTTGTTGCTTCTCACAATGCCCCCTTACTCTTTCTGAGGCTCTAACCAGGAGGCAGGGCCCTCGCAGGGGATAACATAAGGCGGTTGGGACTTGTAGGTAGGACGCCATGCAGCCAGGCTCCTCCTAGCTTTCGTCTTCTCACCTTCCATGTGTCCTCTAGGGTGAGGGCAGACTTGGTTTGGTCACCATGGAGTCTCAGATAAGGCATCATTTGCAGTGTTCTTCAGACTCTACGGGCCTGGGAGTCAGGATCACAACAGAAAACCTAGACTTCCCACATCGAAGTGCATCACCCTATTACTGCTGCCACTGGGCTAGACCATTAAATGTAGCTAGAACAGTGTGCCAGTCATATATATTTGTTTATTTTTAGTTAAAAAAAAAATGCTTAAATTTTTTGGAAAAATCAGTAGGCGGTTGTCCAGTGGTACATGTTGTCTTATTTTGTAGAGTGCTGTTTGCATTCTGGATCTTGGCCATTGCACATGAGGCAACAGAGGCAAGTGCTTAATGCTCAGCTCAGATGCCCCCTGTCTTAGGGAGGGTGGGATTCTTCTGCTGTTACATGACTGTGTCCAGGTGGCTCAGGGACAGGGAGTTGTGTGGCCTGAAGTACATGGGTCCAGGAGTCCTGCTGTTGGTGTCCCATATCCAAACTTGTGCCCTTTGTCAGTCTTGGTGTGGTGGGTGCCATGGTTTCACCCTGCTTCCGACCAACCAGAAATTTCCCCCGTCTTCAGCCATGCCATAGTAGGATGTGGGTGGGACATAAGGGGGATAAAGAAATAGTTGGAAACAGTGGCTGTGCTTAGGTACATGGAGTCACGCTCTCCATACTCACTTGCATGCTGGGAACTCTGGGTCTCCTGCTCTCTTTCTAGTCAGGAAAGGTCTGGTCAGCTTTACTTCGATTTGGTCAGTGTAGCCCATCTGGTTGGGTATCTCAGGGACAGTGTTCAAGGGGACAGGTAGTGGGTGTCTGGGGGCCAGTGGCGACCACTAGAAGGTGAGGGATCCAGGGATTGTGAGCAGAAGGATAGCCTGAACCACTAGGTAAGGGGGTAAAAGTGGAACGTATAAAATAGAAAGTAAATAATGGTGTCTCCATTTTTGTGGGCATCCAGGAAATGCCCCAACAACATGGACAGTAATCTGTCTGCTGACTTTACCCATGTACAGCAGTTGTGCATGGATTTCTTTTTAACAACTGCTTGAGCAAGAATATTTTCTCCTGAAGTATGCTGTTCTCATATATAAAATTTACTTCAGCAGGTCCAACACACTCTTTCCAGCCTTCACTTGGGGAAAGGTGGGACGCAGGCAAGGCATGTCGGGTAGACTTTGATACAGCAGCTCAAGGAGCAATTGGGGTATCACTGGGTAGTTGCTGCTGGATGGTATGGGGGTGGGTTGGGGGCAGGCAGGCATGCATTGGGTGTAGCAAATACAGTATATGCATGTGCCTGACTTTCCAACCATGATGCCCAGTGGATATCCTGGTTTGCTTGTGGGATGTTGTATGCCTCCCCTATCACAATCCTTGTTCCTTGTCCGTCTTGCTTTACTTAAGGTGCCCCAGAGTATACCTAGAATCCTAAGTTGTCGTTATCGAGGCACAGGTCAGGAAGCATAGGATAACCAGGAGCAGTTTCAAAATTCGCAAATAGCATTTTATTTGTCTCAACAGCAAAATAAAAACTATGTTCAATATAACTATTTACAATGGCAGTAAAGAGAAAACAGTCCTCCTTCTGAGTATTTCTTCTCCGTTTCAAATCTCAGTCTCTCTCTCTCTTGCAAAACATTGCTGCTCTTTTTATAACAAGTCTTTGCAGGGAGCTCATTATGGAGACTGTCAGGTTTCCAGTGTTCTTGCAGGTACAGCAAAAAGAACATAATGACCCAGGACTAACCTCTTGTTGACAGCTCTGTAAAGTTTGCACACCAGCATCTCAGTTTAACCCCTTGAGTTTTCTTTTTTGCAATCATTTTAACAATATAATTATATACAGTTTTAAACAGTGATCCCAGTTTCACATACAGTTTTACACAGAGATTCACATATATTTTTTACAACTGCAGATATGCAAGGGGGAAGAAAAGAGAACCGCGAGAGGCGAGGACTTCGAACCCGTCAGAATGATCAGTTCCTAGGTCTCACAAGAAATTTTGGTTGCGTAACCAGACAGAGAAGAGACCGAAAAGGAGAGGATAGAACAGACCCTTGTGTTTAAACTCTTTCTGCATAACAAATGGGACAGCGCCTTATTCAGCCCAGTCACATATCCCCCCTCTTTAAGAGGGAACCTGTTTTACAAAAACATGTTTCCAAAACTTTCTATTAATTCTCCCCTAACATTAGCTTATAGCCAAGGCTACTGATTTACGGTGATTAAAACAATGAAATTCCATTTTCAAGACATCAGATTCCGGAATTGCACCGGTGATTGCTACTCTAATTTCTGGAATTTACCAGGATTCTGCTGTCATTCTTTTAGTATGTGCATAAGTAATCAGAATAAAAGAAGGCTTAATATACAGAGGATTAAATAAAGCAAACTGAAAATAGTACTGGAAGCAAGTATAAGAAAAATACATGTTTTGTAGATTTATTGATCTGATATAAAATGCCAGATTCCATGAAATTTTTACTGGTGTTCAGGCAGCTCTAATTCTAGAATTTTACCAGGTTTTCTGGTAAAAACCGAAAATCAGTGGCCTTGCTTATAAAGCCTTTACAGTTCAGTGCATATGCAGCATAGCAAACAGAAGAAGTTTCAACTCACATTTTTTCAGCCTTTGGAATTCTCAATTCCTGATCCATATCTTGACAGAAAATCAGCATTGACATTCTATTTCCCAGATTTGTGCATCACTTTAAATTTCAATGGCTGTAGTGCCAAGTACCACCATGTGATTCTAGAATTTTTATCCTTTATTTAGTTAAGCCAACAGAGAGGACTGTGATCTGTTATAAGTACAAAATTGGCTTCTATTAAGTAAAACTTAAGGGACTCCATGGTCCACTTTACCGCAAGGCATTCCTTTTTAATGGTCGAGTACCTTTTCTCTCTGTGCAATTTCCTACTTATATATATAGAATAGGATGTTCTTTCCCATCTATATGCTGACTCAAGACTGCACCTATGCCTACCTCTGATGCATCAATCTGTAACAGAAATTGTTTCTCAAAGTCTGGGCTTCTTAAAACAGGCTGAACATAATGCAGCCTTAATGACTTGAAAAGCCTAGTCACACTCTGGGGTCCATTTCACAGTATTTGGGCACTGTTTTTTGTGAGTTCAGTGAGGGGAGTAGCTAGTTGGGCAAAGTTAAGAGCAAATCTCTGATAATAACCAGCCAGCCCTAAAAATGACCTGACATGTTTCTTGTTTTGGGGGGCAGGACTGTTGGCTATAGCTTCTGTCTTGGAAACCTCTGGCTTGACTTCCCCATTTCCCAAAACATAACCCAAATATCTAGTTTCCTGCATGCTCAATGCACACTTGGTAGGATTAATTGTCAGACCCTTTTTGATAGAACACCTTCGAGCAGTTATACAATCTAAATGGCTTTTCCAGTCTGGACTGTACACCACAACATTATCTAGGTATGTAGCACAATAACCAGTGTGAGAGGATAAAATTACATCCATGTACTGCTAGAATGCAGCGGGTGCACCATGCCCAAACGGTGTGATGTTGAACTGATAGAATCCTATAGGAGTAGCAAATGCAGTTTTATCTCTGGATTCTGTAGCTAGGGGATTGGCTAGTAACCCTTGGTGAGTTCGAGGGTACTGATATACTTGACACTCCCCAGTCTGTCCACCAAATCGTTTATTCTGGGCATAGGATAACTGTCAAATTCTGACACTTAATTAATCAAGTTTCGCAAAATCAAGGCAGATTTTTAAATCCCCTTTTTTGTTTACAGTCACCATTGGTGATGACCAAGGACTTATTGATTCTTCTATGATACCCAATTCTTTCATTTTTTTTCGTATATTACCTTAACCATGTCAGCTCTTAACCGCTGTGGTAATCTGTATGTCTTCTGTCTAATTGGGCAAGCATTCCTTGTCACTATTACATGCGCATCCTCTTTTGCTTGGCCTGGATGCAGATGACACCAGTACCTGATCCTTTTGGACATTGTTTTCCCAGCACTTCAACGTGCACTAGGGTCTGTCTGCTTCCAGAATCTATAAGTCCCTTCAGAGTCCTATCTCCCACCGTCACATCTGTTAAGTTCTTGCCCCAATTTGCAAGGACAGATCTGCTCCAGTGTCATTCTTCTTACTATGGCAGTTTCTTGCAATATGACCTGGCTTATTATAGTTATAGCAAATAAAGTCTTTGGGTACAGATTTGTTACCCCCACCAGAGTTCCTATCAGACTTGGAGTTTAAATGGGGAAACAGAGACAAGGGTGTCTTATCAGTGCTTGGCTTCCCCACGTTCTGGTCGATGTTCTTTCACCCAGAGCTGCACATCTCTAGGCAAGATGTTGATTAATTGCTCCATTGCAAATGTGTTGATAATCTGTGGAACTGTTTTGCCCTCTGGTTGGAGCCATTTCATCAAGAGTTCTCTGAGTTGGGTGAAGGCTTCTTGAGGATTGTCTGCTGAGTTGTACTTCAGAGACTGAAATCTCTGCCTGTAGGTCTCTCCTGAGATGTCCTACCTTTTAGGATTTCGCTTTTCACCAGTTCATAGTTTTCTGACTGTGCAGGTCCATATTGCTGTAGGCAAATTGGGCTTTCCCTGTCAGGTAAGGTACCAGTCTGATTGTCCATTGCTGCTTTGGCCACTGGCAGGCTGTGGCAACCCTTTCAGAGTTGTCAAGTATGCTTTGCTAGCATCCAAAGCACACTACTTTGTAAGTTTAATGTATTAAAATACTAAAGTTGTTTGTGTCTTGTTGCTCTGTTGGACCAGTGACAGATCCTCCAGCTTTGATAACTTGCAAGGCATCTATCCATTGCTGCATCTCTTCTCTTTGCTGCTCCTATTGCTGCATCTCTTCTTTTCTCTGCTTCTTAAGTTGCTGCATTTCGTCTTTTCTCTGTGTCTCTAAACATTGACTCTCTTTTTCTCTCTGCTGCATCTCCTCTCTTCTCTGTTTCTGTTTGTTGTATAGCCCACCATGTGAAAAAGGCAGTCAGGCTTTCAGGCTCTGCACTACCCCTTTTTTCCATTGCTGGTGCTGGCTATACAGTCTCAGCTTGGGCTTTTGTTTCTGCTTCTAGTTTGGCTGCCACTCTTCTGGTAATCACTCCTGGACTTGCTGCTGCAGAATCCATGCCTTTCTTCTATGCTTCCCTGATACCAGGTCTAGTACCTACGCACAAAACTCCTGACTTAGAGTATGTACGGTGTAAATCCCACTTAGGCTGACACCATCTGTGGTCAAGGCACAGGTCAGGAAGCATAGGAAAACCAGGAGCAGTTCAGAAGTCGCAAATAGCATTTTATTGTTCTCAAGAACAGCAAAATAAAAAAAAAAAACTTGTTCAGTATAACTATTTACAAAGGCAGTACAGAGAAAACAGTCCTTCTGAGTGTTTCTTCTCAGTTTCAAATCTCAGTCTCTCTCTCTTGCAAAAGATTTCTACTCTTTTTATAAGTCTTTGCAGGGAGCTCGTTAAGGAGACTGTTTTTTTCACAGGATGTTCGTGTTTGTTTCCAGTATTCTTGCAGGTGCAGCAAAAAGAACATAATGACCCAAAACTGACCTTTTGTTGACAGCTCTGTAAAGTTTGCAGACCAGCATCTCAATTTAACCCCTTGAGTTCCAAATATTTTTTTTGCAATCATTTCAAAACTATATACAGTTTTAAACAAAGGGATCCCAGTTTCACATACAGTTTTACACAGAAATTCACATTTTTTTTTTTTTTTTTTATAACTGCAGATATGCAAGGGGGAAGAAAAGACAGAACAGCAAGGGAGACTTCACTGTAAACCACATCCACATAGTCAGCCTTCAGCATGACCTTCTTAAAGATCTCATGGTAGATCAGGAGTAGACAGCAGGTTTTGTTATGGTAAACTGTGCCAAGCTTGGGTAGAGTTGACTTTTTTTTTTTTTTTTTCCAAGTATGCTTTTTCCTCCAGCTGACCAACTGGCTCCCATCAGTCCTGACCCCTTACCCCAGACCGATCAACCGCTTTCTCCAGGTCTTACCTCGACTCCTGATGAACCCTGGCTTGTCCCCCAGGACCAAGGCCTTTGGGCAGGGACCTTACTCCACGACGGAAACTAGGTAGGTATGGCAGGAGTGAGAGCCGCAGTTAGTGGTGTGGGGCCTGCAGTAAGGGGTGGATATCCTCCTGCAATGGTCGGGGATGGTTTTTTCTGGTTTTTTTTTTTTGCTTTTTTTTTTTCCCCTCGCCCCTAGGGCATCAAACTCCAAACACACAGGCACGCAAGGGCATGCTTATTCACTGGAGTGCAACAGCGGCCTCCCTTCCAATTCCACGGCTTCAAATCCACCACCATGACCTGTGGTCACCCAGGTGGCGACAGTGCAGCGAAGGTTAAACACCCTCCTTCCCCAAGGTGGAGCACATCCCTTGGGGCGCTCCGCTAACCTCCCCCGGCTGATCCTCTGATGACTAAGTTCATTCTAACCCAGGTCATCAGTGTCACCGAGTGGCAGCTCTACCACTGCGCCGGCGGGCCAGCCCTTGGGCAGAGACTTTTAAGCATGGCATCAATATGGAAGGCAAAAATCAAGGTTTTCGTCCAGATAAACACAGAGGCACTTGAAGTGGGGTACTTCAAGGGACAGGGGACTCGATGGTCTTGGGAGAAAGGTTTTTTTTGATGTCTAACTAGCCTTTGCTTAGTGCCAAAGATCACGAAAACAGTGTCGGGCAAGACTGAGGTTGGGCTTCCTCTACTCTGCCCTCTCTCTATCCCTCCCTTGAGACCAGATGTCTTACTCACTGCTCCTCTTTCCTGGCCAGACACTGGCTTGGTTCTCTTCCCTCCTATTGCTTCTCACTCCTTTCATCCCCTCCCCCTATTCCCTATAAAACTCTAACTATCCCTCCTTTCTCTCTCACCTTGGTCGACTACAGTTGGACAGGCAGCTTTCTGCTATCATCTCCCTAAACTGTGGAACTCCCTTCCCCAACCACCCGCTCTGTCACTTCTCTTCATGCCCTCTCCCATCTTCTCCACGAGCTTTACTTGCCCACCTGCTACTGCTCCTGATTTCCCTATGCCCTCCTCTCCCTAGTCCTCTCTTTCCTCTTCCCTCACCCTGACCTATACCCCCTCCTTATTTACCTCTTTCTTCTTCCCTCACCCTGACCTATACCCCCCCACGCCACCACCTCACCGCTCAACCCTGCTCCACCTAATTATTATATCCCACATATGTACCTCTCTGCGTTTGGCTATAATACTAACATACTAAAATGCCAGCAGAATAGGCCTAACGGTCTTTCGTGTCTGCTCGTTTGGTCAGTCCCCAACCTGGGTGCTGACCTTGCTGTCCCCCTCGCCTTCTCTGGCAGCTATATATATGCCTAGGTACTTTGGCCCCTTCAATCAATCAGTCAATCAGACTTTATTTAATCAGGCAGTTACATCGTTGAGCAAGCTCATTTGCAAGATGGTCTTGGGCAAAGAGGACACATTCATTTACAGTATTCAACATCATTTCATAACACAGCAGACACTGAAACAGACTGTTCTTAAGTACGGGATGATTAGGTAACTGGAGCAAGACTGGATAACGAGGGCTATATACATATACAGGCAGTTCATCATATATGGGTTGGGAGACAGTGGAGGACAGAGGGAGGAGAGGATGGCAAAGACACAGTGGAGGACAGAGAGAGGAGAAAAGGGCAAAGACACATGAGGGGAGCGGGGGCAGCTCTGTTAGGGTAGAGGCACTTGCTGGGTGCCTGTTAGGCTTCTCTAAGAACAGCTATCCACAACTTGTAAATTCAATTGTATATGTAAAATTGTAAAAGCTAAATTGTTTATGTTACTACAGTCTGCTTGTTTGTTATGCTTCCTTCTTCTCACTGCATAGTCTACTGCTAGCCATTATGTTGTGTGTTGTTTTTTTTTTTTTTATATTTTCTTCCCTTGGCTCTAACCCCCGATGCAACTGGAAGTGAACTGCTATTCAGCTCAGTAGGTCTTTCGTGGGAAGTAAGTAATTAAGTAAGAAAGAAAGAAAGAAAAATAAATAATTATGTATGGTTGTAAACAAACATCTGATTGAGAAGTTACACTGTATGCAAAGTTTGATAGTACTGTACGGCAATACTGTTTCACAGATTGTATACAGAAACATAGACAATGACGGCAGAAGAAGACCAGAGGTCCATCCAGTTGACCAAGTTCCCTATAATCCCTGGAACTTGGTAACCACTATCCTCTTCATTATGTCCCAGCCCTGCTTGAATCCCCTGACTGTTTTCACACCCACCACTTCAGTCGACAGACTGTTCCAAGGTTCCACCACCCTTTTCGTAATGTAGTACTTCCTCACAGCTCTCCTACAGGGTTTATGAGGCACCACACACCTCAGGGGTGCATAAAATCCACATGAACCACACTTCTCCATGCATTATTCTATATATTTACTTCCCATACACTCTAAATGTGTGGACTCCTATTCACTGACAATTATCCCGTGGACAAGAACCCCAAATTATGTCGGAACAAAAGGTATAACATCACTTTTATAATATGGCACTTAGATTTACCTCAGGCCTTACCCCAGAATATTTTCAGAAATTCCTCAAAATAATTACAAAATTAAAATATGATATCCCTGTTCTCCATATTCTGGATAACGATGAAAAACATTTCTGCCACACTTGTTTATATATTTTATTAACATCTCTGCAGTAATTCTACATATTTCTAATTGCCATACATATACCATGTAAACATAAACTGTAAACATAAAGGTTTCAGAAGATCAAACAGACCACAAAGGAATAAAACAAAACAAATTTCAGTAAACAATGCAAATGAATAAGCAGTATTCAGCACACTAAATGGCACTGGCTATATACTAGGCTTTCAGCATACTTAGTATTTAGCATGGCCTTCTGATATAAGAACATACAAACTCATTACATTAGTGTTTCAGATTATTTCTGCATAAGTTTATTTCACAACTTCATAGCATGTAAAATGTATTTTCTTTTGTTTAAATTTCTTAACCTACATACCCAAGATTTGTAATTAAAAGTTAAGCTCGCTATGTTACCACCCTAAATTGCCAAATTGAAATATTAAGATAAAAATTTCTAGTTATTGTAGAAGTGGTTCTTTTTCTCTCTTTTAACTTAGGAATCTTGGTGAGGCTTGCTTTGAATGAGAGTCTTTTTAGCAGTTAGCTTGTTGTCTTCTGTCTTTCCCTCGAACCGGAGACTGTGGACTCTTTTGGCCATGACAAAGCTGCACAGGCTAAATTCCCCTTGCAAGAAATGTCAAGTCATTAAAAGTCAGTTATTAGGATTTGGCAGGAGACATTAGCAACAAGATTTGAACAGTTTCATAGCAACAGCTTGTATTATAGGACCTTTCTTGTGAATAGCAAAGTTGTCTTAATAACTGGACTCTGTGACTACTTCATGTTAGTTCATCTGCACTTAAACCATAGGACACTGGACTCCTTTTACCCACAATGCTTTAGCTTGCTTTAGCTGTGAAATTCAAAGTCAGTCTCTTGTCCAGGCTTTTAGCAGAAATTCCAAAACATTACTTCAGTCAAAATTCTCAGTAACTAAAACATAGACCTTGCTCCATGCCACAGTAAAAATGTCCTTGTACCAAGAAGTTTGCATCTGGACCTCGTGGCAATGTTGCATAGGCTTTCAAGCTTATGCTTAGCACCCTCGTGTGGCTACATCAATGGTTAACAAAAAACTGGTTCCCAGCATTCTAAATACAGGCGTGGTCTAAGGCTTTCCGGCCTAGCAAAAGTCATGAAGCCATTAGAATTCTCAGACTGACAGAGCTTCTGACTGTACGGTGTTTTGGGCAAGACTGAGGTTGGGCTGGCAGAATTCACATATATGATTCTGACATAATCACCAGATTTTGTTTGGGTCTTGCAGATGATGAATGCTGACATTGGCCATTCCCCTTCAAGTACTGCCCCCTAACTTAAAGTTCATTTTATTTCTGAAATCATTTTTCTTTTATAACTTTTTTTATACAAAATTATATAACTTTTAAACCAACATTGTTGGATAGCTCTCATTGAGTGGAGTCTTTTGACATGTTTTCCATGTTCCTAGGACCTGTATTTCCTGCATTAGGTTAATAAAGGTTATAACTTTATATTTTTAACATCATTTCTGTAAAAACAAAGTGATAGTTTATCTTTAAATATTCCAGGCTACAGAATAATATAAGATTTGTTTATAAAATCCTCTCAGAGTGTCTCTAAAGCATTAGGTTTTCTTGTAAGCACATGGATTTCTTTGTCCTCCTGAAGAAAGTATATATCACTGTCAGAAAAACTTGTTGACTATAAACTTTCAGACGATGGATCTCTTCACAGTAACAAGGTACATACCCGAGTTATATTTTCAGACTTGTCACAATGTTAGCTTTCATTTGATCTTAGACTTAAAGAATTTAAAGTATATTTACTTTAAAGTATATTGCTCTAAAATGTTCATATAAATATTTTCTTTTTCCCAATAGCTGCACCTACAAAGCTTGGATAAATAATTAACTACTATATCTTTTATAAGTTGTGAAAATTTCAAACCGGCAGCATATTGTGTTTTTAACTAATAAGTAAAAGACTTTTCCTTAGTATAAAACTTAAGGCACTTTTTTTGGTTTTTTCAAGGAACATAGTATAGGCTGTACCAGATACTGCTTGGCACAAAAAAAAATGTCCATACATCATGTCAAGTTTCCATAACAATAATCTCTTAGTCTTAGCTGGCTAGCAGCTATCCAAAAGCAACATCACAGCCCCTTTTCTATGGAGAGGCCAGTCTCGGGGAAGTTTCCATTTTAAATGAAGACTTCACTGGACCATTTCTTTTCCTGAAGTTGTCTAATGTACTGTATGCTATATCCCATTTTTGTTGTCCAGAGTTTTTCCTTTTACAGCTAAACTCGTGGACATTAACTTTAACCAGAAGTATTGTAGTATGCTTTATAATTAAACTCTTATAAAGAATATAAAATAGTAATTAAAAATAATTTGAAATATGAAAAATAACAATTATAGTAATAAAATATTTCAATAACTAGGTTTTGTTCCAAAATTTCCCCCTTTTGAATTAAAAATGCACCCCAAAAATGCATTTTGTAATTCAAAACTATAATCCTACTATATGGGTATATAGTTTAAGCATTGCAGGGAAAATGAACCATATAACAGAAAGTTGCATAATCATGTGGTAACTGATAACATCAGCATATGACATAGGATGTGACATCATAGGACGTGACATCAATATATGACATTGGATATGTAAGGTTTAGCATAGAAATATGTACATTAGTACTTGAATAAACATTATTACAACTATATACGTTTAAATGATGTAATAGTCTCTTACATTGTTTTGAATATTATACAAATACAACAAATTCTCTTTGTTCATAAGTTTGAAGATCAGTATCAGTTGACATTTTTACTTGACTCTTGCGCATTATTTTTAATCTTTACACAATCTTGTACTTTTTTATCTTCAGGATTGCAGTACATGTAAGGCTAGTAGGCTACTTATTGCTATATTTCATAAGTTTTGTCCCCTCTGTGTGCTGAAGGTACTACTAAACTGGCCCTTGTAGCCTTTACCAGTATTCACCAAGATATCATTCCTTGATTGGTAGTTACCTTTTTGGTATTACACGGATTTAAGTTTAAAAGGTCTATTTGTAGTTTACCGTTTTAGCAATCATAGTTACATTGGGATTCCTTAATGAAATCACAAAAGTGTTTTACAATTTTCTTACCTTATTGTACTTTTACTAAACCAAAAATCAGATTTTTTTTCCTATTTCCTGTACATTTAAAAAAAAAAAAAAATCAAAATTAAAATCAGGCTCATTTAACATTTTTTGTTTTTGTTTTTAAGATGCGTGTGGTGTTTTGTACTGGACCATTACTAGGGTTTGTGGGCAGCCTGGTAACCTGCAGGTCAGTTACCTCGCAACTATGGCATCATTTAAAAACACGTCTTTCAGTGAAAAGAACATTTAAAAAAAAATTTTTTTCCTAATTTAGTTTTGCAAGTATACGCTTGGTTAATTTGTTTAAAATCAGCAAAAGAAAGTTTTATCTGAATTTACCTTATTTCTCAACATTTTATTCTCTTTATCATGATCAACTTTCGTTTTTCACCATCAGTTACTAAAACACTTTTGTTTTTTTTTCTATTTTAGGTAATACCTTCTGTTAGTCTTCCCCCCAATAACTGGAACAACTAATTTCTGAATCATAAAGGACTCCCCACCCCCTTTCACTTTTTCTAACCTGCAGTTAGCTTTAAAAGTGACAGGTCCTGTTTTTGGATTTATGTGCTAGAAAAAAAAAAAACATGCATTACTCTGGTGCACATACCTAGGCACAAGCAATGTAGTTTTATTAAACCTTTTTCATTAACCCTAACAGTCAGTGCCTTTACTTTTATTTGAAACTGTTGTAGTGCACAAACTCACCACCTGGCACACTTGAGGAATAGTTTGTCTAGACCTCAAGGCCTGTGATGCCACTTTTATTGGGTAAGGGTTTTCCCCTTAGTTGTGACCCTAGAATTTTATTGGTTAGGCTTATATACACCCAGTTGTACAAGTGCATCTATCCCAAGGCATGGGAAATTTCAAACCTTGTATTGCATACAGGAAGCTGTATATTTTTACCCAGTTTGGAGGAGCAAGGCAAGTGGCTATACTTTTTAAACTTTATTTGTGGTTTGGAACATTTTGTAGCCATTTATTTTAACACTGGGTAAACCTGTACACTGCTTGGACAATGCAAAACTGGTTTTAAAAATCTTGTTTTGTCTGGCACGTTGGATTTACCTCTGGTTTTATTGAGTGGCACCTCTTTTCCACAGTCCTCGGTGGGCCTTGTACTTTGAGTTTAATACTTTCGTCAAAAACAGGATGGCACTGGGAAAAACAGGACTTATATTCTTTGTGAAGAAAGTTAGGCCTTTGTTTTAATTACATATTTACCACATCTTGTTGACAAACAAACCACATAAACTTTACTTCTCCATTCAACCAATTTTTAGAATTACCAAAACTGGATACATCAATTACATTAGAACCTACAAAATTCAGTTTAATTATTACATCATTTTTTTGAAAGTAGCATGGATTTCATTTATTGTTTAGAAACTTTGCTACTCTTTCTAAATGGAATAGGCCTTTTAACCTATGATCATAAGATTTTTCTGGCCATAGTAGTAAAAAAGTAGTAAAAACTTTATTTTTATACAGGAAAAGTACATGTCGTTTGGATAATACTATCCAGTTTTCAAGACAGTCCTGTGCAAAATTTCCAGGTTTCACATAATCACATCTAATTTACAAACAAACAAAATACATATTACTCAATAATAAAAAACACATTCTCACAACTCACAACTACAAAATTCTAACACAAAACTACAATATTACATACATGTACATGTAAATACTTGATACATCTTTAACCCCTTAAGAAATTTTTCTGTACTTTTCTCAGAACGCAATGTGGGAGGAAGTGTATTCCAGCAAGCTGATGCTTGTGTTACTAATGTTCTATCCCCAAATTTATTTTTTCGCTTATCTGGATCAATTCTATTTTGATACATAGTTCTAATAGAATGTCTTCTAAGGGCTGAATTTTTATCTGCTAATATTTTAGCTATATTATGTTTCGAATAAATTGTCCTATATTTATAAATAAATAAGGACCAACTATTCCTATATTCCAAATCAAGAGCCAACCAATTTAACTTAATTAGAAGGTCACAATGATGTGTTCTAAAATTACTACGTAGTACATATCTAGCTACCCTATACTGTAATTTATCTAATTTACTCAAAAGTTGTTTAGTTGCTGCTCTATATATAACCTCTCCATATTTAATCACGGGGAGAATAAGCTGTTCTGCAATCAATTTCCTGTCATGTAATCTCAAACTTTTAGTAGTTCTCCTTAAAGCTCCTAACTTTTTATGTGTTTTAACAATAATAGACTCAATATGATTTTTGAAAGTCAATAGAGAATCAATATTAACTCCCAAATAACAATAATTTGTAACTTTGTTCTATTTTGGTATGATTCAAAGCCATGATCTGTACATCTGAATATCTATGTTGTCTATCAGTTCCAAAAGCATCAGCTTAGTCTTACTTATATTCATTATTAACTGAGACTTGGCAAACCATTCCTGTACCCTGGTAAAATCAGTCTGTAGGTTTCTCTGGAGATCCACCAATCCATATCCAGAGGCCACCAAAATAGTATCATCAGCATACATCCTAATGTCTGTACGCTGTATCACTGATGGTAAGTCATTATTGAATATCAAATAATAGGGTCCTAAATGGACCCCTGAGGGACTCTTTTGACAATCCGAGAGTTTGAAAGATTATTCTGCAACTGGACTCTCTGAGAAGAATCAGTCAAGTATGATATAAACCATATTAGTGGATCCCAGAGAAACCCAGACCGATCAACCTCTCAAAAGAACAGGATGGCTCACCAAGTCGAATGCTTTTACAAATCAATGTATATCGCTGCTGTATCTTTACCATTATTCAAAGATGTACAGATCAAGTCGTTAAATTCAACCAAAGCTGACGAGTTGAAAAACCTTTCTAAAACCTGATTGGTAGTTAGTTAGTAAATCATATTTTTCCAAATATTCTCCATTTGTTGATTTACCAGCCTCCAAATATTTGAGAGAACTGGCAAAACAGCTATGGGGCGATAATTATTTGGAGATGTTTTATCTCCGGTCTTATAAATAGGTATTATTTTCCCTGTTTTCCACAAAATGGGAAAATACCTTTCCTGTAAACTCCAATTGAATAATGCTGTAATAATTTGTGCAATATATGGAGCAGCTATTTTCAAAAAACGACCTTCCAATTTATCCAATCCTGGGGATTTATAGGGATTTATTTTTAATAATTCCTTAGTAGCTTCGGATATTGTAATTTTTTTAAATCTAAAAGGAGGATGCAAGTCTGAGTGAAACTCTCCATAACTATCATCAGTTGTATTTTGTCTATCTCCTATTAGTCCTAAAGTAGGAAGGTCGACAAAATAATCATTTAAGATATTTGACACTTCCTCTAAATCTTCAGTTATAGTTTCATTTGTTTTCATTTTTATATTTTCTTGTCCTCCATGCCCTCCAGGGTTTGACAAATTTTTTATGATACTCCAAAATTTTTTAGGATTTGTATTATGATTTAATTTACTACGATAGTAAGATGTTTTTGCCCTTCTTGTTAATTTTCGACACTCATTTCTTTTAGTTTTAAATAACTCCCAATCATAGCTTTTTTGGTCTTTTAGCCTTTCTCCAAATTCTATTTTTAAGTCTAATTATTTTTGCAATTTATCTGTTATCCACGGAAATTTAGGTAAATCACTATGTTTTTTATTATTTTAGGGCATAAGTATCACAAATTTTTGAAAGGTATCAGTAAAGTATCCAATACTAAGATCCAAATCTGGTATTAACAAACACCTCTTCCACCTTTCTATTCTAATACTCTCCAAAAAAGCGGTTCTGAGAAATGCCTCATATCACGAGATCAAACCTGCTTCAACTGCTCCACTGACCCCCTTTAGGATGAGCAGTAGAACAGTCCAAACGGATTATGATCACTAAAATGGGAGGCAAAATTCCTGCTCCTTACCTGGAGTGATTGAGAAACAAAATCAAATCCAGTATAGATCCCTTTTCAGTTGTAGATGTATATCTTGTAGGCACATCAATCAACTGAACCAAACCCATTTCGGTTGTAATCGCCCTTAATTGTTTACCCCTATCATTTGCCCAATCACAGTTAAAATCCCCTAACAAAATAATAGGTTTATCTTTAATACAGTCCCCTATTTTATGTAAAACCCCCTCTATAGTTTTTATTTTTGTCTGTGGGGGTGAATAAATCACAGCTACTACTAAATTCCGATAAACAACTGAAATAATTAAATAATCTATATTCCCCTCACTCCCAGCCATCATTGTTTCAACATACCCTAATGTATTTTTAACAAAACACATAACCCCACCCCTTTACCTTTTCTATCTTGTCAAAGTCTGGTATGCTGGCATACTCATTTCAGCTGTACTAATCTTTTCATTTAACCATGTTTCACTTAGTCCCAATATACATGGGTGATGAGAATCAATAATGGTTGCCAGTAAATCAGCCTTTTTAGATATACTACGAGCATTATCATGTAAGATTTTTATATCATGGGTAAATTTTGGTCCTGGATTTAATTCAACATCACCCCCCAAAATTAAAACCAAATAACATACATCCCTAAAACTATTAGGTGTCTTATTAAAACTCAATGGTATCCCCTTAAGTTTTATACCCACTCGCATATACTTATTCCAACAATTTGTAAAAGTATTTCTTCTGTTTAAAAACAGTATATGCCCTTTTTGACAAGAATTTGTTTGAATAATAGTTGGCCAAACAGTTTTAGTTTTTCCTAGGTCTGATTCACTAAATATTGCACAAGAAAAAATCAGACCCAGGATTACATATCCTATCATTTTTACTGAATACATGTAGAATAAGTAGGTAGGTCAATGAATAAATACAAAATCAAAAAGAAAACAATAAAAATAATATCCACTGGATATATTTGCACTATATTTGAGGGCAAAATACCACCATCAGTTTCCTTACCCAACACTTATTTTACACCTGCTAAGAAAACCGGAGCAAAAATGTCTAAATGTATTCTATTCTATATATATATATATATATATATATATATATATATATATATATATATATATATAAAATTTATTTTTTTTTTGATTATCTAAATAAAACCCTGTATAAAATTTCCAACTGGGAGTGGCGCTCGCGCCCACTCACTGCCTTGATTCTGCGCTCATGGCAGTGAAACAGGCATACTTTTAAAGTTCAAGCCCCACCTCTGCAGCATACACGATTGGCTCACCAGACAGTCCTAAATCAGCTGTAGCTTTAACGATGTTGTTAACTCAAATTGCTGCCTCCACAGAGAAACACAAGCTCAGTTCATACATACAGAAGCTGCTGCTTTGATGTAGTAATGCAGAAAGTGTCTCTTCCCGATGTCGAGGGCTGCAGTGCTGTAAAAACGCCAGGGGCTAACAGATTTAAATTCTCCCCTCAGATGGTATTTTGTCTATAGTCTAGAATAGGTTTAAGTCTCTTTAGGTCATTTTAAGTCAAGAAACCATTACCTGTTCTGTTTGTAACATACACTGGATGTTTAATCAACATTTTACCAAATTTTAATTTCAACCAAACTTTACCTAAGGTCTTCTGAGCTTCCTCTCCATAACCTACAATTTGTAAGTTGTTTGGAAGGATTTTCAGCATTTTTGAGTCGCCTAAGGCATCAGTTACTTTATCAAAGAGACTTTTAGACACAAGCCTTACTTTAGCCCAAGAATCAAGCACAGCCTTATGACTTAAACTGTTTTCAGTGTTTATGTTAAAGTAATGTCTTCCTGCTTTTCCTTTAGGAATTAAGTTGCCCAGGCAGAATTTGTCTGGCTTTCCTTTTCTGGCAACATAGCAGTTTTACCATGGCATTTTACACTGCTTTTGAAACTAACCCTAGATCCATTTTGAGAAAGGCTAGGCACAGAGATACCATTTTCAATTTTACTTGGCATCTCAGTTTTAAATCTCATTCCAATCTCATTATCCTTTTTAGCAGTAGCATTTTTTGTTACCGTCTTAGCAATGGAATGAACAGTAACACTAAATTATCAAGCATCTAAATATTGTAATATTTTACCATATTCAGCTCGTACATCATTATCATATGACCTATTCATTCGGGAGATAAATGACATGGGTCAGTTTTATCTACTTGTGTAGATTGAATGGCTGTATTGAATTTCTGTGACTAGGGATTCTGATGTTTATAAGTGGTATCATAACTTTAAGAACAGTTATATATTTCACGTGATGTTGGTCTATTAGTTTATCTGTTTACTTGGGGTTAAAATATAACCTACACAATGCAGATGGATTACTATTATAATTTTCAAATATTTAATAATTGCAAGAGGATTGTTACAGATATTTATAATGTGGTTTTAGTTTATGTGGATAATATATGTGTTGAGTGTTGTATTCTTAGATATTAGAAAGTCTACGTGTAATAAGTGTGTAATGACAGTTTGTTCATGTGTACACGTTTATTGGTAACTTGACAAACAGGTCTGTCTTGTAAACAGGGCTATTAGCCAAAATGACATGTATCCTGTATAAAAAAAAATAAATGTTTTCACTGCTGCTACTAATCTACAAGTCACATAACTCTGCTAGTCCTATCTGTACTGGGTACAATTGAGGAGGGATTTTGCACAGAGAAGAGGAGGTCAGGAGGTGACTGAGCAACTTGGAGTACATAGCTTTGAATAAGAGCTTCTACCTCCTCTAGTTCCTTTTTTAATTTCTCCAATTTTTTTTTTTTTTTGAATGTATAACTCTCTGAACATTTCCTCATTTGTAGAATTATGCCGAGACCGGTTTTGAGTTGCACTACCATTTTGATTATAGTCAGAATAGTGGTGCCCTCTGTTGTCAGTCCTGTCACCATGCTCACTGCCATGCCTTGCATTTGGGCACCCCCCTTTTGGAGGAACTCCAGTTTTGGCCTTGCTGTGAGTCTGGGCGAGGTTGTTGATCCACAGTTGGACCTAGCATGGGCTTTAATTGTTTTTTCTTGTTAGACATAGGTAATTCCCTCCCCCTTTAGCTGCAGTATTAGAGATGTTGGCCTCTAACACCTTAGCTTGAGATGCAGTGGAGTTCCCTTTTTACCTACTTTTGTGCCTTTTCTTGTATTTCTTGAATGTCTCTTGTTCTGAATCAGAATTTGAATCACTTGTTTGTCTAGGGATTTTGTTTTGGCTCTGAGATTCATTTTTATGTTTGCTTACGCATGCAGCGCACAAGAGACCTGTTGAGATAGTAGAGCATTGCAGAGGCATGGCAGTGTTGTGGCCAATGCAGGGGACGCTTTAATGGGCGTGTCCCTCAACCACCAATCAACAGGGAAGCTGCCGATGACGACCGTTTCAGAGTGATCACTGCTCTTGAAGAAATCTGCTGCTGCAATCGGGGACAGTTTTGTCATTGCAGAGGCAGATCTCTTCCATGCCCCTTTCCCGGCAGTGAGCCACCTTCCTGCCATGTGCATTACAGTGCACAGTAATGTGCATGGCTGGAGTTATGGGCAACTCATTTGCTCAGTGTGCCTTTCCCGGTGAAACACATTAATAAATAAATGAGCCACACTGCGGCTTTGTATAATTGGCGTCTCCTGCCGCCCACCACACACTCCCCCCAAAACTGACATTGGGGTGTCCGATCCCCGTGTTGTCATGTATCCCCCCTCCTCCCCATTAATGTGGCACATTGGGAGCCCACCCCAGTGTGACAGACTAATTATATTTCTGACACCGGGATGCCCACTCCTGGTGTCGGATGACTCCCCCAAAGCCCAAACATATCTTTTTCTGACACCAGGATGCCCACTCCTGGTGTTGGATGCACCCCATGCCCCCTTTTTCAGTTGACCTCAGGGTGTCAATCCCTGGGTCGGCATTGACCCCCCAAGTAGTATGGCACATTGGGAACCATCCCCAAGTTTTTTTTTCTTTTTTTTTTTTTTAAACCTAAAGAAAATGGTCCCTCATCGCCTCCCCATCCCGACCTCCTCTGCACACCCCACCTCCCTTACTACCTCCCTCACCCCATACTTGCCTTCGGAGGTCCGGCGCTGGGATCTTCTGTGGACTGGGAACATGTCTGCACTCTTCAAAATTTGACTGCAAACTGAAGAAAATCACGGTAAGCCCTATAATGGCAGTCAATGTGGGGTTTAAACTTAGGTTGATATCTTAGTCGTTTTTGGGAGTTTTGGTCCCAGATTTTCAGCATGGGGTTCTTGGGATCCCACCTCATGAACACTGGCACTGACATTTTGTTCCTCAGTCCCGAAACATGATTTCGCAGTCGCTGCATGTAATCATCTTTTGGACCGCTTAACAAAACGACAGTGCCACTGTTCATGAGATGGGGTCCCAAAAATTCCATGTTGCAAGTTTGGTGAAAAAACTCCAAAAAATGACTGTGTTACAAGCGTGCTTTGCACAGTTTGTACGCGTGCTCATAACTTCGCCAGTGTTTAATATTTTCTCTCCAAATTTCCAACATTGAAATTTTTTCACACCTCCTTATGAACAGTACAGCTGTCATTTTTTGCATCCTGCCTGAAATGTGTTTTCGCACCTGTGGCGAACAATGACGCAGTCTCTGTGCAGAATCAACTTGTGGGACAGATTAATGAAATCACAGTGCCACTGTTCATGAGGGGAGGTCCCAAAAAGGCCATTTTGAAATTTGATGAAAAAATTCCTAACAATTACTGCATCACGATCGTGTGTTATGCAGTTTCTACACATGCTCGTAGCTTCGCCAGTTTTTCATATTTTTACTCCAGATTCAACATTGCCATTTTTTAACACCTCCTCGTGAATAATACAAATGTAAATTTTCACATCCTGCACAAAATGTCTTTTCGTACCTGTTGTGCCAAATGGCGACTACGCGAAATCACTTTTTGGGATTGAGGATCAAATAATAGTGCCACTGTTCATGAGGTGGGCCCCCAAAAAGCCCATGCTGAAAATTTGGAGTGAAAATCCCAACAGATGCGCAGGGCGTTGGGGTTCCCAACCATAACACCCCACCCTGTAAAGAGTGACAGGTGTCAGGGGTGTGGCTTGGGGTCGTTGGCCATAATGCTCACGCCATTCCACCCCACCCCCACCCTGCAGCCACTGACCGGCATTGAGGTGTGCCTTGGGGTCTTTGGCCCCTAACCTTCACCCCATTCTCCTGTACAGCACCCATCTCACTTTATTTCCTTATGGAATGAATGGGGTGAGCATAAGGGCTGAAGACCCCAAGGCACACCATGACACCTGTCAGTGTCTGCAGGTTGGGCTGAGGTGGAATGGCGTGAACACTATGGCCAGTGACCTAAAGGCACACCCCAGTGCCTGTCGCTCTCTGCAGTGTGGGGGTTGGTTACTTCACTGCCATTCCTGTTATGCACCTCTCTAATTCCTGCTGTACCAATGCCAATACCAGCAAGCAAACATTCAGCATTGACAAATGCTTGTCTGAGTCAGATGATTCATTCATCCAGTGAGATACCAGAATCAGACAAACAGTTTAACCTTTTGAATGCTTTCATTTTTTTTCTTCACTTGACTTTTACACTGTAAACTTTCATAGGTTTCCCTTGATTCAATCAAATTTCTTTTAAACTGTTCGAAAAGTCAACTTTTTCTTTTTCTAGAGTTAAACACCGTCTTTGCTATTGTCTAGCTTCAAATAAATTACTTTGTAAAGCCACACAGTCCTGTTTACTTTCTTGTAACAGCTTCTGTAATATTTCAACCAGACCTGTAAGTCTACCATACTCAAACGATTTATTTTCCAACATTTTTTCTAGCTGTTTAACCTTTCATTTTTACTTTTTAATAAAAATCAGCAGTGCTGGGGTATAAATTATTGTCTCAGTCCTAAGCATATTTGCAGTTAAGGTTGTCGTAGCTATGCAATAGTGATTATCAACTTCAACAACAATTAAGTATTTTTTTGAACAACAGTTAAAATAGCAATGACTTTTTACACAGCAATTTAAACCATTTTCTCTTCTGGCTTTAAATATTTTCTTTTGCAGCTTGTACTGTCAGAGATTCTATCCTGCTCACTTCTAGGCTTTAGCTCTTTCCTTTTGCAAAAGGTAACGTCAGACTATTGTGAAAGCAAAACAGAAAAATATTATTTCTGAAAATCAGTAACTTTGCAAGTAATAATAATAATATATTTACTGGTTAGTGGTTATGAACCACTGCCAGCGAGTGCCCAACAGCTCCATAAACCACATGTGGGCAGAACAGTACCACAGCATCACCAGAAAAAAACACTGAACAAGCTGTCCTCACATTGGACATTCACAAGTACTACACATTCGGTTACTCAGCGCGAGACAAGCTTGCCAACGGTAACAGTTACCCTCACAAAGTGACAAAAAAGACCATTTAAACCAAAAAACACCAAAAACCAGTAAATATAAAAAATAAAATATGGAGAAGTGTGGTTCTCTGGGGATTTTATGCACCCCCTCACAGTGTGTGATGCCCATATAAACCCCTTGGGCTTCACCCTCTGGGTTTATGAGGCATCACACACCTCAGAGGCGCATAAAATCCACATAAACCACACTTCTCCATGCATTATTCTATATATTTACTTCCCATACACTCTAAATGTGTGGACTGTTTTTCGCTAACAATTATCTCATGGACAAGAACCCGTAATTATGTCGAAACAAAATATATAATATCACTTTTATAATACGGCACTTGGATTTACCTCAGGCCTAACCCCAAAATATTTTCAGAAATTCCCCAAAATAATTACAAAATTCAAATATGATATTACCCCTGTTCTCCAGATTCTGGATAACGATGAAAAACATTTCTGCCCCACTTAGGAATGTGAAACATATATTTTATTAACATCTTTCTAATAATTTTAAATATTTCTAATTAGCATAAATATACCTTGTAAACATAATAAACTGTAAACATAAACATCAAGGGTTTCAGAAGATCAAACAAACCAGAAAGGAAAAAGACAAACAACACATTTCAGTGAACAGTGCAAATGAATAAGCCGTATTCAGCACACTAAATAGCATTGGCTATATACTAGGCTTTCAGCACACTTGGTATTTATTATGACCTTCTGATATAAGAACATGCAAACACATTACATTAGTGTTTCAGATTATTTCTGCATAAGACTTATTTCAAAACTTAATAGCATGTAAAATGCATTTCCTTTTGTTTAAATTTCTTAACCTATCCTATGCCAAATCCTAGTGAGCTGTTGTTATTACATGGAGGTAAAGAAAAAAATAATTTTTAGGCTGAAGTCTATCAGGAGTTCTGCTTTGGGGAGTGGGGCTGTCGGGAGGACTAGTGTTCTCTGGGGATACTGTTATGCATTGCAATAAAACAACCCAGGACCACCACCAGCTAGTAACCCTCATGTTCACACTGTGGCAATGACTAATAGTTTGAAAACTGAACAGGGGTTTCCTAATGATTATTACATCCTTGTAAGAAGACAGTTTTTACACTTTGGGGTGCTAAAAGGATTATATGAGATTTCTTACTATTTTTTTTAAAGAATGTATTATACATTCTTTAAAAAAATAGTAACAAATCTCTCATATAGGATGCCTTTAGCATCCCAAAGTGTAAAAATTGTCTTCTGACAGGGATGTAATGATCATTAGAACACCACTGTTCAGTTTTCAAACTATAACGTCTGTACTACTGTCAAAATGCTACCAGACCATTCCCCTCTGAGCAACAGGGTGAGACGAGAATTAAAACTGGAGACTTCAAAGGAACAAAACTGTCACCTCTTCACTGCTGCAGGCAGCCTCTGAGCCCTAGAAAAAAACTGTACTAAAAATCTATTCTAGCAGTAGTCTGTGTACACTGTCTAATTAATCTTTATCAGGGCTTTAAGAAAATATATATAATTAAAATACGGTGCCAATTTGTCTTGACTCTGTAGGAGCCATGTATGGTGTAGTAATTATTGCCTGTGTGACTGTGACTTCTTCCCCACTCTCCCCAGACAGACACTTAAAACCTATACTTTTTTATTTTATTTTTTAATTTTTTATTTTATTTAAGGAATTGGAGAAGACCTTTGAGCACAAGCTCTTGGTTGTCACGAGGGCCGAGAAGGTCGGTGCCCTCCCACGAGCAAGCCCACCCCCCACAAGCAAAGCAGCCTCCGTAGGTGGTTGCGAGGGCTGAGAAGGTCGGTGCCCTCCCATGAGCAAGCCCACCCCCCACAAGCAAAGCAGCCTCTGTAGGTGGTCGCGAGGGCCGAGAAGGTTGGTGCCCTCCCACGAGTAAGCCCACACCCCACAAGCAGAGCAGCCTCCGTAGGTGGTTGTGAGGGTCGAGATGGTCGGTGCCACCCACTGAGCAAGCCCCCACAAGCAAAGCATATATGGACACCACTGAGGCACGCCACAGCCGGAGCCTTTGTTGTGTCGAAGCTGGTTTTAAGGATTTTTGGCGCCAACTTTAAAAGCCAAACTTCTAATGGACAACTGATTTCTCATCGGCACAGCAATGCTGATAGTTTATTCCTACCTCCATTTTATTCTCTATGCGCTATGAGTTTTAATCAAATTAACTTAGTATTTTAATTTAAACTTACAGCTGTAGAGAATTTGGCCTTGGTGCTCTGGAAACTTACATTTCTTGTGACCTTATACCCTATGCGCCATTGCTGTTTTGTAATACCACGGAGGTCTCAGTTTAGAATTGTATAAACTGTTAAAGCACAGTATAACCCAGAAAATGTCTCAGTTTTAATATTGCTTAGAGTGTTAGGCTTTAAAGTAAACACATCCCAGCAAGTGCTGCTTAAGGGCCTCACTAGCCATACTGGGATATTTCTTTTCTCAAACACCTGCTACTCAGCCCCCCCCTTTACCTGTGTACTTAATCCACTGTTTTTCTCCCTCTGCAGCCTCTGTAGGTGGTCGCGATGGCCGAGAAGATTGGTGCCCTCCCACAAGGAAGCCCACCCCCCACAAGCAAAGCAGGTACGGACACCACTCGAGCATGCCACAGCCTGGAGCCTGTGTTGTGTCGGAGCTGGTTTGCCCCGCCGACACGAAGTGTGTGCTACCCCATCACCTCCACCACCACCCTTGGTGGGCTCGCAGTTATAGCCTGGTACCATGTGTTGCTAAAAACCTAAGAGCCAGCATTTCCCTTTGCAGCTTATCAAGTATCACCACTAGTGGCCGCTCTCATAGTAGGCCATCTCACTTACACTAACAATCTATAATTCAGCCCTTTCTAGAGGTATACCCCCGGCCCTCAAAAATCCTTCTTTCAATACTAAGATATGTATTCCCTAATTATAATGCTTCTTGCCCTGCTCTACCTTCCTGCAACTTCCACGCTCTACTCTCCCTGCTATAACCTATCACCACCAGTGCTGTTAATAAGCGCCCACTCCAGCTCTACCTCCTGTGTCACCCCAACAATAACTTCACCAGCAATCCAGATCTAATAATGACGCCAGTTCCCTCGCTCCCCTGGGCGGCTGATTCACTCACTTTGATCCAATCCATCCCACTTAACTCACCTAGCCGCCCTCCTCTAAACTGCCATATGCCCGCCAAAAGAAAGATACCTAAAGTAACCCTCTACAGAATTACAGTATGTGCCTACTGCTGCTCCTTTCAGGCAACATCCATCCCAACCCAGGTCCTGCTCTCCCCCTTGCTGCGAGACAGACTCATACCCGTGGTCTGAGGCTAGCGTCCATCAATATCTGAAGGTCACTAAAGAAACACACCCTCTTACAACCGTGGGTAGTTCAGCACAACCTGGATGTCCTGGCCGTCGTTGAGACCAGGCTGACCCAAGACACCCCTGACTCTGCAGTGCACCTGGACGGCTACACCCTGTACCGGATCGATAGATCTAGTAAAAGGGGTGGTGGGTGTGCCTTCTACCTTAGGAACTACCTTTTAGGCCATGTAATAAGCACTTCTGAACCCTCCCATGGGGCCCAATCCCTAACGGTAAAATTGACAACAGGGAAGCCTGGTAAACCTCTATACCTTCTGGCTGTCTACATCGCCCCTAGGCAACAAAAACCTGCCTTCTCCTCGGTCCTGGATATCGTCTCACAGCTTCAACCAAACTCTGAAGTTATTGCTCTTGAGGATTTCAATACTAACTGGCTTGCCCCCAAATCTACACAGTACAGAGATGCTGCGGCCTTGAATCTCACACAAATGGTCCCTGCACCCACACGACTTAACCCTACTAACGGAAACCAGACATTTATAGACCTCATCCATCCCGATCGCCTCTTTGATGTTCAGGTACTCCCTGACTCACTTAGCGACCATTTCCCCATCATCTGCCATTGGTCTAACCATCTGAAATCCCCCCAGAGTCACCTGCCAATAATGCTTAAAAAAAGGATTCCTGGAACACTTCAAAAATTACCTGTCTAATCTTGATTGATCTCCCCTCTACAATGCTATCTCAGTGGACAAAGCGTCATCTTTTGGAACACATACAAACAAGGGTGAGAAAGAATCAGTGCCTCAGCTGGGACTTGAACCCAGGGTGCCCGGAATACCGTTCCAATTGCGCTAACCAGCTGTGCCACTGAGACAATTGGAACCTGGGATGTCCCTGGGCACATTACACTTTCTCAAATGCACAGCCCAATGGCAACACAAATATTTAACTTCTAACAAACACACAGGAGTGCGGGTTGCATATTTTATGGCACGCATACAAACAAGGGTGAGAAAGAATAAGTGCCACAGCTGGGACTTGAACACTGGCCCCCCCCGCCCCCCGGAATGCTCCCCTTTCGCTTTAAGTCCATCCCACAGAGTACTGCAAGAAAATACCTGTCCAGGGTCCTTGGAAAACCCAGAAATAGTACCGACTCCTTAGATCTCTACCTCCTCAACCTGTCCTTGTAATCTGTCCTAACCCCTCTTACCAAGATTCTTAACTTGTCTCTGTGCCTAGGCCAGTTCCCCTCCCAGTGGAAACAAACCATTGGGACCCCAATTCATAAGAGTGGAGACAGAACCTTAGCTAGTAACTATTGTCTGATCTCCATATTACCACCCCTATCTAAAGCTCTGGAGAAGATCATTGCTGACCAGATATCACAATTCCTTGACATACACACACACACAAAACCTATTATGTCCCCAACAGCATGGTTTCAGGACGGGCCATAGCACCACTACTGCCCTCCTGGAATACCTCCTTTATCCATGATGCCCTTGATCAGGGGCACTTAGTTGAGTCTGTCTACGTTGACCTGACTAAGGCCTTTGATACTGTTCACCACCCGCTGCTGATTGACTCCCTACTCTCCCTTGGATTATCCCAGGAAACCACCACCTGGTTCTCCAACTACCTCTCTGGCAGATCTCAACAGGTGAAACTAAACCTTGCAGTGTTCCCCCCCCCCCCCAGTCAGGTCTGGGGTACCCCAGGGCTCAATCCTTGGGCCACTGCTGTTTAGCATGTTTCTGAACTCACTCCACCAGTCCTGCACAGGACGACAACTCCTGTATGCAGATGATGCAGTCATTTTTTGCCGACACCAGGACTCCAGCAGCATTTCACTGACAGAGTCTTGATTCACCAATCATAAACTGGTTCTAAACTATAAGAAAACAAAGGCAATGCTATTTGTGCACCCTCAGAACAAAAACAAGTCCTCCCACCTCCACTTACTCGACTCTAACTCCATGCCCCTTGAAATGGTCCCCAGTTTTAAATATTTGGGGATCACCCTGGACTCGGCTGTCTCCTTTCATAAGCACATCTGTCACCTGCAGAGCTGTAAACATCAGAACTGGTCTGCTTTATCGGCTTCGCTTGTGTCTCCAGGGGACAGCTCTTAAGCTGGCTGTATCTAGCTCAGTTCTCCCTCTGGTCGACTATGGCCTAGTCATATATGGGTCTGCTTCCAGTACCGCCCTTAATAAAATCTAAACTGTACTAAACAAAGTTTGCTACCTAGTAGCAGGGTGCAACAGATATACTCATACATGTGATCTCTACCAGCGAACCTTCTGGCTAAACCTTGAGGGGCGGCTCTGCTACTACACCAGCCTCCCTGCCAAAAAAATAGCCCTTGGATGTGCCCTAGCTTGAGTGTTTGCACTACTAACACAGGCCCATAGAATGAGACTCACCAGATATTCCAACAATGTTGCCTACCTAACCCCCCCCCCTTTTTTTTAGAACCTCCACTGGGCAAAGATTTTTTAGTTATAGAGCCCCTCTCTGGATGAATGCCCTTCCCTCCACTCTACTGGACACTCCCAGGCTGGGACTCTTCAAGTCTGAACTACGAAAACTGTTACTTGCCTCCTATAGTTGTTACTGCCTCCATGTCTCCCCTCTCTAAACATGTCTAACCCGGTAGCGTTAGTAATGAACTAATAGCCCCCACCACCTCGTATCTGTCAAAATCCTGGGGATGGCCCCTTGTATTTCCCTCAGCTACTGACCGGTTACCATAGTGGTTAATGGAAATCAGTGTTTATTGTTTTGTCATCTTTTTCCTGTAACCCTGCAAGTAATCTCATTGGTGTGATTAGTGTATTCAGTCTTTTATTTATCTTACTTGTATTACTGCTTACTGTCTGTAACTCATACTTCTGATGCGGAGCTTTTGCAAATGAGTCTCTGACTCAAAGGGTTGTAATTCCTAAACTTTAATAAATAAATAAAATAAATAAACAAAGGTTCCACGTCAGGTTGACAGACAATAGACATAGTACATTAAGCAGGTATAGACAGGGCCCCTGGTGTTCTGCGGCAGAATTTTCTGATTTCTGCGCCAGGGCTCCTTGACTTCTGCGGCAGCATTTTCTGATTTCTGCGGCATGATTTATTCATTTATCTGGCAGAATGCAGTCCTGTCATTGGCTAAATATGATGTGATGTCATTGATGACATCATATGCTGAGCGTAGAGGAGGGGCTTCAAGATAAACGAGGTGGGAAAGAAAGCCTGACACTATGGAAAAACAGTATATTTATATGAAAATTCACCAAAAACAATGAATTCTGCGGCACTACATATATTCTGCGGCATGATGCAAATTCTGCGGCAAATTCCACAACCACAGAACCGCAGAATTCCAGGGGCCTTGGGTATAGAACATACATAGGCTACAGTAGTACAGTGTTATCACTAGTACCGTGGAATTAGTACAGCATCATTAAAGTATATAGAAAAGCAGTGGTGAGCTATGTGGAGAAAGCAGGGAAGGACCCCCTTTCGAGTTGACGGGAGACTTAGGAAGGGTAAGCAGCCTTGTGTTGGGGCTTTGTCAAAAATAGGAGGGTGAAATAATGACTGGGGGTACCATGGGGAGGGGGAAGGGAAGGAGGCACTGGGGAAAAATGCTTGACTAAATGGTCATACAGGGAAATAGGGAGGTAAGTGGTGCGGGGATGGAGTTATGATGAAGGGACGTATTGGGGGAGACAGCAGGTGGCATGCTGAAAGCCACATGGGGTGGAATTGGCCCCTAGGCATGCTGGAAGAGGTGGGGGGCAGGAGGGACTGGGGAATAGTGGATGCCTTGTGTCAGTTTAGGGGCAAGGTGTAGGTTAATGGAGGGGAGAGTACCAAAGGAGGGGAAGAGTGGCTGCTAAAGAGAGCAGACACTAGCTGTATGGAGGAGCGGAGTGCAGCAGGGCTGCCATATGAGCATAGTTTTTTATTCAGCAGTACTGCAAAACAACTTAAAACTGCATGCTACTTACAACAGTGACAGCATAGTATACAAAAAATGGGTTTGTATACCAGTTTTCAAGATGGAATACCAAATCTTGGGTAATGGTATTCCGTGTTGAACACCACTTTTTAAAATGAATTTCTCGCCCTGAATTGGCAGACTAGGTGGGCCTAGTGGTTCTTATCTGCTGTCAATTTCTCCGTTTCTGTGTTCCCTCAATTTAAATGTGGCAGGTGCGCTCATTTTTTTTTTTTCTTTTTAAAAGAAGCGTAGGAGATGATTTCTTCTCTAAGGATGACTTTAAAGGTATCCAGCTTAAATTTATTTGCTATCTCTATGCCCATATCAGTCCGAGGTAGTCTTCAATTACTGTCTTAATTTTAGAGATGAAGATTTCATTAAGCAGGGAGGTGTTTAGTTTCCACATTCTCTTTCTGGGTTCCTCTGTTGCTTGTAAATGAAGCATCACTGGAGTATGGTCTGAAATGAAATGGGAAAAATTGTACTTTCCAGGATCCTGTTGCCCAGTTGTTCCATAACATAAAATCTGTCAGTTCTTGAATATGATTGGCAGGGGTAAGAGAAGAAGTTGTAAACACTTTCACCCTTATGTTGTGAATGCTATATATCAATCAGGCTCAGCTCCTTCGTTACATTTGTTCAAAGCTCTGACCGCTTAGCCCAAGCAAGCCTCCAGGGAGCAACTTTGGACCGCGGGGTGCCTTAAAGGCCACGGAACCCTGCCCCCAAGCCCACACAGCCCAAGCAAGACTCCAGGGAGCAACGCTGGACTGCGGGGTGCCTTAAAGGTAACATCAGGCTCTCCCTTCCTGCACTTTGTTCTTGAGGGGTTTTCAGCCCAATTTCTGCCCTCTGAACTCTGCTGATAGTCTCTGGAGACTGCCTCATACTTTGGACTGGCCTTGATTCTGTGCACATCGCTACAAAACTTTAAGGGGCTTTTTTAGAGCTACTGCACTAATTTGGTTAGTGTAGCATCAACCAGACGTGCTGGCTCTGGTGGAAACCTGGCTCCTAATTCGACACCTGACTCCTTTGTTACCTTCCCTGGCTACTCTCTCTTTAGGGAGAATAGAGTGGGTAAGCGTGGTGGTGGCTGTGCCTTCAACATGCGTGACACCTTGCTGCGCCATGCCCTTCCTACCCCTAAGCTGGACCAAGGCACCCAAGCTCTCTCACTTAAAATCACTCCTGATCCCTCCAGGGCTCCTCTTATTTTCACTGTGGCCTATTTCCCTCCTTGGAATAAAACCCCTATGATCCTCTCACTCTCTGAATACCTCACCAACCTCCTGCACAAGGTTGAGCAGATACTGGTGGGAGATCTCGTTAACTGGCTTGCCAGCTTGGCAGCTCGTGCCAAGGACACTTTCGCAACCCTTGACCTAACTCAGTTGATAACCCAGCCTACCAGGTCAAACCCCTCCAATGGCGCGCGCGCACACACACACACGCTACTGGACATTCGTCTCACCAGCCACCCCCACAGAATTGGGGACATCAAGGTCCTCCCTAACTCCCTGAGTGACCACTCCCCAATACTCTTCACCTGGTCCCATCTGCTACCCAAACCAGTGTCCAGTGCGGTTTCCTGCCACCGCCTATGCCCTTCTAATCTCAGTAAACTCAAACACTACCTAGCCCATTGAGATTGGTCCCCTATAAACTTGGCCCCAGACATGGATGCGGCCCTCAACTATTTCTCCTGCTCCTTTAACAAGGCCTGCGACATCTTTGCCCCATTTGTCAAAACCCATACCAAGAAACGCAGTGCGCCTCGGGTCACTCCTTCGCTCCTACAACGACTATGTCTAAGAGATAGTCTCTGGCACAGAGCTACTGCCTCTGGTAAGCCGGCAGACAGACAGGCCTATAATGCCGAGCGAAACAGATGTACCTGGGCCATTCGAAAGGCCAAGGCTGAATACTATAGATCCACCCTAGCCTCCTCCTGGGGGACAGCCCGTAAGCTATGGGACAATATAAAAGAACTATATGGGAAATCTCACACACCACCCCTGTCCCAACTTAACATTAATGGTATCATCTCCACTGACCCCCAAAGCATTGCTGACTGCCTCAGCACCACCTTTTCTGACCTCAGTGCAGTCCTCCCCAGCAACTTCTTTGACCCGATTCCACCCTCACCGTCACCAACTGTCCCTTGCCCACCATTCTACCTGCATGCCATTACTCTGCAGGAAGCCAAGCCTTACCTGACTAAAGCCCTCAGTGGCACCAGCCCCTGTAGTGACCCTCTAGACATGAGACTTCTTCGACTGGTCCTTGACACAGTGCTCTTCCCGCTCACAGACCTACTCAACCACTCTCTGTGTCTTGGACAGTTCCCAACTGCCTGGAAAATGGCAGTCATCACCCCCATACTCAAAGGAGGGGATTGCTTCTCTCCTAGTAACTATTAGCTGATCTCCCTCCCCCCGCTGTCCAAAGCCTTAGAAAAAATAGTGGCTAAACAACTCACAGAGTACCTGGCCACCCATAGCCTGCTATGTAGGGAGCAGCATGGCTTCCGATCAGGCCATAGTACAATCACAGCCCTCATGGAATTCTCCAGCTTCCTTCACACAGCCCTAGACAAGAGCCATCTATCTGGAACCATCTTCATTGACCTCTCCAAGTTCTTTGATACGGTCTGCCACGCCTTCCTAATGGATTCGCTCCTACAACTCTGTTTCTCTCAAGGACCCCTCTCCGGGTTCTCCTGCTACCTCTCTTCAAAGTCCCAGTGCATTAAAATACACAGCACCCTCTCCAACACCCGTCCAGTCTGCTCTGGAGTGCTCCAGGGCTCCATTTTGGGCATGCTTCTCTTTAGTCTTTGTCACAAACGCACTCCGCAGGTCAGGCCCATGGCTCCCAGAGTGCCAACCTCGAAGTGCGGTTAGTGTGAACAGGGGACAGACAGAGTAACCCTCCTGTCTGTTTTGGGTCCGAATCACCTGCTAGCCTCGAGTCCTGGGGGTCCAATGTGAACCTACTGTTAGTGTACCCAGTTAACAGGCACAGATATGTACCCTCTTCGGGAATGCAGTACAATCTTTCGCCCAGTGGCACCCAACCAGGTTTCCCAAAATGTACCCTTACTACTCAATATGAGTCCTAGGTATATTCTTACCTTTTAGCAAGCTTAGTAACACATTCAAGCCGTTAACAGCTGTCAGTCTTAAACACAGGTTCAGCAATCACATGTAAAAGAACTGAGAAAAAGCACAGGCAGTATTTTAAAGAAAATGTTGTTTACTAAAAATTGTAAAACAGGTAAAATCAAACACAGAACAATTTATATTTATTTTGTTTTTGATAACCGGGTAGGTGCAGTAGCCATAGCAATGACTATTTTCAGGCATGACCCGGGAGGATACAAGACAGAAACAATCAGATAACATGTTACAATATATGAATTCACAATATACAAACGTGGGAGTTAGAACAGGCTGGAGTTTAAAAACAGGCTTAGTAATGTACTTAAACAAAAACAAAATAAAAACAGAAGTAAGGAGAGTAGAAATTACAATAAAGCAAATAAGTTTGATTAGGTCATAAGTGCTAACAATACCATGGAATTCAAAGAGGATTATAACTAGGTGACGGAGGCATCATAGTAGACAATATAGAACAAATCGGTAGAGATTAAGGTTGAAATAGGGAAATAGATAGGGTAGGGTAAGATGGGAACCCAGTGAGAGATAAAAGTCCCTAAGTAACAAGAAGGCAGGAAGTAGGTGTTATGAAGAAAGAGCTATGTGTTGGTAAGGGTCAGTAAACTATGAAGTGGTGTAGGTTCAGGAGACATGAGGAGAGGAAGGCTAGGGTGGATTGAAACAGGAACAACAGCTGGAGTCTACAAGATAGAGTCGTAGTAATTTTTTAAAGGAGGCATGGGATGATGCTGAGCAAATATTTAGAGGGAAGGAGTTCCAGAAATGGGGTGTGCGACAGGCAAAAGCACTAGTACCTTTGGACGTTCGGTATCTGGGGATGAGGATGGAGGCATTATCAGCACAGCGAGGACCATAGCTGGATGAGTGATTTAGAAATAGTCCTGCTAGTAGCTTTGGGATCTGATAATGTTATCTATGAGTGATCCATACGCATAAGATCTGGATGCAGAAGGGGAGAGCCAACCAAGATTAGAGTAGAGTAGAGGAGGCAGTGGTGTTTTAACTTTGGCGAGGAGGATGCATAGCGACAGATGTTGTTATAGATAACATCCCATTTTAGAAGACTCAATTTACCAGCAGCGGCGTAGGTTGCAACACCATAGTTGAGACACGGTAGTAGTATGCCACGAGCTATAGCAAGCCTAGCAGATAGTGTGAGCACGTAGCTAGTCTGGTAGGCAATGCCGAGTTTCATGTTTACCAAATCTGCTGAATATGGAGATCAAAGTTAAGAGTCGGGTCAAGGGTGATACCGAGATATTTAAACAATTCTACTACCCCAACAGATGAGCCATTTGCAGAGAAGACATTGAATTTAGATTGGGAGATTTTGAGTTTAGTATTGGAACCAAATAGCATAGCTTAAGTCTTTTCCTATGTTCAGGATAAGCTTATTTGTCAGCAACCATTGTTGAATGACTTGGAGGTCCTGGGAGAGTCGAGTGTTGATGTCAGCTATATTCTTCACACTGGTGTACAAGACAATATCGTCTGCATATAGCAGGGAATGTGTGTGAGCAAGGTTGGAGGTGATATTGTTTATAAATATAGAAAAGAGCAGGGGACCTAAGATGGACCCTTGCGGCACTCCAATATTAATGGAAGCTTTGTCTGAGAAAGTTGAGTTAAATTTAACTGTCTGAGTCCTGTCAGCTAAGTAGGTGCCAAACCACCTGACATTCGGTGAAAAGCCTAAAGATTTAAGAGTTGTTAGGAGAATGAGGTGGTCGACTAAGTCAAACGCTTTAGTCATGTCAATGAAAATGGCCCCAGTGAAGAATCCAGAGTCCATGGCCAGTAGAACATTAGATGTAAACTTGAGGTGCAGTAGTGGTACTGTGACCTTTACGGAATCCATTTTGGGGGCAGTTGTAAGAAGGTCAAATTGCTAGACAAAGTGCGTGGTTTGAGTGGCAACAAGTTTCTTAAGTTTACTAAGAACTCTCAGGATGGCAATTGGCCTATAGTTGGAAGGATCGTTACGGTCACCTTTTTTGAAAACCAGGGTGATTCTAGCTATCTTCCAAATATTCGGGACGTGACTTTGGCAGAGGGAGAGAATAAAAATTTTGGCTAGAGGAGCAGCTATGTGGGGGGCAGCAAGTTTTAGGAGCTTAGGTTCAGGGTCATCAGACCCAGCCACAGCGTACTCCGAGATGTTATTGAGCAATCTTAAGACATCACGGTAAGAGACTGCCTTGAAAAAGAAATTAGGTGCCATGTCAACAGGAGGGGAGGTAGAGTTAGATAGGACGGGGAAGGAAGAAGTGTATTTAGTAAGATCAGAGAATTGAGTATTGAAAAAGTTTGCAATGGTATAGAGGTTGTTACAGTGTGTGCCATTTAGTAGCATGTCATTAGGAGTTGAGGCCTGGTTAGTACCTAGAAAGGACTTTATGTGGGACCATAACTTTTTAGAGATCCCATAGGAGTTTAATAGCTCTTTACAGTAGGCACTTTTAGTCCTTTTAATATCTTTCTTAAATGAATTTCACAATGCTCTATGGGTATTTAGGTCAGCAAGTAACCCAGAGTTTCTATAATGTAGCCAGCTTTTGTCCCGCTGCCGGAGTTTGGAGAGTAGGTCAGATTTTAGCCAGCAGGTATGATGATTTTTAACCCTATGGGTTGCAAGGGGACACTCTTTATCCTGGAGCGCAAGAAAGTGAGTGAGGAATAGGTTTAGAGCTGTCTTGACATCACTAAATTTGAAAAGAGGGACCCAGTCAATAGCAATAAAGTCAGTTAGGAAAGCCAGTGGGTTTAGATGAGAGTAGTTTCAGAAGGTAATAAAATGTGGATTTAAGGAAGGTGGCCGACTCTTACCCCACATGCAAAAAGTGGGGGAGTGGTCTGTAATGGCATCAGCTAGTACTCCAGGGGAGATTATATTCTCAGGATGGTTTGACATTATCCAGTCCAGCAGAGTACTGGAGTTAGTTTGCAGGAAGTTCTGGTAGGATCACCGATCAGCTGGTGCAAGTTGAAACTTTGGAGCCTGGTCAGGGATGCGGGTTGAGAGTTACCTAGCCAGTTTATGTTGTTGTCCCCAGTATCAGGTCATCATTTCTCCCAGAAAGAAGAGATTTGTTCAGTAATTCATCAAGACCAGTTTGGCCCCGGGGTGGGGGTGGGGGGTTATAGGCAAAACAATAGTAATTTTTGGAGCCGAGAGAAAGGAGAACATGAAGCGCTTCACAGTGGGTTAGAGGAGATGAGCAGATGGCTGAGAGATGGAAGTGGTCTTTGAAATAGATAGCCATGCCACCGCCTCTTTTGGGGGCAGGTCTATCCAGTCTCAACAGGTTGTAAGATGGAAGGGAGCATAGTGAGTCAGGGGTGGACGATTTGAGCCAGGTTTCAGTGAGACAGATGATGTCCGGATTGTGGAGAGCTGCCCAAGCCTCCAGTTCAGCTAAATTATGCACAAGGCTTCTAATATTATGGTGCACCACAGTGAGACCTTTGACACTGGTAAAGAGGGTAGATGAGTTGTTAACAGGCCCTGGATTAGAGGGAACGTCACCTGAGAGCAGTAGGGCCAGCAGCAGTAGATACCATAGTTTACACTGCTGGAAGGGCCATGGAGTACCAATAGGGAGGTGGCAGTTTTTTTTTTAGGGCATAGGCAACCAGTTGGATCCAGGTCTTATTTAATAACTTTGGAGTAGGGTCACAATTTTGAGGAGGCATCAGTAGGAGGTTCGAGAATAAGAAGCCATGGGGCTGGAATTCTGGGACAGTCGAGGGGGCTCGAGGTAGAGTAAGCATACATGGGTGGATCGAAGCGGTAACCCATGAGGTGGGCGCATGAGGAAGGGCACAGTTCATAACGGCGACTCCTTCCCGACGCAGTCCCTCATGGCGATGGGATGGTTGGGCGACCGGATGAGGCTGTGGGCGAACTGGGTGACAGGATGTCGCTACTGGCAGCGTGCGGGGTGGGGTGAGCACAGCGAGCATGGGGCTGGGAGGGGCGGAGAGGCTGAGGGCATGGTGCTGCGGTAGCTGGCCGTGCTGCGTCGTGGCGTCAGGGGTTGTCTAGTGGTTGGGGTTGGTGAGGTACTAGGTTCGGGTCCGGTGCTGGTCACGATTTTGTGCGCCTGGCCCGAACCTGATTATTTTTTTTTTTTTACTGCTTTCACCCCCAACATGCACCCTCTGGGGTTGAGAATACTTAAGACGGGGTGTGCGGGGAACTAAGTCCCCGTGATTAGGGGTGTGGGGGCAGCCCCTCCTTTAGAAAGCAGTAAAACTGTCCTGGCACTGTTGTCCTGATGCGCGGCTGTCAGAGTACCGAAATGTTTAGTAATTTGACTGAGCCGATAATGGTGATTGCCTTTAGGCTCGCCGTTATCACATAGACCCGATCGATGCCATTGAGGTCACGAGGAGGGACAGCAGCAAATATGTTTTCATATTAGACAGGATTTGGGATTTAGATGCCAAATAGGTTAAAATCAAGCAGGCACAAGTAGAGAAAGAAATGGGATAATCAAACCACAGCTACGACAGACTTTATGCCTGATGTGGCTTAAAGACACCCAGGATTCGGTAAATATATTTCGTAAGGGCAGTGGTCAGAACTTGCAGGAGTGACAGAAATGGTGAGGTTCAAATACCTCTGATGAAGCTTTGAAAGGTAGCGATCAGAAGTAATGTGAAATGGGGCTAGAGGGCAAGTCAAGAATAGGTAGTCCGAGATTTAGAGAGAGCTATAATAATATACAATGTTTTCCCCAGATCCATGTCCATTTCAAACTCCATCTCCCCACCCCTTTTGGTGAGGTCACAATTAGATCCTCCCATAGATTTTATTTCTACTGGGGAAATCAACAGTCAGCAATTTTTAAGATATGAGCCTTTCATCAAAACATCCCCTTTGATGACTCCCTGCTGATTTTCCTGTTCTGCTAGAGAGCTCAGGTTTACGACTTAAGTTTCTGTGACCAAATGGCCTCTTCCTGCAGGAATCATAACATTTTATGAGATCCTATCTCCTGGCAGATGGCCAGAAGGCTTTAATTAAGACAGAACAGGAAACTTTTAATTAGGGTTTCTCTTCACTGGTCAATTTAACATCTCTGCTGTTTCAGCACCACTGAAACCTTTTGTGGTCAAAGGTCAAGTCTCTCACTCACTGGCTGCTTTTCCTAGGCAGATAGTCACATACCGTATATTTATATTACAATTATCATACATACAACCATAAGCAGATGGCAGAGCGTCACAGTCTTTACCTAAATGCTGTGGCTGGCTCCTGCTCGGGTAAGGTTCTTCTTTACGTAGATGATGCTGTCCTCTTCGCCTCCCATCTGTACCCCTCCTCACTTCAGGCCTCCTTACAGCACTCTTTCAACCAGGTCGAGAGCTGGTTCTTGGACCGCAGACTTATCATTAATAATATTTAAAAAAAAATAAAAAAAAATCTATGCTTTTCACCCACCGTCAAAGCAAGGCCAGGGACTCTCCCCTCCAGATACTCTCCATCACGCTTCATCCACTGGATCAAGTGCTTTCATATAAATACCTGGGCATTACATTTGACCCTGCCCTTTCTTTTCACTCACACATCAACACGCTCACATAAGCCACCAATGCTTGTATGGGCCTTCTGTACTGACACAAGGACTGCCTGCCACCAGAAGCCCTCCGTCTGGCTGTCACCTCCTCTGTCTTGTCCCTGATTGACTATGGACTCCCTGTTTACGCAGCTGCCGACGCCACCGCTATCAACAAAATCCAAATGTCCATCAACAAGGCCTGTCGGTTCCTGTCCGGTGCCGATAAGCAGACCCATACATACACTCTATATACCTTAGCCAACACACTCTATTTTGAGGAGAGACTACAATATCATTCCTAACTCCTGAAAAAAAAAACCTTGGTCCCCCGGGTGTCCACATCACTTCTCCCTGCCACCCCCTCTGTTTCCACTCGCAGTGCATCCAAGACAGTCTTACAGGTTCCCAGGGTTAGGACCTCACTTGCCCAAAGATCCTTCTGTTAAAGGGTCCCTTCCTGGTACAACGCTCTGTCCTCCTCAATCTCCATCCTCCCCAAAATAGGCCCTCTCAAGGTCGCACTTAGGAATCACTTTTTCACCACTCGCAGATGCGCGTGTGCTCAATGACGAGTTCCTAAGTCCTGGTGCCCCACTCTCCATAGAGTCTGAATTAAATCTCCACCATTAACTATGTCTCTTTTGAGGCAGCATCCCTGTAAATCTCCAGAATCTCTGTACCTGCACAATGCTAACTGCCTAGCTACTACCTGTATAGGATTGCAGTTACACTGTGTATGACACTGTCTGTTTGCTTAATCTAATATTGTCAAATCCGCCTAAGTCTATAACCAAGTTTCTATTTCATCTAGTGTATGTTACTGAATTTCCTGTCTATCCTCTGTATACTCTGTTAGCTGACGTAGAGCCTTTGGAAGTGAGTCTATGACTCAAAGGGTTGTAATTCCTGTGTGAATATAAATAAAAAATAAAATAAATAAATAAAATATTCATTTGTGTGTTGTCCGATGATCTGTCCAGTGCTGGTAAAGGGACAAGAAGTCTTCCCCCAATAATTAACGGATTGGGGGCATTTCTGAGACATGTTTTGCCAACTTTCTGGCAAAGCCAACCACATTTTCATTGGGGGCATATGCGCTTGCAGTCTGAAAGTTGGAAATGAGGTGTATGAAAGAGACTGCAACAAAGTGTTCCTCCCCATCTGACAATTCATGAGTCGTGCACTGGAAGACTGTTTAATACTGCAACTTCTGCCCTCTTGGCTGATGAATGAGAGGAGTAGAAGACCTAACCCCTACCTCTTATCTACGGAGCTTAGAGTGTTTTAAGGGGAAGAGATGAGTCTCCTGCAATAGAATAATGTCTGCCCCTACATTTTTCAGCTTGATTAAAATTTTTGCCCTTTTAATAGGTGAGTTGAGGTTTTTCACATTATATATTATTTTCAGCATCGTCAAAAAAGGGGGAAGCAGGTCCAGCTTACTTGCAAAATCTCATATTCAGTTTCTAAAGATAGACATCCTCCCCTTACCACCAGGTGGCACTGGGACCCATTACTTGACAAAGCCCTCTGGATGCTGAGAAGGCCCTGCTTCACCCCATTTTGTTTGCATCCTTGCTGGATCTGAATGGTTGTGACATCTTTGCTGTGATCTGGCATGTATTCATTTACAATCTATAAAACAGAAATTGCACGTCAAGAACAGTCATGACCAGCATGGTCTGTAACCTGTAACTTGTGGGTAGGTATTGTCCACATAGACACTGTCCACATTTTTCCTTTGCTCCCCCCGGCTGGCCACTCCTTTGGGCCACCTGGGACTCACGGCCACCCTCCTCCCCGGTCATCATCTGCTGCCCCCGCTACTACCAGTCCCAGGTGACCTGACGTAACCCTTCAGGTGGGTCCCCCTTCCGGTGGAGAAGTGCCCTTAGGCACAATCAGTTTGCCCGGGGGCCAGCGAGGGGGTCAGAACGGGATATCCCTGGCCACCGTGGTGCCCCGGGGACGGTGGACATCATCTGGTTGGTCAGGGGGCTTTTTCTACTTTTCTGGCCCGCCCACTGTACCCTTGATTGGGCCTGCGTGGGGACGGCGACCTGAGGCTGGGACGTACGGGGTCATTTCGAGGCTACACTCACCCTAGCATGACTCCCAACCCTCCTCCAGGTGCCAAGGCCCTACCCCCCCCAGGAGGGAAGCATCCAATGGACGCTCTGGATCCCCTCCTGCGGTCTCCGCTCCTGGTACCTGGGTTGGGGCATGGCTGATTGCCAAGCGTGCTAGAACCCCTTTTTCTCAGTGTCACGGAGCCCGCCTGTGCAAATTTTAACACTAAAAGACTTCGTGGTGATACTAGGAAAAAGAAAAGCCTCCCAATAGAGTGGCTAATGCCACTTTGACTTTTCTGGGTTGGCAAAGTCTACTCACCCTCGTTTGGGTGTTGGTAGAGTCATATCAACCCTTCTGTTACCTACAAGTGTGGGCTGCTGACAGAGAGGGTATGACTTGCTAAGGAGCTGGGTGTAGTGCTCCCTAGGATGCTTTCCTCAGCCCGCCTTGGCTGTTCTGAGGAGGCAGAATTGTCCTCTGCACCTGCTCCTTTTCAGCCTATGCTACCTTCAGTTTTACTTTATCTGTATGTATTGAGACAATAAAGATGAAGTAAATGAGCCATGCAATTTTTGACCTTCCGTGCCTCCATCTTGGATCCCCCCCACCAGACATTGGACTAGTTACTCTTCCACCATGTAGTGGGTGCAAATATTCTTCACAAGAACCACAGTTGACAGGAAGGGGGGGGGGATGGTGAGAGAGGGCACAAAGCATCCTTCTCGCCACTGCCTTTTGTAATGTCCCTAACGTGCACCCGAGCCAGGAACCCCGAAGTACTGCACATCCGTTATTCTTACTGCTTCCATTCCTTATTAGGGACAGCACTGTCTGTCCATGGTGTCAATTCCTCTGCTACACCATGACAAGTGTGGCGCTGGAGGGAGGAGGGCCGGTTGGATTTCAGTCGGAATCTGCCATAGTCCGCTAGTAGGCCCTCGCTCTGGGTGGCCAGGGCAGACACCCCCTCCACTGTACTACCTTACTCAGGCCCATTACTGTGCTGCACCAGGTACACCAAGAGTCACCATACTGGCTAGCTGTGTGTAACCAAGGTGTGTGGTGCCTCCAATTTGTAACCCACTACTTGGTTAGACTACGTTCGGGGAGAAAACATTTGCGCAGCGTCATGGTTAGGTTTGTAATTCTGGTCAGGGGCACCCAAGTAATTCCGGACACAGGAAGCAATAACTGAGAATGTCCAAACCAGAAATAGGATTCTAGAGTGTGGCTTTTATTCATATTAACACTGGAATAACAAAGCAAGATGGACCCTCACAGGGTTACACTCACTGAATATGCAGATCTACAGAGGACAGAGCACATCTTGTTCATTACACAACAACTCTCAGGGTCTGAACACATCTGGACACACACACCCAAACTGGTACTCTTACTCTTGGATTCCCGGACATGGCACCCCGGCCAGCACTAGGACAGTTTTCCATAAATCATGGAGTTTGGTGGTGGCTCCCTCAACCACCCATGAGTGCTTTCTAGCTCTGAAGGGAAAATCTCATCCATCATCCCACGTCTGGGCACTTTCTGCAGACACTGGCCAAGTGCCTGGGAGAAAGCTATAGGAGCCCAAAGTGAATCCGTGGAGGTAAACCTGGTTACTCCAGATGAGGGGGGTCTCCCACCTCTTGTTTCCAAATCCATACCCGGCCATTCATTTGGAACAACATCTTTCTTCGAAACTACTGTTTGTAGATGCTATCTTGAAATGTATGACCCATTTAACATTCTACCTTGTATTTAGGTGGTGTCCTGACTCAAACAGTTCTGTTGGTGGCTATGTCCATTCCTTAGACCCCCACTATCTCCGATACTTCCAAGTCATACACAGAGTTAAAAGCGCTGTACTCGGCTAGTCTTCTCCTGACCCCACAGTAGGCAGTTACTTTTACAACACTCTGTCTTGGTGAAACACATGGGCTCTGTGTCAGAGCAGACTCACTGTGGTATGCGGGTGCTCCAGGGCTTCTCTCAAAGGAAAACACGAAATTCTGGTACCTCAGTACAAACTCCGTCAGGCAGCTTTTTCCCTTTTCCGAGCAGGTCCAGGGGGTTGCCCTTGAAATGCTGGTTTCTTCCCCCCCCCATCCCTCTGGGGATGGGGCACTGGAACAACACTGGAGCGGTCTCTACCACTTCTTCCAGTCTCTTCTGTGTTCTTCTCAAGGGTGAGAACACACTACCCTCTTTCTGGTGTAGCTGTATGACAGAGCTAGGCTCTGAGGGGCTGCCAACTGCAGCACACCTCCTCCTTCTCTTGAGTCTCCCTCTAGACTGCCTTTGAAATCCCCAATGTTTTAACCTAACTCCCTGCTGCAGCATTCCACTGTGGCTTATGCTACTGCAAGAATTCTTTGGTGATGTCATCCCTCCAGCTTAGCTGAAACTGAGGACAGAGTGAGACAATGTGAAACCCATTTAACTGGTGTCTTACAAGCTACCTGTCCCTGCCTGCCACTAGTTCTGAGTTGGATTCTAGTAACCCTGGGTGATGAGGGTTACACCCACCCTCGGCCAGGAAAATGACTGGCTGCAGTCATTACTTACCCGGCCCAGGCCATCCTACCCTATGTACTACCTATGGAGAGGGGTGATCAGGCCCTCTCCTACCATGTGCTAGGCACAGGCAGACAACACTAAGGGCCCAGAGGCCATTGGCTGATGCATCAGGCTCTACTCTACGATCTTGCTATGGTTACCTAGTGGCCCTGGTAGAATTGCCCAGAGCTTAACCTTAATAGATCAGTACTGCAGCCCCTACTGCAGGTCAGGACCACAGCATGTCTATCCCCCTAACCGTTTAAGGAAAACCTATCTGACCAGAACCCAAATTACCCCAAAACAGGGGAACCTCCCCCCAACCCTAGACACCTGCAACCAAAACACAAGGAGCTAATACTACACTCGAGGTATTACTCCCACACTCCCCCACAACCATACCTGTGGAAGGAAAAGTTACACAGTAAATAACAACATTGTATTTTAAACACTATTACTTTAAAGCACCCAAGGGTCTCCGATGAGTCCTTCCTCCTCTTCTTATCTTCTTCAGGATCACCTGCAAGAGAAAAGACAAAACAACCCCTAATCTGAAAACACAGTAACTATCTAACCCCTACCATCCAAAAACTGGAGAATCCCAAAATTTTTTTTTTTAGAAAAGTAGAAAAACAGTAGAAAAACACATTATTTACAATACACATGTTGGGGGATGGAAGGCCCTAAAAGTCCCATCTAGTGACAACAATGCCCGAAGGCAAGTCCAAAAAAGAGTCTCTCCTGGGCCGGAGCCTGGTGAAGCACAGTTCTGGTAGAACTGTAATCCCGAAGGGGAGAGTCTTTGAGGACAGTTCAAACAGTCTGAAGTCTGCTAGGTGCAGGGAGTGTACTGCAATGTCATTAAAATAGAAAAGTCTGGACTTACCAGTCCCTTGATGAACGAAATCGATATGGCACCTGGATTTCCAGCTGAAGACTCTCCCTGGCAGCATTCTTCGGATACAGCTGAGCGGACATCTTCCGGAAAACGACAGGATGGCACATCTGGTAAATGCTGGGTGATGTCATCTAGGAGCTGGAACCTTAGAACAGGAAAGGAAAACAGCTGGTCTGACGTCATCCGAAATCCCAGGCGATGAATCAGGATACAGCTGGGCTGGTGTCCTCTCTGGATATGAAGTCATCTGGAAGGCCAGGGCGATGGACTCTGGAAAGCCAGTACACTGCAAGGCTGACGAATCTGGAGCACCTGGTTCCTGGAATACCAGTCTGGCGGAACAAAATAGGTAGGGCAACGGCTGGATGGCAGCACTGGCTACCACTGCTCTGCTCTCCACTTGGTAGGCATGGGCACATTCACAAGAAGTTGGTTGCATTGCAGGAGGTAACACAATGGATCAGATGCAAGAATTATTACCCCGTCTGGGCGCTCATAATTCACATTGTAGAAGGTTACGTGTCCCTCTCCATCCATGATCCGAACAGTGTCTATGAATAGTGTTCTGCCCACTTTCCATTGTCTGAATTTCTCTTGGAACACACTGTCTCGGGCATACCGACTTGCACCGGGATGCACATTTTTGTTGCCTCTTCCACTATCCAGGATTTCTTGTTTTCTTTCTATCTCCTCCCAGACTTTCCGAGGAAAGTTAGGAAAGGATATCCCATAGATCTCATTCGCCTTCCTACGAACCAGTCTTTCATCTTCACTACACATGGTCAACTTTAGACCTCTGGCCTGGCTTGGGGGCGGCCAGTCCTGGTTCTGCCAGCTACGCATACTCAGTGCTATGTAAAATGGATCTTTGACTTCTCCTTGTGGGGACAGGGCTGTGGAGTCACCAGTCTCTCCTTCTGTTTGCTCCTCCGAGGCAAGAGCCCGAGGCTGTGGACCCGCACCTTCTTCATAAGGCCACATATGTTCCCCCTTATCCTCTTCCTTGCTGAGGATTTGAGCCCAGGAGTGAGCAGTCATCCTCACTCCTGAGACTATCCACTCTTCGCTGGGCGCAGAGGTTGACACCTCCCAGTCGAGAGTCTCTCTCATCTTCTCCGATGAGACTAGGGCTCGGCCCCTCTCTCCTCGGATCTGCTGATGCTCCCTCCGCACTGTCTCTCGGTGATCCGGACTTGGATACATCAGCACTTTGCTCTGCCTGTAGATCTGCACCCTCTTGCTTCGTGCCACACTCTGCTGAGCTTCCTCCAACAGGCTCCACCTGGTGCTGTGTGCTGCCACTTGCAGATTCTTGAAGCTTTGTCCACGTGGGAACCAAATGAATCTTGGGTGCTTTGGTTAGGCCATGTTTCTCTAGGCACTCAGAACAGTGAGGAACCATGAATACGTCCCTTCCAGCCTTTAAGCACATTATGCACACTCTTGATGAATATCCAGGAATTGCCACATGAGGAGGCAAATGTCCACTGTAGTAACATCTCTCAATGTTTCAGTCTGTTAACTACTTCTGCTATCATAGCCCGGGCATGATCTGGGTAGCGGGCTGATCCCGAAGCCATGACTGAAGAGGAAAAAAACAAAACTCACTGTTATCTCAAGTCCCATTCTGTTGGAAAACTTTTACAAAATGGTTCCCCTGCTGCTGTGTTTACTTTACTACCCCACCCTGTCATGGCGGTGGCAGCACTCCTGGCGCATCAACGTTCTGTTTCTGACTCGAGCCACTGCGCAGCCGATTTACGTGCTCTACTGATAAAGTTCACTCAAACTGCATAACTGCAGTGTTTATTCTCTCAGCACATCTATATGGTTTTTTACAGGACTTTTCATTTGCTTTAAAACACTGTTCTTGATTAAAGTCCCTAAAGCCACAGTATTTCATCGCACAGGATTGACTGTATTTTTGTTGCATCTTTCATACAACCCACAGTCTCTCACTTTGCTTTGAAAATCATACTGTTGCTGAACCCACAATTATGCTCACAGTCTAATACTTAGAACTCCTGCTTAGCTTGACTAATTTGACACAGTCCTTCTTTGCACAACGATCACACTGCTACACACAGATTCAGCTGGCTTTAGTTAAAATCACACACAGTTTGAGCTGTTTCTCTGGATGGTACTCACTTAATTAGTAGTTTGCTGTTGCGATGGAAAATTCGGCCTACAGCCAGTCTTGGAGGCCTCTGGAATGAAGCAGGCTGGCAGTCCTGCCGATTGTCCCTCTGAACACCTCACTTTCTTCCCAGACGGTCGAAATGCGGGTTGAGCCCGATTTTTATTACTTTTACAATGTTTTCAGTCACCATGACACTCCTCCTGGCAAGCCAGTTCGCGCACTACTCTCTCTCTCCCTGTCGAACACTGTGCAGTCACTCTAGAGCTGGCTTGGGGGTGGGACTGATTGCAGTCTCACCAATCACTCGATGCCATGCAAATGAGCCTCTTTCTTCTCGTGCTGTTCTTCTCCATGGTGATTGTCGAGCAGGCAAAATTTAAACTGCAAACCACACTTTTTTTTTTTTTTTTCCTTCAACTGTGACTCCTCGGCGGGAGCACCATTTCGACCATTTTTCATGGCTTTTCACTCAGTGACTCTTTCTGTCCATACAACAAGCACTTCCAACTTCAGGGCACAAATCTCTCTTTGTTTCCCACAGTTTTCCACACTTTTTCTTGTCACACATAAACTTTAAAAGCTGGCAAACGTATTTTTGGTGCAGGACAAGGAACATACTCAATCAGGCTTTACTGCTCCTTGGTAAACAGGTGGCACAGTTACAGCAGCACATGAACAGCAGCACACAGCGACACATTTGGGTGGCAGTGCTTCCAACTTTTTGGGCTACCTACTGCCAGACAGCCAAAACGCTAGCCATAATTCCAGCAAATCTTTCTTGTTTTTCTCCCTAAAATTCAAAACAAATCCTCAGCGGTGCCTCCAGTTTTGTAACCAAGGTGTGCAGTGCCTATAATTTGTAACCCACTACCTGGTTAGCCTAGGTTCGGGGAGAAAACATTTGCTCAGCATCATGGCTAGGTTTGTACTTCTGGTCAGGGGCACCCAAGTAATTCTGGACACAGGAAGCAATAACTGAGAATGTCCAAACCAGAAATGGGATTCTAGAGTGTGGCTTTTATCCACATCAACACTGGAATAACAAAGCAAGATGGGCCCCCACAGGGCTACACTCACTGGATATGCAGATCTACAGAGGACAGAGCACATCTTCTTCATTACACGACAACTCTCAGGGTCTGAACACATCTGGACACACACACCCAAACTGGTACTCTTACTCTTGGATTCCCGGACATGGCACCCCGGCCAGCACTAGGACAGTTTTCCATAAATCATGGAGTTTGGTGGTGGCTCCATCAACCACCCATGAGTGCTTTCAAACTCTGAAGGGAAAATCTCATCCATCATCCCACGTCTGGGTACTTTCTGCAGACACTGGCCAAGTGCCTGGGAGAAAGCTATAGGTGCCCAAAGTGAATCCGTGCAGGTAAACCTGGTTACTCCAGATGAGGGGGGTCTCCCACCTCTTGTTCCCAAATCCATACCCGGCCATACATTTGGAACAACAACTTTCTTTGAAACTACTGATTGTAGATGCTGTCTCGAAATGTATGACACATAAAACATAAACTGAACTTACAAGCTCAAATGGGCAGACTGGGTGGGCCATAGGCCCTTATCTGCCGACACTGTCTATGTATCTATGTATCTATGACACATTTAACATTCTACCCTGTATTTAGGTGGTGTTCTGACTCAAACAGTTCTGTTGGTGGCTATGTCCATTCCTTAGACCCCCACTGTCTCCGATACTACCAAGTCATACACAAAGTTAAAAGCACTGTACTTGGCTAGTCTTCTCCTGACCCCACAGTAGGCAGTTACTTTTAGAACACTCTGTCTTGGTGAAACACATCGGCTCTGTGTCAGAGCAGACTTACCATGGTATGCAGGTGCTCCAAGGCTTCTCTCAAAGGAAAACACACAATTCTGGTACCTTAGTACAAACTCCGTCAGCAGCTTTTTCCCTTTTCTGAGCAGGGCCAGGGGGTTGCCCCATAAATGCTGGTTTCTTTCCTCCTCATCCCTCCGGGGATGGGGCACTGGAACAACACGGGAGCGGTCCCTACCACTTCTTCCAGTCTCTTCTGTGTTCTTCTCTAGGGTGAGAACACACTACCCTCTTTCTGGTGTAGCTGTATGACAGAGCTAGGCTCTGAGGGGCTGCCAACTGCAGCACACCTCCTCCTTCTCTTGAGTCTCCCTCTAGACTGTCTTTGAAATCCCCAATGTTCTAACCTAACTCCCTGCTGCAGCATTCCACTGTGGCTAATGCTGCTGCAAGAATTCTATGGTGATGTCATCCCTCCAGCTCAGCTGAAACTGAGGGCAGAGTGAGACAGTGTGAAACCCATTTAACTGGTGTCTCACAAGCTGCCTGTCCCTGCCTGCCACTAGTTCTGAGTGGGATTCTAGTAACCCCGGGTGACAGGGGTGTTGCATGTGTATTGCTCTGTGTCCCTGTAATTGTTCGTGCACCAAGGAATCAGTTGCATTGTTACTCACCTGGTCACTCTGGGTCCCGAAGGGGGGTGCCCACCTCTTATCAGGTTGGTGTCACCCCCACTGCCTCCCCCCCCACCCTGGGTATAGTGTACCACATGCCAGTGCCTGGTTCTGAAATTTCAGGGGCCATAATGCTGGTTGTCGGGGGTCCATCAATCGCGACCCCGATGCCTCAGTTTTTCCTGCTGCAGAACTCTGTCTCCCCCAGTCTCTACCACCGTTCTGATGTCATCCCACAGCCACAGGCCCTGGCTCAGATCACACTGAAGCTAATTACCAGCCCTTCTGAAATGGTTCCCCACATTCCCCCATGACCCCTATCCCCAGGCGCCGCTACAGCCCCTTAACCTGTTCGCAGCCCTCACTTATATTCCATGGGAACAATTCCCATTGTGAATCGTGGTGGGGGGAGGAGGGAAGGAGACAGCAGCGGTTCCGGCTTTACATTTTCAAATTTCTTCTCCACTAGCATTTTATAAAGGCAATAATACTGTCACTGTGTAGCTTCAGCATGTACGGGAAAAAAAAGTCACCAAAACAGCATAAAGTCCCCAATTTACCCATACTGTTCAATGCAAGGTGAGTCACTAATGTGAGGTCCATTAGCTGCCTCTGCTGTCACAGTTTACTGTTCCGCTGCTGTTCCTGTTGTTGGGGGTGGGATTTTGAATGTTTTCAATGAGGTGTGTTTCTTTGTTTTTCTGCACTAATTTTTATTTTCCAGAGAATGGTGGCCAGCAGACTTTGCACATCCTTCAGCCATCTATCTTGTCCCTCATGTTCAGCTTGGTTTCTGACCCTCTTACTTGGGTTGTCCGCCATGCTGTTTGCAGCAGCTCCCGCTCTAGTGCCTTCACCGGGGAAATGTCCACGGTCCCTTCTAATTCCTCTATTTTCTGCACCACTGCAGACACATTTTGGTACTTCTTTCTCCCTGCCTCCATCTTGATCACTGTTCGGGCCTGGTATACAGTACAGAATGCAGTACGTTTGTCCTTTAATGGCTTTAGGGTTGCCCAAGTTTCTTTTCTCAACTGCTGAGTCCTGGTAGTGTAATCTTGGTCAAACGAAATTCTGTGCATCTCGTATTGTAAGTCCTTAGAGCTCCATGTGCCTTTTAACACTACCTCCTTGGACTGGAAGAGCACCATCTGAGTCACTGTCTGTCTCAGGCAACTGTTAGGATCTTTGGATTTATGCTCCAAGGCTCTGTGTACACAGCTTATCAAGAGGTCTGTGCCAGGGGTGGGTGGGTGGGGAGGGTGAGGTGTATCATGGATGAGTTGCTGCAGAATCATAGCCATTGAGTTGTGCTTAGCTAGCCCCTCAGGTACCCGTAAACTCTGAAGTTTCCCCTATGGCCCCTCGCTTCCAAGTTGTCCAACTTGAAGGCAATCTCCTGGTTATATTTGAACAAGTACAGCAGCAGCCAGTCCTTTGTATTGGCTTCCTCCATCAGAGCTCCAACCTGCGTTTCCACTGCCGTGATGTATTCTCGATCTTGGCAACACTCTTCTGCATTTTTTTCCATATATTTTCAGCACACAGCAGCGGTTTTCTTGAATTCTGATAGAAGGTCTGAATTTCTTTCCCGGTATTAGTGTGCCATTAGATTTAGATGTCATTTTTGAGGATTTTGTCATGTTTCTTGTGGTCTTGATGCAAGATTAAGTTAGACTTGTTTGCAGGTTGGCATAGAGCTGTAGCTTCAAGCTAGTGTTTCTTTCTTTCTTTCTCTCCCCCCCACCCCCTTCCTAGGTTGGGATAGAGCTGTAGCTTCAAGCTAGCCTGCCTTTCCACACTTTGTTTCTTTCTTTGTCTCTCTCTCTCTCCCCCTTCTGTCCCCTTTACACCTTCTCCTACCTGCCTCTACTGTATTCTCCCCTACTCATACATGTATATTTTGTTTCTTCAATTTAGCCCTCTCTGACTGCAGTAATCTAGGCCTACTTAGCACACTATAGCTGTATCCTTTATGGTATTGCTAATTTTGTACGTATTCTCCTATTTGGAGGAGTGGACGGAAAAGTGGCAATTGCAATTTAATGCGAAAAAGTGCTAAATAATGCACATAGTGCAAAATAATCCAATGACTAATTACTGGCTGGAGGGGCTCTGCAGGTCACAGAGGAAGAAAAGGACCTGGGAATTTGAAACACTGACACTTTAAAGGTTAGGAAACAGCGGCTGGCAAAGCAACAAGAATGTTAGTGTGCATTGGGAGGGGCTTCACAAGTAGGAGGAGGGAAGTGATCATGCCAGTGTACAAAACACTGGTCAGACCACAGCTGGAGTACGGAGTTCAGTTCTGGAGGCCCCATTTGCAGGGTGACAAGGATAGGCTGAAGAGGGTCCAGAGAAGGTGACCAAGATGATCTAGGGGATGCAAAGGAGGCCATATGGGGAAATGCTGGAGGAGCTTGGTCTGTATTCGCTGGAGATGAGAAGGAAAAGGGGGCATGGAGTAAACCTTCAAATACATGAAGGGAATAAATAAGGTTAAGGGGATAGCATCTTAAGGCTGAGTGAAAACAAAACCACTGGAGGTCATGCACTCAAGCTAGAAGGGGCAGATTTCAGGGGGACGTAAGGGGGTGTTACTTCTCTGAAAGGGTTGTAGGTCCATGGAACAGGTTGTTGGAATGGGCAGTGGAGGTAGATACGGTGGAGAAATTCAAAAGAGCATGGGATAACTACATGGGTCTAAGCAGGGAAGGATAGAGCGGGCAGAGTGGTGGGAGGTAAAAGTGTGGGAAGGGTGGGCTATCTCTTTTGTGCAGACTGGATGGTCCAAATGGTCCTTTTCTGCTAGCAGGATTCTATGAGTCTATGCTGCTAATCTTATTTATATTCTGGCACCACAGTTGTTCTATTCGTATTTTGCTTTGCATATTCGCCTACGCTGCATGTTTGTTCTGTATATTTTTCTCTATTTATTTATTTATATCTGTTTATTTCTCTCCTTGTTCCCTTATCTGTGTGCCTATCCTGACACAACATTTTAAACAAATAAATAATTTTATATGCAAATTTGCAGAACAGAGCCATCCATTATTTTGTAGGCCCCAGCTAAAACTCAGCATAAATATGTTGGGTCATCTATGAAGAAAAAATATTTCATGAATGTTCAGATCTTTATTATGATCAACTGAGGCCTAAAAAAGGCTAGCAGTATTTGTTCTAATACTGATACTAACGTATTATTATTATTTCCTAGGTTGAAAGTGTACGCCTAAATGATCGAATAAGCTCTAGGAAGGCAGCCATTGGGACATTGTATCTGACGGCCACTCATGTCATCTTTGTGGAAAATTCATCCGAAACTCGTAAGGAGACGTGGGTGAGTAGTTCATATTAAACACTGTATGCATTTCCTACTGTATGAAGGAACACTGGAAATGCTAGATGAAAAAATGACCATAGGTCAGTTATGTTCCATGGTGTTTTTGTTTCGCCATTCAGATCTGCCAGTCAGAAGAGGAGGTGGGGGTGAAGACAGTGGGGAGCTTCAAGCTTGTGTGGGATAGGCACATGGGCACAGTAAGTAGAGAAAAGGGGTGAGGGAGGGACACCAGCGACCAAATGGGGTCCAGGATGTAGTAATAGGCAAGGAAAAACAGGGCAAACTTGATGGGCCTGCTGATCTTTTCTGCTGACAGATTCTGTGTTTCTACATAGCTGCAGCATTTAGTATTTTGTGGACTATCCTTGAGGTAGCTTTGTCTTTCTCTTTTTTTTTTTTTAATTTAATTGGATTTTTTTTCTTCATCCTTTGTGTCCTTGTCCACCGTTCAGCACTCTGGTGTCTAGTGGCTACTCCCCTGCCCCGGCTCTGCTCACTTCTCCAACTGCTTCCATGCCTTCTCTAAATACTCATAATCCAGTATGGTAGGTGGTCACAGAGTGGGCTGCGGGAGTCCCTTGAGGCTGTTATTTTGATAGCATTAGATGACTTTTCTCTCCGGTTAGTCTCCGCTAATTGGTGAAGCTATGTGTGCATTCTGGCATGCCTTCTGTACTCCCTTACCCCACTGGTGTCATACAGTGCCCCTTGGAAGGTATTGTCTGCGTGCATCCTCAAATGAGTGGCCCACCACGAGGGTGCTGGCACGTTGCACCCCCCTTCCCCGGCCTGGGACATGCTGTAGTTGTGCCTTCAACTAGCCCTGGCTACCCAGATGCAGGCTCAGATGTCTGCTCCAGAGACCCAGTTGGCCCAGTTGGTAGTGCAGCATGGTATCTTCAGGTCACTGGGCATCCCCAGTTGTTTTTTTTATAGGTTTTACTGAAATGGTCCTGCGTCCTGCTTGGTTTAAATGGGAAAACAAAATTCCGCAGAGGTGGATGTTGTGGGCAGCCTGTTGGTGCAGCATGGATCATCAGAGGGCTGGCAGGTGAGGTGGGATTGATCATCCCACTGGTGCTCTCCTTCCTCGGGTAGGGTGGGTTCTGTACTCCTCTGCATTACCACTACTTGGTTTGATCACAGGTGGTCGAGCAGCTGAAGTTCTGACTTGTGTGTGGGATAGAAGAGTGTTGTGTTGTCATTTGACTACAAGATTGTACATATGATGTCAGTTGTGTGCATCCTGGAGAGGCACAGCCAAAAAAAAAAATGGAGGAAGAGAAATCGGCAGCTTTATGGAGGATGAAGCTATGCTGGCCCCGAACCAGTATGAGTTATGCCTCACTGTCCTCCTCTGGCTCCACAGGACTCCACAATAATTGGTTGTGTATGAGGATTATGCTCTCCAGGCCCTGAAAGATGAGGCCCCACCCAGGGCAGTAGTCTGTGTGGCTTGTCAGGTCGGTGGTGTATGGGGTATAATAACAGGAAGAAACTGTGGTCTGGCAGAAGGCTTGTGAAGGAGTATAAAATGTTAAAAAATGAAAAATAGAACTTTGACATCATTTTTTGGTTTTTTTCTGTCTGCTTGCATGTTTCCCTTTTAGTCTACCTCTTGGCAAAAGTTTATAGCTGTAACAGGGCTCAGAATTAGTGGCATTCCTCCCTGTTTTGCATATCAGTTGTAAACAAGTTTGCTTGGCATTAGCATAATGTTTAGGGTTGTATTGCATTTGTGGTTTGCTGTAATACAGTACAGTACAGCTTTACATATTCGGGTAATATAGAAGCAGCTGCTGTTGTCTCTAGCAGGCTGCTGTAGCCTTGCATGGTGTGAGCCCCGCTCCACACACAAAACGTTTGGATATCAGTCTAAAGAAAGAGATGGTGATTGGCACAGACCATCCATAGAAACAGAGAATTTGTCGGCAGAAAAGGACCGGTAAGCCCATCTGTTATGACACCTCAGACCCTATTTGGTCACCGGTGTCCCTTCCCTCCTACTTTTCTCTACTTATTATGCACATGTGCCTATACCAGGCATGCTTGAAGCTCCCCACTGTCTTCACCCCTACCACCTCTTCTGGCAGGCTGTTTCAGGCATCCACCACCCTTTCTGTGAAGAAATATTTCCTCACATCCCTCTTATACCCCTCCCCCCCAACAGATTCATTTCATGCCCCCATGTTTTGGTGCCCTTCCTTCTCTGAAAGACTCTCCACCTGCCCTTGTTCACCCCGTGAGGTACTTATAGGTGAAAACGGTGCAGGTGCATCCTGTCACCAATTCTTCTGGCCACCATCTGACTGAATGCGAGGTAGCACATAATCATAGTAATCAGCCAATTACTATGTGCGCACGCTCCCATTCATTCAGACAGCGGCTGACTGAGGTAGTGAAGGAGGCATTGTTTAGTGACACTTTTGAGTCCCCATTAATCCCACAGCCATGTAGTTAATCCGTTAGCTTGGAATGTAAACAGGTAGTAAACCATGGGACCCAAATGTGCCAGACATGTCGTGTAACTGGGTGAGGTGCAAGAATGCGCAAGTACATTGAGCATTCATTAATCATTATACAAACTTTAGCAGGGGAAGAAGATTGGGGTAGGGGTGCTGTGATGATGGGGGTGGGGATTTACTTTTTTCGGTGGGCCGGTGAGAGGGGGTGGAGTGAAATGAAGGTGTGGGTGTTTTTTTTTTTAAATTTTTTTTCCTATGTACAAACTTTTTTATTACACAACACATAGTAGAATTTCACCCAGTGAAGAACTGTAGCCCTACATGTAGCACCATACATCTCTAGTGCCACCCACTAGGTGCATGTGAAGTGATTAAAACTTTGTTACCTATGCATAACACTGCTACTTTGTATGGCCCTTTGCATAGTGATGTGCCACTTCACATAGAGCTTCATCTAGCGATGTCTCTGTCTTTGGTTTCACTTTCTTTTTAAAAAAGACAAACATTCCCTTCTCCTCACCCAGCCCTACACAGTTTTAATACATAACCCCCCCCAACCAACTGAGTAGCACCCACAAAACATCCCTTCTCCCCCAGTCTTGGCAGAGAAGTTTCTGGAGCCTCTCCCAACCCACCCACTTGAAAACCCAGTGCCATTCCCAACAGTCCCCACTGGCCCAACTAGTCACACCCCATCCTACCCACTCACTTTTATTTATTTATTTATTTATTTGAAAGTTTCACCAGGAAAGGCATACTGAGCTAAAATAGCTCCTTTCCAGATGTGTCATGGGGGGAACGTGGGAGGTACAACTTGATTTTACGACAGAGTAAGGTTTAGAAACATTAAAAAAATTATATACAACAATTAACACTGAGATACAACAGTAACAGCTGTGTACAGTGGGTGGATATGTGAACTAAACAGTGTAAGCAATTAAATACAGAGCATCTGGGGTGAAAAGACCCTCAGGGCCAGTCACAACTGGGTTGAAGGAGAAGAAAGAATTAGGAGGAGGAGGGGCAGGCTGAGGTGTGAGGAAGCCATCATTCCTCTGGGGTGAAGACCCCACAAGGGGTGGTCAGAGTGGGAGCACACTGGCATGAGACTTGTTCCCCAGCCTATATTGAAGAAAGAAGGGGGAAACGCAGGGAGAAAGCAAGTATTCAGGAGAGGGGGAGGATGGTAGGAAAAGGAGGGCAGTTGGTCAAGTAGGGGTGAGAGTGAATGGGTTAGAAGGAGTGAGTTAGGGGGTGGGATTTGTGGTGAGAGGAAGGCAGTAGGGAGTTAGGAGTAGAGGATTTATAAAAAAGGGGGTGGGGTAAAGTCAGTAGGGCAGAAGTAGTTGAGATTCAGTTGAAGTTACAGGTGTGAGAGGTTAGGGTAAGCAGTAGGGAGGCTAGAGAGAGGAGGGGGAGGGAGTTCCAGAGCTTAGGAAAACAGTAGGAGAAAGCAGCATGGCCAGCTGAGGAGGTCCTAGTGGGGAGTGCAAGGGAGCAGAAGTCGGAGCTGCGAAGAGTATACGAGTTTGGGGGGGCAGGTAGAGGGAAGTGGAGAGGTAGGAAGGGAGGGAGCCAAACCTGTATTTGCAATAAAAGAAGAGCAATGTGCTAGGCATCTGGCTTCAAGGGAAGGAAAGGAGAGGGACGTGTAAAGAGTGCAGTTATGTGTGCGGAGTGGGCAGTCCAAAGCAAAACGACAGAAGGAGTGAAAGAGGGAGTCCAGTCTGGAAAGGGTGGATTTGGGGGCAGCACTGTAGACTGTATCACCATAGTCTAATATGGTGAGGATCATTTTCTGAACAACAGCTCTGCAGGCTGGCAGAGGGATACAGTTGCGGTGGCGGTACACCACTTCTAATTTAGGGTGCATTTTTTTGCATATGGCATCAGTGTGTTCAGAAAACTCGAGGTGGTTGTCAAGCCAGACACCGAGGTACTCGACTGATTATACATCCTCATTGGTGGACCCATCCAGGGCACAAAAGGTGGGGGCACTACCAATCCTGGAGAGCTTTTGCCTTATACCAAAGGTCATTGAGACTGTTTTTTTGATGTTAAGAGCCGGCTGATTCAAGCGGAACCAGAGCTGGACATTGTCAAAGTCCTGCTGAAGTCTGGATTTCAGATCAGAAGGGGAGTGGCTGGAGGCAGGTAGAACCATGTCATCCGCGTACATGTGAATGGATGCTGAGGTGCAGGTAGCAGGAAGGTCATTTAAGAAGACCGAGAATAAAATAGGGCCAAGGACAGATCCCTGGGGGACACTGGTACAGTTTGGGAGGAGAGGGGAAAGGGAGTCACCAGTGCAAACTGATTGGGACTGACCTACAAGGTAGGAATGGAACCAGTTAGTGGCTGGTGTGGAGAGTCCTGCTGCTGAGAACTTAGAGGAGAAGGTGGTGGGCGACAGTGTCGCAGGCTTTGGCCAAGTCGACAAAGATGGCAGATGTGATTTGGCCCTGATCCCTACCTGTGTGAATGGTATCAGTTAGCTGGAGGAGGTGGAGTGGGTTTTGCAGAATCCAGACTGATAAGGGACGAAGAAAGAGGAAGAGTTAAGGAACGTGGAAAGCTGAGAAAGTACCAAGTATTCTTGGAGCTTAGCAAGGGTAGGGAGAAGAGAAATAGGGTGATAATTCCTGGGGATAGAGGGATCACTGCCTTTAGGGAGGGGAATAACTGTGGCGTGCTTCCAGGCATTGTGGACAGAGCATAGGGAAAAGGAGAGGTTCAGAACAGCAGAGATAGGGATATCAATGGCAGGGGCAGCAAGATGGAGAAGTTTCGGGTCAAGCCTGTTGGGGTTTTTACTGTTGAGTGGGTTGAGGGCTAGTAAGACATTAATAGCGACATCGGGTGAGATAGAAGTGAAAGAGAAGGGGGATATGAGGTGGAGGAGAGGGGATAGAGGGAGGTGGAGATGCTGGAGGGAAGGAAGAGAGAAAGGATAATGCACCGGAGTTGAAAAAAGTGTTGAATTTATTGGCCACCGATAGTGGATCAGTAATGGTGGAATCAGTCGTCTTAAGGACTGGGATTGTGGGCTGGGCCTTGGGAGAGAATAGGGCATGGACAACCTTCCAGAACTTTAATTGGTGGTTGATATTGTTCTGAAAGGTAGAGGAAAAGCACTCTGCTTTGGCTAACCTGGTTGCCCTGATGCAGCCATTTCGAAGGGCACGATATTTGTGTAAGTCCAGGAGGGATCCTGAGGACTTGTGCAACTTCCATGATAGGTCCCTGGTGCGCAGGCGGGCTCTAAGTTCTGCGGAGAACCAGGGGAGGTGAGAGCCTCTGACCCTGGTTTTTCTTTGGGGGGGGCGTGTCTGTCCTAGATGGAAAGGAATTTAGATTTGAAGTATTCAAGGGCAGTGTTGACAGTGCTGGATGCTGATGTAGCTGACCAGTCAGTTGTAGCAGTTTCCTCCCGGGGGATAGATCCAAGGACCTAAAGGATCGGATCAAGAGTAGTTTAGGTGGGGCTTTAGGATGGTGGATTTTGCTACTGCAGTAGACCATATGGTGGTCACTGAGGGTGTCCGGGAGAATGCCAGTGGCAGTAATGTGGTAGGGATGTGAGGTGAGGGCCCAATCTAACAGAGGTGTGGTTGAGAGATTTGTGGTTGAGATGGGTGGGGGTCAGTGATCAGCTGAGTGAGGTTTAGGGACGTGGTATCATGATGGATCTTGGAGTGGGGAGGGGAAAGCCAATTCAGATTAAAATCTCCTAGTATGAGTAATTCATTGGGAGAAGAATGAGTGGAAATGGAGGTGAGAAGGTCAGAGATGGAGAATGAGGTGAGGCCAGGGGAGCAGTAGACACCTGCTCAGAAGATGAGAAGGGAGAAAGGTGGGGAAAGGTTTAGGAGAACAAGTTCATAGGCAGATGGGAGAGAGACAGAGAGGATAGGGGTGAATTTGATGGAGTAGGAGATGTAGATGGCAATACCCCACCCCTACTGGGATCGGTCCTGTCTAGTAAGGCAGCACCCCGGGATGGGTTTGGCGTTATCTGGAGTGGAGCACCATGATTCAGAGAAGATACATATGTCTGGCTAGAGACTAGCCATGACTGGTTGAAAGAGGTCAATCTTGCGGAGAAGGCTCTTGTTATTGAGGTGGATGACACACAGACCTTTTGGGGAGGCTGGGGGTGGAGGGCTGGGGTTGGACTCTATATCCCCTGCTCTCAAGAGCAGTGACAAGATAAGGAGTCGAAGAAGGGTGGGGATCCGTCAAAGAACAGGGGATTCGTCTGCGTAAAGGGTAGGAGAGAGATTGTGGGGTGGCCAGTGGAGGTGGGGAAGAGTGAGTCAGGATTTTAAGTGAAGCAAGGTGGAGGCACGGGGAAGCCAGGAGAGAGGACCTGGAAACAAGGGGAATGGGGGGTAGGGAGGCAGGAGGTTGGAAGGGTGGGAAGGCACGGAGATGAAGTAGGAGGAGGGAAGGGAGGGGAGTGTGGTGGGGGAAGAGAAGTAAGGGTAAAGAAAAAGGGGAGGAAGAAAAGGGTAATAGGGAGCATGTCTTAGAGAACAAAGTATGAGTTAGAGTATTAGGTCTATAGGAGCAGCAACTAGTGCGTAAAGCGAATGATAGGAGCAGAGGCTAACTCACAATGCAGTTGGCTAGCAAGTGGGAGAGAAGGTAGGAGACATTGCGTTTAGGTAGTACATTAGCAGCATAGCAGCATTTGCGGGCACGTAAGCAACTTTACAGTACTATAGCAGCAATTGAAACTCAAAACAGAGTGTACAGAGTTGAGCAAGGATTAGACATAAATGATATGTAGTTGTAACTGAGGCATTGATTCCACATTAATCATAGTTACCTCCTTGTGCTGGCAATAACCTAGAAACAGATCTTCCACATTGCCACTGCTTGCTCTGGAGGGGCTGTGTTTCAAAGGGGACAGCAGGAGGGGGATTGTGAAATATGGCTTATATTGTTGGGAGAGAAGAGAGATAGAGGGTGGTGCCAAGGGGAGCAGGTTGGGGGAATGGGCCAAGTACAATACCTGGTATGAAGACAGGGACAGAAATTAGCTGATTAATTCAGAGTAATAATGTGGGATAATATGTTACGTCGTTTATCAGCACCCATCCAGTCTCCACCCTCTGTGGCGCCCCGAGAAAAAAGGATACATTTTTAAAGAGACAGGGCCAAGCACAGACCTTTACTCACGACCTTGGCTGCATGAATAAGTAGCTGTTTCAATGTGAGCGCTTGCTCCTGTTTATTCAGAAGGTGGCTGACCAAGATGGTGAGAGAAGGGTCTTTGCTGGTCATTGTCTCTCTCTTCAGAATGTATCCTTTTTTCTAGGGTTGTCATTGGAGGTGGAAGGTGAATAGGTGCTGCTGAGTGGGTAGGTAGGACGTGGATGTCTGACTAATTTGGCCATGGTTATGTGTGGGTGTGTGTGGGGGAGGATGTTGGGAATGGTATTGGGTGTTGTGAGCAGGTGGGGTGGGCGCTGATTAACTTCTCTGTCAGAATGGGCGGTACAGTATGGTGGAGGGTGCTTCTTGGTGTGTGTGGGGGAAGGGGGGTATTAAGTATTTAAAGGGACACTATCAACCCCATTAGGTCTCAAAGTGTCCCTAGTTTAAAAAGACACATTTTATGATTGCCAACACTCTGTAAAGATTGCTAATATAGCTGGTAATTTGATTCTGATTCTTTTTTCTTTAAAAAAAAAAAATGAAAAACAGACTGCCCACCATACTGGTGTTACCACACCAAAACATGTTTGTTTACATTGCATGATCAGCTCCAACTGCATCTTTCCTGGATTTGGGAACACCCACAACACAGTCTACCCACTCATGATGCAATGGGAGTTTAGGAGGCTATCGTACCATGAGTGACTGCACTGTTTGAGTGTGTTTCTAATGTTCAGGAAGTATTCAGTAAGAACAGATCCAGGATTGTAAACAAAATAAGGTTGTTTATAAATACACATTAGCATGCATTTCAGTTCTACAGAACAATGAGACAGACACAACAAACAGCAACATCAATGAATTTTAGAGAAGGACATCAATAATAAAATGTAGGTTTTTAGTGAGAAATAATATGATGAAAAACAGGTTGACAGTGCCCCTTTAAATGGTGTAGGGCTAGGTGGGGAGGAAGGCGCTACAAGAGGATGGGGAAGGTAACGTTTTGAAAAATATAAAGCTGAATACTGCGCTGAGAATTGCTGCTGAAGTTTCAGCTTCGCCAGAGTTAGACTTAGTGTGAAGTTTAGCACGTCATGCTGGTCAAGTAAAACTTCACAGCACTTGCACTGCCCACTCATAGAGCTCACATACTGTATGTCATTATTACATGTGATCTCTGGGGATATCCTTGGGCAAGCAGGTGGTGGTGGAGGGGAGGGGCACTGGGAATTAGACAATTCGCTGGGCGATTTTCATGGTTCCGGTAAACCTTCTGTTGAATACCTGCCAGGAGCCTTATGCCAAGCAGCTTTTATAAAGGATGAATACCATTTCCATCCTGCTTGTTTCTGAAGTAACCACCCCACCCTACCATGACACCACTCTATCACTCATTTTGATAGGCAGAATACCAGACCCTGGGGCAGAATATTGAATTTGGGTTTTTGGTATTCCGCCTACGATGCCAGATAATTGTCTTGTTTTCTGCCCATGTGCAACATTCATAGTTTCTTTCAGTTGTCTCTGCACAGCGTGTATGTTTGCAGTAAGAGACTCCAGGGTCTGTAATTAGGGGTCAGTAATCACACGCCTTGACTGCCTTTAGACACACAAGTAATGTGTGATTATTGACCATAGTTAAACATCCCTGAAACATCTTACTGCACTTATAACATGGGTTCAACTTTAAAATGTTTTAAGCAAGCTTTTTTTAATGATTTTCAATAATGCCATGTTTCACGGGATCCAGCACCATCTGACCCTGTGGAAATCATACTAAGGAATTTAGGAGCTGAGGAGGCAAATAGCCCCTAATTAACTTCTTGCTAGTAGTATCTCATAGGTGTATTCATTAAGTGCTTTTCAAGTTTTTTCTTAAATTCATTTTCAGTATTACTTATTATGTATAATGGTGTGGCATTCCAGATATTGACTACTCTGTTATTAAAGAAGAATTACCTTTTTGTGGTACGTAAGTGTTGCCCTACTATTTTGGAGCGGTCGTCCACGTGTCACGGTTCCATCTTGTATAAAGGTGATGTTGATGTCACTTAGTAGGGTGGGGTCATACATTATTTTATACATTATTAATAAGTCTCCCCTAAATGTAAAATAATCTTTTCAGGGAGGAGCCTATGTCCTGTGTGGGTCTTTTAAATATGAAGTTCTAGAAAATCGGGACTCGCCTATTCACCAATTTGATTTTTTTTTTATTCAATTTTATTTCACTTTTAGACATCACGGGCCCCATATTGAGAAAAGTGTGCTCGTCTGCTCTAGTAGTTGGGCTAATCCCCTACAGTAATATATTCAGAGACATTGCGCCAGTGCTGTAACCTATGAATATAGGGCAAACTGTGCGCCACACAAATGACCAGGGCTGGCGGAGTGCAGTGCAGTACTGCAGCTGTGAACATAGCATTCAGGATAGCACAGAACACGGGGTCATGCAGTAGTGCAGGCATAACTAGAGCACCTGTTACAGAGCGGAACATTTGGAGGTGACTGTGGGTGGAAGAGGAGGGCACCACTGAAGGACACGCAACACAGCAGCATAGGTGTCACAACAGCATTTTACTATTAACAAAAACAAACTGCAGTCATAGATTAAAAAAAAAAAAAAAAAAAAACAAGGGCAACTACCCATGGAAAAATGGGGCTGGGGCAACAAAAGAACAAGGGCACCTGCCCAGAAGGAAAAAACAAAGCCAGCAGCCCTTGAGGCATTCCAAAGGTCCATGGCCCATCAAGGGGCTGGGACGGTGACTGTGGTGGCTGCTGCTGTAGCACCCAGGTGATGGCTGCCAGAAGGCCCTCAATCACACAGGTGCTGTCCTGTAGCCATTGTGCCATGAGCTACAGCAGGCAAACATGTCTGCATGGGAGGTCGTCCTACCCCTCCTGCAGCAGTGGATCCTGAGATCTCCTCACTGCTGCAACATCCCTCTGGGCACCCAAGGAAAAAAATACACTGAATTCAGCCAGCAGCGTACACATGATGAGGGACACAGGAGTGGCATAACACGCCTAACAGATGTGCAGTCAGATGACATATGGGCCACCATGTCACACATAGGTGGAAGGATTCACACAGCCACAGTGCAGTGTGTGTGGCATACCAGAGACAGCGCTGTGGTCCCAGACAGTAGAGGACTGCACATATGGGTTGGCCATGCTGTGACACAGCAAAACAGGGCTGTGCAAATGACAGTCATCACAGGACGGCATGCTGGATGTGGAACTGCAGCACAAGCAACAGCGGCACCAAGCCAAGGTGCAGTAGTCTGTGAAATGGCCGGAGGTGCCAGGAGCCACACACATACCCTGTGCCCTGCACACCAGCTGTGCAGAACACAGGCCAGGACAGGTGCGCAGAACAACAGACAGCTGTGAGCCACCCCTGTCAGCTGCAGGGTCTGGGACCACCATACATGTGTTACTCACAGCACAGCCAGAGTACCACACAGTTCCATGGTGTAGTATGCAAGTGCGGTGACCTACGCATTCCTCATATTAGCTCAGCACCGGTTTGGGATGCAGACCCACCTGGAGGTGCCCTCCCCACCCTGAGGATGACATCACCACCCTAGGGACACAGTTGACCCTCATACAGAGCTAGTACAGGACACTGGCCCCACAAAGACCCACTCGTGTCCAAATGTATGGATGTATGTTACCAGTAGAGAGAAAAACACATGGAGGGCCATGTGTGTGAATGCCTGTAGCTTGGGAAATAAAATCCTGTACTTAGAGGTCGTCATAGTAGGGGAGGACCTGGATCTAGTGGCAATCACAGAAACCTGGTGCAAGGAGCATCAGGACTGGGACTTGGTTATACCTGGTTTTACTCTATTTTGGAGGGACAGGGAAGGGAGAAGGGGGAGGGAAGGCTTCTTATGTAAGGGACTGCATAAAGGCTGCACAAATACAAGGGGGACGGGGAGTGGAGGTACTGTGGGTCACATTAGAGAAGAGCAAAGGGTTGGTTATACGTATGGGGGTGGTATTCAGACCTCCAGCGCAGGGAGAAGAAAAGAATAGAGAGCTGTTGCAAGCAATACAAATGATGGTTAGCAAGGGAGAGTTGTTGTTGGGGGACTTCAACCTTTTGGATGTGGAGTGGAGTCCCCCAGCAGTGGCAACCTCAAGGAGCAGGAACTTCCTAGGCTCTCTGCAGGGAGTGAACCTCGGACAACTTGCAGTGGAACCCACTTGGGAGGGTGCGGTGCTGGACTTTATATTAACAAACGGAGACTGTCAATAACATAGAGGTGTTGGACCACCTGGGGACCAAGGACCATCGGTCAGTGAGGTTTAATGTAAAAACTAAGTTTGAACCAAACCATACCAAAACGAGGACCTGGACTTCAGGAGGGCAGATTTCGAGAACATTAGGGTATGCCTGAGGGGAGCACTGGCAGACTTGAAGGAGAAAAAAGGGGTGAAGGAACAGTGGGCTGTAATAAGACATACTGTAGTATGGATAGAGCAGCCAAGCTATGTGTTAGGCGGGTCAGCAAGAACAGTAGGAGGAGGAAGCCGATCTGGTTCACTAGAGAGGTGGCAGAAGTAGTAAGGGCGACAAGACTAACTTTCATTAACTACAAAAGAATGCAGAAGGAGGAGGATAGGAAATGTTACCAAGAGAAGCAAAGGGAGGCAGGGAGGGCAGTTAGGAGAGCAAAGGCATTAACGGAAGAGGCTATAGCCACGACAGTTAAGAAAGGGGACAAGGAGGGATTAACGCATGACAGGGTATGGGTTTACTGAGCTTTAATCCACACTTGTGGGGATTGGCCGAGTGACTTCAACCACCCAGGCGTGGATTAATGCTCACTAAACCCATACCCTGGAGTGGGTTAATCCTCATAACATGGGCTATGTTTTGTTAGAATTTTATCAAAAGAAATAGTAAAATAAAGCCCTGTGAACATGCAACTGTGGGTATATCAGGGATTAATCAATGGTCAGGTGACCTGTTTGGATGAATCAGAAGACTGTATTTTAGGAACCCATGTTATAAGACATTCTGTAGGTATACTGGAGAAAGGAGTAAAACAAAGAGAGGGATAATTAGGCTAAAAGGGGGTGGGGGGGTTTCATGTAGAGGAGGACCGACAAAAAGTGGACATACTGCATATGTATTTCTGCTCAGTATTCACGGTGGGGGGGGGAGAGGGCAGGGCTAGAGATGCAGGACAGGGGCATAACCCACAGAAAGGTGGACACCAGCCCCTTTATGTGGAGGAAAGAGTCCTGAATGAGCTAAAGAAGCTAAGGGTGGCAAGGCGATGGGCCCAGATGCAGAGCAGCCCAGGGTGCTAAAGGAAGTCCGGGAAGAGTTGGCTGCACCCCTCATGGAGTTGTTCAACCTATTGCTAGAGATAGGGGAAGTGCCATGGGACTGGAAAAGAGCGCATGTGGTCCCACTCCACAAAGGTGGTGCTAGGGATGAGGTTGGAAATTAAAGGCCTGTCAGCCTGGCTTAAGTAGTGGGCAAAATAATGGAATCTTTGCTGAAAGAAAGGTTAGTTGCACACCATGATACAAATTGCCTACTAGACCCGGGACTGCATGGTTTTACCAAGGGGAGGTCCTGCCAGACAAACTTAATAGAGTTTTTTAACTGGGTGACTAAGGCGGTGGACCAGGGTGGGGTGGTAGACGTGGCCTATCTGGTCTTCAGAAAGCCTTCAACACCATCCTTCATAAAAGATTGATAAACTATGTAACTTAGAAGTGGATCCTAAAATACTATGAGTAGAAAACTGGTTTACTGGCAGGAGTCAGAGGATGGTGGTAAGCATGGAACACTCTGGAGAGGGAGAGGTAGAAAGCGGGGTGCTGCAGGGGTCAGTGTTTGGGCCGGTCCTCTTCAGTATCTATATTGGGGACATTGTATAGGAGCTGGAGGGGAAGGTATAGCTATTTGCGGATGACACGAAGGTATATAATAGGGTGGATATGCCGGGAGGGGTGCTGTAGGGCACAAGAACCCAAGGGCAACTTACAAACTAGGAGGGGAGGTATTAATAGTCACAAAGCAGGAAAGAGACCTGGGTGTTATTTCAGATGACTTAAAAGCAGCTAGGCAGTGTGACCAGGTGGCAGGGAAGGCTAGCCGGATGCTTGGATGCCTAGGGAAAAGTATCACAAGTAGAAGGAGGGAGGTCATTTTGCCCCTTTTTAAGACACTGGTGAGGCCACACCTGGAGTACTGCATTCAGTTCTGGAGAACCCATCTGAGAAAGGACATAGACTGGGTGGAGGCAGAGCAGAGAAGGACAACTAAAATGGTGCAGGGCCTGCATGAAAAGAGCTCTGAGGAAAGACTAAAATAAATATGTGTTCCCTGGAGGCAAGGAGGGAGGGGGGCATTACGGAGCCATACACATACCTCACTGGTATAAACAGAGTACAGGAAAAGAGCATCTTCCAAAGTAAGAGATGTTCCAATGCAAGGCGGCACAGTATGAAGTTGGAGGGGGGGACTGCTCAGGTAACATGAGAAAATATTTTTTCACGGAGAGGGTGGTGGATGCTTGGAATGGCTTGCCAGTGGAGGTGGTAGGGGCTAAAATGGTCACAGGATTTAAGAAGGAATGGGGCAGACACAAGGGTATCCTGAAGGTAAGGTGGGGGGTGCTCTGGAGTTTAGTTTTAATACTAGGTAGGGATAAATAGGGCAGACTGGGTGGGCAAGAGGTCCTTCTGTGCCGTCAACTTATGTATATTTATGTACGGCCCTCCCTGTGTACGGTGGAGTAATCATAGCCTAGTCATCACTGTGTTGGTTACACACTACCGACTATGTATAACACTGTTGATCATATGTGGTACACTACATGCACTGCCCACCAATGCCCCTCTGTCCACTGCCCCCATGCCACATATGTCCATCTCAGTTGAGCTGCAGAGGCATGACGCACAGTGAATATGGCACCAGAGATGACATCACTGCAGGTGGACTACCACGGGTGCTGAATGATGCGCATGGCAGGACACAGTGGTGTACTGGTACTATGGTGGCTCTTACCTAGCACCTGATGACAGCCATGTATACGCAGTCCCAAGAATGTGACAGAACAGACCTGACTGACAGTGATGGGTGTGACAGCTGGGGCTGTGAACATTACTACCAACTCCCTGTGGCACCTGGGTGGTGACACAGGGTACCGTGGCACAAGAAATAAACACAGGACCCCTTGCCATCCGCATGCAGGTGCACAGCAGTAGATTGCACAGACCATGACTCACCACAGTGTCACTGGTGGAGCAAAGTCCCAAGTAAAGGGTGATTGTCTCCTACCACAGTTGCATAGCAGAAGCCCCCACAGGCATCCGTCCTGCATAGCGGGCCACACATGGACAGCCGTTGCCAGCCACAAAGGCATGCAGCATAGTGTAGACATGAGTGACAGAAGAGGAGAAACAGTGGCAGGGCCAAGGATGTAACAGTTAAATTCCACCGCCCTGCCCCACCCCATTAAGTGAGTTCCCTCACACTCTTATTGTGTCTCGATCAGACATATAATTTGTGGGGTAACTCTCCCCTGAAGGCCAGGCCCACAGTCTGACCACTGTGCCTTCAGTCAGTGGGCCATGACCTCAGTCCACCCCACCAACACTACTCAGACCTTCACCTTCCACAATTCTGCGACATCCTGCAATCTACAGAGAGGGCGATTAGTATGTAACACTTGTTAAAGCACGTGCTGCATGTGTAAGGCACAGATCTTCCATAGTAATAAACTGCCATGATTGCAACAACTGATAGGGGCAGACCCTACCACTTATGAAAGTCGTAGGTCTGTCTATCCCGGTGGCGCTGAGGGTTGAGGTGCTGGATGCCTTAACTCGAGCCACACCAGTGACCCTGGTTCGGGAACGACCTTGGGTCATCGGGGAGCCAGCATGGGGGGAAGGGGCAGGATTGAGCCGCCTAATGGCAGCTCTCCTCTCCCAGGAGGTGGTCGACCCTCTGAGGTTCTGCCATCACTGGTTGGAGGTCCAGTGACAGCGCAGGTGGGAGGGAGTGACACGAAGGGAAGGTGTCTTGTAGCGCGACATGCGTGTGCCTTCACACGCGCGCATCCGTGCCGAGACAAGGGGATGGAAATGGGGAGAAAACTAGAAAATCCTACAAACTATGTATGGGGAAAAAAGAAAGTCGTAGGTCCATGGCCATAGTGGCCCCATCTCTTTCGACACCTGAGAGTGTAAACGTGCAATCCTGGGTGCGACACACAATGCAGTGTACTTACATGGGTGCATCTCTCTGGATCCGCTCCTCTGGGCCCTGTCATGGCCTGGTGAGTCTCTGGGCTGCTTCTTCTTCCTTTGATTCTGGTGTTCTGTGGTCCTGGCCAAGGCCTGCTGTCTGCTGTGGTCTTTAGAAGAAGAAAGGGACATGAGATCAGTATTCTGCAGTGGAACGCAATGCCCCATTCCGTACACCTTACACAGTATAAATGCCCATACATCTGTATTGTGCAACGGCCACCACATGTGCATAATGCGGAAGGATAGGTCCGGGTAAGTCCACAACGTACCTGTGACCACCCAACACATGCATGCCATGGCCGAGACGCAGCAGGCATGATCCATGTCCCTGTGCTAGGTGTGGCCTTGTACACTCTACACAGACCTGTATCGTGCCCACATCAAGCCATTCCCCCAGCCTCTGTACAAGATACCCATACCTGTGGGCTACAGATCCTATACATAGCATGGTATGCATTGCTATGCATGGTGCACCAAGTCACAGACGACATGGACAAACAAGCCATACCTGTGCATTGGCTGGGGATGGGGCAGAATTCTGTATTGTGGCCCTATACAGTGACCAGTATTTGCCCAGCACTCCCTGTGCAGTGGAATAGTATCCCATGGTGTACCTGGCATATGCATACCAGTGTCCATGTGGCATAATACGCACAGTGCACACAATACAGATGGTGGTCGCAGCCAAAACCTGATGGATACATGTACCACAACAGCTACATTTAGGACACATGTGACAGCCTCCTGGGTTGTACCTGGCAACTGGCGTTTACATGCCCTGGTCACTGTGCAAGGTAACCAAATCCTGAATGACATTTGATGACCTTATACATGGTCCTGTCATGCACCCTTACACTGCTGCCATGGCATTTTGGTAGCCCACAGCCATGCAGCCCTGACAGGTGCACGCCTCAGGAAACCATGGCAGGTCCTGTCTTGTACAGGGCACAGGGACATCACATGGAGCAAGGGACCCAGACACCTGCATATTGTATGGGCTGGCCATGCAGTGGGGCATGCCTCATAGCAGAAAGGGAAACAACTTGGACACACAGGTAATGTGCACATTGCCTGGGGGATAGTAACCCTGTTGCATACTGTCACGATGCAGGCCAACACACATGCCATTATGTACACCATACATAGAACCATCTGTACTGACCTGGCCGTGGCATGATGCCACCGTCCACCATTGCCCTTGTCTGCTGCAGATGGCATGCCTTCCTCTTCTGGTGGTCCTTATAACAATGCTGACACTGGTCACCAGTGCGGTGACCCCAGTGTGTCATGTGAGATGCTGCCCCACAGATGCCCACACCTTGCTTTGTGGCCTGTCTGACCCTGCCCCTTCCCCCAGCAGCTGGTCCTCTCTAGTCATCACCAGGTTGACCAAATTGGCCAGCTCAGTATTTGACTACCTCTGATCCCATTGATGCACAGCCCTGCTTTGTCTGCTTGCCATTGTGTCACTCTCTCGACTAAGCCTGGCTCTCCCACCACGCTCTTGCCAGGTTCTGGGTTGTCTGGGTGCGTCCTGTAGTTTTATGCAGCATTGCGGATAGCGCTAGATACATTGGCATGCACTGTGCAACATGTATGTCCGGGTGGTTCAGGAGTAGTGCCAGGCTTGGGTGGCACATGCGTGGTACGTGTATGTGCATCTATGCAGTGACCTGGTATGCAGGGCCATGCAGTCTGATAATGTCATATGTGCCGCATGACATCATGTCTGCACCATGGCCCAACGTTCACAAGTGCAGTCATTGCTCAATGCAGCGTGCTAGTGCAGTCACGTTAGTGTGGCCGGGAAACATTGCAATATTCAGCCATGGTATACAAATGAGTCTGTTTCGCATTTAATGGGAGAACAACCACGTTTGCATGTCATTACTGGCAGGTATGCATACATTGACATGCCTGACTGCACCCGGAGTATATAAAGGAGCACAGTGCACCGTCTGGATTCCACAGCTGAACTGCAGGCGGACAGAGGTAGGTGTCCTGTGAAATGCCTAGAAAGGGACCTGGGTGAGCACTGAACTGTGTGTGTGTGCTGTGTGCAGTGATACCCTGGACATGTTGAGGTGGGCGACTTGTCACATCTACATGTTGCTGCGGTGGTATTGTGTCTCGGTGGAGGCACCCTCCTGCGTAGCCCATGTTGCACAGTGACAGCGGATTGGGTTCCTTTGTGCACCTGCCCATTTCAGCCCCTATCTGTCTGTGACCTTGAAAGTGGCGGTGTCTACGTATGGGCAGGTCAGTGTCAGGTGGCTGATGGCTGTGTTAGGACATTCATTGGCTGGACACTCACGTTTCCGGGGTGCTCCACCAGTGTACTGTTCAGATCTTACTTCGAGAGGGCTCTTGTAGTAGGTAATAACCATTAGGGCTAGGACCACATGGAAAACTTTATCTAGCAGTGTCTGGTGGGGGACCGCCCACCCAACATCACGTGATGGACGTCAACATGACACTATATAGTGGGCGGTCCCCATGCCACCCTCCAGTTCTTTCCCTCCATCGACCTGCGCACGTTGGACCCTGCGGAGAATGCTGCTTCAGTTGACCACCGTTTTCAGATGAGTATTTCTCAATTTTTTCTTTATTTTCTGTATCTCTAGAAAAGTAACATAGAAACATAGAAACCTAGACTTTGACAGCAGATAAGGACCGCTTGGCCCATCTAGTCTGCCCATTTTCCTACCTACAGGATAGACCCTGCAGATCCTAGTTAACCAACAGCCTATTTTTCTACCCCACAAGAATTGCCTTATGTCTGTCCCATGCATTCTTGAATTCCCACAGTTTTGGACCCCACAACCTCCTCAGGAAGGCTGTCTCCATGCTGCATCCACCAATCTCTGTGAAATAATACCTCCTCACAGTGCCCTGAAACTGGGGCCCCCCCAATATTCAAATTGTGTCCCCTTGTTCTTGCATGTCTCTTTTTCTGAAAGATGCTACCCTCTTGGACTTTGTTGATTCCACTGAGGTGCTTAGAAGTTTCTATCATGTCCCCCCTCTCCCTTCTTTCCTCAAGGGTATACATATTAAGCTCCTTTAGTCTCTCCTCATATGGCTTCTCTTGCAGACCCTGCACCATTTTAGTTGCCCTCCTCTGGACTGCCTCTATCTTGTCTTTGTCCTTGTGGAGATGGGGTCTCCAGAACTGGACGCAGTACTCCAGATGGGGTCTCACCAACTGTCTGTACAGAGGGATAACAACTTCCTGTTTTCTGCTGCTGATGCCTCTCCCTATGCATCCCAGTATACCCCCAGCCGTCCCTACTGCCTTCTCACATTGCCTGCTAACCTTAAGGTCATCTGATATGATTACCCCCAGGTCTCTTTCCTTTGTTGTTGTTGTTACTACCTCCCCCCCATTGTATATTCTTCCCAGGTGCATTATTTTGCACTTCTTTGCATTGAATCCTAGCTGCCATACTTCTGACCATTCCTCCAACCTTGCCAAGTCCCTTTTCATCCTTTCCACGCCTCCTTGTGTATCAACCCTGTTGCAGATCTTTGTGTCATCTGCAAAAGAGGCATACTTTTTCCTTCCAGTCCCTCTGCAGTGTCACTTATGAAGACATTAAAAAGGACTGGACCTAATACTAAACCCTCAAGTGCACCCCACTAGTAACCCTTTTTCTTCAGAGTGGACTCCATTTACAATTTCCTTCTGTGTCCTGTTGTCCAGCCAATGTTTACCCAGGCTACCACCCTGGGACCCACTCCCAGCTGGTTAATTTGACTATTAATCTTTGTGGGACTATGTCAAATGCCTTGCTAAAGTCTAGGTAGGCCATGTCCACAGCCCCTCCCTGGTCTACTACTTTGGTCACCCAGTCAAAGAAATCTATTAGATTTGTCTGACATGACCTTCCCGCTGTGAACACATGCTGCCTTGGGTCCTGTGCCCCACTGCCTCTAGGTACTCAGCTATTCTTTCCTTCAGAAGTGACTCCATCACTTTCCCTACCACAGAGGTCAGACTGACAGGTCTGTAGTTTCCTGCCTCTGTCTTGGTCCCACTTTTGTGAAGGGGAATCACATCCGCCTTCCTCCAGTCCTTGGGTACCACACCATCCTCCCATGATTTATTAAAAAGAGTAGCCAGTGGTTTCACTAGTTCCCCCCCTTAATTCCTTTAGAATTCAAGAATTCAGGCCCCATTGCTTTGTCCACCTTCAGTTTTAGGAGTTCTTGCAGAACCCTTTCTTCTGTGAAAGGACTGGGATCGACCCCCCCATCAAGAGTGCTTCTATTAATTGGATTAGGCACTTCCCCCTCCTCTTTTGTGAATACTGAGCAGAAATATTCATTCAGTATCCCTGCTTTTTCACTGTCCCCCTCTGCCCACCCACCATTCATTCTATTCAGCCTCATTATCCCTCCTTTTGTCTTTCTACGCTCGCTGATGTACCTATAAAAGGTTTTATCCCCCTTCTTAACCGAGTTGGCTATCTTTTCCTCAGTTTGGGCCTTTGCTATTCGACTTCCCTCCCTTCCTTCTGCCTTAACGGTACAGCTCTCTGTCCTGCTCCTTCTGCGCTTCCTATACTTCTGGAATGCTATCTTTTTCTTCCTGACTTTCACAGTCACCTCTTTTGAGAACCATAGTGGCTTTTTCTTTCGCTTTTGATTTGTTTATTTGCTTCAACAAAGGCTTGTTGCCTCTGTGATGGCAGTTTTGATGATTCCCCATTGTTGCTCCACACCTCCTTCTAGCCTGTTTGCTAGTGCTTTTCTGAGCACTCTCCCATCTTGCCAGAGTCAGCCCTCCTAAAGTCCAGTACCTTCACTTTTGTAGCATTGACTCTACCAGCTAGTTATCATGAACCACACTGTTTAATGGTCACTTGTTCCCAGATGGCAACCCACTTCTAGATCTGAGATCCTCTCACTGCCCCTGTTTGAGAGCACGAGGTCTAAGATTGCTCCTCATGAGTGGTTCAGAACTATGTCTGAGGCCTGCCACCTGTAGGGCATCAAGAATGGCCCTGCTCTTGGATGTGGCTGCAGCAAATGTGCTCCAGTTAACATCTGGCATATTCAGGTCTCCCATCAACAGTATCCCCACTTCTCTGCCATTCTAAGAATGCCTTCTATCATATCTTGTCCATTCCCTCCCCTGGCGTGGGGTCTGTACACAACCCCTGTCTGGATTCTGGTGCCTTTCCAGTCTCCAAGGTGACCCACAGTGCCTACTCTCCTCCCTGTTTACTCTTTTGTTCAGTTGCTTTTATCCCTTCCTTTACATAGAGAGCTACTCCTCCCCCTCTTCTCCCCTGCCTGTGTCTCCTGTAGGTTATGTACCCTGACATGTTAACATCCCAGTCATGGTTCTCTGTGTACCATGTTTCTGTGACTGCTACGATATCCAGGCATCCCTCTTCCATCAAGGCCACCAGCTCAGGGAGCTTGTTGCCGAGACTACGGGTATTGGTACTCATCACCCTCCATTTCCTGATGGCCTTACTCCTTTTTGCCCCATCCCTGTCCTTCTTGCCTTTGTCACTTTCTCCATTTACCCCTGCCCTTCTCCCTATCGACACCTCTTTGTTGGTGTTTACTGCACTTACTACCATGATTTTGAGGGGGGGGCTAGGATTTCCCTGCTCCTTTCCAGTGCCTCCCCCTTGGCTAATTTAAATGCTTGCCAATGAAGCATTTAAACCTATCACCTAGGATCCTGGTTCCTCGCTTCGACAGATGCAGCCCATCATGCCAGTATAGGCTTGCATCACTCCAGGTGGACCCCCAGTCCCCAATGAAGCCAGATCCTGAGCTCCACACCAGTTTTTCAACCACTGATTGAATCCCATGGTGCGGAACACCCTAGCCTCTCCTACGCCATAGATGGGCAACACCTCTGAGAAGGTTACCGTGTGTGCTACTTGTCTAAGGCCCCTCCCCAGTTCCACAAACTCTTCCTGCACTTCTCTAATCCCTTTCTTAGCCAGGTCATTTGTCCCTAGGTGGACAGTGACATCCAGCCTGCCTCCCAGTGTGCTGCTCCGGCAATCCTGAGGATTCGCTCCCGTTCCTCCAAGCCATGGCGCCAGGCAGGCACCTACCTCCCTCTCCCTTCCCTCACCCAGTTTTACCTTCCCAAATGGAGTCCCCACCAGGAGTTGTTCCTTCCCTGCAGGGTCCCCTGCCACCCTCCTGCTGGGTCTCCTTTGTGGAGGTTCCCAGCATCCTCCTTGGTCTCCACTGCGGGTGCCTCCATAGAGGAACCACACTTTGCCAGAATGGCATAGGAATTGTGGAGAGGTACAGCTGGAGGGATGCACCTCTGTTCCACCACCCTCACCCTTCCTGAGCCCACTGTGGTCCAGCCTCTCCTCTTTCTTGGTAACCTCTTTTGTGCATGTCTTCTCCGATGCCTTCCGAGTTGCATAAGAGCAAGTATGATTCCTGAGGCACACAGCTCCCTCACAAGGACGGCCATTCCCTTTGTCTTTTCTGCCTGGGACCCAAGCACAAGACCGAGGACTGTGAGGCCTGCCAAAATTTAAACCAGGCCACACGGAAACGCCGCTAACAGGCCCTGGAAGCCCACATTCTTAAACTGAAGATGGCTCCCATGGAGAAGGAGCTGTGGAAGCTGTGGGGATCGTCTTTCTCACCAGGGGGTTCTTCCAACTCCCACAAGGAAGAAGGAGGACAAGGAGAAGCACTGGAACCACGAAAGGTCTCCTTCCCGCCTGCTGCCTCTCATTAATGTGGGTAACACTCCATCAGCTAAATCTACTTCCTCTTCCGCGAAACAGCTCTCAGACACTCCGCCTGAGCTGGTTGTGGTTCAGGCGGGTGTCCCTGGAGTTCCAGAGAACTCCACCACTCTTAGACCCCTCAAAACCCCGGGTCTTAGTGTGGTGGCGTGACTGATAAGTCGCTCGTCAGCTCATCTGATGACCGCCCAGCCCAGGCTGATAAGCCACACGCCAGCTCCTCTGGCATCTGCCCAGCCATGGCGCTTTCTTCAGGCCCCGATAACAGGCCTGACATTGATCCACCAGCTCAACGCCCGCTGCCTCTTCAGCTGCAGCCTTCCCCAGAGAGTTCTCCCGTTTGGGATCCTCCTTCCCCGCCTCCTTTGGTGGAGACTCCTAGCTCGCCTGATCTTCCTGAACCGGAGCTGGAGGAGCGTCCGACCGACACACCAAGACCCAGAATGCTTGGCGGACCTCACCGGGAGCTGGCGTCTCTTCGCAGCAGACTCCCCGTCTGGCCCCGTTGCCACTGCCCCAGACCCGGGGTGGGACCCTCCGCCCCTTCGGGACCGACACTGGAAATTCCTCCGGTGCCAGACCTGACGTTTCCTGGCTCTTCCTACCTGCCGTGAGGGCCCCCATCAGGTCCCTCGGCCCCTCCATCGGGGCCTTCGCCTGGTTATCTGCTGCCAGGGCCTCCATCAGGACTCTCCGCTCCAGCGTCTCTGCCTTTGCCAGGCCTGCCGATGCCAGGCTTCCCTGCGCTTCACTACCTCTCTCCAGGGTATCTGCAGCTAGGGTACCAGATGCCAGTATACCGCACGCCAGGGTACCTGACTCCAGACTATCCCATGCCCAGCTATGGTACTCCAGGCTATAATTACCAGTCACGTGGTTATTCGACCCTGGGTTATCACTTTCCAGGCTACCCGCCTGTGTACCAGCCTCCTCCGCCCCCTCATCCTCAGGTGGTCTTTAGGGCAGCGCTTCAGTCTTGGTGGAGCGAGACCAAGACCCAGTTGGTTTCTGAATTAGACCGACGTCAGCTGGTTGCGGCCTCCCAGCCGGTCCGGCTGGAACCTACACCCAGATTCCTTTCACCAGTGGAATCTCTGGCCAGGCCTCGCACCCTACCCCAGCAGACGATGATGGGGGCCTCACAGTTTCCTCTAAGGATATCGCTCTTACACGGGCTCTGCCCCTGAACAGAAGCCTTTCATCAGACTCGGACTCTGACTCTTCTGCCTCCTTCGCTTTGGGCTTTGAGACCCCTCCCCTGGAGGATCCCAAGCCCAGGGACTCTCCCAATCCCCCCCCCCGGAGGATCCCTGTTTCACAAAGATTCTTCGGAAAATTCAAGAGGCAAATGGGTGGAAGACGGAGGACCAAGACCCTCAACGTAATAGACTGGCAGTGCACTTAGACATGCCAGAGCTGTCACGACTTCTCATTCCTCCGTGGATAGGCCCGCATGAGGATTTGACCTCCACGGTTTGTCAGCAGCCTTCATTGGTGGCCGTGGCCGCCAAGAAGGCCAACAGATTATATTTGGCCCCTGAGGGCAAAGACCACCTCTGTTCTTATCCTGAGGTGGACTCTCTGGTCATTAGTGCGGCCTATGACCGTACCGCTAAGCCAAAGCATATGAACACCTCCCCTCCTGACAAGGAGTTGAGGCAAATAAACCAGTTTGGATGTAAGGTTTATTCGTCCTCCACATTGGCCCTCAGAGCCCTGAATTATCTGGCACACATGATTGTGTACCAGAAATCTATCTTAGGTCAGCTTAAGTCGAAGATTGAGGCTTTGCCCGACTCCGAGGCTAAAACTAAGATTGCCTAAACGGTCAGGACAGCAGACATCTCCTGCCATCATTTCCTAAGGGCTACATATGGTGCTGTAGATGCTTTTACCGGAACACCGCTACTGCTGGTAGCATGCATTAGTACTTCTGGCTGCAGGTATCTGGATTGGCCCAAGATGTCCAAGCGTCCATTCAGGATGCCCCCTTCCAAGGTCCAGTTCTCTTTGGGGGGTGATGACAAAGACATCATAACTTAGCTACAGGACAGTGGCAAGGCCTTGCACTCTGTCCAGTCCATGTATCATAGGTTCATAGGAGTTAAGGGGACCAATGGTCCATAAGAAACTCGCCACCTATATAGGTGGGGGAAAGAAAACACAGGCAGACATCTAATAAATGATGTCTTTGACCCATATAATAGTCAAATCTATTTTAAAAAATAACCATACTATCACTTTTTACAACATTAAAAGGTAATGTATTCCAAACTGGAATCATTCTCTGGCTGAACCGGTTATTTCACCTATTTGTCCTATTAGTATTCCCTTTTAATTTTAGGTTGTGAGATCTTGTGATAAAGGTGTCAGCATATCTAACTAACCCTAGGGTTTCCATTAGATAATCGTCTTTGATAGCTCTGTAAGTAAAGCAGAGATCTCCCCTGGTTTGTCTATATTGTAAAGAATACAATCCCAAATGTTCCAGTCTTTGTTCATAACTCAGATTTTTTACAGTAGTAATGTGTCTTGTTATTCTTTTTTGTACTCCCTCCACTAATTTTTTTACATTTGACTAATGTTGGAGTACATAATGGAGCACAGTATTCAAGATGAGGACGTACTAAAGTTGAGTAAAGAGGTATCATGACCTTAGGATCTCTGCTTTCGATGTTTTTTTTAGTATGCAATTGATAATTTTATGACATTTTTTAACAGCTGTTTTGTTATGCATGTCGAAGGTTAGTTTATTGTTAATTATCACTCCCAAGTCAGTTTCGTTATTTGTTTCTTATAGTTGTATATTATTTATCTTGTGTTTTTAATATTATTATGCTCTAAGTGCATAACTATACATTTTTTAATATTAAAGCTAATTTATTATTTTTTGCCCAAAGTACAAGGTGATTTAGGTTATTTTGCTAATCAACTGCAGATAGTGTATTATTAACTATGTAACCCGATTTACAATCATCTGCGTACTTGACTGTCCAGGTATCTCTAGTAGTTTGCATGGATAAGAGCAATATTTTAAATAATGTCCGCCCTAATACCGAGCCCTGAGGTATCCCACTCGTAACAGGTCCCCATTCGGAGAGGTGTCCTCTTAGAGCTACTCTCTGCCTCCGACTAGTGAGCCATGAGGAAATCCAGTTCACTATATTATTTTGCAACTTAATTTTCAGAAGTTGTTCAATCAAAATCTTGTGAGAAACTGTGTCAAATGCCTTAGAATAATCAAAGTATATGACATCCACTGGCAAACCTACATCAAGGGCTGTGCTCACGGATTCGAAGAAATTGATCAGATTGGTCACACAAGATCTCCCTGGTTGAAAACCATGCTGGTTAACATCTTTTAAGTTATTTTGAAGGATCTAACTCCAAGCGTAAGTAGCCTTTTCGGCGCCAGCAAAGGCGTCAAAACAGGCAACAGCCTGCCCGATGTCAGGCTCCTTCGGCAGTGGCCACCCCTCCAGCCAAGTCACAGGGGGCTTCCAGGGTGCCACTCCCCCAGCCCCCCCTCCACCTCCAGACTTATGGCAGGGCCTCCAGCCTCTGCCATCAGCTCCGGAGGAACCGGTAGGGGGCAGATTCGCCAAACGTCCACCCAGATGAGAGGAGATCACCACAGACTCGTGGGTCATTCAGCTAGTCGCTAAAAGCCACACCATAGAATTCACAGAAGGACCTCCAACAGATCCTCCAGGTCTCTCTCACTACCCAAAAGGTCACATTCCTCTTGTCAGAGAGGAAATACAGGCTGTTCTCCAAAAATCCACCATAGAGCATGTTCTTCTGAACCAGTTGGGAAGGGGATATTACTCCCACTTCTTCCTGGTCCCCAAAAAAGATGGGGGACCTCTGTCTGATCCTGGATCTCGGCATGCTCAATCTGTACATGGAGTACAAAAGATTTTGCATGCTGACCCTGCCGAGTCTGTTGTCACTACTTCACCAGGGACCTTGGCTCTGTGCCCTGGATATGCAGGATGCTTATTTGCATATTCCAATCTTTCCCTCCCACTGCCGCTTTTTCCGGTTTACCTTCTAGGGGGAACATTTTCAGTTCAAGGCGCTCCCCTTTGGCCTTTCCTCGACTCCCAGGGTTTTCACCAAGTGCCAAGCGGCGGTGGCAGCAACGTTACGCTGCCAGGGCCTGTATGTGTTCCTGTACCTCGACGACTGGCTTCTGTCGGCGCTGTCGAGGGACAACCTGGTAGCCTCTTTGTCCATCACCCCGGACTTTTTTCCGTAGGTGGGAATTTCAGTTAACTATCCCAAGTCCTACCTTATTCCTTCGCAGCACCTCCAATTTATTGGGGTGGTGCTGGATACAGTTCAGATCAGGCCTTTCTCCCCTTGGACAGGGCAGAGACCTTGTGACAACAGGCCAACCAAGTAGCAACCAGCCGATGGACCACGGTCCAATCTGTCTTACACCTACTGGTTCTCATGGCCGTGGCTATTCCCACTGTTCATCTAGCCGGGCTCCACATGCGAGTTACGCAGTGGACACAGAGTACAATGGGACCTGAGATCAGATGATCTGTACCACAGAATCCTGGTATCCAACCCCATGCGTCAGGACCTCATATGGTGGCAGGATCTGAGCAATCTCTGTCAAGGGGCTCCTTTCCAGTCTCCCTTCCCTACCCAGACCCTGACAATGGATACTTCCGGCCAGGGCTGGGGGATCACAGGACTTGGCGATCCTGGTCGCAGCGGGAGCTCTCCCTGCACATCAGTGTGTTAGAGATGCGCGCGGTGCTTTACGCCCTTCAGGCCTTTCAGCCTCTCCTCCACTCAGGCACACTTCTTGTCCAGATGGACAATATGAATGTGGTGTGTAGTACACACACGGTCGTACCCCCTTTGCAAGGAAGCGATGCGAGTGTGGTATTGGGCAGTTTAGCACAGCATCCAGCTGATGGTAGTGCACTTCCCAGGAGTTCACAACATCCTGGCGGACAGACTCAGCTGCACTCAGGCAACGGCACATGAGTGGGAACTGAGACAGTCGATAGTAGAGGATCTGTTCAGTCTTTGGGGTCATCCAGAACTAGATCTGTTCGCCTCCCCATCCAACGCAAAGCTGCCCAGTTTCTGCTCACTCGTTTCTGAGCCTGGTGTTTTCTGGCGAGACTTGCTGTCTCTCTACTGGACAGTGAGGTTCTTGTACGCCTTCCCTCCCTTCCCGCTTCTTCAGAGGGTACTTCTGAAGCTGCAGGTGGAAGGGGCTTGCATGATTCTGATCGCCCCTCATTGGCCTTGCCAAATTTGGTTCCCTCTGCTCCAGCAGTTGTTGGTTGAGCTTCCGATACTGCTACCCCTCTGCCAGGACCTGACCCAGGATCAGGGCAAGCTACTATATCCAGGTCTCAAGTCCCTTCACCTTCACGCGTGGCACCTGCTGACATAGCTGCTGCACGGTTTAGTGTCTCTTCCAGAGTTGCACAGGTCCTTGTGGAGGCCCGAAAGTCATCCACAAGAACCATATATGCTATGACATGGAAGAGGTTCTCCATTTGGGCAACATCCAAGGGTTGGGACCCTTTCTCTTGCCCGGTCCCACTGGTCATGGAGTACCTGCTACACCTCTCTGACCTTGGCCTTAGTTACTCTTGCCTGAAGGTCCATTTTGTCCGCCATTTCTGCCTACCATGCTCTGGTGGATGGCAAAACTCTGGCTCAGTTCGAGGTTTCCAAAACCTTTTTGAAAGGAATTCTCCATCTGAAACCCCCCGGCCAGGAACCCTGTTCCTCCGTGAAATCTGAATTTTATTCTTGAAAAGCTCACTTTGCCTCCCTTTAAACCAGCTGCGACCTGCGATTCCCTTTAAACCAGCTGCGCTATCTTTCTTGGAAAGTGCTATTTTTAGTTGCCATTACTTCTGCTCGAAGGATTTCTGAGCTTCAGGCCCTCATGTGTAAGGAGCCTTATTTGATTTTCAACAGAGACCGGGTGTCTCTGCGTACAAATCCTAAGTTCCTACCAAAGGTAGTTTCTGGGTTTACTTTGACTCAGATGATACACTTACCAGTGTACTATCCTGAGCTCTCTAACCAAGGGGAGGCCATGCTGCACACACTCAGTGTGCACAGAACTTTGTTACTATACGAACCGGACTAAATCAGTTCACGAAATGGATCAGCTTTTCGTTTCCTTTGGGCCCAAGAGAGAGGGTGCTGCAATTTCCAAACAGTGTTTGTCCAAATGGTTGGCAAACTGTATTTTGTTTTATCAGAAGTATAACAAGCCACTTCCAGGGGATGTTAAAGGGCACTCAACCAGAGGCATGACTGTATCTAATGCTTGTTTCAGAAATGTTTCTGCCATGGATATTTGTGCGGCAGCCACTTGGAGCTCTGTCCACACCTTCACTAAACATTACAGTCTGGACATTGCTTCTAGGTGCAGGGCAGGCTTTGGACTAGCTGACCTTCAGGGCCTCCTGTCTTTATTATGTACCTACTACAGACCTTTCCTGCCTCCTGTGTTTCTCAGTCTTCGTCTGACTTCCACTGCTTGGGACTTGGTCCTAATGGTTATTGCCTATTGCAAGAGTCCTCTCAAAGTAAGATAGTACAATTACGCAAGAACTCACTGTAACAGTAGATCTTCGAGAGAGGCTCTCGCAGTAGGTACCTTGAGGAGGGGGTTAAACGTTTTGTCGCCATTTCGTCGTTGCCGACTTTTGGACCAGTTGTTTCGGAGTTGCTGATTTCACGTGACACCCTTTGATTTGCTGTATATGGGACTGAGTGCTGCTGTGGTTTGTTGTTTTGTCCCTGTTGGGCCGGGGGCTGGGGATTAGTCTAGGGGATGCCGGAAATAAAAGTGGGCGGGTGGGGAGGTTGCTCTGTTTGAAAAAGAAAAGAAGTGTGGGGGTGGGGAACAGACCAAGAGAAAGAGAGAGTCAGAGGAAGCACCTGATCGGAGAGCTGCAGAGGGGGCAGGGAACTGACCAGGAGCAAGAGAGAGAGAGCAAGAGGTAGAGGAAGCGCCCTATCGGAGAGCTGCAGAGGGGGTGGGGAACAGACACACTGATTCATGCTGATGTGCTTCAGTTTCACTTACTGTGCGGAGCACACAAACTGCAAAGCATTTGGTATCGGTCATGCCCTCAGACCCTATTTTATCTCTACTCCTCCTTTCAATATACGTCAGCACAGCTCCTGCTATACTTCTATAAAACAGTGCAATGAAATCTAAACAGAAACAGCAAAATTTTTATTAAAAGAACTAATCTTGCTAGAGAGGCACTCTTGTGTAAATGATGTATGCCATGAGCCTGCTAAAAATATCACATTTATTTTTATCTGCAGAGTATGCCCTCTGTAGACCTGTCTCAGGGCTCTTCCACTCGTGAGTGCATAGAGGTCAGAACCTGCCGATTTTAAAAAAAAAAAAAAAAAAAAAACAGTGTTTAACCAAGTCCGCAAACAGAGACCAAAGTCAGCTCATTTACGGTTACGACTTAGGGGAGGGTAACACAAGGAAGTAGAGCAGTGCAACACAAAAACAGCTAAACTTGTTTCTGTGTGCATACCAGAAACAGACAGAGAAAATAGGGTTACCATCAACACAGAATTCCTAGTGACAAGGCGGCAGCAAAATAGTGCCAAATATAAAGTTATACAATATACAGTATGTCAGCATCAGGATAAGTTTTGTTTATAAAAATGAGTATGGAAAATCCACAGTCATGGCTAGACAGATGAAAGAAGTGCTGGCAAACAGGACATTGACACAGCACACTATAAATGCTTTTTTCCAAAATTGCTGTTTGCCATTACAAACATGGCTGCCACCTTTACGCACAAACAAATCATTTAGGCCCTAAAAATAAAATTCTCTCAAAATAAAAAGAACAAACGCATTGATTGAATGTTCTTTTCTTTTATATTACCTTCCTTCTACACGTACATAAATGAAAATAAAAAAGTACTACTCTTTTTTTTTTTTTTTTTTTTATAGGAACTTCCTTTCGGACCATGACCCACACACCCCACACCCCCAACCTGCCTTCAGGGGCATTTTAGCCACTTGCTCTGCCACAGATGAAATTGAATCCTGGCTGAACTGAGACTTTTGTTGTATGTGTTTGTGTGGGGAGAGGTGAACATTCAGCCAGTAGAATTCTGCAGAAGTTTGATTTCCTGCATTCTATGATAAACATACATTCCATCTGTTGAATGTGTGGCTAGACAGATGTTTAACAGTTAGGGAGGGATTGCCTTTTACTAGTTACGTTAACAAAAAAAAAAAAAATGAAAATACTGTTTTTTAATTTAAAAAGTTTACTTTTTTAATTTTCTCTGTTTACCCAATTTATAAGCTCAGTAAGACAGTTTGGGGTATGTATTATACTGATCTAACTGCATTTTCAGGGGCTTGAAGGGACTTCGCCAGTGTTGTGCCTTACGACGGCCCTGGGTGTGCAGATAGATCAGCATAATGCACACCCTGTCGTGTCTTATTGATTACCATACCTCTCAACTGCTGTGAATTTCTCATAGCGCTATGATTTCACACTCAGGTTTACCCTTGTTCTGCATAGGTTTACTGATGCTCTTAATAATGTTAGAGCTATTTCCGGACACACAAACTATCAAATCATTAAACTAAGTTGATAGTAACATTCCTTATCACTAACTACATGGGGCCCACTATTTGTAAACATATTATTGTTTAAAATGAGAAAGTGCTATACATTCTGGCCATTTGCTAAGATTTTTGAAGGCCAGTGCTATGATTTTAAATGCTGAGAGGTATGTTGTTTACATTTATCCTTGTGTGCAGCATCTGTAGAACCAAGTTTGTGGTTAACTCCAGTACATAGCAAGCAATTGGTATACAACATTTGTTTGCATCAGTTGATGAAAATTATGTTTATTGCTCTGCAATACCTGATACAATTCTTCCTGACCATTTAGTTGTTTGATTCTTCAGGTTTTGCACAGTCAGATAAGCTCTGTTGAAAAGCAGGCAACAACTGCTACGGGCTGCCCACTGCTTATTCGCTGCAAGAACTTCCAGGTGATCCAGCTCCTCATTCCTCAGGAAAGGGACAGCCATGATGTGTACATATCCCTGGTACGATTATCACGCCCAGGTAAGGCAGACCGCTGCATTTTGTGTATAGTAGAGTGCACCAGGAAAGGGACAGCCATGATGTGTACATATCTCTAGTATGATTATCATGCCCAGGTAAGGCAGACCGCTGCATTTTGTGTATATTAGAGCGCACCAGGAAAGGGACAACCATGATGTGTACATATCCCTGGTACGATTATCACGCCCAGGTAAGGCAGACCGTTGCATTTTGTGTATAGTAGAGTGCGCCAGGAAAGGGACAGCCATGATGTGTACATATCCCTGGTACGATTATCATGCCCAGGTAAGGCAGACTGCTGCATTTTGTGTATAGTAGAGTGCACCAGGAAAGGCTGAATATACTTCCCAAAAATAGCTGCAGTTAAAGTAAATGATGCCGCAGGTTTGACTCTTTAATACAGTATCCGCTTAGTTGTTTAAAAAAAAAAAAAGTAGGTGGGCAGGAATGTGGCGGGCATTTGCATCTGAGTAGATTTATAGGATATTTAGCAGGTAACCTGGACACTAATTGGGTGGCAGTGAATTTTCTTAAACTTGGCTAAAATAATGGAGGCAAACATGTACAACACCTATACATTCTTCCTTAAAGAGCAATGGCAAATCTGTTTGACTTGCTCTGCACTCCAACTCCATATACAAACACTTAGGAATTATAGCACAAGCCAGTTACAAACTAACTCCTACTGGACTGCCTGTATTAATTTTTTTAATTTTTAGCATTTCCTGACCATTTGTTGTGCTTTGTCTGTGCGTCTGTTCTGGTGATTTGACTGAGGAACTGTGTTCTCACAATGTCCTAGGGTTCATGACATACATTCTGTTCCTTTCAGGTGTGAACTTGTAAGTATGCGTGTGTTTCCTCAGCTGCCTTCCAGTCGGAGATAGCTGATGTGTGCCCTCTCCCTCAGGAACCTGTTTAAGAAACACTGAGTGGGGAGTAGGGGGTTTGTATTATATGTAAAGGAGAGCATTAATGCCACGGATGTATGGGGGCACCAAGAGGAAAAAGAGGGTCTAGAAGTGCTGTGCGTCATCCTGGAGATAGGCTCTGGGACCGCTGTCCATACCTGGGTAGTGTACAGACCTCCAGCACAGGGCAAGAGACAGACAAGTCACTTGGGGAAGTCATAACCAGAATGTCAAGTAAGGGAAAGGTGCTGTCAGCTGTGGTTTCAGTCTTGACAGATGTGCAGTGGAGCCTTCCAACTGCAGCTTTAACAAGGAGCAGGGCTTTCCTTGAATCCCAACAGGGAGCATTTCTCAGACAGCTAGTCAAAGAATCCACTGGGTTTAGATGCTCTGTGGTGAGTTTTGGGGCTTTTATTGAAGACAAAATACATACTTTTGTTACATTTTTCGTACCCCTAACTCCAGGGAAAAATATTCCCCCTTCCCATACTTAGGGGTGTGGTAGACTCTGACTAGCCTTAGAGTCTGCAGCTGGAACTTGGGAGTGTGCAGCTGGTGGAACAACAATGCCAATGCCATCAACCACACAACCAAATAGGCATTATGTAAGCTATAACCCACGACAGGCCATGGGTATACTAGGCATTAATGCACGCCCCAGTTGTATTGTGAGGCACGAGGGCACAGCCTGAGTGACCTCCAACCAGCTGGGAAGTGCATTAATACACAGTATACCCGTGGGCCTGGAGGGGGTTATTGCGCTTATAAAATGGACCCCTTTCAAAAAAAAAAAACTACGGAAACATTCATTCAAAACGTATTTTATTCCTCTGCAAGAAGTAGTCTGACCTCTAAATCTTTTCAAATACAAATAATTTGATTACTGCATTTTTCCTCTCCGTATTATTTACAAAAGTGCACTTAGTTTTAAAATTGAGTGAATGCTTTTCGTATAAAATCAAGCTAAACTAATTGTGTACGGACGTCAGTCATCATGTATAGTGCAGCACAATACTTTTTTTCCCCCTGCTTCACCTCCGCTTCCTAAATATTGCCATTCGGACTTGTCCACATCAACCCCAAAATACACAACGTATTTCTACCCCCATCCACTTGCTCACAAATTCTTAACGCAGTGCATATGGTGGCAGTACAGTACTGAATTTGTGTTCAGAACTGTATGGTTGTAGGAAATCCACTGCAGTAGCAGGAGTCTCCAGAGGCAGTGGAGAAAAGAGACCAAATGCCAGTGGGCTGTGGTGGGGTGCAGGGGGCAGGTTGCCACTGTCATTGTCCTGCCTTGATGGTGGCAATGCTGGCTCTGTGCCTCGCTCCTCTCACGGCTGAACTCGAGCATGGTAAGTGTGAGCTGGGTCCATCAAGGAATAGAAAGTGCAGGCAAAGAGCAGCACTGGTGCGGCATGTTTCTGATGGGGTGCGGGGGTTCTGCAGACATCGTGTGCGGGTTCCGAATCAGCTGGCGGCCCGGTGGGTGTGTGCATAGGCGGGACAGGCAGATAAAAGGTGTGCTCATTGTCATTGGACACACATATTTTACCCGCCGCTTCTTTTTGAGAATAGTGTCGCCACTACATAACCAGCAAGTGCAAAACGGTTCTGGGCAGCCAGATGTCAGTTGCATTTCAATGCAGGTTTACATCTACTTTCTTTTCTTTTTTTTTTTTTTCTGCTGGTGGTGGGGGTTCTATACTACCTTTTTCCTTCACAGCATTCAGTGAATACTTTTCATATAAAATCAAGTTAAACTAATTGTGTACTGATGTCCCTCGCTAATAGCTGTTTGAAATATGTCGCCTTACCTTTTTGTTTGCCTCGACAATGCCAACATAAAAACCATTGCTCGCATTGATTTTGGTGCAGTGCCCGAAGAGAAACGGCATGTCAACTATGGGTATCTAGGGAATTAATCAATGGCCACGTAGACCTAGTGAACCAATGGAGTTGCACGTTTTATGCAACCCATTTTATAATGTAATGTACAGTACTATGCAAGATTTTTATATAAAGATAAGGGGCAGCCCCCAGAAGCTTTAGGGTTTTAGATGCTCTGTGGTGAGTTTTTGTTGGTTTCATTGAAGATCAAAAAACCTTGGAAACATATGCTAGCAGTAACTATTTTCAGCACAAGACAGAAGCCACCCTCCCACACGCTCCTTGACAGTGCCTCTGATTCACTCTAAGGGGATGCTCCTGTACACCCCTCACCCCCCCTTCCCCTGTCTCCATGGTAGGATGGGTCTCTGCCTCCCTGGCCCCAGCCCTGCCTCCTTGTCCACTTTTACTAGAGGGCCCCCTCCTCTCCTACCAACATCCTGTCCTTACTGATCTCTGCCCAACCTACCCTAACCTAACGTAACGTCTAGTGCCTCTGCACCTTACCTGCGCTTGTAATCAACTAAAGTTGATGTCCATATGCTGTATAGTGTTTTACATGTTTAAGAAACTCTGTAACCTTTTCCTGATTGTTGTGCTGTTCAGTGTCTCAAATGTCCTAAAACTCTGTAACCTTCTTGATTGAATGTCTGTACTCTGTTCACCTGATGTGGAACCTTTGTAAAAGAGCCTTGGCTCAAAGATTATTTTCCGAATACCAAATAAATAAAAAATAAAATAAAAATAAATTTGTGAACTTCCCCCTACATGGATTAGTCCATCTGTCTATCTCTATAGGTGGGACGACATACATGCTGTTTGCCACTCTGCTTCCTGATGCTGCCCCACAGGACAAGCTTATAGTCAGCATCCACAGCCCCACCTTAAAAAGTATGTGAATGGCCGTCGGAGGTCGGTGGGGGGGGATGGAGCTGGATGGAGCTGCCGATAGGCAGGCTCTACTCTCTGGAGAGGTGCAAGGGGCTTCCTCCAGCTGATGGCTGCAACCTGGTGGAGGCTGGGGGCAGCATGGGCCAGGAGGAGCCAGGCGCTAGGCCTGGGGTGGGAGGAAAGGGGCCGTTACCGGGGCCATGGGACTAATGTGTGCCTCCACATGCATGCATACCCACTCCTGGGGCCCCTGGGGTAAAAAACTGAAGAAAACACAGGCGGCAGGATGGCGACAGACTCCCCGCAGGCTCTGCTCCCGGGCAGAGTGTAAGGTAAGCCCCGGTAATTCCGGATGATAGGGCTGGGGGTAAAAAAATGTTAAATGATTTAAAAAAAAACAAAAACATGTGAATGGGGATCGTTGTGCCAACACAAAGTGGGTGGTCCTAGGATGGAACTGGGCGAGTGACTGACCTTCCAATCAGAAGCCCAAGTCAACTGGCTACAGGATTTCCTTCTCTGTGTGAGCAGGAGATTATGGAATACAGCAGTATATCTTAAACTGGCTTTGGGGAATGGAATGCTTATGCAGTACTGCCCCCTGCCAGCTCCCCCCCCCAATCACCCATGTAGGTCTGTGGGCAGAGAAGAATTAGCCTTTCCTCAGCTAAATGTTTACTGAATCCTCCCATTACAGTGGCCACAACACAAACCCAAATGGTGTGACTGACTGACAATTAAGCAATAAGGCACAACAGGGTGTGTGTTATTGTGTAATAACGTCACTCCTGGGGTGGGTCGAAGCACAAGGTGAAGCCGAGTGCTTACGCCACCCCAGGAGTGACGTTTACACAATAACACACACCCTGGAGTGCTTTATTACTATTATACAATGGCTCGTTTCAAAATAATATTAAAAAGTTTAAAAAAAAATGTTATATTTGTATTGTCTTTTGTATGAGAGGCATATTTTAGAAATGAAAGAAAAAGTAGTCCAGTAGGTGGTGCTGTTGGTAGTATGTGCCTTTCTTGTGAATGTTGATTTCCCCCCACCCACACACACACACAGACACACTCACTCGTCATGTATCTTTGGGTGAAGAATATTTAATCGGTGTGCTCCCACTGCTTGTTCTGGGAGCAGTTGAAGATGATTTTTTATTTATTTTCTGAGCCCTGTGAGGAACATATGGAGTGTGAAAAAGAAAACACCGAGGCCGAGTGGTTACTTCCTGTTTCCCGCTCCGCTCCGTAACTGGACATGAGTCGGAACCTGTAAGTTACAGTTTTTTTTTTTATTTTGTTAAAATGCTTTTTGGGGAAGTTTGAGTGCTGAGAAGCTGGCAAACGTTTCAAATGTAATTGGGATTATTTTTGGGTTTCTATTTAAATGGTTGCTTGCGCGCAGTTTCACAGTCACAGGCAGCTACTGGAACTGAAAGATGGACAGTTGCTGTTTTTTTTTTTTTTTTAAATATTGTAGCTTTTGTGTACTTGTGTGAAGGATTGAGGCAGTTAGGTAGGGAACATGTGCTTGTTTGTGGGTGGGGGGTGGCGAGGTGGTGAGCTGGGCTAAGGTGTGACTGATTTAGGGACTGTCGGCTTCCTGTTGGCATGCGTGGGGAGGGAGGGATTTGTTTCACTGCTCTGTGGTCATTTGTTTGCCTGAACTCAATACAGTGATGTTATAGCTTAATATCATCACTGTCCGAAGCACACACTGACCAATCAGAATTTTGTCTTGCCATTGTATAATGCCCCTCAGCCCACCTAGCAGTAGTGAGCAAAGTGCTGCCCCTACTCCTTTACATAGCAATGTGGCATAACAGTGTATGGGACTGGGCAGTAGTTGTGTGCCACATCACCACCACTCGCACCCATCTCTCTCTTTCTCCCCAGGTTTTGGCAGGGCCTGCATAGCAAACTCTCTGTGACCCAAACCAGTCAGCACAAAATGGCATGGCATGGCAAAAAAGAATAACACCCCCACCCCTGGAGGGCGGGTTACAACAATGCCAACTCAAAACTCTCCCTATATGTCTGTGAGTAGGCTCTCTCCGAGTCTCTGTCAGTCCAACTCTCTGGTTGTCTGACTGCAGTCAGGTCAGATCAAGACAAGCAACACACTCTTTTCTGCTCTCAATTGAAGAAATATGCTAGTGGCCGGCGGCCGCTGCCACAACTGGGGTTCTGAGACTGTGCCGTGACTCCTGCGAGTGAGTGAGAGAGAGAGAGCAGACCGACTGACTGGGTCCGTCACCAAGACTGAGGAACTGTAATTTACATATTCAGTTTTTGGGTTGGCCGGGGGGGGGGGTTCTGGAGGATTTAATATATAGACTAGTATACCCCTGCCCCCGGGGCCCCAGACTGAGTGTGGACATGCTTGCTAACAAACAAAAAAGCACACCCCAAAGAAACAAAGCCACAAACAGGAAAAAAATGCCAGCTCCTCGGGCGGGTACCCCTAAGCTCAGGGCCTGGGATAACATCTCCCACTTGTCTCCCCACTTCCCCACCCCACCCCACCATGGCAGCAGCCCTGGGTACATTGATCACTCTACATTGTGGTTCAACATAAGGACAGGAGCAGAGGTGAACCACACAAGGACAAAGGTCCTGGACTTTAGGGAGGATGTATTTTAAAGAAATGGGAGGCTGCCTCAGAAACTGTCTCGGGTGGGGTGGGGGAGGCTGGTTTGCCAGGGAAGGGTAGAGGAATAGTGGAGAAAAATAAGGAGGGGTATAATGAAGGCATCCAACCTCTGCGTGAAGGAAGTGAGCAAAAGATGAAGGAAAACATGACCGTTGTGATTCTCCAAGGAAGTGGCGGTGAAAGAAAAGGGGGTGTCATTTAGGAGGTTTAAGGAGATGCAGAAGGAAGACAACGGGATATACCAAGCTAAGCAGAAGGAAACGGGCAAGGTAGTTAGGGGAGCAGTGGGCCAGACGTAAGAAAGGACTGCCGAAGAGGTGGCTAAAGGGGATAAGATTTTCTTCAGGTACATTAGTGAGAAGAGGAAGGCAATGGGGAGGGATAGTAAAGAGTAGAAGGTCGGAATTGGAGACTTTGCAGCAGGGGACAGAGAAAAAGCATACAACTTACACAGGTAAGTCTGTTCAGTTTTCACAGTAGGAGGAGGAGGGGATGGACCACTAGGGAGAATTAGTAATGGGAAGGGGAGGTGGACATAAATCCATTTTCAGAGGAAGGAGTCCTTAGCTCCTAACTACCTGGAGCACTTTTTAAAGTCCAAACTTTCCCCTGCTTAACCGTGATACAAAATGGCCGCCAAGGTAATAGTGAGTTTAAGGACTTGCCACCCTGAAGGTAAGATAACTTTATTTATAAAGCACCTTTCAAATACCAATGTGCTGTACAATACAACAGTATAAACCACACAATCAGATAGATAAAATAGGCCTAAATATGACAAGTAAAATTACGTCATTATGAATCATCAGAAATCTGATATAATCGACTAAAAACCATCAAAAAAGGCTTGCTGAAATAGATGGGTCTTTAGTTCAATTTTAAAACTTTAGATGGTCAGGCATTCTCTTAACCAACAAGGTAGAGAATTCCACGGGGTAGGAGCTGCATAAAAAAAGGTTTGGGTGCCTGAAGTTTTCAAGCACACCCTGGGAATCTCTAGCAATCCCTCATCGGCGGATCAGAGAGGATGGAGGGGGCAGTAGGGAGTCAGAAGATCTTTCAGGTAGCTGGGTCCTTGTCCGTGTAGGGTTTTGAAGGTTAGCAAGCCAACCTTAAATGTGATTCGCTACTGAATGGGCCGCCAGTGCAGTTCGCGCAGCCCAGGCGTAGTATGACTGGCCCTAGATGTGCCAGTCAAAAGCCTGGCCGCCACGTTCTGCACTAGCTGCAAGCAGCGAATATCAACCTCTGGAAGCCCTAGGTAGAGGGCATTGCAATAATCAAGGTGGTTGGTGACAAAAGCGTGGACCAGAGTAGCCAAATCATCCAGAGAGACCAGGTATTTCACCTGGGCGAAATTCCTCAGGTGGTAAAAAGAGGATTTGACCACGACCAACACCTGCGATTTCAGAGTCAGACCGCTGTCAAAAATAACGCCAAGGTTCTTCACCCGGTCTGAGGTAAACAGCTGGACACCATCAAGCCATAAGCCCGATGGTTGCCCAGCCCCTAAACCTAACCCCAGGTGACATGGGTCCACAATTAACACCTTGGTCTTATCCAGGTTCAACCTCAGCCAGCTGGCGCTCATCCAGTCTTTGATTTTGGCGAGACAGTTGTTAAAGATGGAGACTGCATCCTCCTGTCTGGGTAGAAAAGACAAATACTGTTGAGTATCATCTGCATAGCAGTGAAAACTCAAACCGTATTGTCTGATGATATCTCCTAATGGCAGCATGTACACTGCAAACAACAGTTGGTGACAAAATAGAGCCCTGTGGAACCCCACAAGACAGAGGGAGGGCATCAGAGGAATAAATTCCTGTGACAACCCTGTGAGATCTTCCTGTGAGGAAAGATTGGAACCACTTGAGGACTACTCCTGATAGTCCACAAAGAAGACGCAGGCGCGCCAAAAGCACACCACGGTCCACAGTGTTAAATACTACAGAGATCAAGAAGGACCAAGATGGTATACACCTTTCAATCTCTCACTATTAGGAGGTCATTCAGTACCCGGACAAGTGCGGTCTCCATACTATGTCTCTTCCTAAATCCTGACTAGAGAGCCTCATAGATACCGTGAGATCCCAAATAATCCTCCAGTTGCAATGCCACCACCCATTCAATAACCTTGCCTACAAAAGGCAGATTAGAGATAGGCCTGTAGTTAGCTAATTGGTTTGGATCTAGGGAGAATTTTTTAAGGAGTGGTCGAATGGCCACCTCCTTAAGGGGATCAGGAAAGACCCCCCTCTCCAAAGAGCCCCAGACAATTTCAGCTAGGATCAGGCAGATTGTATCAACACAACCAATTAATAAAGGGGTTGGGCCTGGATCCAAACTACAGCCAGGGAAGTGGAAGGAAAGGATGTGGAGGTTAGGCAAGGAGGTGACCTCAGTGGGGAAAGCAGTGGACCCCAGAGGAGGAGGAAGCGAATCCTGGTGGGGGACTCCATCGTAGGAGGGATCCAGCTAGGAACACAGGAGGGGGAGGACAGGGAGGTGAGGTGCCTACCAGGTGCCACGGCATGGAGGGATGGAAGGAAGATACTGGGGATCACTGGGAAGGCAAGACGGGAGGGTGAGCTGGATGTCATTATCCACCTAGGTACTAATGACTTGGCAAATGGGAGCCAAAGAGTTCAGGAAGAGTTTAGGAAACTGGGAGGGTCTCAAGCAAGTAGCTACTTCTGTCCTTTCTCAAGTACTACCTGTGAGAGAGGCAAGGAGAGCATAGGGTGCATGCACCAGGAACTTTAACTCATGGTTGAAGAACTGGTGCTGTGAGGAAGGGTTTGATTCATTGGTGACTGGGGACCCACCTGGAGGGATGGAGGTTTGTTCAAGCCTGACGGCCTGCATCCATCCTGGAGGAATCAAGCACTCAATGATAAGTTTAAATGCTACATTGACAAGCATTTAAACTAGCAAAGGGTGGCAGGCCAGCAGAGGACTGTACCTACTTGCTCACCCCCACAGCTAGTAGTGGAACCAGTGAACCAGAGGTGGCTATCTCTGCAAAGCAGTGTGCAAAAGATGGAGATTAGTGTCCAAAGGTGGATAAGCAGAAAGGGGCACAATTCAGCAGAAGGGCAGACAGCAAGGAGAACCAGGGATAAATGACAACCAAGAAGGGGCTGGAGTAGAACAGTGAAGCAGTCTAGGGAGGTCAAATCATGGAAAGCCATGTGTGCAAATGCCAGGAGCCTTAGCAACAAGATGGAAGATCTGGAGGCTGTCATGGTACAGTCAGACCTGGACATTGTGCCCATCACTGAAACCTGGTGTAATGATAACCATGACTGGGAGATGGCCATACCTGGCTACAACATATTCAGAAGAGACAGAGCAGGCAGGAAGGAGGAGGAGTGGCACTGTATGTGAAAAATGACATAAGGCCACACAGATCCAGGAGGAACAAAATGGGGAGAGATACTGTGGGTTAAGCTGGAAAGGAAAATGGGGCCAGCCATCGCACAGGTGTGGTCTATAGACCACCAGCCCAGGAGGAAGAAACAGATAGGGAGCAGTACTGCCATCAAAGGATGGCAGACAAAGTGAGGTGGTACTGGTTGGAGACTTCAATATACCAGGCGTGGACTGGAGCATCCCAGCAGCAGCATCAACTAGGAGCAGATTTATCCTGGACTCCTTCAGGGTGCCTTCCTCAAGCAACTGGTCATGGAACCAACTCGGCAGAAGGCAATACTGGACCTTGTGCTCACAAACAGGGACAGTGTGATGGGGGTAATAGTGGGGAGCACCTGGGTAACAGTGACCACCAGTCATTGTGGTTTGAAATCACAGAAAGAGCAGAACCAAACCACACAAAAACACGTATCCTGGATTTTAGGGGCAGACTTTGGGAAAATGGGAGATACTTGAAAGAGGCATTAAGAGATGGGACAGGAATCAGGGGTTGAGGAACAGTGGGCAGTATTTAAAATGGGGATTATAAGAACAACAGAATTATGCATTAAGCAGGTTAGCAAGAGGAAAAGGAAGAGGAGACCATTATGGTTTTCAAGAGGTAGCAAAGAAAGTGAAAGCCAAAAAGATTGCATTCAGGCAATACAAAAGACACAGGCAGAAGGGGATAGGGAGAAGTACCAGGAGAAACAAAGGGAGGCAGGGAAGTCAGTAAGGGAAGCCAAAGCTCAGACAGAACAACACATTGCAAAATCAGTGGGTAAAGGGACAAAACCTTTTACAGGTACATAAGTGAAAAGAAAGACAAAGGGAGGATAGTGAGACTGAAGGGGGAGGATGGGGAGCGTGGAGGATGACAACAATAAAGCTGACATATTGAACAGGTATTTCTGCTCAGTCTTTACTAAGGAAGAGGGGTAATGGGTCTGAAGGGGTACAAGGGGTGAGAATGGTGCAGAAATGGACACAAGTCCCTTTACACGAGAAAGGGTCCTGAAGGAACTGGAAGTAATAAGAGCTGATAAAGCAATGGGGCCAGATGGGTGCACCCCAGGGTCCTTAAAGAACTAAGAGAGGTGGTGGCTGAACCTCTGGCTATCCTGTTCAGCCAATCACTGGAAACAGGGAGGTACCAAAGACTGGAGGACAGCAGATGTAGTCCCTTATACAAAAGTGGGAAAAAGAGGAAGCAGGGAACTACAGACCAGTCAGCCTCACCTCGGTAGTGGGAAAGATCATGGAAGCACTACTGAAGGAGAGATTGGTGGAACATCTGGTTGTCAGTGGACTACAGGACCCAAGGCAGCATGGTTTCACCAGGGAGGTCATGTCAGACCAACCTCATTGAATTTTTGACTGGGTGACTAGGGAGGTGGATCAGGGAGGGCAGTGGACATGGCCTATCTGGACTTCAGCAAGGCCTTTGACACTGTGCCACATAGAAGACTATTACACAAACTGGGGAATATGGGTGTGGGCAGGACAGTAGTGTGGTGGGTAGGTAACTGGCTGGGTGGCAGGACACAGAGGGTGGTGGTAAATGGCTGTCACTCCACAGAGGGAAGAGTAACCAGTGGGGTACCACAGGGATCAGTGCTGGGACCGGTCCTATTCAACATCTTCATCAGTGACATTGCACAGGATCTAGAAGGCAGAATTTCACTGTTCGCTGATGACACAAAGCTCTGTAACAGAGTAGACACACCAGAGGGTGTAGACAGAATGAGAGGGACCTGCAGAAACTTGAAGAATGGTCAAGGGTTTGGCAGTTGAAATTCAATGTAAAGAGTGCAAGATAATGCATATGGGGCACAAAAACCTGGCACAATATATCAGTTGGGGGTGAGGATATAGCATGCACCAAGCAGGAAAGGGATCTTGGGGTTGTCATCTCTGATGACCTCAAGGTAGAAACAGTGTGACAAGGCATCAGGTAAAGCAAATAGGATGCTGGGATGTATAGGCAGGGGCATCACCAGCAGGAAAGGAGGTCATAATTCCGCTATACAAGACACTAGTGAGGCCCCACTTGGAGTACAGTGTACAGTTCTGGAGACCATACCACGTAAGGACATAGACAGGGTAGAGAAGGTTCAGAGGAGGGCAAACAAAGATGGTGCATGGGTTGCATCACAAGTCCTATGAAGACAGGTTGAAGGAACTGAACATGTACTCCCTGGAGGAGAGGAGGGAGAGGGGATATGATAGAGACATACAAGTATCTTACAGGGAGGAACAGGGTGCAGGAAAACACTATTTTTAAGCGAAAAAGATGTTTCAGGACTAGAGGGCATGGGATGAAGTTGGAGGGAGGACGATTCAGAGGAAACATGAGAAAGAATTTCTTCACAGAGCGGGTGGTGGACAAGTGGAACACCCTGCCAGAGGAAGTGGTGAGGCTGAAACAATCACAGGATTTAAGAATGCATGGGATAGACATAAAGGAATTCTAGAGGGCAGGGGTAAGGGAAACAGACTTCTAGGAAAACAAACTGAACTTACAAGCTCAAATGGGCAGACTAGGTGGGCCATAGGCCCTTATCTGCCGACACTGTCTATGTATCTATGTATCTATGTAGCTAATTGGTTGCATAGTCTGGACGATATCCATGAGTTGCAGCTGGTCGAAGTCCGACCAGGTAGGCTGGGTGCTCGTCTCCCCCCGCCAATCAATGCAGTCCCTTATGGGGAGTGCTGGGCCGTGCTGGTGCGGATGTTGCCAACCTTATCAGCAAAAAATCAAGCAATCTCATCACACGCAACCTGTGAGAAAATTCTTTGGGGCTGGAGACAGATCAGATTGCACAATCTGTCTACAGTCCAGAAGAGCTGAGCCAGTTGATTTTGAGCAGCAGAAGTCTCCCTGGACAGGAATTCTGCCTTCTTACTGGTGATTTCTGATTGATAGATTTTATAATGCTCCATCAATCTAAACCTGTCAACATCCAAACCAGACTTCTGCCAAGCTCTCTCCAGCCTTTGACCCGCTCTCCTCAGCTCCTTCAAGGAACCATCAAACCAGGGGTTCCTTGGGCAAAGAGTGAGTGGGCAAACATGAACCGGTGCAGTCTTGTCTAGGGCATCGCTCACTGCCCTGTTACAGGCCAGAACCAGATACCCTGGACTCATGCATTCTCTTGACAAACCTGATAGATCCAACACCGCCATAAGGCCTTCAGGGGTAATACCCCTTAAAGGGCGATACTGGATCATCTCCGTGGGGGCAGGCGTTTTAGGGAGATCCCCAAAACTAAACCTTATGTTGTGTTGGTTAGACCAGCCAACTCTTTCCACCCCCAAATCAGTGATCTCTGTCCCCAGGAGGAACACCAGGTCCAACTGAAGGTGGACATGTCTATGGGACCAGACGGGATACACCCCAGGGTTCTGAAAGTACTCGGGAAGGTGCAGGCTGCTCCACTGATTGCCTTGTTTAGCTGTTTGCTGGAAACCGGCATGGTTCCAGTGGACTGGAGAAGAGTTGATTTTGTCCCTCTACATAAGCATGGCAGCAGGGGAGAGGCTAACAACTATAGGCTGGTCAGTCTTATTTCAGTGGCAGGGAAATTCATTTAAATCCTGTTGGCTTCAAGACTATAGGCAGCACCGATTCAAGGTGGAAGTTCATGCCAAAGGAATCTGATTTCTTTGACTAGGTGATCAGGAAAATAGATCAACAGAGAGTTATGGACATAGTATATCTGAACTTTAGCAAGGCCTTCAACACTATGCCATACACAGGAGGCCGATAAAGAAATTGACCAGACAAGGCGTTGGATTCAAAGTGGTGAATTGGGTTAGAAACTAGTCAGTGGATAGGAGGCAGATGGTGGTGGTTAAGGGCACTCACTCTAAGGGTGGGAGAGTGGCTAGCAGGGTACCACAGCGCTCAGCAATGGGATCGGTTCTCTTCAGTGTCTTCATAAGAGACCTTGCAGAACAACTGGAAGGGAAGGTATGCAGATGACACCAAAATCTACAATAGGGTGGACTCGGGGCTGACAGTCAAGCAGTCATTTTCTGCTGACAAATTGTTAATTTTTGTTTGGTTTGTTTTTATTTAGAATGCTTAATGCTCTCTTGCACCAATCGTCCCTCCTTCAGTGCTACTGTTATGCCCAGCGTCGTCTCCCGCCATCCCTGGGACTTACCCAGCTCCATGTTCCCCACCTGGATGACCTGAGGGCCACTGGAGGCTGTCCCAACTCCTTTGGTGTAGTTGAAGTTTTAGTTCTGGAGTGGGAGCTTGGTTGGCAGTGTGGGAGCTGTGGTGGGTGGCATCCTGCACAGTCAGGATGTTTAATCCCCGTCCCCCCGAAGTTATATGGGCCCAGGACTGATACGTGGATGGATGTATGCATGTGTGCAACAGGTGTCAGGGGGACAGCGTTCCCCCTCCCTCAATTCGCTGGCTCTGCTTTGCACTGCTACCCGTGGTCATCCAGGTGGTGGTAGTATAGCAGAGTCCAGGCCTCCTCACTCCCCTGAGAAACAGTGTGTCCATTGGTATGCTCCACCATCCTCCCGTGACTTGGCTCTCCGATGACTCAGGCTCATTCCCGAACCTGGGTCCCTGGCATCGCAAGCTGTAGTGAACACCTCTCAGCCTAGCAGCTGACATCTGTCTCTGTTCCCCCCACTACTTCATCAGCATTGTGATCTCACTGACTGTGACATCAGTGGTGACTGACCTGGCAGCTACTGAGTGGCTGCTCCTAAGCAGCAGTGATGTCACAGTCAGTGAGGTCACAATGCTGATGATGTATTGGGGGCCGGGTATAGAGATAGATATGTCAGCTGCCAGGTAGAGTGCTGTCCCACGCATCTCGCCTACTATCAGGTAAACTTCTAAGTAACCAAAGGGAAAAGAAAAAGTACATCAGATATAAAAAAGTAATGGCTGACCGCTTTTAAAAACAAATATTAGTTTTAGACAGTACCACTAGCTCTTTAAATCTGTAGTGTTTGAGAGCTGCTTGCTGTGGCATGTCAAAATAAGTGCTTGAAGTGTTGTCGACTTCTCCCACGTTGCCAGTGTTTTGTTTCTGCCTATTTTATAATGTGCAGTTTTTCCGTGTTGTGTATATGAAAGTGTCATCACAGTGTTTACATCAAACGTGCATTTCGGTGAGAAACCGTGTTCTTTCAGAAACTATTCATGTTTGTCTGGATGGATAAGCTGTAACAGCTCTGTAAATTAATTTGCAGATTCACACTTTTCATTCTCCCTGACTTGCCTCTTAACAGACCTAAAAACAAGCTTACTAAAACCTACATAGAAAAAGAGTTAATTCTCTTGATAAAACAGTACATGTTTCACTGTAAATTAACCAACAATATTTCCATTTTTCAAATTTTACTGAACAAGGCTAACAAGATAACTGAAAAACAAAGTATATCAGCCAGAATGCAATTTAAATAAAAATAACTGCTTAGGGAAAAAGTAGTGTGTGTGTGTGTGTGTGTGTGTGTGTGTGTTTAGACATGGTTCACGCTGTACAATATGGCATGAAAAGGAATTCTTGGATAAAAGAATAATGCACTCCAGGGTGAGTGTCGTGCTGGGATAGCGACACGCCTTAGGTTGTTGGGCACAAGGCCATAGGCCGAGTGCATCGAAACACTCAGAAGTGACGTTATACCAGCACGACACACACCCTGGGGTGCATTATTCCTATTATACAATGGCTCATTTGTATTAAAAAAAAAAAAAAGATTAAGAAGTTAATTATAACTGCATTTTTTTGTAATTTTTTAGTGGGTAAGCATACTAACAAAAAATAATGCTGATTGTTTCTTGTTTCAGCCGGTAGGTGGAACTGCTGTACTGTGGGGCTCTGTGACTTTGCCCATTCAACCTTGCTTCCATTGTGTACAAATGTTTTTTTTTTATTGGACCCTTTTCTGCGCCTACGCGGACCCAGTAGACATGCCCTCCCTTGGAGAGTACGCCTCTAGCTCCACTGACCACTCCTACCCGCCTCGGAACACAGCAGTCCCTGCCTCACTGCCTCCTGGCTATGGAAGCTGGGGAAAGGGCGAGAAAACAAGCGTGTGGGTATGCGGGGTGGGGTGGGGTGGGGTGTTGCCTGTGTGCCAGCGTTGTACAAGCATGCCGCCAGTGCCAAATTTGGGGTTTCCTCCCAGCTCCCCTGTGAGCTCCTGTGTACTGTGGTCACCTGCCAGTGGGGATTTGGGGGCTTTTGATGGACTTTCCCTTGCCTACCCAGCACCCTGTTTTACTGCTACCCTTCTGAGTAACTATTACACCCCTTACTCTGTTCCATCCCTGCTTGAAACCATTAATATTTTTGCGCCCACCGTTCAGCTAGTAGGCTGTTCCATGGCTCAGTAACTGTCTCTGTAAAGTAGCAATTTCCATTCTGTATTGCTCCACGTTGTCAATGGGGAAGACAGTTAATACAGATGGGTAATGTGGTCTCCTACTGGGGTAATGGTACAGCTCAAAGCTGTCACATAGCATAGAACCCTAAGGATGTGAACATTCTGAATACAGCATTACCTCGGTGTGAAAGGGTTGAATAAGGCCCTGTCCCATTTGTTATTTAGAAAGAGTTTAAATGCGAGGATCTGTTTTGTCCTCTCCTTTTCTGCCTTTTGTCTTTCTGGTTGCACAACCAAATGTTCTTATGAGACCTAGGGAACTGATCACTCTTGATGGTCTTGCGATTCTCTCTCTCTCGCTATCTGTCTACCTTCACTTGACCCCCCCCCCTTGCATATCTGAGGTTATAAAATATATGTGAAACTGTGATACTGGGATTCCTTTGTTTTGAACTGTGTAAAGTTATACTGTTGAAATGATTGCAAAAAGCTGTTTGGAACTCAAGGGGGTTTAACCTTGAGATGCAGCACAAATTCTTTTGCAGCGCTGGGAACAGGAAATCTATTCTGGGACACCACTATGTTCTATTTTGTTGCTTCTGCAAGGAAATCAACAAAGTTCTAATGCATTTTATGAGAAACTGGATGTCTGTTAATGAGCTAATGTTGCAGAAGTTAATTTCCAGGTAAAGACTTTTTACAAAAAGAGCAGCAATGTTTTGTTGGGTGAGAGACTGAAACTTGGAATTAGAGATACTCTCAGACATACTAACATACTAAAATGCCAGCAGAATAGGCCTAACGGTCATTCGTGTCTGCTCGTTTGGTTATCCCCCACCCTGGGAGCTGACCTTGCTGCCCCCCTCTCCCTCTCTGGCTTCTCCCTTCCCAGTCCCGGATATTCTCTCTGCACTGGTTTTTGCTTCCAGAACCTTTCCCCTGTACCTATCCACCCCTCTTGAACCCCTCACTGTCTCTGCCTCCACCAGCCCCCTGGGCAGCGCATTCCATGGCTCTACACCCTCTCAGTGAAGTAGCACCTCTTCCTTTCTCCCTGAATCTCCCCCTCCAGCTTCCACCCATGCCTCTAGTTGCCCCCTTCCTTCGGAGCACCCTGACCTCCCCATTTACCCCTTCATGTACCTGAAGACCCCATCATGTCCCCCCAGTCCCTTCTCTCTTCCAATGTGTACATATTTAGCTCTTTGAGCCTCTCCCCATAGGTCTTATCCCCCAAGCCCCAAATCATTTTGGTTGCCCTCCTCTGGACCCTCTCCAGGAGTTCAATGTCCCTCTTTAAATGTGGCCTCCAAAACTGCACGCAGTACTCAAGGTGCGGCCTCACCAAACAGTTATACAGTGGGTTATCACTTCCCTCCTTCTGGAGGTGATCCCCCTAGCGATGCATCCAAGCATCCTGTTGGCCTTTGCCGCTGCCCTCCTACAAGTCTCCGAGTTGTTCATCTTGACATCCACCACCACCCCTGGTCCCTCTCAGCCATCGAGACTTGTAGCATTTCCCCCTCCAGGGTGTACACTTGGCCCGGGTTTCTGGCTCCCAGGTGCAGTACCTTGCATTTCCCTGCATTGAACCTCAGCTTCCACTTTCTAGACCACCTTTCCAGAGCCTCCTGGTCCCCCTGTAGGGCCACCCTCCCTTCCTCCCCATCCACCACTGCCCCCCAGTTTTGAGTCGTCACTAAGAGACTCATCTCACTTCTGATACACTTCCTTATGTCAGAGACGTAGGCGTTGAACAGGAGGGGCCCAAGAACCAATCCCTGAGGGATTCCACTAATGACCCTCCGTGGCAATGAGACTGTCCCGCCAACCACAACCCTCTGGGTCCGGTCCTGGAGCCAGTTGCCTATCCATCCAATCCCCCACCCCCATTTCTCCCAGCTTATCCAACAGGCCCCCGTGAGGAACAGAGGCAAACGCCTTGCTGAAGTCAAGAAAGAGGACATCCACTGATCTACCAAGGTCCAAGGCACTCATCACCCAGTCATAGAACTCCACAAGGTTTGTCTGACACGATTTCCCCAGGCGAATCCATGCTGTCTATCTTCCAGGCACTCCAACTTTTCTAGGCCCCCCCCAGTCTCTCCTTGACAATGCCCTCCATCATCTTGCCCACTACTGATGTCAGGCTGGGCCTGTAGTTCCCTACCACCTCTCTTGATCCCCCCCCTTGTGGATAGGCACTATATGCGCCACCTTCCAGTCCTGGGGCACCCACCCTGTCCTCAGAGAGATGCTGAAGAGCTCCGCCAGGGGTTTCGCCAGGACATCCGCCAGTTTCTTCAGCACTCTGGGATGTAGTTTATCCGGCCCTGGTGCTTTCTCCGTCTTAAGGGACCTGAGGGCTTCCCTCACTCTCTCTGCCGTGATTTCCACCTCCGCTACCTCGTGTCTCTGCTTTGCCTTCCCCCCCAACTGCCAGTGCTGCCCCCCCAAGACCCGCCGATCGATAAGGATCCCCCCTTCTCAGTTTCACTGTCTCCTCCCATGTATGATGCAGTCCCCCATTTTCGTTGGTGAAAACTGAGTGAAGTACTCATTTAGTACCTCAGCCTGCTCCCCCGGGTCTTGTGCCCATCCCTCCCCTGTTTTAATCCTGCTAATCTGCCCCTTCACCCTTCGTTTTTCCCCAATGTATCTAAAGAACCCCTTGTTCCCTCTCCTAATTTCCCTGGCCAGGTTCTGCTCCTTCCTTGCCTTAGCCGCCCTCACCACCCTAGTGGCCCTTCTGGCCATCAGCTCGTACTTCCCTCAGTCCCTTTCACTCCTTGAGCACTTGAATTGCCTATGGGCCACCTTCTTTCCCCTCACCACCTCCTAAACCTCCCTGGTCCACCAGCAGGGTTTTTGGGCCCTACTGCATTTTTGTCTTACTCTTGCGCAGGGTGCTGGTAGCGTCCTGCACCCCCCTCCTGATAATTTCCCACCTACTATCAGTGTCCATGTCTGGCCCAATCCCATCCAAGTGCTCCTTAAGGATCCTTTCCATTTCCTTGAAATCCGCCCCCCTGAAGTCAGTTACCTCCATCTTTGTGCAGCCTTCTACCCCTCCTAGGTTCAGGCAGAACCAGACCGTGGCATGGTCGCTTCCCGCCAACGGGTCCCTTACCTCCAGGCCCCCAATCTGGTCACTGTCTGCCAGAACTACGTCCAGTATCCGCTTCTCCCTGGTCGGTTCCCCCACCTGCAGAGTTAGGAACGCGTCCTGAAAGACATCCAACAACCTCTGTTCCCTGGCCACCGAGGACATCATAGTCTCCCAGTCTGTTCCTGGCATGTTTAAGTCCCCCAACACCACCACCCTTCCCCTTCCCAATCTGCAGTGTCTCCCAGCATCTGCCACCAGACTCTCCTCCATCTCCTCCGCCAGCGCAGGGGGTCTATACACCACACCTATTTTTACTTTCTTGCCCCCGTTATCAAGGTGACCCAAATCGCCTCCACAGTTCCCGCCGCCTCCTCCACTCCTCCTATGGCAATGCAGTTTTTGACTATTATTGCTACCCCTCCTCTCCTTCCCTCCCCCCTGTCCTTCCTGAACATCATGTAACCCTCCAGGTTCAGGTCCCAGTCATGCCCTGTGGTGGCCCAGGTCTCAGTGACCACTGCCAAATCCGCCTCTCCCTCAGTTAGCATCGCCTGGAGCTCAGGCATTTTATTGCCCAAGCTCCTGGCATTCAGCAGGACTACCTTCCACCCTTTCCCTATACTTCCGTTTCCCCTGCTCGTGTTCCCGTGGAGATTCCATCTTCCCCTGGTCTGCTCCTTACCAGTCTGCCTTTTCCTGCATTCCTCCAGCTCCCCGGGGGGGTGGAGACAGAGTCCCTCCTTTATCGGACCCCCCTCGACAGCCTTTTCTCCCATCCCTCCCTCTTTCACAAGTTTAAACCCCACCTTTCACCAATGAACCCATCTATTTTCAACTTGAGGATTTCCTTCCCCTCCGAATTGAGATGGAGCCTATCTGTAGCATACAGCCCCTTATCCTCCCAGGTCTCCTTCCTGTCCCCCATCAACCCATACCCTCTGGCTCCACACCACTCCCTGAGCCACTGGTTTATCACCCTAATCTTCCTCTTGTGTTCCCCACTAGCCCTTGGCATCAGCAGGATTTCCGAGAAGGAAATTGCGCATCCTATATCATGACAGACCCTGGCAAGCTCCCTGTACCTTGCCTGTATCTCTAGCTCACTATTTCCCTCAATGTCTTTGGTACCCAGGTGGACCAGTATGTCCGGGGAACCTCCACAATCCTTTTGTCAGCTGATATACCTCATGCTTGGCCCTGTGCACCATTAGTCCAGGGAAGCATTTAGTTCTAACCGGGCAGGCTTCTCCTTCCCTATCGCATTTGATCCCCCTGATCATGGAATCACCCAGCAGGAGCACTCTGGCCGCCCCTTCTCCATTTCCCCCTTCCATGTCCCTCATCCTTTCTACCAGCCCTCCCCAGCGGCTCCTTGCTCCTCCTCCTATCTGGGTGCCACCAGCCATCCCCTCCTTATTTACCTGGCCACCCCCTTCCCTCCAATCCTATGCCTCTCGTCCACTTGAGTATCCTTCTGTACCTCGATACCCCCACCATTACTGCTCGTGACTGGTCCTTCCCCCCCAATCTGCTAAACTAGCCTGGCTCGTCCTCCCTTCCTTCCCGTCTCTGTTCAGCCCCTCCTTGCCTGTCGTACTCCCCTGGCCTAAACCCTCAGCTCCCTTTACTGTATCCTCCTTGTACTTCTGGTCTTTCTCCTTGCCCTTTCCTTCCAACTGGTCCTTCTCCTTGTGCTTTCCTCCCTCTGCCCCCTTCCTGCTCTGATCTCCTGCTCCCCTGTTTCCCGCATTCCAAGTTCCCCCCTGTTCCTCCTGCTGTTCGGCCCCTACCTCCACCCCCTACTCCCTTTCCATCTCTAACCGCCCCTGTCATGGCTACATCACCCCCCTCATCCTCAAGCAGAAGAAGAGTATTGAAGCGGTTATTGAGCTTAAGGTCTGATCCACCTCACCCCATTGCTTCCTTCTGTCCAGCCCCAGCCATCTGCCTACTTCCCTGAGAATGTCCTCCCTTTGGCCCCCGTCTGTGAGGGTCCCCAGTTACCTGCCTGCTTCCTTGGTAGTATCCTCCTTTTGGGCCCCATCTGCCAGGGTCTCTATGTGACCCCAGAGTACTCTCCTGCACTCTTTTCCCTATGCCCCCGCCCGTAGTGCTTGGTGCAACCCCGTGGGAAAGCCCCTGCCCTATTCCCCAGCTGTCTCCTAATCCCCTCAACCTCCTCCCTAAGCTGTGCCAGCTGGTAGCACACTGGGCAACCACCAAACTTCCAAGCCCAGTCCAGTATCATGGCTGCCTCACACCCTGTGCACCCCACCACCCTCCCAAAGATGCCGGCCCTAATGACTTGTAGTCCCATTCCCCTCTAAGTAGGTTTCCTTGGGTGAGCCACCAGGTTCCCCACTAGTCCAAGATACACCCCTACCCACTAATCAGGTCACCCAGTAATCCTAGATACAGTCCCACAGTAAACAGGTACCCCTGTTACCAGGTGCAGTACAACACAGTAAACTTTTATAAGGGAAGTGAACAACTCCCTAAGCTCCTCTCTCCCAGCCTTTAAACTCAACCCCCAGTGGCTAGAACTACATGAGCTGCACCTAAAGCCTTTTCCTCCAATTGCAGGGCAGGTGTTCCTCTATAAATCAGCCGAGCTCTGGGGACGGCGGGATTGAGGCCTACATGCAACTCTCTCTTTCGAGTGTATCAGCCCTGTGTCTGCCCCTCCAAGCACTGCAACCAAAGAAACTGCCCCAGTTAAATCCCACCAGATAGGTTTTAAATCAGAAGAAATAGGCCTCCACAAACGCAGCCTTCTACACAGTAAAACATCAAACAAATGAGCCCACTTATAGCCACAAAAACAGTTTTCAAACTTCCAACAGCCCCAAAAACAATACCCTGCTATCCCCTTAGAAGTAGTAAGAAAGAAAAGAAATAACCTACCAAGTAAAGTCCACAAGAAACCATGTAAAAACAACAAGGAGGAGCTACTGTACTGGAACAGATCTGCCCCTTCCCCTTCCAGTTACGAAGGACTTCGTTTTCTCTGTTTGTATTACCTTTGTAAATAGTTATACTGAACAATTTTTATGTTTTATTTTACTGTTATTGATAATAACAAAATGTTACTTGTGAATTTTACAACTGCTTCTGGTCTTCTATGCTTCCTGACCTATGTCTCGACGACACTCAGTTTCTGTGGTACCAGTAGAGGGGTAGGAAGCATAGACAGAGTTTTCTGGAAGATTTGTCTGTTTTTTTTATTTTTCTTCTCAGGATTGTGCAACTCTTGGGCAGGTTGGGTCTTCCTGCTTGCAGGGAGCACCCCTAAATTTAGCATTCATGCCTGTTAAGCTGAGGCTTTCAAACTGATGAGTCTGTTAGCAGATTCATATTCCAGTGCCTGCAATGCCTAGACGGGGACCACTGGCCATAGCAGGGTGATTTTCTGAATGATACGTCTATGAGGAGTTGTTAGCCTGGCGTCTCAGGTAAGTAAAACCTTTTTAATTTCTTGTGGAATGGCTTAGTCAGACAGTTAGGTGGGATTGTGTTTTTTTTCTTCTGTCTCTGTCCCCCCCACCCCACCACCACAGTGCCTAGTACTAGTGGTTACTAGCTTGGTTTTTGGTGTTAGGCAGTTGTCGGGGAATTTTTTCCCTAGTCCCTTACTTTTATGTCGCCAGCTGTATAATATGGTCTGTTTTTCTTCTAGTCCCTTACTTTTTCGTTGCTATCTCTGTAATAGAGGAGAACTGGGGTTTTTCTTGTGACCGATTCCTCCCTTAGAGTATGTAAAACTTAGCTTGTCTGCTTAGTTTCCAGACAGGTGCCATTTGTGCCATAGGGCACCTTTTCTAGGCTGTGTGGTTTGCTCATTGCCAAGTTCTCCTGTTGAGCCAGGGACAGGGATAGAGCTCCAGTTTTAATCTAGAAGTGAATTATTTTTTATTGAGCTTAGCATCTGCACAAAGTATGCTCTTGAAAGTTTGATAGCTCTGGGGACACCCTGGGCAGGAGGGGCATTTCATATTTCCCTGCCGGGCTGTTGCCTCATCAAGTCATCAGTGGCGCATTGGTGTCAGTACAAGGACCCTAGTTGTCTTAGAGATGTGCGGTCACATCAGCGACAGGGAGAACTAATCTCTCTCGATGTGGCAGAAGCAGAGCACCTGGGAGCAATGTGTCAGATGGAATGTTGTCCGCCCATGACCAGGTAGGAAAACTTGTTCAGCAGAATCTGGGGCTGAAATTTCAGGTAGCCCAACTGCCTCAAAGCTGCTTCAAGCGATGGGGTCCAGAAATGGTAACAATAGACATCATTTCTTGGGCCAGTTTCCACATGACTGCTACAACACAGTGTTCTCCATGAGACAGACTACCTGTTTTCTTGGTGCCGTTACCTGCCGTGGAGGATGCCCTACACTGCTTCTGTTATCCAGGCTAGTCTTAAGACTGCTTGTTTGGTGGGACAGCCCTAAGAATTTTCCTAGGGCGCTGCTCATCGGACTCCTTTGGAACCAGAATTTGACTCCGTTGCCAGCCTCTCGGGCTTGAGAGGCAGTCCTAGACTAGACCACTGTGTGCGTAAACTGGAGCCCTCAGGTGCAATGTCTGTGACTCTCCTGTTGATGAAATCAATGTATTTAGCTTTGATTTCCTTCTAGGACCAGTTCGGTCGTAGGCGACAGTGAGCTTGGGCTTGCTGGGGAGGCGCAAATTGTGGACTGCTCTTGGAACTATCCATAGCATCTCGGTGAGTGGAGGACTCCTTCATATTTGTGACAGTAGTTCTTCTAGCAGGGAGCTTAATGTACAGACTTGCAGGCTATGTCCCAGGGGCGTGGTTATTAATCCCAGAGGTATCTGCTGTGCTGTGCAGGAGGTCCTGATCAGCCTCAGGTCCACCAGTTTATGTCAAGGACAATTCTCAGGTGTCAGGGTTCTTCAGTCAATGTCCATGCCTGTGGGCAGAGGTGGTGGATGTGTTGTTCCATCAATGGGATACTAATAGAGAGAAGCTGTTTTTACCATTGTTTTTTCTATTGTTGCCGGGGGTGCAGCATCCTTCACCTGTCGAAAGAGAGAGCTAGCTCAAGAAGCCATGGTTATCAGTCTGGTCTCTTGTCTATGCAGGCATCATCCTGGCATGGTGACATAATCGGTAAGGACTAATAAAGATGCGATGCAGTGGCAGCCGGGCTGCGGAGAGGAGACTTCAGACTGGGGATGGCGGGGTGGGTCCTCAGGTGCCTGGAAGGTATTTTTCTTGGCGTTTTCCTTTTGGATCAGAGCTTAACATATTCGATCCAGCTAGGCTATACTACTAAAGATCTCATGCCCTTTTTCTACAGGTGGGAGTGGACAAGGCATAGGGCTAAGCACCCTCGGGGGTCTGGTATCTGTTATGGTGTTGTCATCATCCACGAGGAGTTGCTAGGGGGCCATTGCAGAGGTTACTCCTTTTATCTTCTCTCAAGCACTAGTGGGATTGACTCATTTTAGTAGCCCTTTGCTCCTCCATGGTACCGGCACTGGATGTTACACGTCCTGTGCAGAGCATCTGTTGGCTGTGCTGTTAGTCCCATTAGATCTGCTGTTTTAACTGTGTTTTCATGTTTGCGATTGCTCAGTCAGGAGGCCTTGCAGTCTTCAAACAATTGTTACACATGGAATCTTGTGTTATACCCATAGGGGCCAGGTAGTGTATACCTCCACAGATCAGAGAACAGTAGAAGTTTTGACATGGTTGACTTGTTCCTGGTGTATTGCCTTTGCATTCTTTTGAGACAGCAAGGGGAGTAATACACCCCCTGAAATCACCTTAGCCAGGTGAGCAAGGTCAGGGATTCATGTGTGTGATGGAAAGGAGGGACTCGCTTTGAGCAGAACACCTTCTTCCGGGGTGATCATAGCTCCATGGTTGAGAGGACCGTGATACTAGTACAGAATTCTACAGCCGAGTATGTAATTGGCCCTTCATGGCCTTTTCTAAGGTTTTGCACAATGGAGGTCCAAAGTGCCACTGTATGGCTTTTGGCATGGAACTTGACAGAGGACAGCATTAGATGAATCCAGTTACTACCTGTAAGGGTCATATATGGGACAGTATACTTCCCTGCCCTACACTAGACGAGTACTGTGTTTTAGAACCCATATGTATTATTTATTTTATTAATTTATTTAGTTTTTGTTGATCTGGAAGGAGGACTAGACAATTTTTTTGCCTATTTTTAGCCTCGTCCTGGGGGAAGGGGATACAGATGGATGCCAACTGAAATTGAACCAGACTTTTTTTTTTTAAACTACCTTACTCATTGACAACGTTAAGTGATACAGAAAGGAGAAATTCCTTTATACTTGTAGTAATTTCCTTTTCTGTTAGCTCCAGCGTTGTCAGTGGAGCCTTGCCCTGGATTCGCTGGCTCTTCGGAAAAATATTGTCATATATTTATATATGCTTGTATTTGTAAGTGTGCTATAGTTTTTCTGTTGCAGGATTTATCTGTTCTGGATGTTTAGTACAGAAAGTTCAATTTATGTACTAAGTTAATAGATTATGACATCCAGATTATTGAAGTCAAGTTCGGCTGTGGATCCAGCATGGGACCTCACCACTGACTTTTTTTTTTTTTTTTTTTTTATCTTTTACCAACTGTGATATGCTGTTTGTGTTCGTGACAAGCACTTGAAGTTTGGAAGACCACTACATTCAACAGAACTAGCTGATGATCTCTTGCACAGAGAGGAGGTCAGGATGAGAAGGGTTGGCTGTGCTATGGTCCCTCAAGACAAGGTAGGTCTGTGTCATTTTTTTCAGTCATATTTAGTCGATTTATATTTATTACAGTGCAGAAAAGAAGCACAGATAAGATGTGTCGACGGCTATGATTTCATCTTTAAAGATAAGGTAGGTCTCTGTTTTTTCCAGTCATACCAGATTTTATGGTGTATATGTTATTTTTATGAGAATTCAACTAGGAAGGTGAACATTAATAGTGTATATATTTTGAGTGATATGTAACCCCTAGATGGCGCTATCCCAGGGGCTACTACCCCTGCCTGATTTGCCACTAACAGGTTGAGGGGCCTGGATCCAATGGCGGGTGCCTCCACCCAGAGGTCAGGGTTTGCAATAGTTAAACTAACTTGGTCACAGCCCTCTGGGACACTGCAACCCCTTTCTTCCCACTAGTGGCCACACAATATCAGAATTACCTTCACAGTATACTTACCCCCAGGTCTGGTTCCGGCACTGGGACCTCCTGTGAAATGAGATACAGTGCAACAATCACAGTACAGTACTTTAACATAGACAAATACCTCAGGCAGTATAACTTTGCTGAAACAAGCAGCTCTGATTTATTTAGGGGATATAACAAGGACAGGGAAATCAGGTTAATTAGCTTATCACTCTAATAATCTACCTATGGCTCTGTGCAGCAGGCTATCCCTATCAGTTACTGTCCCTGGGTACCCAAGCCCTAGTGGCTGTCAAACCGTGGCAGCTGGTAGGGCCCTTTCACACAGAGAAAAGGAGAATTAAACAGTCAGCAATACAGTAATTCCATTTGGATTTAATGTGGCAATTCAACAGGGCGACCCTGAATTAGTACTCACGACCTCCAAATAAGATAGGGTCCTTCAATGTCAGCAGGGCTCACTTGAGGTACACAAACCTCTTCACACATTTATATAAAAGAAAGCACTATACCAGGCAGGCTGCATCTGTATCCGATGCTAATTACTGCACAATGCCGGAGAACACACAGCAGATTCAGTTCCTGACAGACCGAAAGTGCAATTTTCAGCAATTCTTCCAGTCTTCTACAGGGTGAGCCTGGTTTCTACTCTTCAGAGATCCTTGATTCTTTTCACAGGACGGATTCAGTCTAACAAGCTGCAGACCGAACTCTGGGCCTTACACACGTTTTGACTAAAACTGCACACTGAAAAAGCACAGGGCTCCTTCCTTCTTCACTGCCAAGCTCAACTCCAACTCCAACCGACAAAACCGGGCATTTCCTTTGAGTTCCTCCCAGTTCTTGACTGGATTGGCTGTCACTCACAATAGACTGCTGCTGTTGGTCCAAAAGGCACTGAAGTCTAAACTACATCTCCAGAGTCACTGCCCATACAATCCTCTTGTGGCTGGCTCAGATTATGAGTCAAGTTCTGATTAAGTCAGGCACCATTTTAGAGCTAGCTTACCCACACTGATTGGTCCAGTTCAGCAGTTCAAAACTAGAATGGGGAACTAGCAGACACAGTTCTGACTGCAAAGAAAGCAGGTTAGACAAACTGTAATTTCATTATTACTCTAAATAATTTCTGGCAAACAGTTACATCTTTCAGATAGGTTCCCTTTGCACTCCTAGTGACTGCAAAAATGAAGTGAATTGGCAGCAGCTCGAGTGGTACTCAGAGAAGCACACAGTCCCCCATACAAACTAATTATGTCTGCAAGCAGACAGCTCTTAAAGAGACAGTACCAGAGGCTCTAAAACACTCACTGATAAATGGCTTAAATGCCAAACACCATTCAGGCTTGGAGCATTCAAAGCAAGCTCCTGGAAGTCTTTTGGAACCCCCATTTGCAGAGGTTACACCCTTCCTAGCCTGGGAAAGCTTGAGCGTCCGGCGTCAAACAAGTACCTATAAGTTTCAACTGCAACCATATACATTTGCATTAGGCTCGCACATGTAATCATCAGTCAATATATCATTTTACCAAGAACACATTTCTGAAACATTGCAGTCGTCCTCTTTACACAGTATTACATACATTGTACCATAACTCAAGTTATTATCTCTTGTACATGAAACCTGAAGAGGGGCCCTTCCTATCAGTTACCTTGGGGCTGGATGGGGCAGGGCACCATATAAGGGCAACACAAGTAACTTGGTTAGCACTGATGCTCAGTTTGGGCAATGAGCTCGGGGACACATACACTCCTTTATGGACAACATTGAGAGCAAGTCCACAGGCTCCCAAGTGAATCATAACTGAGGTGCACCACAGGCTTTACAGCTCGACCAGTCTTTCTAGGGGAACTGTTATAGTCTCTGCACTCTGAGCCTCATTTTCAGCATTGTCCTCACTTGTCAGGGAGTCTCCATGGGGTAGAGAGGCTAGGAACTTGGGGCACTTTCAGCTCCAGGAGTTACAGTTTCTGAGTCCACACATTTGGCTTGCATGGAGAGCTTTCGGACACTGGCAGTGGACTGTCAGGGCACTCAAAATACTCTTCTTGTTGGTGTATCACCAGTCTGCCCCAATCTATCATTTTCCTCCCTAAAGCTCAAACAGTTCAACCATGCACAATGATTCCATTTCATCTGATCTGATGCTTTGCACTTCACTTTCTGGGAGCATTGGCTCCAGGGATGAAGCTGGGGGCTTAGACAGTCCAGAAGGCCCAGCTTTGTCTCCAGTATTGACTAGGGATTGCCCGAAACAATTGACTCAGTTAAGTAAGAAGGATAGTATTCAAAGTCACTCTCACTTTCTTCTGATATGGACTGACAGTCATGCTCAACTGGGACTTGTGGAGGGAACACTTTAACTTTGCTTCTGTGGTGCAGACTTTCTTGATCTTTTCTTAGCAGCAGCTCTAGTCACTGGTCCAGAGGGGCATCTTCTGGGGCTCAGACTCAATCAGGATTTGTCAATGGGCAGTAAATGATTTCTATGCATTGTTTTTACATCTTTTGAATTATTCTCAGGCCTTACTTTGTACACTGGCAGATCATCTAGTTTGCCCACTACAATGTGAGGGAGATGGTGCCATCTGTCAGCAATCTTGTGCTTGCCATGCAGTCCCAGATTTCTTAGCAATACCAGATCTCCCTCCTGGAGTTCCTGTGCTTTCACCTTTTATCATACCTTTCTTTGTTGGCCAGATTTCTTTTGGCAGCCATGGTTTGAGCCAGTTAGTACGCATGAGTTAGCTGGGCCTTTAACTTTGCACATACTGTAAATAGTTGTCAGCTTGAACCCCATCGGAGAGACCCCAAAACACACATCTACTGGTAGTCGAGCTTCTCTTCCAAACATCAGGCGGTAGGGGAGAATCCAGTGGCATCACTTTTGGTGCAGTTATAAGCATGTACCAGGGTGCTAATTTGTTGGCTCCATCTAGGCTTGTCCTTTGGGTGCAGGGTGCCTAGCATATCTAGCAAAGTGCGGTTGAAACGTTCAGGCTGTGGGTCCCCTGGGGTGGTAAGGAGTGGTTCTGGACTTGCCTCCCCACAGAAAGCATCTCTTTGATCAGACGACTCTCAAAGTCTCTCCTTGATCAGAATGGATTCTTTGTGGAGCCCCATAGTGAACAAAAAGTTTTCTACAAGTACTTTGGCCACAGTGGATGCTTTCTGGTCTTTGGTGGGGAAGCTTGGGCATATCTCGTGAAATGGTCAGTGACCACCAGCACATTACTGATATTTCTTTGATCTGACTCAAACTCAGAAAATCAATACAGACCAGCTCCATGGTTGCACTGGTGGTGATGTTAACAAGGGGCAGCCCTCTGGGGCAAAAGCTTTCCTCTGTAGCTTAGCGACCACAAGTTAAATGTGTTGCTCACATCAGCCCCCATCTTAGGCCAATAGAATCTGGATCTCACCAAGTCAAGTGTTCTGTCTATACCAAAGGTGCCCCATGTGGTTGTGCAAGGACCTCAGTACTGAGTCTCGAAAGGCAGTGGGCAGCACTAGTTGTTGTTTGTCTACTTGTCCCCTCTGTCTACTGTTTCTCTGTACAACAGTTTATTGATCAGTTTCAACTTAGGACCTTCTTTGTATAACAGTGCAGTTCTCAAATCAGTGGGCGTAATTTGGACACATCTTTTCCTGCATAGAGGGCTTCTAAAGCTGCTTTGATCATGGGATCATGGGATTGAGCCCGCGAATACTGTCATTGTCCAGCTGAGGCAGCACCAATGTCTATTGCAGAAAAGTGGCACAAGCAGCAGGTATGCAATTCTCAGAGGCTCCCAAGCAATCCACCATGCAGTCCACTGCGTCCGTGGACATTGTTCCTCCTGTCAAACTTCCGGCAGAGTGCCGAATGTCAGGTTCTGCAATCGGACCCAATCATTCTGGGGAACAGGCCTCCGGGAGAGCATCAGCATCTATGTGGTTCAGACCTGCTCGGTATTCGAGAGCATAGTCATATGTAGATAATGCAGAAAGCCACCTATGGCCAGTGGCATCCAACTTAGCTGAGGTCTGCACATAGGTCAAAGGATTATTGTCAGTTTTACTAGTATTTTAGCCCCATACAAGTACTCATGGAATTGGTCAACAATAGCCCACTTCAAAGCTAGGAACTCTAACTATGTACAGGATAGTTCTTTTCGGATGGGGTCAGGCTTCTACTGGCAAAGGCCACTGGTCTCAGGCCATTCCCGTGCTCTCTTGGTACAACACAGCCCCAACCCTTGCAAGCTAGCATCAGTGTGCAGGGCGTAAGGTTTTCTTGGATCGGCATGAGCCAGCACTGGAGCATGGGTAAGTTGATATATGATCTCATGAAAAGCAGTCTCACAATCAGGGTCCAGCGGGCCCAAATACTTCACTTGGATGAAAATACACTCTTTCAGTCTTGAGGGACGCTGACTTTGGTATTTTTATGTGGGTTGGGGATACCTTGAGTAAGGTTAAGTAAAGGCGGATCACTCTTGAATAGTCCTTGATGAGCGCCGATAATAACCACAGAATCCAGGAATCTTTGCAGTTCTTTTAGATTTTGGGCTGTGGCCAGGTGGTCAAGGCCTCAACTTTACTTGGGTCGGTCTCTATTCCTCGGTGGATACTATGTGTCCCACATACTTTACTGATGTTTGAAAGAATTGACACTTATCAATGGACAGTTTAAGGCCAAAGTCCTCCAGTCGGTCCAATACCTTAAATAATCTGCTTTTCATGTTCCTCCAGTGAGCTGCCAAACACAATAACATCATCTAGGTATACCAGGCACTCTAGTAAGTTCATGTCCCCCACTGCACGCTCCATCAATCGTTGAAAAGTGGCTGGGGCACCTGAAATCACGAGGCATCCTCATGAATTCATAAAAGCCAAGCGGACAGATAAAGGCAGTCTTCTCCACGGTCCTCTGGGGCCATCGGGATCTGGTAGTACCACTGCGGAGATCCAGCACAGAGAACCACTTGCTCCGTTTAGGCAGTCCAAAGCATCCTGAATGCGGGCATTGTGTACTGATCAGGATAGTCCGCGGTTTAAGTGCGATAATCCACACATCCTTACTGTTCCATTCTTTTCCTCACTACACAATGGGGAAGCATAAGGGCTTCTGGATTCTTGTATTACACCAGCAGCTAACATCTCTTGCAGATGCCGTCTCTCACATCATCTATGTCAGCAGGTGCCAGGCGTCGAGACCTCTCACGAAATGGTCTTTCGTCATGCAGCGGATATTGTGCTCAGCTCCTTGCAGCATCCACATCCCATTCCTTTAAAGAAAACACCTGGTCTCTCGGGCAAGCTTCTCACTGATCCTCACTTTCCATTCAGCTGGCAGCGGGGAGTCGAAATCAAACAAGTCAGGCGTTACTCTGTCATTATTCCTTGAACTCTTGCTGCTGGGTAGCACTGCAGTGTCTGCACAATGCACATTAGCCAGGATGCAACCTCTGTTTACTCAGAATGTCTCTTTCAGACACATTATGAACTTGACCATTACCCTTCTGGCATAAGCATGGGCTCTAGCGGGCAAAATACTAAGCTTGACCAGCAGTCCCTCTGGCAATTTTCCATCGCCTGGTGCATCCAACATTAATATTTTATTCTTAACATCCTTTCTGATACGGACCTCTCCCTGTAAGGTACACTGGGCATTTGGCGCCAAGATCAGAGACTCAGGATCCTTCTTCCATACAATTCCGACTGGTTCCTCTGGTTCTGTTTTTTCAGCATCTCTCTGTGCCTCATAGGCCTTCTTAATTAAAGCCGGAACTCTTAAAGCTCTACTAGTCTTTGACCCCTGTTTTTCATAACTACAACTGTGCCAGCCTTCCGAACATATGAGCATTTGTTCCAATCAACAAAGGACACCATCATACAGTCCAGTGGGGGACACACTAAGGCTAGGGTCTCTACTTGTTCGCCACTCCAGCCACGGAGGTGGGAAAGACAGCCAAATTCGGATATACCGGAATAGGGTAGGCCTTCTCACTTAACCCCATACATGCAGTCCTTCTAATGGTTGTAAGGTACGTCTGACAAATGCTTCTGATACCAATCCTGGAACATAATTGTCACTTGGGAGCCACTGTCTAATACAGCTCTTGTAGACACTCCATTCACCTTTACAGTGGTCTCCATGGAGGGACCCACTATTCTGGACCAGTCTGAGAGGCGGTAGTGGGGCCTGGGCAACTGACCTTGCCACAAAGGACGTGAATTAGCATTTTGGTGCCCTCACTGGGATCATGTCGTGCACCTCTTAACCACTGATTTCTTCTCAAGCTCTCCTTGTAGCCTATATGCAACTTTGTCAGTGTCTTTTGGGGACTGGCATTCCCTTTCATGTGCCCATCTTTCCCACAATTATAGCAAAACATACTTTCTGGAGTTTGAGCTGGCCGGCGCCACACTGGGAGCCAGGGCGGGGTATTACTAACTGGAAACCTGGGTGCCATCTCTGTCTGCGGCGTGATAAGCATTTGGAGACATCTCGTCCAGTTTCTCACTTCCATGGTCAAGGAATTGAGTTTGGAGCTGTTATCAGCAGGAGATACATGGGTGGGTACCCCCCATAGCAGATGCAGTCGGATATAGGTCAGGGCCCGTACTTGCAGGCGTGGCCTTCATAAAGGACTGTTTTTGAATTCGGATCTCTCAGCAGTTCGCTGTTGTGGCATATCTTTTTCCTTGTCAGAGCACTCATTGACTGTCAACCTCTGCCCTGAACTTCACTTGATGGGTCACCCTCAGTCACTCGGTCGTAGCACAGCTGTTGGTGCAGGTACCTCCCGAGGTCGCCTTTTCTCAACTCCTCGAATTTCTCTCATTAACTCATCATAGGAGGGTGGGGATTCCAGTCGATTTGCCAGGCGTAACTGAAGCAACAGCAGTTCTGAGAAGGGGCAGACTTAGGATTCTGTCCAGTCTGGTTGGGTCCAGTTCAATCGCTGGCAAACTACCTTTCTGAGGCATTCTTGCAACAATTTTTCCACCGAGAGACATACACAGACAACAACTCCTTGGTACTGTTGTGCATTTCTTACTCTCCACCATAGGTCCTCATCAGAATCTGGGCTCCCATACACATTCTCCAAGGCCTCAAGATAGGCCTGTGCAGTCGCTTCAGGGTTACTGGCCCGTTTAGCACGGATGGTAGCCAGGGCAGGACCACGAGGGCTCTCACCAACCTCTTTTTCGCTTTAGCCTTCCGACATTGCCATTCTAGCACTTGGCAGGCAACATAGTCTATCCAGGTCTCCCAGTCATCCTCCCCTTGGGGGTGGGAGGGTGCCAGAGAGATCCTCAACCTCCGGTAAGAGTCGTGACTAATGGCAGGTGCAGAAATAGGAGTCTGCATTGGTTCAGCCACCATTACGGGCACTGGAGCAGGAGGGTGTTGGGGAGAACACCCCAGGTGGCAAGAATAGTTTCTTCAAGTCCTCCACAGTTTCCCTCTCCCAGCAACCATTCAGCAAATTTCTCCTCAAAAGTTTCAGATAGTGGTGGGGCTGATTCCCCAGGTCTTTACTGTCCTTAGTTATCACTCTCCAAGCAGTGAGGGCTCCCTCTGGGGTAATGGTCTGTGGCACTTTGGAGCTATCTATGGGATCCTTAAACTCTACTAGGGCCAGGAAAGTGTGGGTGAGCAGATTAGCATGCCGACCCACCACCACAGGGTTTTGTAAACCTTCCACCTTGGAAAGTACTCCCTGCACAGTGTCCGTATTGATACCCAGTGGGATGTCCAGGATAAGCATAGCATTTTGGGGGTCGATCTCCTCCCCAGTACACCACTCCACCAGCCGGTGCACAGCCACTTCTGTCGGGGTACCCATTTTTTTCTTAACAGTGGTTCGTAAATATGGCCACTAGAGGACACACAATCCCAGCGGTGAGCCTCCAAGATGTAACCCCTAGATGGCGCTATCCCAGGGGCTACTACCCCTGCCTGATTTGCCACTAACAGGTTGAGGCGCTGGATCCAATGGCGGTGCCTCCACCCAGAGGTCAGGGTTGCAATAGTTAAACTAACTTGGTCACAGCCCTCTGGGACACTGCAACCCCTTTCTTCACTAGTGGCCCACACAATATATCAGAATTACCTTCACAGTATACACTTACCCCCAGGTCTGGTTCGGCACTGGGACCTCCTGTGAAATGAGATACAGTGCAACAATCACAGTACAGTACTTTAACATGGACAAATACCTCAGGCAGTATAACTTTGCTGAAACAAGCAGCTCTGATTTATTTGGGGATATAACAAGGACAGGGAAATCAGGTTAATTAGCTTATCACTCTAATAATCTACCTTGGCTCTGTGCACGGCCTATCCCTATCAGTTACTGTCCTGGGTACCCAAGCCCTAGTGGCTAGTCCAAACCGTGGCAGCTGGTGGGGCCCTTTCACACAGAGAAAGGAGAATTAAACAGTCAGCAATACAGTAATTCCATTTGGATTTAATGGGCAATTCAACAGGGAGCGACCTGAATTAGTATCCACGACCTCCAAATAAGATAGGGTCCTTCAATGTCAGCAGGGCTCACTTGAGGTACACAAACCTCTTCACACATTTATATAAAAGAGCACTATACCAGGCAGGCTGCATCTGTATCCCGATCGCACTACTGCACAATACCGGGAGAACACACAGCAGATTCAGTTCCTGACAGACCGAGTGCAATTTTCAGCAATTCTTCCAGTCTTCTACAGGGTGAGCCTGGTTTCTACTCTTCAGAGATCCTTTGATTCTTTTCTCAGGACAGATTCAGTCCTAACAAGCTGCAGACCGAACTCTGGGCCTTACACACGTTTTTGACTAAAACTGCACACTGAAAAGCACAGGGCTCCTTCCTTCTTCACTGCCAAAGCTCAACTCCAACTCCAACCGACAAAACGGGCATTTCCTTTGAGTTCCTCCCAGTTCTTGACTGGATTGGCTGTCTCACAATAGACTGCTGCTGTTGGTCCAAAAGGCACTGAAGTCTAAACTACATCTCCCAGAGTCACTGCCCATAATCCTCTTGTGGCTGGCTCAGATTATGAGTCCAAGTTCTGATTCGTCCAAGGCACCATTTTAGAGCTAGCTTACCCCACACTGATTGGTCCAGTTCAGCAGTTCAAAACTAGAATGGGGAACTAGCAGACACAGTTCTGACTGCAAAGAAAGCAGGTTAGACAAACTGTAATTTCATTATTACTCTAAATAATTTCTGGCAAACAGTTACATCTTTCAGATAGGTTCCCTTTGCACTCCTAGTGACTGCAAAAATGAAGTGAATTGGCAGCAGCTCGAGTGGTACTCAGAGAAGCACACAGTCCCCATACAAACTAATTATGTCTGCAAGCAGACAGCTCTTAAAGAGACAGTACCAGAGGCTCTAAAAACACTCACTGATAAATGGCTTAAATGCCAAACACCATTCAGGCTTGGAGCATTCAAGCAAGCTCCTGGAAGTCTTTTGGGAACCCCCATTTGCAGGGGGGTTACAGATAGTTGTGAATATTTTGTGTACTGTGTGGAAAAATGTATACTGAGGTAATGCTGTATTCAGAATGTTCACATCCCTAGGGTTCTATGCTAATGTGACTTGCTTTGAGCTGTACCACTAACCCACTGGGGAGCACATTAACCGTATGTATTAACTACCTTTCTCATTGTCAACGTTGGGGTTAACAGAAAAGGAAATTACGGTACGTATGAAGGAATTTCTCCTTTCATGCCCCCTTGTTTTGACCCACTCTTTCTGCCGAATATTTCCTCAGTTTACCTTGTTTATTCCTTTCAGGTACTTGAAGGTCTCTATCATGTCGGCCCTCTCCCTTCTGGCCTCCAGCTAGTATATGTTAAATGCCCTATGTCAGTCCACATAGGATGTGCCCTGTTGGCCTTGAATCATTTTAATTACCGTACACTGCACTGTCTCCAGCCTGTCTCTGTCTTTCACTAGGTGGGGCTCCCGAACTGGGCACAGTATTCCAAATGAAGTTTCACCAGTGATCTATAGAGAGCGGTGTTATTACCCCTCTCCTCTATCGAAACCCTTCCCAATACACCCCAACGTTCTAGTTGTCTTGCTGTAGGCTTTGTTGCATTGGCTGGTTTGTTTTAGGGAGTGATTTACAACGATTGTCAAGTCCCTTTGCTCTGAAGTAGTGCCCAGCTTAACCTCTCCCATCCAGTATTCTGTTCTGGGTTCTTATTTAGTACGTACATCACCTTGCACTTTTTGGCATTGAATTTCGACTGCCAAAATTCAGACCACTTCTCTAACCTGTGCAGGTCTCTGTGCAACTTTCTTACCCCCTCCTCGATGCCTTCTCTGCCACAGAGCTTAGTATCATCTGCCAAGAGACACATGTTGCCCTGTATTCCTTCTCCTGTGTTGCTGGTAAACATATAGGAAAGGAGTGGTCCCACCTCGCGCTACACCGGTGACCCAGGTTCGGGAATGAGCCCAGGTCACTGTGGGTTGGCGGGTAGGGAGGAGCTGGATTGAGTCGCCAGTTGGCAACTCTCCTCTCCTGGGGAGGGTTAGGCTCCGTTCCAACTAGCAGACGGTGTTAGGAGAAGAGGGTGCTGTCAGGTGATTGGCAGAAGCCGTGTCTCAGCATGGCTTACTGCCTGGACTTTGGTCATGTTCACCGGTGTCCTCAGGGGCAGGGATTAGGGGAGTCACGCAAAGCAACCACAAAAAAAAAAAAAAGAAAATAGCCATACCCCCTGGCTGTGTAGTGTGATCCCAGCTCTATGAAGCTTGGGTCGGCCAGGAGGAGAGAAAAGTGATATATATATATAAAAGGATTTGTCCAGGAATGACCCCTGTGGCACCCAAGTTGTAGCCTTTGGCTCCATTAGCGACCACCCTCAGCCATCTCCCCGTAGCCAATTTCTCACCCATTTAATACGAACATACGAAGAAGTCAGCAGCAGAAGGCCATTTGGTCTATCTAGTCTGCTTATATTGCAGGGTCTACAGCTTGAGCTACTGTCCCTGCCCCCACTACTGCTCTCATCCTCCCTACCCACGATCCTTACCTTCCCCTATGCCTAGCCCAGCCTCTCTTGAAGCTGCCCACTGTCTTCAGCGAGACCACCTGTTCCAGCAGTGCATTCCAAGTGTCCACCACCCTCTCCATGAAGAAGTGCTTCCTGACCTCCCTTCTAAACCACTCCCCCCTCCAGCTTAAGACTGTGCCCCCTCATATTATGGTTACCACTCAGCTTAAAGAGACCCTCCTTATCCACCTTATTTATCCCTTTCAAGTACTTGAAGGTCCTAATCAGTTTTACTTAGGTCTTCTGATAATTATTAATTGGGTCCTTCACTGCTCCCAGATGCTCTAACTTATTCAGCAGTCTCGCTGTGGCACTGAATCAGATACTATGCTGAAGTCGAGGTAGAATAAATCTACTACTTGTACCTTATCTACCTTCCTTATTTTCCATGCAAAGAATACTACCAGGTTGGTCTGTCAAGATCTTCTTGCCACGAACCCATGTTGCTTACTATCCTGGAGCCCATTTCTATCCAGGTAGGCTACCAGGTACTCTCTGACTAGTGTCTCCCATCAGTTTACCCACAATGGAGGTAAGACGGACTGGTCTATAATTCTCTGGTTTCTCCCTATCCCCTCATTTGTGGAACGGAACCACATCTACATCTGCTAGACTCCAGTCTGTCAGAACCACCCCTGACTGCAGTGATCCATTTAGTAGCCCTGCTCGGCTTCAGCCTGTTCTTATGCCAGTTCCCTGTGCACCCTCAGTTGTATCCTGTCCAGGTCTGGGGCCTTACCTATTTTCAGGGCTACAAGCTCTTTACTAACCCTTTCTTCTGTAATTGCCACCTGCCTCATTTCTGGGATTCCCCTGGTAGTTGCCTTTAGAACCTTGTCTTGCAGAGGCCCATTTTCCTCCTCTCCATTATCACACAGCTTGAGGAGGGTCATCTCTGTACTGTGGCGCCGGCAAATTCCAGACTGGTAAGGCTCAAAGATAAAATGGGAAACAAATAAAAACACACACTCCAGTTCAGCAGCAAATTCTTTATTGCTGTCTTACTGCATATTAAATGTAACAAACTGTGAAACCAAAAGATGGCTTATTCAAGAGCTAGACCCTGGCGCTTCGAGGTGGAAGGCCTCTCTCTTCCTTAGGGGGTGTGGCCCAGTGATAGTATGCCTGCTTAAGGGAGCACTCTGTAGTTGTAGTTTATGAAACTAAAGAAGTTCAGAATATTCTCGTTAAGAATAACCGTATATGAATAATGAGTTTATGGGACCATGCAAGACTTCCTAATGGACATCTGAAGTTCTTGGACATGAAGCTGATGAATTGGTAGATACTTTGTTTGGGTCCTTTTTGTAATGGTGTCCTCGGCTTGGGCAGTTTTAGTATCTTGTTCGGTATCAGTGTATTTCGTTTGACTGTATAGCACACCCAGTGGTGTACCAAAAAAAAATAGTAGTACTGATGTGATCCTTTATTAGAGGGGAACAGTCAGCAATAAAAGCCCCACACCCAATTGTGGGGCTGACCCCAATTTGCACTTTGTGTCCAAAACATTTTTTTTGTTACTTACCGTTTACTGCATTATAGTAGATTGTATCAGACTGATTCTGTTCTCTCCCATGGTGACAGTTGCTGTAACCAGAAATTCATGAAGCCCCCTGCAGCTGACATCAGAGCAGGGGTGCATTAGTGGGAGATTCAGTAGCCTGCAGTGTATGTTAGAGATTTTATAAGCTCAGCGCAGATGTTTGCCAGTACAACTGTTCTCCAAAGGCTAAGTCCAGTCCTCTGTGATTGTACTTAGCCGCGGGAGGACAGCAGGGCCAGCAAACAAAAGATCAGAGCTTGCAAAAACTCTTAACATGCACTGCAGGCTACTGAATCTCTCACTGTAGCTGCTCTGCTCTGATGTCATCTTCAGGGGAATTCTGGTTACAGCAGGTATCAGCTTGGAAGTCAAAAAAATCAGTTTGGTGCAATCTACTGCTATAGGACAGTAAACAGTAAGTAAAAAAAAAAAAATGTTTTTGCACACAAAGTACAACTTTGGACCAGCTCCATACTTTGGTATGGGCCAGGGCTCTTAGTGCTGACTTTTTCCCCTTTCATTACCTGCTCTTTTGTATATGTACTGATCACACCTCTTAGTGGGACTTGCATCTTGTTGTAGAAATGTAGAATTCGTCACTGGAAAAGGACTGCTAGGCCCACCCAGTCTGCCCAGATGGTCCCTGCCTAGTCTTTCCCTGCAGACCTTAACTGGTCTCCGGTGTCCCTCCTTCCTCCCTGCCTATTTACTAATATCGTCCTAGGTCTATGCCACGTATGCTTGAAGCCCTCTACTGTTTTCGCCTACACCACTTCCACTGGCAGTCTGTTCCAGGCATCCACCACTCTTTAAAAGAAGTACTGTAGTAGTTACTCACTTTCCTTTAAACTCCCTTACCCCCACCGCCAGCTTCATCGCATGCCCTCTGATCCTGGTGCTTTTTCTCTTTTGAAAGACACTCCCTTCCTACTCCCTGTTCACCCCTGTGAGATACTTGTAGGTCTCTTATCATGCCCCCTTCACTCTCCTTTCTTCCATGGTGTACATATTGAGATCCCTCAATCTCTCCTCATAGGGTTTTTGATGCAACCCTTGCACTTTTTAAGTTGCCCTCCTCTGGACTGCCTTCCCCCTGTCTATGTCCTTTTTGAGGTGCGGCATCCGGCTGTTAGGTAATTTTATTCTTCTTTCGAAAGTATCAAACTGAATTTATGTATGTAAAACAGATTTATCACTGTTCCATTCTGACAGATCATTTTATTTCTTTCAGTTAAGTATGAGGAACTGTATTGCTTCTCATTCAATCCAAAGCTGGACAAGGAAGAGAGAGAGCAAGGCTGGAAGCTAATAGACCTCAAGAGTGAATACAGCCGTATGGGTGTTCCAAATAGCCTATGGCAAGTCACTGATGTGAATCGAGATTACAGGGTATGTAGCACTGCTTCGTTCATTGATTCAAGTGTTAGAGAAGATACCATTGTGTCCAGTTATTGGGCAGCTGTTTTTCCCCTCACCTTGCCAGATGCCAGGTCCTCCTTTGGCCATACCAAACTCGACCTCCGCCTTTGGAGAACACAGTATCTGCCCAGGCAACCTATTTGTTCCTACCCATTGTACTCCTCTGGGAGCTAGTCTTTTCCAACAGGTCCCCATCCAGAGGAACTCCAGGATCGGAGTACTTGACAGTGAGGCCTTTAAATCTGAGTGGCTCAAGTGAGCGGGCCCAGACACAAGATGACATCTACCTAGTACTTGCCCATCATTTCCTGTTCTCAAGCCCACCTGTTGGAGGAGGCAATGGAAGTCTGTCCATGTTGCTGAGCAGTGGGCAGACCAGCTCCACCATGCCTTGGGGTGTTACCTGTAGCACATCACCCCGTGACCATAGGTTGGCAGTGTTGCAGCTGCTCTACCATTCTAGATGAGGAACACACACTTGGATGCTCAATCTTCCTGCCAGCTGGCAATAGTGAACTCTACTTGGGATGTAAACCCCAGAATCCAGGCATAGTAAGCTACTTTCCCACTATATTTTTTATTTTATTAGCTGCCGTGGCTAATGCAGTCTAAGAATGTTTGTTACACAAGCATACTTAAATGGCAGCTGCAGTCCTACTACAAAAAATGCACATTATAATATATGTGTGTCACATTCTCATCCTTTAAGGTTTCTCCCACTGTAGCGAACTGGTTAAACATTCCTTTAGCCATTTCGGAAGGCTGTTAGCATTTGGCTCAGGGTATTGGCTTGTGGGAACATAGAAGCAGTGTCTGCCGCAACTCTGCTGTCAGGAGGGATGTGCCGTGTTTTTAATTTTAGTAGTAGCTGCAGAAAAGATAGAAAGATACTGCAGTTCAGAATAATTCGCCAAGGCATGGATTATAAACAGAATATAAAAAGATTAGGATTGCTTAGAACATATTGAGTATCTAATAACTGGACGCTGACAAAGTGAGAATGGGACAGGTGGAAAGATACAGTGTTCTGATACACTGACTGCCATTTCTGTGCACCATCAGTACGTGTGGTTCTGGTCTGGTTTAGAACTCTGAATGTTTTGGTGGTTTCCTTTCTTTGTGGGAATTGAGAAGCCTAAGGCTAAGTGTGCAGGAAGGCTGAATTACCGTGTAGCCCCAGAAGTTTTTCTTTAAGTGTGAAGTGCTACACAGTACATAAGGCGGGCAAGACTCCCCTTGAAAGCCTTTGGACATCCTAGAATTCAGTAAGTGGCAAATAAAACATTCTTAACGTCAACTTTAACATTGCACACACTTGTCAGAATTGATATCACTCTGCTTCTCTAGTGCGTACTAGTTCAAGTACCACAGTTAATATCTTTGTTCTGCAACAGGTCTGTGACACCTACCCGACAGAACTTCACATACCCAGGTCAGCAAGTGTGCCAATCGTAGTAGGGAGCTCGAAATTCAGGAGCAGGGGGCGCTTCCCTGTCCTCTGTTACTACCATCAGGATAACAACGTAAGTTTTTGTTAACCATTTTCAGCTTTTAACATGTCAGCTGTTTTGCATGCATGTGGACATTGAAGGTGTAATTTATATTTCTACTTTTCCTTCCCTTGTTTTAATTATTCAGTGGTTTTTTTCCATTTGTATTTATTTATTTATTTAACAAATCAGAAAGACCTTTGAGCCAAGGGCTCTTTTACAGAGGTTCCACGTCAAGTCACAAGAATAGCAATTTACAGTGGTTTCAGTAAGAAGTACAACATGAGGAAAATAATTACATAAACAAAAGAACAATATGGCAAGATAAATATTGTGCCAAGTGCAGCCAGTGGCCTTGTCTGAAGAGAGGTGAAAGGGATTACAGGAGAGAAGTACAGGGGTGAATTGGGGGGTGGAAGGAGAAAAATAAGAGCAAGGAGGGAGATTCCACAATGAAGCTTAAGCAGTAAAGTCCCATGGGCGTTGGGGGTAGAGGGAGAGAACAAGGTGAGGAAACTGAAGAGAGAGTGTTTAAAAGGACATTGCCAACCCTCTCACATTCTCAACTTGTCCTTACTTTAAAAAAAAAAAAAAAAAATTTCATGACTGCACTTTCTCCAGAATTTGCTAATGTAGCTGCTTCTTATTTTGTTAATACAAGTGAAAAACTGACTGTCCAGAATATTGATATTACCGCACAAAAAATATGACTGTAGTCTTTGATCTACTCCCGCTGTATCCTTCCTGAAACTTGAGAATGTTCCCACTCAGTCTTGCCACTTATGTTACAGTGCAAGCAGATTACGGCATCATGAAGGTGGCTGGACTGTTTGGGGAGGTTATTGTAGTTCTGAAAGGATGTAGTGAGAGAAGACCAAGGATGACAAAACATCACTGTGGTATGATTACACCGGTAGCTGTTGTTTCACATGTCCTAAGATAAAGGAAGTAGATATAAATGAACAACAGTTTGCTCCATCAGGAAATACTGCTAAAGGTAAGTAATGAAAAAATTCATGTTTTTAAAACTAGAAATAATTAAAGCCTAAGGGGTTAACAGCGAACCTCAAAGCTGCACCCACTTCTTCTTGCTAAGCATTTCTGTATTTGGATGACAAATCACTGCAGTGAGGCTGGAAAAGATTATGCCAGGCTGGGCCTTCCGGGTTCCAAATGACTTGGTTAAGGGTAGAGAACGATGGCTTTGAATATTCACAGGGGCAGGGGCATAGATGATGATGATAATATGGAATGGATAGGAGAAATCCTGACAACTGATTGTCTGCAACTGTCTTTGACCCTTGATGACATCCAAGTATATCATTGTAGTTCAAAACTAATTCCGAAGATCAGACATTTCCTTGCACTTTGGGGTCATTTTATAATCACAGTAATAGGCTTCATGGGGTGGTATATCATGGCATATTGTCACTTCTTGCATGGTTGAAGGCACTCAGCATTGCCTCGTGTCTCACAGAATATTAGTTGAAGTTGTATATGAAGTGTGTAGTAGTGTTTAGAGCGCATTTCTGATTGTTTTTATATATCTCGTAGATCTTCATTTGATTTACAAAAAAGACAAGAAACCCCGTGAACAAGCTCTATAATTGGAGCGAAACATAGGGGAAATAAAAAAGAATATTGAAGACTATCGAGCATGTGGTCTCTGTGAGGACGTCCAGGGGCTCTTTATCCCCCCAGATTTTGAAGTTACCTGGTTACACTCTAGACCTGATCTTCTGATTGTGAGCTGACATTAGTGCAGTCAGGGCTGATCTGGTCTTTTGGTTGGATCATCATGCAGTGTCGTTTCTCCGTGGCGTCCTCATTCTGAATACCACCCCAGGTGGAGATGATCCAGTGCCATCCGAAACACAATTTTGAGCCTTGCAAACTCCAGGAGGTACTGGCTGTCTAGGGTATGATGCTTGCTTGTGCACAGGGAGCTAAGAATACAGTGGAGCACTGCAGCACAGATTTTATGGCTGCCTTAGCCTGCCTAGCATGCTACAGTGGTCGTCCCTTGACATCCTGATCCAGTTCCCCATAGTATTGTGTTGAGCCGTGTTGATTAAAGACTAAGGGATGGAAGTTGGAGCAGTGTTGGGGAACAGGTTAGTGCTGAAGACTCACTAGGGTGAGTATCAAAGGACAATTGCCTTGAAAAAGACAGAATCCTGTCAAGGATGATTGCTGCAGGGAAAAACCAGCCAGCTGAACTCTTTTGCACTGTAGACAGATTGTTAAATCCTCCCTGTCTGCGATCCATTCGAGCGTTTTTGGCAGAAATACTTGAGAAGTTTGACACATTTTTCTCTGCGAAAGTGTACTCCATCTGATAGTGTATTTGCTGGAGTGGTCCATCATGGACCGTTGGTGGTCAGCCTATGGGAGAGGTACATCGGCCTGCCTGGAGTGAGTTTCTGCTAATTTTCAAGGAGGAGGTGCTCTGGGTAATTTTGGATTTGCACCCTGTTTGTTGTATGCTGGACTCAAGGCCTTCCTGGCTGCTTTTGAGCTGCAGAGAATCCTGGGTCCATTTATCACAGAGATTGTTGGGTGTTTCATGAGGGAGGGTGTGTTTTCATCTGCCCTGCTGACCTATTGTAGGAAAGCATTCGATGGAATAGGGGCACAGACTAAAAAGGTCCTAGTCCCCTGCCAATGTGAACTAGGAGACCAGAACCTCCAGTAGGCGCTTTGGGGAGTCAGAAGTTCATGAAGGGCCCAGCCCAGTGGCGCTGAAGGTTGAGGCGCTGGACACCACACCTCGTGGCACACCGGCAACCTGGGTTCGGAAGCGGACTTGGTCTGTCGGGGGTCGGCAGGCGAGAGGAAGGGTTGAGCATCCCGTGACAGCTCTCCTTCCTCTGGGGTGGGGAAGGGGATTGCATTGCTCTGCAGCAGCAACTGGCGGAAGCCAGGGGCACTGCTGGTAGCATGCACAGTTGAGGGTTGGAGCGCGGCGAGCATTGCACATCTGGCTCCAAGGGAGAAAAATGGCGGAAAATTGCGGGGCGGTCATAGTGGCTGATGGCTGTGTGCTGCACCCCTGGACATGAGAAATGTGCCCCCCATGTATCAGGATCCAGGTCCCCCGAGGGGGGGACTCTGCGTGCCGGCCAGCATGGAGGAGAGCGCGTCACTGGCCAGACGGGGTGCTGGTGCCGGCGGCCGGATGGCTCACCGCCTACTCCGCAGATGGAAAAAGAATGTTGTGATTTAAAAAAAAAAAAAAAAGTTCATGAAGGGAAGGGGAGTATCCCAACTTGTTTAGGGCTTTTGTTAGTTAGCATTTTAATATTTTAGGTAGTAAGTGATTAGCAAGTGGTTAACGTTGAGGTTTAGAGAATAAAATTTAGGCAGGGGTTTAAAAGTGAGTAAGTGTAGGAGTTAGCTTTTTTGTTTTAGAGTGTGGAATAGCTGTTTCAAACCCCAGGAAGTCTTATGTATTCTGACTAATGCAGTATGGTCTCACCATAGGACTGTCCCAGAGCTGAAATGGTTAATAGAACCTATGCAAATGATGGAATGCTAGGCTTGAACTCTGTTTTCAAACCACTGTCCCTGGTTGCACTTCTTTCAACCGTCAGATTCTTTACTCCGCTTGCCTCAGTAAGACGTCTCCGGGGAGCTCTCTTTCACTTGCTTGAAAACTTCATTTTTGTTGGTTTTATAAAGTACCGTTTATTTCTTTGGGATTTTAAAGCACTGTCCTAGGTATGCAGGTAGATTTAGCCTTTTTTGGAGTAAGTTGTCAGGTTCCTTTTCGGTTCCAGTAACCGGAAAGGAACCAACGTTTCCTTTACTTTCTGAAGTAAATTTCAGTTCAAAATGAATATTCGACTCGGAAAGTAAGTCGGTTACTATTTGGTTGTTTACCGGTGTAACTCCTGGTTCTTATTGGTTGGCGTTAAACCGAAAAAAAAGAGGTTTTTCTTTTCTGGTTATGTCACAGAAAACCAAGAAAAAAACGGGACATACAGGTTTCCAGCATTGCACTTAGTACGGGGAATCTTTTGCAAAAGCTGATCCTCATTTAATCTGTGTCTTCTGCCTTGGGTTTGAACACATCAAGACAGACTATGAGATTTGTAAAAATTTTCTGCAGTCAGCTGTTGAGAGGCAGTTAAAAAGACTACAGGAAAAAATGTCTGAGAAGGCTGCTGATCCAGCCATAGATAAACCGGGTTCCTCCTCAAAAAGAACCGGAGGAACTGCTCTCTGAAAGGGGCAAAAGTTCCTCAAGTAAAAAACGAACCACTGACACAGCTGCTTAACCGGCTACTGTGGGCAAAAAGAAAAAGAAAAACACACTGGGCAGGAACCGCAACTGAGGAAAACTGCGTTTCCGACCGCTGAGGAGATCGCCAACGTGATCAGAATTATTCAGTCCTTACAGTCCGGAACTCTGGTTCTGGTTGAGAAACTACCGCTGCTTCAGACAATGGTTCAAACCCCCCGGTTCAACCCAGGTTCCCAGTTCCTTTGACTCTGGTTGTTACTGTTGTGGGGAAGAAGAAGAGGATGAGGACTGTGCTCTCAGAGCACATTGAACTGGACATCTCCCCAAATCCTCACTGCCCTGATTCCTCTGATAAGGGACTGTGGATTTTACCTCATATTACTCATTTATGAAGCAGTTTGCTCAGACCCTTGACCTGTGACCTCCCCACTCAGGAGTCTACTGAGGAGGAGGAAGAACAGGACTATATGGAGATGATGGCTGTCCCAGCATCAGAGAGAGTGCTGCTGCCCATCCACAAATCTCCCAAGAAACAGACCTTAAAAATTCTGCAGACACCCACTTCAGTACCTCCAACGGACAAAAAGGTGGACAAAAAATACTGGGTTGGCAGAGGAGGAGTGGAATTCCTGTTTGGTCACCCTATCCATGAGGGGGTGGTGCAGGCTGCAGCTTGTGACAAAGCTGACATGCCTCTGGCCTCTCATCCTCCAGATAAGGATTCTAAGAAGGTGGACTCTGTGGCAAGGAAGGTGTACCTGGGGTCATCCCTTGCCATTAGGCAGGCCTCCTGCTATATGTCTTATGTTGGTAGGTGCCAGAAAACACTTTGGAGTATGGTACTGGAGATTGCTAAGGCTCTGCCATCTCCCATAGCAGCTGACTTGGAGGAGGCTGCAAAGAGAGATGTTGAAGCTGCCAAGACTCAGTTCAGAATAGCAGTTGATGCCAGTGACACTGCAGCTAGGCAAATGGCAGTGTCCATGTCCCTCAGAAGGTTTGCCTGGCTCAGAACCACCAATCTGACCCATGATACCCAGGCCAAGGCTTTAGATTTACCCTGTGACCCCACATCTCTGTTTGGGGAACAAACAGAAGCGTATATGAAGAAAATGGATGGGTACAAGGCTGCCTACAAGAGTGCTACAGCAAAAGAAAGGGCATCCACACCCCAAAAACACAAGAGTAGAGGTGGCAGATGCAGGGCTCATTACAGGCCCTGTTTTCAGCCTCAAGCTTTCCCCCAGTATCAGCAACAGAGGGGATACTTCAGAGGCGGGGCAGTGGCTGCACTAGTTCCAGCACACAACCAACAGCCCAGGCAAAGCAGACACCCTGTGGTGTCTGTTCGGGTCACCTCCCCAATCCCAGTAGGGGGCAGGCTGGCCCACTACCTCCAGGAGTGGCAAAACATCACCACAGACAGGTGGGTCCTGGAGGTAGTGGGCCAGGGTCTGGCCCTCAGCTTCAAGTTCTTGCCATAGCTGAGGGCAAGGGTTTTCAGACCTTCCTCCCCATCAGAAACAGCTCTGCTACAAGAGGAAGTAGCCAATCTCCTGTTACTGGAGGCAGTAGAACCAGTCCCCTTGGCACAGAGGGTGAAAGGTTTATACTCAAGATACTTCCTCACAACAGAGAAAACGGGAGTGGCGACCCATTCTGGATCTTCTAAACAGACATTTGTCAAAGCCAAAGTTCAAGATGGTGACTCTGGCCACCATCCTCCCAACACTAAGACAGGGAGATTAATTGGCATCTTTGGACCTAAAGGACTCTTACTTTCATATCCCTATCAGGCAATCCCACAGAAAGTACCTCAGGTTCAGATTGCCATCAGGCTATTTTCAGTTCAGGGCAATGCCATTCGGATTGACCTCTGCCCCAAGGGTGTTCACAAAATGCCTGGCTGTGGTCATGGCACACCTAAGGAGGCACTGGGTGACACTATTCCCCTACCTGGATGATTTGCCAATTGTAGGCCAGTCACCTCATCAAGTCAGGGAGGCACTGGCAGTCAAACAGGATACCCTACAGTCTTTGGGGTTCCTGGTAAATCCAAAGAAGTCAGTGCTAGAACCAGTTCCGCTCCTGGAATTCATAGGGGCCAAATTGGATGCCCAGCAAGGGAGGGCTTTCCTCCCACAGAAGAGTGGACAGCCTGGTGCAGATGGCCAGTTCCTTCAAGCTGCACATTCCAAGGCCAGCAAGGCATTTTCTGCAGCTACTAGGCCGCATGGCAGCATCCACAGCAGCAGTGTCAGGTGCCAGGCTTCAGATGAGGGACGTTCAGTTTTACCTCAGAGCTCACTGGCAACAAAAGAGGAATTCACTGTCAGAGCGAGTGCCCGTTACAGGAGTCCACCTTCAAGCACTGCAGTGGTGGCAGGACACGGCCAACCTCAGACAAGGTGTACCATTCCTGCAGCAGCCCCCTTCACTGGTGCTAACCACAGATGCATCACTCCTGGGATGGGGGGCACATCTGGGGAGCACACCGCACATGGCAGAAGGCTCAAACAGGAATCACTGCTGCACATCAGCCTGTTGGAACTCAGAACAGTCTTTCTGGGTATCCAGTCCTTTGCCAGTCTAATAAAAGGCAAGGTGGTGCAAGTAAGGACAGACAACACAACCACCATGAACTACATAAACAAACATGGGGGCACAAGTTCAACCCCTTTGTGCACAGAGGCCATGAAAATCTGGAGCCTGGCATACTCCCTAGAGGTCTTCCTCTCGGCAGTCCACCTTCCGGGGAAGGACAGTGTCTTAGCAGATGCCATTAGAAAGATAGAGCCACACTGAGGTGCCAAGTGCTCTGTGACTAAAATAGTACAAATATCACAGAAGTCACGGCACTCCCCATTCACCCAAATAAGAGTCCAGAAGCGCAGTAATACTTGAAAAACGCTTTACTGAAGCAATAGCAGTAGCAGCAGACACAAAATCACAGACACAGGTAAACTCTTCAAATCTCACCCTATCGTAGGCTTTGTCAAAGATGATACCCCATAGTGTTGGAGTCCTTAAATAACATATTTGAAAAAAAAACTCTCGGTGATCACATGACAATCTTAAAGTGCAAGTGTATCAATACATCAGAGTATAAATATATAAACGTAATACTCATATCCATTATCAATACCAACACCAACAAGTATTTAAAAGGCTCCCCAGTCCTTACTTTTTAAATGAAGGCATACTTCTTATCAGTCATATACTGTACATGTTCTTTTTGTTACACTTGTATAATTTATTTACTTAAGTTCCAGTAGGTATGCTTAATGAAAGCTGGGGAGTGAAAATGAACCTCCTTCCCCATACCTTGGGGACCAGTTTTGTACCTTTATCTTATAAGAAGTTTAATTTATCCAGAGAACTTCTCTCACCCCTGTTGCACTTATTTGTAGGACATTTAGTTTCATTTACAGTACTTCTCCTATGTACATACTGATATTTTCCTTCCTATAGATGAGAAAAAGTTTATATGTACAGCAAACCACCGAGGGGAGGGGGAAAAACACTACATAGAGGAACAGTCCTAAAATATCCTGCCTTGAGACATACAATTTGTTTTTTTTATTATTATTAATGCAGTTTATTTACCAGAGACCTATGGGCGGGTGGTGGTGGTGGTGGGGGGGGACTCTTCACAATTTATTAAGAAGCAATAACAATGAGTGTTACTGTCAAAATTGGTGGTTTAGTATAATCAGAGGCGGAAAACCTTTCTACGTGAAATATCTCACAACCTGGGAGAGAGGGTAAACAAACCAAAAAAAAATATGTAGTATGAATTGACTAGTCAAACACTGAATACTACTATATAAATTATACAAAGTCTAAACAATCTGTAAACAGGCCACACTGTGGAATAGCGCATGTACCTAGAGTGGGCCTACTCACGACCTGTTCTCCAAAAAAGGCCTCAAATCAGAATGGTCATTAAGGCCGCCATCCAGATGTGCCCCAAGGTTATAGATCCAAACATTCTCCCTTTGACTCAAAGGCCCTTCAGTGTTTCCTCCCCTTGGTCCTACTGTGGCTTTTTCAGTCCCTATAAACTTCAAAATATGTTCCCCTCTGTTTCCAGCATTGTGCATACTGTATGTACAGCCCATGCATACTGCATATCTTCATTTCTGATTGCATTCATATGTTCACCTGTTCTTTCTTTCCACTTCCATTTAGTTTTCCAAATATCGTATGCCCCACACGTACAAAAAGAGTAGTAAATCATGTTGGTGGTATTACAGTTAATAAATTATTTGATGTCACACATTCTGTTATTATATGAATTCTTAAACATACTACACTCATACACACTTGGACAGAACTTACAACCACCACATCTCTTACATCCCTTAGGAAGTGGGGGCAACCAGGTTCTGGGCTTATCCACCGCCATTGTTCAAGATACTAGAATGTCCCCTAAGTTAGTTGCCCTCCTATAGGACATCCTTGGCAGCGTCTTTGCTGTTTCCTTTAGCTTACTATCTGCTCCCAGTATGTGCCAGTACTTATATATAATCTCCTTGATTATATTCGACCTAACAGTATACGTTGTGACAAAATTAATTCTGTTCCCAACTTTCTCCGTTTCTCTTCTTTTTTCTTCCATAAGATTTTTTCTACTCATTTGATCACACGCTTTCCTAGCTTCTGAGATTGTCAAGTTAGAATACCCCCTAGCCCTAAAGCGGGCTTCCTGATTTTCTAATTCTTTGTCTAGATCATAACTCTCCTGCAGTTCCTTTTAATTCTGTACATCTGGCTTTTGGAAATGTTCTCTTTTATGTGTTGGGGATGGTAGCTACTTGCTAGTAATATTGCATTCTTATCCGTGTCTTTCCTATGTAGTGTGGTTGTTACTCTGTTCCCTTCCATCACTTTTATCTTAAGGTCCAAAAAAGACACTTCCTCCCTGCTAGTTGTATATACAAATTTTAGATATCCATTGCTGCTGTGTAAATAGCTTACAAACTCTTCTAGTTCTTTCTCATTCCCCTTCCACACCAACAATACATCGTCGATAAAGTGTACCCATAATGCATTTTGTTCTCTAAACGGGTTTGAACTAGCAACTACGCCGTTGTGGGATCTTAATATATGCATTACCAGCTTATGCAGCCCCCCCTTTGATCCCATGTCCTCAGCAGTACTCAAGTTTGTAACATGGAAAACAGTGTTCCTAGTGGCTGTTACCTCTGCCAGGAGGATTAGCGAGCTCCAGGCATTATCCACAGAGCCTGGCTACATTGCTGTTCATAGGGACAAGGTTGTCCTGAGGACTAATAGGAAATTTCTTCCCAAGGTGGTATCCGAATTTCAACCAGTCCATTACATTACCTGTCTTGTTTACTGACCGTTCCTCTTCAGGGGAATGTAGACTGCATAGCTTGGACGTTAAGAGAACTATTAGCTGCTGTCTTGATCACACAGAGGGCCACAGGCAGGACCGTGCTCAACTCTTACTCACCTATGGAGAAGTAAGGAAGGGAAAACCGGCCACTGAAAGGTGTATTGCAAGATAGATTGTCGTTTGCATTCAGTTCTGCTACAACAAGGTGGGCAAGCAGCCACCTGCAGGCCTCAGGGCCCATTCGACCAGGGGTACACCTGCTTCCTTAGCAGCTGCTAGGGATGTTCCCCTAATCTGCAAAGCAGCTATCTGGAAAACTGTCCACACATTTATCAAGCGTTACTGCTTGGATGTTCAGGCCAGAGGGGATGCCAGGTTTGGCATAGCAGTCCTGCAGAACCTGTTTCCTAAATAGGTTCTGTACCCACCTCCAAAGGTACTGCTTGGGTAAGGGAAGGGAAAGGGGGAACGGGGACATTAACCAGGAGTAGCACAGTAAGCCGAAGCTTGTTTCCAAGTGCGACCTGGGAGCGCTAGGTATGCACCTAGGCTAGGGTAGTCTGCATTAATCAGAATACAGTAAGATTTCCTGGGTTTGAAGAAAAAATGACTTACCGTAGTAATCTTGTTTCTTCCGAGAGAACCTTACTGTATTCTGAGCTCCTTCCCTACCTCCCCTGCTAGAACCTGAAGGTCACTGCATTCCAGCTGTACATACACTGTTGCAAACCTGTTGGTATAGTGTTCTTTCTTGGGCATCTGTGACTTGAGTCCTAGGGATGCCCTTCTGTTTTATGAGGGGAGTGGATTTTTAAAAAAGGGGGGATTTAGTTGTTAGATTAGTAGTAGTAGTATAGTTGGATAGTTCACTGTGCATGCTTCGTAAGAATCTGACGGTTGAAAGAAGTGCAGCCAGGGATAGTGGTTTGAAAACAGAGCTTGAGCCTAGCATTCCATCATTTGCATAGGTTCTATTTACTATTTCGGCTCCGGGCAATCCATGGTGAGACCATACTGCATTAGTCAGAATACAGTGAGATTCCCTTGGAAGAAACAAGATTACTATGGTAAGTAATTTTTCTTTTATTCCAGAAGTCTTTCTCACACTATTTAGCGCTGCTTCGGCAGCATCTTTACTAAGAAGATTGACTGGGAACAAGAACCTATGTGGTATGATTGATCCATCTGACCGGGAACCTGTGGTAGAGGGGCTCGATTGTGTGAGGGAGGAAAAGTTGGCAGGAAGATAATACTGTGGTGTGCGGAGCTCTAAACTCTGGGTGAGCGGCCTTGATTGCTGGTGAGATTGAGGTGAACTTTGTGTTGTTGTGGGCCGGGCAGTTTTCAGCATCTTAGCCTGGCAGTAAAATCAGAACACCGGATGATGAATGGAGTACAGAGGGGTGGTGAGAAGGTGTTGGGCCTGAGGCGTTTGCCTGTTTCGTGGATTGCTTCCATTTAACCATGGACTACTCCAGAAATTGGACTGGCCATGTTAGCAGGGCTCCCAGGAATTGTATCCAGCGGTCTTTTGCCACACATTTGTGGTCAATCCCCCATATGTGGACCTTCTGTAAGTACTGTGCACTTTTCTTCTGTGAGTTATGGTGAGAGCATGACTCAAATAATCCTTGTTAAAGAACTTGACTGGTTATATTTCATTCACTCATAGAAGACAGTAGTGAGTGTGTTTTCTGTGTCTGATCATTCGCTCCTCAGCTAGCAGTGGTGAAAGCACTGCTGGAACTTTGAGTCTGTTGCTCCTTGGTGGCTCTGGACTAAGTTTTGTTTAAAATCATTAATCCAAATAGGCTCTGCTGGCTTGTCCTCTGGATTTAAATAAATAGCTGCATTCTCCTAGGTTTTTAAATATTTTATTTGGTTGGGAGTTACTGTTGGGGTGGGGAGTTGGTTTAGGTAGTTTATGTGTGTGATGTGAGTGTGATTAGGAGTGCTGTTTTGTAATTTAGTGTGTAGATGTTGGATGCTTGGTTAGGTCAAATCTGGTTTTAAGTTTTTAGTGAGTTAAACAGGGTATTTTTATTAGGTTGTGTTTAAGTGCCAGACTCCTCTGTATCACCTACACAGCATCCCTGCTTTGTGATCTCCACCCCTTTTTTGATTTCCCCCCTCCCTGCTACGGTGTTGAGACGCTGCTGGGAGGTGGGTATTAATAGGAGGTGGACGAGTTGGTGGCAGGGCACTGTTGGCACAGCGGAGGTGAGCAGTAGGGGTGGTAAGGAGCAGGAGGTGCCCTGGGGCTAAATGGAGCCGTGAGATAGGCCCAAATGTGTTTGGTATCCATCCCCAGGGTTCCCACCAGACCAAGTGGGCAGGTAACTGGAGGGCCTGCAGTCTCCATTGGTCCCCTTTGGGCTGTGCTGTGCAATGCCAGGTCGACGAGGAACAAGACTGTAATTATGGTGGACTTCATTTTCTTGGTCGATCTGTCTTGCATTACCAAGACTTAGTTGGGGGTGACGCAGGTCCGATTCTAGAGGCATCGGTCCCCACCAGGTACTCGGTGGTGCATTGCCTGTTGAGGGAATGCAGGGGTTGGGCTGGGGGTGTGGCCATCTGTTTTAGATCCAGCTTGAACTTCTCTGTGCACCCAGTGGGGTCTGCCTCGTTGTTTGAATGTGTGGCAGTGCATGGGGGTCCAGGTGCAGATTGCAGGATTCTTCTTGTTTACTGTCCTCCGGGTGGGGGGGGAGAATTCATGCAGGAGGTCGCGGACCTCATCGCTGCCAGGGTGTTGGAGTTTCCTAGATGGTTGATTCTGGGTACTTCAATGCCTGGATTGACGATGAATCTTCGCTTTTTGTGAATGACCTCCTCCAGTTGATGACATCATTGGGCCTAGCAAGAGCTGTTGCTTCTGTGACTCATCACCATGACCACACCTTGGACTTGGTATTCTCACCGGGGCTTGAGGTCACTGACCTCAAGAATGATCGGGTCGCGTGGTCCTGTCATTGCATAGTTGAGTTCTCATTTGGGGGCCCCCCCGATAGTCCCTCCCCTGTCAAGATTGGCTGCTATTGACCATTAAGGGGATTGTCCCCAGAGGGACTTTTTGTGGTAGTTGACTTTTTTCCGGTGTGAGTGCTGCATGTGCGAGTGGCACGAGCGAGGCAGTGGCAGCCTATAATAGGGCTGTCTCTGGGGCGCTCTGCCATCGCATTGATTTGTATATGACTCAAGTCGTCTTGCTTGAGACCCCCATTGTTTGATGGGTCTCTCAAAAGAGATGAAGACCATGGGTCGGAAGTTGGAGCGTTGCTGGGGGAGGACTTAGTCCATGGAGGACAAACTGGCTTAGAGGAATCGCTGTGGTGATTACCAAGGGGGCAATCAATCATAAGAAGGCAGAGTTCCTGTCCAGGGAGATTGCTACAGGAAGGAACAGACCAGATCAGCTCTTTCGGACTGCAGACGGACTACTTCATCCAGTATGTCTACAACCGTAAAGGGCATTTTCAGCTGCACAATGCGAGCAGTTTGCTGTGTTCTTCTCTGACAGGGTATCCTCTATTCGGTCCGGAATCTCCCCAGTGGGGCACAGTCAACCCCACGGTAGGGGGCCTGGTAGGAATGAGGGCACTCCTATTGTCTGGAATGAGTTTCAGCCTATAGAGGTGGCTGAGGTAGTTGAGGTGATTTCTAAGCTGCGACACACTTTTTGTGAACTGGACCCTGGTCCGACACATATTCTAGTAGGATGCACCGAGGCTATTGGTCCGGTGTTCACCAGGATAGTCTGGTGTTCGCTTTTGGAAGGACTCTTCCTTGAGGTCCTGAAGGAGGCATTGGTGAGGCCCCTTTTGAAAAAAACATCACTCAACTCTTAACATCCTGGCGAATTATAGACCTATCTCCAACCTCCCATTTTTAGGGAAGGGTGTTGAGAAAGTAGTAGCCCTGCAGCTTGAGGCACACCTCACAGCCTTTGACATCTATGAGCTGTTCCAGTCCAGGTTTAGGGCTAGGCATAAAACTGAGACAGCGTTGGTTTGGGTGCAAAATGACCTCCTCAGGGCAAAGGATAGAGGAGACTGGTCAATTCTCGTTCTTCTCGATCTCTCATCAGCATTTTGACACCGTGGACCACACCATGCTGTTGGATCACCTTAGAGAGTATTGTGGACTTGCCAGATCTGTCATCAGCTGGTTTGAGTCCTATCTCTTGGACAGGAGGCAACGTGTGGTGATGAGGAATTTCTCCTCCTTCAAGCCCCTGTCATGTGGAGCTCCTCAGGGTTTGATCCTATCGCCAGTGTTGTTCGCGGTCTACATGCTGCCCTTCGGGGAGCTCATTAGATGTTACTGTCTGGGTTTTCACTGTTCTGCAGATGATATGTCATTTGCCCCCGTAATGAATAGTGCTGTCAAAGTGCTGAACAAGTGCCTGGCCAAGATCCAGGGCTGGATGTCCTCTAACTGGCTGAGGCTGAACCCTGACAAGACGGAGGTACTGGTGATTGAGCATGGTCATGGGCATGATGGGGGCACCTCTGGGGTGGCAACAGGGTTGGTCCTGGGGTCCACTCCATTGATGGCATCCTCTAGGGTGAGAAATCTGGGCGTTGTCCTTGATGACAGGCTGATACTTGATGCTCAGGTGTCATCTGTTGTCAAAAGTGGTTTTTACCATTTAAAGAATATTGCCCCAATTAAATCCCTAATTCCGCCCGAAGATCTGCTCTCACTGGTGCATGCCTTTGTGACGTCCAGGCTAGACTACTGTAGCGCTCTGTACTTTGGGGCCAGTGGAGGGATTCTTGGCCAACTGCGCTAGTACAGAACGCAGTGGCCAGGTTGATGATGGGCCTTCTCAGGTCTTGTCATGTGATCTCAGTCCTGCAAGGTCTGCGTTGGCTGCCTGTCAGGAGGAGGATCATCTTCAAAGTGGGCTTGCTCACCTGTAAGGCCCTAGATGGCTCGGGCCCTGGCTATCTGTCTGACCTCCTTACTGCTACCATCCTGGTACACTCCCTCCGTTCCTCCACCGAGGGCCTCCTAGCGGTTCCGAGGCCCAGGCTGAAAACTTCTGGTGACCGCTTGTTTGAGGTGGCTAGCCAGGTCCTCTGGAACTCACTCCCCAGATCACTGAGGGAGGCCCTGTCAGTGCAAAGAGAATTGACAGGTCTGAAAACTCACTTGTTTAAGAAAGCATATCCTGAAAACTGATGGTGACTTTAATTATGACTTATTTATTAATTTAATTATTAATTTATTGTACTTTATACCCTGTATGGCTGCTTTTTAATCCTGTTTAATCGATGTATTTTCTGTAAGGTGCCCAGAGCCCCTGGAATTGGGCGCCATATAAATAAGTAATTATTTAATTTTATTTGTTAAACAAGGACCTTGAAGTTAACCTGCTATTGAACAGGCAGCCAGTCCAGAATTCATAATGAAGGCATAATATGATCCGACCTCCAAACAGAGGTCAGAAACCTCGATGCTGCATTCTGTGCCGGCTGCAGACAGGAAAGTTGGCCACAAGGAAGGCTGTTGTGGAGTGTGTTGCAGTATTCCGTCCTGGACACCACAAAGATCTACAGAAAGATACCTTATGCCGGCAACACTAGATGCTGAGAAAGTTGATTGCACCTGTTTGGTAGCACAGAAGCTGCGCAGGTGCTTTCCATTCCAGCAATTCTGGTTTGCATCCCAAATCTTGGACATCATATTCTTACTAATTTCTAATAGCGAGAGATCGGAAGACCCGTTCCGTCTTGGTCCTCCTTGATCTGTCTGCAGCATTTGACATTGTAGACCATGGTGTACTGTTGGAGCACCTGCGGCTTATCTGTGGACTGTCTGGTACGGTCCTCAGATGGTTTCAATCTTTCCTCAAGGGTAGGACTCAGAAAGTGGTGTCTGGAATTTATTTCTCGGCCCCTCTCCCCTATCCTGTGGGGTACCACTGGGCTCCATTTTCTCAGCCATGTTGTTTGCAGTGTATATGCTGTCATTAGGAGAGATTATTAGGCGGTATGGTCTGAGTTTTCACTGCTATGCAGATGACACTCAGCTGTGCATGTGCTTTGCACCTGGTCAGGATATGTTTCTCTCGATATTTAACAACTGTCTCGCCGAGATCCAGGACTGGATGAGTGCGAGCTTGCTGTGGTTGAACCTGGCAAAAACTGAGGTGCTGGTTTGTGGATCCTGATCGTCGGGAGGCGGGTTTGTCGGCAGGTTCACTCTCGGGACTATGTTTTGGGGGTGTTGAGGTGTGGCCTGACTACCTCAGATCAGGTTCGGAACCTGGACGTTATTGTTGACGATGGCTTGACCCTAAAATCGCAGTTGTCAAGACCTCTTTTTACCATCTGAGGAATACCACCCGGGTGCAACACCTGGTTCCTCCTGAGGATCTTTCAACGTTGGTCCATGCCTTCGTTACCTCTCGCCTTGATGACTGCAGTGCCCTTTAGGGCTGCCGGGGGTTGATGTCCGTCGCCTTCAGCTAGTGCAGAATGCGGCAGCCAGGCTGTTGACTGGTACATCTAGAACTGGTCATATAATGCCTGTGCTCTGAGGATCACCTTCAAGGTCAGTTTGCTGATCTGTAAAGCCCTACACGACCAGGGACCTAGTTACTTACAATATCTCCTTCACCTTTACTGTCCGCTCTGCCCTCTCCAATCTGATGACGAGGGCTTGCTAGAGATTCCCAGGGTCCGTTTAAAGACATCAGGGGCCCGGTCTTTTAACTTTTTGGGCCCGACCCTGTGGAATTCTCTACCTAGCCGAGTGTGAGATTGCCTGACTGTCCAGGAGTTTAAAACTGCACTAAAGACTCATTTATTTGAACTGGCATATCCAGATTTTTAATGTTGTATTATAATTGCTAGAGTTTTAAACTGTAGGATTTTATTGATTATTGTTGGGATTATTTATTGTATTTGTTGTATTATGTACAAGCGCCCCACCACCAAAGTGGCATTTTAATGATAATAAATAGGTAACAAGGCTACAGTCCTGTTCAATTTAATGTGTAGTATAATCGGGGGAGGGGGACTGCTTACAGTAACCTTACTTGACTTTGCATGCAACCTTTAACTTTTGGGGGTAGTATACTAAACATGCAGAATTAAAACCCTTTTCAATTTCCTTGGCAGATTATTTAGCTGGCTAGCAGCTGCTGCAGTCATAGCATGAATCATTAAAAGGAGCAGGGTTGTGCCAATAAAATAAATGCTGGATTTGAGAATCAAAAAACAGAGTTTAATTTTGGGTGAAGTCAGGTTCAATTACCACTGCTTGAGGGGAGGCATGCTGCTGTGAAAACACACCTCTGTCCATTAAAACCACTTTGTTGATGGTGTTCCATGTCAGTAACAAAGTTAGTGGTGTGGATATTGTTCACTTATCCACACTCTGGCAGTTCCACTGGACTGCAGTGACTGGCCAGACGACTTTAAGCAATGCTCCTCCTACCTCCTGGGCAGATGTATCCTCCCACTCCACCCTGTGACATCAGCTGTTTCTTTCCGCTGGAAGAACAGGTCACCTCCTTCGTGCTCCACTTAGGATTTTCTCTGCACCATAGGCGAACCCTTGTTTTTGAAGTTTTCAAAGCTATATTAGTGTTTTGTGGTTCTGTTGACTCCATCTTTGGACCAACAATGGATCGCAAGAAACTGGATTTAAATTTTGTTGTTCAGTGCTGCCTGAAGATGTTGGTCACCAGTCCATACAACAGTGCATGTACTGTCTTGGCAGGCAACATGACATGGCCTGGTGCGACGTTTTGCCTTCCCATGCTTCCTGCGTCCCTTGAGGATAGGAAGCTCCTGCTTGCACTGGGTTGGCCTTTGGAGCAAGATCAGAAGGATCGTCCTAAGGGTAGCAAAAAGGCCTCAGCAGCTGCCAGGTCTGTGTCATAGCGTGCAATCCTTGAGGCAGAAGCCTCCATGTCAAGGAAGGCATCGCAAAAAGGACATTAACCTGCTGGAGAAGGTCCATTGGAGGGCTACAAAGATGATAGTGGGTCAGCAGGTTAAGGCATACGACGAGCGGTTGAGGGCACTGAACATGTACTCCCTGGAAAACAGGCGAGAGAAAGGGGACATGATTGGGACCTTCAAGTACTTGAAAGGGATAAATAAGGTTGATAAGGAGAGTCTCTTTAAGCTGAGTGGCAGCCATAACACGAGGGGGCACAATCTTAAGCTGGAGGGTGGGAAGTTTAGGAGGGAGGTCAGGAAGCACTTCTTCACACAAAGGGTGGTGGGCACTTGAAGTGTGCTGCCGGAAGAGGTCATGTTGTTGAAGACAGTGGGCAGCTTTAAGAGAGGCTAGGATAGGCACAGGGAGAAGGTAAGGATCATGTGTAGGGAGGATGGGAGGAGTGGGGAGGGAGGACAGGGACAGTAGCTCAAGCTGTGGACCCTGCAGTACGAGCAGACTTAACAGACCAAATGGCATTCTTCTGCTGGCTTCTTCGTATCTTCATATGTAAGGTGGCTGAACACGAGGGCATGACCTCGGACTACAAGGGGGCAGGTTCGGGACAAACATCAGGAAATTTTTCTTCACAGAGAGGGTGGTAGACACCTGGAACAGCCTGCGTCTGGAAGTGGTGGGGGCTAAAACTATAGGAGAATTCAAGCGAGCATGGGACAGAAATAAGGGCATCATCACCCAGACCGCGCAACCAGGGAGGAGGAGTAGAAAACCACAAAAACTGGGCAGACTAGATGGACTGTGAGGTCCCCTTCTGCTGTCACCTTCTGTGTATCTGTATAAGCTGTCCAGATTTTTCTCGACCCTGTTAAACCATTGTTGTACAAAGCTGAGGAGTCGGCCTCACAGTCCTCACTCGGGAGGACATGGATTGATCAGTTACTCTGATCAACACTGCCAGGGAAAGGCCTCCACCTGGGGTCAGGTCTTCAAGGCCCTTGCTGCTAAATGTGGCTAGGCGTGTTATGTACAGCCAACCTCAGGAAGACCCTGCTGGCCGTTGACTGGGTGGTTGACAGTCAAGGGCACAGCCATGGCATTCGAGCTCTTCATCCTGCTTGACTGGGAGGTGCCGCCGTTGATACTCTTCATTCTCCTCATCTTCAGTTGAGGAGAGGCACTGACAGAAGATGTGCCGGTGCTATGAGGTAGCCTCTGGCAGCAGTGGGCCATTGTGGGACAGAATAGGGCTCTACCCTGAGGACCTTAAGTCCCCTGGCAGCCGCCTTTGGTTTGCCCTTCCAGTCCTGGTTCTGCAGGTGCTATCCACACCTGCCTTTCCACCAGTCACGGTGGACACGCCACCCCTGCAGCTGCTGGTTGGCGCTTTGACCAAGGACGTAGGCTGTTTGGCTCCTGGCTTGCCAAGCTGGTTGTTGGTAAGGATCACACTGGGTGATGAATCCTGGGAGGTCTGTGGCGAACAACGGCCAAGTGCCGTCTTTGAGGAGTCATCGGATGACTTGGATCAAGAGTCCATGGCTTCCTCTGGGGCTCCACTCTTTGACCGTGGCTTGGTCAAGAAGACTTCCATTTATGAAGGGTCGGTGTCCTTCTGTATGCTGCTATGGCTGATTGTGGAGTCCACATCTGTTACTTTGGAGCCAGTCCAGAAGAAGGCCAAGTACCCTCTCTCAGACATTTTGGGCCTGGACGAATTCCTGGGTTTGTATTTCCGGTGGTAGGGGCCATCCTGGGACCAGCCCTGGAGTTCTGGCAGCATCCAGCAACCTGCCTACACGCATGGCCCGCAAGTATACAATCCCTACGGGTGCCCTTTCCAGGTTTTCTGACCACCCTTTGGCCAAATTTCTGGTCACAGATTGTGTTCATAAAACCGGACACCAGGGGAACATGGACAAGCCTCTGGACAAGGAGTCCTGCAAGAATGACCACACCTTAAAAAAAGGTGTACGCTGCGGCTACCCTGGGTCTCTGTCAGGCTAATTATTCCATTATGATGGCTAATTATTGGCATCTCCTAATGGGAGTGCTTGGTATAGTCCTCCCCAACCTCCACCCCAAGCAGCGGGTGGCGCTGGAGCTCAGCAGAGACCATGGTCAATCGCTGGTTAAAGACCGGCTCCAGACAGTCTTCGACATGGGCGACTGTTGTACCAGTGCAGTGGCAGTGGCTGTCTCCATGTGTCACAGAGCTTGTCTGCGCTCGACACCCAACAGAGGTTGGCTGATGTCCTTTTTCTGAGCACCATACTCGTTGTCCCCGAGGTGGAAGAGCATCTCACGAGGATTGAAGTCCACTGCCACCCTTGACTCTGTGACCTTGTCCCAGAAGGACCAGAAAAAGAAGCTGAAGAAACAGGCTTTCCAGTTTGGGTCCTTTCAGTCACAGCATCCCAGGCAGCAGCCCCAACAGGGCAGTTTCAGGCCTGGCACCTCAAGCAGTGTGGGGACCAAAGTCCAAAAAAAGGGGGCAGGTGTAGGGGTGCTCCCTCTGACAGCAGGTGCTGGTGCCCCTGCAAAAGCTGCTCAGTGGCAGGTTGGGGGGTGTCATACCTCTACCCGTCCTGTCCCCGACTGTGCTTTCTGTCAGAGGCCAGCTACGTCACTTCTTGCCATGTTAGTCTTCTACCACAACGGACAAGTGGGTGTTAAACATAATGGGCAGAGAACTGTCTCTAGACTTCGAGGCTGTCCTGCTTTTCCACCTCTACATGCCTGAAGGGTCCGGGATGTCTTAGGACATGCTGTCCGCCTTCAGGGAGGACATTGCTCAGCTCCTTGCGAAAGGAGCCATAGCCGATGTCCTGGCCAGTCAGGGTTGTGTGTCCAGGTACTTCCTGGTCCCGAAACGGACGGGGGGGATGGTGCCCCATATTGGATATTCATGATCTCATCCAGTATGTGTGGAAGCGCAAGTTCTGGATGGTCACTCTGAGCCACATTATACCGTCCGTGGAGCAGAACAGGTGTTTTGCTCCCTGGACTTTCAGGATGTGTTTTTCTACATTCCCATTTGCAGGTCCCACCACCAGTACCTCTGGTTTCAAGTGGAAGAGGTCCTATACCAGGTTATGCCATCCGGCCTCTTCTCAGCTCCAAGGGTCTTCACCAAATGCATGGCAGTGGTGGCGGCCCAACTACAGCACCTAGGGGTCAGGGTGTACCCCTACCTGGGTGACAGGCTAGTAGTTGGTCCATCCAGAGAGGCTGTGACAAGATCCACAGACCTAGCTCTCCAGACCTGCTGAGACTTGGGTCTGTTGGTCAATCTGGACAAGTCCGAAGTGGTAGTGAAGCAGGTGATCAAGTTCATCAGGGCAGAAATAGACTGCCTTGGGACAAGGCCTGCTTCCCGGCAGACCGGGCACAGGATCTTACCTCCTATGCCTGATTGTTTTAGGTTGGGCTCTTGCGCCCTGCCTGGGATTTACCACAGCTGCTGGGGTACATGGTATCCTGCACCAGCATGGTCCACTTGGCCTGCTGGTAGATGTGTTATCTTCGTTGGGAGCTGGGTCGTAAGTGGTCCCAGTGCCTAGACCACTTAGACCAGCTGTTCACAGTGACCTAGCTGGTGTGGGACGCCATCCAGGTATGGCTGGTTGTGGAACATCTGGAGGAAGGAATCCCATTTGTCCAGTCAGAGTCTCCTGTCATGCTGACAAGGGACGTGTCTCTGGTAGGGTGAAGAGCGCACATGGGAGATCACACGGCCCAAGGGTTTTGGTCGCCCACAGAGTCCCATCACCACATAACACCTGCTGGAGCTCCATGCAGTCAGCATAGCTCTCATGGAATTAGCTCTGCTAGTCAGGGGTCAGGTCATTCAAGTCTAGACAGACAACACCACGACCGTGTTTTACCTGAAGAGACAGGGCGGCACACACTCCCTTCCCTTGTGTCAGGAGGCACGCCACACCTGGACCCTCATGTGTAGCCTGGGTGCCAATCTCTTGTTGATTCATGTGGGGGAGAGCAATCAGCTGGCAGATGCTATTAGCCAGGTAGGAGAGACGTCTCATGAGTGGTCTGTGAATCAGGAGGTGGTGAACCACCTGATCTTACTTTGAGTTGGAACTCTTGCAGCAGGCTGTAACCATAAGGACCAAGCCACCAGGTGCCAGGACCTCACGGACCATGGAAAACCTCTAGCTAGCAGTCTTCAGTAGGGACCGCCCCCTGACGTAGGCCTGCCCGATGTCAGCCAGTGGTATAAAAGGGTGCGGTCCCCAGCCCCACCTCAGTTCTTTTTCTGCCATCGACCCATTCGCATCAGCTCCATAAATGCCTCCTGTTACAATCGACCGCCATTGTGCATTTACTCACGTTTATTTTATTTCCTGGTCCACTCTGAGCAGACTCTGCACATCAGTATTCTCGAGATGCGAGCAGTGCTGTACGCCCTACAGGCATTTCCGATGGACCTTCTCCTGGGCCCTCTACTAATCCAGATGGACAATATGTGAATGGTCTTTTACATCAGCAAGCAAAGGGGGACCCACTTGAGGGTCTGGTATTGGGCTGTGGAGCATCACCTGGAGCTCACTGCTGTGCATGTTCCAGGCACCCAAAACGTCTTGGTCGACAGCCTAAGCAGGTCTCGGTCCAAAGCCCATGAACGGGAACTACTCCAGTCAGTTGCAGAGCAACTGTTCAACAGATGAGGATGACCAGAGTTGGACCTTTTTGCATCCTCACTCAAAGCCAAACTGCTCAGTTTCTGCTTGTTAGATCCAGGGCCTGATGTTTTCTGGCGAGATGCGTTGTCCCTGTGTTGGACAGGGAAGTTTCTATATGCCTTCCCTCTCTTCCCTCTACTTCAGAGGGTCTTTCTCAAGCTGCAGTCAGAGGGAGTGGAGATGATCCATATAGCTCCCCTCTGGCCTCATCAGATCTGGTTCCCTCTGCTCAAGCAGTCAGCAGTAGAGCCTCTGGTTTCCCTGCTCTTGAGCTCGCACTTACTCTCCCAGGACCAGGGCACTCTAGTCCATCCGGACCTCAAGTCTCTGCACCTGCATGCATGCTCCTGCATACTCAACAGTTGTCAGATTTGGAGTTTACTCGAGAGTGGCTGATTTCCTAGTGGCGGCTAGAAAACCCTCCACTAGGTCAACCTATGCTATGAAGTGGAAGCGGTTCTGCCTTTGGGCCTCCATTCCCCACCTCGATCCTTTCACTTGTCCAGCGAACTCCGTTTTAGAGCATCTCCTCTCTCTATTCTGTACCGGCCTGAGCTACTACTCTATCAAGGTGCACCTTTCTGCCATCTCTGCATACCATGCACCTGTAGGTGGCAAGACTCTTGCCCAATTGGATCTGTTCTGCACTTTCTTGTGGGGTGTCCTACACCTGAACCCCCCTCCCCCATTCGGGACCCAGTCCTTCCGTGGGATCTTTTGTTCATGTTAGAAAAACTTACTTTGCCTCCCTTTGAGCCGGCCTCAGATTGCGAAGTACGCTTTCTGTTGTGAAAAGCGTTATTTTTGGTTGCCATTACTTCTGCTCGGAGGATTTCCAAGCTCCAGGCTCCGATGTGCAAAGAGCCTTATTTAGTTTTCCACAAGGACAGAGTGTCCTTGAGGACAAATCCTAAGTGCATGCCTAAGGTGGTATTTGAGTTTACTGTGCATAGGGACATCCATCTACCTGTCTATTATCCAGAGTATTCCAACAGAGGGGAGGCTTTACTTCATACTATGGATGCCCACCGGGCACTTCATTATTTTAATTGCACCGGTCAGGTCCAAAAGACTGAACAGTTGTTTGTTTCCTTTGCCACAAGGTCTGTAGGAGCCCCAGTTTCTAAACAGACATTGCTCAAGTGGTTAGATAACTGCAGTGTTTACTGTCATCGTAAGTACGACAGGCCTTTACTGGGCCTGGTAAAAGGCCACTCTACCAGGGGTGATGCCGCTTCTTTTGCCTCTTTAAAAAATGTGTCTGCAGCAGATATTTGTGCAGCTGCTACCTGGACTTCGGTTCACGCTTTCGTCAAACATTAGTTTGGACGTCTCTTTCAGGCGTGGGACTGGCTTTGGCCTCACTGTTCTTCAAGGCCTGCTGTCCTGAAGGCTTCTGTTTATCTTTAGTCTCTACCCATGAGTGTCTGTCTTTTCTCCTTGACTGCTTTGGACTCTGTCCTATGCTTGTAGCCTGCTGCAAGAGCTCCAACTCGAAGTAAGATAGTGCAGTTACGTAAGAACTTACTGTAACAGTAGATCTTCGAGAGGAGCTCATGCAGCAGGCGCTACTTTTCCTCCTCCCTCCTTCCCCCTGGTATTTCTTCTGCTTTTTCCTTTGTCTAATCTCGAACCTCCTTGGTTCTCCTTCCCTTCTAAGGGCTGGGTCTCCGGCAGGAGAACTGAGGTGGGGCTGGGGAACACCCCCTTTTATACCATTGGCTGATTTCGGGGCGGGCTGACATCAGAGGCGGTCCCTGCTGAAGACTGCTAGCTAGAGGTTTTCCATGGGGTCCTGGTGCTTGGTGGCTTGGTCCTTATTTATTTTTATTTATTTATTAAATTCTTGGATTACAAATACCTTTGAGCAGAAACTGCTTGTTTACAAAGGTTCCACGTCAAAGGATGAGGGTCAACATACATACAGAGGTAGTAAAAGAATGCACAATAAACAACCAAAACGACTAAAGAAAAAAAAAAAAAATGGTTATGGTTATAACCTGCTGTAAAAGCTTCTCTCAAAGATCTACTGTTAAAGCAAGTTCTTATGTAACTGTACTTTCTCCCTGTGGGGCTCACCTTAGATGGACCTGTTTGCCTCCTGGGAGAATGCCAGACTGAGGCTGTTTTGTGCCCATCCACCACAGTCTGGGACACCGATGGAGGATGCCTTTGCAAGGCCCTGGACCCCTGGCCTTGTGTATGCCTTTCCTCCCGTCTCCTTGATCCACAGACTACTGGTCAAGCTTAGGAAGAACAAGGCCTTGATGATCCTGCTAGCTCCAGACTGACCAAGGCAGTTATGGTACCCGGATCTCTTCAGTCTCAGCAGCTGGTCTCTGTGTGACTGCCTCTCAGCCTCGGACTTTGGAGGATGGTATTACATCCAGACCTTCAGTCCCAGCACCTCACAGCCTATTTCCTGAGTGGCTAAAGTTCCAGGCCTTGGGTGTGTCCAAGGATGTCCTCCACGCTATGGAGGCATCCAGAAGAGAATCGACAGATAGGTGGTATTTCCATTTGGTGCCAGGGCAGGGAGCTTTATCCTTTTGCCTTCCCTATGGCTAGTATCCTGGACTACTTCTGGTTCCTTTCCTATATGGAACGGTGAGCAACAACCCTTAAGGTACAATTGGCATCCATCTCTGCTTACTGGGCGCGGCTGATATGCCGGTGGTGGCCCATGAGAAGGTGGTTGAGCACTTTTTCAAGGGCCTTCGACCATGTGTCCCCTTCAGTGCAAATCCGCCTCCAGTGTGGGACTTACTGCTGGTCCTGGCTTTGCTCATGGGTAAGCCATTTGAGCTAATGCTCAGATGTGAATTGTCACACCTATTGTGGAAGACAGCCTTCCCGGAGGCCATTACGTCTGACAGATGAAGGCCTGTGGAGCTACAGGTGCTCTCTGTGAACTCTTCTGTTTAGTCTTCCACAGGGAAAATGTCATCTTTCTCCCCATCCCTAAGTTCCTCCCGAAGGTGGTATCGGAGTTTCACCTTAACCAGGTGATTAACTTACCGGCAGGCTGCATACCCTCGACTTTGCGGAGAGCTCTCTCCTATTATGTAGAACTTATGGCTGGAATTCGGGGACATGCTCTCCAGCTGTTTGTAACCTACACTGAAGCCACACCTATAGACCAGCAGCAAAGTGAATGATTGCAAGGTGGATCACATCATTGTATTGACCTGTGCTGTAGGTTGACTGGTCGGGAGCCTTCCGTTGGGATTAGGGATAATTCCATTGGACATACTGCTGCCTCAGTGGCTGCCTCCAGAGATATACCCATACAGGAGATCTGTAGGGCTGCTACCTGGAGGTCAGCACACACCTTTATTTCCCACTACCACAGGAGACCTCGAGTCATGCCAGGATGCATGTTTTGGGATCTTGGTTCTCCAATCTCCGTTTGCCGAGTAGGGTGTGCGCCTTGCTCCCTTCTCCCAGAGAACTGCTAGGAGTCTTCCAGAGTGTGGATAAGTGAATCATATCCACGCCCCTAGAAGAATAGGTTGCTGACCTTTAACCATAGATCTTACACGGAGTGGTCTCTTGCAGTAGGTAATACTTTTGGGTATCCAGCAGATGTCGCTATGGCGCACGGCAGCTCTTCTAGCGGTTTTTCACCAGAGACCGCCCACACATAACATCAGCATCCTGTTTCCTATACAAGTGTGGGCGGTCCCTGGTATCCTCCGTTTTTCCCACCATTTTCAGCTCGCGCAGCAGCTAGTGCAGCTTCTGTGTAGCAGTCATTGATGAGAAACTTGGAACTAAGACAAATGTCTGCTGATTTTTCAACTAAACAAGCTTTATTTGGATCCTGTCGTTGCTGTTGGAAGATATACCACTTTGACAATCACACACTTTGTGTAAGGTGTCTGTGACCCACACACGACACCAATTTCTGCAGTTTATATCAGGACTTTAATCAGACAACTCGTCGACGACAGCTGCTTGAAATCCAAAGACTTGATGGAGCAGAAAATGTCTCTCTTAGAGAACAGGGGGCTCGTACCAAGGGCTTCCCCTCTACTGGTTCTCATTCCCAGCAGAAAAAGAAGGAGAAACCCTCCGCACACTCCCTGCCTAAACGCCCATCAACGGCCACCGTTTCTGGTGTCCCTTCATCAACGGGACGTCCTTCAAGCGCTTCTTCATTGATGGGGGCTCATACCCTCTCGTCGATGGCATTTACTTGTGCTTTGAATGCAGTCCAACTAGTGACTGCTCCATCGACGGAGGCTTGTACCCTCTCGACAATGAAGCTTTCCAGCGCTTTACATGCAGCAAAGTATACTGCTGCTCCGTCAACGGGGGCTCCTCTCCCATCGATGACGTCTGACAATTTAAGTGAAAATCACTCTTTTTACTCTGTGGGCTCGTCGACGAGACCCCGCATTCCTCAGGGAAAGCCCGCAGCTTATGCCTTATTGACTGCACCTCCACCTACTCAGGTGCCTTCTTACAGGGGTCAGGCGGACAGAGATTGGGACTCTGGTCTTTACTACCCAGGGGCAAGACCTGCTCAGGCTACACATTCCATTCCCTCTATCACCACTTGGGTTTCCCAACATGCCCCCCTTCTCACCCCCCCTTCCCAGGAACAGGACCTCACCAATGTAGTCTGACACGTCTTGCATGCCATGCAGCATTCTCAGTCCTCTGAAGGACTGGGTGATCTTGCTCAGTCTCATCTGCCTAAAAGATTCCACGGTGACCAGGATACTCTACCACCCTGTTTTCCTCCTCCATTCATAGAGGACTATTTGTCGGATGACCAAGAACTGCCACCTGATTTCACTGGTGATCTTGAGGATGAAGAGTTTCAAGATTTGGATTTCCCTCATCCGGAATCCCCCTACTCAGAAGTCTCTTCTCTGGATGAGGATCTGCCCTTGCCTGTGGCAGTCTCTTCCCCCAGATGACCCTTCCTTTAGTGAAACAATGGTTCAGATTCAAAAAGTCATGGGATTCTCCACTATGGAACATGACAAGCAACGCAAGGAAATGGCAGAATACCTTGAGTTACCGGAGGAGCCTGTTTTAGTGGTCCCCCCACTAATACCAACTTACCAGAATGCTATGTTGTCTGCTTGGCATCAACCTTCAGCTATTACAGCTGTTCCCCGCAAGTGGATAGTCTATATCAGGCTCCTCTGGACCATCCTTTTCTGTCTAGTATTCCAGAGGCAGATTCTGTGGTCATTACTGCCGCTCATGATCGTACCGAAAAACCCAAGCACATGAGGTCCTTACCTCCTGATAAGGAATCCTGAAGAATTGACTATCTGGGGAAAAAGGTATTTTCCTCAGGTGCTATGAATATCAGAATTTTGAACTATATGGGTCATATGATTAAGTATCCGCGTACTCTGGGGTCCTCTGCCCTTGAGCTTATCAATAAACTTCCTCCCTCACAGGAAAGGGATAAATTATTGGCTACAGTGACTACTAGTAATTCTATCTCCCGTCACCTTCTCAGGTTGGGATATGATGCCATAGATACCTCAGCCCGTCTGTCAGCCACTGGTATCCCTTTGCGTCGCCACACTTGGCTTCGTGTTTCAGGCTTTACACCTGCTATACAACATAAAGTAGCTAATTCCCCCTTTAACGGGTCCAGGCTGTTTGGGCTAGGTACTCAGACTTTACTGGATGACTTACAGGCATCAGGCAGAACCCTCCGTATGGTCCATGGCATATATCACACCCCAGCTACAACCTACTATACTCAGTACACCTCTTATTCCAAAAGAGGTGGCAGACACAGAGGTAATAACAAAGGTGGCTTCAGAGGTGGTGTTCAACCCAACAGAGGCAACACCTCTACCGCCTGGGGTGCCCGCTCTCACCCTTCAGGTGGAGCTCAGCAACCCGCTACCCAGTGACCCATTAGGGCTTTCCCCCTGCCTCGTCGACCAGGCCTTGGAGGCTGTAGGGGGTCATTTTTCCCTCCATCTGGAGGCCTGGCAAAAGATCACTTCCGACAGTTGGGTACTACAGATTATACAGAAGGGTCATACACTGGAGTTGCACTCCACACCATGCCCTTGCCCTCCACGCAAGATTAATTATCCTTCAGAGCATATACCCATCCTATGGGAGGAATTGACGGCCCTTTTGTCCAAACAGGCCATTGTAGCGGTGCCCCTTCTTGAACATCATATGGGATTTTACTCCCATTTCTTCCTGGTACCCAAACGTACCGGAGACCTCAGACCAGTTTTGGATCTCAGACAACTGAATCTTTACGTTCATTAGAAACATTTCCGCTTGGTCACTCTATTTGCCATCTGCCGATTCTGAAACACGGTGATTGGTTTTGCTCCCTAGACATGAAGGATGCCTACCTTCATATTCCCATCCACCCTGCCCACCAAAGATTTTTACACTTCCACTTACTGGGTCAAAATTACCAGTTTCGAACACTCCCTTTTGGCCTTTCATCAGCTCCTAGAGTGCTCACCAAGTGCCTAGCAGTGGTGGCGGCGGCCTTAAGAAGAGAAGGGCACTTCATCTTTCCATATCTAGACGCTTGGCTAATAAAATCAGACTCCAGAGTAACTCTGCTTGCCTCCCTAGATGCTACCTTGAAACTGTTTGCTGATCTGGGAATCACAGTAAATTGGCCAAAGTCCAGTCCAAAGCTGACACAGTCTCTCCAGTATATCGGAACTGTTCTAGATACTGTTACCGCCCGAGCTTACCTCCTGCCTACCTGGCAGGATGCACTTATAGTTCTGGCATTACACATATAGACTCAGAAGATAGTCACAGCCAGACAAATGCTGCACCTTCTGGCTTACATGTCCATGGCCATCCCTGTGGTAGCCTTCACCCGTCTCCATATGGGACCTGTCCAGTGGACCCTCCAGAATCAATGGTCCCAAAAAATAGGACAGTTCGAAGACAAAAATCAAGGTCGCTCCTTCTCTGAGGTCCTCCCTCACATGGTGGACAATCAGAATCAACCTGAATTAGGGAACGCCTTTCCGGTCCCTCCCTCCCAAACAAACGCTGACTACGGATGCTTCCCTGCTGGGCTGGGGAGAGCACTTGGGTCCTTATCAGATCCAAGGCGATTGGCCTGCTACTCTCCAGCAGTCACATTTGTCTCTTAGAGATGAGAGCGGTCCACCTAGCCCTTAAGGCGTTCCGTCCCTACCTCGAGCCAGGATCGTTACTGATCCAATCATACAACACTGCAATAGTGTTCTACCTCAGCAAGCAATGGGGTATGAAGTCTCGCGTCCTATGCAGAGAGACCCTTGCTATTTGACAGGAAGCCATTCAGCAATGACTAATGCTAACAGCTGTCCACCTTCTGGGACATTGCAACCAGTTAGCCGACCGGCTGAGTCATCAGTCCACGACTCACGAATGGACACTTCACGAGCAAGTGCTCCAAGAAATCTTCAATGTATGGGGTACTCCACAGATAGATCTGTTTGCCTCCCCAGAGAATTACCATCTTCCCAGGTATTTTTCCATTATCCTGAACAGAAAGGGACGATCTATAGATGCCCTGTCCCAACCCTGGACAGGTCTCTTCTTATATGCTTCCTCCCAATCCCTTTCCTGCAACAAATTCTACTGAAACTACAGTTAGAACCAGCCACGATGATACTCGTAGCCCCACTGTCAGTGGAGGACCCCATTCCGTTGCTGATCTGACCAGACCTCTTGACTCAGTGTCATAGGTCTCTACTACACCCCAACCTGAAGGCTTTTCCCCTTCACACTTGGCTACTGAGGACACTTTTTCATAAATCGTTTACAAGTGTCCTGTCCTGTTGCCAATATCTTCTTGGCTTCCCGTAAGCCAGCCACAAGAGCGACATACAATTCCAAATGAAAACGCTTTTCCATATGGTTAGCCACTTGATCTTTGGGACCCTCATTCTTGTCCATTGACAAATGTTCTGGACTACCTGGCCTCGCTGTCAGAGTCCGGTCAAAGTTATTCTTCCATTAAAGTCCACTTGGCTGCCATCTCTGTTTTCTGTGAGCCTTTGGATGGCAGGTTACTGTACCAACATCATCTAGCTAAGATGTTTTTGAAAGGGAATGTTACATATTAAACCTATTAGAAGACCCACTTCTCCGTGGGATCTCAATTTTATGATAGAAAAATTGACCCTTGAGCCTTTTGAGCCAGCAGCCACTTGTGAACTCCATTTTCTTGCATGGAAAACCCTATTTCTAGTGTCTGTCACTTCGCGAAGGCCTCCTGGTTGCGACACATACTCTTTCATCCTGGTTGGCACATTGTATTACATTTTGTTAAAAAAAAAAAAAATACATCAAGCCTCTACCTGGACTTGTCCAAGCCCACTCCACTAGAGCTATGGGCACCATTGCGGCGTGCTTTAAGGGAGCCTCCATTTCAGATATCTGCAGTGCAGCTACCTGGTCCACAATCCATACATTCACAAGGCACTAGAATCTGGATTTTGCCTCATGACGTTGGATGGCCTTCGGCCATGCAGTCCTACAAGGTCTCCTATCATAATTGTCCTCCCACATGGGCATTACTGCTTGGGATTCATCCCAAAAGTATTACCTACTGCAAGAGATGACTCTGTGGAAGATAGTACAGTTAACGTAAAAACTTATCATAACAGTAGATATTTGAGGAGTGTCTCTTGCAGTAGGTTTGTTCCCACCCTCCATCCCCTTCTTCTCTAAGAGAGCAAGTTCTGGTCTAGTGACTAGGGTTGGGACTCCTTTGGTACCTTGGCTTCCCCTCGGTCCTCGCTTTGCGAGCTGAATCCAGTGGGGGAACTGAGGATACCAGGGACCACCCACACTTATATAGGAAACAGGAAGCTGATGTCATGTGTGGGCGGTCCCTGGTGGAAAAACTGCTAGAAGAGCTGCGTGTACCACAGTGACTTCTGCTGGATACCCAAAAGTATTACCTACTGCAAGAGACATGCCTCGAAGATCTACTGTTACGGTAAGTTTTTACATAACTGTACTTTCTAGGAGTGGCATGTGGTTCACATCCACATGACTCACCCGGCCTCCCCTGGCAAGTGGCACCTGATCCTGCTTCCAGCGTGCAAGATCTGATGTCATGGGGTAGTGGAAGGAGCTTAGCTTAAAGATACCTGGCCAGTCATTGCCTTCCAGTGGAACTGCCAGAATGTGGATGTGAACCATATACCACTCAGAGAACTGTGGCTACAGGTGAATAACCTATTCTTTTCTAAAAGAGTTCATTGCCTTATTTTGGTTCTCATTTTTTTTTAATCTTATGCTACTAGATATGTTTTTTATTAGTGTGTCCCAAGCTATACAATTAAATCATACCAGCAAAATGTTGTCCATAGGTGATGCTATCCCTGTTCTCCTCTGTTCACAAACTGACCTAACAGTTTTGGAAAAACTTGTCACATTTTCCTCTGCCACTGTGTGCATAGGAGTGTGCATATGTATATGTGTGTGTGTGTGTGTGTGTGTGTGTGTGTGTGTGTGTGTGTGTGTGTTTGGTAGGGGGAGCAAGAAAAGACGCTGAGAGTTTGATGGCAGAAGAAGACCAATGGCCCATTTAATCTGCCCATAGTTGTTACCACCTTACTCCCTCATCTAGTGCCCCTGCTCCGACTTCCTAAACTTTCTCAGTTCTAGAAAGAGGGATTCTGAGTCCCCTGGCCTTGTCCCATCCATGTTTTGACCCGTTATTGGTCTCTTTCCACACAACCTCTGCCATAATCTGTTCCAAGACTTCACCACCCTTTCAGTTAAGAAAAACTTCCTCGCATCCTTCTTGAAGTTACTTCCCACTGATCTCCAAGTGTGCCCCCTTTGTGACTGTACCTGTGTTTCTAACAAACAGGTCCTTGCAATTTACCCTGTTTGTACCCCGTAGGAAAAAGAGTTTCTTGGGACGTGGATATGTTGTTCTATCCACACGTTCTGGCACTCTTCTTTCCTCTTTAAATGTTGACGCAAAGTCTTGAAGCTGACTCCTCCCATCCACCCAGGCGGTATAACTCTGGGATCTGCCCCATGACGCCAGGTCTTCCTTTCCACAGGAAGAAGCAGGTTCGCTCCTTAACGCTTCCGTGTTGAGTAGGCCCTAGTGCTAAAATCTTTGGATTTACTTCCAAAACTTTCAACTCTTCAGAGTTTTGTCTTCAGTTCGATCATTGGTCACGACTGCGATGGAGGAAAAATCCTCGCCCGGATTTCGCTGGTGTCCAGGCGGGCAGAAGATATCGTATACCGACCCCCACGCCATGTGCGACTACTGCCTGGGCCACGAGCATGATCCCCAGGCCTGCGATTTTTGACGGTCATTTCATGCGTCAGTCATCGAGGACCGCCTCACCCACCTGAAGTTGGGGCGCCCAGAAAAACAACATCCACTGGTCAAATCCAAGGATGCCCATTGGGTGGTCTCCACGGTTGCTAGGACTGCCAGACAGCTGGAGCAACTTATGGCCTTCAAGTAGGAGGTGGCTCGGGCCGCCGTGCAGTCCTCTTTGGCCACTGCCTTTGTTCTGCTCAAGTTGGGCTCCACTTATTTGGGCTCCTCAAGGAGCTATGCCAGTCTCTCCTTACCAAGGGACAGGGCCCTTTGGGTTCACACAGCTCCCGCAAGAAGGCGTCCAAGAAAGAAAAGGAGAAGACTCACCATCGACTTTCCTGAGACCAGGAACGTTCTTGGTCTCAGGAATCACAGGTTTTGACCACAGTTGAAACTGTGGCCTTGGTCACTGGTTTCATGGAGACCCCGTCGGGCCAATTGATCGACACGCTGGCTGACGATGCAGCCGAGATACTCATGGACCCTGTTGACCAGTTGTCGTCAGAAGAAGCTGACAACTTCTTGTTCAGAACTCCGGTCCTGCCAGTAACACCGAAGGGCCAGCTTAGCTAGCTGAGCCAGATCCTCCAGTCACCGAACTAGACCAGGAGGAGCCGTGGCTCTCTGGCTCCCTCCGAGATCCCCGTCGGTACCCCTGGCAGCCGAGGTTGAGGTCTAGGTCTTCCTTGTCCAGTGGGTCAAGCAGACCTCGCCGACATTAGTGAATCCCACTCACCGATGCTGCAAGCGCGCCGCTCTTGGTCATCTTCATCCTCCTCTGGGTGAGGAGAGGCTTCCAGCAGTTATTGTCGGCCTTCAGACCTTCTGTGGCAACATTTGTGTTGCCCGGTTCGGAAGCGACCCGGCTCCCACACTAGCCATCACTTGGCTGTCATCCAACAGGTCGACACCGATGCCCGCGGTGGGGCCGGTCGACAACGTTCCTTTGTCAGCGGAGCCGGTTCAGACCATCTCAGTTCAGCTGAAGCTGGCCTCTCCACCGATTTGTGGTGGAGCCACCGCCCAAACAGCCACCGACCGGGGCTCCGATTAAGGAGTCTCGGCCAGCTCAGGAGCTTCCACATTGTCTGTCAAGTCATTCTTACACCTGACCGCCCGTGGTGAGTCAAGAGTGACTCAGTTGGTCGGACGCTGTATGCGGACTCCTCTGAGTCTGAGGATTCCTCACTGCACTCCCGTCTGGCCGACATGGAGTTGGTGGGGGATCTGTCGACAGAGGAAGAGCCCACTTCCTTCATGGGCATCCTCCATGTCATCTTGAGTCCACGGGAATGAAACTGAAGCCCAACCAGAAGTGGGCTCGCTATCCCCTCGAAGAGATTCTGGACAAAGGGGACTCTCCGATGGAGGCATTCCCAGTGGCCAAGACCATTGCTAGCCCTGCCCTGGAGCTTTGGCAGTGCCCCGCCTCATGCCCTGTGCCCTCAGCTCGGATGGTCCACAAATATGCGGTACCTGCTGGTACTCTCTCTGGGCTCATGGAGCTCCCCTCTGCCAAGGGGTCGGTGGTTGACTTCGTGTTTTGGCACTCTGGCAGTACTGGGGATGTCGATAAGCCGCCGGATAAGGAGTCCAAGAAATTGGACCACTCAGCTAAAAATATCTATCTATACTGCCTCCTTGCTCGGCTTCCGCCAAGCGAGCGTGGCCATTCTGATGGCACACTTCTCCCATACCCTTTTGGGCTCCCTGGATGAGGCGATTCCTCACTTTCCTGCAGACCTTCAGACTATGGTCAAGCAGGTCCGAGACCAGGGCCGCGCTGTGGCCAAACAGCAACTTCAGACAGCTCTGGACATTGGAGATGCGCTACGGATTTTGACCTTCACGGCAGACACTTGACACAAGCTGGTGGATATTCCATTCTTAGGCACCGACCTGTTTGGACCCGGTGTGGAGGGACACCTCCAGCATATCGAGAAGTTTGATGCCACCTCGGACTCTTTATATCCACCCAGACGGATCCTAAGGGCTCCAAGCAGCAGAAGCATAAGCCCTTTTGGTCCTCCACTCCTGCTGCAAAACCAGCCCAGCATCAGTCTGGCTAGTAGGCTCAGTCTTGGCTTCCTAGGCCCTAGTCTGTGGCTTTGGTCGTCTGAAAGCCCGGAGGGAAGGGACCTGGTGGCTCCTCAGCTTGGTCCTCCACCTCCAAGCCTGCTCAGTGATGGGATGGGAGTGCCACCCTCATGCCCATCATGCCTGTGGGGGGGCCGGCTCCGCCAATTTCTTTCCACCTGGTCTACTGTCACCACGGACAGGTGGGTTCTGGAAGTGGTCAATCAGGGTCTGCCTCAAGAATTTGAGCAGTACCCTCCCAGCCGAGCCTGCATCCCACGGGAGGATTTGGTATCTGTAGACACTTGGTCGGCTTTTGAGACGAAATAGCCCAGCTCCTCTGCAAGGAGGTCGTGGTCAGGGTTGCGGATCCCCCTTGAAACCCAGAGTTTGTCTCCAAGTACTTCCTGATGCCAAAGTGGACAGGAGCTGGTACCCCATTCTAGATCTGCATGACCTGAACAAATTCCTCAGGTCCTGCATCTTCAGGATGGTAACTCTGTCCCATATCATACCACCTCTGGAGCAAGATATGTGTTTTTGCTCTCTGGATCTCTAGGACATGTTCTTTCACATCCTGATCCGTCTATCCCACCGAAGGTTCCTCTGCTTACGAGCCGAGGGAACCTTCTGCGAGTCGCATTCCATGCCATTCGGCCTGTCCTCAGCCCCAGGGTCTTCACCAAATATATTGCAGTGGTGGCAGCTTACCTGAGGCATGCGGGGGTCTGGGTGTACCCCTACCTGGACGACTGGCTGATAGCAGGTCTCTCCAGGCAGGAGGTGGAGCAGTCCAGGGACTTGGCCCGCAAGACCTGCATCGACCTTGGCCTCCTGGTCATTGAGGCCAAGTCGGATCTTGTGTCCTCGCAGGTGATCAACTTCATAGGGGGAGAGCTTGACTCTTGCCGAGCAGAGCCAGGCTCCTGGCGGACAGGGTGGAGGTCCTCTCCTTCTTTGCCCGATCATTTCTGGTTGGGCACTTGCGCCCTGCCTGCAACTTCCTGCGCCTTCTGGGTTACATTGTGGCCCACACCACCATGGTTGGATGGACCCTGTGGCATTTGTGCTCCCTGCAGTGGGAGGTGGCCAGCCAGTGGTCTCAACACAAAGGTCACTTCGACCAGCTGGTCTCTGTGACCCAGAAGATGTTGGATGTACTCCGGTGGTGGCTAGTCCCAGAGCATCTGCAGGAAGGGATCCAATTTGTCCGCCCCGAGCCAACAGTCATACTGACGACCGATACCTCTCTCACTGGCTGGGGTGCTTATCTGGGGGAACTTGGAGTCCACAGACTCTGGACCCCTGAGGAGTCCCAGTGCCACATTGGCCTGCTGGAGCCTCCAAGCGGTTCAGCTGGCGCTGACTACGTTTACTCCATTTATTCGGTGTCAAGTGGTCCAAGTCCAGATGGACAACACCATGACCATGTACTACCTCAACAAGCAAGATGGGACGCACTCCCTGCCCCTGTGCAAGGAAGCTCTCCGCATCTGGACTCTCGTATACAGCTGGGAGGCGGATCTCCTAGCCATCCATGTGGCAGGAGTCTCCAGTCAGCTGGCGAATGCCCTCAGCCGGGTGGGCGAGGCGTCTCACAAGTGGTCTCTTCATCTGGAGGTAGTTCAGTCTGTTCTCCCAGTGGGGCACCCCTCAGGTGGACCGGTTCACCTCCAGGGAGAATGAAAAGCTGAGGCTGTATTGTGCCTACCCCCTCAGCAGGGCTCGCCGCAGGGGGATGCCTTCTCTAGTCAGTGGACCCTAGACCTCTTCTATGCCTTCCCTCCACTTCCCTTGATTCACAAGGTGCTTCTCAAGGTCAGGAGGGACAAGGCACAGGTGATCCTGGTGGCTCCGGACTGGATCCGACAGTTTTGGTACCCCGATCTCCTCAGCCTCAGCAACAGGCTCCCGAGGCATCTACCCATACACCCGGACCTGCTCTCCATCAATAAGGGGAAAGTACTCCACTCGGACCTTTTAATCCCTGTACCTGTGACAGCCCGATTCCTGAGCGGCTAGAGTTCCAGGCCTTGGGTCTCTCCGAAGATGTCCTCACTGTCATGGAGACATCTAGAAAGGAATCAACCAGAAACTGCTATGCATTCAAATAGAAGAGATTCTCATTTGGTGTCAAGGCAAGGGGCTGGACCCTTTGTCCTGTCCAGTGGCTAGCATTTTGGATTACCTGGACATGGGCAGACTGGATGAGCCTTGCGGTCCTTATCTGCTGTCAACTTCTGTGTTTCTAAGTTACCTGTGGTCTCTCTCCAAAGGGGGACTTCGGTTGAAGACCCTTAAGGTGCACCTGGCAGCCATCTTTGCTTACCGGGTGCAGGCTGGTCAGCAGTAGGTGGTGCAGAAAAAGGTGGTCTGTCACTTTTTCAAAGGCCTTGATCGCATTTCCCCTCTGTGTATGAACCGCCATCACCGTGGGAGTGACTTGTTGGTTTTGGCAAAGCAGATTGGAACAAATGGGCCAACTCACCCAAATAGATAAATAATATGTTTTAATTCTTATGTCAGAGTAAAACTGTTGTGCATAAAATTCCTACGTTTCGGAGTAAGCACTCCTCCTTCAGGGAATGCACAGTTTAGTTCTGAAATAATATAGTAGGATAAAGAAAATGTTATGTAATTTCCTATCTGTATACAAAATTAAATTCGCTGAACATCAGTTATTATTTATACTCGCACTTGACATTATTTGATCATTCTTGTACTGTTTTTCATAAGTAAAAACAAGTATTCATACTTTCACCTACGTTTTGGGCTAAATTGAGGGAACTTTGCAACAGACAATGAATTATATTAACCTTATTAGTGAAAGTATGAATACTTGTTTGCAGCGGGCACCTCCTAGGTCTTGGCTGTGCTCCTGGTTGATGCCATCGTTGGACGGCCATTCACAGAAGGGTTCAATGAGATGTGCATTCCCTTCAGACCTTGGGGGAGAGCCCTACCCACTGCAGCAAGAAACAAGTGCCGTGGGTTGTAAGGGAGAGATCGAGGTCCTTCTAATCCCTCGACTCCTTCGATAGCTCAACTCTGGTTGAGACCCCTTTGGTCAAGGGGAAGGTCGAGAGCTCCTTGGTACCCTCATCAGGCTTGTTGACCTTGACTGGTCGAGCAGGCTGTGGAAATCTTCCTTGAGCCTGTCGAATGGTTGTTGGACAAGATCGAAGATTAGATCTTTCAGACCCGGATGCTCCCAGTCCTCACTCAGTGTCCCCCTCTGGCTCACCTTGGGAGTGGCCTCCATCAGCGGTCAAGTCTTCCTAGCTTGTCCTTAATGCGGCCAGGCGTGTGGTGTACCATAACCAGCCAGAAGACTCTCCTCGACTTTGGCCATCCCATTGACGGCCAAGGTCTAGGTTGTGGTCTCGACTGAAGCATGCCCACTCTTGATCCCACTCGACTGGGAGGTGTCACTTCTTTTTGACCTCCTCATCCTCAGGTGAGGAGAGGCACCAATGGAAGATGCATTGGTGCTATGAGGAGCTTCTGTGGCAACAGTGGTCCACTGAGGGGCAGTGTAGAGCTTTGGCCCCCCAGCACCTTTGGTCACCTGGCAGCCTCCAGTGATGCCCTCAGCAGTCCATGCTATGCAGGTTCTCCCCACAACTGCTTCCCCACCCTTACAGGTAGAGTCGCCACCACTGCGGCCAAAGGTGGGTGCTCCGACCAAGGAGGCCCAGACAGCAACTGGCATGCCAGGCTGGTTGTCTGTTGAGAACACCCAAGCTGAAGATACTCTGGTGATCCAAAGTGAGAAATGGTCGAGGGCTGTTTTTGAGGAGTCCGCGGATAAACTTTGACCAGTCATCCGTGGCCTTCTCTGGGACTTGCATCCTGGACCAGGCTTGGTCGAGGAGCTGACTACTGACCGTGGACCGGTGTTGTTCAGAGCCATCATTCAGTTAATCTCAGTTCTTCTTGGAGTCCATGAAAAGGGCCAAGTACCCTTTCATGGACATATTGAACAGGGACGAATCCCTTGGGGTTGCCTTTCCCATGGCTGAGGCCATATTGGGCCAGCCCTGGGGCTTTGGTAGTGTCCAGTATCCTGCTTGGCACCCTCCACCTGGATGATCCACAGGTATGCTGTTCTTACTGGGTCACTTTCTGAGTTCTCAGACTACCCTTCAATCGAAGGGCTGGTTTCTCAGCCTTCTTCAAATCTGGGGACCAAGGGGACATGGTAAGCTCATGGACAAGGAGTCCAGAAAGATTGACCATGCCGCAGAAAAGATGTGCGTTGTGGCATCCTTGGGTCTCTGTCAGCTGAGCTACACTTTCAGGATGGCTAGCTTTGGGCACTTCCTGCTGGGAGTCTTTGATTTTATTCTCCCTCACCTCCCTGCTGACCAGCAGATGGTGGTGAAGATGGCCTGAGACTAAGGTCAGTCATTAGTTAACCAGCTCCAGACAGCCTTGGACATGGGTAAACCCAGTGCCCGTGCCATGGCAGTGGCTATATACATGCATCGTAGGACCTAGCTGCATCTGTCAATCTTCACAGTGTACACCCAGCATAAGATGGCCAATATCTCTTTTCTGGGAAGTGATGTCCTTCTAAAGGACATCCTACCCACATCTGCCAGCCTTGACTCTGTGGCATCATCCCAGAAGGACCAGAAGAAAATGCCTAAGAAGCAGGCTTTTAAATATAGGACTTTTCAGCCACAGCCTTCTGGTAGCAGCCTCAACAGGGGCAATACCAGGCCTGGCATTCAAAACCCAAGTTTGGTGGCCAAGGACCCAAGAAAGGTGGGGGCAGAGGTGGTGGTGGTTCTGCAAAAGCTGCACAGTGATGGGGGAGTGTCATCCCTCCGCATGTCTTGCCTCTGCCTGCGCTCCTGTTTGGAAGCCAACTAAGTCGCTTCTTTCCATGTTGGTCCGCTATCACAATGTACAAGTGCATGTTAGAAGTGGTAGGTGAAGGGTTGCCGCTGGACTTCAAGGCTCTCCTGTCTTACTGACTCCATACTCCTCAAGAGTCCAGAGTGTCGCTGGACACACCGTCTGCCCTTTGGGAGGACATCGCTCAGATCCTCACAAAAGGAGTCGTAGCCCATGTCCTAGATGCCCTTGCCAGTCATGGTTACATGTCCAGGTACTTCTGGTTCTTGAACAGATAGGTGTCTGGGGCCACATACTGGATCTGCACATTGTGAACCATTTCATACGGGAGCACAAGTTCTGAATGGTCATCCTGAATCCCATCATTTCATCTCTGGAGCAGAATATGTAGTTCTGCTCCCAAGACCTCCAGAATGCATTCTTGAACATCCCAGCCTGTCTGTCCCACTGCCAGTAACCTCCGGTTCTGAGTGGAAGGGGTCCTGTACCAGTTCCAGGTCATGCCCTTTGATCTCTCCTCTGAGCACAGGTTCTTCGCCAAGTGCATGGCAGTGGTGGCAACCTTCCTGTGGTGCCAGTGCATCTTGGTATATTCCCACCTGGATTCTTATCTGTTGGCTGACCTGTCCAAAGAGACTGTCAAGAGGTCCAGAGATGTGGCTCTCCAGACCTGTCGAGACTTAGGCCTGCTGGTCAACCTGGACAAGTCCAGCCTGGTACTCTAACAGGTGATCAAGTTCATCAGGGCATAACTAGAATCTCTGCGGGCCAAGGCCTGCCTCCCTGGTGCTGGACCTTACCTCCTTTGTCCGATTATTTCAGGTTGGACTGTTACACCCTGCCAGGGATTTCCAGCTTCTGCTGGGGTACATGGTGTCCTGTACCAGCGTGGTCCGTTGTGTCCATTGATGGATGCACCACCTGGGGAGTTGGGCTGTCAGCGGTCCCAGCACCTAGGCTGCTTAAACCAGCTGGTCATAGTGATCCAGCTGATATGGGATGCCATCCGGTGGTGGCTGATCCTGAAGGAATCCCATTTGTCTGCCCAGAATCGACCGTCACTCTCACTGTGGACGTATCTCTGGTAGAGTGGGGAGCACACTTGTTAGACCACAGAGCCCATGTGTTCTGGTCACCCGGGGAGTTCTAGCACCACATAAACCTGCTGGAGCTCCTCTCAGTGCAGCTAGCTGAAATGGAATTCACTGGACTAGTCAGGGGTCAGGTCATGCAGATCTAGATGGACAACACCACGACCATGTCCTACCTGAACAGGGAGGGCAGAACTAACAACCTTCCCTTGTGTCAGGAGGTCCTTTGCACCTGGACCCTTGTGCGCAGACTGGGTGCAGATCTGTCGGTGATTCATGTCACAGGAGAGAACAGTTGACAGGCGGATGGTCTGTCAGCTAGGAGCGAAGTTGCACAACTGATCCCAGAATCGGGAGGTGGTGAACCACCTTTTCTCCTTGTTGGGCACCACTCTATTGGACCTGTTTGCTTCCTTGGAGAACGCCAAACTGAGGCTGTTATGTGCCACCCCCCACAGTCTGGGACAATGTTGGGGGATGCCTTCGAGAGGCTCTGTGCCCCTGGTCTTGTGTATGCCTGCCCTTCCTTCCCCTTGATCCACAAGGTGGTGGTCAAGGCCTGGAAGGAAAAGGCACAGATGATCCTGATACTTCCAGACAGGCAGAGGCAGTTCAGGTACACGGATCTCCTCATTCTCAGCAGCAGACCTCTGTGGTTGCTGCCTCTTTGTCCGGATCTGCTGACCAGACAACTGGGGATGGTCCTGCATCTGGATGTTCAGTCCCTGTACCTCTCAGCCTGGTTCCTGAGCAGGTAGAGTTCCAGGCCTTGGGTCTGTCGGAAGATGTGCTCCACATTGTGAAGGCCTTCTGAAAAGAGTTGACTCGCAAATACTATGCATTTAAATGGAAGAGGTTTTCCATTTTGTGCTAGGGCAAGAAGCTTGAGCCCCTTGCCTGACCTGTGGCAAGCATCCTGGAATACCTCTGGTCCCTCTCTCAGTTGGGACTTTGAGCGCAACCCTTAAGGTGCACCTGGCAGCCATCTCTGCTTACTGGGTGCAGACCTATAAGATGATGGTGGCACAGGAGAAGGTGACTGGGCTCTTTTTCAAATGCCTGGACCACCTCTCCTCTCCGGTGTGTAAACAACCACAACCATAGGACTTACTGGTGGTGTTGGCTGTGCTCTTTGGCAAGCCATTTGAGCCTGTGCACAGGTGTGAAATGTTTCACCTGTCATGGAAGATGGCCTTCTTAGTGGCTATCACAGCAGCCAGAAGATTTAGTAATGAGAAATGACCTAAGACTGCTTGAGGAATGGTCAGGGGTTTGGCAGTTGGGTTTCAACGCTAAGAAGTGCAAGATAATGCACCTGGAACATAGAAACCCAGAGGAATACAGGATTGAGGGGGGGGCAGGTTCTAGCCACCACAAGTCAGGAGAGAGATCTGGGGGTTATTGTATTCGATGACCTGAAGTCAGCCAAACAGTGCGAAAAAGCAGTGGGGAAGGCAAACAGAATGATGGGATGCATAGGAAAGGGCATAACTACTAGGAGGAGTGAAGTGGTGATGCCATTGTATAGATCACTGGTGAATCCTCACCTCGAATACTATGTCCAGTTCTGGAGACTGCATCTCAGGAAGGACATAGACAGAATGGAAGCAGTCCAGAGAAGAGCAACAAAAATGATACATGGACTGCACCACAAGCCTTACGAGGAAAGACTCAAGGAACTAAACTTCTGTTCACTGGAAGAGAGAAGGGAGAGGGGATATGATAGAGACTTTCAAATACTTTAGAGGAATAAACAGGGTACAGGAGGGGAGCATATTTCAGAGATGAAAGTGCACAAGGACAAGGAAACATAACTTGAGGCTGGAGGGAGGGAGGCTTAGGGGGAATGCTAGGAAGTATTTTTTCACAGAGAGGGTCGTGGATCCATGGAACAGCCTACCAGTGGAGGTGGTGGAAGTGAAAACAGTACAGGGATTCAAAAGTGCATGGAATAAGCATAAAGGCACCCTGCTGTACAGCAGAGCAGGGGAAAGGCAGTCCAGATAAGAGTAGGGATTGCCAAACCAAGTAGGGAAATGGGCAGGCTAGGTGGGCTGTATGGTCCTTATCTGCTGACAGATTCTATGTTTCTATAAGCTCCAGGCGCTGTCAATGGAGTCTCCTTATCTGGTCTTCCACAAGGATAGGATTGTCATTCTCCCCACCCAAAGTTCCTCCCAAAGGTAATATTGGAGTTTCACCCTAACCAGGTTATTAACTTACCAGTATACTTTACCAGCCCATCTTTGACAGTAGGCTCCATGCTCTGGACCTACGGAGGGTGCTCCCTTTATTATAAGGAGTGCATGGCTGGAGTTCAGGGTGAAGCTTGCCAGCTGTTTGTAACATACGCTGAAGCCATACCTGATAGACCGGCAGCAAAAGGGAAAATTGGCAGGTAGATAACATTGTACATCAGCCTCTGCAGTAGGTTGTCAGGGAGCCTCCAGTAGGGCTTAGAGCTCATTCCACCAGGCATACCTCTACCTCAGTGGCTGCTTCCATAGACATCCCTATGCAGGACATCTGTAAGGCTGCTACCAGGAAGTCAACACACACCTTCATTTCCCACTGTAGCATCAACCTCGAGTCACATCGGGATGTTGCTTTTGGGACTTCAGTTCTTCAGTTTTGGTTCTTCAAATAGGGGTGTGTGCCTTGCTTCCTTATCTTGGAGAGCTCCTAAGAATCTGCCAGAATGTGGTTAGTGAGCTGTATCCGCAACCCTAGAAAAAGTAGATTACTCACCAGTAACCGTAGTTCTAGGAGTGGTATACAGTTCACATCCACACAACCCACCTGGCCTTTCCTGGTAGTGTGGCATCTGGATCCCTGCTTCCAGTGTGCAAGATCTGATGTCATGATTCAGAGTCAGGGGATATACTGCCTGGGTGGTGGGAGGATCTTAGCTTCAAGATATCTGACGAATCAACATTTCCAGTGGAACTAACAGAGTGTGGATGTGAACTGTTTACGACTCAGAACTAGGTTACAGGTGAAAAACCTATTTTTACTTGCCCAAACTGGATTCGTCATGGCACTTCCAGGCATACACAGTATACACACAATATATTTTAATAAGCAAACGGACAGGGTACCACTGCTTTAAGGCGATTTTTTTTTTTTTGTTTTTTTTTTGTTTTTTTTTTTGTTTTGTTTTGTTGATCAGCAATGCATGCCCATGTGCTTGTCTGCTGCACCCAGTTCGGAATTTAACTAAATAAAAAAGACTTTGTTACAGTCTGTCCTCAGGAAACACTCTGTGACTTCACATAGTAATATAAATAAAAGCAGGAAAGTAACATCAGCACTCAACATCATCTCAGCTGTTTCTTTGACAGCGACCCAGGAGTCCCTTGCAGTGACTCCTTCTGAGTTCTGGGAGTTGCATTCTACAAATTACAGAACTAGAATGAAGCCTTCCAGCCACAAATGCACAGCAACAGCAGTGCATGTTTATGGAGTGGCCACATAGACAGAATGGAGGACTTTTTAGCATAACGTATGGGAACAACAGGGCTTCTTTAAAAAAAGTGCAGAGTCAAGGGACAGGGCTTGGGGTAAGATACATATTTTAGCACAGAGTTTGGGATGGTTAACTCGGGACTGGCACCCTCATACTGGCATTGAGAAGGTTGGGGCTGTGTTATTGGAGGTTGAGAGTGTTGCCATCAACTGGGAGAGGGGTCAGGAGAGTCATACTGGAACAGGTGTGGAGCATATCCCAACGAATTGTTTCACACATCAGCGTTTATTTTTTAAATTTCTCTTTGTTTTCATGCATGCCAGGCCTGCCCTCATCAGCCAGCCCACCAGCCCGATTATCTGCATTCTCTAGGACATACTCTAGCCTCCTTCCAAGTCCCCATGGATTGTGCCTCATAGGGCCTTCAGGGATGCCCAAACCCCATGGGAAAACCAAAGCCAGGAGAGGAAGCAGGAGCCTCAGTCAGTAGTGTGGAGGCTTGGCTTCACCTCGCCAGCAGCCAGCAGATTTTTCCTCCTTACTTTTCCTTACCCAGTATGTCTGCTGTTAATGCCCAGACAGTACACAATGGGCATGCATGTCTGCAAAGTCAGCCATCTCCCCACTTATAGCTGTTTTGCTTGCTTCCTCACCTGGAAACAACCAAGTAGTGCTAATGTGGTGAAATCAGACTTTCTCCCTCCCCAGAAGAGGCAAGCATCCTGTGGGATGTTAAAACCAACTTCCCGTGGCTGGTCCCAAGGATGTATTGGGCTCATTCTCGAACCCGAGTCGCTGGTGTCATGAGAAGTGGCTCGATCACTGCCACTGCTGGCTAGTCACATGTCTGCATGTTTACTGCCAGACATGCTATTCAGCATATTATTTATTTTCTGTCCCGTCTGCAAGTATTTTTACTGTGACAAGATTACATAATATGCTGGTGCTTCACAGGACTATACTCGTAACATAATATACTGCAATATAGCGTATTTGTATGGTATTGCTAGTTTAGAGCTCTCACTGTGTAGTATAATCAGTGTTAGAGTAGTATAATTAGTGTCACACAGCCATGTGGCAGCAAACAAAGCAGCATGGTTACTGAGGAGAGAATACAGTAACGGACAGTAAAGTACAATGTATGCACTCATACCCAGCCTATTTAACCTACTTACTCGACAGACAGATAACTACCAGCTACGTTCTCAGTCAAAAGGAGTTCTTCATGTACCAAGGACACATAAAATCAGGAAAGAAAAGGCCTTCACTGCATTTGCACCAATCACCTGGAACTCTGTGACTGATAATTTTAAAGAGCCACTGACGCCTCGAGAAGAACTGTTTGTTTTTTATTTAGTATGCTTTTTGCCCTTCTCAACTGCCCCAGTATATCAGTCTGACTGACCCAGCCTGTCATCCACCATCCTGGGACTTACCTTCACCTTTTATGTTCTCCCATGGATGACCCCACCCACCATGGGTAGGGCTGCAATCTGCCAGGTCCCATAATCCCCCGGCAGAGTCTAAGCTTCGGTGAGTGAGGTGGAGAACCTGGTTGGTCGTGCGGAACCTGTGATGGGCAGTGGATGGCATCCTGCATTGGTCGAGGGGTTTTTTCCATTTTTTTTTTTTTTCCCCGTCCCTTCCCCTGACATCGTGAGGCCTTGCTGACACCAAAACATCCTGCCGTCACCATCCCCCTCTCTAGATCCATGGCTCCGGCTGCACCTTGACCTGTGGTCATCCAGGTTGCAGTGCTGCAGCAGAGGCCATTCACTCTCCCTCCCCAGAGGAGGTGACTGTCCCTCAAATGCGTAGCTATCCTCTCCCCAGCCGCCCCTCTGACTATCTTGGCTCACTCACGAATATAGGTCGTCGGTGGTGTAAGCAGTAGCCTTACAGGCTGGCTCAAGAAGAACTTTAAAAAAATATATATATAATATTTGGACACAAAACAGCTTATATTTCTTATTAGCTCTGTATTTCTTATCCCCATTATTGAATACTGAGGTCATATGCTTGAAAACAAGATCATTGTTCCTTGAGAGTTCATCAGCTCCTAGTGCTTCTTCCTAACCTGATGTCATAATACTCTGCTTGTGACATCACAGTTACTGTCATGGCAACAAACTGTGAAGTCACAACACAGCATTATGATTTCAGTTAGGGAATAAGCAAATTCCAAGGGATAAAGATCTTGTTTTTCTGGGAATTTCTTCAGTAATAAATAATGGGGCAGAGAAATCTGTAGAAGGCATGTGAAATACAAGCTGAATTGTGTCTAAATATTATGTTATCCAGAGTTTTCTCAAAGGCATCAGTTGCTGTTTAAGAACATCAATAACTTGCTCCCTTTAGAAAAGCCCTTTTCTGTCTCCTCCTTAGACCTTAGTGCCTGTGTCTGCTAATCTTCTCCCATCCCTCGTCAGTCTACTCCTATTCGCAGACCAGCACCCGTCTAACTAGCCTAACTGCATTCCTTAACCCCCTACCTTAGTTCATTTGTGGTAATACTTTGGAACTGGACTGCTTTCAGTATGATTGCATACATAAGCAGGAAACATGCATTCAAGTAGCAGCTTTCAATGTACCAGCTCAGCTGCTGTAATCTTTACCCAGGACCTTCTTGTTAAATAGGTGACTAACCCTAAGCAAGGATACCCTGGTATGTGAAAATCTAACACTAACATTTTTGGAACCTCTACTGAACCGGAAACAGTTAAGCCCATCCAGTGACGTGTCACCACCAGCAATTTGAATACAAAGAAGGAAGTGAACATGATTTAGAAACAGTCCCTATCTCTTTAAAGGAACTGTATCATGAAGCTTCTTTCAAACAAACTTAATTATTTTATAACAGGAGCACTGGTGCTTTAGCGGTATATAGGAGCATATTATCCTGACAGGTTTTCACACAGCAGTAGGCCTTTCAGGAGTGGAGAAAGATGTTGGAAACAGTGGGTACAGAACCATCAAAGATAAGTCAGCCTAGTAGTGTAGCGGCGAGCAGGGTGCCACTTTCTTTCATTTCATTTTTATTTAATAGGAAATACCTTTGAGCATTAAACCCATTTTCAGAGGTTTCACGTCATACAAACAGCATGAAATAAGATTAGGTAATTATAAAGCAGAGCAAGACGGATAATTTTTGTACAATTAAAAATGTTTAATCCATGTAGCAAACCTTGCGGCCTACTGTTAAGTGAGTCAGATGAAGGATGTCGGGCCATACCTGTGACCTGGGCTCATGCATGCATCTCGAGGGAGGACTGTGATTCTCACTGATTTCTGCCACCTGGGTCACCATGGGCTGGGGCGCAGCTGTGAAGCACTTCTCAATCGGAAGTGAGAAGAACAGTACAGAGAGTGGAGTCTGGGGTACACAGAGGGCAAGGTGAGGACTGCGGGAAGATAATGCCTCTATATCCCCTATGTCCACTGAGACCACTCTGCTGCTTCCCTCACTTGATCCATATCCTGGCTGACATGCTGGAAGAGAGCAGCTGGGCTCAGTCATGGAGCCTCAAAACCACAGAGGCTTAAAGGAGTGTGGTGGAGCCCTTCAGAGAGGCGGCAAAGTAACAGTGGATGTATAAGGTCCTGTGGAAGGTTAAAGGAGGTCCGAGGCACTCACAGAAATACCATATATAAAGTTGTAAAAAAAAAAAAATAAAAAAAAATTAAAAATATGCACTGGGCTCAGTTTTTCAAACGCCAGGGAATGAAGCACGGTGCTTGCGCCAAACAGGAAGGATGCAAGGGGCACCCTGCGCCACACTGTGTGTCAGTCCTGATTTTAGTACATAGTTTGTGCCAGAAGTGGTGCCACCTGCACCAGACTGGCTTGCACCATTTGTGTGTGTGCCATCAACCCAGCTGCACCATGGTGGAAAGGGGGCTTGTCGCACAGCCCTGCTGCACCATCCCCTAATTTGGGATTTTGAAAGCTGTCCGATCCCGTCCATGATTTAACTGCCCCCTGTGCCGCCGCTCTCTGGAGCTGATTGATGGCCAGAGACCATGGAGCACAGGACGTCCACCTGTCGCATGCTGGGGCATCTCTCAAAACTAGTATGCCAGGTATGGGGCTACTGTTGGAGGAAATTAGCTTTTGAGGCGTACTTGGTTGTGGGAGGGTTCCGAGGCCAAATGTGTGCGACCGCATCTCGTACTGAGAACCAATGAAGGCTATGTAGTCCATCCAAAACATGTTACATTGACACTCCCAGGTGTCCTATTGTGCAGATAGGTGACACTAAGTCTACCATGCCAAAATATGCATAAGCTTGTCTCCATCAGTTGCTGGCCCTAGAAACTCACCAGACATAACTATAGGCACTGCTAACAGGACACAGACATAAATGGTATGAATGGGTCTCAGACAACCCATATTTACTCTGTTCCCCACACATCTGCACTATACAGAGGTTCAGCATTATTTATTGGCCTAATACACCCTGACCACACTGTGAATGACTCCCTGGCACCCACATGCCACATCTTTGTGTGCGCAATGCGGATTCTGTTGCTGCATGCATTACGTTGTCCACATGTCATCCCCCAAGTCCATTTGTTGGATGTTGTATTTCTTTCGTAAGCAGTGTTGTCTGCAACATCTAGAGAGCTGGCTCTCCCTATCTAGTTTAGATGTATTTGCTGTGCCACTGAGCATTACCTTATATTCTAGGATAGTGGATATGTTGTTCAATCCACACTTATTGGCATGTCCTTTCCATTTAAGATTCTTGCTGGAAGGTCTAAAGCTGGCTCCTCCCACCCACCCACCCAGGTGGTATATGCCTCGGCTTCACCCCTTGATGCCAGATCTTCCTTTCCACTGGAAGATTCAGGTTCTCTCCTTATCGCTCACGCGTAACTGTAGGCCCTGGCACTTAAATCTATGGATTTAGCCAAACTTCAACTTGTTAGAGTTTCTCCCAGTCACTTTGTGATCTCGACCATGATGGAGGACAAGTCCTCACCCAGTTTCCGCCGCTGCCCTTGTTGGCAAAAGATGTCTCTCATCGACCCGCATGCCTCATGCGTTTATTGCCTGGGTCTTGGTCATGATACCCAGGTGTGCGAATTGTATCACACTTTTCATCCAAACGTCTTGGGCGATCGTCTTGCACAACTGCAACTGGGCAGACTGGAAAAACGGAATTCACAGGTCAAATCCAAGGAAGCCCGTTGGGTGGTGGTCTCGGCTGTGAGATCCGCTGAAGACCTTTGAAGAGGAGGCGGCTCGGGCCACGGATCGGTCCTCTTCCATGTCCATCTTCGTCCCGCTCAGTTTGGGCTCCACCTTCTTGGGCTTCTTTCAGGAGTTGTGCCAGTCCCTTCCTACCAAGGGAGAGGGACCCTCGGGCGTACATGTCTCTCGGTCCCATAAAAAGGACAAGGAGCCTAAGGAAACTTTGTTTCATCGATGACGCTCCTGGAACCGTGAGGGATCTCGGTCCCAGGAATCTGCTGTCTCGACTTCGGTCGAGGTTGCAGCCTTGGCCGCTGGCTTTACGTTACCCCTGTCAAGTCAGCCGGCTAAGATGCAGGCCGACGATCTGGTTGAGATTATTCTCAACTCCGTCGACCCGTAATCACTTCATGAGGCTGACAACTCCTTTATCAGGATCCCGGTTCTGCCGGCCACCGAGGAGAAGACCCAGCCCGCTGGGAATCCCCCCGTGGCCCAGATCCCTGACCAGGAAGAGCCACGGTTCTCCCCGGTGCCTTCCAAGTGACCCTGTCAGTTCCCCCAGTGGTCCAAGTCGAGATATCAGACACCTTCGACCGACAGGCTGAAGAAGGTGCATAAGCAGTCTAAGAAGCAGCACCGCTGCCACTCTTCTTTGTCCTCCTCAGATGAGGAGAGGCTTTGATGGAAACTCTGTCGACACTACGAGGATTTAATGTGGCAACCGCTCATTTTGTCTGGCTAGAAGTTGGCTCCAGCTTCAACCCCGGCCATTACTTGACTGTTGCCCTCTAGGCTGACACGTGCCCCTCAGGAGACGGTCCGCACCGTTCCTCCGCCCGAGGAGTCAGTCAACACATCCCGGCTTGGCCAAAACTGGTCTCTCCACCGATTGTGGTGGAGCCACCACCAAAGCAGTCTCCTTCAGGGGCTCCTTCTAAGGAGTCTCGGCCTGTTCCAGGCCTCCCAAGTAGGCTGTCCATCACTCTCATACCCGACTGTCCCAGGCGGGTACAGGGCGACTCTGATGGCTGGCCTATCTACGCGAACGCCTCGGAGTCTGAGAATTCCGACCTACATTCCCGCCCTTTGGATGAGGAATCCGTCGGTAGTCTTTCAACAGAGGAAGGCCCCTCTTCCTTCATGGGCATCCTCTGCCTCATCTCCGAATCCATGGGGATGCCTTTAGAACCCGTTCAGTAACGGGCCGAATACCCCTCACTGATATCCTCAAATGAGGGGATTCACTGACAGAGGCCTTGCCAGTGGCTGAGGCCATTGTTGGCCCAGCTTTGGAGCTGTGGCAGCACCCTGCCTCCTGCCCCGTGCCTTCAGCCCGCTAGGCCCGCAAGTATGTGGTGCCCATTGGATCCCTTTCAGGATTCACAGAGCATCCCTCGGCCGAGGGTCTGATGATTGGGTCTTTGTTCAGGCACTTGGGTAATTCGGGAGACACCGATAGACCCCCAGACAAAGAGTCCAAAGAATCGGACCATTCGGTCCGGAAAGTCTATGCCGCCTATTCGCTGGGCCTCCTTCAGGCAAGCTTGGCCATCATCCTGGCGCACGTTTCTTATGCCCTACTGGCTCTCTTGATGAGGTTCTACCTCACCTCTCTGCAGACGTCCAGACCACGGTCAAGCAGGTCCATGACCAGGGTCGGGCAGTTGCAAAACAGCAGCTCAAGACAGCCTTGGACCTTGGAGATTCCTGCGCCTGTTCAGTGGCGGCTGCAGTTGCCATGCGCCGCAGGGCTTGGTTGCGGGTCTCCATCTTCACGGCAGACACCCAGCACAAGCTGACGGACGTCCCATTCCTGGGTACCGACCTTTTCGGCCAACGTGTGGACGGTCACCTTCAACGCATCGAAAAGTCCAGTGCCACCTTGGACTCTGTGACTTCTGCTCAGAAGGAATCCCAGGATTCCAAAAAGCAGAAGAAGCCTTTTTGGCATTCTGACCCTGTGGTGAAGCAGCCCCATTTCCAGTCGGGCAGCATCAGCAGCTGGCTCAACCTTAGCATCCTCGGCCCAAGTCAGGGCCCCTGGCGACCTGTAAACCCGGAGGACAGGGTTCGGGTGGTCCCCAAGTCCACCTCCTCCAAGCCTGCCCAGTGATGGGATGGGGGTCGCCACCCTCATACCGGTCACACCAGCTCTGGGTCTTCCTGTGGGGGGCCCAGCTCCGCCACTTTCTTTCCACCTGGTCCGCTGTTACAATGGACAGGTGTGTTTTAGAAGTAGTGGGTCAGGGACTGCCTCTGGAATTTGAGCAGTACCCTCAAAGCCAATCCTCGCCTCACAGGAGGAAATGGTGTCTGTACACACTCAGTCGGCTCTCCAAGATGACATCGCTCAACCCCTCCACAAGGAGGTGGTGGCCAGAGTTGTGGACACCCCTGTCAACCCAGGGTTCGTTTCCGGGTACTTCCTGGTCCCGAAACGGATGGGGGACTGGCACGGAACCAATTTCTCAGGTCCCGCACATTCAAGATGGTAACTCTGTCGCAGATCATACCATCTCTCAAACAAAACATGTGATTCTGCTCTCTGGATCTCCAGGACGCGTTCTTTCATGTCCTGATCCATCCATCTCACCAGAGGTTTCTTTGCTTTCGGGCAGAGGGAGCCCACTTTGAGTTCTGAGCCATGCCGTTTGGCCTGTCATTGGCCCCCAGGGTCTTCACCAAATGCATTGCAGTGGTGGCGGCCCATCTTCGGCATTGAGGGGTTCGAGAGTATCGCTATCTCGATGACTGGCACATAGCGGGTTCTTCCAGACAGGCGGTGGAGGTACCTGGCCCTCCAGACCTGCATCGATCTTGATCTCCAGCTCAATGAGACCAAGTCGGAACTCGTACCTTCGCAGGTGATCTGCTTCATCGTGGCAGAGCTCGACTCTTGCCGAACCAGAGCCAGCCTCCTGATGGACAGGGCTGAGGTTCTCTCCTTCTTTGCCCAATCATTTCTGGTTGGGCACTTGCGCCCTGCCTGGGACTTCCTGTGACTTCTGGGGTACATGGTGGCCTGCACCACCATGGTCCGATGGGCCCGGTGGCATATGTGCCCCCTTCAGTGGGAGGTGGCCAGCCAGTGGACTCTGCACCGTGATCATTTTGATCATCTGGTCGTGGTGACCCAGAAGATGTGGGATGCTCTCTAATGGTGGACCGTCCTAGCACATTTGCAGGAAGGGATCCCGTTTGTCCATCCCAAGCCGATGGTCGTCCTCATGACCAGTGCGCCTCTCACGGGCTGGGGTGCTCACATGGGGAATCACAGAGTCCACGGGCTGTGGACCCCCGAGGAATCCCGATGTTACATCAACCTGCTGGAACTCGGAGCAGTCAGACTGGCACTGTCAGCTTTTGTTCCTCTCCTTCGGGGTCAAGTGGTGCAAGTTCAGACGGACAATACCACGACTATGTACTATCTCAACAAGCAGGGTGGCACACACGGCATCTGTACAGGGAAGTGTTCCACATCTGGACCCTCGTGTGCCATCTAGAGGCAGATCTCCTAGCCATCCATGAGGCAGGAGCCTTCAACCAACTGGCGGACACCCTCAGCGGTGTGGGTGAGATGTCCCATGATGGTCTCCATCCAGAGGTAGTACACAACCTGTTCTCCCGCTGGGGCAAACCTCAGGCGGATCTGTTTGCCTCCAGGGAGAATACGAAGCTGAGGCTGTTTCATGCCCGCCCTCCTCAGCAGGGCTCGCTGCAAGGGGGTGCATTCTTGAGGCCGTGGACCCCAGGCCTCTTCTATGCCTTCCCTCGGTTCATAAAGTGATCCTCAAGGTCAGGAGGAAGGCACAGGTGATCCTGGTAGCCCCAGACTGGCCTCGCCAGTTCTGATTTCCAGATCTCCTCAGCCTTAGCTCAAAGCCCCCAAGGCATCTTCCAGCATGCCCAGACCTGATATCAGTCAAGTCAGGGGAAGGTATTCCATCTGGACCTTCAATCCCTGCACCTGACAGCCTGGTTCCTGAATGGCTAGAGTTCCAGGCTTTGGGTCTCTCTGAGGATGTACTCACAGTCGTGGAAGCATCCAGAAAGGAGTCGACCAGGAGGTGCTATGCCTTCAAGGGAAAAGGTTTTCCATTTGGTGTGAGGGCAAGGGTTTGGACCCTTTGTCCTGTCCAGTGGCTAGTATCCTTGACTGCCTTTTGTCTGTGTCCAAAGTGGGTTTTCCGTCTACGACCCTTAAGGTGCACCTGGCAGACATCTCTGCTTACCGGCACGAGCCGGTCAGCAGACGGTGGCCCAGGAGAATGTGGTCTGTCGCTTTTTTTTTTTTTTTTAGGCCTCTGCCATATGGGCAGACTGGATGGGCCTTGCGGTCCTTATCTGCCATCAACTTCTATGTTTCTATATTTCCCCTCTGGTGCATGAACCACCACCACCACCGTGGGATCTACTGCTGGTACTGACAAAGCTCATGGGCAAGCCATTCGAACCGATGCACAGGTGTGAGGTGCCACATCTGTTGTGGAAGACCGCCTTCTTGGTGGCGGTCATGTCAGCCAGAAGGACTGGGGAGCTAGAGGCGCTCTCTGTTGAGTCTCCTTACCTGACCTTCCACAGGGACAAGGTTGTCCTGCACCCCCACCCGAAATTCCTTCCGAAGGTGGTGTCGGAGTTGCACCTTAACCAGGTGTTGACTCTGCGAGTATACTACCCCAGTTTCACCTCGGAGGCTGAGTACAGGCTCCATACTTTGGATCTGAGACGAGCGCTCTCTTACTATAAGGAGCAGACGGCTGAAGTACGGGGAGACGTTCGCCAGCTGTTTGTCACTTATGCTGAAGCCGCACCTGGCAGACCTGTAGCCAAGCAGACGATTGGCAGATGGATTACATCATGCATTGACCTCTGCTGTAGGTTGGCGGGCAAGGAGCCTCCCATGGGGATAAGAGCTCACTACACCCACCATACTGCTGTGTCGGTAGCTGCTTCCAGGGACATCCCTATCCAGGAAATCTGCAGGGCTGCTACCTGGAAGTCGGCAAACACCTTCAGTACTCATTACCACATCGACTTAGTCACACCGGGATACTGGTTTTGGGGCCTCAGTTCTCCAGTCTCTGTTCCCCAAGTAAGTACTGAGGAGTTGTGCACCTTGCCTCCCTCGTCCCGGAGAACTTTTAGGAGGCTGCCAATAAGTGTGGATAGAACAACATATGCATGATTCTAGAACAGGTTACTCACCTGTAACAGTAGTTCTAGGAGTGGTATATGTTGTTCATCCACACTGACCCACCCGACCTCCCCGGCTTCGACGCACAACCTAAGCTTCCAGCGGACAAAGATCTGGTGTCAAGGGGCAGAGCCGAGGCATATACCACCCAGGTGGGTGGGAGGAGCCAGCTTTTCGACCTTCCAGCAAGAATCTTAAAGAGAAAGGACATGCCAATGAGTGTGGATGAACAACATATACCACTCCCAGAACTACTGTTACAGGTGAGTAACCTGTTCTTTCTGCACATATATTTAGAGCTCACGGGTTTCATAGGGGATGACAGTATTATCTGGGCCATGTGTCAGACAGCTACGGTACGAGAAATATCCAGAGCATCAGCTGCATTACAGCCAACGTTGATTGTGGTGTTCAGTATTTGTGGGCATTACACTGTGTGTGTGCAGTTTTCTATTGCAGTGATGATGTGCAGATTGCTGCATGGGGGGGTGAGATGGGACCCCTCAGTTACGCCTTTCGTCACATTGATATCTGAGTCTAGAGTATGTCTTGCGCAACTCCATCTGTTGTTGCATAGTGCATGTGGAGCTGCAGTTGTAGATGTTGCGTTTTGAACTCTCATGGATAATAAGAGTCGGGAGTGGTACAGTGCTGCATGACAGTTGGCATCTACCCAAACTGTAACAGGCGTACGTGGGATCAGAACTCTAGGTACAGTATATGGGCAGGTGTTGGCTTGCACTCACCCAACCTGCTCAGCAATGACATGCAGGCGATTGCAGCGGCATGCCTGGCACGGCCCAGTACATACCTGAAGGTGACATGTGTCTGTACGCCCTTGGCAGTGTGGTTGCCGCATGGGCTTGGAGTTAATATGTTGTTGTTGCACTGAGTTTCCTTTTTGAAGATACGGCATGAATGCAGCCATAGTGTTGCTCTGCAAGCTCCACTTTGGCCTTTAGTCGCAGTGCCGTTGTTACGTTTTCTGTCAGTAGTGTGTGTCTGTGCAATCGTAACAATACATATGTGGGATGTCGCCACTTTTCAAGTGTATCACTGTACGACATCTGTGCCAACATACATACATACATACATATATCCCCTACATACATATCTCAACCACATTATCATCCTCTACTAGATGCATACATATGGTAGTTGCTTACTGCCAGCTGTGTGGCAGAGGTTCAGTGAAGGTGTGTGCAGCCTTGCTGCACTCAACCTGATCAGGTGCTTGGCAGCGTTATAGCTATTTGGCATCTTGTCACTTTGTGAACTATGTTGAAGGATTCTGTTACTCACAGAGGTATGCATATGGTAGTGTTACACTGTTACTGATCTTTGGCCAGGTACTGACATAGGGGGTGCTTTCCAGTACATTAAGCACTTATGTCCTACCTCATCCATTCCCATTGTCTTAGACGGATATCTGAGAGTGATGGTTATCTGATTGTGGATTTTATGGCAAATATAGCAAAAGTAGCTCGGTCAGAGGGATGGAAAAATGAGTGTGGCAGATAAGTGAGAGGTAGATAAACAAGTACTGACTGCACACTGCATGGCGCAGTACATCAGATCCACGCATGTTATCTCCCTCCTGTTCCCTGATGGCATCCACCTTCATTGACAGGTAACAGTGCAGTGATGCGGCATTCCTATGCCTCTCGGCACAACCCTTGTTGGTGTACCATGCATCAGTCCCCTGCTGAGAATCAGGGATGGCTTTTTGCAGGCTAGGGGATGACGGCAGCCTCCATCAAACCCCTCTGTTGCACCATTTGTTCACCGCAAGGGACCAGTTTTGGCAGCGGTGGGAACTTTGGCACCGAGAGTGGTTTTCTACCAAAATCCAGTACAGGGTCCCTGGCACACCTGGCTTTGGTGCAGGCTACCATTTTGTGCATCTTACTTTGGTCTAATGGCCCTTTGAAAATTCGACCCACTATATTTAGAAGCCTGGGTGCAAGTTCTCATGACTGCCCCCTCTCCCCATGTTGGATAGGGGTTCAAATTAGAAGATAGGTGCTGGGGTCTAGGTTCGATTCACTGATGTCTGATACATTGGAGCCATTCAGGGTGCAGTGCTGTACCTTGCAATAAATCATGTCACAAAATATTGCATGACAAAAGGGCTGAATTACACTGTTCCTTGCAGCATATAGCAGCATTGTGCAGTAAGACTGCAGGGTACTGCTTTGCATCCTGTTTGTCGCTATGGTATGTCTTCAGTTTGGTACATTGGTTCCGATTGCATTTATATATCAACTTGCAAATATCAGACTTATCCCATTTAAAGGAGCAGTTCATGTAAAAAAGTTTTTATATACCTTATTAGATATTCCTGTTCAACTCCTAGTGTTGATTCCTGCTGCCCATTTTTTTGTTGCCAAACCCCTTTATATGGTGCCATGTTTCATTTTAAGTTCACCATGGCAGAACCTACATTTTGTGGCTTTCAGTTATTGTTTTTTTTTTTTTCGGTTTTTACTCCCACCCCAACCCAACCCAGCACTGTCACCTGATTGCCTTACCTCAGCTGCCACTTCCTGCCGACAATTTCCCCATGGAGCCCTGGCTTACCCTCCAGGTGGGGACACGGTGGTGGTGGGGGGCTTGCCCCTCCCCCTTCCCAGAGGAATCAAGTGTTCATCGGGATCTGGAGCGGTACTCCAGCCGTAGGCAGGTGAGGACCCACTATCGGGCCCTCACGTCGGTGTCGCGCTGGGAGAGGCATTTTTCTAAGTGCGACCTGCCAGAGCCTGATGTGCCATGACGCCACGGCTTACACCCGTGCCCATCATGCCCCCCCTTGGTGTGGGCATTGGGGCTGCGATACCTCTGGTTGTCACCAGAGGTCAGGCCACCCCCAAGCCAGTGTACCCCCCTTCCCCTGAAGGAGCATCGGACACTTAGACATCCTCCCCCGGCCTGCTCTCTGGCTTCCGGGTCCGCTCCCGCACTCAGGTCGCGAGCGGAAATCCAACTGCTGTGCCAGTGGGCCAGCAGCTTTCAGTTATTCTTGATGTCTCCAGTGTTCCATGAGGTCGGGGAGAACAATTTCTTACTATATACATAAGTTTATCTAGGTCACAAGGAAAGCAGAGTTAAACAGTGGTTGCGCAAATACAGTTGAGACTTGCTGTCAGTCTGGGGCAGCCATCTTTATTGGCGCTTTGCTTTAACATCTGCTAAAGTAAACTCCAAGCAGATATAAAAAGGGCATCTTGCAAGACTGGAGAAAAAAGGACAATCTAAAATTAATTAAAAGATTCAGGTTTTCTGTGTGAAATGAATCACTGATTTCATTAGAAAACAGATGTTCTATGTAGAATGGCAGAAAAGGATATTCTGTTTGTAAGAGAAGGGGGCACCTGGAAATTTCCAGGTATTTAGATGGGTCGGTTTTACACTGGCTCCAATTTAAACATTATTGTGTGTACGTGTGTGCATATGGGTGTGTGGTTAAGTGTGTCATTAGAATATTGGGCTGTGATGTTCTTTATTCTTATCAGGAAACTGAGTCCGAGACAAGTAATTGTGGCTTTTTAAAACACAACATTAGGACCACCTAATCCTGATATTTATTTGTTTGAATGCCCAAACCTATAGGCTTGAATTAATTAGAAAGAATTGTATACTGCTTATGAAGCAGAGAGGAATAAGTAAACAATAACCCACGACAGGGTGTGCATCTGTTGGGGATTAATCAACACCCTGGGTGTTGTGAGGACACTCGGCCGAGTGGGTTATTACGCTTATAACATGGGCCAAATTTGGGGACAAACGGATAAAAGCTGTTAGTATAACAGAGAAAACATGTGGGAACTACTTAGTGCTCTTCCACTACTTGTGGCTGTGGAACCACAGTTTTCTGTGTTCTCCCGCAGTAAAAATAATTCAGGAGACAGAAGTTTGTGGTGAACAGGCACGGATTATTGAATCGAGCAGCACCTGGAACTTCTTATTCTGCTGTGAAAAGTATGCATGGTGCTGTCTTTCTATATTGGTTTCTATATTCCTAGTCTGTACTAACACAGCATATATTGCTTTTGTGTTACACTGCACTCCATGATTTCACATATACCTCCCCTCCTCCACAATGACGATAATAGGGTTTCAGATTGCCCACTGTGGACAGAAGACAGCATAATTCACAAACACAGTCATTATTTTCTTACATTTTAAAACGCGCGGCCACGCATTATGCTATGCATTCGCCACTTACATGCAGCACATTGGACACCCACGTCTCCTCCACAACACCACTTGACAGATTATGCTGCAGCATGCAGATGTGCTACTTACATCTGGAACTCCCAGGACTGCAATCGCTGATAGACAAGCATGAGAGATGCTGCTTGCGGTTACTGGCTGCCTCCGTAGTGATATTACGGTGCTACACTGTGTGTGCATCTACTAATTTGAACTTCCTGCTGCGGATCTCTGCATGGCGGCTGACTCGGGGAAACCACACTTCAAGCCCCTTTTACAAACCCGTGCGGCCGGTTCACAATGCTGTCTAACGGCACTCTCAGAAAGCACTGTATATGGACCTGTTCTTTCCATGCCATGAGATGCAGAACACATCAGTATTAACATGATGCGACCGCTTCGGTACATATACAGTTTTTTTTTCTCCATGTTATTCATGCCTTTAATGGTTGCAAATGCTTTTTCTGATATACCGTTTTACTTGTCAACGATTCTCAGTGTCCTTCGGGTGGGTAGATGGGTATACTGGTTGTACATACTTTTGCTGATACACTGTTTTGCTTCTCTTAAGAAACACTTTATGCTAGGATTGTCACTGTTCTACAGGTGGGTGGGTGGGTATAATTGCTAACATGGATTCCAGCATGGCTACTGATAACATTTTTTCCACAGGCTGGAAATTAGTTTGGTCTACTGTTTCTTGGGTGTTTTTTCACCACTTGCGCCTACTGTTCGTTAATTAGTAATTAATGAATGGTCACCTGATTAGTACTGACCAATCATTTTACTGATATATAGGTGCCCATGTTATAAGTAAGCGGTAACCTACAACAGGGCATGCATTTCTTGAGAATGAATGCACGCCCTGGAATTAAAAGGTTCAGAGTCAGTTTCAAAGTGATTTTCAGTGCATCCATTAAATGCATTCATTCACGAGAAACCCATGCATGGGTTTGGCCGTATAAAATGAAAAAAGTTGTTCTAGGGAAGCATATATGTTGCTCGTAGCCACACTTCTTGGCATGTCCTTTCCCTATAAGAGTCTTGCCAGAAGATCTAAAAGCTGGCTCCTCCCACCCACCCAGGTGGTATATCCCTCTGCTCCGCTCCTTGATGCCAGATCTTCCTTTCCGCTTGAAGATTCAGGTTCCCTCCTTATCGCTTCCGCGTTGAGTAGGTCCTGGTGCTTAAATCTTGGGATTACTTAGCAAAACTTAAACATGTTAAAGTTTCACTGCATCATTTTTCGATCATGACCGCGATGGAGGACAAGTCCTCGCCTGGGTTCTGCTGATGCCTTGCGGGCAGAAGATGTCTCGCGCTGACCCACATGCCACGTGTGTCTATTGCCTGGGCCACGATCACGATACCCAGGCCTGTGACTTTTGTCGCTCGTTCTAGCCGAACGTGTTGGACAGTTGGCTCTCACGGTTGCAGCTCGGCTGACCTGAGACATGGAACCTGCTGGTCAAATCTAAAGAAGCCCGTTGGGTGGTCTCCGTGGCTGCGGGGTCCATTGAACAACTCGAGCAGATGAAGGCTTTCGAGGAGGAGGTGGCTCGCGCTGCTGGTCAGTCGTCTTCAGCATTGGCCTTCTTACCACTCAAATTGGGTGTGATGTAGACAGCCAGTTCTGAGTGCTGTATCATTTTTTTTAATATAAAATGTATTACTGACTGTCTCTGCTGAAAATCTGATGCTCTAGGAGTGACCCCCCCCCCCGCAGGTTTCAGCTGAAAGATGAAAGCCATAAGAAAAATGCTGAAAACAGCATGTGTATCACATACACTCAGGTTTTAGAGACAGTGTGTTACATTTAAGACCTTAATCAAGGATCCTGTTTGTCTGAGTTTATTACAGCCGTAGTTGCTATATCATATCCATTTTATGATGTTGGAGAGGAACCTAGGTTGTTACACAGAGGTGCAAGGTTGTAAATGCTCCTGTGAAGCCTGTGTGAGGGACGATGCAACATGGATCAAAGAGATGTCATTTGAAACATGAGTCATGCTGAGGATTGCAAAAGTAATACTTTGAAAAGACATCCTGTTTTTTTTGTACAAGATGTATTTTTTTTTCTATATAATCTGACAGAGGAGGAGCTAGCTGACCTCACACAAAAAGGGGTTGGCCAATTCCAGTTGTTTAAGGAATACTCTGTTTTACTTACACACATTTTGACTTGGACTCTGACCAGGAAAGATCTGTGAGCACTTTTAAACAAGTATTTTTTAGAAAGAGAGTCAAATCTAAGTACTGTAAGTAGGAATTTGCACTGTTTAAACCTTGTCCTTTTAAAAGATTTGTATGTCTTGTGATATAAGAGTTCTGTATTTTGTGTTTTACATATTTTTAACTATTTTAGTAAAATTCTTTTTAGAACTTACTTGGTCTGTCGTTGACTTCTTTTAAGTTGTAAAAAAGTATATGGTTATCGCAGATACTAAACATGAGCTTGAATGGTGGTACCAAACTGGAAAGAGAAGCGTTTAAAATCTGAGGTCTTTATTAAAGTTTTTAAGGGTTCGTCTCTGTATACCTGGTTAGGTGCCCGTAGGCAAAGATATCTGGCCCCCCAAAGACAGATATATCTGAGCCTGTGCATTGGGTATGCTAGCAAGAGGTTAACAGTTTGAATCCCTTCAGAACTTGAGACCAAAGGTTGATCCGAACTCACAGAACAGACAAGAGGGTTACCTTGTTCTGTTAACTATTCATAAGACTGCGCTCGGAGGTTGGCACTTTGGGAGTAGAGGGACTGACCTGCTGAGTGGGTTGATGACACTGGGCTCTACCTTTTCAGGCTCCTTCAAGGAGTTGTGCCAGTCTCTCCTGACCAAGGGGGAAGGCCCGTCGGGTTCGTACATCTCCTGCTCCCTTAAAAAGGATTCCAAGGAGTTGAGAGAGAAGTTTCATCAACGTCGTTCTTGGGATCGAGAGAGATCTCGTTCCCAGGAATCTCCAGTTTTGACTTTGGTTGAAATTGCGGCCTTGGCCACTGGCTTCATGGTGCCCCCGGGGGTCAGACCAGTAGGCTAAGACGTGGGACAACGACCCCTTTGAAATTATTATTAATCCTGTCGACCCGTTGTTGCTGGATGAGGCCGACAATTCCATGTTTAGGACTCCGGTCCCGCCTGGACCCACTGAGGAAGAGACCCAGCCCATTGAGAACCTTTTTACAGTCCCTGTCCCTGACCTGGAGGAGCCACGGGTCTCCCCAGCTCCTTCTGAGCACCCCCGTCGGTGCCCCTGATGGTCGAGGTCTAGATCTTGGACACCCTCGACCAACAGGTGGAGGAGAACTCAAAAACACCGTTATAGGTGTTTTAAAAGTGGCACTGACGCTATACATCCTCATTCTCCTCAGAAGAGGAGAGGCTTCAGCGCAAGTTGCGTCGATGCTACAGGGATCTCATGTGGCCACAGTTGGTGTTGGCCGGTCCGAAGTCAACCCCAGCTTCCACCCTAGCCATCACATGGCTGTCGCCCTTTAGGCCGACGCCGATTACTCTGGAGCCGGTCGACACCGTCACTCCACCTGCAGAGCCGGTGAAGGCCCTCCCGACTCAGCCAAAACCGGCCTCTCCGCTGATTGTGGTGGAGTCGCCACCTAAACAGCCTCCTTCTGGGGCTCCTGCCAAGGAGTCTTGGCCTGTTAAGGGCCTCCCGCATAGGCTGTTGGTCACCCTCACTTCCGACCGTCTGCGACAGGTCAAAAATGACTCGGGTGGTCGGACGATCTATCTGGAGTCTGAGGACCCCGATTTGCATTCTCGTCCATTCAGCGAGGATTTGCTTGGGGTTCTGTCGATGGAGGAAGGTCCAACATCTTTCATGGGCATTCTCCGTCTCATCTCCGAATCCACGGGGATGCCTTGGAGTCTGTTCAGAAACAGGCTGAGTATCCCGACAGACATTCTGAAAAAGGGGGATTCTGCAACAGAGGCCTTCCCAGTGGCCGAAGCCATTGTTGGCCTGGTCTTGGAGCTTTGGCAGCACCCTGACTCCTGCCCTGTGCCATCAGCCCAGATGGCTAAACTATGCGGTTCCCATCGGATCCCTTTCTGGGTTCATAGAGCACCCATTGGCTGAGGGGTTGGTGACCGAATCTGTGTTTCAGCGCTCAGGCAATTCAGGAGACATTGATAGACCTCCAGACAGAGTCCAAAAACCTGGACCACTCTGCCACAATGATCTATGCTGCCTCTTCGTTTGGTCTCTGTCAGGTGAACTCTGCTGTCATCATGGCACACTTCTTCCATGCCCTTCTGTGCTCTCTAGATGTGGCACTGCTTCTTCTCTCCATGGACCTTCAGATTACTGTCAAGCAGGTCCAGGACCAGGGCCGGGCTGTTGCTAAGCAGCAACTCCAGACGGCTCTGGACATCGGGGATTCCTGTGCCCATTCGGTGGTGGCTGCAGTAGCCATGCACTGCAGGGCCTGGCTGAGCATCTCGACCTTCTTGACAGACACCCAGCACAAACTGGCGGACGTTCCCTTCCTTGGCACCGACTTGTTTGGTCCAGGAGTTGACGGTCACCTTCAACGCATTGAGAAGTCCAGTGCCACCTTGGACTCCATTGCTTCTGCTCAGAAGGAATCTCAGGGTTCCAAAAAGCAAATGCGTAAGCCCTTTCGGCCTTCCACCTCTGCGCCAAGCAGCCCCAGTACCAGTCGGGCCAGGAACAGCAGCAGACTCAATCCTGGCGCCCTCAGCCCAAGCCAGGGGCTTCGGCAGTCCGTAAGCCTGGAAGGAAGGGCTTCAATGGTCCCTCGGCTGGATCCTCCTCCTCCAAGCCTGCACAGTGACTGGATGGGGGTTGCCACCCCCATGCCCATTACGCGCAGTCTGGGTCCTCCCATGGGGGGCCGGCTCCACCACTTCATTTCTGCCTGTTCCACTGTCACAACAGAGTGGTGGGTTTTAGAAGTGGTTGGCCAAGGGCTGCCTCTGGAATTCGAGCAGTACCCACCAAGCCAAGCCTGCGCCCCACAGGAGGAGAAGGTATCCATGCACACTCAAGTCGGCTGTCCGAGACAACATCGCCCAACTCCTCCGCAAGGAGGTAGTGGTCCAAGCCACAGATCCCCCTGTCAACCCAGGATTTGTTTCCAGGTACTTCCTGGACCCGAAACGGATGGGGGATGGCTCCCCATTCTAGAGCTGCATGACCTGAACCAGTTTCTCAGGTCTTGCACCTTCAGGATGGTAACTCTGTCTCAGATCATACCATCTCTCGAGCAGAACATGTGGTTTTGCTCTCTGGATCTGCAGGATGAGTTTTTCCACATCCCGATCCATCTGCCACACTGAAGGTTCCTCTACTTCGGGCAGAGGGAACCCTATACTAGTTTCAAGCCATGCCGTTCAGACTGTCATCTGCCCCCTGAGTCTTCACTAAATAGATAGCAGTGGTGGCGGCCCATCTTCGGCGTCGAGGGGTCAGATTGTATACCTGTCTGGATGATTGGCTTATAGCGGGTCCCTCTAGATTGGTGGTGGAGAGGTCCAGGGATCTGGCCCTCTAAGCCTGCCTCGACCTTGGCCTCCTGATCAACAAGGCCAAGTCGGAACTCGTGCCTTCGCAGGTGATCTGCTTCATCGGGGCAGAGCTCGACTGTTGCCGATCCAGAGCCAGGCTCCTGGCGGACAGGGCGGAGGTTCTCTCCTCCTTTGCCCAATCATTTCTGGTTGGGCACTTGTGCCCTGCCCGGGACTTCCTGCGACTTCTGGGCTACATTGTGGCCTGCACCTCTGTGGTCCAGTGGGCCCGGTGGCATATGTGCCCCCTTCAGTGGGAACTGGCCAGCCAGTGGACTTGGCAACTAGGTCATTTCGACCAGTTGGTCAGTGTAACCCAGAAGGTGTGGGACGCTCTCCAGTGGTGGCCCATCCTAGAGCATCTGCAGGAGGGGATCCTGTTTGTCCACCCCGAGCCAACAGTCATCTTGACGACCGACCCCTCTCTCACAAGCTGGGGTGTCCACATAGGGGACCACAGAGTTCACGGGCTCTGGACCCCTGAAGAATCCTGATGCCACATCAACCTACTGGAGCTCCGAGCAGTTTGGCTGGTGCAGACTGCATTTGCGCTGTTCCTTTGGGGTCTAGTGGTTCAATTCTGGACAGACAACACCACGACCACAAACAGGGCAGCATGCATTCCTGGCCTCTGTGCAGGGAAGCTTTCCACATGTGGACCTTCGTGAGCCGACTGGAGGGGGATCTCCTAGCTATTCACGTGGCAGAAGCCACAAATCAGCTGGCGGACACCCTCAGCCGTGTGGGTGAGGTGTCCCACGAGTGGTCTCTCCATCCAGAGGTAGTACTCAGTCTGTTCTCCCAGTGGGGCACCCCTCAGGTGGACCTGTTTGCCTCCAGGGAGAACTCAAAGCTGAGGCTGTTTTGGGTCCGCCCCCTTCAGCAGGGCTCGCTGCAGGGGGATGCCTTCTCGAGGCCATGAACCCCAGGCCTCTTTTTTGCCTTCCCTCAATCCACAAGGTGCTCCTCAAAGTCAGGAGGGACAAGGCACAGGTGATCCTAGTGGCTCCAGACTGGCCCTGCCGGTTTGGTACCCTGATCTCCTCAGCCTCAGCATCAGGCTCCTGGGGTGTGTTCCAGCACACCTGGACCTGCTCTCAGTCAGTCAGGGGAAGGTCATCCACCTGGACCTTCAGTCCCTGCACCTGACAGCCTGGTTCCTGAGTGGCTAGAGTTCCAGGCTTTGGGTCTCTCCGAAAATGTCCTCACTGTAGTTGAGGCATCTAGGAAGGAATCGACCAGGAAGTGCTATGCCTTCAAGTGGAAGAGATTCTCCATTTGGCATTAGTGCAAGGATCTGGACGCTTTGTCCTGTCCAGTGGCTAGCATTCTCGACTGCCTTTGGTCTCTCTCCAAAGGAGGCCTTCAGTGTATGACCCTTAAGGTGCACCTGGCAGCCGTCTCTGCTTACCGGGCGCAGGCTGGTCAGCAGACTGTGGCACAGGAGAAGGTGGTCTGGCGTTTCTTCAAAGGCCTTGACCAGATTTCCCCTGGAGTGCATGAACCACCACCACCATGGGATCTACTGTTTGTACTGGCAAAGCTCATAGGCAAGCCATTCAAACCAGTTCACAGGAGTGAGATGTCACACCTGTCGTGAAAGACCGCCTTCCTGGTGGATATCACATCAGCCAGAAGGATTGGGGAGCTCCCAGTGCTCTCTGTTGAGTCTCCTTATTTGGTCTTCCATAGGGACAAGGCTGTTTTGTGCCCCAACCTGAAGTTTCTTCTGAAGGTTGTGTCGAAATTTTACCAGAACCAGGTGATGACTATGCCAGTGTATTACCCCAGTCACACCTCGGAGGCCGAATACAGGCTCCATACTTTGAACCTGAGATGAGTGCTCTCTTATTATAAGGAATACACGGCTGGAGTTCCAGGAGAGGTTCGCCAGCTGTTTGTCACTTACGCTGTAGCTGCACCTGGCAGACCTTCATCCAAGTGGACGATTAGCAGATGGATTACATCTTGCATCGATCTCTGCTATAGTTTGGTGGGTAGGGGGCCTCCTGTAGGGCTAAGGGTTCATTCCATCCGCTATACCGCTGCGTCGGTGGCCGCTTCTAGGGATGTCCCTATCCAGGAAATCTGCAGGGCTGCTACCTGGAAGTCAGCAAATACCTTCATTTCCCATTACCACATTGACTTAGAGTCACGCCGGGATGCTGGTTTTGGGGCCTCAGTTCTCCAGTCTTTGTTCCCTAAGTAGTGGATGTGTGCCTTGCCTCCCCCCTCCCGGAGAACTGCTAGGAGTCTGCCAAGAAGTGTGGCTACAAACACCATATCCACATCCCTAGAAACACAGGTTACTCACCTGTAACAGTAGATCTTCCACGGAGTGGGTCTCTTGCAGTAGACAGTTCTTTTGGGTATCCAGCAGAGGTCGCTGTGGTGCACAACAGCTCTTCTAGCAGTTTTTTTTTACCAGGGACTGCCCACACATGACATCAGCTTCCTGTTTCCTATATGTGTGAGTGGTGCCTGATAGTAGCCTCAGTTCATTTTCCTGCCGTCTTCAGCTCGCGCAGCAACTAGTGCAACTTCTGTGTAGCAGTCATCAGTGAGACACTTGGAACTAAGATGAATGTCTACAGATTCTTCAAAGAAACAAGCTTTATTTCGTTCCTGCTGTTGCGGTAGGAAGATATACTGCTTTGACAGTCACACATTTTGTGTAAGGTGTCTGGGACCCACACACGACACCAATTCCTGTAGTTTGTCAGGAATTTAATTGGGCAACTTGATGATAGTTGCTTGAAATTCAGCACCTTTTGGTGGAGCATAAAATATCTCTCTTGGAGAACCGGGGGGCTCGTACTAAGGGCTCCCCCTCTACTGGTTCTCGTTCCAGGCAGAAAAAGGAGAAACCCTCCTCACACTCCCTGCCTTGACGTCTGTCGACGGCCACCGTTTCTGGTGTCCCTCCGTCGATGGGGCATCCTTTAGACACTTCCTCATTGACGGGGGGGCTCATACCCTCTCATCGACAGCACTTTAGCTGCAGTTCAACTAGTGACTGCTCTGTCGGTGGAGGCTTATACCCTCTCATCGACAGCGCTTTCCAGCCCTTTGCATGCAGCAAAATATACTGCTGCTCTGACGATGGGGGCTTCTCTCCCATCTACTGCATCTGACAATTTAAGTGTAAATAACTCTCTTTTTTTTTTTTTTCCCCTTGCGGGCCCGTCGACAAGACCCCGCATTCCTCAGGGGAACTCTATACCTTATGCCTTATTGACTGCTCCTCTGTCTACTCAGGTGGCTTCTTATAGGGGTCAGGCAGACACAGATCGGGACCCTGGTCTTTACCACCCAAGGGCAAGACCTGCTCATGCTACACATCCCATTCCCTCTATCACCCCTCACATTTCCCAACATGCCCCCCTTCTCATCCCCCTCCTTCCCAGGAAAGGGACCTCACCAATGCAGTCCGACACGTCTTGCATGCCGTGCGGCATTCTCAGCCCTCTGAAGGGCTGGGTGATCTCACCCAATCTCCTCCCCCTCCTCCACCTAAAAGATTCCACAGTGACAAGGATACCATGCCACCCTGGTCTCCTCCTCCATCCATAGAGGACTGTTTGTTAGTTGACCAAGCCTTGTCACTTGATTTCACAGGTGATCTTGAGGATAAAGAGTTTCAAGATTTTGATTTCCCTAATTCTGAATTCCCCTATTCAGAAATCTTCATCTCTGGATGAGGATCTGCCTCTGCCTTCGGCAGCCTCTCCCCCAGATGACCTGTGTTTTAGTGAAATGATGGTTCAAATTCAAAAGGTCATGGGATTCTCCACTGCGGAACATGACAAGCAATGTAAAGATATGGCAGAGTACCTTGAGTTACTTGAGGAACCTGTTTTAGTGGTTCCCCCACTAATACCAGCCTACCAGAATGCCATGCTGGCTGCTTTGCATCAGCCTTCAGCTATTACAGCTGTTTCCCACAAAGCAGATCGTCTATATCAGGTTCCTCTGGACCACCTTTTTCTGTCTAGTATTTCAGAGGCAGATTCTGTGGTCATTACTTGACCGTACCAAAAAGCCCATGCACATGAGCTCCTTACCCCTGATAAAGAATCCTGCAGAATTGACTATCTGAGGAAAAAGGTCTATGGTGCTATGAACATCAGAATCTTGAACTATGTGAGTCATATGATTAAATATCCACGTACCCTGGGGTCATCTGACATTGAGTTTATCAAGAACTCCCTCCCTCACAGGACAGGGATAAATTATTGGCTACAGTGACAACTAGTAATTCTATCTCCCTTCACCTTCTCAGGTCGGGATATGATGCCGTCGGTACCTCAGCCCAACTATCAGCAACTGGTATCACTCTGCATCGCCATGCCTGGCTTTGCTTTTCTGGTTTTGTGCCTAATATACAACATAAAGTAGCTAATGCCCCCTTTAATGGGTCCACACCGTTCGGGCCAGGTACTCGGAATTTACTGGATGACTTACAGGCATCAGGCAGAACCCTCCATACAGTATATGGCATGTATCATACTCCAGCTATGAACTACTGCACTCAATACACCTCTTATTCCAAAAGATGTGGACGATACGGAGGTAATAACAAAGGCAGCTTCAGAGGTCGTGCTCAATCCAACAGATGTAACACCTCTACCGCCCGGGGTTCCTGCTTCCGCCCTTCAGGTGGAGCTGTGCAGCCCGCCTCCCAGTGACCCACTGGGGCTTTCCCATGACCTCCTCGACCAGGCCTTGGAGGCTGTGGGGGGTCGTTTTGCCCTCCATCTGGAGGCCTGGCAAACAATCACTTCCGACAATTGGGTACTTCAGATTATCCAGAAGGGCCACACTCTGGAGTTTCTTTCCACCCCATTCCCCTTGCCCTCCATGCAAGATTCATTATCCTCCAGATCATATACCCACCTTACAGAAGGAATTGACGGCCCTTTTGACCAAACAGGCCATTGTAGCGGTGCCCCTTCTGGAACATCAAATGGGATTTTACTCCCACTTCTTTCTGGTGCCCAAACGAACGGGAGACCTCAGACCAATATTGGATCTCAGACAACTGAATCTTACATTCAGTACAAACGTTTCCGTATGATCACCCTACCTGCCATCATGCCGATTCTGAAATACAGTGATTGGCTTTGCACCCTAGACAGGAAGGATGCCTACTTTCATATTCCCATCCACCCTGCCCACCACAGATTTTTACGTTTCCACATATTGGGTCAAAATTACCAGTTTCGAACACTCCCTTTCGGCCTCTCATTGGCCCCCAGAGTGTTCAGCAAGTGCCTAGTGGTGGTGGCAGCAGCCATGCGAAGAGAAGGGCACTTCATCTTTCCATATCTGGACGATTGGCTAATAAAAGCAGACTCCAAAGTAGCTCTGCTTGTCTCCCTAGATGCTACCTTGAAACTGTTTGTAGATCTGGGAATCACTGTCAGTTGGCCAAAGTCCAGTCCAAACCCAACATAGTCTCTCCAGTGCAGTAGAGCTGTTCTAGATACAGTTACAGCTAGGGCTTACCTCCCACCTGCTCGGCAGGATATGCTTATAGCTCTAGCATTACACACACAGACTTAGAAGATAGTCACGGCCAGACAAATGCTGCGCCTTCTGGGTCACATGTCCACTGCCATCCCGGTGGTGGCATTCACCCATCTCCACAGAAGATCTGTCCAGTGGACCCTCCAGAATCAGTGGTCCCCAAAAAAAGGACAGTTCAAAGATAAAATCAAAGTCGCTCCTTCTCGAACATCTGCCCTGACATTGTGGACAACCAGAACCAATCTGAATCAAGGAATGCCTTTCCCGTCCCCCACACCATGTAAATGTTGACCACGGATGCTTTCCTACTGGGTTGGGGAGTGCACTGAGGTCCTTATCAGACCCAAGGTCAATGGCCCGCTTCTCCCCATCTGTCTCATATCAGTCTCTTGGAGGTGATAGTGGTCTGTCTAACCCTTCAGGTGTTCCGGCCCTACCTAGAGCCAGAATCATTACTGATCCAATTGGACAACACTGCAGTAGTGTTCTACCTCAACAGGCAAGGGGGGTACGAAGTCCCACACCCTATGCAGAGAGAACCTTGCAGTTTGGCAAGAAGCCATATGGCAACAGTTGATGCCAACAGCTGTCCACCTACTGGGACATTGCAACCAGTTAGCCGACCGACTGAGTCGCCAGTCCACAACTCATGAATGGAGACTTCACGCGCAGGTGCTCCAAGAAATCTTCAACTTATGGGGCACTCCACAGATATCTGTTTCCCTTCCCAGAGAATTACCGTCTTCCCAGATATTTTTCCATTTTCCCGAACAGAAAGGGATGATCTATAGATGCCCTGTCCCAGTCCTAGACAGGTCTCTTTTTTTATGCGTTTCCTCCCATCCCTCTCCAGCAACGAAATCTACTGAAACTACAGTTAGAGCTGGCCATGATGATTCTCATAGCCCCACTGTGGCCTCGCCAGACGTGGTTTCCCCTACTCCTACAACTGTCAGTACAGGACCCCGTCCCGTTGCCAATCAGACCGGACCTCTTGACTCAGTGTTACGGGTCTCTTCTGCACCCCAACCTGAAGTCTCTGCACCTTCACGCTTGGCTACTGAGGACGCTTTCATAACTAGATTACAAGTGTCCTCTCCTGTTGCCAATCTTCTCATGGCCTCCCGCAAGCCAGCCACAAGAGCTACATACAATTCCAAATGGAAACACTTTTCCATATGGTCAGCCTCTCGATCTTTGGACCCTTGCTGTTGTCCACTGACAAAGGTTCTGGACTACCTGGCCTCACTATCTCAGTCCGGTTTAAGTTATTCTTCTATCAAAGTCCACTTGGCCATCATCTCTGCTTTCCTTGAACCTCTGGATGGCAGCTTACTGTACCAACATCATCTAGCTAAGATGTTTTTGAGAGAAATGTTACATATTAAACCTACTATTAGAAGACCCACTCCTCCGTGGGATCTCAGTTTTATGATAGAAGAATTGACCTTTGAGCCTTTTGAGCCAGCAGCCACTTGTGAACCCCATTTTCTTTCATGGAGAACCTATTTCTTGTGGCTGTCACTTCCGCTCGACGTATTTCCGAGCTCCATGCCCTCATGTGTAAAGAACTTTACTTGATTTTCCACAAAGAGCGGGTGGTTCTTCATACCCAACGCTTCCTTCCTAAAGTACTACAGTCTCCGAACATACTTTAAATCAGTCCTTGGAGCTTCCAGTCTACTATCCAGACTACTCCAATCAGGGTGAGCATCTACTACATACTTTAGATGTCCATCGTATATTACGCTACTATACTAATCGGACACAGTTGATTAGAAAGACATCTCAACTGTTCATCTCCATTGCCCTGGGGTCACGATGGCCTCCCGGTTGCGACACATACTCTTTTCATCCTTGTTGGCACATTTATTTTGTTACAGAAAATACAACAAGCCTTTACCTGGCCCTGCCAAGCCCACTCCACTAGAGCTATGGCCACCACTGTGGCTTGCTTTAAAGGAGCCTCCATTTCAGATATCTGCAGTGTGGCTACCTCATCCACGATCCATACATTCACAAGGCACTACAATCTGGATATTGCCTCACGACGTAGGACGGCCTTTGGCCGTGCAGTCCTCAAAGCCTCCTGTCATAGCTGTCCTCCCACTTGGGCATTACTGCTTGGTATTCATCCCAAAAGTCTGTCCTCCCACTTGGGCATTACTGCTTGGTATTCATCCCAAAAGTATTACCTACTGCAAGAGACCACTCCGTGAAAGGTAGTACAGTTACATAAAAACTTACCATAACAGTAGATCTTACTTCGAGTGGGAGCTCTTGCAGCAGGCTATTACAATTGGGACTAACGCCGCAGGCATTAGGACCCACCGGAAAACATCTCAGCCAGCAGTACCCAGCAGGGACCGCCCCCCAACGTCTGCTCCACCCTGATGTCAGCCGTGGTACAAAAGGGGGCGGACCCAGCTCCACCCCAGTTCTTTTCCCGCCACGACCCGCGCACGTTGAAAAGTTCTTGGCTTGCCAGCCGCTAGCAAAAAACTCAGTTTTTCGCTTCTTTCTCATATTGTTCCAACGTTTTTTTCCAGTACCGATGTATGTCGTCCCCGTCCTCGGTCTCTTCACTTCCTCTTCTTCTTCCATCTCGGGAGTCGGGGGTTCCCCGGGAGAAAAGGACCAGCTCCGCTCGCCTCCTAATGATCCAGCCTTTATGGACGTCATGAGGCACATCCAGGCCTCTATTGAATGTGACACAGAGGACGTGGATCCAGAACGCCATCGACTAGCCAAGTACCTGAGGCAAAAGGAACCCAAACCTCTTGTGGTGCCTCCTTTAGTGGACACCTTCAAGGATTTTACCAGGATTACCTGGAAGCGTCCAGCTTCGGTCCCGGCAGTTCCTAAGAAGTCAGATAGGCTGTACAGAGCCCCGAGGGATGAACCTTTTCCTGGCTGAGCACCCTCAGGCGGATTCTTCCATGATTACAGCTGCCCATGATAAGTCAAAGCAGCCGAAGCACCTTAGCTCACAGCCTCCCGACCCTGAGTCTCGCTATTTGGACCAGGTGGGCAAGAAGGTCTATTCTGCCCCCAGCTGCTCCATTAGGTCCCTTAATTTCCTGACGCATATGGTTCAGTACCAGAATGCGCTCTGGGAGCGGGGACAAGAGCTAGTGAATGCCTTGCCAGACTCTGAAAAGAAGACTGAGATTCTGGATGTCCTTAAGTCGGGCTCGGGCGTAGGCACGCATGTTTTACGTGCCTTGTACAACACTGCAGATATGGCGGCCAGAGTGTCAGTGTCAAGGGTCTGTGTCCGGCGCCACGCTTGGTTGAGGGTCTGAGGCTTTCACCAAGTCCTGCAGTCCAGGATCTGGGACCTACCGTTCAAAGGGGACCATTTTGTTTGGGCAGGAGACAGAGTCGCTCATCTCTCATCTCCAGGAATCAGGGAAATCCATCTGGTCTGTCCGTCAGATGTCCAGACTAGACCAAGGAAGCAGCCATTTCATAAACCCTCAGCTGCCCAAGCCCGTGGCAGCCAGCAGGGCCAGAGAGGTGGCTTTTGAAGGAGAGCTGGCAACCAGCAGCCTGGAGGCACTCCTTCCAATGGCCCCAAGTCCTCTGAGGCCTCTCTGCCCACTCCCGGCTCCACCCAATGACTCCCTCCCGAACCCTCCTCCTCCGGTGGAGGTTTCAGAGGAGGCAGTAGGGGGTCGATTCTCTCTTCATCTGAAGGGGTGGTGCTCTATTACTGCGGACCAGTGGGTCCTCGATATCATAAGGAGGGGACATATGCTAGAGTTCAGAGATTTCTCCAGACACCCCACCAAAGTCCTCGAGATATCCTCCTTCTCACATTCCGCTCATAGAAGGAGAGATCCAGACCCTCTTGCGGAAAAGGGCGATAGAGGCAGTCCCTTTGCAGCAACGGGGGAAAGGGTATTACTCCCATTTCTTCCTGGTTCCAAAAAAGACACAAGACCTTCGTCCCATTCTGGACCTCAGCTCTTTAAACTATGATATAGAGTACAGAAGGTTCCGGATGGTGACTCTTCCAGGACTGCTTCCTCTGCTGCATCAGGGCGACTGGCTTTGCTCCCTAGACATACAAGATGCGTACATGCACATCGGGGTCTTTCCCCCTCACAGGAAGTAGCTGAAGTTTCACTTCCAGGGGGAGCATTATCAGTTTCGGGTTCTCCTGTTTGGCCTCTCCTCCGCTCCTCGGGTCTTCACAAAATGCTTGGCAGTAGTGGCTGCGGCTCTAAGGCGCCAGGGACATTATGTCTTCCCTTACCTGGACGATTGGCTGCTTGCGGCCCCATCAAGGTCATGCCTTCTTCAAGCTCTCTGAGATACCTATATTCTATTCTGAGACCTGGGGATTACTCTGAACCGTCCAAAGTCTTCCCCAGAGCTCAGCCAAAGGCTCGTCTTTATAGGATCGGTCCTGGATTTGGTCCGGGGCATAGCCTTTCTACCCCCACAGAGGGGCGATCGCTTGCGGAAGATTGCCGGATCGGTTCTAATAACCCCTCAGGTCCAGGCCAGGACCTTCCTCAGGCTTCTGGGGTACATGACAGCGGCCGTTCCCGTCACTCTTCTGGCCCGCCTCCACATGAGAATCCCACAATGGATGCTCAGGGTGCAGTGGGATCAGTGCTTGGACGACTTAGACCACATGGTCAGAGTCACAGGGCCAGTAAAAAGGACACTTCCTTGGTGGTTGGACCTGACAAATTTGGAAAAAGGGGTCCCTTTCCATCTGGAGCCCCCGAATCAGACTCTTAACAATGGATGTCTCGGATTTGGGATTGGAGGCGCACCTGGGGGACCGCCAAATGCAGGGTACCTGGACCCCCGTGGAGCGCGAATTCCACATCACTGTCTTGGAGATGCGAGCGGTCCTCAATGCGCTACATGCCTTTCAAGAGGACCTCGTTCCAGGCTCTCTTCTTGTTCAGACGGACAACAAGGCGGTCGTCTTCTGTATCAACAAACAAGGGGGGTGTTCACTCTTACCCCCTATGCAGGGAGGTGATGAGAGTCTGATACTGGGTACTGGAGCGGCACATCTCTCTGTCAGCAGTGCATGTTCCAGGCATCCCAAATGACTTGGCCGACAGCCTAAGCAGGTCTCAGTCCAAGGCACATGAGTGGGAGCTACTGCAATCAGTAGTAAACCAGCTCTTCAACACATGGGGTCGTCCAGAGCTGGACCTCTTTGAGGCACCACGCAACGCCAGACTGCTAGTTTTCTGCTCGCGAGAGCCCGTGCCTGGTGTTTTCTGGCCAGACGCGTTGTCCCTTTGTTGGGCAAGGAGGTATCTTTATGCCTTCCCTTCCTTTCCTCTCGTCCAGAGAGTTCTCTTGTAGTTGCAGGCTGAAGGGGCTAGGATGATTCTAATCACCCCTCTGTGGCCTCGGCAGATTTGGTTCCCACTACTTCAGCAGTTGTCCACAGAACCTCCAGTCCCGCTGCCAAAATCCTCGCAGTTGCTGTCCCAGGATCAGGGCTCGCGGTCCAACCTGATCTCCAGTCTTTGCACCTTCATGCATGGCTCCTTCGGACGTAGCAAAGTCCAGGTATGGGGTATCCCAAGAGGTGATGGACGTGCTCGTTTCAGCGAGGAAGCCCTCTACTCGCTCCACTTATGCTATGAAGTGGAAGCATTTCTGCTTATGGCTGGCGTCTCACCGTTTGGACCCCCTTACCTGTCCAGTGAACTCAGCATTGCAGTATCTCCTCTCCTTATACCAACAAGGCTTGAGCTACTCTTCCATAAAGGTGCACATGTGGGCCATTTCTGCTTATCACACCCTTTTGGGAGACAGAACCTTAGCCCAATTGGATGTGGCCCACACCTTTTTTTTTTTTTTTTTTTTATTTAGTATGCTTTATTGAGTTTTTGCAAACAAACATTGTAACATAAATCCAGTTAAGACATAACTGAAGTTTAGCCATTGAATACAGAGATTACATTTCTAACAAAAGAAGAAAACAATACAAAAATAAGACACTTCTGATATGAAGAAGAATTAATTAAATAGAGTTGTTTGTTTGCTCTTTATTTCCCCACTCCCCCCTGCCCCACCCCTCCCACCTTAGTCTGCCACCAGTTATTATTTGTTATGGTTTTGGTTGCCTCAAATGAAGGAAAAGAGTAAACTTTACAATAATATAAGGGGAAAATAATAATAATAAGGGGACAAGATTACTGGGACACTCCTTAGATAAAGCCCTGTTGGAAAACCTAGTCATAAGTGACCAGAGTCTAAGAGATTGAAAGAAGGTGTAAAGGGTTCCCATCTTTGTTTGTATTTGGCCTCTACATTTTAGAGTCCAGCTATGGTACACTCAGCTTGTAGGTCAGTACATGATTTCTGAACCATTCTAGATATCTAGGAGCGTCAGTCTAACCAATGTCTCAATATTACTTTTTAGCGCATGCTGAAATTAGTGCCATATGGGCCCTCTGATTACCCCCTGGTAGTAATGTGTAATCACCTATAATACAGGTTTCCAAGTTAAAACTATCTGTTAGAGGAGTAATGGATCCAACCTATTTTGAATGCTACGCCAAAAGGGAGTAATTTTTTCACATGACCATAGCATATGGGTTAGATCTGCAGGGACTTGGTGACATTTAGAGCACTGATTTGAAGGTAGGATACCCATTTGGTGTAGTTTAGAAGGGGTATAGTATAGTATAGTATAGATTATGGTTAATGCAAAACTGCATATATCTGTATCTATCCCATTTAATATATTTGTATAAGTGGGCCCAAATAGAAGACCAGTCTCTAGCGGTAGGGGATAACGGAAGAATGTTATCCCATTGATAAAATCTCCGGCCCTCCAGAGTAGCTACCATTGATAAAATAAATTTATAGGAGTAGGATGTCAGATGAGAAGTAGGAATGGAATTAAAGTATGGGAGCAAAACAGTGGTGAAAGAACTGGACCAAGTCCCTGTTCCAAAGAAATGCATCAACATATGGGATAACTGGAGGTACTTGATAAGAGGTTTTCTGACAATTAAAAAGTGAGCTGCCTTCTCTAAAAGGGAGCAACTTTTGTTCCTGTACTAACTGGTCCACACGCTCTATACCTGTCTGTGGCCAGAAAAGCTGAATTTTGATTGTTTTACCCGAAATTAACAATTTAGGATTTTGGAACAGGGGCTGTGCTATATCTCTAAAAACGTCTGTTTTGAGAAGGGTGTTTAGCTGATGTTGCACTTGAATTGGGGAATTTAAGGGGGTATCATGCAGAGGTTTAGGGAGATTCTTCTTGGGGATAAAGGGTAGAGCCTTGGGATCCATGCTATGTGCTGCACAGAGGTCCTGTTCAATCCTGACCCAAGGAGGGGAGTAACTAGTGCCCTGAGTGTTATATAAAGGTTGTAACCAATGTCTGATTCTAGCCAAATGAATTGCTAAATAATATATATAGAAATTTGGGGCTTGGAGACTGCCATCTACTTTCGGTCTAGTAAGCTTAAGATAATTCTGCCTAACTTTTTTACCCAGCCATATAAACTTACTATGAGTACCATGTACCTGTGAGAACCACGAAAGTGGAAGGGCCTGTTTGAGCATTTGTAAAGGGTATAATAAACGCGGTAGCACATTCATTTTGATGTTGCTCATACGTCCCCACAGAGTTAATGGCAGTTTCGACCAGCGTTTGAAATCTTCTGATAAAGTGTTAATGAGAGCATCTAAGTTAAGTTTTTTAATGATTTGTGAAGAGAGGTGAAGATAAATCCTGAGATATTTCATTTTGTCCGAGTTGCAATGTAGTCCCAAATTGTCCACATCAGCCTTTGCAGTATATTTATTAAGGGGAAAGAGTTCCGTTTTTGTCAGATTCAATTTGTAATTTGAAAAAGGCTTGAATTGGGAGATAATTTGAAATACAGCAGGGAGGGATTGAGCGGGATTGGAGATGTGTAGAAGTAAGTCGTCTGTATACGTAGAAATTTTATATTCCGTGTTACCTATTGATATACCCATTACAAGTGGAGAAAAATTGATTTTTCTAATGAGAGGTTCTAAATAAAGATTAAAAAGATAAGGAGAAAGGGGACAACCTTGACGGGTACCCTGGGATAGGGAAAAGGGAGTGGGAAAAACACAGTTACATTGAATTTGAGCTGTCGGCGATGCGTAAAGAATTTTAATCCACTGCATGAATTCCAGAGGGATATGGTATTTGAGGAGCAGCAGGACAAGATATTCCAGTGACACCCTATCAAACGCTTTTTCTGCATCCAGGGAAACAAGAGCCGCCGGTATATCGGAATCCCTGGATGCAGAAAAAAGATAGGCTATTTTCCTGAGTTGATCTGAGGAGAGTCTATTCTTGATAAACCCAACCTGTTCCATACTGATGAGATGTTCCCAAACCTGGCTGAGTCTAGAAGAGAGAATTTTAGCGAGAATTTTAAGATCCACGTTTATAAGAGAGATAGGTCTGTAGTTGCTGATCTGTAGGGGATCTTTGTTGGGTTTAGGGAGTACCACAATGGTGGCAAGGGACAAAGAATTATCCGATAGTCCTTTCTCGAATATGTAATGAAAAGTGTCCAGAAGAATGGATGCTAAAGTCTCTTTGAATGTTTTATTAAAGTTAGTTGTGAAACCACCAGGTCCGGGAGATTTGTCTACAGACAATGAATCTGTGGCTTCACAGATTTCTATTAAAGTAATAGAAGCTTTTAATTTATCAATTTGAGGGTTCGATAACACTGGAAGATTAATATCTTGAACAAACGAGTCTACTTGTTGAGAGAGAGAGATGTGTAGTTACAGGGGCCGAGTATGGTTGCTTGCAATAATCACGAAAAGCATTCACAATGTCTGGGGGGAAGTGAGAAGTGCACCCAAAGGTGAATAAATAGAGGAGACTGTTCTGTCGGTCATCTGAGCGCGAAGTTGTAAAGCTAGGAGTTTCCCAACCCTCTCACCCTGGTCAAAGTAAGAAATTTTGGAACGAAGCAGAAGAAACTCTGCTTTCTCAGCTAATAAACGATTGTATTGAGCTCGAAGAGATTCAGTCCTTCCCCACTCCTCTACTAAAGAGGAGGGAGAGAGGAGACTCTTGAGATCTGTTATCTGAACCAGTATTGAGAAGAGAGCTGTGGTCCTCTGTCTTTTATGCTTAGTTGCTAAGTGGATTAGTTCTCCCCTTAATGCACATTTCAAGGATCCCCATAGAAAATCCTTTCTAGACGTGGATGGGGCGTTAAGTTCCATATAATTAATAATGAAATTTAGAAGCAGTTGGACATACTCATCCTGTTTCAGAATCTGATTATTAAATTTCCAAATTCTGTCTCTATGTACATTTGGTAAAAGATCCAATTGGAGATGGACAACATGATGATCTGAGATAACCTTAGATGAGTAATATACTAGCGAAACCCCTGGAAGATGGTCCACAGTCAAAAGAAAGAAATCTATACGGGAAAAGGTGTTATGAGGGAAGAGAATGGAACGAGTATTCTCTATCGTTAGGATGCATAAGCCTCCAAGGATCAATGACACCCAGAGAGTGCATAAGCTCATGGATAGCTTTTTGGCCAGGTGAAAAAGTTTGCCTAATTTGACCAGACCTGTCTCAATTATTTGAAAGGATGAGGTTCCAATCTCCACCCAGAATTATTGGAAGCTTAGTCCAGGGAGTAAGTGTGACTATTAGGGAGACAAAAAATTCCAGATCATCCAAGTTGGGTCCATAGATGGAACCCAGTACAACTTCAGAATGAGCCAGAAGGCCCCTCACAATAATAAATCTACCCTCAGGATCTACAACTTCTTGTAGGAGCCGAAAGGGAGTTCTTCGGGCTATTAAAATGACAACCCCTCTTCTCCTCGTGTCTTTGCTGGACCCAAAAACCTGACCCACCCAATTTCTACGGAAATAATGAATACATGTAGTCAAGAGATGTGTCTCTTGTAGAAAAGCTGCATCGGTTTGTAGAGTTTTAAGGTGAAGCAAAACTTTAGTCCTTTTGGCTGGAGTTTGCATCTCTTTTATATTCCAAGAGCAGTATCTAATCCCCGCCATATAAAATGTTATGATAACTAAAAAAGACATAAAATTTATATATAGGCAACCAATACCATCTAGTAAAATAATCTTTAAACCATCCCTTCTTTGTGGCAGACTTCCCTGTTATTGCAGTCTTACACCTCCCTCCCCTGTCACCTAATAACTCTAATTCAGTGTAATCAAACTTCACAAATCTTAGCTTTGAACCCCATAACAAAAACATAAAGGCTCTCAAAGTAGAAATATGAATGAAATATTGACCCACCCATACCTTCACCTTACCCCTCTTTTCTTTATACTGTGGTTAGGAGGGAAGAGAAATTAAAGGGTCCAACTTGAACCCACTTGATGGTCAACGAACCAAAAATAGCCACCAAGTGGACTTTAACATAAATATTACTGGTATCAACAAATACCTACTGTGGACAGCTGTGGGTACTCCCCCATCTTCTTTTGCAACACGTAACGCCCTGTAACCTGTTCACTACCACTAACCCACCCCCACCCCTGAACAACCAACTTCAATAAATTTGAATATATGATGAAAAAACATAAGAGAATAAAATCGTCTTTCATCTATCCCAGCTGGAACAACATAGGACTACAAAGCTGGACTCGATATATTTAAAATAAAGAAGTTTAATCATAGTAACTTGAGGGTCCTTCAAATGACCTATAGATTAATATGCTGAAAACAGGACCAGCAAAACCCAAATTTGAAGTGAAAAAGTACTTGCAATCTAAAGTCCTTTAACTGAGAGATACATGCATCCATGGAGTTTTGCTGCCCTCTTGTGTTTGTAACTCGCAACAGCAGACATTGTGGAAGCTACCCTGCGCACATTCATGCAGCTCTTTCAAAAAAAAAAAAAAAAGCCAACCAATCCTTAAACACTGTCAAGGCCTTCAACAAGCAGTAAATAGATCTTGGAGCAGAGATTGCTAAGCCTGGAGAGCTTGCTGTGCCAACTCAAAGGTATGCCAGGATCCCGAAACGAGAACACCAAAGCGAGAGGGGTACTCGACCCTATATTTTAATCCAGCTGCTATCAATTTCGTCACCAGGGGATGGTATTCAGCATGCCGCTGCCTGATGGTGGAAGGGAGATCCTGGGCAAACCAAAGTTGTTCACCCTCCCATAGAACTCGTTGCATCTCCTTAACCTGGCCCAGAACGTGAGTCTTGTCTAAATAATTCAAGAATTTCAGTATTAGAGGGAGAGGTGGCTTACCAGTCCCAGGCTTTGGTCGCAAGGAGCAGTGGGCTCTCTCAATAATATAGGTAGTATTGTTGGGAGAGGGCCCCGCAATCTTGGTAAGCAGCTTTTGCAGAAAAACGACTTGCATAGCTCCCTCAGCGTCTTCTGGAAGGCCGAATATCAGGATATTATTTCTTCTACTATGGCCTTCCAGATCTTCGAGTTTGGATTCTGTTTTGTGCAGCCTTTGCCTTAAATTGGTCATTTCAGTCTCCGTGGCATGTTTCCAACCCTCTAAGGATGCGACCCAAACCGTAGTGTCAGAAATAGCTCTGTTGGTATCTGCAAGGTTTCCACAGAGAGATTTAAGCTCTGATGTTAGCTCTTGCAGAGCGAGCTTTAATGGTTGTAGCTTCTCCAGAAATTTCTTCGAGAGAGAGGAATATTGGTTTGGGCACCTGTTAGGGCTGATAAGGACTTGGCGGAGGCCCCGGTTTGACCTTTTGGTCTTTTCAGCCCTTTTTCCGGTGTTTGCGGTGGAGTGTGAACTGGGAGCACCTGGTGCATTTCGGCTTCCATTCTGCCGTTAGGCCCCGGATTGTGCTCCATGTGATCCGGCGAGATTTCTGCTGGTTCCCCTAAAGCTTCACCTCCGATGTGTCCAGAAGGCTATCTGAAGCCTATATGTTCCATGCTGGGGGTTAGAATGCAGAGAAAATAACTATTCAGGCAAAAGTTGGCATTCAGGATGGGAGCTGGTCTGCAGTGCTGCTGGCGCTGCAGAGCCATCACGTGATCTCACGGCCCACACCTTTTTACGGGGGAATTTACACATGAGACCTTCCATTCGGGATCCTGTCCCTCCCTGGGATCTCCTGTTTGTGTTGGAGAAGCTTACTATTCCTCCATGTGAACCTGCAGCTGACTGTGAGCTGCATTATCTTTCTTGGAAGGTTTGTTTTTTAGTTGCTGTTACTTCAGCTCAAAGAGGTTCTGAGCTCCAGGCTGTGATGTGAAAAGAGCCATATTTAATTTTTCATAGGGAAAGGGTTTCCCTAAGAACGAATTCTAAGTTCCTTCCTAAAGTGGTCTCGGAACTGACCCTCAACCAGTCGGTTGACCTTCCAGTTCATTTCTCTTCTCCCTCTAATAGAGGAGAAGCTCTTCTTCACACTTTGGACATCCACGGGGCGCTGAGGTATTACCTTAAGCGCACGGTGACTCACTGTAAATCGGAGCAGCTGTTTGTGGCATTTGTGCCACAACACTTGGGTAAACTGGTGTCCAAGCAGACTATCTCCAAGTGGCTTGTCCACTGCATTACATTTTGCTATGAGAAGCGCAATAAACCCCTTCCGGAACCGGTTAGGGGTCGCTCCACCAGAGGAGTATCTGCTTCTTTTGCCACTCAGCGGAATGTCTCCATTAGGGACATATGTGCGGCTGCTACCTGGAACTCGGTGCACACTTTCATGAAACACTATAGCTTGGACATTGCATCCAGAAGCCGTGCCGGCTTTGGCTTGGCAGTCCTTCAGGGACTATTGTCTTGACTTGCTGTTTCCAGTTTATTATCTTCCACCTCTTGAGATTTAGCACCTCCTTGGCGCGGGACTGCTTGGGATTCAGTCCTAATTGTAATAGCCTGCTGCAAGAGCTCCCACTCGAAGTAAGATAATACAGTTACATAAGAACTTACCATAACAGTAGATCTTCGAGAGGAGCTCTTGCAGCAGGCGTTGCCTTCCCACCCTCCATCCCCCAAATGAGGTGTGCAGATCATCATCTTCAGGCTTCGCCTCCTTCTCTTGTCAGGGCCCATTTGCGGGTCTTGGCGGGGGAACTGGGGTGGAGCTGGGTCTGCCCCCTTTTGTACCCGGGCTGATGTTGGGGTGCAGCTGACATTGGGGGGCCTGCTGGGTACTGCTGGCTGAGAAGTTTTCCGTTGGGTCCTAATGCCGGCGGCATTAGTCCTAATTGTAATAGCCTGATTCAAGAGCTCCTCTTGAAGATCTACTGGTACGATAAGTCCTTACGTAACTGTACTGTCTTTGAGGAGTGTCTCTTGCAATAGGTTTGTTCCCACCCTCCATCCTCCTCCTTCTCTAAGAGAGCAAGTTCTGGCCCAGTGACTAGGGTCGGGACTCCTTTGGTACCTCGGCTTCTCCTTGGGCCTCGCTTTGCTAGCTGAATCCGGTTGGGGAACTGAGGATACCAGGGACCGCCCACACTTATATAGGAAACAGGAAGCTGATGTTGTGTGGGCGGTCCCTGGTGAAAAACTGCTAGAAGAGCTTCTGTACACCATAGCGACCTCTGCTGCATACCCAAAAGTATTACCTACTGCAAGAGACACTCCTCAGAAACCTACTGTTACGGTAAGTTTTTACATAACTTTCTAGGAGTGGTATATGTTGTTCAACCACACTGACCCACCCGACCTCCCCGGCTTCGACGCACACCCTGCTTCTAGCGGGCAAGATCTGGCGTCAGGGGGCGGAGCCGAGGGACATACCACCTAGATGAGTGGGAAGAGCCAGCTTTTAGATCTTCCAGCAAGATTCTTAAAGAGAAAAGACATGCCAAGAAGTGTGGATGAACAGGTTGTATGTGAAAACAGCAATTGGAAAAGGAAATCACCATTTGAGCCAGTGTACATCGCCAAAAATGAATGACAGCGATGTACACTCACGAGCGAATTCGGGCGACTGGAGTTACATGGCGGGCAGGATCGTGCCCGCGACACGCTTTTCCCACCCCACCCACTTAAGGATTCTCAGCTTCTGGTGTGTGTGTGTGTGTGTGTGTGTGTGTGTGTGTGTGTATGTGTGTAAATCTTAAAAAAAAAAAAAAAAAATACAAGACCGCCTGCTGGCAGAAAAGAAAAAAGCACTGCTTCAGACCTTAACCGTGCATACCCCAACCGACCACCCTCCCCACCAAGCTAGCCGACCATCTCAGCAGCTGCCTGCCAAGTCAAGTCAACTTTATTTCTATAGCGCCTTTCAAAACCAAGGCACTTTACATAAAACATATACATACTAATAAGAATTTTAAAACCAACATTAAAATATAATAGCCATAATTAAAGAAATGCTAAACTAAATAAATGTTTTCAAACTGGTTTTAAAACTATCGACGGTTGGGCATTCTCTCAACCAACGAGGTAGAGAATTCCACAGGGTTGGTGCTGTAAAAGCAAAAGCACGAGATCCTGATGTTTTCAAACGAACCTTGGGAATCTCTAGCAATCCCTCATTGGCGGAACGGAGAGGACGGAGGGGGCAGTAGGGAATCAGGAGATCTTTCAGGTAACTGGGTCCCTGATCATGTAGGGCTTTGAAGGTTAGTAAACCAACCTTAAAGGTGATCCGCCACCCTAACAGGCAGCCAGTGCAGTTCGCGGAGCACAGGTGCAATATGACTGGTTCTAAGAGTACCAGTCAAGAGCCTGGCCACCGTGTTCTGCACCAGCTGCAGGCGGCGGATATCAACCCCAGGTAGCCCTAGGTAAAGGGAGTTGCAGTAATCAAGACGTGCAGTGACAAAGGCATGGACCAATGTTGGAAGATCACCCGGAGGAACCAGGTGTTTTACCCGAGCGGTATTCCTCAGATGGTAAAAAGAGGATTTGATGACAGCTGACACCTGAGATTTAAGGGTCAAGTCGCCATCAAAAATAACGCCCAGATTTCCCACCTGATCGGAGGTAGGGAGCGACATACCACCAAGTGACAAGCCTGATGGTTGTCCAGCTCCCAACCTGTCCCCAGACGACTTGGTTCCACTACCAATACCTCAGTCTTGTCCGGATTCAGTCTCAGCCAGCTGGAACTCATCCAAAGTCTGATCTCAGAAAGGCAATTATTTAGCACGGAGAGTGCATCATCCTGGCTGGGCAGAAAGGACAGATACAGCTGGGTATCATCTGCATGGCAGTGAAAACCCAAACTGTATCGCCTGATGATTTCTCCCAATGGCAGCATATACACTGCAAACAACATGGGAGCTAAAATGGAGCCCTGCGGTACCCCACAAGGCAGGGAGTGAGCGCCAGAGGAATAAATTCCAGTGGCAACTCTCTGAAACCTGTCTGAGGTAAGAATGAAACCATTTGAGGACTGTACCAGACAGCCTGCAATAAACCCGCAGGCGATCCAGTAGCACACCATGGTGCCACACTCCCTCCCACATACCTCCCCTTCCTCCTCCACCCCACTTGTGTGCTTCCCGTCGCTCTACCTTGCCCATCCAGGTATCCAGTCGCTACCCTGCCAGGTGACCCTGAACACAGGTGCTGTAATTGAGTTGCCGTTTTTGTAAGCGTTCAATTGCGGTCACTGTGTTCACTGGATACCGGATGAACAACATATACCACTCCTAGAACTGTTGTTACAGGTGAGTAACCTGTGTTTTTTTTCCCCTTTGCTGTGTTTCGCTGCCTTCATGCCCACCAGCACCACACTTCTTCGAACCTCCTATGCCTCTCCCATTACCTGCCATAGTTCCCCCTCGCTGCCATCTCAGGGACCCTATCTAGACCACAATTAGACATCCAGAGGTCTGGCCTGATCCCCCCCCCCGCTCCCTCTGGTTGTTGTGGAAGTGTGTTTCCTGGAACCTCCTCACTTCCCTTTTGATTAGCCTGAAAGAGGATTTAGTCATTGTAGATGCTGGTTCGAGGGGTCCCATATCGGTGATGCAGTGTGTGTGTGTGTGTGTGTGTGTGTGTGTGTGTGTGTGTGTGTACGAGCACGAGTATATGGTGGAGGGACTGCGAGGTCATAATCCAGCACACTGATGTGGCGTTTTCACCAATTTTCTCCGAGCGCTCCCTGTACTTTTGCACATGCTGTGCTGACCAGGGAGAAGGTGCCTGATGGTATGTGGTCACCCTGGCTGTCAAAGACACCTCCACCATGCGACCACCAAAAGTGGATGAAGAGCGATGCGGCAAGCAAGCTTCCCTCTGGGAGGAAAGTGTCTGTTAGATGCTCTATAACCTCCCTTCTGGCCTCCGCTTCTGATGTTCATGCTTGGAGTGCAAACCCTTGTCACCAGTGTGCTCAAGCGATTTCCTATTGCTTGATGCCATGGAAGAGGCAAAAAAGGCTTTTATTAATGGAAAAGTTTTTTTTTTTCCTGTAGTTCGACTGTTGCTTAGTAGAATACATGAGGTTTGTAAATAAAGGCCAAGTATATTTTGAAAGTACTTGGGAAGTGCATTATTTTGAAGAGACCATTGTCCTGTTGTAGGTTTTCGTGTGTAGAAAATGGAGAAGTGCTTTATATTTTCATTTAGTTAGGCTGTTGATAGGTGGATTAGAGGAGGTTAGTTACATACGGGGCGTATACCAGAGATTAATCTATGGTCAGATAATTAGGATTGTGTAGAATTCTGAAGCTCATTTTATGATATACTTTACCCATTTTGCTATTAAAATTTGAAAACCGAACTGACCACCTGACGGCCCAGCGGGTAGCGCGTTGTGGTCCAACGTCCGTGACCAGAGTTTCGGAGCAAGCTGGGAGAGCTGGGTCAGGTGGTTGTTGCCGCGTGGCAGTGCCTCCGGCCGGGGAGGGATGGTGCCAAGTTCTGTAGTCACCACTGTGGTGGGCCTAAGAGCTTTTCTGCTCCAAAGTACATTGCTACATGATTCCAAGGCCTGTCAAGGCACTGCCAAGTGCCTAGCAGAAGGTAGGTGGATCAAAAGGGGGGGGAGAACAAAACCCAGAAAATCTTGTCCACCGAACCGCCTGTATGACAGTTGTTGCCACTGGCGGTTGTCGAAGTGTGTGGATCCCTGACAGGTTTGATGATGGGTGGAGTGACTGACAGGCCTGGGAGGTGGCCACTGTGACCTGAGAGCAGTGGTGGCTTGGAATTACATAGCTGAGTGAAAATAAAATCTGGAAGCCAGCCTGGTGACACCACAGTGTCTCAAAACCCCTGGCACAAATAAGAGCTAGTATCTCGTTAGGCACTCTTCCCCAGGATGGATGGGTAATGTCTCCTGCTACAAGACTGCCACCTGGTTGACTCAGGTGGATCTGCAGTTGGTGAATGCAAGTTGTGGGGTGGGGAGGATGCATTTGTGGTGCATCAGCAAAACACAGACAAGACAGGGTGCCCCAGGGCAAGAAATAACAGTGTAAAATTGGGAGGGATAAGAAAGGATTACAGTCCTGCACACTCACATAACCATGGTTTCATATTCTTGTGGTGGTTGTCAGCTTCTCAGCCTCTTCCTGGCATCCTGATTTGAGGGGCAGAATGAAGACCAACCTCCTAGGGGGCTGGAGCTCACCTCAGCAGGAGTCAGTAACTGCAGAGGCAATGTAGGGCTCCAGTGGCTTGAATGGGACAGCAGAGGAGGAGATGCCTGAGAGCTGAAGGAAGCTCTGACACCCCGCCCGCTGAGAGAAGAGCATTGAGTGGTAGGAGTGAAATGGAATCCTTATTGTCTTGTATGCATTTATGTCTTTATATATAATTTTTTTTCCAATTGTTTAACCAGGAGTGGCACACTAAGCTGAAAGCTTGTTTACAGGTGCGACCTGGGAGCACAGAAAAGTTAAGTGACTTGCTCAGTGGTCACACAGTAGGCAAGTGGGGGCTGTGGGATTCTAACCCAGGTCTCCTGATTTGCAGCTCAGAGCCTTAAACCACTGCACTAACTTCACAGCTTATGAACTGGCTGATTTTCAATACAGTTTTACGTTGCATATATAGCAAATCATTGGAAAAAAATGTTTTTCCTAAAAAAAAAAAAAAAAAAAAAACTATAAATGGAGTTTTCTATGGTAACCTGGTTACCCAGTGGTAAGTGGTGCAGCTTATCCTGCCGATGCCCCAGGTTTGAGTTCTGAGGCTAGGTTTTCATATATCCAGCAGCAGAAGCAAGTACTAATCATCCCTCTTGGAATACACAAATCTTGGTTGTGGTGGGTAGGGGATGGATTGCTTCGGCTATTATACTGCATTCTGGATGTGGTAAACTTGTTATTATTTTGCACCACCTGACCACAGAACTTGCTCATCTGAAAAGCTAAAAAAACAAAAACAGATGAAGCACTCCACTGTTACAAAATGTGTGGAATGTTTTGCTTCACATGACTAGAATTGACCTCTTGAAGAACAGCTCCAGAAGCAAATGGTTTGATACCTTTTATTGGACCAACGTAGATGTAACAAAAGAAAACGGCGCCTAAGCTTTCGGACCAACTTAAGTCCTTTCTCAGAAGCTTATGCCAGTTGTTTAGAGAATCACATTCTTTTAACACCCAAATCATACATAAGAAAACCAATGAGAATTATTTCTGGTTTTCTTATGTATGATCAGAGTGTTAATAGAATGTGATTCTCTAAACAACTGGCATAAGCTTCCAAGGAAGGACTTGGTTGGTCCGAAAGCTTAGGCACTGTTTTCTTTTTGTAACCTTTTATTGGACCAACATAGATGTATCAAACCATTTGCTTCCAGATCTGTACTTACACGACCAATACGGCAACTAAACTAATCCCCTTGAAGAAGAAATATATCCACAAAGTGCAGGACTCTGCCTGCCTGTTTGTGTACTGTTTTTGCATTTAACATGCTGGAATAAAACACACATTTTGTTGCAGTGGAGTGCTTAATCTTTTTTGCTTTTTATCCAGATTTATGGGACCAAAGCACTCAACTTTTTGTTGTGCGTTGACCCCCCGCCCCCCCCCCTTTTTGTTCTCACCTGATAGGGCATCTGGTTCTTGGAGCACATTTGTTTCTGCTATGATTCTTGATGTTACCCAGCTTTATTAGTAAATCAGAATGGCTTGTGACTGGCCATTTTTTTTTTTTACTTTCTGTTTTCCTCCCTCTTTTGAGCCACCTGGAAGGAGGCATAAATACAGTACATACGGTATATACATATCTTTTTTTGGGGGATGGACCCATCAGATTTTTCCTCCCACTAGCTTAGTAGGAATACCCCATCATCATCTTCCAAGTGCTTGTCTTGTTTGAGCCTAAAGGTTATTACAGTGTCAGCTGATACCACATGATTCAGTAGTCTGTTCCAAGTGTTCGCCACCCATTCTGTGAAGTAATTCTTTCTGATGTTTCCCTTGAACTCTCCTCCCTTCAGTGACATTGAGTGTCCCCTTGTCCTTTCTTCCTTGTGCAGCTTGATGTGCTACATTTTGTATCGTGGTGTGTCCCTTTCAGATACTTGAATACTGTAATCATGTCTCCCCTGAGTCATCTCTTTTCCATTGAAAACAATCACAGTTCTGCCGATTGGTCCACATAGGCCATGTTCTACACGTCATCATCCATCTTGGTTGCTCTCCTGTGTACACTCTCTGTTGTGTCATTATCTTTCCGCAAATGTGGGGACCAGAACTGCAGACTGAACCAAGACTCTGTTTAAGAGCATTATAACATCCCTGTATCTACTTACAACAATTCTCCAAATACATGTCATGATTTTGTTTGCCATTGCTAGCTGCTGTCTCACTCTGCTGCTCCCATTTAAAGCTGTTGCTGAGCAGTTCTCCCAGTTTGTTTTCCTGCTTGATTTCTGTGGTCTCCATGCTGTTCAAGTACAGTAATATTTTGCATTCATGTTCTTTTTTCCTAAATGGGGAGGGACCTGGGAGGACAGTAGTCTCTATGCCAAGGACAGAATACACTTGAGTGAGGAGGGAAAGAAAGTGTTGAAACAGAGGATGGAGGAGTACATAGAGGAAGTTGGGAATTTAAACTAGGAGTTGGGGGTGGCAGTTGGGGAAGAGATATGCAGAGACCACAGGTTGGGAAACCATGTGAGCTTACCCCCATAACAGTGACAAAGGACAAATGGCAAGTACTATTGGTGATGCTAGGAAAGGAGGGCAGGATGGGGCGGAGGTGGAAGGTGGTTACCTTAATGCTAGGAGCCTTGGGACGAAAACTGCAGAGTTACAGGTTCTCATGGCAGAGGAGAGGTGGACATTGCAGCCATCACGGAAACATGGGCCACCAATATAATGACTGGGACCTGTCTGTACCAGGGTACAGGTTATTTCGTAGGGACAGGGTGATTGGGAAAGGAGGGGGGGTGGCACTATATGTGAAGGAAGGACTGAAGTGTGTAGGGGAGGAGGGTAGTACAGAGTCACTTTGGGTACAAATCCAGGATTCCAAGAATAGGATTCTTAGAATGGGAGTGGTGTGCAGGCCACCATCTCAGATGGAGGAGTTAGACAGGGAACTAGCGGGACAGATCAGGAGGACCTGCTGCAAATGGTCAATGAACCAACCAGGTTAGGGAATACCCTTGACCTTGTGCTGGCAAATGGGGACTTTGTGAGAAAACTTACAGTGGAGGAACCGCTGTCAGGGAGTGACCACCATTCAGTATGGCTCACATTGGATATGGGCAAGGAAGGAGTGGAATCTGGCACAAGAGTGCTGGACTTCAGGAGGGCTGACTTTGGGAGGATGGGGGAAGTGGTAAAAGGGTACCTGGCCAGAATTCAATCTAGTATGGATACTAACCAGAGATGGGAGCTCATAAAGCTGGGGATAGTGGAGGCAACCAAAACCTGCTGCAAAGCCCAGAGCAAGAAGGCTAGGGCTAAGAAACCGAGCTGGTTGAGCAAGGAGGTCATGGAAAAGGTAAGGAGGAAAAGAGCTGCCTTTAGGAAGTACAAGAAAACAGGGAGGGGAAGGACAGAGAGGAGTACTTGACAGAATCGAAGGAGGTGACAAGGGCAGTAAGGGGAGCCAAAGCATCTACGGAACTCAGGCTGGCACAAGGCATTAAGAAGGGGGAGAAGGACTTCTTTAAGTACATCAGGGAGAAAAGGAGCTGTAAGGATTAGGAAGGAGGGGGGTTGGGTGGAAGCAGGGTGCGATAAGGCGGAAGCACTAAATGAGTACTTCTGCTCAGTATTTACTAAAGAGAAGAGGGGGTGACACCCAAGAGGGAGAAATGGCAGAAACAGGGGGAAGTGGTGACAGATGGGAAATCATGGAGGCAGAGTTCGAGAGGGTTGAAGGCACTGAGGGTGGACAAGGCGCCAGGCTCAGATGGCATCCACCCCAGGGTACTGAAGGAGCTGGCAGAGGTCCTTGCAGGACCTTGGCAGACCTATTTAATGCCTCACTACATTCGGGTGTGTACCTCAGGACTGGAGGATGGCTCATGTGTGCCCCTCCACAAGAGTGGCCCCAAGGATGAACCGGGAAACTACAGACCAGTGAGCCTCACATCCATCGTGGGTAAGCTAATGGAGACTATCCTGAAGGAGAGGCTGGTGGCCCTCCTAGAGGCCAAAGGACTACAGGACAGCAGACAGCATGGCTTCATACGTGGCAGATCCTGCCAAACCAACCTGGTTGAGTTCTATGACTGGGTAACTAGGCAACTGGACAGGGGCCATGCAGTGGATGTCCTGTATCTGGACTTCAGTAAGGCATTCGACTCGGTGCCACATGGAAGGCTGGGAAGGAAGTTAGTAGGCACAGGGGCGGGTGCAAAGCTGGTGAGATGGGTAGGAAACTGGCTGCAGGGAAGGCAACAGAGGGTGGTGGTGGTGGGTGGGGAGCTCTCACACCCAAGGGCAGTGCAGCGGTGTCCCACAGGGCTCGTGTTGGGACCAGTGTTGTTTGGGATATTCATTGCAGACATATCATGGGACATCAAGAGCAAGATCAGTCTGTTTGCTGATGATACCAAGGTTGGCGCGGTGGTGGATGACCTAGGGGGATGGCAGGGGTTGCAGGATGATCTGGCAAAGCTTGAAACCTGGTCAGACACCTGGCAACTGGGCTTTAATGCCAAAAAGTGCAAGGTGCTGCATTTTGGGATGAAGAACCCAAGGAGGACTTACCAGCTAGGGGGAGTGCAGCTAGCCCAGACAGAGGAGGAGAAGGATCTGGGTGTGCTCATTACAGGGTCAATGAACAACTCGGCACAGTGTAGGAAGGCAGCTGCAAAGGCCAACAAAATGCTGGGTTATATTGCAAGGGGTATATCCTCGAGGAGGGAGGAGGTGATTCTGCCACTGTATAGGTCATTAGTTAGACCACACCTGGAGTACTGCGTGCAGTACTGGCGTCCGTATCTGAAGAGGGACATTAAGTTACTGGAGAGGGTGCAGCGCAGGGTGACAAAGATGATCAAGAGTCTGGGGGACTTATATGAGAGGAGGTTGAAGGAGTTGAACATGTACTCACTGGAGGAGAGGAGAGACAGGGGTGACGTGATTGAAACCTTTAAATACATGAAAGGAATAAACAAGACAGGTACAGAGGGGCTGTTCAAAGTAAGGGAGGGGAGGGCCACCAGGGGCCATGATATGAGACTGGAGTGAGGAAGGTTCAGTAGGGAGATCAGGAGACACTTTTTTACAGAGAGGGTGGTGGCTGGGTGGAATGCGTTACCTGCAGAAGTGGTATGCAGTAGAACAGTGGACTGCTTCAAACGAGGATGGGACAGGACAAGGGGGAGGGTTAATGAAGGGGAAGGGTGGAAGGGAAGGGCAGCTGCAGAATAAGGGGTGCTAGCTGCACATTCGAGCAGACTTGATAGACCTCTAGGCCTTTATCTGCTGGCAAATTTCATATGTTCGTAAATGCATCAACTAGTATTTCTCAGCATTGAAGTCCGTCAGCCATTTTGCTGCACACTTCCCAAACTGTCTAGATCTTCCTGCATTTCATTTATGTCCTTTTGTGATGTAAATTCTCTTCACATCTTGGAGTTGTCTGTAAACTTGGCAGTCCAGCTGCTAGTGTCCAACTCCAGATCACTTATAAATAGATTTAACAATGTAGGTCTTGGAACCACCCACTGTGGAACCCCACTAGTCACCTTTTTTCCATGTCTGTTGGTTTCAGTTAATTATGATTCCTACCCTGCAACCTGTTTTGAACCCATTTCAGCACCATGATTATATCTAGGATCTTCTTTGTGGACGTCTCTCATTAGACCACACCTTTGGAACTATGACCTGCATCAACACTAGGGACACATGGAAACTTTTGAAAGCAGTCGGCCTGGGGCCGCCCATGACAACGTCTAGCTTCAGCGTGTACATAAATGTGGGCAGCCCCATCTCTCCTCAGTTCTTTTTCCCTCCATCGATCAGACTCATTAGATCTGCTGTTGATAATGCTGTTTTTTTTTTCTTCTACTAAACGTAATCACTTATATAGTGATTTTTGGTGACGCGTATGCTGCCGAAGGAACTGTTTAAACCTTCTGGTACTGCGAGTGTGGAGAGATCTACAAGGATAACACCCACAATGTATATGTCTGCTACCTAGGCCTCTCTTACAGCATGAAAGACTGTGGGGTCTGCTGGGAGTTCAAGTGCACGACCAGGCGATGCAGGAAGGGGTCTTTGGGGAAATTCCTCTTCCAAAAGACCGTCGAGGCACTGGAGAAGCAGCTTTACATTAAATCTGCCTTGCCATCCCCGTTGACTAAATCGTGTTCATGGAAGTCCCAGGAAAAATCTTCATTAGGGAGCCACAGACAGAAGCACAGGACAAGGACATGTCCTTCCCAGCAAGATCCAGTTCGCTCATGCGGACTACAGGTATGACCTCTGCTCTGACGTCATCGGCTCCGACGGTGACGCCATGCTGACTGCCCCCCAGCCATCACCCTGACACCAATGCTAAGGCTTGACGAAGGCACTACTAGGCCTATTATGGCTCGTACGTCGCCATCATCGACGGGGAACCAACCCTCAGTGTTGACCACTGCAGCCGCCCTTACCACCTAAAGTGGCGCTGATTCTCATGCAGTACTCTTGTCATTTTTGGACTTGATATGGCATCTACTGCCAGGCCTTCCTGTTTCAGAGGGCTCTTCAACAGGGACTCCCACAGCTACCCCTTCGACACCTCAGGTGAGTACCTTTAAAAATAGGCCTCCTCTACTGCCACTGACATTGCCAGCGCAGTCTTTCATTCCCATTGATGATAGAGTTGATGATGAATATGAATATAATCCTGATGTCATGATGCAGGAGGAAGAGGATTACTATGCTAAGAGCCACTGTGGAGCCTGAGACTGACTCATTGATGATCATGGCTGCCTATGACAGGTCCATGGCACCTAGGCAACTGAGCTTCCTTCCTCCCGACAGAAAATCCAGGAGGTTGGATGTCCTAGGCAAGCAAACAAATGCCTCTTCCTCATTGGGCCTATGTATTGCTAATTACCAGGCGCATATGATAACATATCAGAACACCCTCTGGAGAAAGGCTAAGGCTGCTGCACAAGCCTTGCCTAAGAGTTCTGCTAAACAAGAATTAATGAAAATTCGTAATGCTGGTGCTGATATTGGAAACATTTAATATGCAAAACCTATGATGTTTCTGATGCTTCTGCCAAGGCTGCAGACTCTTGACTTCTGTCTCAGGTGCTTCTCTTGGCTCAGAGTAGCAGGTTTTGCCACTGATATGCAGCAGAAAACAGTTCGCAATGCCCCATTCAGGGTCAGGAACTGTTTGGCCATGATGTAGAAGCAGCTTTGAAAAATCTTCAGTCATCTGGCAAGACTATGAAGTCAGTGAAATTCCTGCATCATACCCAAAACGGGTAGGAGCAGGAGTGACTTTTACCCATCTGTTGTAAGGGGACAACATCTGGCCTACAGACGGCAGGAAAGAGGCAGAGGAGCAGAGGCCTTGCCAGTCCCCATCACAACCCCAGGTGCCCATAGAAAAGCATCTTAAGGCAGTGGAACTGGTGGCTTTTTCCCCTTCCCCCACCTCAGCATGACTCCTTATACACCCCAACCACCCTTACCTCCAGGGGTGGTTGTGGGGGTCATCTGTCCCTCCACTTGGACCAGTGGAGGGCGGTGATTACAGATTTATTTATTTAAAAGTTTTACCAGGAAGGCATGCTGAGCAGACATCTACTGGCATCTACTGCCAGGCCTTCCTGTTTCATTGATTCCAGATGTGTCCTGGGGGGTGTAGGGCATGGGAGGATACATACAAAATTACAATTACAAAAGTACAGACATTTCCCAAAATAAATACAAAAAAAAGTTAACTATATATGTATATATATATATAGCTATGTGCAATATAAATACAGATGAATGGGTTCTGGAGATTGTAGAGAAGGGTCATGATCTGGAGTTTCTGGACAACCCTCCAGATTATCCACCAGTTGTGACAACATACCCACCGGAGCACATGTCCCTATTGCTAGAGGAAGTACAGACTCTGCTTCAAAAATGGTCCATAGAACCTGTACCTCCAGAAAGAGGAACACAGGTTGTTACTCCAGATATTTCCTCGTTCCACAGTGGACAGAGTTCTGAGGCCTATTCTGGCTCTAAGGGAGCTAAACTTTGATTTATTTATTTGAATTTTGATGACTGGGTGGGCACAACTGAGACAAACAAGTCCCTTTTTCAGGGGCAACCCGGGGAACAGAACATTCCATGCATATCTTTACCAGGCATTATAAACACGGTGATGCAGTTTACAGAAAAACAATTTACAGGAAATACGGCTTAAGGAGCATACGTGTTTCATATAACTTCATGTAATACAAGAAGTTCTGAATGGTTACTCTGCAGAATCTCCTTTCCTAGTGCAAACATGGGTTTGGATTTGCTCCCTGGATATGAAAGATGCGTACCTCCATATCAGAATCTGGAAACTTCACAGAAGATATTTGAGGTTCCTGTTTAAGGGGAAGCATTGCCAGTTCAGAGTGTTGTCCTCTGGCTTATCTTCTGTGCCACATATCTCTACCAAATGCTTGGCACTGGTGGCAGCAGCCCTTTTCAGGGAAGGCCTGTCTGTTTTTCCTTACCTGAATGACTGGCTATTAAAAGCCCACTCCAGGGAACAGCTGCTGCAGATCTTAGCTCGAACTAGACAGATGTTCGTTGCTCTGGGGTGACAGTCAACACATCAAAGTCTACACTGACACCCTGCCAATGACTGCAGTATATTGTGCCAGTTCTGGATACAGCTCAGGGTTCAGCTTTTCTGCCTGTGGACAGGGTGGACTGTCTGATTGTCCAAACACAGTGAAATGACAGCCATTCTGTCTCATCATGGATGTTTTTACGCATTCTGGGACTCATAGCAGCAGCCATTTTTGCTGTGCCACTGGTTAGGCTGCACATGCAGATCCTGCACTGTACCCCGAGAGTCGAGCAGGACCAGAAGACTGATCTAGAACAGATGGTTCTTGTAAAATCTGCCTTGCACAAAGCGGTCAAGTGGTGGATGGAATGCAGCAACCTGCTCAAGGGTGTCCCATTCTTGATTCCTACCTCACCATGAATGCTTCGGGATCAGGATGGAGAGCCCACCTGGGACCTCTTTAGACACAAGGCACATGGAGCGCAGAGTAACAAAAATGATTCAGGGCCAGCAGGGCAGATCCTATGAGGAGTGCCTCAAAGCACTAAATATATACTCACAGGAGACCAGAATGGAGATGGAAGATATGATAGAGACCTTCAGGTTCCTTAAAGGAATTAACAAAGTGAATTTCGAGGAACTGTGTAGCCTGAATACCAATATGCAGTCACGTGGACATGAATGGAAATTAACAGGAGGTAGGTTCAGGAGGGATGTGAGGGAGTACTACTTTATGTCAAGGGTGGTGGAATGTTAGAACAGTGTGTCGGCTGAGGTGGTGGGTGTGAAAACAGTCAGGGGATTCAAGCAGGGTTGGGACATAAGGAAGGGAATAGTGGTTACTTGGAATGACAGGACCAGGGAGAAGAACAGAGAGATAATGGGGAGAGTTAGTACCCTGAAGGAACAGTAGGTTCCAGGGATTATAGGGAACTTGGGCAGACTGAATGGACCTCTGGTCTTTTACTGCTGTCATTGTCTATGTTTCTAACCAGGTGGAGCACACATTGCATATAAATGTTGTAGAAATGAGAGTGGTCTCTCCTGATTCCCTAGCGGGAGATCCTGTGAGCATGATCTCCATCACGGAACTGAGGAGAGGAGGGGCTACCCACGTTTATGTACCTGTTGATGTGTGACATTGTTGTGGGTGGCCCCTGGCTGACTGCTTGCAGAAGTTTCCTTGTGGTCCTAGCGCTGACATGGTTATACTTCTAAAGGTGTGGCTTGATGAATTCTCTCAAAGATCTACTGTTATGGTTAAGTTCTTACGTAACTGTTCTTTCTCTAGTTTATGCAATAGTCTCTGATGTGGAATAGTATCGAAGTGCTTTGCTGAAACCTAGATACTGTGCTGTATACAACAGCCACAGGATTCCCCACATCCAGTGATTGAGGGAAGATGCCTTGCGGTAAATGGAGTTTTACTGGTTCTTTCTGAGGGTGTGGATACAGTTCACTATCTACACTCTGGCAGTTTCGGGAGACAGGCATTTCATCAGAAGTCTTGGAAGCTAAGCTCCTCCCACCACCCAGGTGGTATATCCTCCGGCTCCACCCTGTGACATCAGATCTTTCTTTCATTCTGCTCAAAGGGACAGGTCTCCTCCTTCGTAGCTCTGTAGTGTTGAAGGACTTTGAGCTTTCTATAGGGCTTCTTTGGTAATTCTTTGACTTTTGACGACACTGTCAAGTTTGAAGTACTCTGTTAGTCTTCTGGCTCCACTTTAGGATCATGATCAATGATAGAGAGCAAGAAACCTGTGTTTAAATTCTGCACTCTGTGCCAGCAGAAAATGTCAGTCAGGGATGCGAATGACATGTGCCTTTACTGTCTTGGCCAGCAGCATGAGGTCGCAGGGTGCACCTTGTGCCATGCAATACTGCCGTCATCCATTGACGACCAGCAGACTCAACTAGCTCTCAGTTGACAGAGAGACTGCAAGAAGACCCTGGTGGTTGCCTGGTTGACTGCACAGCTAGCAGTCATGGAAGAAATGGCGGCGGCTGCAATGAGTTCCTGTTCGGTCTTGGCACTGTTCCTAGCTGGAGCCAGTGTCTGAAGGTCACTCTCTGATGATTTTAAAGAGATGTGTCTGGACCTCCAAACCTTTGGGGAGAGCCCATCTCACTGCAGCAAGAAATTGCCATAGGTCGTGGGACCCTGAAAGATTACTCTCTTCCTGCTCCCTCGGCTCCCCTGACCACTCGGCCTTGGTCGACCTTCCTTCGGTCGAGGGTAGGGTCTAGGACTCCATAATAACCACTTCAGAAATGTCAGCCTGCCTCAGGTCAAGATCTCTCCTGAGTGGTCGACTGGCTGTTGGTTCTGTCAGTCCTCAGTCAGAAGGACATGGCCCAGTCTGTGTACCTGATTGGATTACCTTGGGAGCAGCCTTCACTGGCGGTCATACCGCCAAAGCTTCTCATGTTCAGTATGTTGAGGCATGTGGTCTACTACCACCCACTGGAGGATTCTCGGGCCGACAATCAAGTACTAGGCGCTGTTCATGCTCTCAATCCCATTCGACCAGGAGTTGTCACCACTGAGGCTTCAGGACCTCCTTGTCCTTGGTTGAGGAGAGGCATCAACACAAAATGCGCCTGCACTACGAGGCGCTCCTCTGACAACAGTGGACTATTGGAAGGAGGGGTGGGATTCTGTCCCCTGTACCTACACTCCCTTGGCACACGCCAGTCATTCCCATATCGGTCGGTCCACACCTTGAAGCTGTCCTATGCATCTGTTTCTCCACTATTTCAGAGAGAGCCACCTCCATCGTAGCCCCTGTTTGGTGCTCTGATGTAGTCCCATGCTGCTGCTGGCTTGCCAGCCTGCTGTCAGTGGAAATAACCCTATTTGAGGGTACTGGGGTAGTCCATGGTGGCATATGATTGAGGGACATATTGAGGAGTCCTCTGATGACTCCAAAGGTGAGTCATCTATGGCTTCCACCAGGACTCACTCTTTCAACTGAGAATCGGTCCCAGAGTTGACTAGCAACCGTGGGCTGTGTCTCGTGGCTTTGCCCCAACTTATGTTTGAATCCATGAATGTGCACTTGGAACCATTCAGAAATGGGCTAAATACCCCTTCACTGATGCACTGGGCAATGACAATTCCCCAGGGGTTGCATTTTCCATAGCTGAGGCCATCTTGGGACCTGCGCTGGTGTATTTGGCATCATCTAGCATCCTGCCCAGCACCCTCCACTCATGTGATTCACAATTATGAGGTCCCTATGGACTTCCTTTTGAGGTTCTTCAGCCACCCCTCAGCTGAGGGTCTGGTGTGTCAGATTTGACCTTTGAAAATCAAGCGGCCAGGAGGACATGGACAGGCCTGTGGACAAAGAGCCCAGAAAGATTGACCACACAGCAAAGGTGTATGCTGCTGCGTCCTTGGATCTTTGTCAGGCCAGCTATGCAGTTATGATGGCTGAATTTGGTCACTCCCAGCTAGAAGTGCTGGATGACCTTTTTCCCCACCTCCCTGTTGACAAGCCATTGCCATTGAAGTTTGTCAGAGACCAGGGTCAGTCGCTGGCTAAACACTAGCTTCAGATGGCTCTGGACATAGGTGACTCTTGTGCCTAAGCTATGGCAGCAGCCGTTGCCATGCGTCATAGAGCCTGGCTGATGCTTTCCATCTTTACTGCAGATACCAAGCACAGATTGATCGATATCCCCTTCTTGGGCACTGACCTCTTTGGCCCTGGGGTGGAGGGTCATCTCACAGAGATTAATAAGTCCAGTGTCATCCTTGATTCTGTGGCTTTTTTCCAGAAAGATCAGAAGTCATGAAAGCCTATAAAGAAGGCCTTCCGTTATAATCCCTTTCAGCACCAGCAGTCTCGGCAGCAGCACCAGCAGGGCAATATTAGCACTGGTGACTGAAGCCCAAATTCGGCAGCCAGGGGAAAGGGGGGGAGAGGTAGTGGTGCTCCAACGGCACATGTTCAGAGCCCCCTCCAGGACTGCATATTAACAGGTGTTTGGGGATCATCTGCACCACTTCTTGCTACAGTGGTCTGCCATTTCTTTGGAAAAGTTGGTTCTAGGTGGTAGGCAGAGTGTTGCCTCTGGATTTCAAGGCTCTCCTGCCATACTGACTTCAAGCTTCTTGGGAGTCCTGGGTGTCACACGACACTTTGTCTGCCCTGAGGGCTTACTTTGCTCATCTTTTAGAGTGAGGGGTGGTAACCTGTATCCTAGACAACCTGGCTAGTCAGGGGTATGTGTCCGTTACTTCCTGGTCCCAAAATGGACGGGGGGGGGCTGGTGCCCCATACTGGATCTGCACAATCTGAACCAATTCATGTGGAAGCTCAAGTTCTGGATGGTCACTCTGTATCATATCATACCATCTCTAGAGCAGTGCATGTTTTTCTGCTCCCTGGATGTCCTGGACATGTTCTTCAGTATCGTACTCCAACTGTCCCATTGAGGGTACCTCAGTTCCACACAGAAGGGATACTGCACCAGTACCAGGTCATGCCCTTCGGCCCCTCATCCACACCCAATGTGTTCAACAAGTGCATGGCAGAGGTGGTGGCCTTTCTGCGGTGCAAGGGCGTCGGAGTATACCCTATCTGGATGACTGACTACTAGCTAGGTCATCCAAAGAGCCCATAGAGAGGTCCAGAGTTCTGGCCTTCTAGATGTTTTGGGACTTGGGACTTCTGATTAACCCAGTCAAATCTGAACTTGTCTCCTTGCAGGTGATCAAGTTCGTTGGGGTAAAACTAGACTCCCAGCGGGCCAAGGCCCACCTCCCTGTGGACTGGGCTCTGGATCTTACCTCCTTTGCCTGATCATTTCTGATTGGGCTCTCACTCCCTGCCTGGGATTTCCTGCACATGCTGGGGTACATGGCATCCTGCACCAGCATGAAATCATTGGGGTCTCTGGTGGATGCACCACCTGCAGTAGGGATTGGGCTGTCAGCATTCCAGAACCTAGGTCATTTAGACAGGCTGGTCATAGTGACCCAACAGATGGAGGGATACCATCCAGTGGTGGCTGGACCAACAACATGTGGAGGAGGGAATCCCAGTTGTCCACCCAGAGCCATCTGTCACTCATGATGGATGCATCTCTGGTAGGGTGAGGAGTGCACCTGGGAGAAAACAGAGCCCATGGCTTCTGGTCACCCCAGGAGTCCTGTCGCCACATCAGGAGACACTGGTACTGACACGCTTAATGGAACAGTGGGACGGTGTTTGCCAAATAATTATTCAGATGAAAACACAAAAGGTAGCACTCGTCTCAAAAATACACATTTAAAATAAAGCCAGAAAGCCAATCAGTATGCTCCACACATGAGAGTTAATAGCACAGCTGCCCTGGCGCTTCGAGTCTGAGTCGTGGCTCTTCGTCACCACATCAACCTGTTGGAGCTCCACCCAGTGTGGCTGGCACTGATCAAGTTTGCTCCACTGATCTGGGATCATGTCATGCAGAAATTCAGAATACACATAAGGAGCCAGAAGAACTGTGGGTCACCCTGGAAACAGGAAATGGGACAGCCATAAGAACTGGGGTTGTCTACAGGCCCCCAGACCAGAGGGAGGACATAGATACATTAATGTTAGAAGATATACAAAACATGACAGCTAAAGGGGAGGTTCTGATAAATGGGAGACTTCAACATGCCAGATACAGATTGGTCAATACCAGCAGGAACATCTGCCAGAACTAGACTCATAGTGGATTCCCTGCAGGGAGGCCTCAAACAACTGGTACAGCAACCCACAAGAGACAGGGCTATCCTAGATCTAGTACTGACTAACAAAGAAGGGATCACAGATCTCCAGGTAGAAGGTCACCTGGGGCCAGTGACCATCACATGGTATGGTTCAGTTTGGCTACTACATCTAAATCATCCCATTCAAGGCAAAAATATGGGACTTCAGAGGAGCTGACTTTGATAAGATGGCCTACAGAGTTAAGCTAGCCCTGGCAAAAGAAACACAGGTGAGAGGGTACAGGCAAAGTGGGCAAGCATTAAGGATGCAGTACTTGAAGCAACATCCCATTGTGTTAGACAGAAAAGGAAGTGCAAAAGAAGAAGGAAACCACTTTGGTTCTCAAATACAGTAGCAGAAAAGGTCAGAGCCAAAAGGCTGGCCTTCGGAAATATAAGGGAACACAGCGGGATGAAGATAGGAGGCATACCAAACTGCCCTAAGGGAAGCAGGTAAGGCAGTAAGGCAGGCAAAGTCCCAAACTGAGGAAACACTAGCACGAACAGTAAAAGAAGGTGACAAGACTTTCTATAGATACATTAGTGAAAGGAGAAAGTCCAGAGGGTATTACTAAGCTTAATGGAGAAAAGGAGCATGTGAGGAGGAGGACCCTGTAAAGGCATCTATCCTAAATAGATACTTTTGTTCAGTATTTACTGAAGAGAAGGTAGGACAGGGCCCACAGCTCAGCATCATGGACACAGGGGGAGGGAGGTGAGCACTACTCCTTCACAAAAGAAAGGGTCCTACAAGAGCTTGCTAAGCCCAGGGTGGATAAGGCAATGGGACCTGATGGCATACATCCCAGGGTACTTAAGGAGCTAAAGAAGGAACTAGCAGAGCCATTAGCAGAATTGTTTAGTGAGTCTCTGAGCACAGGAGAGGTCCCAGAAGACTGGAGAAGGGCTCATGTGATCCCGCCTCCACAAGAGTGGTAGCAGGGAGGAGGGGGAACTACAGACCAGTCAGTCTTACCTCAGTAGTGGGCAAGATTATGGAGGCATTCCTTAAGGAAAGGATAGTGCAACACCTGGAATCCATAGGGCACAGGATCCAAGACAGCATGGGTTTACAAAGGAAGGTCCTGTCAAACTAATCTCATAGATTTCTTTGACTGGGTAACCAGAGTGGTGGACCAAGGGGAGAGCTGATGTCGCCACCTTGACTTCAGCAAAGCTTTTGACACTGTTCCACATAGAAGATTGATAAATAAGCTGGGTAGGCTCAGGGTGGGTCAGAAGTTGGTCAACTGGGTGGCAAACTGGTTGACGGGCAGAAAACAGAAGTGGTGGTAAATGGTATACAGTCAGAAGAGATGCAAGTCACAAGTGGGTACCTCAGGGATCAGTCCTGGGGCCAGTCCTCTTCAACATCTTCATTAGTGACCTTGCAGATGGACTAGAGGGTAAGGCTTGTCTGTTTGCAGATGACACCAAGATCTGCAACAAGTAGATGATCCAGATGGGTGGGCAGAATGAGAAGAGATCTGGATAAACTAGCAGAATGGTCAGAAGAGTGGCAGCTGGATTTAATGCAAAGAAGTGCAAAATCATGCACATAGGAGAAACCCTGAAGCCACCTATAGGCTGGGAGGAGTTGCTAGCAGTCACAAAGGAAGAAAGAGACTTGGGCATCATCATCACTGATGACCTAAAATCATCCAAGCAGACCTCTAAAGCAGTAGGTAAGGCTAGGGGGTGTTAGGGTGTATTAGTAGGGGTATCACAAGTCGTAAGAGGGAGTAATAATCCTCTGTACAAGACACTGGTTAGGCCCCATCTGGAGTACTGCGGCAGTATTGGAGGCCACACCTTCACAAGGACATTAACCAAATTGAGGCAGTCCAGAGAAGGGCAACCAAAATGGTGCAGGGACTGCATCAGAAGACATATGAGGACAGATTAACGGAGCTCAATATGTATACCCTTGAGCAAAGGAGGGAGAGGTGATATGATCGAGGCATTCAAACACCTTAAGGGCATAAATAAGGTGAAAGAGTCTAACATGTTTAAATATAAGAAAAATAGCAGGACAAGAGGACACAGCATGAGATTAGAGGGAGGCCGATTAAGGGGGAATGTGAGGAAATTCTTTTTCACAGAAAGGGTGGTGGATGCATGGAATGGCTTACCACAAGAAGTGGTGGCTATGAATACAGTGCAGGGCTTCAAACAGGCATGGGATAGGCATAAGGGAGCAATACAAATGACTATGAATAGATAGGTCACTGACAGAGCAAAGGCCGAAGGCACATTTATAAGGTAGAAAAAGAAATGGGCAGACTGGATGGGCCTTGCGGTCCTTATCTGCCGTCAACTTCTATGTTTCTATGTTTCTATGCAGGTCCAGACAAACAGCACAACCATGCTTTACCTAAACAGACGGGGCAGGATGCAGTGCTTTCGATTGTGTTGGGAGGATGTCTACACCTGGACCTTCGTGCACAGCCTGGGTACAGATCTTCTGGCAATCCATGTCACGAAAGTGAGCATCAGCTGGTAGACGCTCAGATGAGTCAGAGAGACGTTGCATGGATGGTCAGTGCATCAGGAGATGGTAGACCACCTTTTCTCATATTGGGGCACCCTTCTGGTGGACCCGTTTGCCTCCCAGGAGAACAGAAAGCTAAGGGAGTTTTGTGCCTGCCCCACAATTCAGGATGCTGTTGGTGGGTGCCTTCATGAGGCCCTAGACCCCAGCCCTCCTGTGCGTTTTCCCTTCCTCCATGGTCCACAAGATCGGGTCTAGGCGCGGATGATTCTGATAGCCCCAGAGTGGTGCAGGCAGTTGTGGTACCTGGATCTCCTCATCCTCAGCAGCAGGTGTCCATGGCAGTTGCCACTTCACCCAGAGCTGCTGACCATACAACAGGGGAAGGTCCACCACCTGGACCTTCAGTTCCTGCACCTCTCAGCCTGGTTCCTGAGCAGCTAGATTTCCAGGCTCAAGGCCTTTCGGACAGTGTCTTCCTCATTGTGGAGGTGTCCCGTAAGGAGTTGACTCCCAGATGCTACACATTTAAATAGGAAAGGTTCTCAATCTGGTGCCAGGCTAAGTAGGTTGTTCTCCTTACCTGTTCTATGGCAAGCATTCTCTACTTATGGTCCCTCTCTGTCAGCCTTGTGGTGTGCCTAGCAGCCATCTCTATGCGCTGGGCGTTGGCTGGTACACTGATGGGGGCCCAGGAGAAGGTGGTTGGTTGCATTTCCAAAGGCCTTTATCACCAGTCCCTACCTGTTAGTATACGTTCTCCGTGGGACTTATAGCAGGCTGTTTGAGGCCGAGCACAGGTAGGAGATGTCTAACCTGCCATGGAAGACTGCCTTCTTGGCAACCATCACATCAGCCAGAAGGTGTAATGAGTTCCAGATGCTTTCAGTGGAGTCACCTTTCCTGGTCTTCCACAGGGGCAAGGTCATCCTTTGCCCCCACCCAAAGTCCCTCCCAAAGGTCATATCAGAATTTCACCTTAAACAGGTGATCAACCTTCTGATATACTTTAACAATCTGACATTGGAGGCCGATTGCAGGCTTCATACCCTAGACCTATGGAGGGTGGTCTTGTATTACAAAGAGCGTGTGGCTGGAGTATGGGGTGAGGCTTTCTAGCTGTTTGTAACATACGCTGAGGCCTCGCCTGGTAGATTGGCAGCAAAATTGATGATTGACAGATGGATTACATCCTGCAATGACTTCTGCTATAGGTTGGCTGATAGGGAGCCGTCCAAGGGGCTTAGGTCTCATTCCACCAGACATACTGCTGCCTTGGCGGCTGCTTACAGGGAGATCCCCGTTCAGGAGATCTGCAGGACTGCAGTATGGAGTAGATCACACACCTTCATATCCTGTTACAGCATCAACATTATGAGTTGCTGGGATGCTGCTTTTGGGTCCTTGGTCCTCCAGTCTCTGGCCAAATAGGGATATGCACCATGCCCCTCTTCCCAGAGGACGGCTTGGAGTCTGCCAGAGTGTTGATAGTGACCTTGTCCACATCCTTAGAAATATAGGTCACTCGCCTATAACTGTAGTTCTAGGAGTGGTATACAGTTCATATCCACACAACCCACATGGCCTCCCCTGGCAAGTGGCACACTGATCCCCGTTTACAGCACACAGTAATCTGATGTCACAGGGTGGAGCCGGAGGATATGCTGCCTGGGTTGTGGGAGGAGCTTAGCTTGAAGACTTCTGACGAAATGCCTGTCTGGGAAAACTGCAAGTGTGTGGATGTGAACTGTTTACGTCTCCTAGAACTACAGTTACAGGTGAGAAACCTATATTTCGCATGTATCTGCTCTCTTGTCCCATATTCATATTGCTTCTGTTGTCTCCCTTATATAGAAACATAGAATTTGATGGCAGATAAGGACTGCTTGGCCTACCCAGCCTGCTTTTTTTTCTTACTGTGGTGACGTGTGCTGTTTTCAGTACTACTTTGAATGGTATTCTCTTCCATCTGTTTATGAATTTGCTTTCGCTTTTTTTCCAGCAGAGCTATTCTGTCTCTTAGTAGTTCAACAGCGATACACTTTTTTCATAGTCCATGTGTGCAGCCTGGACACTCTCCTGCCAGCCTGGGCAGTCTGCCGACAGCCTTTACAATCTCCTGAGAGTTTTGGGGCTTGATTGAGGACTGAGTAGTCTGTGCGCTACAAATGGGTGGTGAAAGTGCAACAGTGTCCTCTTCCTGGTGCTACACATTCTTCTTGTTTTCCTTCTCCTCCTCCCTTCCTTTTTTACGACTGTGGGCGGAGCCAACAGGAGTAATGCATGTACGAAAGGAGTAATGTTGTGTTTTCTGTCCGTGGAACTGACTGAAGGTGTAAATAGTCTCCTCCGCCTTACCCTCCTGCAAGAAATCTTTTCCACCCTCAAATAAATACACCTTCATGTTAGTCAATGGTTGCAGGGTACTGTTTTCTTTCTTAAATGGGTGGTACAAGAACTGGGACCTGAGTAGTGGGAGGCAGCATTGTTTTTTGGGGGGAAGTAAGATCCAACCCACCTCCACCAAGAAGCTCCTAAAAATCCAGCCCACCTTTTTTTTTTTTTTATTCATGTGGGAGGGGCATGAGGTGGATCCTATCATGCTGAAAGAAGAGTCACTAGTTTGGTATCTGGCCAAGGAACAGGACAAATCTGTGCAGTCCCTGCATTTTGTTAAGGACTAGGAAAACAGATAATACTTAATATATTCAAACTGACTTAAAAACCCTTGGAACAAATGACTATCAGAGTCACCTGGTGTCTCAAAAGGAAAGACTCGGCTTTCAGGTATTTCTTAAACATTTATGTAACCCCCGGACCCCTGCCTTTTGCAAACGACAGGTGGTATGCTGTTGAAGCTGACAGCAGTACCTGATGGGGATTGGGTTCGGGGAGGACTAGGTTACTCGGCACAGGGGGCCTAGGTTTGGCTACTGTACACAGGGGCACCCAAGTAAATCCGAACACAGGAAGCAATAACTGTAATGTCCAAAACCAGGAGTGGGATTCTAAAGTGTGGCTTTTATTCCCATCCAAACTGAACAAACAAAGCATAGACGGACCCCCACGGGGCTACATTCCTGGTAATGCAGATTAGAGATAACAGAACACTTCTTCACATTTCAGCCCTCAGGCTCTAAACCCACCAGGCACACAGCCCGGACTTGCACGCAGCTTTGGGTACACAGCCCGACTTGTACACTACTTGGGTTTTCCCCATTGGCCCGGCTCCCCCACCGCCACTTGATCCACGGTCCATTATGGGAATGAACCAGTT